>CM077587.1:47992231-50392231 GCA_039657365.1 Stephania yunnanensis | reverse complement strand
TTGATGGTAGTGTTGTTGGTGGCAATGGCAAAGCAAGTGGTGATGATTTTGTGACTAGGGTTTTGGAGGAAAACCCTAGTCAAGTGGAACCCAGGTTTCTGGTGGGGAACAGGTTTTATACTTTGAGTGAGAAGGAGAGGTTGGGGAGGGATGAAAATGAGGGGGTTTTTGAAATGGCGAAAAGGGTTTTTGAGAAATTAGGGTTTAGGAAATTGGGGCATGAAGATAGTAGAGATGGCGAAGGGCGGGGCTTGTCGGGTCCTGTGTATCTTAATGATTTACTTAGGAAGTATAAAGGGAAGCTTCTATGTTCCTGAATCAGTGTTCAAGGTGAATTTGTCTGAGGAAGAGGAGTTTGATAGGAATTTAGAGGAACTGCCGAAGATGAGTTTCGAGGATTTTCAGAAGGCTATGAAGTGTGGAAAGGTTAAGTTATTGAGTTCTAAGGCGGTTACTGGTACATCGAATGATTATGGGTATAGAGACTTCATTGTCGACTTGAAGAAATCCCTGGATATAAGAGTTTGCAGAGAACAAAATGGTGAATTTCATTTGATTCTGCTTTTATTAGTTTTATTTCTCTCATATCTTTTCTTATCTTCTAATATCAGGACTTGACGTGTTAGGGCAATGAAGTTAAATGAGAGTCAAGCCTTAACCATCTTGGAGCAGTTCACTGGTCCACAGTATGAAATTGAGCAACATACATCGGTACTGCCCTAGCCATTAACATTTTCCTCATAATTCGACCTGAATGGAGTATTTCACTTTAATTTATCAATATTCTGTAGGCCTCCTCTGGGAAGCAATAATGTCTACTAACCACTAGGGGACCCTTTTCTATGACTAGTTTACACATATTGCTCTTGCAGCGCCAAACATGAAGTTATTTAATGCCAATCTCATTTGCATGTCTTTGGTTGTTAATTATAGTTGTAACTTTTTAGTCAGAAGTTGCTTTATTAGTCAATTTTACGGAGAACAAGAAGGTGTAAGGGGAACAATGGAGGAATTATGAGGGCCAAATTTTGTTTTCAACTAGTCAATGTTGCATCCCATCTTTGCTTGGAAAATAGGGAGGGAAGTTTCCAGTGTTTTCAAGGCGGCGCCTTAGGCGTTTAGGGGTGCCCACTGCCTAGTCCTTAATTAGGAAGCTAGTGGGCCTGAAAATATTTTTTAAAACTTTTTAGGAGGTATCTGTAGTTTTCAATTATTATTATTATTATTATTATTTTATTTGTTTGAAAAAAATTTTATTTCAAAATTTGTGGAAAAGTGTAGAGGTGAAAATATGTTGATGAGAATGTGTAGGTGACATAATATGCTCCATATTGTTGAGGGGTTTCTAAATAAATTAAATTATTTCTTAGAGAGGTCTATTTGGGACTGAGGCTATGTTGTTGTTGTATTTCTTAGAGAGGTCTAAGTAAAACTTTTTTGTCTACCTAGACTAGGCGGGGCTAAACCGCCTAACACTGCCTCGTTGCCTTGAAAACATTGGAAATTGTGCCATTTTACCTCTTTATTGAGAGACAACGCCTAGTTACCATGTACGAGAGTCACCCGTGGATCCATTGAGTGTTGTTGTTGTAATGCCATTTTTTATACTCTTTGAGGTTTGACCTTTTGGTGGGGGCTAGCCATAAAATGAGGAATACTAGTTTGATTGCTTAACTTTGAAACGCAAAAATAGTTGGTTAAAATTAGTTGGCCTTTAGAGCACCCAGCTGATCCTTTAAGATACCTTCCTATCCTCACAAACTTTAGTTGATTCTCAAACTGGAGTGGCATGCCAAATTCCCACTTGTTGAGGTGCAAGTTAGTTAAATAGTAACTCAACCATAGCTGTTTAATTATGAAAATATCTTTTTATTTGTTCATTGAATGTTAACTTCCTTTAGAAACATAGACATGGTTCTTGCGGTACAAAACTTTTTCTTGCTTTTATTTTATGGTTATAGAGTACAGTTCATAATATGGAAACTGTCACATTGCTTTTTTTACAAGTCTGTTAAAAAAATACAAATTATTTCATGGAACTTGTGCTTTTAAAAATTGTAGAACTCAAGTTGCATTGTTCATTATCCACAGCAGAATCTTCTATTTTCACAGATTCATTTAGAATATGCTATTTGAAAACTCCAAAATTAGCAGTTCTTATTGTCAGTATTTTTCCAAAAGTCTGGCTACTTGTCGGATTAAGTTTTCATAAAGCCTTTTCAAAAGAGCATCATATCAAAGTTGCTTTTTTGGGTTTTCCGTTTTTTGGTAGGCCTTGTGTTGGTTATGGCTCTCTCTAAAGTGAGGTGGCGTCTGGTGAGGCCTCATTGTTCAAAGACATTCATTTTTAATGCTCCAGTTTAATGATTAATTGATTTTTGATGCGCGATATACTTTAACACTTAGTTGCTTGCTTAGTCTTTAATTTTATACGTAGTTGATCTGTACATATACAAATATACACAACACATATGTAGGAACTAGGTAAGTGTTTTCCACCATGAATGCAATGTACAAAAGAATCTCCCTAGTAATTTAACTTTTAATTATAAATAAGAGAAGAAAACAAATGAAAATAAGAATAGAATAAACTATTAGAATGAACCATAGATTTCTTATATGTTTTGAGTACCAACTTTTGGGTGGGGGACCATATATTTTGTGATAGTTAAAACTATCCCCTTAAATTGTTAGGAATTCTTCAGATAGACCTACTACTTGCCTTACATCACTAAGAAATGTAGTTGTAAATGACCTCAGCTAGGAATTGGTTTTGGTTGGCATCAACAACACGGTTGGTACGGAGTTCAAGAACAGAAAACAATTGTGGGACAAGATTTTGATAATTGATACTAAGTACATACATAAAGCCAAACGTTCTTTCTGATTCTTATAAAAAAATGTTATTTCTGATAGGATTTTCTGCATATACTGTCAACATGGAAATCTAAATAATCATTTTCCTGAAATATGAAGATCTTTTTCACTTTAACTTTTGGCGTCCATTCTTTGTATTTTATTCATTGTTCAGATGACTTAAACATTGGACTATTGGAGTATTGGCCATTAGATGAAACAGCTAAAAATCTAGAACATGCTGTTAAATATTAAGCAGCCATCTATTAACAATTTAATCTTATCCTACAGTCTTATGTAGGAAAACTGCCTGAATATCCTCATCCAGTGGCATCTTCCATATCTAGTAGAATGATGGTCGAACTTGGGATCCTTACATAAAGCCAAACGTTCTTTCTGATTCTTATAAAAAAATGTTATTTCTGATAGGATTTTCTGCCTATACCGTCAACATGGAAATCTAAATAATCATTTTCCTGAAATATGAAGATCTTTTTCACTTTAACTTTTGGCATCCATTCTTTGTATTTTATTCATTGTTCAGATGACTTAAAACATTGGACTATTGGAGTATTGGCCATTAGATGAAACAGCTAAAAATCTAGAACATGCTGTTAAATATTAAGCCATCTATTAACAATTTAATCTTATCCTACAGTCTTATGTAGGAAAACTGCCTGAATATCCTCATCCAGTGGCATCTTCCATATCTAGTAGAATGATGGTCGAACTTGGGATCCTTACATAAAGCCAAACGTTCTTTCTGATTCTTATAAAAAAATGTTATTTCTGATAGGATTTTCTGCCTATACCGTCAACATGGAAATCTAAATAATCATTTTCCTGAAATATGAAGATCTTTTTCACTTTAACTTTTGGCATCCATTCTTTGTATTTTATTCATTGTTCAGATGACTTAAAACATTGGACTATTGGAGTATTGGCCATTAGATGAAACAGCTAAAAATCTAGAACATGCTGTTAAATATTAAGCCATCTATTAACAATTTAATCTTATCCTACAGTCTTATGTAGGAAAACTGCCTGAATATCCTCATCCAGTGGCATCTTCCATATCTAGTAGAATGATGGTCGAACTTGGGATCCTTACAGCTGTGATGGCTGCAGCTGCTGTTATTGTTGCGGGTTTCCTGGCTTCTGCAGTATTCGCTGTCACCAGTTTTCTGTTTGTGGCGGCTGTTTATGTTCTTTGGCCTGTCGCTAAACCGATCCTCAAGCTTGTTTCTGGTCTTGTTTTTGGTATTCTAGAGAGAATTTGGGATAATGTAGTGGACCTTTTTAGTGATGGTGGCATATTCTCAAAATTGTATGAGTATTACACTTTTGGCGGTGTGTCTGCAAGTCTTCAGATGCTGAAACCTATCATGTTGGTCTTTGTGACTATGGTCCTTCTTATCCGTTTCACTCTTTCAAGAAGACCAAAGAACTTTAGGAAATGGGTATTGTATCTTATGTCTCAAATTCCATTTCAGATGTTTTTCATTCATTAAGCTAGTTTTTTTTTTCGGTCCTAGACTCCTAGTTAATACTTGCTGTTTATATTTGACCTCCTTGTTTGCAGGATATATGGCAAGGCATTGAATTTGGACAATCTAAGCCACAGGCTCGAGTTGATGTCAGTTTCTCTAGAACTATGCAATTACAAGAGTTTTCGGCATTACTATATTCGTGGAATTAAAGTTCTTACGTTTGTCAATGGTAACTCTTAGGGTTCTACTGGGGTCATTTTTGGAGATGTGGCTGGGATTGAGGATGCTGTAGAGGAACTCCAGGAGGTAAGATAGTTTGTATTCCAGTTTAGTGCAGCTTGCTGCATTCTATTAGGGGATTAACTTTCTTGAATATCATTTATTTATGTTCAGCTTCTCATTTTCTTCATAGTATAATTTTGACCGTTTTCTATAGGTAATCATTTGATTATAGTTGTCGATTGAGTGGCTTCTTCCATTGGATTGATTGGCATTGCTCTAGAAATACCACATATATTAAATTGTGGAGCTCATAGGTATTATGAGCGCTTGTATTATGTTTATGGTGTCCTTATTGGTCAATTATAGACAGGTGAATTATTATTATTATTATTATTATTATTATTATTATTTATTATTATTATTATTATTATTATTATTATTATTTTGTCAAAGCTCAATGAGTTTCATTGATAATGAGATCCCTTACATCGCTAATACAATATAGAAGCTTGGTCTCCATGAGAACAAATGGAGGCAAGATGAAGCCTCACCGCAACCCACCACCGGATGCCTTTAAGGCACAATTGATGGGGGAAATTGCCGTCTAAAACCAAAAGAAAGCCTTGACTAAAAGGAAGATGATTCTCCGAGAGGGAAAAACAACAACAAACTAAAAACAACTAAACAAACTGGTCGGCGAAGTTCACAAAGGAACTTTTGCCGAAGCTACTACATCGGCACCTACGCGGTGACCAAACCTATCTAAACAATAAAAACACTAGAATCTTGACCCAAGAGAGAAGAAAATCGAGAGATCGACTTAGACGTGTCGCCCCCTAAAAAGTTCATCGTTGTTGAGTTCTGCCACCGCTGGCCGCTCCTCGCCACTGGTCATTTTCCTTGTCGGATGAGTCTTCAGCGGATGCAGAGGATCCAAGACCCAATCTCGTCGTCTTCTTTGCATAGACCCAACCATAGGCAAAAATGCCGACGATGACAACCACAACGGAACCCAACAACAACATCTAGTTGGAATGCTGCCCCAAAAAAAGTGAAAGAGGGGAAGGCTTTGTGGAGAGGGTGAAGTATTGATGAAACGTTCATAGAGGTCACTGTGGGGAGAAGAGCAAAGGGGAGGTGAGATGAGGGGACCGAGGAGAAAGGAAGGAGGGGAGTTCGCAGTAGAAAAGTAAAGAGAAAGAATCATGGAGAGGGGGGGGGGGGGACTGACAACCATGCGACATGCCAAAGCAGGTCGAGGCTGAGGGTCGCTAGTCCCCAAGCAGATTAGGCTTTTGCTTCTTAAGCGACACTAGGGTTTTGGAGAGAACGAGACTTGTATTTCCCTTTGGATGAATTATTCATTAGGTTCACGCTATCATTTCAGAGTTTTGTTAATTCAATAAATATTTTGAAACCTTCTTCAAATTGATTGACTTTCATTAACATGTCATTTGATATGAATTGTACTAATTTCTTAAGAATTAATATTGTCAATCTTGAGATAAATTTTTTTTTTAGAAAATAGCATATTGTTATTAATTGTTATTTTTGGTATAAGAAAGAAACCACAACTTATCAACATGTGCCCCACTGAGACTCAGAACCCCCAACCTCTTACTCAAGTTATCACATACCATACCATTGAACTATCCACTTGGTTGGTAGAAGATAGCATAGTATGAGTATGACTTGTTTAGGTTTGTGTGCTTCCTATCAACATAAAGAGAGAAAATTGAATTGGTAGGAGTTGCTTGCAAATTTTCTTTTGTTAGAAGTTGTGATGTGTTTTTACCAGATTTCTCCTTCTATTTATTTCTCACTACCACTTTTGTAGTTTTAGTTATGGGAAATCTGATAAATGTTAGTTCTGTCAAATTTTAGTTTGCAAATATTTTTTCACATTCTGAGAGAGTAGACTAACAGTATGATCCATTTTCCGCTTCTTAGTTGGTGAGATATTTAAAGAATCCAGAGCTATTTGATAAAATGGGCATAAAACCTCCTCATGGAGTCCTTTTGGAAGGGCCTCCTGGGTGTGGAAAGGTAGGTGATTTTTTTTTATTTTTTATTTTTTATTTTTATTTTTATTTTTTAATACGTGGGGGAAGGTGCCTGTTGAGTTAATGATTGACATAAATAACTTTCCATGTGGTTTTTTTAGACCTTGGTCGCGAAGGCAATAGCTGGTGAGGCTGGTGTACCATTTTACCAGATGGCTGGGTCAGAGTTTGTTGAAGTTCTAGTTGGTGTTGGTTCTGCACGTATACGTGATCTCTTCAAGCGTGCCAAGGTGATTATACTACTCTAAAGTCACTTGAACAATTATATAGCTGTCTCACATGAAACTTCATATTGCAGTTGAGCATGCAGAATTGCAGATACAGTGTCTTGACATATTTTAATTGGTTTTAAAGTTCGTTTAGTAATGACAAGAAATGATGCAAAACTCTCAAAACTTTCTGTGTTGAAATAGTATATTTAGTTTCTGAATTGATAGTTCTAGCACTTAGTAATCGATTTACGATGTTAATTATGTCACAAACATGCGTTTCTTAGGTTTATTCGAAGCTACTATATTTATTTTCAATTCCTGAGGTTTAAACTCCCTTATGCTAGATTTATTTGGTAGATTGAAGCTTCAAACATTTATAAGCACCCGGCAACCAGTGAATTACTCTTTTACAAATATGTTGTCTTCTCTTCATATGATTAATGGAATAAAGAAGCAGATGAGTCGCGCAAGTCAGATGATCTAAATGATATGGACTTTCTTTTTTGGGTTCTAAAATGACATGGAAGCATTACTTCTGTGATAATTTGGTGTAAAAAATGTGGTAGAAGGCCAAAAAGCTTGCAACGAAGGAATAATTTGGAAGAAGCTCAGATTAAATCAGTGTTTGGCGGGGAAAACTGTATGTTGGAATTTACTTCTGGAGGCTGATTAAATCAGTGTTTAGTTGGCTTCAACATAATCTCAGTTGCAAATGATAAATTATGATTCTAATATTTCATGCTTCTCTTAGTATTGTTGTGTTATCTTAGAAATAAGTTGTAGTTGTTGCACGTGGTAACCTGTAATTGAGGTATCTTATGCTTCTTTTTTTTTTTGATCGGAAGATATCTCATGCTTCTTATCAGTGTAATTCCGTTTCGTAGGTTCTGATTCAGCTATTCTTAGTGTATCTAAACTTACCAGCTTTATCGTTAGTTGTATTTTGTCATTTTCATATTGGATATTATCTTTTTTTTTTTTTAATTACAGTGGATGTTATCTATTAGTTCTGGAATTCGGTACATTTTTTTTTTTCGATTTTTGATATCCCATTTAGATTTTGATAATCTGTCCATGCAGGTAAACAAACCGTCGGTCATCTTTATTGATGAAATTGATGCATTAGCTACAAGGTATGGTTGCTATTATACACAATGTCTTTGAAATGATGGCGTTGCAGTAAGCATTCTCTATAGAAGTGCTGTTTTGCCTCATCTTTTGTATATTTTTCACTATTAATAAAAGGAGTACTGTCTCCGTTTATCCAAAAAAAAAAACATGCATCGCTGACTAGGACTTATTTATTGAATTCCTTCTACAGCCCTCCCAAGTCCCGCCTCATGTGCTTGATAGCTCAATGTGATATTTTGGTGATGACTGTCAATTTTTTTTGATTATAAATTTGTATAACTGAGGATATCTAGGTGCCCTCACCCACTTATTCCTTCGAGGAAGCCTAATTGCTAAAGGAGACTCAAAGAGGATTGACCCTATTTTTGTAAAGGCGGATGTTAATCTAGGTTATTGATTTCCTTTGGTGAATGCCTATTGTCAAACCACCACACCAGTCTCTTGGTGTTGGAAAAACTACATAATGAAATCTTGTCATGGGAAAGGTTGGAGAATCATATGGAGGCGAAAAACTACGTTAACCGATTAGGAGAAATAGGTGAGAGTCAGTTGTAATATTCATCATGAGTTATGAATTGTAATTGGGACACTCTGGGAGTGTATTCGGGAGAGGGAAGTGTTATTTTGTGAGTTTGTTAATAGCAAATTCATTGAACTCTCCAATCTTCAATTTTTGTCTCTTGACTCAATTTGAGATAGATGAGATAGCTTCTTCTCATACTAGCATATTCCGACATATAGTATTGTTACCTATTAGATGCATATAGTCCAGAGCTTAGATACAAAAATCAAATGCAAAATATTGTAATTGTTTTAAACATTATTAAAACTTGACTGTTATAAGTTAAGCTCTCAACTGCTAAGTTGCTAACACTCTCTTTTGGTGTAGCATTTAAGAACATTTTTACATAAAAATTGAAACATGCGAAGGAAACACAATTTCTTGTTTCTAAGAAATAAAAACTTATATTTGTAAAAAAAAAATAAAATAAAAACTTGTATATGTATACTCGTGTCATGCCAGACGAACTGGTTCAATAATCGGATTTCCTTTTTATTATCAAATTTTTAAGAGTTAGAACTTTCTGAATCAACGTTGCATCGAGAACATTATTTTAGGACCGTTGGATCTTGATCTAATGGTTAATACACTTGTGTATTAATTGCTATATACGAGTCATTGAATGCTTGATAACACAAAAACATAGTTCCTATCACATAGGTATATATTTGGGCTCCATTATATATAGGGTGATTCTACCATGGTGATTAGGGAAAATCGCCATAGATTTAAAATCACCATAGTAGAACTACCCATATATATATATATATAGTAATTCTTTAATGGAGCCCAAAAATATACCCACGTCATGGGAACTGTCACGGGGCCGTTAAGTGAGGGGTTTACCCTAAGAAAATTTTTCTCGCTCAACCCAACCCGTGGTGCCTAAGGGCCACCTTAGTTCAGCACTATCAATACTCAATTCGAAATGAACAACAAGCAATGGCAACAAAGAAATGTTTTACTAAGCTCTCAATGGGAATACATCACTGGAACTCTATGCTTCCCCAAGCCTAGAGCCCCTGGCTTTATAGAACAACCAATAAGTAGTTACATAACCAATTAGGACACCTGTCCTGATTACATTGATTCGTTTACTGAGTAAAACCCTACTCCCTTTGTGGTCAAGGCAGTTACCCAATTGTCTTGCTCCCTTGCCGCCACCTGGTTCCATAACTGCCTCCACTGCTTGGTCAATTGCCACATGCTCGGGACATTTTCGGACGTGCCTTGGTCATGCCACTGGCCATGACCAAGGTAGTTACCCAACCGCTCGGAACTGCCTTGACTCGGTCTCCCCACGCCTCAAGGGACGTGGTCCATGCTTCTCTATGGGACAGGGACAGCTTAGCGGTGCCTGGCCGCCCAGGCGCTTCGGGTGCTAGCCGGGGCTCGGTCGAGTCCCACCGGCTCGGGGTGGCCGGACCATGGGTCTGAGGGTCTTGCCTTGGCGTGGTGCCCAAGGCATGCTCGAGGGTCCTCCTTGCCACCGTGCCCATGCCACCCCTAGGACAGACCACCTCTCCTTATAGTAGATGTTAAGCCGTTTCTCAGCTCCAATAGGAAACATCCCAAAATGAGACCAAGCGTACTTTGACCGGGTCAACGCCCAAGTCAAGATTTGTCAACTCTTGCCAAGGTATGCCTTGCTCGTGCCAAGGCGCGGCCTTGCTCATGCCAAGGCGCGGCCTTGCTCGTGCCAAAGCATGACCTTTCTTGTGCCAAGAATCCGCCAAGGTATCGCCTTACTCGTGCCCAAGGAACTTGCCTAGGTTCGGCCTTGCTCGTGCCAAGGCACGACCTAACTTGTGCCCAAGGAATGTACCTAGGTTCGGCCTTGCTCGTGTCAAGGCTCGTACCTAAGTCCGCCCGTGCCTGTGCCAAGGCTCGTACTTAAGTCCGCCCGTACCTGTGCCAAGGCTCGTACCTAAGTCCGCCCGTGCCTATGCCAAGGATCGTACCTAAGTCCGCCTGTGCCTGTGCCTGTGCCACGGCTCGTGCCAAGGCGTGCCGCGTCTGTGCCAAGGCGTGCTCCAAGGCGTGCTCGCATCAAAGTGCCAAGGCGTGCCTGCATCTGTGCCAAGGCGCCGTGCCAGGGCGTGCTTGCATTTGTGCAACCAACCTCCATGGAACCACCCGAGTCCTCCGGAACTCGGTCATTTGCTAGGTTTCTGTCGCTTGCTGCCCAACCCAGCCTACTCAGGTCAGGCTATTGAGGGGTTGACAAACATCCCCCGCCGAAATGTTCGATGCCCTCATCGAATCGCTTGCTCGATTCTTTTCGCCGCTTCGGAAGTCGATATCTCCTTCTCAAACTGCCATAAAGTAGTGTCTCGCTCCCAAGTAGGTTCTTCAACATCAACCCACTTGATCAAGTAAAAAGTTCGCCTATTTTTCTTGCTCTGGCCACGCGTCTCGTGGCTTAGGATCTGCTCGATTTCTCCAGCAAACTCCTTTCGTACCAAAGGTGGAGCTCGCCTCGCTGTGCTCCTCCCTGGGTCTGCCTCATCAGAGTGGAAAGGTTTAAGATAGCTGACATGGAATGTAGGGTGTATCTTCAACCTCTCTGGTAGCTTTAGGCGATAAGCCACCCTTCCCACTCACTTGACCACCTCAAATGGTCCTTCGTATCACTGTACCAGGCCCTTGTGCGTCTCCTTCTTGTTGAACTTCTTCAATATCTGAGGAGTGAACAAGACCAGGTCTCCTTCCTGGAACTCTAAGGGTTTCTGTGTTGGTCAGCATACTTCTTCATCCTCCGGACAGCTTTGGCCAAACTGTCTTCTTGAGTTGCCTCCCTCAGCTCCTGCTTGCTCCTCGCAAAGCGGTAAGCCACTGGGCTTGACCCCATCGACTTTGACTTGGCTACCTCATGTGGAGTAACCGGTTGTTGTCCTGTCACCACCTCGAATGGACTCAACTCCGTAGCCGAGCTTTTGTGAAGGTTGTAGCAAAATTGGGTTGTGTCAAGTAGATCCACCAAGTTGGACTGACTTGCATTCATGTAGTGTCTGAGGTAGTCCTCCAGCAAAGCATTGATTCTCTCCGTCTGCCCATCCGTTTGGGGATGGTTTGCTGTGGAAAACTTCAACTCCGAACCAATAAATTGAACAGGGCCACCCAAAACCTTCCAGTGAACCGAGCGTCTCGATCACTGATGATATCTTCCGGTATCCCTCAATATTTCGCCACATGCTTTAGGAACAACTCCGCAATTAGATCCGCATCGCAATTCTTCGGAGCAGATATGAACGTAGCATACTTCGAGAATCTATCCACCACTACCAACACGTTGGTCATTCCTTGCACCTTAGGAAGACCAGTGATGAAATCCATCGAAATGCTCTGGAATGGTCTGTCTGGTACAGGTAAAGGCTCCAGCAACCCTGGTGCCTTCCTTCTCTTCGTCTTGTCTTGTTGGCACACATGACAAGTCCGCACGTACTGATCTATGTCCTCTCTATCTTAGGCCAGAAGAACGAACGTGATAGAAGGGCATAGGTGCGCTCCATGCCCGGATGCCCATCCTACCGAGCATCATGTGTCTCCTTCAGAAGTTGTCGCCTTAGTCCTCCAGTACTAGGGACATATGGACGTCCTCCTTTAGCATAAAGGACTCCATCTTCGCACCAAAACCTCAGGGTGACTCCCTCAGCCACTAGCTTTAGCATTTTCGAACAAACAGGGTCTTTGCTCGTCTCCTCCTTAATGCGAGGCAGAATTCTCTTTCCGGCCTCACTGCTGCTGCCACCATCTCAGCCACCACCTTGCGACTGAGTGCATCTGGAACTGAGTTGAGTCTCCCGGGCTTATGTTCAAATTGAACATCAAACTCTGCTAAGAAATCTAGCCATCTCGCCTGCTTCTGGTTGAGCTTTTTCTGACTCATGAAGTAGGTGATCGCCGCATTGTCCGTCCGCACCACAAAACTGGTTCCCAGCAGATACTGCCTCCAAAGATGGAGGGCATGGATCACAGCCAACATCTCTTTCTCATGAGCCGGGTACCTCTGCTCCGCTTCCTTTAGCTTCCTACTTTCGAAAGCAATGGGGTGTCCCTCTGGACAAGTACCGCCCCCAATGCCCTATCTGATGCGTCTGTGTGCACCTCGAATGGTAGGTCGAAATTTGGTAGTCCCAGCACTGGTTCAGAGGCAATGACTTGCCTCAGCTCCGCCATGGCTTGGTTGCATCGATCGTCCATGCCCAAGCTCGATCTTTCTTCAACAGATCTGTCAGCGGTGCCACTCTCCTTGAGTAGCCCTCCACGAACCGCCGATAGTAGTTCGCCAAACCCAGGAATGACCGCAACTCCTGGACCTTCGTGGGGTTTGGCCACTCCATGATTGCCCGCACTTTCTCCGAGTCCATCTGTAATTTGCCCTGGCCTACAACATGACCAAGGAAAGAGATCGTTTGCGCAGCAAACTCACATTTCTCCCTCTTTACATACAAATGGTTAGCCCTCAAAGTAGTCAGAACCATCCGTAAGTGATCCACATGATCTTGGAGGTTCTGACTGTAAATTACAATGTCGTCAAGGTAAACAACGACAAACCGATCGATGAACTCCCTTAGTACATCGTTCATTAAGTTACAGAATGTAGCAAGGCATTTGTCAAGCCAAATGACATGACTAAGTATTCAAATGATCCGTACTTAGTCACCATGGCCGTTTTAGGAACATCTCCAGCTGCAATTCGGACTTGGTAGTATCCCGACCTCAAGTCCAACTTTGTGAAATAGGCTGCACCAGATAGCCGATCGAACAAGTCCGCCACCAACGGAATAGGGTACTTGTTCTTCACTGTTAGCTTGTTCAACGCGCCTGTAATCCACGCACATCCGAAGGGATCCGTCGTGCTTCCGCTGGAACAGGACTGGTGCTCCATAGGGTGCCTTGGATGGCTGAATGAATCTAGCATCCAACAACTCTTGCAACTGCTTCCTCAGCTCCTCCAACTCCTTTGGAGCCATTCTGTAAGGGGCTTGTGCTGGGGGTTTTGAGCGGGGATCAGCTCAATCTCGTGGTCAATTACCCTTTGTGGGGTAATTGTTTCGGCAACTCCGCCGGCATTACATCGCTGAAGTCCTCTAGTACCTCAAAGCAACTGCATCAGGGACTCTTGCTGTCGTTCCGCCTTAGTCTCCACCAAGGCCGCTAGGAATGTTGGTTCCCCTTCCTCAGTCCATCTTTCACCTGAATGGCTGAAAGATGGGATAGCTTTGTACTCTCTTTCCTGTAATCGTGTTAGCCGCAGGAACAAAGCATGGGTGGGATTTGTTCATCACAAACAATCCCCTCAGGAACGGCATCAATGCAATACTCCCCAAATGTAAAAAGTCATTCCCTAGGATGACATCAAAATCATCCAAGGGAACCGCCATGAGGTTGATCTTGCCCCTCCCAAGATCCAACCTTAAGATTGACATCAGTAGCCATACCTTGAATTCGCTTTGCTTCCGAATTCACATCTTTCATCCGATTGGAGTTCTCAACAAGGTCCAGTCCCAATTTCTCCACCATGTGGTCCGCCACAAATGAGTGTGTGGCTCCCGAATCCACCATTGCCAAGACTCGTCTCTGGTTCACCTCAGCATCCACGTACATCAACCCGTCCAAAGGGCCTGTCTTGGCTTGTTGAATGACATTCAACAACTGTAATGGGTTCATTCGGGGCTGGCCATCATCTTCCGCGATCAAGGCCGAGAGTTTCTCCTTCTTTGGGCAGTCTCTTGCCCTGTGAGGGCCATTGCAAATAAAACAACCCTTACCTGAGGAACTTGATGAGGGCTTCGCGTCTGCTTTCGGGGCTGGCTTCGAGCTCACTTGCTTAGGAGGGAAGGACTTTTTCTCGCTCTTCTTGTGGTGGTCTTTGAACGGCTTCTTCTCCTTGTTCTTCCCCTCGCTCGTGGAAGAACTAGTCTTGAAGTCCACAAGACTATCAGCCGCCGCAATCGCCCCAGGCAAGTCTTTCACCCCTTGCCTCCTTAGCTCGGATTGAGCCCATGACTGCAATCCCGTAGTGAAGTTAAAGAGTTTGTCCTCCTCTGACATGTTTTTGATGTCCAACAGGAGAGAGGAAAACTCCTTAACATAGTCTCGAACCGATCCCGTCTGCTTGGTAGGAAGGAATTGATCCTTCAATTCCCTCTTGAGCACCTCCCAATCCACGATCTTGGGTCTGCCCGCATTCGCATCATCATCCACTCTAGTTCTCCACCAGAGTTTCGCATCGCCTTCGAGGTACATAGAGGTCAAGATGACCTTATGACTCTCCTCCGTTCCGAGTAGCGAAGTACTGCTCCATGTCCCAAAGGAAATTCTCAAGCTCTTTCGCGCTCCGCTTGCCTGAGAATTTCTTTGGCTCTGGCACCTTGGTTCGGGACTTTACCGCAATGGCAACCTCCGAGGATCCGCCCACGGCTCGCTTGAGTAGATTCACCTCCATAGCCATCGTCGAGGCTATTTCGGTGGTAAGCTCTCCCACCGAACGCACATCTGCTACAAGCTCCTCAAATCTCGTTTCCCACATAGCTATCATGGCTTCTCGTGACTCTCCCCTAATCACCAATGAAGCCACCAACATCTCCAAGCCTTCAATACGTTGTGACGTCGTTGAAGACTCCGCATGTTCTGCCGGGGCAGACATCGTCGCCATCAGGTGTTCTAAGTGAGCTACCCTCTCACTTAGATCGCTCGTTGCTCGGGTCGCCGTCGTCTCCGAACGAAGCTCTGATACCAATTGTCACGGGGCCGTTAAGTGAGGGGTTTACACTAAGGAAATTTTTCTCGCTCAACCCAACTCGTGGTGCCTAAGGGCCACCTTAGTTCAACACTGCCAATACTCAATTCGAAATGAACAACAAGCAATGGCAACAAGGAAATGTTTTACTAAGCTCTCAATGGGAATACAACACTGGAATTCTATGCTTCCCCAAGCCTAGAGCCCCTGGCTTTATAGAACATCCAATAAGTAGTTACATAACCAATTAGGACACTTGTCCTGATTACATTGATTCGTTTATTGAGTAAAACCCCACTCCCTTTGTGGTCAAGGTAGTTACCCAACTGCCTTGCTCTCCTTTTGCCACCTGGTTCCATAACTGCCTCCACTGCTTGGTCAATTGCCACATGCTCGGGACATTTTCGGACGTGCCTTGGTCATGCCACTGGCCATGACCAAGGCAGTTACCCAACCGCTCGGAACTTCCTTGACTCGGTCTCCCCACGCCTTAAGGGACGTGGTCCATGCTTCTCTATGGGACAAGGACAACTTAGTGGTGTCTGGCTCCGCCCAGGCGCTTCGGGTGCTAGCCGGGGCTCGGTCGAGTCCCACCGGCTCGGGGTGGCCGGACCATGGGTCCGAGGGTCTTGCCTTGGCATGGTGCCCAAGGCATGCTCGAGGGTCCTCCTTGCTACCGTGCCCATGCCACCCCTAGGAGAGACCACCTCTCCTTATAGTAGATGTTAAGCCGTTTCCTCAGCTCCAATAGGAAACATCCCAAAATGAGACCAAGCGTACTTTGACCGGGTCAACGCCCAAGTCAAGATTTGTCAACTCTTGCCAAGGTATGCCTTGCCCGTGCCAAGGCGCGGCCTTGCTCATGCCAAGGCGAGGCTTTGCTCGTGCCAAGACATGACCTTGCTTGTGCCAAGGAATCCTTGCCTAGGTTCGGCCTTGCTCTGCCAAGGCGCGACCTAACTTGTGCCCAAGGAACTTGCCTAGGTTCGGCCTTGCTCATGCCAAGGCGCGACCTAACTTGTGCCCAAGGACTGTACCTAAGTCTGCCCGTGCCTGTGCCAAGGCTCGTACCTAAGTCCGCCCGTGCCTGTGCCAAGGATCGTATCTAAGTCCGCTCGTGCTCGTGCTCGTGCTCGTGCCACGGCCGTGCCAAGGCGTGGCCGCGTCTCGTGCCAAGGCGCCGTGCAAAGGCGTGCTCGCATCCGTGCAAAGCGCGTGCCTGGCATCCGCATTGCAACCAACCTCCATGGAACCACCCGAGTCCTCCGAAACTCGGTCATTTGCTAGGTTTCTTGCTGCCCAGCCCAACCTACTCGGGTCAGGCTATTGAGAGGCTGACAGGAACTATGTTTTTTGTGTTGGCATTTATACTTATCAAGCATTTATGACCCAAAACCCATGCACATCACAAGTGTATTAACCATTAGATCAACATCTAATGGTCCTAAATAAAGTTCCCATTACATGGATGGATAGTTTTCTGTTCCCATGTAGATAGGTTCCCATACACACAGACACACACACACACACACACACATCCATCATTATGACGATGAGAAATTTGTAAAGTTGTTTTCAAAAGGGTGTTATATATGTATACGCATCATTATGACGATGAGAAATTTGTATAGTTGTTTTCAAAAGGCTGTTCTTGGAAACTGTTGTAATTGGTGTTTACGTTTTGTAATATTGAAAAGGTACTTATGGCAAGTTGGAAAATACTTAGTGTTTATTTTTATTTTTTGTTTGCGTGTGTGATGTCTTGGCTCTTATGACCTTTAGTTGCTCTTCATTTCCTTTTCCATTTTAATTGTATCCAAGGTTTCCTTATGAAGAACTTTCAAACGCATTTAGCATATGAATGTCACCTAGTAGTGTCAACACTATCTCCTTCCCAAGAAGCTTAGGCATGGAGTTCCTAGACTTGGGTCTCTCTTAAATAATTAGGCTGAACGTTAAGAAACATAGCAGTCATTCTCATTCATGAATTCATGGATGTGGTTTGGGAAATAATATGGAAATAGACCAGAAAAAGCTTATATCAAGATACATATGCACTGATAGGGATTTTCTTGGTCTCATATAGTCTCGAGGATATGCCCTACTGTTATGGATTACTATTAAATGCCTCTAGCCAGTTTTTTTCCACCTCAAGGTATAAGCCTCTTTTAACATATTGGTTAAAATTAAATCCATCTGCCAAACACGTCTCATCTTGACGTTGCAATTAGAAATTTCGTCTGCCATATAAACGGATGATTCTTTCCCATAATTAAGAATGCGCCAGGAATTCCCATAGCTTTCCGTTGAGAAAATTCTCTTTTCTTTTCTCGCTTTATTCAATTATTTAGATTTATAAAGCAGTTATGTAGCAGTAAATTGTGAATTTGGTCCTGAAAATAAGTCTTATTGAGCCTATATCATATAATTAACTTATAATTGAATCAACAAAAACTTGTTTTTGATCCATAGGAATGATTTTTGTTTGGTGATATTGCCAGGCGCCAGGGGATTTACAACAAATCCACAAATTACCTCTATAATGCAGCTACTCAGGAGAGGGAAACGACATTGAACCAGCTTCTTATTGAACTTGATGGATTTGACACTGGTAAAGGTGTTATATTTATAGGTGCTACCAATCGTATGGATTTGTTGGATCCTGCACTTCTAAGGCCTGGCCGTTTTGATCGTAAGGTTTGTTTCTGTTCCTGAATAAATGAGTAAAAAAGAGTACTAGAAAAAGTTATCTTTCTTGCAGAAGGGAAACCTTATAGTTCTAAATTGTTATTTGCTTCTCATATTTCTCTTTTTGATGAGAGTTTGTTGCTTTTCATGGTTATGGTCATTGATTAAAAAAGCCTTGTAAATATTATGAGTTGCAGGAAATTCATTGAAATTTTCCCCTCTGTTGTTAAGTTTAATTTCATCGGGCTTTTTTCTTATGTTTTTGTGGCATATAACTCTTTCTTTAACTTGGTGCTATTTTATTTCCAGATACGAATCCGAGCTCCTAATGCTAAAGGGAGATTAGATATATTGAAAGTTCATGCTCGCAAGGTGAAAATGTCTCCTACCGTTGACCTGTCCAGTTATGCCCTGAATTTGCCAGGTACGTAGTTTGGCCTGAGCAAGTAGGCAGTGCAGCTTATATCTAGCTTTAAAATGGCGATCTTGATTTTTCTGTTCACAACCATGGTTTGACTGCATTAGATATATAATTATCTAATAAGACTGTAACCTAGGGTGTGAAATGGTTTTGTAGAAAAGGGTACTGATTGTTTGAAAATGAGGCAGTAGTTTCGTGAATGTCACCCCAATAGTTTGAAAATGGAGTTTAGATCTTTGGCGGGTGTTATTTCAGGAGCATTTTCTCAGAGGAGAGCTTGATGCGAATGTAATTCTATTTGTAGTCTGCAAACAAGTATGTACATTGTGCTAAAGATGGCCAAGTCAAGGACATAAAAGACAACTTTCCCAACTGTGATTGATGTAAGAACTCCTAGGTGAGATTTTGCTCTAGTGATTCCACAAAAGGATACCAAAATGATGTATTTTGGCGTTTGCTTGATCTAAAGGGCATCAGTTGCAATGTGGCATTCTAAGGTATTGTCCATTTCTCATTTTTCAAAATATTTGCTATTGGAGGCTTGGAGCTCAAATCTTGAAGAATCATCATATAACCCATGCACCTCTTTGAACTCAACTACTTGGCTCTTCCTAACAAAATTTTACGAGAAACATTTCCTCGACAGAAGCTCGTTCTAGTACTTGGTTTGATGATGTTAAGATTGTAATAAAGTTCTTTCATTCTTTTTGGAGATGATATTGTGGGGAACTAAGATGATGATCACTGGGACCTTATATGTGATTAATGAGGGAGCTTTCTGTGGATTAGGTTTTAGCATCAATTGTGAATCACTAGATTCTATAAACTATGAAGTTAATCTTCCTCAATATACCTAAATATCAAAAGCATATAATTGTTCGGCCATAGACTCTATTAAAGATATGTACGTAGGATGGCAGAGTAACAAGTATAAAAACAATTGGGGGAATTACAAAAAATATTCCATTAATATAGAACTATGCCAAGAATCCGCCTTAAGCACTTGCTTGTTTGCATTAGTTATGGATGAACTAACTAGGCATATTCATGAGGATATACTATGGTGTATGCTTTTTGTAGACAATATTGTTTTAGTTGATGAAACAAGGATGGAGTGAATAAGAAATTAGAACTTTGAAGGAATACCGAATATGTTGGATTTAGTAGGCTTGAAGTTGAGTAGTAGTAGGACCGAATTGTGAGTTTACAGCACTAAAAGTAGAGATCAAGAAAATGGAGTTGTAAAATTAGAAGTAGAAGTTCTTAAGGTGAAACATGCTACAAAGTAATGATCATACTAAATGACGGTCAATATATATTATGTGATAGTGCAGCATATATTAATCATGTAACATGAGTTCTCATTCAACTGACTACTGTGGCATGTAGTTCTTTTATGACATTGCATAATATTCCCTTCAGCCAGATAGAGAGCTTCACTTGAGATTATAATTTGGTTCAGGATGGACTGGAGCAAAGTTGGCTCAGCTACTCCAAGAGGCTGCCTTAGTGGCTGTCAGAAGAGGACACGAATCAATTCTTCAGTCAGACATGGATGATGCTGTCGACCGTCTAACTGTGGGACCAAAGCGTGTGGGAATTGAATTAGGTCATCAGGGGCAGTGCCGCAGAGCTACCACTGAGGTTGGGACTGCAATGACATCTCATTTGCTCAGGAAGTATGAGAGTGCAAAGGTGGAATTCTGCGAACGCATTTCTATCAGCCCTCGTGGACAGGTTGTAATTTTGTTTCATCTTTCTCTACAGTGTTTATTTTTCATCAGTTTTCTTCGGTTGGTTTCTCTAAGTCTTCTTGTTTGTAGGTAAAGGGTTACCTTGAACTCCATCTGGAACCAGTTGGGCTTTGCATGAAGTAAACAAAGATCCCACATGATATGCTTATTATAAAACCATCGCCATCAGATCAATTGTTAATTCTTGAATAAATCATTCTACAAGTCATTACATTGAACCTTTAAATAGAAATCCAAATTTAGATCATTATTTGGTTTTTGATAAGGAAATGGTTGGTCTACTGTCTGACGTATAGTTTTCTACAATGTACTTGTTTAATTTTGAGACGCGCTAAAGGCACCACAAATGTGTATAAGGGCAAACCAGCGTATATATTTTAATGATTTGCATGAGTCATTTCTAAGGAGGGTTCAAAAAATTAAATCACAGGGTTGCCCTTATGTATAGCTGGGGTGCCTTTAGCACGACTGTTAATTTTATGGCACTGAGTCTGTGATACTGAACAGGAAATTGTTTATCTATTAATGCATGCAGAGCTTGTCCCAAATTGTATTCCAACGTCTAGATGATGAGGCATACATGTTTGAGCGTCAGCCCCAGTTATTGCATCGCCTTCAGGTTTATTAACTGCGCTTCGATTTCCGTTTTTTTTTTTTTTTTTTTTTTTCATCGTGTTTTACATGTGAAGGTGTTACTTGGTGGGAGGGCTGCTGAGGAAGTTATTTATGGACGGGATACATCTAGAGCATCTGTTAGCTACTTGGCAAATGCATCTTGGCTAGCTCGAAAAATCTTAACCATGTAAGGTCTTTTTCTTTCATTCCTTTCCAGATTGCCAATCTATCATGTGCACCCGGTAAAGTTTTTATTTTGCTCAAATCAGATGGAATTTGGAGAATCCAATGACTATACATGGGGAACCACCTCCTTGGACTAAAAATTCTCGCTTCGTTGGGCCGAGATTGGATTTCGAAGGGTCACTCTATGATGATTATGGACTCATAGAGCCCCCAATTAACTTTAAGTTGGACGATGAGGTTGCTCTAAGGACTGAAGAGCTACTTCAAAACATGTATAGGAAAACAGTTTCTTTGTTAAGCAAGCACCACGCGGCTCTACTTAAAACTGTGAGGGTATGTACTTCTATTATCCATTTATTCTCATCTTTTCATCATCTACCATCATCATCTTTACTGGAATCAATTGGACCCCCAAAAACCAGTGCGAAGATAGGATATGATCTGAACATATTTGCATCCAATGTTGACGACTTCATATCAATGAATGAAAAGCACTTATTGTGAAAACATTGAACATACATCTCAAATTTGTTTCAAGCTTTAAAAAAAAAAAAAAAAAAACAAAAGCTCTTTCTTTATCTAAAATAAAAGTACTTGTCTAGATCTAGAATTTGTTTTAAATGTCGTCGACGAGCCATAGAGATGTAGAACTGATATAGCAAATGATACTTGTCTCACCATGCATATGCTTTATTGCAGGTTCTTCTGGATAAAAACGAAATTAGTGGAGAAGAGATTGAGCATATCCTTGACAGATACCCAGCAGAAACCCCAATAACTCTTCTTTTAGAGGAGGAGAATCCTGGGAGCTTGCCATTCTTCGACGTGGAACAAGGGCGCGACTTGGAGTTGTCCTTGCTTACTCCACAAGGAGGCTTTTCATGAAGGGGCTTCTTAACAAAGTCCTAAGCTAAGTCTGCTTTCTGATCATAATGCCATGCATCAGATGAGGAATTACTGTTTCTTGAAATTGCTGGTGTTTGGCTGATTGAGTACAAGATTCGCCTGAGATTGTCGATCCGTTGTACTTGATCGCGAAGTTGAATCAGGGATTTTTCCATTGTGATCAAGGCAGCGTACTTGAACCAGGAGTTTCGGCACATCAAATTCGGTAGCGTTGATCAAGATTTCCCATATTTGTAATCCATTGATTCCAATGCCAGAATCTATTGGATGGTAATGACCTTGTCTGGGCAATGTAGTTGTTTGCATCTGTGAATCCCATTGGCGGAATTCATCAGAATCTGTATCATATTGGAAATTTTGGCTTATTATAATAATTGATCCTTTTGAGTATGAACATATGAGCACATTGGTTATATGCTTTAAAAATTTGGTGTAGAAGGGTTGACATGTGCCTAAAAGAGTAAAAGCAAAGGCGGCAAAAGTATGAAAGCACATCTGTATTGTAAACATGACGTATTACTATTGGTAGATTGTGTCAGCTTTACATTTCTCAACTTAGCAAATCCTCTGACAATATTTGTCAAGAAGAATTCCTTTAGACGCATATATTGGATTGCGCACAAGCCTCACTTGCTACTCCTCTTTGCAAGAGAGAGAAAGACATATAGTCGACCGACAACTAACGACTGATTGTACGGTGTTAGTTAGACCGTTGGATTGTACAATTGTCCAATTGTACTGATTGGTGCAGCATAGCGTTCCAAAAACTAGCACTCCTACTCTCAAGTACAAAATCTTTTTATTGATTTTTGTAAGCCTAATTTGCCTAATTTTGATTTTGCTTTAAGCAGTAACACTCAAATTAGTTGAAGTCGATTACATTGATCAAACTTCGCCACTCTGCTTGACTTCAAGCAAGAGCAAAAAACTCAACATTGGGGTGTTTGGGCATGAAATAAAAGAAAGGGGAATATAACTTTTCTATTGGAACCCTAAATAATTGAATCAACCATCAAAAAGATGGAAATAATCACAAAATGAACATTTATTTCACTTAATTACAAGGTTGCATGGATTCACAAATGGGCGTTGCCTGTAGGTAGCTTACATACTGGCAATGATGGAAGGAAGTTCGGTTTCTACCTCAGTGTCTCCTTCATCAGAGCCTTCTAAGCTTGTCTGCAACACAACACCAATGTATTACTTCCAGTTTAATTCCAAACAACATAGAAATTAAGAAAATGAGGTAAAGAAAAACAATTAATGATGGAGAATTTACTTAAAAAGCCCTAAACACCAAGCATTTTTTTTTTTGCTTATTATCTTTTTTATTTCATTTCTTTATGAAAAAGAGCACTAGATCAAGCTCGATGGAAGAGTTTGTGTCAAGGCTTGGGCATCACCGAGGACCTCCCACCCTTGGGATCAGCTCAATGGTACACAACTCGCTAAATTCGTGATCTTAAGCCTCCAGGGCGCGGGTTCGAGTTGTGGGAGGCGAAAGATTGTGCCCATATGCTGATTGTAGCCCTGTGTGGTGACCTCGTATATGGGGAGGGGGGACACTGATGGTGGGTGAGGTCTTGGGTGGTGCACCCACTGCCTGTGACTGGAGCTAGGGAGGTCCTGTGTGGTGCCTTAGTCTTCACAGTTTGATCCATGTAAACTAATTTGGGAGTGAGGCTTTGTTGTATGTTTCTTTCATCTACTCTTTTTCATTCTATACTTTTATTGTTTTCCTAACTTCTTTCATATTTTTTGCTCCAATATTTTTCCAACTTTCAAGTACTTGATACATGGTAAACATTTTGCAAGATTTCGAAAATGCAACAAAATTTGGAATTAGAATGAGTTTGGCTTGTGTCCGTTTTGAACGTTAGAGACCTTAGGTCTTCCAGCATTTGGTAAGCTTGGGCTTGTGTTTTTTTTTAACCTTAGGGCCCTCAGGTCTTCCGACATAGGTTTAGCTTCATCATTTTTGTTTTTGCTAGCCTTTTCATTAATTTTTTCGTTTTTTTTTGGGACTTTGGGTCTTTAATGGGTTGTTAGGCCACTCTCGCTCTGATACCATATTATATTTTGTAATAGGCCCAAGTCCAAGTCATGAGAGAGTGTAGGAGTCACTAGTTTTAAATTTTTAATGTGTGAGCTTTAGTTTGGAAGTGAGAGAGTTATCCAAAATGACAAGGCAAGTTGGAGTTCCCACTCCCAAACTTATAACCATTGTATTTCTTTTCAACTAGTCCACGTTAGATTATTCCCTTTATCTCCAACAGTTCTCTTATGCGTCGACATTGCCAATTTTAATGTTCCAATATGAAATTGATTAATATATTGTAGTTCATAGAATCACATTATTAATTAGGAGGGATTTGAATGGTTTGAAAAGCTCACCATCAATTGCACTTAATCGAGCACAATGAAAAAGTTTGATCCATGAAGCCGACCCCAGTTAATTTGGGACTAAGGCTATGTTGTTGTTGTTGTTGTTGTTGTAGTTCATAGAATCACATAATCCAGAGTCACATCCTACTAGTTGATCCTCCAGGCTTAAGTAGGATTATCTTAGTCCTAAAATGTCCTAATAACCTTAATTCAATATTGTCATTTTCAGCTAAAATGGTCAAAATCTGAAACCGTCATGTTAAATTCTTTGCAAGTTTTTCATTCAGATATTCAGAAGAACTGTTCTTCATTCGTGAATTAATAGCAGCTACGATTAACAAGGGAAAGGACCATTTGCGGCATACCTCTGAATCCCTCGGTTTGCATTGTGAAGAATAGCGTTCAAAAGCACCTTTGCCATAAAGAATCTTTGGTCCACTTCCTTTTCCATCTACGAATTCAACAGCCTCTTCATCAACTACTACGGCATCTATTTTATCATTGTCTATTCTGTTGTCTGGAACCTGGCAAAAGAGACACACACGCACTTTTAGTATTAGGCTGAACGTCAAAACAAGTGTCAACACATGCATTTAGATTTCCTACTTAATGAAAGCCATAAAAACTCGACGCATTTTTCCCCTACTACAATGGTAGGGGTTTTTCTTGACTTTATTTAAGGGAAACGCATCGTTTCTCGCCTTTGTACTGTTAATTTTGGCTTATATTGAATAAAGTCTCGTTTCTATTAAAAAAAAAATCACGAAAACTTATCCTCGGAAAAAAAAAAGATAAAGGCTAAAAAGATTCTTCCTCTCAAAAAAGACGATAAGCAGGGTTACCAACCAAGTGGTAGTTCAATAGTTTGGAATCGGTCTCATATGGATGAGATTGTGGGTTTGAGTCTCACCATGTGCAAGTTGACGGGAAATGAGTTGGTTTCTGTTCAAAAAAGAAAAGAAAAAGAAAAGACAGTAAAGTCTTCTAGATTATGTGGATTGCATACCTCATACATGGCGTCGGTCAAAATCTTCTCCAATATAGATCTTAAGCCTCGAGCCCCTGTATTCTTCACCATTGCTTTTCTAGCGATTAGTCTCAAGGCGTTATCAGTGAAATGCAGTTTGACCTGACAAAAAAAATAGGAACGTAGCCAAGATGGCGCATCAGCTTACTATCCTCAAATGAAAAGAACAAAGCAAATTATGGATTTCCTATGATCCACAATACTAAAGGTATGGAAGGCAGGATGGACCAGCGATGGCTGGCACTTTACACGCACTTTACACGCTGAGGAAACCAAAAAAAAAAACAAGAAACAATTAATGGAATAAGTCTTACATCATTCATTTGAAACATCTTTATGTATTGTTTCCCAAGGGCACTTCTTGGCTCTGTGAGAATCTGCGCAATAGATAACCGTAAGAGAGAATGAAGAAACATTGAAGTTCCACTGAAGGATATTAGAAAATTGCAGCTTTAATATAC
Organism: Stephania yunnanensis; assembly: GCA_039657365.1. Classification (NCBI taxonomy): domain Eukaryota; kingdom Viridiplantae; phylum Streptophyta; class Magnoliopsida; order Ranunculales; family Menispermaceae; genus Stephania; species Stephania yunnanensis. The sequence continues at coordinate 50,366,507 of CM077587.1, read as the reverse complement.
TGACATTTTATTTACAGTAAAAAAACAGGAGTTTCGTTTGTTCGAATATTATATATAGCGAAAGATGCTGGATAATTTTTAGCTAATATTCGAAACAAAGAGGAGAAAATACAACAGATTTTCAAATCTTTTGGTTGATAATAACGTGATAGCTGGAGTTTATGTTTTTTGTTACTACTGTTGCTGCGTGTCATTGCATCTATTTAACATCATTGAAAGAAATTACCTGAACAAGTTGGTCCTCCGTGAGAGCAGATAAACTAATCAAGACTGGGAACCTTCCGACAAATTCTGGTATCAGTCCATATGCAATAAGATCATTACTCTCGACCTGCCAAACAAACTTCATGTCACAAACAAAAGAAAAGAGATGTCGACAATGTTCACCGTAGTTTTATTCCCTCCCTCGAGTTTCTACTGAAATTAGTCCTCCCTAAACATTCTCAACAGCATCCTCCAGTTTCGTTGGTACCTTGATTTTCTGCACTCAATTTTTCATGATGAGACTTTTTTTTTGGCAGAATAATGAGACTCCACTTACCCTTCTTTGCTTTTCTCATTATATGATCTTTTGGGAGATCTAAACATTGCCAAATATTTGTCTAATAAACCAGATTCTTCTCCCTAATAATTTTCACCAGGAGTACCGTTTTTCTTTCCACGTTAGGAAAAACCACAAGACCTCCAGAAGAAGTGTGTCCTGATCTAGTTCTAGAATTTTATGACACCAATCCATCAACAATCATATTTGATCCTATCAAAAATAACTTATGAAAGACATGAGACAGTTTGCTGACTCGAAACAAACTGTTGAAACAATACAAATACCAATGAACAGGGGCAAAAAGCTCAACATTAACTTTGTTTATAATGGAGAATTTTTATAGCAAAATAAATGCAATTATTAGTGAAAGTTAAGAATTGGCCTAAAACACTGGCACTATTGCCCTTTGTTTGAGAATTAACACTTCATGAAAAAATATATACAGTGCACTAACACGAGTCGCGCCAGTATTTTCTAGTTATGAGATAATAATCTTATCAAATAGTTTAACTTGTATTTGTAATATGTGTTAGATTATGTGAAGGTTTCATCAAATAAGCAAATGTAATAGAGTCTTGTTTACTCTTTGGTTACAAGATTTGAGGCATTTGCTTTTGTGTCACTCGCAGAGTCTTGCAAACTAGAACCGCTCCAATCAAAAGTTTGTAATAGTAAAAAGTAAGCACTCGTGTACCCAATTTTCAAATAGGTTTATGCGTGAGCATAATTAACTAATTTCTTCACACAATTAGTTCTTTTTCTATGCACAGACTAAGAGGAAGGTTTACGCCCATGAATCAAGGAAAAGTAGTATGAATAACAATTGTCAATGCTTACTGTTTTAAGCAAAGATGATGACACTGTAGCATTTATTGAACCAGCAGTTCTCATGTTTGAACGTACTGGTGCACTAAATCCAATGGAAGAATCTTGTCGCCTATCATATATTCATAACAAACATCAGGTTAAAAATCAGAAATACAGCCTTTAAAAAAAAAAAAAAAAAAATTCTGGATGCAACCTGAAGTCTTACCTCTCCGAAATAGTTTTATCTAGGTCAATAAATGCACCTCCACAAATAAAAAGAATGTCCTTCGTATCAATCTGGAAAAAACGACGGCCAGGGAAAAAAATAATCTGATCAAATTTTTTGCATTGTGGACAGCTTTACTTGGAAAACTAAAACAAAAAACAACAAATTCTACAAAGAACTAGGTGCAACTGTATTTGACTTCATATCATAATCCTTTGTATTTTGGACGAGGACTCAGAAAAGAAAAAGAAAGAAAAAGGCTTGCAATTAAATTTGACTACAATCCTCGGAAATATTTGCTGTAAAGGGGTTGATCATCGAGAGTAATGAAAAGCATGAATACCTGTATATTTTCACCTCGAAGATGCTTTCTTGCTCCCTTCTCTGGAACAGTGACAATCTGTGTAAGAAAAAAATTACTCACTTGTGCTTGCTATTTGCAGCACAGATCTAAAATGTGTATATCTAAATTTCAAATTTAAGCATGCATGCACTCACTGTTCCTTCCAACATTTTAAGCAATGCCTGCTGCACACCCTCGCCTGAGACATCTCTACTAATATTACTGATCTCAGCCTTCAAAAACAAAAAAAAATGTACGGTGAAAGGAGCAAACACAAATCAATTAACAAACATGGTGGCATCCATAGGAGATCATGAATACCTTTTTAGTGATCTTGTCAACTTCATCAAGGTAAACAATGCCCTGTTGAGCAGCTGCAACATTATAGTCAGCAGCCTGCACTCAGAAGCACGAGGGTCATCAATGTAGCGCATGCTAGATAAGTTTTACTTAGATCAGAACATATAAGCATTTGAAATCACAGAATAATACAAATCGTTTTTAGTCCAACAGTGAAAATAAAACTAAACGTGCAATATGGCACAAGATTTTTGAAATATAATAAAACTATATTGAAAGATAACAATTTCACATTCAAACTACTCCTTTTGTTTTCGAGTTCGTAAACTACAATAGACAGTCAAGAGAAAATATAATGCTGTTATTTATTCATGGGCTGCAAATTTCTCATCAAAATCAGAGCTATTTATTGCATTAACTCATAATTACAGGAAACGAAATGGGATAAAAGAAAGTCCATCAAGCATCATATCAAGCTGCTTCTATTGACTCGAACAAGGACATGGTGGAAATCTCTGTTGAAGTGTAATCGTAGAAATAGTTCATGTGCCCATTTTATCTGTAAACAATATGCAATTATTATTCGAATGACTCAATGAACCAATCACCACTTAGACCATGCTTAGAAATTAGCCGCCTGCCTTAAGGTTGGATAAGAATAGTAGTTTGGTAGGAAGCTGATAAGATAAGGCCACAGTATTGATGGACTTTCAAGAGGTCCATCTCTCCCCCCCCACAAAACTCACAAGAGTTCCACTCAAGACAAATCAACATATCCTCATTTATAGTTGTATACTAAAAAAGGCTCTCTACATGGTGCTTGTCAAGCATGCATAAAAATGAGCGACTGGATCTCACAAGGGGCATATCGCGGCCAAAAACAACAACAAATCCTCAATCCCAAATCAGAGTAGGTTAATGCACCAAACATTTTTTAAAAAATAATGAATAAAAACAAAAAAGAACAAAAAAAAAAAAAAAAAAAAAAAAAAAAACAAAAACTTGGTAAATATTCTGCCAAATTTCTGAAAACAACTCTTAAACTCATCAATGTATGCACGAATTATCTCTTACAGTGAGCACCAACCTTGCTATAAAAAAGTTACTGAAAGGCAATAATTTTGCAAAGAACACAAAACGTGAAGTTCGGCTTCAAAAAAAAAAAAAAAAAGACAAACATCAAGTCACTTGTCTGAGCTGTCGAAAATGTTGACAATCTTCTATGCATATTCAGTAAGGAAAAACAAATAAAGCAGAAATAAAATAGCATACACTAACAACCAGGGAGAAAAAAAAAATTGACTAAATGCACCATAGTTAAGGACTATCTTAGAAGAATTACCACTAGAAGCTTGTTTATAATGGACTCTACATCTTCTCCAACATAGCCTGCCTGCAAATAACTCCCAATTAATCAAAAAGATAATCTCAGATCGTAAATAAAATGCTTAATTTGAGAAAACAATCATGGATATCTACACCTTAATCCAATCTCCTAACTCACTGGGTTGTCCAAACTTCATAGGTGAATTATGGGTAAGCCTTTGTTGTTCAGTGGAAATGAATTTATCTAAAACTTATATTATCTCTCGGGGTGCAGACTTGCTCCATTTAAAAAACAATCATCTAAAGCCACAAAGTCCAGTTTAACAATTATGACATGAAAGATTTAAATCAAAGCTTGACTATAATCTACTTAGTAGCTAGTGCCAACAGGTCTGACCTTCGACATACTTAAAGCTATTAATGGATACCTCGGGGGAAATAATGTGCGGGGATTTTCCATATGAAATTCAACAACAACAACAACAACATAGCGTCAGTAACAAATTAATTGGGGTCGGCTACATGGATCAAACTCTTCCATTGTACTCGATTAAGTGCAATTGATGGCGAGCTTTCCAAACCATTCAAATCCCTCTTAATTAATGCGTCCCAAGTTAACTTTGGTCTACCCCTACCTCGTCGAATTTCTTCAGTTTCTCTTGAGTCAAGTTTTCTAGTGAGGGCATTTATAGGCCTTCTTTGCTTGCTGGTGGCCAAACCACCGCAACCGTCCTTCCCAAATCTTTGTGTCAATTGGTACTACTCCTACTTGTCTTTGAATTTCTATATTTCTTATTTTATCTTTACGAGTTTTATCACACATCCGCTTAAGCATCTTTATTTCTACAATGTTCATTTTATGTAATTGTTATTGCTTTACAACCCCAACATTCACTTCCATATAGTACATCTGGCCTAATTGCGGTCCTATAAAATTTTTCTTTTAACTTAATAGGAACATTTTGATCACAAATCACCCCTGTTGCACTACCTCTAGTGCATTTCTTCCATACGAAATTCCCGGCGGGGAAAAAACTTTGGCCCCACTCCCCGCCCACCACCAATTTTTTAAATGTGAAATTAATTACGCTAATTGAAAATTATTTTTTTCTAGGTACTACCCTAAAGAATATCAAAGTTTTTTTTTTTTTTTTTTTTTTTTTTTTTTTTTTTTTTTTTTTTTTTTTTATGAAATATCAAAGTTTTCACTGCCCACTCATACGCACATAATTTCTTTTAATCTATTTGCTGTTTAAGTAGAAATGAGTTAGACATGTAGGTTCCATCGGCATGCATTTCATGGCCAATACAAATATTTTTGTTGAAGTTTGAGGTACAGTAGATGGACTCAACCACTTACTGATTCAAGTTATGCAAATAGAATTTCGATAGAATCCTCAGTGTTTCGGATATGGATGCAATTATGGGAAGAAAATACTAAAGAATGAAAAAAGTCAATCAAGACAGAAGTCTTATTTGCTTGCCTGAGTTAGAGTTGTTGCATCTGCAATAACAAAGGGAACATTGGCGAATCTTGCCAAGGTTTTTGCAAGTAATGTCTTCCCTGTCCAAGAAATCAAAAACATCAGAAAGTGATTCAATCTATCTAGAAAGCTAAAGCAGCAGCAACACAAAGCCTCAGTCCCAAATTATTTGCGGTCAACTACATGGATCAAACTATCTCACTGCTCAATATAATAGAAAGCTAAAGCATCATGTAACATTATCGAGAGACACATCCTTCAGGCAATGTAATTATTTGATTTTGCATTGAAACATTATCCTTCAATTGCACTAAATCGAGCACAATGGAAGAGTTAGATACATGTCAATTAATTTGGAACTGAGACTATGTTGTTGCATTGAAACATTATCCTTCAGGGACCAACAAATGATGGAAAGCAAGAAAGTGAATAGACTGAATAAGAAAGTTGGTATGACGGGAGAAATAATAACCTTTAATTAAAATAAGTAAAACAGAGAGCAAAAGTGCAACTTCCTGACTTCATTTGGAAAAATCTATAAAGCACCAAACAAAAAGAAGAATTTTGAAACACCCTAGATTTCTCAGTTCGTGCCAAGCTTATGGTAAGGCATTCATTCTTCATGGTAATTCCCTTTATCTTAGTGGTTATTTTCATGGAAAAAAATATGAGCAAGCACAAAGCAAAAAATACTAAGAGAATATTGTCTACACAGAAATACAAGCACCTGACCCTGTCGGCCCTAAGAGGAGAATGTTACTTTTCTCAAGCTCAACTGAATCGAATTCTGACCCATCTACTTCATCAGTGGCTGAATTCCCCGAAGACCTAAAGCTCCAAGATTGCGATCCCAAATATTAGAAATAGCCACAATAATTGGAAAAAAATAAACTTGATTTCACCAAGTACATATTTTGAGCTCAGCAAAAGAATATACTAGAAAGGATGCATATTGCATTCGGTCAACATCTTGGTAAGTTCAACGAAAAATCAAATCTATTGCCTTCACTGTCTATATAATTGGAGGTTTGGAACAGAGAATCTAATGATTATCAAAACACTTTAGCTTCATCAAATACCAGTTGCCATTTCTTCTGTCCATATATAAGAAGTAAACAATGTTCAATAAGCCAAACATTGCAGAAATTCTAGCAGTCTACTTCTTGAATGCCATTGAATACCATTCTTCAATAGGATTCATCATAACCCCACATGATATATTAATAGTAAGACTTCAAAGAATCGCAATTGTTTCATTTTAACAAGCATCGAGTGCAGGACTTAAACTCATATAAGTAGAGCTAGTAGCGAGCGGTGACTATTTATCTTACTGCTTCTTGTTTAAGCTTTTGTAAGTCATTCAGGTTGTGACTCCTAGTTTCATGGTCAATAAAAAAACAGTGGTCCTCAAAAAAAAAAAGAAAAGAAAAGAAAAATAAACAGTGATAAAGAACATGGAGAAGGTTGTAACTGAAAACAAACCTGTCTGATGAAGAATCGTGATAAATCCTCATGTAATGGTTGTATACGGCAACAGAGAGCACCTAGAAACAGGATGGAGTAAACAGTTACTTTACTCCAAAAATAAATCAGGCTGATAACAATTCCCATACCACGAAAAAAGAGACTTAAATTAGTTCTATTGATCAACAACCAACTGTGAATGATAAAGCCCTAATTAGCCAACCAACAATACAGCAATTTCCAACTATTTATTGAATCGAAGTTTTCCAACGAACATCATGCTAGTCGGTCGGCAAGCAGTTTATAATGCATATGCACTAAAGTTCTTTGCCATCGATTTTCATCTCCTCTCTACATATAAACCAGCACTTTAGCTAGTTTCATACATTACCACACTGCGCTGATTAATTAATTTGTCCACCTATCATATGCAGACCACTTAAGAATAAAAACCAATGTGAAACAAAGACAATAACATATGCATTACATAACAACAGAACTTTATGCAGGTTCTCACATTCTACAATATCCAGTACTTCTTAAGAATTAGAACTAAGAGGTTGGCTATAAGGATCAAACATTTCCACTCTGCTCGATTTAATACACTTGACGGTGTGTTTCCATAATCCTCTAAATCCTTTCTATTTAATGCATCCTAAGTTACTTTAAGCCTAACTCAACAACGTCGAATTCTTCAATTTCTATTGTGTCTAGTTTTCTAATTGAAGCATTTGCCGGCCAGACTTCTTGAGAACTTCCAGAATAAATAAATCACCATATGCATTGAAAAACAAGTAAAGAAGTTCATCAATTCAATATCACTTCAAATTTAAATTCTTTTCAAAAAAATAAAAATAAAAATAAAAAAAACAATAAAATTTTACCTTCTTTGCTTGGTCTTGCCCAATCACAAACTTATCAAGACCTTTACATATCTCCTTTGGAGTGGGAAAATTGCCACCCATGTTTGCTCCTCCCCATGACCCATCTTCAGAATTGAACCAATACCCACCACCACCACCTGATCCAGATCCATCCCCGCGTCGCCGCAGCGAACTCGCTGCATTCGAATCCACAACATCAACTCTAATTGAATCCCCAACAGGTTTCCAGACCTCAGGGGGCTCCCCATAAGACCTACCACCAAAAATTTCCACAAAATTACTGGGAACCAAATTCACCCCATTCCCTTCACCCCCAATTTTACTATCATCCAAATTCGACCCCCTTCTCAGTCTACTCACATGCCAACCACTCTCAGTCTCCAGAGAAGAACCCTCTTTCGAAATCTCTTCAGATTTCACTTTTTTCCTTCTAAACTTGCTAAAAATACTTGAAATCCCACCTATGTGAATATTGTGATTGAGAAGAAACTCACTTGATTGGCGAACTGTTCTTGAAGCTGACTCTTTGATGATGGATTTCGAAAACAGAGCAGCAGACATGACTCTGTTTGCTCTGTTTTTGAAGAAAAAAAAAAGGGCGGAACTTTCAGCGTGTTTGGTGATTTCAGAAGCTGAAACGAAAAGGTTATGTAGATTTGATGTTTGGTAATAGTGGGTTTCGATTAATTGAGGTGATTTTTTGAGAGTCGTGAAGGAGAAGAATTTCAACAGAGAAGTAGTTCTTGTTCTATTGTTGTTTTTTTTTTGTTCTGGAAGTGTGAGAGATTGGATATTTTTTCATAAGAAAATCTAGATTTTCATTACGGGTAGTGTTAGGTGGACTCAATGAGTCCGGACCCAAATAACAAGAAAGACATAAATACCCTTTATATGGCGGAAGACGTAAATGTGTTATTGATGCTAGAGTGAGGGTAATTATGTCTTTTCATTTAGTCAGGTAAATTAAATTATTAGTAAAAGCTGTTAAAATCTGGACTCAAAGAGTCAAAATAAGTTTTTTGTTTCATTATCCTGGAATAGGTTTTTGAGAAACGTGTAACACATGGATAAATAAACCAAATATCAATTAATTGATCCGAGCGGTGGAAGACTCATAACTCATTCAGCGCAGTCAGCTAAGTGAATTAAACTTGTACATTCCCCTTGATCAAACTTTTCTATCGTATTCAAACTTTTTTACAATCTATCTATACTTTGATTCAATAATTCGATAAAAGTTTTCGAGTGCCTTAACCCGTAACTCAAAAGAAATCAAGAGTATTCAAACTTTTTTACAATCTATCTATACTTTGATTCAATAATTCGATAAAAGTTTTCGAGTGCCTTAACCCGTAACTCAAAAGAAATCGAGAGAATAGCTGCCAAAAATTAAATCATCGCTTTTACTCTATATTAAGTCATTAAACAATGTGTAAAATTATTTTTAAGTCTACCCCTATAGTCTTTGTGATTGCAAAAATCTTTCAATATATATATATATATATATATATATATATATATATATTTTTTTTTTTTTTTTTTTTTTTTCATACTCATTACCAGGGTAAATTATCATTCAGAAAGACAACAGTAATTAGTGCAATGGTAGCAGAAGTATGTCATCCAATTACTGTCTTACTAGAAAGCACATGTCATAGAATTTGACAGACATATACTAGTCCATTAATAACACTTCCTTACTACATCACCACACAATTCCAACACAAGTTACACAATAGTCTAAAAAAGAACAATATGAAATTCATAATCACGCTTCAGTATAATAATCTTCAGGATTCTTAATGATTAGGTCCTCATAAAGTTCTTACAAAATAAAATTCTTTGTCGTTAGAACTTGACACATTTTTCAAAGGTACACCATTTACATTACAGAAAAGGAACACCTAACCAACCAAGAAAAAATTCCATGACTACTATTTTTCATTCAATTCATAACAATCCCAGCTGAAAATTGCTGCATGGAAGATTTAATAGCAGCTCTCCCATGTCTGAAATGTAGAACAGTACAATCTGACCAAGGAAACAACAAAACCTCCCTCATGCTCTTTCTTTTATTTTCTTCGCGCATTCGACTCTGTCAATTGCGCTCTCTTTTTCTTCTCGGAACGCCTGATTACCATTGTAAAAGCAACTATTGCTCGCAGCTTGTTGCAGTATTCAGGTTTTCCCTCCTGTTAGTGTCATTGATGTTCATGTTGTGGCTGCTGTCTCTCTGCTTACCAACAACAAAATGCGCCCAAGAACATGAGTCATTCGGTAATTGTCGTCAATAGCATGCCTCCTGCAACTAATATTGCTACAGTTTTTTGTTTCACTGGATATCCAGATGACTCGTATGTTTCAAAACAAAATCGCTATTGGCATCATCTTTTCCTAATTTGTCGTTAGGACATCTTTAATCCAACAAATCAAGGTCACATGCACACATAAATTTCTAAGGCAAAAAAATATTTGTCAGTCAAGTACACCTCTCACCATTATTGCTTTTCCGGAATTCAGTGAGGACTGGATATATGTTCTCAAAAGCTGCATATGTTTCATCTCTCACCTGAATGATGCAAATAGCCAAAGAGCCTCATCACTACAAAACACAAGATTGCAGCAAAATAATCAAATCCATTATCTTATGTGTGGAAGTATTACCTTAGCACCTGTAAGTACGATTTTTCCAGAAACGAAAATTAGCAGCACAATCTTCGGTTGTTTCATCCGATAAATCAAGCCAGGGAAGAGTTCTGGCTCATACTATAACAACATGTTGGGAGAATTCAGAATAAGAAATCCACGTTGAAAGCCGAGAAACAACCATAATCACTGCAAAGTCTATACTAGTTTGAAATATGAAATAATAGCCTTTTTTCCCTTTCAAAACTAGGGATCATTGTGAACAATGAAAAGTCGCAAGATCTTTAAGTTACATAAGTCAGCATGTCACATTTACACTGCAACTGCACTACTCCGCAGTATATGGTGAAACAAGACTCGCTCAAAAGAAAGTGAGGCGCCTTTCCATTACATTGAGCGTACAGAGATTACACGTTCTTTCAGCGTGAGTAACAACTACAGACATGTACCTCATGGTTCCTTCTTGCTTCATCAACTCACAGCTAAATGTGAGACATCTGTGAGTTTGACCAAGATTGACCCTTTCAAAATTACTGCACATTGTGATCCTACAAGAATATCGGATATTTGTATCCACGAATAAGAACTTCTAATACCCACCTTTGTCCTTATGCCCATCCTTTATTTTTGCAATTTTTTGTCAATGCTCAAAACAAAGCCAACTTTTCCTCGTCACTTGTTTCAAATATTCAATTTCACATTTTCCATCATAACATGGCATTTGTTTTATAATGTGGACATATTTGTAAATTTAACTGGTCCAATGATGCATACTTTTTTCCTCAATTAATGACACATTTCAATTAATCTAATCTAGCGAGTAAGAGTGGATGATTAAGAAAAAACTCCCAAGTAAGAGACAGAATACAGGATCGTATAACTATTAAATAAAGCTAAGACTCGAATTATAAGGAAGATAGAACACGCCAAACTGGCTTCAAATGAGAAGTTACAAAAAATTTTCAATGACATACTAGGATGATAGCATCCACTTACACTTGAAAAGGCACCATGAGAATATGCAAGACCTTCAAGCCTAATAGGAAATTTAACATCACAGGAACCAACAATATTCTGAATCTTGAAGTCCTACAATTAGTAAATGCACGGTTAGACAAATAAACAAGAAATATTTATGGGGACTGCAAATACAAACAGAGGAAGCAGAAACATACACAAAATAATTAGAAGTAACAGATCAATACCTTAAACTTAGCTGGAAACCCAAGCTTCTGAATAATTCGTGCATACTGAAAACAAAACTCATATTTGCGTGAGAAACATAATATATTCTAACAACAAGATGTAAATTTGCACATAAACCAAGAAGGCAGTAAATAGAGAGACAGCATAAAAAAAATTATTCAATTCAAATTTGAAGACAGTTTTCTAAAGTAAAGCCAGTGAACATCAATATTTGTAGCCGGACGGTTCACTAATCCCCCTTCCCAAAAAACAGAACAGAAGAAAAAGAAGATACACTGATATACACACAAACAAAGATGTACTGATGTTTTCCATGCATTATTAGATATTAATTCCCGATTATTTAACTTATCACCTTCCTCGCAGCCAACTTTGATTGTTGCTCACTCTTAGCTCCAGTGCAAACCTTACAAAAGCAAATGACATATCAGCCTCAAATGCAAATAAGAATGCAACAATATCTCCAAACTTTGAAGGTACGGACACTTCTTTTTAATCCAAAGTTTTAATGTCTTCACCAAGGTACAAAAACGTTTACAACAACAACAACATAGCCTGTGTCCCAAATAAGGTACAAAAACGTTTAAACGAAAAAAAAGATAAGCAATAAATAAACTAATAAAGAGTATAACGAAGTCTCGGGATGAAGATTCTATTGGTGTTGCATAAGTGCGTGTTTTGGCAGAAGCAGTCATTTTAACAGATGGACAGAGGATATCTCAGCCCAGAAACTATTACATGTCAAACTGAAAGGCTAAAACACCGAGTCAACCAGATATAATAAAAGGTACACAAGCAAAGTTTCCAGTTTTTGCATGTATCTGCAAATGGTTCCAGCAGGCGAATCTATCCAAACTTGAAAGCGGTCAATCAGTCAAACCTACTTGTAAGTCCCCATTAAATAGACTTTCTTTTATATTATCACTTTAGATATCTAAAATTGCAAACTAATCTTTATCTTTGTTAAAAGGCATAAAGTATCATTTGGTCCCTGAACTTCCAAGTTTTTGTTAATTTGGTCATCAAACTTTCATAAGTTCACTTTTGGTTCTTGAACTTTTATTTCCCTCTACTTTCGATCCTTTTGTTAATTTTGAAGAGCAACGATAGCTAACAAAGCGCTTCACAAACAGTTCACAACTGATTCATCAACCCAAAAAACCAATTGTAAAGCGCTTCTTTAGCGAGCATTACTCTCCAAACTTAACAAAAAAAACCAAAAGTAGAGGGAAATGAAAGTTTAGGGACTAAAAGTAAGCTGATAAAAGTTTAAGGATCAAATCAAGAAAAACATGAAAGTTGAGGGACCAAATGATACTATTTGCCTTGTTAAAAAAATATTTTTAGCTTGCCTAACCCATCTAGTAATCTAAGAAGTTAATCTAACCAATGTCAATCTACCCAATTGGTGCTAATTCTAATGAATAACCACACCTTCAATCTAGCTCACTTTGTTTGCTTTACGTATGTGAACCAAAGAGATTCTAGCGCTACGAAGTACAGATCTTGACAGCATTGCACAACACAAACAAAGATGAGAAGCAATGAATTGAAAGAGATAGAGCAAGAAAATCGAAGGAAATGAATCCAAAAGGCAATCGATCTAGATAACACTAAAGCTTCTTCATACATATATCAACGACCAACTCACCATTTTTCCAGATGCAAATATCAATGCAGTTGTTTTTGGATCTCGTATTCTCATTATAACTGCAGCAAAACGCTGTGACAGAAAATATAAGTAAAAATTAGATGAAACTAACAAGAAAATTAGATAAATAAACGCCAACACCTGGAAACTATCAGTCATGTTCTACAAAACCCACTGTTTATACTCTATACGATAAAAAAATATTCATCGACAGCCTCTAAAATTTAAGTGATCTATTTAAAAGCTCTTCAACAGTAAGACACATACTCCATGCATTTCACATACACAATTTTTCTACATAAACAAGCACTTCCACTTGCATAATTTCTTAAACAAAAATGATATAATATACGAATTATATATGTAACACTATATAAACAGAGAAGAAAGGCTTATTGGTGAGAATGTGGTGGAAATTGGAAAAGGAGTATTCCTCGCGGACTTAACGTTTAAAGATTTAGCTTATATATCAACTTTTATTAATATTTACAAAGATAATCCTAAATTTATTATTATTTAGAAAGAGGCCCATTGCTTGCATATAATAGATGGCCTAGACGGTGGGCCACTACTTGATGCCTAGGCGTTGCACTGAAAACACTAACTCGCTATTAACTGAAAAGTGAAAACTATGTCCGCTCATCCAAGGGTGGCATATTGATCTAACTAAAGAACTAAAGTACAACTTATCACTGGTCGATCTCACCGTGCCTACCGCAACATGCCAAACAAGATTCTCGATTGACCAAAATAGTCAACATGCATTGCCTCCCTGTGCCCAAAAAGAATTAGGTGCGAACCAAACATCAGTTGGCTTGTACATTAATCTACAAGCAAACGGAGAGATACACTACAAGTATAGTGGTACAAGAACAAGCCAGCCTAGGTCTTATATTAGTTAGGGTCGAGTGGCTAAATGGATCCAACATTTCCACTCAGATCTATACAATCTAGTTAATGTTGTGACTCGATGCACTTTAAGATTTTTTTTATAAAAATTGGACACCAAGTATGCCAACTGCGCTTCTATTTTTCTTTCAGCTTTCACAATAACTTTTCTTCACAATACTATACTATTAAAAGTATTATATTCCAATTGGTGTAAGAAATGAATTGTGAGTTTGGAATTTTTTGGTAATCAAGTAAGAAATGTTACATTTAAAAAAAATAAATAAATTATCCATGAGTATTCAAACATTTGTCTAACTAGTCTCATAAGCCTTGAGATTGCAAAAAGAGACCACCAGCAGATAGACGTTTGACTGTCGTGGGGAATCAAACTTGAGACCGTGTACCTAACCCAGAAAGTCTCACCTTCGCCCTTACCACTAAGCCAACCCGTCCGGGTTAGAAATGTTGGAGTTTAGGAGTCATTTTATTGTAAGAGTTATAATTATTTTCAGACTCCATTTAGAATTTTTAAGTGCAGGCTCAAGGACAAGCAAAGTGGAAAAGCTTGATCCGTGCAACCGATTGATATGATCTTTAGGAAGTTTAGTAGTTTATATTTTCCAGGAGTAATTAGTAAGAAAAGTTTCCTTCTTTCAATTATAGTAATTTTCCATTTCCTAGTTGTTTATCTAATTAAGTAGTTTCTAATTTTTATTGTTGCTATTTTGGGATGTACGCTAGTCTATAAAAGACAAAAGTTTTTTTTTTTGGGGCAGAAAAAGACTATTGATGTTCAATAATAATTAATAAAGCAAGCTAGTTCATTGAGAAAGAAAGTGAAGAGAGGGTCACTGACTACTATCTTCACCATCTCACGTCTCACTTATCTCTCCCCTCATAACCCATCCCACGTCTCACTTATCTCTCCCCTTATAGCCTATCATCTCTTTACGCAAGGGTTCATAAAACCGACCACAACTAATTTGGAATTGAGCCTTTGTGGTGGTTGTAATGTAAAGGGTCAAGGATGCCATATATGGAGGATTATTTGTTCTTTTTCATAAAGTTTGAACTTGTTTGGAAATTAATGAGAATTCAATTCCTTATGTTTCTTGTCCTTTGAGGATTTATGGAGAAATGCCACTAAGGAAACTTTTGGATTTGTGCACCTTTGATTCAAGCATTCTAGAGTAAACAAATTGTGGAGAACTATCTTTTAATTTGTTTTAGTGACTAGCAAAAAAAAAAAAATAACGAGAAGAAAATATGATTCACGCTTCAACGAAGAATAACATTTTTTTGTCCGTGTAGTCTATAGATGCCCAAATTGAAGATGAACAAACTTTTTTCATTGATGTTTCTAACTGGTTCTCAAACAAAACACAGGCTGTATTAATAAAAACCCAAAAACCCTATATACAATGTACTTAAGCCAATTATATACAGCACCGACAACAAATCTTCAGTCCCAAGTTAGTTGGATTCAGATGCATGGATCCAACAATTCCATTCAAAAACTCAATTTAATACAACTGAGGTACCACTATCTGTTGAGCCCTAAATTGTGGTACCATTTTTCAAGCTCTAGAGAATAAGACCCATTAACATGTTGATGCTGTACTTGATGGACTGAAACCAACAGTACTTCCACACAAAAATGGTTAGCAATGCATTCATAACATGTGTACAGGGTTAGTTTTATACCTTGGGGTTATACTCAGCATTACGAGCTTGCAAAGCAATAGCCTTAAGATCCAATTTGCAATCCAAGTTGACTGTCGACACAATGTTCCTACACATCCAAATATACCAAACATTCCGTCAAAAGAAAAAATAGGCGTCGAACTCTTAGGCATCCATCACATTCTCAATAACTTTACAAGCAACGAATGCAAAGGAAGTTCAGCATAGTAGCAAAGGGACGATACATCACTTGAACAATATTGAATGAGGATACCCAGAAACCAAATAATAATTAACAAATATTTACCACGCATGAGACTACAAGGTCAACAAGTTTGCAGATAACAAACTTTCAGAATTTTACATGGAATAAAACTAATTTTACTACACTTAATACCCGAAACTTTGAAAGTGAAAAGTGCTCAGCAGAACTTGAAAAAAAGAAAAGAAAAGAAAAAGAGATGGCAAGTAAAGAATGTGGAATGTGGGATCAACTAACGCATCATATCCATCTTTAAAGCTATAATCATGTATGAAAAAAACTCCTAGACCAATCAAGTACTACAAAGAAAGTAAACATCACAATGATTTATTCCATTAAGTTTAATCAGGCTCACTATTTTGTAGTATCACAAAACTAATAAGAAAAACGACATAATAACAGGGAGCTAGCTGACGAATTGATATCTTCCATAAATTGGCACCAAAAGCACATCTTCATTATTCACTTACTGCAAGGTTGGAACAATTCCAGAGGGGTGCTTGGAGAGATCTACTGGCTGGCTCCCTTCCAACACTTGGCCCTCCATGCCCTACAAAACCCATACATCCCCTATCAAAATCAACAAACCACTTCCCTATTTCTTCACAAAATCGCGCATTCAGTAACTCTACAATCACAAAAAATTTAATCATTTTATCTTTATTCACTATTTCAATCAGTTCTCCCAAAAATAATACTTTAGAGTTTAGACAAGATTAATTTGACCCCCCAAGCCCCTACAAAACAAATGAAGAAACTAAACACCCTCGCGAAACCCATATATTCCCCCATCAAATTCAACAAACCACAACCCTCTTTTTCTCAAAATCACTCATTCAATAACTCTATAATCACAAACGATTAACTTTTTTTTTTTATCTCTACCCTCTCAAATCAGTTACTTTAGACCAGATTAATTTGACCCTCCATGCCCAACAAACAAATGAAGAAACTAAACACCCTCGCGAAACCCATACATCCCCCCATCAAATTCAATAAACCAAACCCCTCTTTTTTTCTCAAAATCGCGCATTCCGCGCAAAGACTCAACATTTTTTATATAATTACTCTCTCAAATCAGTTCTCTTTCAAATAAGACTACTTTAGACAACATTAATTTGATGGCACGAACACCATACAGCCAAACCCTAACTCCCCGCTTAAAAACGAACGATTTGCGTTACTAGGGCTCGCTTTTCTCCCGAATTAAGCCTAAAATTCCAACGGTGGCACGAACCCCGAATTCACGAATTAGGGTTTTCGCGAATTCCGATCGCTCAAGATCCCGATTTCAAGAAACACATAGATAACGATTAACGAATATCTGAAACCCCAAAACCACGATCGATAGTTGAAAACCCTCAAATCTGAAACCACAAAACCAAAACACGAATCTCAAGAAAACCCACAACAGATCTGCGCGTTAGGGTTACCTTGGGAACCGGATTCGTGAGATTTGTGGGTCTTAGGGTTGGTTCGGCAGAGCTTCTCTTGCGACAGCAATGGAGCTCTAGAGAGAGAGAGAGAGAGAGAGCGACTTCTAGATAGAGAGAGAGAGAGAGAGAGGAATTGGAGAGCGCGTTTGGCTTTGACTGCTATTTATAAGGAAACTTGGAATTCTTGGTCCTTATATATAGGCGTAATGTTGGCATAGAGATCATAATCAGTAAGGATCGACGGTTCACGTTTCATTGCTCTTGGTGAAAAGGAAAATGTGGGATGACTACAGATGACACTTTGTTTGTATACACGGCTTCGTGGGATACGTTAGATTGTGCATCGAGATTTGTTTTCGTGTTGTAGTAAAGTAGTACTATGTTGTGGGAAATCTATATTAACTACATTGGCGAATTTGGTGATGTCAAAAAATTTAAGAGTAAATCAAATAATAATAGTTCAAAATTAATCAAGGCAACCCTCTGCGTACACCCTAATAATAATCTAAAAATAAATAAAATTTTATAATTTACGAACAAAGGGGGTTTTTTTTTTTTTTTATTACAGATTACAAAGTTCCTAGCTATGTTAGGAATAAGTCTCGAACTCATTAATCATATTTGGATGGTCGTAAGTGATGCCTCAACCATCTCACTACTCACTAGAGATGCTTTGGCAATGGTTTTCGTAAGTTATTGACGTACCAGACATACAATTCCATAGTAAAAGAAAAAAAAAATCCAAAACAAGCAAAAGAAGAAGAAACTAATAAGGGAAACAACAACAACAACAACAACAACAACAACATAGCCTCATTCCCAAATTAACTAGGGTCGGCTACATGGATCAAACTTTTTCATTTTGCTCGATTAAGTGCAATTGATGGTGAGCTTTGCAAACCACTCAAATCCCTCTTAATTAATGCATCCCATGTTAACTTTGGTCTGCCCCTACCTCGCCGAATTTCTACAGTTTCTATTGAGTCAAACCATCGCAACCGCCCTTCCCTAATCTTTGTATCAATTGGTGCTATACCTACTTGTCTTTGAATTTCTATATTTCTGAATAAGGGAAACCATACAAATATAAATGAAGCTTTTAAAGCCCCCTTAAAGTGCAATTGATTTAATTCAAACAACAGCTTCTAATCCTGAAATCCTCCAACTTCAACACAAATCACAATCTACTACTTTAATTCAGTCTACTTTTTCCTTGACCATTCACCACTCTTACCACCTGCTTTGTACTTCAGTTGCACATCTGTTACTGTAATGTCCTTAGAAGCAGCCTTGCACATATCATAAACCGTAAGACCGGCAATGGCGACAGCAGTCATCGCTTCCATCTCAACTCCAGTCTTCCCAGTGGAAGCCGCCTCCCCTTCAATGTCGACGCTGAAATCCTTCTCGCTCAACTTTAGATCAACGCGGACATGGCTCAAATTGATGTTGTGACATAAGGGAATGAGGCTACTAGTCTGCTTTGCTCCGCTAATTCCAGCAATCTTCGCCACGCTTAGAACGTCTCCTTTCGCTATCTGGTTGGCAGAGACCAAGTCGTATGCCTTCTTGCCTAAAATGACTTTGCAACCAGCAATAGCAACTCTTTTGGTGATTTCCTTTGATGATACATCCACCATCTGGGCTTCACCTGAGCTGCTAATGTGTGTCAGGCCTTGCTTCGCTTCGGCATTTTCATGGGGAGCAAATGGGGTTTCATGAGTCGGGGAGAGATTGGCGTTGGAAGAGCATGCTTGGTTAGCGGATGGAGGCTCACCAAACACAGACTCCATTTCCTGCAAAGAAGAGTTCGGCGAGTTTGACTGAGAACAAATCATGTGCAGATATGACATGCAGACTTTCATAACAAAACATATGATATTCTTGTCTAGAATGCTTGGGATTCATATGATATTTGAGCAACAACCAAATAGGCAATGAATGCAGTTCTCTATTTTTGTCTAGAATGCTTGGGTTTTCTAACTTGAGAACATTATGCATTACCTCATTTTGAGTTGGTCACGGCCACGAAAAATAAAAATAATACTACTGTCGTTTTAGCTTTACTCGCATCGGTGACCTATTTTTTACTTCAATAAAAGATTGATGCAGAAGTGTAGAGATTTGGCAGCAATTCTGCATCAATCTGGGTATAGCCTTGTCAACAAATTAAAAAAGTAAACCAATTCCAACATGCAGCATATAGCTTACCTTGTTGAGCTCCGCAATTGCGCTCGCAAAATCTGAGCTGATACCCGTTGAGTATCTTCTCTGAGGTTGGCATGCCCATCTAAACTGTCGTAGAAACATGTCTGCAAGGCAATTTGTGAGAGTGACACATTCAAACAGTTCCAATGAAATTTAGAGATGTATCAATCAAATGCAAAAACAGACAATGGACTTCTGTTGGGCAATTTCACAAACACTTAGTGATCAGTTTGTAAAACAGTTACAGCAGTTAACCTGTTTGTGCAATCAATGATCAAAACATTGAAGGAATTGCAGCACAACAACAATAGCAACAAATGAACCTCTCTAGTCTCACTCTATTGTTGTCACTATAACATTCAAGTTGTTTTTTTTTTTTTGAAGAAAATAAAAATTTCATTAATCATTAATGACTCGATACAAGACACATATAATCAATTGTTTTAATTAAAGTACATTAATTCGCTAATCCTAATAACTTGTAAGTTGTTCATCATAAATAAAATTGTAAATGAAGAGACATTAACACATGATAAGGGAATTAAAGAGAGCATGAATTCATACTCATATTTATCAGTTGTTTTCAGAAGGGTATTGTATTGCACTTCTCAACCAAGTTTATGAGAAATACAAGCCCATTGACTGAATAGGATCTAGAGCAACTCCATCAACGAGACTCGAAATCTGTTCTCACCTGTGAATAGCTCTTGGCGACCGTAGATTCCTTACGACCAAGAAATCGAACCCAAATTTTAAAGTTGTATTAAGAGATGAACTAGCTAGCCCATCCTGAGTTTCAAACTGTTAAATTTTAAACAATATATACAAGAATTGAATAAAAAAAAATCTTTACAAGCATCTTTACTGTTTAGTAAAGTGGATATCAAAGAAGACAACTTTTGCAGGTACAGTTTCTTCACAAAAAAAATAATAACTACAAGAACTGCATTCAGCAGCGTAAAATTGAGAGTGGAAGTGTTCGATCAATGCAGACGACCTCAACTAATTTGAGATTGAAGCTTGCCAACAATAATACTCTGATCGCACAAGATCTGATCCCATGTGAGTTTCTAGTGCCTTGAAGCTAAACTTCAAGAACTGCCCCAATGCCCCATAAACGGCACCGTTCCTAGAGTTAATAAGAAAAAATGAGAGATGCAACGAAGCATAAAGCTCATCCGCGACTCATGTCAATGCATGGACATCTCTTGGCACCGCTGACTCTATCGGAGATGATGGTCCTTCAAACAATGGTCTCCAGCTTATAAGCAACGGTGTTTCTATCCGAAAACCATATCCACTGACAACCCACAAAAGTTTAAACATGGAGTTCACTTTGCCTTCCAATATAAAGAATCATCGACCTCCACAGCTACCACTGATTGGGAAAAGCTTCTCTGTAATTAGCATCTTCCCCCATTGTCAGCTGTCTTGTTGTTGCATCTCTTGCCTGCGTGTTCAATAGCCTCTGCATTAGTCTGTCTTTAGTTGTTACCTTCTTCCGAAGCATTGAGGCCAAAGTTGGTTTCTTCTCCTTATACTGTGATGCACCTTTACCTCCTAATTCCAATGCATTCCCAACAATTTCTGAGTGTGAAGTCGATGCCATTGCAGCTTCTCGAAGAACTGCTTCATTGTGTTCTCGAACCTTTGCAAGTTTCGCACGTTTCAACATTTGCTTATCGATTTCCTTCTTCTTTGCATCCTCTTTGTCTCTATCCCGGACATTCTTTACAGCCTCTTTTGCTAGTTGCTCAAGCACATCTCCTTCCAGCTCAATCTTTTTATCATTATTTTCTGGTGCTTGATCAATTGGGTTACCTTTGGAATCCCGAGGAACGATTGGTCCATGAAATGGGCAAACTCTTAAATCTCTTCTCTGACACAATCCTCCTTTCCTCAAAGGAGCCGAGCAAGGCTGGATTTCACCACGATCTTCCTTGTATGGAACTGCATGAACATTTAACTTCGCAATTTTCTCTGCAGGAATCATAGCATCATAGTCCACCCTACCCCAATGGGCTTCAAGCTCCAATCCCCTTTGGTTAGCTGGAACATCGCGGCTTGAACCCCAACTATCCAAAAAAGAGCCCCAAGCCATAACGGGAGCCTCAGACAAAAGTTTTCTTCTTGCAGGGTCTGAATCAGATCCATCTCCTCCACGCAAATCATCACTGTCATTAGGATCCAAAGTGGATGTTACACTCTTGTCCCTTTTAGAAGCAGTGTAATTACCAAAATGTTCACTAATTTTAGTGGATGAACTAGAAGCTCCAGGATCAAAAGTTTCTATTTTACCCTCTTCCCACATGTTTTCATCCATATCATTTGTACTGTCAATAAGAACACAACCAGATTCTTCGCATCTTTTCTTCACCGATTGGACATGATTCCGAAGATCAATGAATTCTTTCAGCATCAAATCTCTAAACCTGATGTCAGCCGGTTCAACCCTTATAAGAACAGATAACCATTCTTGAACTGTAACCAAATGCCTAGTCACAAGGAGCTTATATAGTTCTCTAACCGTATCAAATATCACTTTGTTATCACTGCTCTCTGAAACTTTTTCACCTTCTTTTAGCGACTCCTGACGGATCTGTTGCAAGGCAGAACTACTAAATGCTTCCACTTCATCATCGTCTGCAGGGTCCCCAAGCACAAAGCTATCTTCCTTAGGCCGGAGAATCTCTAAACACTCACCAATCTCATCAATTGTTGACTGTATCTCAGCTTTAATTGAGGAGACATTCTCCTTTAGCATTTCAAATTTGTTCAACAAAATCTCCTTAGATCTCATTTCCCTTTCTCTTCTCTCTTGTTGTATTCTATTTGCATTTTGCTGGAGATTAGGAAACTGATAACGGAGAGTGTTCTTCAAGTAATCAAACCCAAGCCTGAGTTGTCTGTAATGAATCCCGAATGAAGCATTCCATTTTTCTAGAAATTCAATAGCTTTTGAACGCAGACGAGATGCAATAGCTAGAGGAGCAGGGAGCGGCAGATTCCTCCGATAACCAACACTCAGAGTCAAGAACTGCTCAAACCTCGCTGTGAGGAGGGACCTAAACAACTTTGACCGCATGAAGAGCTCATCAATTATGAGAAGTGCAAGATACCTCACCTGCGAAAGCATTCAACTCTAAGATGATATCCCAAAGAAACACCATTAAGCAGGGAAAACTACCAATTTGAAGAAAAGCTGGAATTCAAAGATTTAGTGATTTACTCAAAAAAATCAGCGGCAGTAACAGAAAACGCAAGGCCACTCAACGACGTCGACAAAGTGATTGCACATCACCCACTAAATTATAGATCATGGTTTAAAAAATTGACAAACTTCACCCGAACAACTTCGCCGAAGTTCGGGCGAAGTTTGTCGATGTTGAGGTGAACGAAACAAAGTTCAAGGGCAGTTGAAAAATTGCAAGACTTCAACTCAACTTCGGCTAACTTCGACCAAACTTTGAAAACATCGATGGAAGTTCATAAAACATGAAGTAAAATTGTTATGTTTCGTGGAAGCTGAACAAACTTCGACTGAAACTTCGACAGAAACTTCAGAAACTTCGCCTATGCTAAAAATATGCTTAAAATTCGGAATATCCTCTACTGACATGGGTTTTATGCATTATTGTTATATAATTAAGTATATTTCTAGCATCTCTATAAAAAAACTTGAGTTTTCTAACTTTAAAGTGAAATTCCGTAAACTTTCGTACACCAGCGAATTTTTGTCAAACTTCCATTGTCGAAGTTAACTTCCTCAAACTAATTCCGAATTTTAAAAGAGTGAAGTCATAGGCGAAGTCAAAGTTTCGAACCTTGTTATAGATAACAAAACACACTTAAAGTGCACAAAAATTATGATATTACGTTCCCGTCATCCCTTCATGAAGCAAAATCATTGATTCATTATCCAACATAGCATATTTCTCGTATTTCAATTATCATACCTCCTATTCTTCAGACGAGGAAAACCGAGACAAGAAACCAACATATGTTAACATGGATGGTCAATGTGAGCATAATTTCGCAAAATCTAATCCACAAAACCATATCCAGTGTAGTAAAATTTGGGTCAGAGACATCACAAACTGATCGAAAATTATACATTGAACATACTTGGTTCGCACAATGAACATACTTGCAATGAACAAAATGATTCCTCAGTCCTCACTCCCAATAAATATCAAAATTTCAATTAGAAAGTGCCCATTATTGATAGCCGGGGAAACTAACATATGCTGCCTACTTTGCATTCTTTCCTGGTTTGAGGGTCCCATAAGCTTTTCCACTTTTGCATATGTAACTTAACTTCTTATTACTAAAACAAATGTCAGTTTCTTATCCAAAAAAACAAAGTCCCAAGCTTTCCTAACTTCAACTTGAATTTCCTACTTGAATACAACAACAACATAACCTCAGTCCCAAATTAATTGGGGTTGACTACATGGATCAAACTCTTCCGTTGTGCTCGATTAAGTGCAATTGATGGTGAGCTTTCCAAACCATTCAAATTCATCCTAATTAATGCATCCCATGTTCACTTTGATCTACCCCTACCTCGTCGAATTTCTACAGTTTCTATTGAGACAAGTTTTCTAGTGGGGGGACATTTTTTGGCCGTCTTTGCAGGTGACCAAACCACTGCATCCATTCTTTCCTAATCTTTTTGTCAATTTGTGTTACTCCTACTTGTCTTTGAATTTCAATATTTTTATTCTATCTTTACGAGTACCTAAACAAAAAAAAACCTCATTCAAAATAAGTTGGGGCTGTTACATGGATCAAACTATTTCATTGCGCTCGATTAAGTGCACTTAATGTTGTACTTCCAAATCCTTTAAATATTTCCTAATCATTGTGTCTCAATTTAGCTTAGGTCTATCCCGACATCGTCTAATTTCTTTAGTTTCTTTCTACCGAGTCAAGTTTTCTAACTGGAGCATTTGCGGGCTGTCTTTGGAGGTGTCCAAAACACTGCAATCTTCCCTTCCCTAATTTTTGCATCAATTGTTGCAACTCCTACTTTTCCCTTATTTATTATTCTAACTTAAATAGCCTCAATCCCAAATTAGTTGGGCTCAGCTACATGAATCAAACTCTTTCATTGTGCTTGATCTAGTGCAATTGATGGTGAGCTTTCCAAACCATTTAAATCCCACCAAATTAAGGTGCCCCAAGTTAGCTTAAGCCTCTATCCCCAACCGCGTTCAACTTCTTTAGTTTTTATGGAGTCAAGTTTTCTAATGGAGGCATTTGTAGGCCGTCTTTGGAGGTTTTTAGAGGAGTCGATTGGTGCTACTCCTAACTTGAATACCCAATACTTGTCAACTAACACCGATTCCTACCTTCAATCACAAGAAAGCAAAAACATTTGTAACGAAACACAAACTTCACCGACAAAAATTTCACAAAGTTCGAATCTTAGCCAGAAGATTGCGCCTCATCAACTAACAACACGTAACCCTAACAAAGCATAGTTTCAATCAACAGAAACAAGAACCAATTGCGACGAAACGCACCATTTCACCAACAAAACAAGCGATCAGCAACGAAGTTGATTGGCTAGGGTTTAATAGATAATACCTGAGAGTGGTCTCTCTTCATCTGGTCCATTAGGGTTTCGACAGAGAGGCGAAGCTCGGCGTCGGACGAACGAACAACGAATTTGATCGCTTTGAGAAGGCGAGGATCTATTTCTGGGTCGGTTGAGTTCGTTGCCTTCTCGATCAACGCGATCACCTTCTTCGCGGATCCTCCATCGCCGCTCTCCATCTCCATCACGACTTCCATCGAAATCGGGTTTTGAATTACCAAAAAAATGAATAAAAAGAACAATTTAATTAAAAAAACAATATTACATCGTAAACAATAAATGTATCAAGAAACATTTGTGAAAGTTAATATTTAAATATTATCTTAATGACATATATAATTTATTAAAGGTGTGTTTGATAGCAAAAAAACTCTTCAATGAGAAAAAACTTCTTTTTTTTAGCAAATCTTCTTGAGAGAATTTTATAAAGAAAATTTTCTCATAGTTATTTGATTGCACAAGAAAGAATTTTATTTTATGGTTAAATCCGTATGCGCATCTAAATCATCGTCGATGTCGGGCGCTCGACGATGATGTTGGTGGACAATGAGACGAAGAAGAGAAAGAAAAAGTATATATCCGCGAAAGAGTAGCAGAGGCCAAGTTTGTTTGGGTGGAAGAAATGATCAGTTCGTGAGAGAGATTGAGAGATTTTCAATTTTCCACGCTATAAATTCATATTTAGAGAGAAAAATGTGTCAAAATTACCTTTCAATAAAAATGCTCAAAATTTTTTGTTGGGTCTAAACGAAATTTTTAGGTGAAATTAGATATTTGCAGTGCTCATGAATTTAGAGTATCTCATGACAGTTACATACAACCCATAAAATCTTTATTGTGATAAGTATTTAGACAATATTATAAATATCATTTTGATTAATTTAATTTTACGAAATTAACTTAAACATGATCATGATCCATAACATGTATCAACGTATACCATTTACAAAAAAAAAAAAAAGCCTTTTAAAATGGTTTGACAATGAAAAGGAAAGAAAAAAATAGATAAACATATTGTATGTATAACATCATCTAACAAAAAAAAAAAAATGCAACAAATATTTTTTTTTAGAGAATAGTAAGTGTGCTCATGGAAGATATTATAACATGGAAGAGAGCATGTTTCGAATTTGAGCCACAATGAAGACAATGCGGTGCAAGAAAGCACCAATCAAAATCCTCAAAAACGCTCAAAAATAGAGTCAAAGGTTCCAAAACCGGATATAGCGATCAATAGCTAGGAAAAACCTCTCAATATCAAGAGCTCGACGATGTCGAACTTTGTGGCTCCAAATTAAGGCGCAATCAACACAACTTTCCCCGACCATGTAAGATCCCAATCAAGTAGTGATTTCCAAAATGCATCACTAATAAACCCTTTCAACTACAACGCACCCAATATATTCCCTGCGAAAAGAACCAACAGTAAAATGACTAAAAAGACAAACCTTAAAAGACTTACCAAGATAGTGAGTTCATCTCTGTAGTAAAAACGATGTCATTACGTAAAAACCAACTACGGAGACGTCCGACGTATCTCAAGTATGACACCTATGCCAAAATGTTTTTGACATCGCTGCTACCACATCTTAAAACACTACAAAAAAACAGCAAATCAGCAACGGAATTAGAAACGGAACTTATTTCCGTTTCTAAATCAGAAACGGAATTAGAAACGGAATAAGTTCCGTTTCTAAATGTAACAGTTAGCGACGGAACTGACAGGGAAATATTCAGAGACGGATTTGAGACGGATCAGAGACGGAATTAGAGACGGAATTAGAGACGGAATTAAATTTCGTCTCTGAAATTTGGCGCCACCATTCCCGCCAAATTCTTCATTTCTTATGGCCGTTCATCATTCCTCGAGATTTGTATTTTGTCTGATCCTGGCAGCCTCTTCTCCTTCCCGCACCCCACTCCCCCCCGCAACAAAACAGCAAATCCCCAAATCATTCCCACGAAAAAACCCCAAAAACCTAAATCCGTCTCTCCGTCTCGTCGCGCCGGTCGATCGTCTCGTCCCCAGACGTCCATCCCGTTCGATCGTCTCGTCTCTCCGTCTGGTCGTGCGAGCTGGTCTCTCTGGTGCTCTGCTCTGGCCGTCTGGTCGCGGTGGTCTCCGTTTCTCCGTCTGGTCGTGCTACCTGGTCTCTCTCTGCTGTCTCTGGTCTCGCCGTCTCTCTGGTCTCTCCGTCTCGTCGCGCCGGTCTCCGTCATCGCCGATATCTCTCGCTCTCTCTGGTCTCTGATTCGGATCCGGTTAGCAAGGAATTTGTAGTTTTGGAGTCTTACTACAATCTTCATTTCTTATTTGTTTTTTATTGTTCTTTATAATGCAGGCAACACTCATGATCAAGAGCTCTTCAGCTTTCATAGAGATCATTCACCTTGTGACGGTTTTGAGGGAAATCTTGAATCGCTTGGTTGTTTTTCGCTAAAAATTTGCGTCTGTCAGGTTGGCGTTCTAGTCCCCTTGTTTATCTAATTTAAAAAATTTATGGAATAATCCGTCGGGTGACATGAGAATTATTTAAGTTTCCGCTATGGTTCATTTGATAGTTCGATCTTCTAGTAAACATCGGAGTTGAAGGCAAGAAGCTATTTTATCTAGAAAGATTTTCCAATTTAAATTAAGCATGCAGACTTCATAAATTTCCATCTATCAATAAATATTTGGGGTGTCAGGTGTTCCTACGTACATTATATGCGGCATCCAGGAATATTAAAGTCGTAATACTTGTTAGCATTGCAAATATTATGCTCATGAATGAAATATGTTATAGATTTTCACTTGAACTGAAGCTATATATGCTAGGGAAGGCGATCATATATATGCCTTGATGTTCAAATATAGGAAATGAACATAATGTGGTGACCATTGTGTATACTAGGTTTTCTTAGCGGCTCACTATACTAGTCGAATAAATGGATTTAAATAAAAAATTTATTTTCTTGAAAGGTCTTAGCTATTATGGTCATGGAATCCATTTTATTTTTGTAAATTCGTCTTGGCAATTGGCCGTGTTATAGTACTACCTTATTGTTTATGAATGTGAAGGAACAAACTCTTGATCAGGTGACATATTTTAAGAGTTCAGTTCTTATAATTGTTATTACTTTATGAGGTTTTATTTTAACTGTTCTTGAGTGATTTGATTTGTTCCTTGGTTGATTGTGCATTAGTTGGTGTTCTTCACTTGATCTATTAAGTTAATGTTGTGTCTTTTGTTTGGTTTAGAAGTTTTTGTTCTCGCTTCTTCTCTTACATGCATAGTTTTTGAGGTTATGCTTGTTCTATTTTTAGGTTTATTAATATGTACTATTTCATTTCAACCTTTTAATTGAGCAATTCAAGATTTATATTGATTCCGTATTTGGTTGTTATTCCATGTTTATTTTATCGGTAAAGCATGTCATCCGTATTTGGTTGTTATTCCATGTTTATTTTATCGGTAAAGCATGTCATGAGAGTCATTATAATACATTAGAATCATGTCTTGAGGTAATTACTTTGTCGTTTGATGTTATAGTTGTTAGTAATTTCATATTCATGCACTTGCTATGGATGATTGATTAGTTAGGTGTTGTTGGTTACGATTGAATAATACCTATAATTACTTAATTTCTACTACTAGTTAGGGTTAGAAACACTAGGATTACTCTTTTAGTGAATGTTGTTGTTTCACATTACATTTCTAGAGAATGGAATAAACCTATAACCTTAAGGACGTATGAGTGAACAAGTAGTAGACGCGTTGATACTATGTGGTATTTGTATGCCTCGATATCGATATAGGTTAGGCGCACGGCCTCAACTTCGATTCCCCACACAACTAAATGTCGGGCTCTTGGTGGTCTCTTTTTGCAATCTTAGGGTCTTAAAAATTTTAATTTAAGTGCAAGAGGCGGGATGAAACTGTTCAAACACACATCAAACTGATTTTCAAATCAAATACACAAAACTATGTCGATTAAGCACAAGAAAGAGTTTATATCAAGGATTTCCTTACAACCAAGAGGATGACAAAAGAGATCAGCTTTGCAGAGACTCTTATATTCCTTTGAAAGCCTCAAAGGTGCTGGATTTGAGGACTTAAGAACAGCCACAAAGATCTCCTATTGCTCCTTCTAAAAAATCAAATTTCTTCTCTTTGTAGATCTTGAATTTTGAAATGTGTTTCTTCTCCCTTATGTTACAACCAAGTTTGTGGTGGTTTTATCATGATAGGAATTCCAATATGACCGTTTATAGCCGTGTTAGGAATCCAGGAAATCAAAAATTCAAATGTAAAGCTTGATTTCCAAAAGTCAAAAATATATGGCAGTGGCTAATTAGCGCGCTAATTACGGAATTAGCGCGCTAAATGCAGGAACTCAAAAAAATTATTTTATCCCTTTGTGTTAGCGACCCTTAAACTCGTCCAGGACCTAACCAACCCTTATAATACATGTTATACATGTTTATTATGAGTCATTTACAACAATCCTTTTGATAATGCCCAAGCTTCTTACATAAACAACATAACTCAATCAATTCCTTCTCTTTAGATTGTGATGACTCATTAATGACTTCCTAACTTTGTCAATTTATTCTCTATTCATGAGTTTAATGTGCGAACCTCGTTCTTTCACTTAGCTATCAATTTCTTCTCTTTAGATGGTGTAGATCGCATTTCCGATTTACAATATTCTCCATTTTGGAGGCTTCTTATCATCTTAATCATTATTATTTCATTACTTGAATAGACAACCGGCTCGACAAGGGTTACGTTCGACTAGGAATGTCGTCTACAAACAGAGACTGGATGTACAACCGGCTCGACAACGGTTATGTTCGAATTGAATTCGCGGCGAAGGTTAAAGAATTCATATCATTTGCAAAACAACATTGTCCTACATACCAAAGTGAACGGAAGATTAGATGTCCGTGCAATTTTAAGAAATGTCGACTTGTTCCGTACCTGGACGTCGAAACGGTTGAGCACCACCTATGTAGCTATGTCCGTAGAAGAAGAATAGCCTACATGTTCTCAACACAGATGACCGAAAAACGACCCTTTATCGATTTCCCAAATTCATTTGCTATGGCATGAAGATGTTGCTCCCTGTCGATTCTACCACTTTCTTCATCATAGCACTCGAGAGAACCTGCAACGGCATAAGATTTGCACACAACAGCCAGCATGTTTTCTTCTCCCATGGATTAATTCGCAAACATTCGGTACTTATAGTATATTTTACTTAAAGCGAGGTTAAAAAATTTATTTTGGGGAGGATAATGTATTAAAAATAAAATCCATGATAACTTATGCATCAATTGGGCGTCCAAGCCAACTAAGATATACGAGAGGATAAATGGACAATGAATTTACTCGCGGACGATGGTGGTTTGTTGAAGCCCGATGTAGTAGAAGGTTCGATGATGAAGTTCCTTTATTTTTATTTTTCCCTGTTTTCGGAAAGGCGGGTTTTAGTTTTTCCTATCGTTCTCGAGGGAATGGGTTCATTGCTTTTGACGATGAGCATGTTGTAGACGATTTGTTTCATTTGCATGTTAAACTCATTCTTTTTTTGGTGGTGGTGATTTTGGTCCTTATAGGACTCCAGTGTCTCGGAGGTAGGCGTGGTGGGTATAGTGGAGGCAAGTGAGCTTGGTGGGGGTTATGGAGGCTTTGGGGGCGTGGCTTAGGTGCTTATCGAGGTGAATCTTCTCTTGGCTATTCTATTTTAATTAGCGATCGAATCACTTCCTTTCAATAGTTTGTCGTGTAGACTTTTTAAGTTACTTGATTTACATATTGTTGGTGGTTTACTTTGTTTCAAACACTAGTATATTATAGTTAAAACCAAGTTTTTGGTGGTTTTATAGTGATCTCCTATTGCTCCTTCTAAAAAATCAAATTTCTTCTTTTTGTAGATCTTGAATTTTGGAATGTGTTTCTTCTTCCTTATGTTAAAACCAAGTTATTGGTGGTTTTATAGTGATAGGAATTCCAATATGACCGGTTATAGCCGTTCTAGGAATCCAGGAAATCAAAAATTCAAATTTAAAGCTTGATTTCCAAAAGTCAAAAATCCCAGCGGTGGCTAATTAGCGCGCTAATATTGGAATTAGCGCGCTAAGCTGCAGGGACCTCAAACTAATTAATTTATCCCTTTGTGTTAGCGACCCTTAAACTCGTCCGGGACCTAACCATCCCTTATAAAACATGTTATACATGTTTTACAACTCAACTTACATGATAGGTCCATCTTATAGAAACATTGTTCGCCATCTCCTATGCGTAGGAAAATAGCAACATTGACACCAACTTCAGTCTGTGACTGCATTTGCTTGATGATCATGTTTTTTTTGGAAGCATTCTTATTCAACATTGTATGGTTTTTTTCTGTTCTTCATGCTTTTCTTGAATCCCAGTGGTTGTTTTTTTTTATTTTTGAGTAGGAACACATGGCTTGTCGCCTTTGGAGCACACAAATGATTTAGATGGGGTGAGAGGATGAGTTCTAGAATCATACTTACATGATAGGTTTGTGCTTAACTTTTAGTTTTTCTCTTTTAGCATTCTTGCACTTATGCCATTCTTCTCTTTGTAGATCTTGCATTTTTGAATGTGTTTCGTCTTCCTTATGTTAAAACCAAGTTTGTGGTGGTTTTATAGTGATAGGAATTCCAATATGACCGTTTATAGCCGTTCTAGGAATCCAGAAATCAAAAATTCAAATTTAAAGCTTGATTTCCAAAAGTCAAAAATATCGCGTGGCTAATTAGCGCGCTAATACTCGGAATTAGCGCGCTAGCTGCAGGACCTCAAACTAATTAATCTCTCCTTTGCCTACTTCTTTCAGTGCATACTCTTTGGTTGTTGCCCTCGAGATGGAGATTCGAAATGCTTCAAAGCTGCGTTTTACTTATTAGATGAAGTCCTTTTTGTGTATACTTCCAAATTTTGGACCTTTTGTGAGTGTTCTTTTTTTTTTTTTGCTTGTTGAACGATAGGATTGGTTGGTTTTTGTGTATACTTCCAAATTTTGGAGCTTTTGTAATACATGACAACTTTCCGTGGATATATAAATTTTTGGGCTAATTTTGAGTTTCACATTTTTCTTTCTCTTTTGAATTTTTGTTGATATATATTTTTGATGTATGGATGCGCAATTTGGCTTCTTTGGGGGATGTTAGCACCCTCAAGGAGTTGTTGGAGGGTGCAAAGCGATGGAGTATGTCATATCGGGTTGTATTTTGATTTTTAGGTTGGAGAATCGATTGGCTTATGTATCCGTGCCATATTTAAACAAAACAGAAAATTAGAGACGGATTAGCAACGAATTCAAATTTTCCGTTGCTATTCCGTCTCTAATTTTCCAGTAAATATTTCTATCAATCACAAACGGATCGAGACGGAAATATTAATTCCGTCTCGATTCCGTCTCTAATTAGCAACGGAATCGAGAGACGGAATCGAAACGGAATAATCCGTCTCTCGATTCCGTTTCTAATTAGAGACGGAATCGAGACGGACTCTTTGCATTCCGTCTCTCGATTCCGTCTCGATTCCGTTCTCGATTAGAAACGGAATCGAGACGAATTCATAAATTTATTAATTCCGTCTCGATTCCGTTGCTAATCAAGAACGAATCGAGACGAATGCAATTACAAATGTACCATTTCGAAATAAAATCCATTTCGTCTCGTCTCTCGTTCGTTTCTAATTTAGTCTCTAAACCGTCTCTAATCGAAACGGATAATTTCCGTCTCTATTCCGTCTCTAATCGAAACGGAATCCATTTTCCGTTTCTGATCGTATCAGCGACGACGTTTTCAGAGACGGAACACGTTCCGTCTCTGTTCCGTTTCTGATTTCATTCAGAGACGGAATTTTCGCAAATCAGAAACGGAAAATTCCGTTTCTGATTTGCGATTTTTTTGTAGTGAAAGAAAAACCTCACCACCATGGCTATTAGAGTTCATCAAAACATTATAAGGAATATGAAATAAAAATAAATAAATTAAAAATTATCGAAAACAATTCCATCATGTAATTTTTTTTTCAAATAACAAATAAACTAACCTTGTCATATGTTATATAGAGGCATCGGTGCTCATCACGTAATCCATTGAAGCAGTTTCGTATTAGACGGAAAGAATTGTAAACAATTATTATATTAAGATTTGGTTCATATATTGTGTTATGATTTTACTTAGCTACGTACAATTGTGGAGGACGTCGCGATGAACCACATTTTTGTGAATGTACCTATATGTCTATCTAATTTTCCATTTTTAACTAAAATTTTGGTTTGACTTATACACACACCTTGAGATAAAAGCTACATATAGTTGGTCATGGCTAAAAACATGTTCAGGAAGATAAATTCCTACGTTGGGTATAGTTTTTCCTTGGGATTTATTAATTGTCAATGTGGCGGCCCTCGCCGCCCCGGGGTGACGTGTCTCCATGTACCCCTAGCCAGCTGGCTCTATACACGTGTACGCCACCTGCCCGTCCTTTTCCATCTCGAAATTCGTACGTGCATGTACGTACATTCTATATATGTGACAAGCAGCGGAAGTTGTACGTAAATTATAAAAGTATTAAGCAATTTTAAGGAAACCTACTGTGGAAAAACCCCTGAATATTTCCAAGTAACCAAATTGTATTACAAGTTCCCAAACATTTCCAAAAGACATTAAAATATTACACATACAAGTAGTTCTCAAAGGTAGCAGTCAAATGTAGTCGCCTAAGATTCCTTTGCCTTTACTGGTAGTAGGATCTCGCACTCAATCATCACGAAGAAATTGGATGACGAGTCCAACAAGAAATCCCAAGGAACTCCTCCGAGCATTCATATCCATAAATAGAATTCAATAAATACCGTGAAATAAACATGCGAATGTAAATGCACAACCGTAAGTAGAGCATCGCATGCGTAAATAATAACAATAAAGTGCAACCGTGTGTATGTCTATTCCGTCATACTAAACCATACCCCGGACTTCCTTCCAGATTCCACTAGTGGAGTACCCAACTAGCTATCACCGATCCCCCTATGTGGCCGACATAAACCAACGACGCACCGACAACCGTATCAATTCCCTCGGGTCGTTATCCCCGAGCACTCCTGATACACACGCCATGGTATAGATTGTGTAGACACACAACGGAAATCCGGTGGGAATAACTCACCAACCGTCCAAAAGAGAACATAATATGAAGTAAATAAAAAGGACAGGAATACTGGAATTGAATGAATATACGAAACAAAATAAATACTCGAGAGTTTTTCCTTTGGGTTTTACAAACCTCACAACGCGCTCGTAGTCAATTCCCCGAGTCCAAGTCCACTGGGTCTTTGGTTGCCAATTGATCACCCTATGTCCATTATCAATAATGTCATTTATCATGAAAATTTACAACTAATTCCTATAATTGGTTAGGCCAAAATTGTCCATTTCGCGTTTTTCAAGGCAAATTAGAAATCCTCAATTCCCATTTCTTTGGCCATAATTTTTCCGATTTTTTTTCCGAAATTTTCCATGATTTTTCCTTTCCTTTTTCCTTCTTCTTCTTCTGTTTTTACTGTTTGGGCCGGGTCGGGTCGGACCCGACCCGTCCGGCCTGGTCCGAGTCGCCTGGACCCGACCGGCCCCGGTCCAGCGGGCAGGGCCGAGCCTTGCGGCTCGGCCCGCCCCCTGCGGGCCTGGCTCGCCTAGGCAGGCCCAGGGAGCGACGCACACGCGCGTGACGCGCGTGTGTGCGTCGTCTCCTCACCTCCTTCGGTTTTTTTTTTTTTTTTTTTTCCAGAACCCTTTTTTTTTTTTTTTTTTTTTTTTTTTCTTCCTCAGGTTGGGGTGGCTCTCCACCCCAACCATGGTGGAACCGATGGCGTGGGGAGGTACCCCCGCCATCTCATCGTGCGACCAACGGGTTCGCCACCATGGTGGCCGAACCCGTCGCTCCACCATCACCAACGAAACAACCATAACAACTCACCTCCTTGTCGCTCTCCTTCCCTCCTCCTCCTTTCCTTCTCCTACAGCCTCCCTCTCTCTCTCTCTTCTTCCTCCAACCGATCCCTCTCTCCATCTTCACCCCTCTTTATAAACCAAAACAAACCCTTCTTTTTCCACCCAATTAATCCGGATTTTCCGGATATGCATCCGGATTTTCCGGTTTGTATCCGGATTTTCCGGATTCAACAAATCAATTTCATGTGGTCCCACCAATATGGGTCCCACCAATATGTGTTTTTCCCCAACTTAATGTTCAGCCCTATCAACTGCTTTGTACCCGCGTCGACACGCATAATCGCACGCATTTTTATATAACATACACATGTATCAATATATTGTACCGCAAATAAGCATGCAACACACAATTTCATAACATACCTAAGTCCACATGTGTCCTAGCCTACTGCGACGTCTACATGGATTCGAGCTGGCGTCCACGTCGGCAATTTATAAAAATGGGTCGTGACAACTCTTCCCAACTAAATACAATTTCGTCCCGAAATTTAGCTGTGATTAGAGAATAGCTGAGGATATCGCGCCCTCATCGTCGACTCGAGCTCCCAAGTAAGTCCCTCCGTCTTATGATATTGCCAACGAACTAAGACTTTTGAAAGTTCTCTGTTCCGAAGAATTTGTACTCTACGGTGGCCAACGATCTCTATCTGCCTTTCTTCATATGTCACGTCAAAGTTGGACCTCCACTTGTCCCAACTCAATCATCTGCCTCGCCTGTCCTAGCGAGTCGCAACATAGAAATATGAAATGTCTGATGCACTCCAGCCTAACTCGGCAGTAAATCTAACCGATATGCAACAGGCCTACTCTCTCGTGCAATCCGATAAGGCCCAATGTATCTCGGCGCTAATTTTCCTTTAATGCCAAATCTCTCGTTGACCTTTCCAAGGAGAAACCTTCAAATACACCATATCGCCTTCGTCATAGCTCGCACCATTGCGATACCTATCCGCGTATTTCTTTTGTCTATCCCGTGCAGCTCGAAGTTTCGACGAACTGTCGAATCTTCTCTCGTGTGGTCAACAACTATCTCAGCCCTATCGTCATCGTATCTTCCGGTTTCGCCCAACAAGTGTGATTTACTGTGGTCTCCCATACAATGCCTCAAAAGGTGGCATACCAATGCTCGCCTGGTAGCTGTTATTGTATGCAAACTCACACAGAGGCAGATAATCCTCCCACGAACCCCCAAACTGCAATATGCATGCCCTAAGCATATCTTCCAAAATTTGAATTAACCGCTCTGACCGACCATCACCGAGGATGATAAGCGTACTAAACCGCAATCCGGTGCCATATTGTTCTTGCATTGCTTCCCATAGTTTCGAGGTCAACCGGGATCTCTCGTCCGACACAATAGAAACCGGCACCCCATGAAGTCTAATAATCTCTCAAACAATATGCTCAAAGTGGGAAAACGAGTATTTCATCGAAATTGAATGAAGTGGGCCGACTTCGTCGCCTATCAATCACTACCCTGATCGCATCGTGATGCTTCGATGTCCGCGCAACCCGCTAACAAAATCCATAGTGACATGTTCCCATTTCCACCGTGGAACGGGCAATGGCCGTAATAATCCACCAGGTCGTTTGTGCTCGCCTTTCACTTGCCGGCAAATGTGACAACTCCCGACGTACGCTCCTATGTCGCCTTTCATCCCCGGCCACCGTAATAACTGCGTTTCAAATCATGGTACATCTTAGTCCGACCAGATGAATTGTGTAACGAGACCGATGTGCTTCCTCTAGTATCCCGTTCCGTATCTCCCGATCCGCAGAATCCACAATCTCCCTGCACCTCGAACACCGATCGTGGTTTCCGCCCAATCGTGCATTCCGATCCCGTGACGATGCACCACCGACCCGCTCATAGAGCCCATCGCCCTTCGACACTCCGCAACCCGTTCAATCGATACGGCCGGTATCCTTAATTGACAACAAATGTGACGTTCGCTTGTCGTTGATAACTACTCATACACATAATCGATGCCGCGTGTAATAAGTCATGCTTATGTGTCATTTGTTGCGTAACGCAGCCGATCGTCAAGTCCACTCCTCGCTCAATGCATCCGCTACGACGTTCGCTTTGCCAGATGATACTCAATAGAGAAGTCGTAGTCCTTCAAAGAACTCCACCATTCACGGCGCATATTCACTCCCTTTGAGTGAAAATATAGCGTAAACTCGTGATCTCGTATATAATTCAAATCGCACGCCATAAAGATAATGCCTCCAAGCCTTTAGTGCAAAGACGACCGCCGCAAGTTCCAGTGTCGTGTACAGATAATTTCCTCGTGGGGCCTCAATCGTCGAGAAAGGTAGGCAACATGTGTCTTCCATCCCGCATGAGCACACCTCCAAGACCAATGCCCGACGCATCCGTAAATATCACAAAGGCTTGCCCGACTCCGCAAAGCTAATACCGGTGCAGATGTTAATCTTTGTTTCAATTCAAGAAAGGCTTGCTCACACTCCTCCGTCCAATAAAATTTGACGTCTTTCTTCGTTAGCCTTGTCATCTGAGTCGCGATCGAGGAAAAATCTCGCACAAATCGTCGATAGATCCCGCCAGTCCCAGAAACTCCGTATATCGCCATGCACTCAGCGTCTTCCAATCAATGATCGCTCTAATCTTTTCTCGAATCTACGAGATACCCCGTTCATCGATGACATGGCCTAAAAATTTCACCGCACGTAGCCAAAAGTCACACTTGCTAAACTTAGCATACAATCGGTGTTCTCTCGGTGTCTTCAACACCGTGTTCAAATGTTCCTCATGATCCACCCGATTCTTGTCAGAATCAAGATATCGTCAATGAATACAATGACGAATCTATCCAAATATGGTCTCATGACCCTATGCATCAAGTCCATGAAAATTGCCGGAGCGTTAGTCACGCCAAACGGCATAACCGTGAACTCGAATAATCCGTATCTCGTACTAAAAGCGGTTTTCGGAATATCATCTTCTCGTATCCTCAATCGGTGATATCCCGAGCGAAGGTCAATCTTCGAGAAGAATCTCGCACCCGTCAACGATCAAACAGATCATCAATCCTAGAAGTGGGTAACCGTTCCTCACCGTTACTTGATTCAACTTCCTATAGTCGATACACATCCTCGCCGTACCATCCTTCTTCTTCGCAAACAAGATTGAGCTCCCAAGGAGACATACTAGGATGAATGAAGCCCTTCTCCAACATCTCATCCAACTGTCGCCTCACCTCCTCCTCGTTTCACGGTGCCATCCGATAAGGTCGATCGGGCAATCGTCATGCGTTCCTCGGTATCAACTCGATCATGAACTCAATAGCTCTCGCGGTGGTGGCAATCCGGTAAATCATCAGAAATACATCAACGAAATCACGAACCACCTAACGTCCTCAATTGCATCTAGCTTCGATCCTCCGCTCGATCATCGCCGCGAACGCTCCATCTCGCGCAAGAGCTAGTCGACCTCTCGTGATGGGTAAATCTGTCGCCGATCCAATTAATACAAACTTCGTATTCCAGAATATGAAACTCTATCCTCTTGCCGTAACAATCTATTTGCGCATGATAGGATGCTAACCAATCCATTCCTAGCAAGATATCAAACTCTAGATACTCCAATACTCAAGATCCGCTGGTAGCCGATGTCCCTCTACCTCGATCATCACGTTTCGACATATTCGATTAGGTATATCTTATCCCCAAGAAACTGCATCGAGGACAAGATGTGGTTCTATAGTTTGTGTAGCTAATCCTAACAATCCGACAATACGTCCAAAGAAGAAATGATAAAGTACTACCGTAATCAAACATAGCATGCATGTGGCGACCAAATATAAGTAATGTACCTTCAATAAGTCGTGCCTAGTCGCCCCGCCATCGCCGTGCTAATGCATGTGTTCTTTCCCGGCCCGATCCGACGTTTGTCGTGTCGACAATGGTGTTCGACAGCCACCCTCAAATGCCCCTTCGCCCACATCGGTGACATCTACGAGTCTCCGCCTAACCGTCGTCCATCTCCGTATTTCTGACCCGACTGCACTCCCGTGGTTGTGACTTCGATTGATCCACCTGTCGCAGTGAAATGATAGCATGAATCGATTGTGGTTCCCATACCGAATCGTCCGCTTCGAGTCTCATCTCGCGACCACCCTCTCGTCTATCATTTCTCCAACTTCTATCCGTACGCTCCATTGCCCTTTTCCGTCTCTCGAGTTGACTCGTAACTCGCCCGATTGCATATCCCTACCGCCACACGTTGCCCAGCCTTTCATAAAGAAGTATGTTTCATGAGCCTAATGCCCTATCAAGGATCTCATGTAGTGTGGTGGCTCCAGATGAGACAATTGCGGATGCAATCCCGTCATCAACCCCCTGTAAAGTAATAAATCTGCAGACGCTCCGTTCCGCAACATCCAAAGCGAATTGAAGCAGTAATTCGATATCTCTCCATATATTGCAAAGAATGTCCGACTACCCCGTTTCAATGATAGGAACTCCTCCCTCGCCTCACCTAACCTCCATAGGTATGAATTGATCATAGAATAATTCCCTAAACTCGGCCTGTGTCGTTGGTTCAGATGAGTATCCGTATATGTTGTCCACCATATGCCCGCACTTCCCCTCAAACAGCTCCCGATAATGTGTTTGCATCGCTTCATCATTTCTCATCAACTTATGAAAACGCCGATGAGACAAGATCCATCTTCCACCACCTCAGATCACCGCCTCCATGGAAGAAGTCAAAGCTTAAATTTCAAAACTCCCTTAATAACTTCGCCTCGGTGATAAGACGAATGTCGATGGAGTTTCATTGTTGGGGTGGCAATAACCCGATCCATTGTCGTGGGTGGAGGCGAGAGTGGACGTCTCCAAAGGAGCGACAACCGTGGTAAAGTCGTCTCTCGTTGTTGCCTCTCCCACTATCCCCCGTATCGGTGTCCGGGGTACCACCGCATAACAAATGTGCTCTCGCCGGTATAGTTACAAGTCATTGGCTCTCTAGCCGACGTAAGTTGTCGCGTTACGGCTCGCTTCCCGTAGAAGCTCGCAATACCTCGCCATCCGTGCTTCTTGTGCCGAAAGTCTTTCTTCCATACCCATTGTCACCGCACATCCCCGCCGTAACGCTAGTCTCGTATAGCTTTCCAATGGCACACCCGATTGTCCGTCCATGTTCTCGCATCGAGAACGCTTTCCGAATCAATCACGAGGTATATACGTATAATATATAGTAAAACAAGAATATAACATGTATATACATTCGAACGCTACCCGCCTCGATCACTTCCCAACTAAAGTGTCGTGCACTAACTTCGGGTTTTCCACATCTAAGTTTGTTGTTTAAATTTTATTTGCTCGATACCAACCGTGGCGCCTCGCCGCCCGGGTGACGTGTCTCCATGTACCCCTAGCCACCGGCTCTATACACGTGTACGCCACCTCGCCCGTCCTTTTCCATCTCGAAATTCGTACGTGCATGTACGTACATTCTATATATGTGACAAGCAAATGGAAGTTGTACGTAAATTATAAAAGTATTAAGCAATTTTAAGGAAACCTACGTGGAAAACCCCGAATATTTCCAAGTAACCAAATTGTATTACAAGTTCCCAAACATTTCCAAAAGACATTAAAATATTACACATACAAGTAGTTCTCAAAGGTAGCAATCAAATGTAGTCGCCTAAGATTCCTTTG
Source organism: Stephania yunnanensis (assembly GCA_039657365.1). Taxonomy (NCBI): domain Eukaryota; kingdom Viridiplantae; phylum Streptophyta; class Magnoliopsida; order Ranunculales; family Menispermaceae; genus Stephania; species Stephania yunnanensis. The sequence goes on along the minus strand of CM077587.1, from coordinate 50,325,817 downwards.
CCTTTATCGGTAGTAGGATCGCACTCAATCATCACGTAAGAAATTGGATGACGAGTCCAACAAGAAAATCCCAAGGAACTCCTCCGAGCATTCATATCCATAAATAGAATTCAATAAATACCGTGAAATAAACATGCGAATGTAAATGCACAACCGTAAGTAGAGCATCGCATGCGTAAATAACAATAAAGTGCAACCGTGTGTATGTCTATTCCAAATCATACTAAACCATACCCCGGACTTCCTTCCAGATTCCACTAGTGGCGTACCCAACTAGCTATCACCCGATCCCCCTATGGCCGACATAAACCAACGACGCACCGACAACCGTATCAATTCCCTCGGTCGTTATCCCCGAGCACTCCCGATACACACGCCATGGTATAGATTGTGTAGACACACAACGAAATCCGGTGGGAATAACTCACCAACCGTCCAAAAGAGAACATAATATGAAGTAAATAAAAAGGACAGAATACCGGAATTGAATGAATATACGAAATAAAATAAATACTCGAGAGTTTTTCCTTTGGGTTTTACAAACCTCACAACGCGCTCGTAGTCAATTCCCGAGTCCAAGTCCACGGGTCTTTGGTTGCCAATTGATCACCCTATGTCCATTATCAATAATGTCATTTATCATGAAAATTTACAACTAATTCCTATAATTGGTTAGGCCAAAATTGTCCATTTTCGCGTTTTTCAAGGCAAATTAGAAATCCTCAATTCCCATTTCTTTGGCCATAATTTTTCCGATTTTTTTTCCGAAATTTTCCATGATTTTTCCTTTCCTTTTTCCTTCTTCTTCTTCTTCTGTTTTTACTGTTTGGGCCGGGTCGGGTCGGACCCGACCCGTCCGGGCCTGGTCCGAGTCGCCCTGGACCCGGTCCGAGGCCCTGGGTCCAGCGGGCAGGGCCGAGCCTTGCGAGCTCGGCCCGCCCCTTGCGGGCCTGGCCGCCTAGGCAGGCCCAGGGAGCGACGCACACGCGCGTGACGCGCGTGTGTGCGTCGTCTCCCTCACCTCCTTCTCTTTTTTTTTTTTTTTTTTTTTTTTTTTTTTTCCAGAACCCTTTTTTTTTTTTTTTTTTTTTTTCTTCCTCAGGTTGGGGTGGCTCTCCACCCCAACCATGGTGGAACCGATGGGGGGGAGGTACCCCCGCCATCTCCATGGACCAACGGGTTCGGCCACCATGGTGGCCGAACCCGTCGCTCCACCATCACCAACGAAACAACCATAACAACTCACCTCCTTGCTGCTCTCCTTCCCTCCTCCTCCTTTCCTTCTCCTACAGCTCCTCTCTCTCTCTCTTCTTCCTCCAACCGATCCCTCTCTCCATCTTCACCCCTCTTTATAAACCAAAACAAACCCTTCTTTTTCCACCCAATTAATCCGGATTTTCCGGATATGCATCCGGATTTTCCGGGTTTGTATCCGGATTTTCCGGATTCAACAAATCAATTTCATGTGGGTCCCACCAATATGGGTCCCACCAATATGTGTTTTTCCCCAACTTAATGTTCAGTCCTATCAACTGCTTTGTACCCGCGTCGACACGCATAATCGCACGCATTTTTATATAACATACACATGTATCAATATATTGTACCGCAAATAAGCATGCAACACACAATTTCATAACATACCTAAGTCCACATGTGTCCTAGCCTACTGCGACGTCTACATGGATTCGAGTCAAGGCGTCCACGCAATTTATAAAAATCGTGATCAATTTATAGAAAATTGAATAAGGAAAGGTATTTTTACATTATCTAAAGGTCTTAGTGGGATTCGTGGTATAAAAACTCTAGTTCCTTTAAGAGGTCCATTAGCTATGTCGACATCTATAATATTTCTATGAAAGACGCGACAAATCAAACGTGTTCCATTACATAAGCCTATTTGTGGATCTAGATTTCTAAGTAAAATTACTGGACATCCTATTTTTAGTATCAATCTATGCGGTAGTAATTCTCCTGGAGAAATAGAATTTAAATATTCTTGTTGATAAAGATGTAATGAATCGTCCTCTACACTATCAAATGAATAATAAATATATGTTTCACCTAAAAAATTTTGGACAACTAAATTATTAATTTGTTCAACTGATTCAGTTGTTGTGGTTAGTATAGCTCTATTGATTATTGAAGGTCACCCAAGAGGGGGGGGGTGAATTGGGTTACCGAGTAGTTATTGCCCTTTTAAAACTTTATGCGCAAATTACAACTATAATGCATACACTATCAATGAATATATATATATATGCTATGCAAGTGAATGGAATGGAAGAGATGGAAAGTGACACACAATTTATAGTGGTTCGATCCAACGATCTACGTCCACTACCTAACCTCCAGGTTAGGATTTTTAACCCCCACTTATATTGCAAATAAGTGTTACAACCTAAGCATACAAGCCTAGAGTGCCTAATTACAATTAGGACTTCCCACCTAGCCGCAACTAGGATTTGTGCCTAGCCTCAACTAGGTCTTCCCCTTTGACTTAGATTCCACTAAGTCTTACAATCATACAAATACAATAAGTTGCTGAAAAATAATGAGATACACTTTACAACACAAAGTGGTATCAAATTCAAACACTAGCAAGCCACCTAGAGCCTAACAACTCTTATGCATGCAAGTATTAGAATGAATGGAATATGCACATATGCCCTTTGGTTTTATTTGCAAATTCCGGTTGTGAAATCGTTCTAAAAACTTGATATGTTAATGTAAACCCGATTTCAAGTCTAAGAACAATAGTTTAACAAAATTCAAGTTTAAGTGCAAAACTTTTGTTCAAATCAATCTTAGGGTTTGATAAAATAAATTTCAAGTACAAAAACCCAGAGAAGATGTTCAAACACACACCAAAATGATTTTCAAATCAAACACACAAAAATATGTAGATTGAGCACAAGTAAGATTGTAGATCTAGAAATTTCTTACAACCAAAAGAATGACAAAAGAGATCAGCTCTGGAGTGATTCTTGAACTCCTTTTGAAAGCCTCAAATGTCTTTGGATTTGTGAGCTAAAGAACGACCACTAAGATCTCCCTTTGCTTCTTCACAAAAATCAGATTTCTACTTTGTAGATCTATGGATTTTGAGTGTGTTTTCTCTTCTTGTAGTTAACACCATGTTCTTGGTGGTTTTATAGAGCTAGGTATTCCATATGACCGTTTTGTGACCGTTCTAGTGATCCAATGGTCCAAAATGGATCAAAAATTCAAATTAAAGTTGGTCAAAAAAGTCGTCGACAAACACCTAGCGCGCTAATATCGTGTGTTAGCGCGCTAACATCGTATTAGCGCGCTAATGATATTATTAGCGCGCTAATCGCAGAGGACTTGAGAATAATTATTCGTCCCTTTGTGTTAGCGACCCTTAAACTCGTCCAGGGACCTAACCAACCCTTATATAACATGTTATACACGTTAATTATGAGTCATTAAGCCTAATTGGGTGGTCCGGATAATTTTACAAACCCCGAAAACGGAAATTCAAAGTTTCACAACTTATTAGGGGCTTTTCTGCAAATTTTCAGTTTTCTTTTTAAATACCTTTGAAAAACGAGTTTTTCTTTTTCGAAAACATTTATAATGAACTCTAATATGCAAATGACTATTCACACAAAGTTTTCACATTGTTTAAACTCATAGACCTAGTTATGTGTTTTAAATTCCATTTTGAAACTTGGAGTAAACTTTATAACTTTGAAAAATGGTTTAAGAAACATGATGTATGCATGGACTAATGCATTTGGCTTGCGTGAAAGAATTTGTATACCTTACATTGAAATTACAAATTGCGGCTTGAACTTTCATCTTCATTTCTTCATTAATGCCGAGTCTTGAACTTGTATTTCTTGAGAACCCTTGATATGTTGTTTTGCATCCTTTAACAAAAACTGAAATACACTGGATGTTTATTTAGTACATTTTCACCTTGTTTGTTTCCATCAAAATCTCGGTCGGAGTGTGAGTGACTAACCATTTAGTCCAACAATCTCCCCCTTTTTGATGATAACAAACAATGTGAACTTTAAAGGTGTAAAACGTAATCTACATGTATATCGCATTCATGATTTTATACTTCATATATGCAAGTTCAAAACACATCAACCTTTTCAAGTTCAACCACATTTTTCTCCCCCGTTTGATACCATCAAAAAGTGGGGTCAAGCATCCCCATAAATAAACACAATAGAAATAATACGAGAGAAATATACTCTCCCCCTCACTTTATGCATATCAAGAAACAATAGACGGAAGCGATATAAATGCATAGACGATAAAACATAGTGAAGCAAGAAATATCCATATAGAAAACTCAGAGATACGCAAAAAAAAATTCATGATATGGATAGCATAAAGAAATGAGAGCATAATTGTGGCTTAAACCTGAGTTTGACAAAATAAATAAAAACATCTAAGACTAACATATTTGAACCTAATGCTCATCTAGATGTGAGTTTTGAGGGTAAAAACGAATTTATAGACGCCTGGCCGAACGACATTAGCGCGCTAATAGTGGTCGTTAGCGCGCTAATTCTCTCTCTGGAATTTTTCGGTCAGGGTACGTTAGCGCGCTAATTCTAAATATTAGCGCGCTAATTCCTCTCTGGAATTTTTTGACAAAAAATTTGGATTTTTGCAATATAGCTCCGATTCTCCTCAAACTTCATGGACACTTCACTAACACCATATAAAAAGGTTTGGAATAGCTAAAACATATGTAGAAGGTCCGATTCTCGAAACATGCCTAACTCACGCCGAATTTTAGAAAATTGTTCTCTAGGCAAAGGCTTAGTGAATATATCGGCTAGTCGATCCTCTGTGGGCACATGGATGAGTTTAACATCGCCCTTTTGGACGTGATCACGAAGAAAATGGTGTCTAATCTCAATATGTTTTGTTCTTGAGTGTAACACCGGATTTTTCGATATGTTTATCGCACTTGTGTTATCACAATAGATTTCAAAGCACACCCAACTAGGATTTGATAATCCCTGAAGTTGTTGTTTCATGTATAGAACTTGAGCACAACAACTCCGCAGACACATATATTCGGCTTCCGCCGTAGATAAAGCAACGGAATTTTGCTTTTTCTTTGAACCATGAGATAAGTGAATTTCCTAGCAAATGACAAAATCCGGAAGTACTTTTCCTATCGACTAGACTTCCCGCATAATCAGAGTCAACAAAACTGCGGAGTTCAAAACTCTTAGTTTTGTTGAACCACAATCCTAAGTCTTGTGTTCCACTTAGATATCGAAATATGCGCTTTACACATTTTAAGTGGGACTCCTTGGGATCGGATTGAAATCTAGCACATAAGCACACACTGAACATAATGTCGGGTCTACTAGCGGTCAAGTATAGGAGGCTACCTATCATTCCACGATAAAGTTTAGGATCTATGGGTTTTCCTAGTTGGTCTTTATCCATTTTGATGGTGGAACTACTAGGAGTGTCACATGCTTTCAGATTTTCGAATTTGAATTTCTTTAACATGTCCCTCACATATTTTGCTTGATTTATAAAAATGCCATGTTTGGATTGCTTTATTTGCAAGCCTAGAAAGTATGTTAGTTCTCCCATCATGCTCATTTCAAATTCATTTGTCATTAATGATGAGAATTCATTACATAGACTTGTGTTGGATGACCCAAAAATGATATCATCAACATAAATTTGAACAAGTAACATATCATGTTTTTCGATCAAAATGAACAAAGTGGGATCTAGCGTTCCTTTCTTGAATCCTTTTTCAAGTAGGAATGCACTAAGTCTGTCATACCAAGCTCTAGGAGCTTGTCTTAGTCCATACAAGGCTTTTTGAAGATGATATACATGACCTGGGTGTTCATGATCTTCAAAACCCGGTGGTTGTTCTACATATACTTCTTCATTAATGAAGCCATTTAAGAATGCGCTTTTAACATCCATTTGATATAGTAGAAACCCATTGTAGCAAGCATAAGCAAGTAACATTCGAATTGCTTCTAGTCTTGCTACGGGTGCAAAGGCTTCCTCATAATCAATTCCTTCTTCTTGATTGTAGCCTTGTGCAACCAACCTAGCCTTGTTTCTTACAATTTCACCTTTTTCATTCTTTTTGTTTCTAAAAACCCATTTGGTGCCTATGGTTGTGTGGTCCTTGGGTCTAGGTACTAGTGTCCATACCTTGTTCCTAACAAAGTGGCTTAGCTCCTCTTGCATAGCCATTACCCAAAATTCATCTCCTAAGGCATCATCTATCTTAGTGGGCTCGGTTTGTGATACAAAAGCTATATGTCCTTCATCTCGATGTAATGTGGACCTAGTGATTACTCCTTTGTTTGGATCACCTATTATTTGTTGGGATGAATGGCCAATTAGAAGTCTTGAATTCTTAGGCGCACTAGTGTCCGATTCTTTACATGCCTCAACTTCTTGACTATTTGAAGTTTGTCCTAGGGTGTCATCATCTTCATCATCGATCCTCAATTTTTCCAAGTTTTGCATCATCTTAACTTTGGGATCCACTTCATCAAATTTCACATGGATAGACTCTTCTATGGTTTTGGTTGATCTATTAAACACCCTATATGCTTTTCTTTGTGCATAGAGTAGCCAAGGAAAGTACATACCTTTGACTTTGGGTCAAATTTGTCTAATTGATCCTTATCATTTAGAACATAGCAAGTACAACCGAACACCTTAAAGTAACTTATGTTGGGCTTTCGGCCTTTCCATAGTTCATAAGGAGTCTTTTTCACTTGCTTTCGGACATTTACTCTATTTAAAACATAGCATGCCGTGTTAATGGCTTCGGCCCAAAAGTGCTTAGCTATGTTGTACTCATTTAGCATAGTCCTACATATCTCTTGAGAGTGTCCTGTTTTTTCTTTCAACAACTCCATTTTGTTGGGGTGTTCTAGGAGAGGATAATTGGTGTGTATAACCTTGTTTAGCACAAAAATCCTCCAAGTTTCTATTTACAAACTCACCACCTCTATCACTTCTAATGATGGTGATTTTGTATCCCTTTTCATTCTCAACTAAAGCACAAAATTTTACGAACACATCAAACACTTCATGCTTATGAGAGAGAAAATACACCCATGTATATCTAGTAAAATCATCAACAATGACAAAGCAATATGATTTACCTCCTAGGCTTTGTGTTTGGGTGGGTCCGAACAAATCCATATGGATAAGTTCTAAGGCTCGAGTCACATCACTTGTTACTTTCGTCTTAAATGACGATTTCACTTGTTTACCGAGGATACAAGGTTCACACTCCTTGTCTTTCTTAAACGTGCATTTGGGTAGACCCTTAACTAGATCATGCTTAGTCAATTTTGACAAGTTCTCCATGCTAGAATGTCCTAATCTACGGTGCCACAACCATGCATCACATTCACTTTGTGCACTCAAACATGAAACATTTTGCATATTCATCTCATCAAAGTTAATGGCATAAACATTTTTATCTCTATATGCAAGTAAATAAGGTTTCATGCTTCTCATTCCTAACAATACATTTCGATGATTCAAACATAACATGAAATCCTTTGTCACACAATTGACTAATACTAAGCAAATTATATTTCAATCCATCAACAAGATAAACGTTAGAAATAGAAAGTGAATTGTTACCGATGGTTCCGAGACCAATAACTCTTCCTTTGTTGTTGTCTCCAAATGTAACCTTTCCACCATCATGCTGCTTTAGTTCAATAAATTGATGTGCATCTCCGGTCATGTGTCTTGAGCACCCGCTATCCAAGTACCATGGGGTGCTCTTCCTCGCATCCTACACAATGGGAAACACACTAGATTTTGGTACCCAAACACCTTTGGGTCCGAGAATGTTAGTGTAGTAAACATTTTTAACTACCCATGCTAGTCTACCCACTTTGGCCTTTTGTAATGCACATTTCCCGACCACATGAGTCTTGTTGCATTTAGAGCATCTACGATCATCATTTAGCAATTTCTTGTAACTTAACAAGTTTGCTCCATAACCTATGCCTCTTTTGTTGAGTGCACGTCGTTGTGCTCCCAACATCATGTCAAACATTTCTTTACCATTTGTAAACTTATGCACCGTGCTAGTCAAGTCCTCTACTTCCTTGACTAAAGCATCTCTCTCCTCTATGACTTCATTTAAGTCACTTTGGAGATCATTAATGGTCTCATTTTGTGACTCTATTTCACTAATTGCAATGGTCAAGCTCTTTTTGAGTTGTTTGGTCTTTTTGACCTCCTTTTCCAATTCTTTCCTAAGCTCATCAAGATTTGGAACATCATCTAAATCATCAACATCATCAAAGTTAAAAGAGTTAGAATTTACCTCGCCTTGTGCCATGAGACAAAGTATTGCCTTCTCACTTTCCGATTCGGATTCCGAACTTGATGATGATGAGTCATCCCAAGTTGCTTTGAAACTCTTCTTTCCTTTCTTCTTGTCAAATACCTTCTTGGATTTGCAATCCGCCTTGATGTGACCCGGTTTGCCGCAACCGAAGCATATGGTTTCATTTGATTTTACTCCCTTGCTTCCACTTCGAAACTTCTTCTTATACTTGTCTCGCTTGTACATGGCCCTGTTGAGCTTTCTTGAGAGCATAGCTACTTCCTCCTCAAGATCATTGTCATCACATGATTTTTCATTTTCAATGATCTCTACCGATGCACTAGGGGAGCTATTTGCCTTCAAGGCGATATCTTTTCTTGAACTTTTAGTACCTCCACTTAATGCTTCCAATCTTGCTCGGTCTTTAAGTTCAAATTCATGGACCGTTAGCTCTCCACACAATGCATCAAATGTGTAATCTCCAAGATTTTGTGCCGATTGGATTGCATACTTCTTGGCATCCCATTCCTTAGGCAAGCCTCTAAGGAATTTATACACCGAGGTTTCTTGATCATAATTTTTTCCAAGATTCTTGATCTCATTCAATAGTTTAGTGAATCGAGTGATGGCGGTGGCTATGTCTTCATCGGACCCAACTCGGAAAGTTTCATAGTGCTCCTCAAGAATTCTTAACTTGGTCTTCTTCACTTGCATGGTACCTTCATAGTGTACCCCAAGCTTCTCCCATACTTCCTTAGCCGTTTGACAAGCACTTACTCGGTTAAATTCATTTTCACTTAGCGCACAAAACAAGTGATTCATGGCTTGATCATTTGAGAGCTCAATCTTTATTTCCTCGGCGGTGTACTCTTCCAAGGGCTTATCCGGTGGAGTGTAGCCTCTTTCAATTGCATTCCATAAGAATCTATTTTGTGCTCTAATGTAGAATTTCATTCTCACTTTCCAATGAGCATAGTTAGTTCCATCAAAATACGGAGGCCTACTCGAAGAGTTGCCTTCCCGAAGGCGAGCCGGATCTAAGGTTTGCATCCTTGCACAAAAAGAACACTCAAAGATACGTTAGTAATACTTTGAGCAATAACCCGCTCTGATACCAATTGAAGGTCACCCAAGAGGGGGTGAATTGGGTTACCGAGTAGTTATTGCCCTTTTAAAACTTTATGCGCAAATTACAACTATAATGCATACACTATCAATGAATATATATATATATGCTATGCAAGTGAATGGAATGGAAGAGATGGAAAGTGACACACAATTTATAGTGGTTCGATCCAACGATCTACGTCCACTACCTAACCTCCCGGTTAGGATTTTTAACCCCCACTTATATTGCAAATAAGTGTTACAACCTAAGCATACAAGCCTAGAGTGCCTAATTACAATTAGGACTTCCCACCTAGCCGCAACTAGGATTTGTGCCTAGCCTCAACTAGGTCTTCCCCTTTGACTTAGATTCCACTAAGTCTTACAATCATACAAATACAATAAGTTGCTGAAAAATAATGAGATACACTTTACAACACAAAGTGGTATCAAATTCAAACACTAGCAAGCCACCTAGAGCCTAACAACTCTTATGCATGCAAGTATTAGAATGAATGGAATATGCACATATGCCACTTTGGTTTTATTTGCAAATTCCAGTTGTGAAATCGTTCTAAAACTTGATATGTTAATGTAAACCCGATTTCAAGTCTAAGAACAATAGTTTAACAAAATTCAAGTTTAAGTGCAAAACTTTTGTTCAAATCAATCTTAGGATTTGATAAAATAAATTTCAAGTACAAAAACCCAGAGAAGATGTTCAAACACACACCAAAATGATTTTCAAATCAAACACACAAAAATATGTAGATTGAGCACAAGTAAGATTGTAGATCTAGAAATTTCTTACAACCAAAAGAATGACAAAAGAGATCAGCTCTGGAGTGATTCTTGAACTCCTTTTGAAAGCCTCAAATGTCTTTGGATTTGTGAGCTAAAGAAACGACCACTAAGATCTCCCTTTGCTTCTTCACAAAAATCAGATTTCTACTTTGTAGATCTATGGATTTTGAGTGTGTTTTCTCTTCTTGTAGTTAACACCATGTTCTTGGTGGTTTTATAGAGCTAGGTATTCCATATGACCGTTTTGTGACCGTTCTAGTGATCCAATGGTCCAAAATGGATCAAAAATTCAAATTAAAGTTGGTCAGCAAAAGCTGTCAGACAGCACCTAGCGCGCTAATACTGTGTGTTAGCGCGCTAACATCGTATAGCGCGCTAATGATATTATTAGCGCGCTAACTGCAGGGACTTCAGAATAATTATTCTGTCCCTTTGTGTTAGCGACCCTTAAACTCGTCCGGGACCTAACCAACCCTTATATAACATGTTATACACGTTAATTATGAGTCATTAAGCCTAATTGGGTGGTCCGGATAATTTTACAAACCCCGAAAACGGAAATTCAAAGTTTCACAACTTATTAGGGGCTTTTTCGCAAATTTTCGCTTTCTTTTTAAATACCTTTGAAAAACGAGTTTTTCTTTTTCGAAAAACATTTATAATGAACTCTAATATGCAAATGACTATTCACACAAAGTTTTCACATTGTTTAAACTCATAGACCTAGTTATGTGTTTTAAATTCCATTTTGAAACTTGGAGTAAACTTTATAACTTTGAAAAATGGTTTAAGAAACATGATGTATGCATGGACTAATGCATTTGGCTTGCGTGAAAGAATTTGTATACCTTACATTGAAATTACAAATTGCGGCTTGAACTTTCATCTTCATTTCTTCATTAATGCCGAGTCTTGAACTTGTATTTCTTGAGAACCCTTGATATGTTGTTTTGCATCCTTTAACAAAAACTGAAATACACTGGATGTTTATTTAGTACATTTTCACCTTGTTTGTTTCCATCAAAATCTCGGTCGGAGTGTGAGTGACTAACCATTTAGTCCAACAATTATGTATTCTTTGTTATTAAAATTTTTGTGTAATGATGAAAATGTAAAATCTATTAGGTCATGTATTGTTTGATCTCCTCGCCAAGGAATATTTATTTCATCAGGCATTTTAATCATATATAATTTTCCTCTCCATTTCCTATTTGCAACAAAAAAATCAGCAAATAAACAATCGTTTATAGCACGCATATTGTTGATTAATTTTATTTTTATTATGTCTTTTCAAAATGGTGATCTAATGAGAGAGGCGTATGTGGTTTCAAATCTTGTACCATTTGGGACAACCGACAATACTTGTCGGAAGTCGCCTCCTAATACTATGATTTTTCCACCAAAAAAAATTATATATATCAGTAATATCTCGTAGTGTTCTATCCAAAGCCTCTAAAGCATGCCTTTGAGCCATAGTTGCTTCATCCCAAATAATGAGAGAAGCATGTCGTAAAAGGTCTGCTAAGTCCGTTTGTTTGTTGATGAAACATGTTGAAGTGGAATCTAATAGAATAAAGATCTTAAATCTTGAATGTGTAGTACGACCCCCGGGCAATAACATAGTTGCAATTCCTGATGTAGCTGTAGTCAATGCAATTAATCATTTACTACGTATGTATGCTAAGATTGCTTTGTATAAGAATGTTTTACCTGTACCCCCAGATCCATCTATAAAAAAAATTGTATGTGCATGATTATCGATACTATTGATGACACTATCAAATGCATTTTGTTGTTGACTGTTTAATTTTCTTATTGAATCTAAATCTTATGTTGATATTTGTATAGATTTTTCTTCAACTATAAATTTGTTAATGTTAATTATTGATTCAAAAGTTAGTTACGGTAAATCGTAATCAGTAATATTTTTTGATGTTGTGAGAGATAATTGGTTAAATCTTTAAGGCAACAATTTATAAAGAAAGATTCATCTAGAGAATAGTCGTTTTATATGCATTTTTGTAACCTTCAATCATATAATTCTTGAATTCATCCCATAATTCACGTACCATAATTGGTTCGCAAAAAACTAAAATAGTAGCAAATAGTCTTTTAAAGAACGTGGCATATGTACATTTGCAGCTTCTCGTAACCATTGAGTTACACTATCATCATCTTCTAGTAAACTTATTTTTTCAGCAGATTGTTTAAATGTTTCATATGTAAATCCATCAACTATACGCAAATCTTCAAAAGATATAGGTCCCCTAACATGATTGAGTAATAATCTTAAGTAGTAGCGTTCTCTATCTAATGGTGAAACAGTGTTCATTCTACTAACTACCTTACATATATTTTGTCTTCAAGTCCACTTTTTAAGTCTTTGATTCTACCAATATCTTTATGGAAATTCGTAATATAAGTATTGTCTTGCATCTGAGTCAATAACATTTTTCATAAAAAAAACTCTATCAACATAGTTTTTGATCTATCACTATTAGTTAATATTTCTTCTATTGACTCATCTATATTGAATATTATCCACAAAGCTTCTTGAGCACAGATCCACCTAGCATTAACAAACCGAGCTCTCTCGTCATCTCGACTTGTATGTGTGGATACTCCAAAAGCAACGCGATCTGGACCTTTATAGGCATATTTTTACAAATATTTAACAAATTTTATGCTTGAACAAATTTCTACATTTATATGACAATTATATTTTAAAAGTAGGTAAAAGTTATATGGAACTACCCAACGATTGTCTAAAGTTCTATTACCTATTATGACTTGTTAGTTGTTTTCCATGTCACACCGCCTATATATAGGGTATGAAACATTACCTTGTGACGTAGATGCAACAAAAGATTTCAGATATAATTTTATACATTTATTATTTTTATACATATTGTGTTTGTGTTTAACAGCCCACATAGGTTATGCATCATATGTTTTGTTATTATAGAATACAACCTAGACTCGGTTACAGGACATGGAATTTTTGTTCTAACTATAGAATCATAATTATCAGGACAATTTAACTTATCACCTTCTTCTAAATTAGCAAACATGTGAATGTGGCAATCCCCTCATTTGAAATTCAATAACATGTACATGAGCTATTATTTTACCTAACACACCTTTAACAAATAAGTCATGTTTCAATTTTTTAGTTTTTCGAAAAACTCTAGTTGTTACGTCATGTCTATCTTGAGCCTTTTGTCCAGGTAATAGTTCTTGGGTAATTTTCAACCAATTAGTGTTGCAAGTGATGGTAATAAAAAGGTCAGGTTTTTCATACCTCCTAACGATTGCCATTGCATTTTGGTAGCGGTTATACATATCTCTTGGATTGCCGGTATATGATGAGGGAAGAATTATTCTTCTACCAATATTACCTGCAAAATAACAAAGTCAAAATATTATAAATTATAGCAAGCATAATAAACTTATTTGTAATGAATAAATAATATATAAAAATCACATTTATATCAGCCTGCATTTGTTTCTCCTGAATTCGTTGCATCTTGTAAACCTTGATATAGTTCAGAACTAATGATATGTTGGTTCGTCTTCAGATATCGTAACCACATATATGCAAAAGTCAATTTTTGTTAAAACAAATTAAATAATTTATGTAATAGTAATAATATAATTATAAAAAATTAAAATATTACGATATAGTAAAATTTAATAATAGTACCTGAAGAACGTAGGAGTAGTATTGTCTGCAGCAGTTGATTCTTCTGTTATTTGAGTTACACAATTCCAAATGTCAACCGTATTGCCCTAAAGGTAATAAAAGAGGATATTGTAAGGGATCGTAGTATGTGGCCGTGTCAGCAATGTTATGAAGGCTACCACTTTTTATTTCTATTATGATATATTTTTTTCTTAAATCTTCTAAACAATCATTTCCAATTAGTATTGTCGTAACTTAAGGTGTTGAAGGTAAAACATGAATATGTCAATTAATTTTACTTCTTGTATCGGTAGTCTATAGTTCATCACATCCTCACCTCTACCTAATTGACAAAAGACTTGAATATAAGGATTGTGTGCATCTAATATTAATTTTAATTTAAGTAATAGACTTGGTCGTGTTATGTTTTGCTCTTGATGTCGGTGCTCAATTTCATTTTGAGTATCATATATATACATTTGTAAGTATCTTAGTCTTGATTCATTTATTGGTAGTAAACTTCCTATTCTATAGTTAATAGATCTTTGCGCACGATAAGTAAAGACTCCTTGTCTAGCACTTGCTAAGTTTTCATCTATATTAACTCCTATAGAAGTGAGCAAAAAACATGATTATAAGAACGCATGTTTTCTCTAAAATGTCTACATTCATTACTTTGATCTAGGAATATGTCTATTAATTCTTATGGATTTTCGGGTGTTGGTAAATTTATTTTTCCATTGGAGCAACACAAATTTAAGGTCTCATGAACAAATAATATGGCTCCACAATATGAACAAATTATGGGTTCTTCAAGTATTATAGTTTGGAAGTTGTCATGTGCGGGGAAATTTCTACTGCTATTATGCCTATTAGGAAATGGTCTAGCGTGAGAAGAACTTAAACATGTTACTTGACAATTATTGATCATCCTTAAATTTTGATTGCTTTGCATAGTAGTAATGAAACCTACATGAAATTAAAATTTGTATACAATTAATAATAATTAATAGAAAGAGCGGAATTTAAAATATAGTAAATGATATTAACATCTAATTACCAACTATTTGGTTGCAAAGTAACCTTGCTTGTTGACGAATACATGTTACTCTTATAGTTCTTGAATGGTTTACAATGTTACTGGTAGAGGTACCTATGAACAACAAAATTTAAGTTAATTGAGGAAAATCTAATAAATTTTTTTTTGGAAAAAAACTTTAGTTTCGTTGGTACCTTCGAGTTTCAGAAGACCCTGACCTAGCATGTTAACGAATGTGCGTCAACCTTGAAGCGGTTGTATTATGTTTTACAAAATTACTTGAAGATGTACCTATGAAAGACATAATAATTAGCATGGTGTATTATATTAGTAAGAATATATAACTTAAGTAATGAATAAATTATTTAAAATTTAACTGTATGTATTTTCCATGGAATTCTAGCGTTGTAAATATCTTTGATGTCGAGTATTCCTTTGTTCAATAGTCTCAGGAGTCTCTTGATTTCGTCGAGTTGCAAGTAGGTCCTCCCTAACTGAGTTTGACATATTTCGACGTCACTGCCTTTGAAATAAATGACGACGATTTCGTTGTTCATTCATGGTAGCAGTTCTATTATTGAATTGTTGATCCATATAATTTAATGGTCTACAATTGATGGAAGAATTTGTTAGATCATAAAAGTATGTATATCTAACAAAATACATCTAGTTTTATTACAAAACACCAAATCCGATTTAATGAAATTTTGAGCAATCAATCAATAATTAGTGGAAACCACCAACGTAAAACTTATTTTTTGTAAATCATCACATGACCCAAAAAATGTAAAAATTCGGATGGAATGGCTAAGGAAATTACTGAAAATAGTAGCCATAAATCTTTGAAGGTTAAAAGTTTTTAATCAATCTATATAGATTGCAATTTTGCAATCAAGTCCTATGTAAAAAACTTAAATTATGAACCAATTAGAGTTAAATGGACCGAATCTAATTGGGTTTGCGGATTCATGAACACTCCTAGATGTGATCAATAAATTTCATGTTCACAAAGTTTTTGGTACAATTTTACATTACACGCAATGATGTCAAGTTGTAAAGGAGATGTGAAGGAAATAAAAATTAAAATAGTTTAATAATTGTAAAGAGTTTTTAGTTATAAACAAAATTAATTGTTTGATATTTGAATTAAAATTAGTGGTTTTGTAATTCACGAAAAAAAAAAAATTATTGAATTAATATTTGTTGTACCTACATATATGTTGTAGGATTGTTTTGTTTCTAAGAAAAATTAAAATGTTTATCATAGTTTTGAAAAACTTAAGCCAATTAGATTGATTGGTATTATTATTAAATTCATTAACTTATGCATCTCGTAATTTGTTTCCATGCCTTTGAATAAACTTTTTCTACAAAGTAGTAATATAGTGAGACAATTTTTAATAGAACTGCAATAAATCCTCTAATTTGACCCATTTTAATTTTATGCTAGCTACATTTGATGAAGAGTTTTAAAATTTTTCTTATTTCTAGGACCGAACTCAAGACAGTTGATTAAGGTTGCCACCTTAATTACAAACATTGAGATGCACATGCATGCATACATTTTTTTTTGTACAATGCAAAACTCAAGGGACATAAATAATTGTTGGTATCAAATCCACCTCTATGAGGTTAGTTGTAGGGATGGGCATCGATTTCCCTAAAACCACCTAAACCACCCAAACCGTATGATTTGGTTTTGTCTGGTTTTTAAAACTCGTAGTTTGGGGGCGGATTGAAAAACTTGGAAACCGCAAAATCGCGATTTGGTGGTGGTTTTCAATTATGAAAAACCGCGGTTCACCAAACCAAACCGAGGGTAATTTAATAAATTTATTTAATTCACATTTTAAAAACTTAACCAATATAAACAACTTAACCTTAACCAATATAAACAACAACCGTTTCATTTTTTCATCTCATCTCAAGATCCTAAACATATTCGCCTCCATCAGTTAAGGCCATCCGTTGTTGTCTTCCACTAGTCGTCGTCACTGCCGCTTCCACCAGTCGCCATCGCCATCTCCTACCAGTGATCTCTCATTGCCGCCTCCCACCACACTTTTTTTTTTTTTTTTTTTTTGGAAAACATGTAACAAGAAAAACCGCGAAACCAAACCGACTAAACCGCGCAAACCGCGATTCGATTTGGTTGTAGTTTTGGTGGTTCGCGGTTTGGTGGTGGTTTGCAAAATGACCAAACCGTAAACCCTCGGTTTGCCCACCCCTAATTAGTTGGTCCAATGCTTAAAAATCACAAATTGAAGCAAGTAATTCACAACCAAAATTAATTTTTTATATTTGAATCCAAAGCAAGTATATGAAGCTTTGAATTTTCTTATGACAAAAAGAAGCTTTGAATGTTCCATGTCTAAGAAAATAAACATTATTCACAAATAATTCACAAATTAAAGGTAGTAATTCACAAACTAAATTAATTTTTTGAGATTTTAATCCAAAACATGTATTTTGAAGCTTCAAATTTTCCATGTTTAAGAAATTAAAATAGAAAACAAAATTAATTCACTAACATTATTACTAAAAAAATATAAGCAATACTTAAGATTGAAATAGAAATAAACCCAATTGATAAGATTAAGAAAAATAGAAGTGTTTCTCACTATTAGAGTTAATTCACTCATCATGAAAAATGAAAAGAACTATTAAAAAAATATTCATGGTTGCTCTAAGTATGTTCACGTCCAAGGAATGAAATAAGAAAGAAAAATTGAAAATTGAGTTTATAATATATACCTTACTGCAAAGATAAATAAAATGAATGGTTGTCTTCAAGGAGACCACCGAACCCAATAGCAAATCATAATTTTTTTTTATTGAATCGAACACGTGGGGGGAGAAATAGGAAGATAGATAACGTTGTTTTTTTTTTTTTTTAAAAAAGAGAGGCGCTGCGATTTTGAAGAAGAAAGTGGTTTTCAATAAGATAAACACATGGAATTTACAAAAAGAGAAAAAACGTGAATAGAGTGGAGAGAGAGAATTGTGGAGGGGAGAGAGAGAGAGAAAAGTGGAGGAGAGAGAGAAAATAAACGTAGAGATATATATATATATATATATAGTAAAGAGGTGGAGGAGAGAGAAAAATCATCCAAATCCCACTTTGTTATGAAACTGTCTATTTGTGACGGCTCCTTCTACGAAACATGACACTGCCCGGCCTAATCCCATAATCAATTCTTAATCCCAACCACGTAAAACTTAATTACGTATTAGTCAGCCTTTCATCCCTATTTTCAAAAATGATCAGATATTATTAGACTTCATAGTGTCATTATCATTTTCCTATTATCTTGTAATTTGCAGATTATGCGAAACCATTTCTTTTTCAAAATTCCTACGTGTGGAAAACCAGGAATATAAAGCATCACATGCATATAATATGAGTCTCAAAAATGGGGAACTTATACACTCAACCTAATGTACAACCCAAAATATACAACGACGGACCTACACCCACTAATACAACGGTGAGTATAGTGATAAAGTCGAGAAGTCATACATGATGCGATAAGACAGGTATTTAAAAGCATAAATAGCGAAATAATTGTTGAATTAAATAATGCAAGTAAATATCACAGTTAAAAATGTAGAGACCGACACAGGCTAAGTCAAGATGATCTACGTCGGTCGGTGGTGAGAACTATCACCTAACTTGTGATGGCCCATCACCTAATCTAGGGCACCACCCGGCCTAATCATGTAATTAAGCCTTAATCCTATCCACGTAGGACTCAACTACGTATTACTCAGCTTTTACAACCTAAACGCCTCTTTTCTCGTATTCAGTATAAGTAATACACTAGTTCTACCGGTTTATAAGATTTAGAGTTAATTAAAACTTTTTATTAAATTAATTATTTAACGTAAGTCTTATTGATTATGCGGAAGCAATTAGTAACTTATCAGAAGCCATTTATAAAATTCTAAGTGTGGAAAACCATGAAATGACATCACATATATAAAGTTCTCAAATACAGTGAACGGTAAAATGGTTTAAGTCAAGTCGGGGAACTAACGCTCAACCCAATATATAACCTAAAATAGTATATGAAAGACATATATAACATATACAATATACAATCAAAATACTAAAAGAAGACCTACAATCGATGCAGTGACGAACCACGGGCTCAGGGACAATCACCGATCTTCTCCTTGCCGAGCTTGCTAGTAGATGGCTCTGCACCCACCGTCATAAAAAGGACGGTGAGTACAAGAATAAAATTGTAATCCCCGATGACAAGTTTAATTTACATTTTCAAATATTCAAATGGTATTTAAAAGCATATAAGTGAGAAAACTGGAAAATAAACCATATGCGAGTAAATACTAGAGTTAAACAAGTGGTACTGACACTAGGTTAAGTAGTGGTGATTTAGGTCCGATTGGCAGTGAAATATATCACTCCGACTCAATAATCATATAGCACAAGAAACTTTAACCCAAGTGTTACCAGGGACTCTAACCTAGGTATGTTGACCACCTGATGGACTCTAACCCTGAGTGTCATACAATGTCAGGTAACATGTGCCGACATCTCTAAGGACTCTGACCTCGTGAGTCATACGTACCTTGATCGAGTATGGGACTAAATATGAAAACTACTTTTTAAATTTCAAGAAATATCAATTATGTATTGTCTAGTCATAGGCACATCTACACATCTAAACAAATAAGGAATACAAGTACTCTTAAACATTTATAAAATATTCACTAGCCTAATAGCATGTTATTTATCATTCAATTCACATTTAAAACAACAAGAATAGACATAGCATGGGATAGAATCAATAAATCAAATCAAATGAATGGATATCATGCAAACTAGATTAATCAAGTGAGCATAGTCACAAAGAACACATGATATAAGAATACAAAGGCAAAATAGTCAAAATGACTATACAATGACGACAATTAATAGAAATGAAATGCCAAGTAAAGTTGTCATTGGGTATACTCACAACAATAAAGTAAAGTCTAGCTTTACTGGCCTCCCGATACTCCAAATCTTGTATTCGCTCCCCGTAGCCTTTTTCTAGGTTCCTAAGTTTAGTGTCTCATTAGTTCAAATATAGTGATTTAAGCTCAATTTAGTGGTGTTTATTATGTGTTCGAATTGGTTCAATAGACTTTAAATCAATCTTCCTAAATCAGACCCTAAAGACTAAATCAAGTTTCAATTTCAGTCCTACATTTTAACGCACTTTTAGGCATGAAATGGTCCAAATATTAAAATCCTCCATTTATACAATTATTGTTGGTCTCTCTCTTAGCTTTTCGGAAAAGTTTAGTTTGCAAAATTCTGATTTAAAATGAAATAGATGTCATGATTTTACTAAACATAGGTCTAATTGAAATAGATGTCATGATTTTACTAAACATAGGTCTAATTGCAATATACTAAAAGATCAGCTCATTTGGATAAGTAGTTATGGAGTTATGCCTTTAATAAATTTAGTTTCAAAACTTTCTTTTTTAATTCCAGCACCTATTTGTAAAACATGTTTGGACATAAAAACATTTGAATCAAAATACCTTCAGTTAAGCAAAGTTATTTCCCTTTAAATAAGTTTTCAAATGCTACTGGTTTAGATCAATTGGATCTAAAATAAATAGATTATGACTAAATTACCTAGGTTGATTCCTAATACAACATGCATAATTCTAATTTTGGTGTTACAATTTCAAAAATTCATATCTTTATGATTTCAAAACCAAATTAAGAACTTCAATATAGATGGATTATCAGCTTGAAATGAGGAATCTAAATATATAAATCAATTGAAAATAATCAATCATTTACCATATGAAATTAGCCTAAAACCAGAACTTGTTCTAATTTCAACTAAAAAGATGTGTACCTGTTGATGTAGCACCCTACCTTGAGAATTTCTACCAACTCCCATGGATTCCTTCAGCACCTTGATGATTCACTCTTCTCCAGCAATTCCTTCTTATTCTCCAGCAAAAATGAATAAGTGATTTGGTTTGCATGTTGTTTGATCACTAATGTTATATATTAAGGTGATTTTCCTTCTTAGCCCTTGATCTCCATGGATTTATGTATCCCGAGGAATATCTAATGGTCCATCTCTTGTCATATATCCTACTAACTTCCACTAACTCAACCTTAAGTGACACTGTTTCATTACTCACTTGTTCCTAGATGTGTTAATGTGTATCTCTAGACCAATCATAAGCTTTCCATTTAACTTACTCAACTATAGGCCTTTAATTTGATTTACATTAACAAACACAACCATAGGCTTATAAGTAATTCCTTATTTCATATTAGTTTTAAATAAAACTTACAAAAATGCTAACTACCCGGCTCGCATGCTACTCAAGGCGCGTCCCCTCTCTCGTCTCGACACCTACAACTGTACAAATCGACTTAGTAAGTCTATATAATACATAACGATAGGCATACATCAATATGAAAATACAATATACCTCGGCCACGTGCTTCGATCGGTGCACGTATCACGGTGTAGGTCCCACGTCAATGGTCGGTGATCCTGATTAAGGAATTAAAACGGGGGTTAAAGATTTGGGTCGTGACATAACCTTTCCCACTACTATATGGAGTTGTACTCAACATATTCCACACCAAAAGCGGAGCTGCGCTCTATGCATATACATCATCTATCTCATTCTTGTCGATCACCCCGAGTCCCATAACTCGTGTGTTGCGCAAGAGTAGTGGAGAGTGCCGGAACCCTGGTAGACCCATGTCCCCGTGAACCGCGCATCTATCGTGTAATGGACACTATATAATATCTATTTTAGTTTTTAAAAAGAAATAGTTCAAATTCTCTAGGAATCCAAATTAAGTTAGACTACAAAGCCCAAAGAAATAGAATACAAGACTAGTCAAATCCAAGTTATCCCTATAGCATGTTTTTCATCAATGCTTTATCAAAAATGACATCAAAAGTAGGAATTAGAGTCAATGAAACATTTCACAAGGCATCATGTCATAATATTCACTCATGAATAGATACAAGAACAATATGATGTGAGATTTCAAGTAGCAATGTCTATCAATAGACCATAAAATGATAAGAGGCAATGGAATGAAATATAGAATTCTTACAGCTTTATTTACAACTCACCCGCTTTTCCTAGCCTATCCGACCTTTTGGCACTTCGAAATGCATTCCGAAACTCTCGGGATCTCCACTTAGTCCCCTTGAGTTGTTTGACAGGTGTTAGGGTGTGTTTAGACCCATTTATAGTGTTTAGACCATTTTTTGACTTGGCTGATTTTTAGTACTGGCTGGGAAATTAGCGCTCTAATTGTGAACATTAGCGTGCTAATTGTCACATTAGCGTGCTACCTCGGCTGTCTAGCGTGCTACTCAGTGTTAGCGCGCTAACTTACAAATCTAGCGTGTTATGTGTTGCAAAACCCAGAATTAGCGCTAGATGTTTTCACCTTAGGGACCCTCATACATGTTACATAAGGTCTGTAACACCCATCCCAACATACAACAGCAACAACAACCTCAAATTCATGAAATCACAAAAGTTATGGTGTGGAGAAGCTACCTAACTGTTGTTCTTCTTATTCCTCACCAAAACTTCAATGGATTCACACTCCTCCTCTTCTCCAAATCTCTCCAACAGCCTCTCTTCTTTCTCTCTTCCTCCTAAAACGATTTTTATGAGATAAGAAACCAAAATGTTTGACTTATATTGTTTATTTGACCATATAGATATGTTTAAATGACGTCCATTTATCATTGTGTGCACACGTATCTCGAGGCTCATCTCATGGACTACCTTGCCCCACTTGTCCCTCAAGTCATTCTTAAGTGACTCAACATATTACTCACTTGGCCTCTTGAAGTTAATACATATCTCGATGCACATCGAATGATTCTTGGTTTATTTCACAACTTTAGCCTCACTAATTGTTTCTATTTAAATGTGACCACATTAGCCACTTATAAACCAACAAAAAGTCACATTTACCTCAAATGAATTAACTTGCTTCATAAGCCGCTACTTCGGTCCCATATCGGCACACGACTCGATGTACGTACCCGCTCGTCTCGATACCTATACACTATTATAAAATTGGCTTAATAGTTTACAGAGATACAATACACTAGGCATACATCACAACAAATATAAAATATACCTCGACCCTTGCCTCGGTCAATGGACATATCACGGTGTGGGTCCCACAGTACGGGTCGTTGCTTATGTTTAAGGAAGTAAATACGATTAGAGATTTTGGGTCGTTACATTACTAATTTGAAAACTTTTGAAAACTAATTGAATTTTTTTTCGTACATTTAAAATCAAAACCGCCTATTAATTTGTAGTTATCAATTAAATTACCATTTTATCCCGAATTTAAATATTTGTATCAAAACACTTAGGAGCATTGTTGGAAGTTTTACTCAAAAAGGTTTCACGGTTAACAGTTTTCGATTTGCTATCATAATAGTATATATTATATTTTATTATAGAGTAAAACATATATGACCGCTGGTATTAATATAGGGAGTGAGTATTAGCACCCTTATGCATTATATCGACCCCCATTTAATTTAATGTTATTTATAGCCCCCAGTAAGTTACTTTATGCTTTAAGTATCCCCCTTAATTAAACTCCCCAATGTGCCCCTAGTTTATATTTGCCCCCTCTCTCCCCAATAGAAGTCTTATTTTCATCTTTGTGATCTTCAACCTCTAATCCCTTATTGCACATCATTTTTTTCTCACATTTAACTCAATTTGCTCCTTATGCATTTCAAGATTGATTATTTGATCCTTAAAAGCTAAGGTTAACATAAATAAAGACTTTAATCATTCAAGAATATTGATCAAATCTCAACTAATACTATAATCAAGATATTGTATTTGATGGTGAATTATTGATTATACGAATAAAGAGATGAGAAGGAGGCGTAGAGATTAGAAATTAGAAGAGAAAATGAGAGTCTATGGTTAAATTTATGGTGAGATATAGAAAGTGAAATTAAGTAGAAGAGGAGAAGGTGAGTTTAGTGAGGGAGATATGAGTTGGGAATGAGTTAAGGTTTTCATTTAGGTAAGGTGTAGAGAGTGAAAAGTAAAGTTGAAAAGGGGTGTAGAAAGTGGAAAGTAAAAAAAAAAAAAAATGAAATAAGTTCATGATTTAGAGTATGAGTTATTTATGTATTTTTTCCTAAAAATATTTTAGTTTAAAAATGTATTAAATTAAATGGGGAGCTGATATATGGTAGTGGGGGCTAATATTCGCTCTCTTAATATATTTTCATTATATTTTTTACCTTGTTTTTTATATTATATTATATTTTTCCTTAAAAAATTGAGTATTTTTTTACCAAAGAATAAATTAAGTTAAATTATCTAAAATGTTAAATTAATATTTTAAGACTTTTTAATTTTTTTTTATTTAGTTTAAGAGGTTTCGAGATGAAGTCTTGAGAAGTTGAATTTTTGAACTTTTGGCGATGGAGATGGCTAGAAGGAAAATGGAAGAATGACATAAGCTAGACGTATGTTGGACCTTACTAACAATTATAAAGGTACTAGCAGCTCCTTAATTATATAAAAAAAATAAAATCAAAATGTTTTTCAAAAATAATAAAATAAAAATAGGGGAAAGAGGAATGTTAATAATTTTATGAAAGAAATAAATAAAATATTGCCTAGTCGAATGGATGAAGCACCATTTGCACCATTTGCTTAAAGGCAAAATTTGTGAAAGTCTCATGTTTGACTCGAGCTACTTATCAAAAATAAAAAATAAAAGAGAGAAATGAAGTATAAAATTTATTTTATGAAAAAGCTATAAAAATAAAATGCGGAAGTGAATGGAAATATTAAAATTAAAAGAGAAGTAAAAAAAAAATAGTGTATAAAATAAAATGAAAGCATGCCATCAATTATATTAAATTGAGTGCAGGAGAGAGTTTGATCCACTTAGTAATCGATCTCAACTAATTTGGGATGGAGAGATTCGAGACTTTGTTGTGTCTAAAAAAGAAAAAGAGAGATTTTTAAAAAAAAAGTAGAAAAAATAAAATGAAATGGAAAAAAGAAAATGTATAGGGCCCAACCGGGTTCGAACCGGTGACCTATTGATCTGCAGTCAATTGCTCTACCACTGAGCTATGGACCCCTTGTGTCGGTAGGTTAAACAATATTTATTTATATATATAAAATAACAACAAGGAGACCACACAACTCACTACCGGATCATCATTACATTTTTATATGTAGTATTAAAATTGAAATAGTTACAAATATTATCTTACTCTCAAACAAGGGAGATTTTCTTAATTAGAAAGCAATATCTCATATACCCAACAAACAAATATCTAATATAGAGGTAACAATAAATTAAGTTTTTTTTTTTTTTTTGAAAATCACTTTGCTAATTTTATTTCAAATAATTAACCTTTACATCAATAAAAAACGATGGTACATCAAGCAACTCATTGTGACCAGACAAAGAATTAGCCTCGCTGGCAAAATATTTGATATGTGGACAATTGTCTGATGTTGTGCGATGTTGGAGGCAATACATTCATTAACAACATTGTACATATTGAGACACATATAAATGACAACAAACCTTGAGAGAATAAGGAAAAATTCAAATTGTATTTTTAACGGTCACTTTCCTTATTGTATCTCTAAAGGCTACTTTCCGTATAGTATCACTAACGAACACTTTCCTTATTGTATCACTAACGGTCACTTTCACTTTCCTTATTGTATCACTAATTGTCATTTTCCTTATTATATCTCTAACGGTCACTTTCCTTATTGTAAATATTGTACCTATTATAAATATTAAAACATATGGACTCTCATAACACATCGAGATACATTCTCAATAAAATCTAAATTGTTATTTTAATTCAATTTGTTTTTTTTTTTTTTTGTATCAGAGCCTTTAGTGAGAAAAGAGAGTCTTTAATAAATGGCTTCCACTCTCTCACTAAATGTTGCAAATTTTGTTACTTTTAGACTCAAAGCAGAAAATTATCCACTTTGGCATGAACAATTCCTTGCTCTAATAGAAAGCGAAGACATGGTTGGGCTACTTACTGGAGACAAAAATAACCAACAATGTATGCTCCTTTCTAATGGCCCGCTTTAATTAATTAATTCCGATAGATTAAGATCCTAACGAGGTAAAAATTGATATTTTTGAGTGGCAAGTGTTTATTATTTAATAATTCGCACCGCGCTAATTAAGAATTGCACTTGGTCACGTTGTGCGCGTGTAGTGACGAGAGTGTACGAGTCAAGGTGTGCGCATAACACGAGTGTATGGGATAGTCTGGGATTTAGTTGTCATATCACATATCCCATCACATCACCTATCCAATCACCATACTTCAACCCATTCCCCCTATTTTTTCTCTCTCCTTTAGAAAATAAAAAAAAAAATCTCTCTCCTTACTCACTCCCTCTCTCTACTCGAGATAATTTTCCCCATATCATTTTCATTTTCTTTCCACTTCCAACTCCTCACCACCAAGCTCTTCATCACTCTCTCGACTCGGTCGCACATCTTTCGCGGTGCTCTCTCCATTCGGCAACGCTCGCAAAGATCTCCGAATCGAGGTGAGTGTGTCGATTTTTGTTAACTTTTGTGGAGAAATTTAGAGGTTAATGGAGATGGTGTTGTTGTTAGGTTGTTGGTGGTGTTGTTGTTGTTGTTGTAATTGTTGTTGTTGTAGTGTTTAAAAAAAAAAAATCGTCTTTGCAGAGCAGAGACGATTTGAGGAAGAAGAAGGGGGTAACCAGTAGGCCTGGCTACCCCCCAACAGGTTGGGCCTGCTGGTCATGCCCATATGGGTCGAGCCGCCAAGCCCAAAGCGGGCCGAGCGCCCAAGCTCAGGCCGAGCCTGCCGGCCCGAACCCGGGTAGCCCGCTTAGGCCGAACCGGGCGCAACCGAACCGGGCTCGATTTGGACCCAACGCACCCCAAATTAATTTTAATTAATTAAAAACCTTTAAAAATTAAATAAAATATATTTTTAAATCAAATAAATATAAAAAATAGGAAAAATAGCTAGAAAATTATGAAAAAAATCCAAAAATCAAGAAAAATATAATAAAATGGGAAAATATATAAAAAGTAATTTTGAGGACTTTTGGGGTATCGACCCCGGTATAACTCGAAAAGTGTGTCGAAATTAAACTTTTTGAAACAAAATCTCAAATTTTTTGTCACACATTATAAATTCACTTAATGTGACTCTAAAATAACAAAAGTGGTATAATTAGATACCAGAGACTTAGGAGACTATAGTCAAGATATCAGGCGTGTATCTCGAGGCGTGAGCGAGACATTTTAGAAAGATATTTGTGATTGTTTGAGGTAAGTAAATCACGAGAAAGTCAGTTTAGAATTTACTTATTTTTCTTGTAAATTATTTATTTTCATTACTTTTTGTCAGTTCAACTTGCATGTTTACTCTATTCCGCGTGTGTCTATGTATGGTCAAAGAGACGGTGCGACCCCTTTCGGCGCTCTCGTTGATGATGATCTGATTGTTGCTATGATGTTAGTCATACCTTAGACTACGCGTAAGATATCTCTCAGCGAGTCGATGATCTCGAGAGCGAGTTGACGTAAGGCTCACATCCGTCACAGATTTCCTCTCTTTTGAGGCGTTGGGTGAAAGTCTACCTTCCGACCAACATAGTTCCTCATTTCGACCGTGAAGAGGGGGTGTGGATTTCCTCATCTCCAAGGCCTTCTCGATTTAGTATTTTTTGTCTTAGGGCTCGACAGCTATACACCACACTCGCATTCCATATTCTCGATGATCTCACGACTTATATTCATGTTTTACATTCATGTTCATTTACTTTATATGCATGAGTTGTAGCCATTTTCTTAGATTTCTTGTGAATACTAATTGAATTTCTCTGGGATATACTCACTGGAACTTGTCATTGTTTGTTGGTGGCAAGATGCAGATCCTACGACAAGCCGGGGAAGGCGGTGATTGGCGACTACCTCTGATCTAGAGCGCCTCCACTAGCTTACTCGTAGGTGTTTGTATTTACATATACATACTTTTTGGGATCATTTTGGGAACTTTTTCACCTGATACATGTATATTGACAACTATTATACTTTTTTGTTGCCTTAACTGATATACATGGTATCTTTTTCTGGGTTTCCACCCCATGGGTTGTTAATTAATGCATAACTTGTTTACATTAATTATATGCATGTTATTAAGACTTCCGCTATTAAAAATAACCTGAAAAGAATTCAAAATAAACAAATTAAGTTGTAAAACTTCTTAACTTAGCATATTTCGATATAGACTATTAATCTTTTAAAATAGTTAAATTTACTAAGTTGAATTACAAAATGGATAGTTCGCGAGCCTTCATAGACAGGTGTGCAGGTGACGTAGCATGGCTTGGTGATGTGTTCGGCGACATGGCGGTGGTCGGTTTGCCTCGAGACTTGGGGTCGTCATAGTTTGTATCAAAGCCTAGGTTGAGGCGAACCTAGGGGAAAGTTAAATACAACCGAATAAAACTTAACAAATAGCGTTAGATGTGGAAACCTGAAGATCTTAACTTAGAACTTTAGTTTGAAAGCAAAGTGAGCGGATAGTACTAGGACTTATATGTGTATATATTGATTGTAATACTTATATACACATATTACGATGCTGACTTGGGGCACATTCGGGATTTGTAGATTCGACATGGATGGACGACCAGTTCTTCATACGGATGATGCGACGAGCGCTCGACGGCTACCGCTTCTTGCGCGACACGGTAGTACTTCATAGTTTGCGGATGAGATCGCACTCGCCGGCAGACGAACGATTGTCGCTGTCGCTCGAGTGTTCTGACGACCCCGCTCACGACCACTACTACCGAGATACTGTCAGTAGTCACTACACCATTGACTATGTCGGTCATGGAACCGACACTGATTCCACAACAGGAGATCACATTCGTGACCTTCACTACAAAAAAAAGCAAATCAGAAACGGAATCAGAAAAGGAAATAAGTTCCGTTGCTAAAAAAAATAAGTTGGAGACGGAATTGAGACGGAAAAATTAGAGACGGAATTGAGACGGATCAGAGACAGAAATAGAGACGGAAATAGAGACGGAATTAAATTCCGTCTCTAAAAAATGGCGCCAACATTCCCACCAAAAATTTCATTTTTTATGACCGTTCATCAAATCTTGGGATTTGTGCATCACATCTCGAGATGATTCCCAACACCCCCCCCCCACACACACACACACCCACAAACCAAAAGCCCTAAATCCCAAATCGTCTCGTCTCTCGTCTCTCTCTCTCGTGGTCTCTCCGTGCCGTCTCTGCTCTTCGATCCGTCGATCGTCTCGTCTCTCCGTCTCTCTCTCGTGGTCTCTCCGTCTCTTAGTCGGTCACGGCTCTCCCTTCTCTCTCCGGCCACCGCTCTTAGTGCGTTCTCTCTCTCGCTCTCTTCTCGTTCGAGCCCCAACCTCGCGTCCCTCGCTCGCCTCCGTCAACGCTGCGTGTCCTTCTTGCCGACGCCGGAGCCCTCGCATCTCGCCGTCTCTCCATCGTTGATGCTCCATGATCTTCTTCAAGTCACCCTTCTCCTTGATCAACGATATTGGTAACTTCATGTTTCCTTGCTCTGTTTCCATTCTTGATTTTTTTTTCTTGTCGACACCAGTTGTCTTTGTAAGTCATCACTCTCTTCGCTTAGGGCTTGAGAAAAAAGGTGTTTACTACTTCATCCAATTGAGGCTATGTTGTTGTTGTTGTTGTTGTGTAATTATTTTAAAATTTTCTCTGCAAATGGATAGCTTGGGTAATATTAGTTCCATGTTGCTTGGAGGTTACAAACTTAAATTCGACAAAAAATTCTTTGCGATGTTGGGAAACCTTTGAATGTTTATAGCCCTCGATTTTCACCCGTTATATAGAAGACACTATGCAGGATTTATCTAGATGAAAACTAGAGAGGTTTCACATTATGTCACAGGCTACAAAAAAAAAATTTGTTTTGTTTTTGGAACAATTGAAGATTCTATGATTCTCAGTTGGAAACCGGTACGTCATTCGACTTCTTGACGTTAAGTGTATTTTTAGGATGTTAGAGTTAAGCTTTGGGTTGTTAGATTAATTATTGTTATTCGGTTAAGTTTGTAATGCTTCATTGATTAGTAGTTGAGTCTTATCAGTTATCATTGATTCACTGTTGAATTTCTATTGTTAACTTGTTGTATTATTGTGTGAAGAGATTTAACGAAAATGCATCTTCTCTTGCTACTATCTTTTAAGAGTTCCCATCATTTCTGCTATTCTCTTTATGATTAAATTGTGCATAGTCTAGTTCCATGGTTCTAAAGACTTGTTCTTATTTTCGTGTACTCGTTGTAGCTTGCGAATGAGGTTGTCTACTTGATCTGTTTTATTTTTACTTGAATTTATTAGCATCGTGGAAACTCATCGTTATTTGTTGCCGATTTTATTTTCGTGTCTTGCGAGACAAAGTTATTGGGTCGATGCTTTATTATATCTTAACAACAAGTTCGGACGCAAAAACATTGGGAGAAGAATATTGCGACATTACTCGTGTGTCTCACCCGTAAGCTTTTTATCAATCATTCTTGGATACTAAGTTTACTCAAGGCCACTTTTGGGTTATGTTTTAAGAAATGAATAATGGAGTCGATGTGAATTAAATATGTGTGTTTTCGTGGTTTTATAGTGTCTTCAAATATGTCAATGAGGTGTGTGGGTGAATGTCATTGCAATTTCCCTTGGGACCCGCTCGATGAAAATTTGTTCTTTGGCTTAATTTCGTATCCGATAGAGCTTTCCTCTTTTTTGTATTCATATCGTAAAAAAGTGCCGCAAAAAAATAGTGGGCAACGAAGTTCATGACTAAAAGGAAAAGAACGAAGTGATCTCATGAACGATTTTCTAACTTTATTAGATATAATATATTGCTATTGTGATGTACCATTGGTACCCCGATTCCGTGGTAGCTTTGTGACGCCTGTCAAATCGTCGCTTGATATTTTCGCAGGGAGCATATTCTCTTTTACGTTGTGCTCTCGGCGTCTCATTTATATTCTCACTCATATTTTTGCAAGAGTTCTTATGGCCTTCCTCCAACACCGCCTAGGCGCGCTTTATTCATTTTGTACCAAACCGCAGTTCCTTACCTTGCCGAAAGAATAAGGTTTTCCATTTTATATTAGCTTTACTTTCATATATATTACATAACCCCTCATTAGTTATATAAATGGATAAAATTGATGTTATGGTATAAGAGAGAAACCTGATAAGGAATTAACGCCATAATATTCTTTTATCGTATGGTTTGGAACTTCATTCTGATATTGATGTTTTTTCAGGAAGAAAATTTTGTCTTTATTGTCAAATGGAGTTCTGTATAGCATTAGCAAATACTTTATCTGATTGAATATTGATATTTGATGTCGAGACCATTGTGCGTAGTCTTGTATGATGTTTTTATTCCTATACATTTCTTGGTTACATTTTCCTGTGTTTGCCAATAGGAAAGGATAGAAAGTGTTTTGGTTTTTCAAAATCGAGTGCCGTTTGTGGATTCATAAGGTAAATCGCCGTTTTATAGTTTCCAATCGTTTTATTTTGTTTATGGATGTGGTTTGCAAATATGGAACTAAAGGTCATTTGAAATTTCCTATTTCGAGTTACATTCAAGTTAGAAAATGCTAATTTTGAAGCAGACATGTATTGTGTGTCTTGGTAATTGATATATAATTTATGTCAAAGGCACACTCTTACGTGTGCTTGGCAAAGCTGGTTTCATTTTCTTATCCCGAAATAAACCCGATCTCTTTTGTTAATTATATGCCCACTCGGAAATGGCATGCTAGTGAATATTACACACTTGATACTTTTTGTTTTAATCTGTTGAATCATCTTAGTTTCTCTATGTTTAGTCTTGTTTTTAACGTCTTAAATGTTTTAATCTGGAACTATTCTTATTTTTAGAGCGAAAAATAGGCTTTTAATATGAGAACCGGCTTTTTGTTGCTATGTTACCGAAGGTTGACTTGAAGTGTTCTATTCGATATTATGACCAACCAAATGAAGAATCAAAATTGTCAAGGTTTTGTGATGGCGGACTTCATAGATTTATGACATAATTAGCTAATGAGTAGTAATTAGAAACTATTTATTCGGATTTTATCTTTTATAGTTTCACTCAATGTGCCAAACAATTTATTAGAATTTTATTAGAAATTTGCTACTTGCTTACAATGTATTCTTTTTTGGAACTTTGTAGGAAACCGATAGGCTTAGACAAGTGATTGAGAAGGAAATGCTAAAAGTCGAGGTAAGTTTGTTCTTCCCAAAATGGCTTGTAATTTTTCCACATGACCTTATTAAATGTGTAAATTCACAAATGTTTAGTTTAGTTAACAGAGTTTCATGCTTAATAGAGTTGTCTAATGACTCGCTCTTTGTATTGTTGAAATAGAGCATTTTGACTTAAAACATAAGCCATAAACCAAAGATAGAGATGGGCAAAACATTGGTTAAATATTTAAGAGAAAGAAGTAGTTAAGCAATTCTACCCATTAACCAAAGATTACTTTTAGTCTTTAAAAAATTCATAAGATACTACTTTGAGAATCAATGAAAAATATTTAAAATTGGTCTTTGGTTTGTTCATCTACCCCCTTAACCAAAGATCAAATTTTAATATTTTTTTAATAAATTCGTAAATACTACTTTAAGAATCCATGAAAAACATATTTAAAATTGGTTTTGGTTCATTCATTTTTTGATTGAAATATTCGATTAAGTGGTTTAATGCATAAATTTTACTTGAATATGATCTATGATTTGCATTGTTGTTTGAATAAGGATATGTCTTCTTTAAATTTAGGCAATAACAAGTCCATATCATTTTTTTTGGTGTGATCAATAGTTTGATACTCATTAAGTTCATACTTCACAACTTAAAAGGTATCCTAGTTCCTCATCAAGTTGATATTGTCAAACTCAACCTACGTAGAATATTGTGTGCTCTAGATAAAGGTAAAGGAGTCACCGTCACGCTTGGAAAATAAGGGGTGGGTTGCAATAAGTCGAAAGCTAATGTAAATCGATCTTTATGAAATGGATTAAACAGTTTATTGTTTGGTTCTTGAAAGTTAAAAAAGCTCGGTTTGAAATGAGATGAGTGAGCTTATG
Organism: Stephania yunnanensis; assembly: GCA_039657365.1. Taxonomy (NCBI): domain Eukaryota; kingdom Viridiplantae; phylum Streptophyta; class Magnoliopsida; order Ranunculales; family Menispermaceae; genus Stephania; species Stephania yunnanensis. The sequence continues at coordinate 50,292,606 of CM077587.1, read as the reverse complement.
ATAAATTTTGTAGCTTGTGAAAGTGGATTGATTGAAAATAGTCTTATGAGTTTTTTGGTCTATCTATGAGGTAGCATATTTTTGTTTTCTTATATGTTTTTAGAAAATGAAGATAAAAGTGAAAATGACAAACATTGCTATCTTCCTCCTACTGGATTGGTAAGAATTTAATTTACTTAAATCAGTATATGCAGTGTTTATCATTATTTGAATTTCTTAAATCTCAAATGAATTAATGTTAATCTTTTTGCTTGTTTGTAGACTTTGATGGTCGAGTGCAGGGATCGTCACTATAAGTTCGATGTGAGTCATTGCTCTTCTACCTTAGCTCTATCTCCTATGATGCTTATGTCCCTGAAAAATTTAAGTTCAACTATTCAATTATTAAGTTGTTTCAAATGTCCCTCGTGTGCGGGTGGTGTTGAAGAACATCTCAAGACTTTTCGATTGATAATTCTTTTTGTGCATATTTATAGGATTGTAAGTTTTTTTTTTGTGGTTGTTGAACAATAGGATTGGTGGTTTTGTGAATACTTAGAAATTTGGAGCATTTGTAATACTATACAATTTTTTTGGATATATATCTTTTTCAATTTTTGATTTTTACATTTTTGTTCTCTCAATTGAATATTTGTTGATATATATCAAATTTTGTTTTTTTGGGGATTCAAGGAGTTGTTGGAGGGGGTGCAAAGGCGATGGAGTAGGTCCTATGGTTCTAATTTCAAGTTATAGGTTGGAGAACCAATTGGATTATGTTTATGTTTGAAAATAAAACAAAAAGGAAAACTAGAGACGGATTAGCAACGGAATTCAAACATTTCGTTGCTATTCCGTCTCTAATTTTCCAGGAATATATGCTGAATCAACAACGGAATCAGAGACGGAATGCAATTACAAATGTACCATTTTGAAAAAAAATTACATTTCTGTTCCGTTTCTAATTTCTGTCTCTAAATCCGTCTCTAATCAGAAACGGAATTTATTCCGTCTCTAATCCGTTTCTGATTAGAGACGGAATCAAATTTCCATTTCTGATTGAATTAGCAACGACGATTTTAGAGACGGAATTTATTCCGTTTCGTTCGTTTTTATTTCGAAGTGCTTCTTATCAGTTGAGGTGAAGTTGATTAAGGAGTTCGTTCATTTTCAGCCAGGCTACTATTATGGAGGCGGAAACCTAGAGGTAGCTGGGAAGTGGATCCTTTCACACGAGAAACTTCGCTGACTTTTGAGGATTCACGATGGTATACGGGATAGGATTTACGGATTCATGCTTAAGGGATATGTTGTAGTATGGTGGACCGCCACACAGCCGCCCACAGAGAGCCGAGTACTTGGGCAGAGTTCAAGAAATTCTTCTATAATCAGTATGTTCCAATCGAGATTCAGCTGAGACTAAGAGAGGAGTTATTGACGCTGAGGTTGTGCACTACGTTTATTTCCGATAACATGCTCAACATTAAACAAGGATTCAACAAACATACTATCAAGATTGAAACGATATAAGTTGTCAATTAAAATACCAGAAAAATAATAGTATTTATGTTTAAATAAACTAAAATAATTATTTTCAATCTTTAAATTAAAGCCTACACAATCCAATCTTGACACAGAAACAAGGTTCCTTGAACATTCGGGAACATAAAGACACTTTTCTAAATCCAAAAAATATCGGGCATCCGGGATTAATATGTAAGTCCCGATCCCTTCTATGCGTGCCTTCATTATGTTCCCCATAAATAAGAACTTTTCAGTTCCGCTTATGGGATGGATTGAAAGGAATCCCTGCATAATATGTGAAACATGAGTAGTTGCACCAGTATCAAGCCATCAGGTATTATTAGGCACTTCAATTAAGTTTGATTCAAAACATACAGAAATGTAATGTATACCTTTCTTCTTAAACCATGCCTTTCGTTTCGGACAGTCTTTCTTGAAGTGTCCACTCTTCCTATAGAAGTGACACCTCAGCTCCTTATGGATTCGACCCTCATGGACTTTCATTAGGGCGTTGTCCTTATTTTTGTCTTTCCTTCCGGGATCGTTTTGCTTCTGCTAGCTCCATCATGCATAGTGAGATGAACTGAGTAACCCTTAAATTTACTTAATCTCCCTTCCTCTTGTACGAGCATGGCCTTGATTTCTGCAAGTTCCATTTTTCTTTTATGATGTTGTAATTCACCTCGAACTGACCAAACTCAAATGGAAGGGAATTAATAATGAACTGAAGCATAAATGATTCACTCACGTCCAAACCCATTGCTTTGAGCTTCGCTGCCAAGTTAGACATATTAGTCGCATGATCGTGGATGGGCTGTGACCACTCAAATTTCTTAGTGATCAACTCACTCATCAAGCTTCCCACAATGGACTTGTGAGCAATGTCCGATTGTGAATACTCTTTTAGTTGGATCATGAACTCCTTTGAGTCGCTTGTCTTGGGCATAGATGGTTTGACATTTTTCTGCAATCGTCATTCGCATCAAATTCAAACTTAGCCTATTAGACCGCTCCCAAGCCTCATATAAAGACTTTTCCTCTTCGAAGCTGGCCTCAGTAATGGCCGTAGGATTTTCGTCTACAATGATTGCCAAGTCAAGGTCCATTACACCCAGTTGGAACTGGATATGTTCAGACCAATCATTGTAGTTAAGTCAATTGAACTTAACCATCCTATTACCCAAGGCAAACATATTAGAGGACGCTGAAAATAGAACAAAATTATTCACATTAATGCTTTGAGTTAAATCTAATAGATTCAGACATACAATACTTTTATTATGTATTTTAAGTTCATCTTTGGTGATACTTTAATACATAATTCATGCTATATCAAATTATTAATTAAGTATGAAGATAAATCTCTTAAGTTTCATTAATTATAAGCAATGGTCACCTTTGGGTGACCTCCTAACATTATAATTAATTGTTTTAATTAAATATTTAACATCTATTTAAGTTATGCCACTTTGGTGACTAACAAGCTTTTCATTAAATAAATATTTAATTAAGCATACTTTAATTCTAATTTTTTTAAAAAAAAATTCTAATACATAATTAACATTCTTAATTTTCATATATTGCATGTAATTAATTAAGACAATATTTAAACATGCAACTATTAATACATATTGGAAAAGACATACAAGATTATTGGTATGTATTCATGGCAGTTGATCAATTAATCAATACATTATTTTTATGTCTTCAAATCCTAGTGCATTGTCATGATAATATGCAAATCACCTAAAAAGTCAAACGTGGCAAATCAGCCACTTATAGGAAAGATTAAGCCACGTTAATCAGCCACTTATAGTACAAATCAGCCACTTATAGGAAATAAACAAATGTGACAAATCAGCCACGTTAATCAACACTAACAAATAGGAAAGATTAAATCATGCACCTACTTTGTAGGAAATAATTTGTATCAAAAGAAACGAATATGTATATCAATAAAACTCAAATTTTAGTTCATCCGAGAATTTATTATCCAACCGCATATATATCAATTTATTATAGATCTGAATTCTTTAACGCCAAATATATCGGCATCGAAAAAGGAAAATACAATATACCAAAAAACGCAATATACCAAAAACTCAAAGTTAAGTCAATCAAAGTATTGATCTATAATGCGAAAATTAAACATCGACTTAAACCACTCTGTTGAGTGAAAAATGTTTAACCATACTCTGATACCAATGTTGTCTATTCTGATCTATATAACACTTTTGATTCAATTATAAATCATAAAATATAAACATACCTCCTTCCATTGCCATTAAGTTTGAGAATGTTTTTCCCCTCTTTGCCTTCTTCCGTTATACCGTAGTTCTTGATGGCGAGATGTATTTAGTTTTAAACAAATCATATCCAATAATTGTTTTACAATTATTGGGTCTATTTATTTTGAAGAGAGAGAGGAGGGAATTAAAAACCCCGTACTCAAAACATTTATGCCTAAATTGCCATCAAGTTGTGGACCCAAAACATGGAGTACGTAACAATATAATATGAGTCACATATAATAGAGATTAATTAGGAAAAGATAATTTAACAATTTATTGCATAGAGTTGATATATACTAGTAACAATCCTTACTCTGGCTTTGAAATTATGGCGCCTAATAATGATTTTGATGACAATCGGCTTGAGTTTGAAGTGTACTAGTCTTCGAGGGCGAAGGAGTTGCACAAATCGAATGCAAAAGTGCAAGTTCCTCCTTGTCAATTTAAAGATATAATTAGAGTCAACAATCCTATGGTTGTCGAATGGAAGGTATATTGGTCTTATGTTAGACATATAATGTGGTTTGATGTTGAAAAAGATGACGCAGGTTTTATTGGGTATCCAGATAAAGACTATTTCATTTTAAATCCTAGTCTTGGTATTAAGATAACAAGAGAAGGACATATAGAAGTATGGTCATTGAAAAACAAGAGAGTTTACGGTGTTGGTGATTAAGAGTTTGAGTGGGTGAAAAGATACAATATAAGCTTAAGAGATCTTTTTCAAAAAAAAAAAAAAAACCGGGAAGTTGTCTCAAAATTCTTCTGTACAAGGAAAACAAGAACTCCAAAAAAAAGTCGCAAGTTTTTCAGTTAAATGCCATTCTATCCTTCCATTGCCCTATCTAGATAGAGAAGTGGAATGTTTTTATATGAACTTGAATTTGAAAGGATATTATTGTCAGCCCCTCAATAGCGCGACCCGAGTAGGCTGGGCTGGGCAGTAAGAAACCTAGCAATTGACCGAGTCTTGGAGGGCTCGGATGGTTCCATAAGGTTTGGTCGAGGGAGAACATGCGGGACAGTGCATAGGCGTGAAGAGTTCGCGCCTTGGTGCGCGCCTAGGCACGGTGCCTAGGCGCATACGAGGTTACGCTTTGGCACGAGCCTTGGCACGAGTAAGGCTGAACATAGGCGGTCATGCCTTGGCGCAAACAAGGGCGCACCTTGGCACGAGCAAGGCATATCTTGGCGAGGGTTGACAAATCTTGGCTTGGGCGTTAACCAAGTCAAAGTACGCTTGGTCTCATTTTGGGATGTTTCCTATTGGAACTGAGGAAACGACTTAACATCTAAGGTGTGTTCTCTCCCAGGGGCGGCATGGGCAAAGAAGCAAGGAGGACCCTCGAGCATGCCTTGGGCACCATGCCAAGGCAAAACCCTCAGACCCATGGTTCGGCCACCCCGAGCCGGTGGGACTCGACCGAGCCCCGACTAACACCCGAGATGCCTGGGTGCAGCCAGACACCACCAATCAGTCCCGTCCCTATGAGAAACGCAGATCAAGACCCTTGAGACATGGATGGACCGAATCAAGACGGTTCCAACAGGTTAAGAAACTACCTTAGTCATGGGCAGAGGCCATGACCAAGGCACATCCAATAAAGTCCCGAATACATGGAGCATAATGCAATTGACCAGTGGTGACGGTTATGGAACGATGTTACAGCAAGGGAACAAGGCAGTTGGGTACTGCCTTGACCACAAAGGAAGTAGGGTTTTACTTGGTCTATGGATCGATGTACACAGGACAAGTGTCCTAGTTGGTTATGTAACTACTTGTTGGCTGGTCTATAAAGCCAGGGGTTCTACGCTTGGGGAAGCAAATAGTTCCAGTGTTGTATTCCTAATTGAGAGCTAGTAAAACGTTTTCTTGTTGCTATTGCTTGTTGTCTCTTTAATTTGAGTATTGGTTGTACTGAGCTAAGGTGGCCCTTAGGCACCACGGGTTTGATTGAGTGAGAGAAATTTCTTTGAGAAAAACCCCTCTCTTAATAGCCCCGTGACAATTGGTATCAGAGCCCCGTATGGAGACAATGGTAACCCGAGCAACGAACGATCTAAGTGAGAGGGTAGCTCACTTAGAAATCCTAATGGCGACGACGTCTGCCCCGGTAGAATCGGCAGAGTCTTCAACGACGGCATAGTGCATTGAAGGCTTGGAGATGTTGGTGGCTTCGTTGGTGACTAGGGGAGAGTCACAAGAAGCCATGACAGCTTTGTGGGAATCGAGATTTGAGGATCTTGTTGTAGATGTGCATTCTATGGGAGAACTCACTACTGAAACTGCCACGAACATGGCTATGGAGGTAAACCTGCTCAAGCGAGTCGTAAGTGGATCCTTGGAGGTTGCAGTTGCAGTAAAGCCTAAACCCAAGGTACCAGAACCAAAGAAATTCTCAAGCAAGCGGAGCGCGAAGGAGCTTGAGAATTTCCTTTGGGACATAGAGCAATACTTCGCTACTGCCGGGACGGAGGAGAACCATAAGGTCATTTTGACCTCCATGTACCTAGAAGGCGAGCGAAACTCTGGTGGAGAACCAGAGTAGATGATGATGCGGCTGCGGGTAGACCTAAGATCGTAGATTGGGAGGTGCTAAAGAGGGAATTGAATGATCAATTACTTCCTACTGATGCGGTTTGGCAAACGCGAGAGGCCTTGCACAAGCTCGAACAGACGGGATCGGTTCGAGACTACGTTAAGGAGTTTTCCTCTCTCTTACTGAACATAAAAAATATGTCAGAGGAGGACAAACTCTTTAACTTCACTAGGGGATTGCAGTCATGGGCTCAATCCGAGCTAAGGAGGCAAGGAGTGAAGGATTTGCCTGGGGCGATTGCTGCGGCTGATAGTCTTGGGGATTTCAAGACTAGTTCTTCCACGAGCGAAGGGAAGAACAAGGAGAAGAAGCCGTTCGAGGACCACCATAAGAAGGGCGAGAAGAAGCCCTTCCCTCCTAAGCAAGTGATCTCGAGGCCAGCCCCTAAAGCAGACGTGAAGCCTTCATCAAGTTCCTCACAAAAGGGTTGTTTCATTTGTAATGACCCTCACAGGGCACGAACTGTCCAAAGAAGGAGAAAATCTCGGCCTTGATTGCGGAGGATGATGGCCAACCCCGGATGAACCCACTACAATTGTTGAATGTCATTCAACAAGCTAAAACAAGTCCCTTTGAGGGGCTAATGTACGTGGATGCGGAGGTGACTGAGAAATGAGTTTTAGCAATGGTGGATTCAGGGGCAACACATTCATTTATGGCGGACCACATAGTGGAGAAGTTGGGACTGGATCTTGTGGAGAATTCCATTCGGATGAAAATTGTGAGTTCGGAAGCAAAGTGAATTCAAGGTATGGCAACTAATGTGAATCTTAAGGTTGGATCTTTGGATGGAAAGATCAACCTCATGGCAGTTACCTTAGATGATTTTGATGTCATCCTAGGGAATGACTTTCTACATTTGGGGAGTATTGCCTCGATGCCTTTCTTAAAGGATTGTTTGTGATGAACAAGTCCCATCCTTATTTTGTTCCTGCAGCTAACACGATTGCAGGGAAAATGAGTGTAAAGTTGTCTCATCTTTCAGCCATTCAAGTGAAAGATGGACTAAGGAAGGGAGAACCAACATACCTAGCGGCCTTGGTGGAGATTAAAGCAGGCACGACAGCAAAAGTCCCTAATGCAGTTGCTGAGGGATTGGAACACTTTAGTGATGTGATGCCGGCGGAGTTGTCGAAACAGTTACCCCTACAAAAGTAATTGACCACGAGATTGAGCTGATCCCTGGCTCGAAAGCCCCACACAGACCCCTTACAGAATGGCTCCAAAGGAATTGGAGAAGCTAAGGAAGCAGTTGCAGGAATTGTTGATGTTGGATTCATTCAGCCTTCCAAGGAACCTAATGGAGTACCAGTCCTGTTCCAACGCAAGCACAACGGTTCCCTTCGAATGTGCGTGGATTACAGGGCACTAAATATGCTGATGGTGAAGAACAAGTACCCTATCCCGCTGGTGGCAGACTTGTTCGATCGGCTATCCAGTGCAGCCTACTTCACAAAGCGGACTTGAGGTCGGGATACTATCAAGTCCGAATTGCAGTTGGTGATGTCCCTAAACGGCAATGGTGACTAGGTATGGATCATTCAAATACTTAGTCATGCCATTTGGCTTGACGAATGGCCCTGCTACATTCTGTAATTTAATGAACGATGTACTAAGGGAGTTCATCGATCGGTTTGTGGTTGTTTACCTTGATGACATTGTAATTTACAGTCAAAACCTCCAAGACCATGTGGATCACTTACGGAAGGTTTTGACTACTTTGAGGGCTAATCGTTTATTTGTAAAAAAGGAAAAATGTGAGTTTACTGTGCAAATGATCACTCATGTTGTAGGCCAGGGAAAACTACAAATGGACCCGAAGAAGGTGCGGGCGATCATGGAGTGGCCAAACCCCATGAAGGTCCAGGAGTTGCGGTCATTCCTAGATTTGGCAAACTACTATCGGTGGTTCGTGGAGGGCTACTCAAGAGAGAGTGGCACCGCTGACAGATCTATTGAAAAGGATCGAGCTTGGGCATGGACGGATCAATGCAACCAAGCCATGGCGGAGCTGAGGCAGGCCATTGCCTCTGAACCAGGATTGGGATTACCTAATTTTGACCTACTTTTCGAAGTACACACAGATGCATCAGATAGAGCATTGGGGCGATACTTGTCAAGGAGGGACACCCCCATTGCCTTCGAAAGTAGGAAGCCGAAGGAAGCAAGAGCTGAGGGAAGCAGCTCAAGACAGTTTGGCCAAAGTTGTCCGGATGATGAAAAATATGCTGACCAGCAAAGGAGAGCCTTAGAGTTTCAGGAAGGAGATCTAGTCTTGTTGAGGCTCACTCCTAAGATCTTGAAGAAGTTCAACTTGAAAGAAAAACACAAGGGCCCGCTCCAGCGATACGAGGGACCATTTGAGGTGGTTAAGAGAGTTGGGAGGGTGGCTTATTGCCTAAAGCTACTAGAGAGGTTGAAGATACACCTTACATTCCATGTTAACTATCTTAAACCTTTCCACTCTGATGAGGCAAATCCAGGGAGGAACACAGGGAGACAAGCTCCACCCTTAGTACGAAATGAGTTTGCTGGAGAAATCAAACAGATTTTAAGCCATGAGACGCGTGGCCAGAGCAAAAAGAATAGGCGGGCTTTTACTTGATCAAGTGGGTTGATGTTGTAAAACATACATGGGAGTGAGACACTACTTTATGGCAGTTTGAGAAGGAGATAATAGACTATCAGAAGCAGCAGCAACCGAGCAGTTCAATGAGGGCATCGAACATTTCGGCGGGGATGTTTGTCGGCCCCTCAATAACATGACCGGCAGTAGGTGGGTGGGCAGTAAAAAACCTAGCAATTGATCGAGTCTTTGAGGGCTCGGATGGTTCCATAAAGTTTGGTCGCGGGAGAACATGAGGGACAGCGCATAAGAGTGAAGGAGGTCGCGCCTTCGCACATGCCTAGGCATGGTGCTTAGGCGCGGACGAGGTTACGCTTTGGCACGAGCCTTGGCACGAGCAAGGCTTAACATATGCAGGTCGCGCCTTGGCATGAGCAAGGCCATGCCTTGGCGCAAACAAGGGCGTGCCTTGGCACGAGCAAGGCATATCTTGGCGAGGGTTGACAAATCTTGACTTGGGCGTTGACCAAGTCAAAGTACGCTTGGTCTCATTTTGGGATGTTTCCTATTGGAGATGAGGAAATGGCTTAACATCTACTATAAGGAAAGGTGTGCTCTCTCCCAGGGGCGGCATGGGCAAAGAAGCAAAGAGGACCCTCGAGCATGCCTTGGGCACCATGCCAAGGCAAGACCCTCGGACCCATAGTCCGGCCACTCCGAGCCGGTGGGACTCGACCAAGCCCCGTTAACACTCGAGGTGCCTGGGCGACAGCCATGCACCACCAAGCAGTCCCTGTCCCATGAGAAATGTGGATCAAGACCCTTGAGACATGGATGGACCGAGTCAAAACGGTTCCAAGCGGTTGAGAAACTAACTTGGTCATGGGCAGGGGCTATGATCAAGGCACATCAATAAAGTCCCGAATACATGGAGCATGTTGTAATTGACCCTGTAGTGGTGATGGTTATGGAACGATGTGGCAGCAAGGGAACAAGGCAGTTGGGTAACTGCCTTGACCACAAAGGAAGTTTTACTTGGTCTATGGATCGATGTACACATGACAAGTGTCCTAGTTGGTTATGTAACTACTTGTTGGTTGGTCTATAAAGCCGGGGATTCTATGCTTGGGGAAGCATATAGTTCCAGTGTTGTATTCCCAATTGAGAGCTAGTAAAAAGTTTCCTTGTTGTTATTGCTTGTTGTCTCTTTAATTTGAGTATTGGTTGTGCTGAACTAAGGTGGCCCTTAGGCACCACGGGTTTGATTGAGTGAGAAAAATTTCCTTTAGAAAAACCCTCTCTTAATAGCCCCATGATAATTATGATGATGTAAAGCTTTTCTTTATCGACATTCAAAGTCGAGAACTGAAGTTACTCGATGGTGATTTTTATGAGCGCCGCTATGGGCACACTACCAATTTGCAAAAGCACCCCGCTTAAGGGCACCAATTAGTTTTCTCAAGGCACCTAACAAAATGAGGTAAATTTCCTGAAATACCCCCAAATAGAATTATGCTCCCCACCCAAATTGATTTCCTATCTCCGCCGTGACCATCTCCTTCGAATCTAGACAACTCGATTTTTTGCATTGAACCTTACCCTCGCTTCTCAATCTCTGTCCTCACTCTTTGTTCTTGTGCGTTGGCGAACCTCTGTTGTCCATGTCTGTTTGAATTCGAGTTCGGATTTGTAAATAATCGTGAAAGTTAGGTTTGATTTGTTCGATTCAAGCTTGCGGGAGTCAATTCGAATGACAAAAGGTACGGTCTTATTCAATTTGGTTGGAAATGATTTTTTTAGTGGATTTTGTGGTTGGAGTTGTTTGTTCTTCATTCAGGGTTTCCAATCTGGAAACCCGTAGTTTTCGGCCACACAGGGTAGTAACATATGGGACGTTCTCGGCCACTAATGACGAGAATGTTCCGTGTGTTGGTGAAAATTGGCATATAATATGTCTCGGTTACAACTAATCTCTCTAAGTTGTTGAATAATCCTAATGCGATCATCTTCATCAGTGCAAGCATTAAACTTTTGCAACACTCTTTCAATCTCATCGTTCACATTGTACTCGAGCCGATCCACTGGATTCTCTAGTACCATAATCAAATTTTGCCAGTATACATGAATGTCCTTGAGAGGGATGGGTAAACCAACAAGTTTATGGAAGTTTATCTCGTGTGCACAAAGAAGATGTCATGGTACGTATCTCGCAACCACAACGAGTAGAGTCATGTACAACATCCTCTCCACGTTCTAATTCATCTCTAATTAACTTAAGCGCCCTTTGAGAGACATATCCACGCAACCGATGATAAAAACCATCAAAATATTAATGTTGCACTACATTCAAACTGAGCTCAAATGATGTCTTGATGTTGTTTTTTGGATCCTAATAAATCCATCAACCACACTCTACAAAGTCTCAAAATTTGTCCATTGTTGTCAAGATGTAGTTTCAAAGTGGAATGCGCAGACTCAACCCTCTACGTCGTTGTTTCCACAAAGTGCATAATTCGATATGTCCATGTCGGTACAAATTTTTCCTTGTAGATATTCACCCATGCGTTATCTAAGTAATCGGTAAGACCCTTCACATGACTGAACTCACAACGCAAGTCATTCATCCTAAGTTTAAATAAGGCATCCGCTTAGCATATAACACGATCATCCACCTATCCATGAAACGAGCGAAACCTTCGTTATCCCCAAACATCTTCTTAATCTTGGCCAATAATACTTTGTTGATGTGCCAAGAGCAAAGAATGTGAGACAATGATGGAAATACTTCTTCGATAGCACTAATAAGGCCTAACTCTCGATCTGTAACAAACACGTTGGTTTAGGTCACTCATCCAATATGGATCTCAAGTTCTTAAATGCCCAAACATAATTTGCATGAGTCTCCGATGATATGAAAGCAAACCCAACTGAGAACGTCAAATGCGTCGAAGTAATGGCAATAATCTCCAATAACGGCATATGATACCTATTTGTTTTGTAAGTGCAATCCATCAATAGAAACGACGGGAAACACTATAACAACTTGATTGAATCAGTATGTGATCAAAATAAATCAGCGACGACATTTGTATCGGGATGCTTCTATGCCACGACATCTACTTATTCTTCTCCAATATATGCAATAGTTGTTGCATTTGAGTCCTCCCATCCACATCCTCAATTGGAAATTTTTGTCGTGCATTATATATTGACCACTTAGTCGATTCGTTATTTACATCTCTTTGCTTCAACATGTTGATGATATATCTTGGCTTCACATTCCCCTTAGTCATATGCACTACAACAACCTGCTCACCCGCATCCAATTCTTCCGCAAATGAGTGGTCGTCCAAGTTTTTGACGGGGTCGTGATTGTGTCTCCCACACACAACAATGATGTACCACAAAGAATCCGCATTTTCCTTGATGTTAATAAGGAAAAGGCACCCACATTTCTTTGTACCAGTTTGAGTCCTCATAGTTTCTTTTCCTCTTCAGTTATTAGTGTAAAGGCAAGTTTTGTTGCTTTGGCTTTCCCTACTCTTTGTGATAATCCCCTAAATGTACCGAGCCTCTCACATGCAATTTTGACCCTTCCCCTGCGCTTAATCCCTCCGGCATCAGAGTGCTTCATTACTAACACAAACTTGTTCGCACGACCAATCATTTGAAACCATGAAATAGTCGATTCTCTCGATGGGAATAGCCTACGAAGAGTGAAAGCATCCTTGTAGTCTGGAAATAACGTCAAAACCGGCATTACCTACAACACAAACACTGAACCATAAGTACTCAAAACCAATGCACAACGGATTCACAAAACAAACCCAAAAATTATAGTTTCGGTAGTACAGGGACACAACATAACACACAGTTTCGGTCCTTTGGAACCGAGACCTAATATAATGTCTCAGTACATATGAACCGAGACTTCTGAACATGTCTCGATTTCAAAGCGACCGATAAGCCTTCATTATTCTCTGCTCCCACATATTGAGACTTAATGGAAGGTCTTGGTTCTGCGAGGCCGAAACAATTGTGACTGAACACTCACATGAAAAAATGGAAAAAAAAAAAAAACACAAAAAAACATCAACAAATACCTATTCATGTACCTCTCTTCCATCATTGCGGTAGATTCATCCATTGTACATTGAAAACAAATTCGAAAGGGTCAAATATTTGAAACCCTACAATGAAAAAAAAATCAATATCACTATGTTCAACACAAAAAATAGTTGATTGAACCTTTAAATGGTGTTAAATGAGTCGTACCTCGCTATCGGATGGTGTGAAAGCGCAATAATCGATAAACCTTCGCCAAAAAGAAATGTAGGTTTAAGTTAGAGATGATAGACAAAGAAGGTGGGGTGCCCCAAATTTTGTTCAAAAGTGTGTCGTAGGATTCTTGAGGGTTTATATAAGGGGCAATATTGTCTTTTACATCAAAGTAAAATTTAGAGGATAAAATACCCAAAAAATAGGTGTCTTTGTAAATTGGTGTGGTGCACATAGCGGCGCTCATTTTTATTTGCCTCAATATCTTTTCTCAGCAAGTTTCTTGTCTTGCCTAACTTAGACGATAGGTTGAGATTAGTTGTATTATCCTTCTTCATTTATAGAAAGTCTATGTACGTTCTCATGATTTGTTGCGCGTACTCTTTCTCTATAAATTCATGGATAAATAGTCAGAATAATCCTAAACTTTTAATTTTATATCTTAAAAAATCTAAATTAATAATTGTGTCTAAATAATCTCAAAACTTTGTGTTTTGAATCAATTTTATCTCGATTGATATTTTCGATCAAATCGAAGTTGACGTGGCATTTAAAGGATGCAATTTAAATTTCAAAAAAGTTCAATGGTTTCTTGGCAAAATGTTAATAAGTTAAAACGATTTCGATCAAACAAAATCAAGCCTAAAATCTAAATTGAAAAACAAAACCAAAAAAACTCTTCGATCGTCTTTTGGCTCATCCCCTTTGTTGGATCGACTTGACATACAGTCGTCTTCTTCGCTCATCTGATTCGCACGCGAAAGCCCCAATCTGTGTTGACCAAATCCTCTATATATGTTCTCTATCTTCTTTGCAAAAATAAATGTTTTCTTTTGAATTATACTCAATGGGATCAAGATAAAGGGCATCACTACAAAGGTTAGGGAAGATATTTTATTTTGATTTTGATTTGCAGCCTTGTTTTACTCCATTACCTTTTTTCTATGAGAAAGAGTTCAATGAATCCCTCATTCTTTTAGACAATTTGAAGTGAAAAATTTCTTAGATTCAATTAATATTATTGTCACTGACATTGCCAATTCATAAAGAGTTCAACAAATCCCCCCATTTGTTTAGACAATTTAAAGTGAAATTAGTAACGTTAATTTCTATCATTTTTTTAAACTGTCGCTTAGTTTTTTTTATCATTAAACAATATTATTCTTAATGATTTAGTCTCGAAACTGAAGTATATACAAGTGAAGATAGCGAGGATTCAACTTATAAAGTTGGAGATAACCATCGGAAGACAACGTCGATGACATTTCAACTGATTCAGCGAACAATGATGAAGAATATCAAAGTGCAAGGCTATTTGTGTCAACGAATCGGTGTGCTGGCTATTTATGTTCGAAAGCTGTTGGGCTTAAAGGTGCAGCTAGGGGGCAGGGCCCTGCATCTCCCTGGTTGAATTGAATAGGGAGAGGCGGTCAATGCATTTGTATGGAGTTTGAAGCGGTGGGTGTGCCTCTAATTTGGCTTTTATGAATGGTTGAATGTGTGGATGAGGGTCAGGTGGTTGCTTGAGCTTTTAATGTCCCCGTGGGTAGCAGGGTTCATTGGACATTCAATGTTCTTCACAATGTCACAATTTAACAACGTGGTGATTCTTCAATCTTAGGTCTTGTTTGATGGTTGTTGCGGTATCCTGGGCACTTATATCTCATTAAAATGGGGACATGGGTTAATTTGACCGATTTTTGGGCTTCCGTTTTGGTGACACATGAAGAATGTGGCTTGTTTGATCACGGAAGGTATTCTTAAAGGCTACAGGGATGGGAAGCCTTAAATGAACTATTAATATTAAATCTTTTTTATTAAGCTGGTGTGGCTTATTTGTGGAGTTGTTGGGAGTTTATAACCCATTTTGTTACCACTTTTTGTACATCACACTTTCTTTTTTTGTAATTTTGTACATAACTTATAATTTACATATATATACAGAGGAGTATCGCCTCCATGTTCATGAGAAAAAAAATATCAAAGTGCAAGGTGGAATCTTAGGACTTACAATGATAACTTTAGTTCAACCAAGAATTTGGTCGACAATAGGGTAGAGTCGGGGTTAGTTGTTCAAGCATAGGAAGATGTATCTAGTTCAAGGTGTACAACCATGGAACAAAGTTTACACACAATGACAACAATACTGCAAACTGTATTCATGTAATTTTTTTATCATTTAAAATACTCATTAACTGAAAGGGTAGTCACTAGTTACAATTCAAAGGAGAAACCTTAAAAAATATAAAATTGCAAGGGAGAATCACTAACCAATGAATTTGCAACACTGCAAACTGTATTCATGTGAATTCATGTTTACCTTCAACAAATCAAAACAAAACAAAATAAGTGTGCCTTATTAAATCTGTGAGATGGTGAATAAAGCTTGTGACCAATATCTAAAATGACACACATATTGATTCTAACAGTACCCTTCGATCATGCTTGTGCACTAGGTTGTTTCTTACCCCAGTCCTACCCCTTCCTCTGCCCCTTCCCATCAATCTTCTAGCGGCTTCCGCAGCAACTCTTGGTCCCACCACTGTCTGCACATACTCTCTAGGCATCTGGAAGAAGTTCAAATTAGGTGTTAAAACGTTTAAGAAAATAAACTTCATATTTACTATTGTATGTACCACATACCCTCAAATACATGTTTCTAATGTCACTAAATATTCGCACCCGTAACCCTGACATGTTTGTTGGGTCTCATTGTGATTTGTTCGGGTAGATGTAGAGTTGGTGGTAATTGTTGGTTTTGGATTGGCACCTATAAGCAATCCCAAATAGTGTTACCAAAACTAGTACAACCTAAAGTACTAAACTGGTCGCAAACCATGAATAAAACATAATCTACAAATACCTCCACAGGAACTTGTTAGCCTTCATTTCCTTGTGCTGAAGCATTCCTTCTCGGTATACCTTGTTACCATTGCTCTTTATGCACTCTTTGGAATGTACCATATTTTCTTAGCTTCCATTTCGATCTCTAACATTAGAAAGAAGCCAATCAATATGTTTTGCTGCAGTATAGCAAAAATATATACCATTTGAAGTCAATGTTATTAAAGAAATTGAAAATTTTTACAGGTTGCCTTGGTTAGGTTATAAAAAGTGATACGTCTGACATCTCACCAGAGCTGAAACTATTTGAAAATCATGTGATACATTTTGAAATACATACACTCAACTTTTAAGTGTGCTTTGTGTACTTTGATGTAAGCGGATGTTAATAAGCGCTCTCCTTCCGATCAATACTATATGTCGTTCGCTCAAAACACACATGTTAAGAAAAAAGTATTAATTTTAAGCTCAACTTACAATCTTGCTCGTGCTTTAATTATGTCATTAACTACATCAATCCTCTATTTACCAGATGAAAAGAGAAAAAGTCTTTAATAATAATTAAATGTTTAGAGGTCAAGTGGACAAAAAGGTCAAAAAAGTTTTTTAGAATTCTCAAAATGATTTATATTTTTTGACAAAAAAAATTTGTAAGAACTTGTAAAAATGACAGAAAATATAGTCGAGTCGGGCTCATCACCTACTATGTTATGGGTTTTGACCCCAATGTTGAAAGGTAAAGAACCAATACAGTAAACCTTTTTGTTGCGAAAAACAAAACCAAGCAATACTAACATAAATTGTTGTCCATGCAGGCTATTCAGGCAGTACCTCATTCTCGCTACTCACAAACCAAGTGGCTTTAGGACTATGTCGATTCATTGCAGGATTGGGTAGGAACATAATTACTGCAAGCACATTCGGGTCATTTGCATTGCTCATCCTCATAGCCTTGGGAGGCTTCCTCTTGTCCCGAGGTATCTTTGTGAATGAAATTGACGGTTTGCTCTCCTACTCTCTTGGGATCTTTCGCTTTGCTACTTCCATTAATTGTGTAAATTCGGGTCCTTTGCGTTACTCCATGACAACCTTACTTACAGAGGTTAATATGACAATTTGATTATGTAAATAGTTAAATGGGCCTAGAGGCATGTGCCTGAAATGATGAATGGCATGGGCCTGAAGTTATGGAAAGATGAGGCAGGGAAAGGATGTCTGGAAGCATGAGCTTGAAATGATAAGTGGCATGAGCCTGATTTTTTATTTATTTATTTATTTTTTTTAGTAGATGACGAAGTGACAGAAAAAGTTCATTGGTCGTATGAGAAGAGTTCTCCACAAACCAAAATGATGAACATATGCAGGAAAACGTTGTAGATCGGCATAATGAATATAAACTTGGATGCGGGAGATCCAATTAAATATCATAACGTCATAAGCAGATTACCTTCAGCATCAGTCCAATTCATAGCATGAAAGGCAAATCTGACAATTTGATTACGTAACCATATAGCTTCTGGCTGGAGTCCGAAGGGATATAATTCATAGATTAGTCGATCAAGTACTGGATGTTGAATGGCTGGATTCGTAATGGCTTCATAAAAAGTCGTCATCTTCATAGATCAATAAAGTCGGGTGCTATTCATCATTTTTTTATTTTTTTGGCTTAGGGTTTAGAGAGAAAAAAAAGGTCAGAACCCCCTTTTCCTTTTTTTTTTTTTGGTTTCTTGGCTTAACTTGACCTTCTTTTTCGTGAAGATCAAAGGCTACCTTCACTGGAGTTTTTTGTAAAGATCTTTGCTCCCTCAATGTCAACTCAGCCAAGGATGAACCAGTCAGTTGTTCTAATTGCACTTTCAATCACATGCTTTCCTTTCACGTAATGACGAACTAGTTGCACAAACTTGCAAGTCGCACACCCATGTATCTCCTTTGTCTTTTCGCGTCCCTTTCTGCTCTCGTTTGTTTGAACCAGTCAGTTCTTCCATACGAGGACGAAGCAGTTCGTTGTCCGGCTATGTCGGTGAGCCATAAAAAAATCAATAAACCCCAATTAGGAGCATTGAGAAGAAGACAACCCGGGGTGCTTGCCCTTTCTTTTGCCCTAAACAAGGGGATTTATGGCTTAAAACTTTTGGAGGGAAATTCAAATTTTCAGCTACGGTACGAAGCAAAAAAATCAGTCAAGTTGACAGTCTCTCAGACCAATTGTATTCCTTTGCATTTTTTTTTCCAAAAAATTTAAAAATCGTTTTTTCTTCCACCTTGACAGAAAGTCAATCTGCCAAACAGACAACCCGACAGTCGATATGACCCACCGACTCAGTGCACAAAACTGTGCCCAAACTAGGTCACTATTGCATTTTCCTTTTTTTCTTTTACCCTCGCCAATTTTTTTTTCATTCACGATATTTGAACCCGGTCCACGAAACCAACTCGTGCTTGGTGCAGTATCCATTTTTCTTACCCTCAATGTCGATGTCAATGTCCAATGAACCCAATGCTCACGTGCGCAAATCCATAAAGGGCGATTTCTTTGTTTCCAGATGAGGATAGTTTTGTCAATTCAATAAAAGGCAGCATTTCTTTGTTCTATACTTCTATGTGAAGATGGCGAGATCTTTCGTGCCCATTTGTTGTGATAAATTGGTCAAACAAAACGTCTTTTTTGATCATTTGAATTTACAGTTGAATCCAAATGCATGAACAACAGATGTATTTGTGATGACACTATAAATACCCATCATTGTTGATTCCATTTTCAACTCACATTAGACACAAAAAGAAGAGTAAACAAAGATATCTCATTGAATTTGTACACAAAACAGACTTAGTTTTTTTGGGTTCAACTGGGTTTTTTTTTTTGCTTTGAAGATTTTTGTTAATGGAGATACGGGAGGTACACAAAATGGGTAGTATGAGAAGGAACAACTCTTCATCGCTGTGGCGAAACAGCGTTGAGATCTTCTCGAGATCGACTCGGGACGATGACGATGACGAAGAGGCACTGAAATGGGCGGCTTTAGAGAAGCTCCCCACTTACAATCGTGTAAAGAGAGCAATTTTGGCGGGTGAGACGGGAGAGGGACTGAAGGAGGTTGATGTTCAAAGTCTTGGATTTCAAGAGAAGAAAGAGCTTTTGCATAGGCTTGTGAGGGTCACAGAGGAGGACAATGAGAAGTTCTTGTTGAAGCTCAAGAAGAGAATAGAGAGGTAAGAACAACATAGCATTTCTTTCTTTTTATTATTATTATTTATCATTCGGGTATCTTAGGCATAGCACACTATTCTATTCTGGGACTCGAGGAACGTAGGACAACAAAGCAAGAGTTTTTGAAGTTTTTCCATTCGCATGACTAGAATGAATCAAACTACTACGTTTATAATTATTTTTATGAAAAGTTTGATGATATGGGTGTCGTGAGTTTTATGTTCTTAATTACATGACTTTGAATGTTTAATCTTTGATTTGCAGAGTTGGGATTGACCTTCCCTCAATTGAAGTCCGGTTTCAACACATGAACATCAATGCGGAAACCTATGTGGGGGGAAGAGCATTACCAACAATTCTCAATTTTTCAGTTAACATGGCAGAGGTACCGAACAATTAAAAATACTTGTATAGGAAAGTTAAAAAGAATGAACTTCATTTTGGTGATAGTTAACTTTGCTATCTGTTCACAACAGGGCCTATTGAATTCACTCCACATTTTGCCAAACAGAAAGAGAACATTGCCAATTCTCCATGATGTTAGTGGCATAGTGAAGCCTGGAAGGTAAGAATAAGTGACTGTTTAGTTTGGGAAATCTTAAGTAGTTTCCTTTTTCTCTTTAATGGTCTGTTTGAGTTCTTAGAATCGAAATCACGGTTAGCGGCGGAATCGATTCTCATTTGCTATGATTCGGGTGTTTGCAGAATGACACTGCTTTTAGGCCCTCCAGGGTCTGGAAAAACCACTTTGCTATTAGCTTTAGCTGGAAAGCTTGACAAGGATCTCAAGGTAAGCAAAAATATTTCTCATCTACACATGATAAGAATCAATTTTGTGATTTTGATTTGTTAACCGAAATGGGTTTTTCAAAAATAAAACAGGTTTCAGGGAGGATTACTTACAATGGTCATGGAATGGAAGAGTTTGTGCCACAGAGGGCCTCTGCATACATCAGTCAGCATGACCTTCACATAGGAGAAATGACTGTGAGGGAGACCTTGGCCTTCTCTGCAAGAGTTCAAGGAGTTGGGGCTGGGCATGGTTAGTGTTAAACAGATAATAATTTTCGAGAAATGTACAGAGAAACAAGTAGAGTACAGATTAGTATTGATGAATTCTTTTAAAATTTTCATCGCAGAGATGTTGTTGGAGCTCTCAAGAAGAGAGAAAGAAGCAAATATAAAACCTGATCCTGATCTTGATGTGTTCATGAAGGTAACAAGAACATTCATTTGCATTGAAGACCTTAAATATACATGACAAGAACTCAGCCTATTCATCATTAAGAGACACATTCTGAATTTAAATTTGTTAATGATACAGGCAGCATCATTGGAAGGTCAAGAAGCTAGTGTAATGACAGATTATGTAATCAAGGTATCAATACATTGCTATAGTTCAAAATAGAGAACTTGAGTGGCATTGAATGAAATTCTTACCTTCTCTCTTCTTTCTTTGGTTGCTCTACAGATTTTGGGACTTGATGTATGCGCTGATACAATGGTGGGGGATGAAATGTTGCGAGGCATTTCGGGCGGACAAAGGAAGCGTGTCACAACAGGTACCTCATCGTAACTCAAAAACCATGGTGGACTGTGCAAGGCAAATTGTTTAACCCTTCCTTCATGAATTAACTACAGGCGAGATGATGGTTGGACCGGCGAGGGCACTATTTATGGATGAGATATCAACTGGTCTAGACAGTTCAACGACGTTTCAGATTGTCAATTCAATCAGACAATCCATCCATATTCTCCAAGGAACTGCTGTGATCTCTCTCTTGCAGCCAGCCCCAGAAACTTATGACTTGTTTGACGACATTATACTCCTCTCGGACGGACAGGTTGTTTACCAAGGTCCTCGTGAAAATGTGCTTGAGTTCTTCGAATCAATGGGGTTCAAATGTCCCGAGAGAAAAGGGGTTGCAGATTTCTTGCAAGAGGTGACTTAAACTTTAGCCTTCAAACCATGCTCTTCCAATTTTGATCTATGCAAATTCTGAAAGCTCATGACTGAGTGCCTTTGCTAATCCGATAGGTGACATCACGGAAAGATCAAAAGCAGTACTGGGCTCGTAGGAATGAGCCATACAGATATGTCCCTGTTAAGGAATTTGCAGAGGCATTCCAATCATTCCATGTCGGGCGAAAATTGATGGATGAGCTCTCCACTGATTTCGACAAGAGCAAGAATCACCCAGCTGCATTGACAACAAAGAAGTATGGTGTTAGCAAGAAAGAACTCCTTAAAGCTAATATTTCAAGGGAATACTTGCTAATGAAGAGGAACTCGTTTGTCTATGTCTTCAAGATGACACAAGTGAGTAACAACTCTTTTTTCTCAAATCTTACATACTAATTTAGCTACATGTTTGGAATTTTGATTTCATACTTTTGTTCCCGAATCCAGCTTTTTCTCGTCGCGCTCATCACAATGACACTATTTTTCCGCACTGAGATGCGTAGAGATTCAGTGACCGATGGTGGGATTTACATGGGAGCATTGTTCTTCACTCTCCTCATGATCATGTTCAACGGTTTCTCCGAGCTTTCCATGACTATTGTGAAGCTTCCTGTATTTTACAAGCAAAGGACCTCCTTTTCTATCCTTCATGGGCATATGCAATTCCTACATGGATCTTGAAGATCCCTATCTCATTTATAGAAGTCGGCATTTGGGTGTTCATCACCTACTATGTCATTGGTTTTGATCCCAATGTCGAAAGGTAAAGAACAAGACAGTAAACTTAGTCGTTGAACATGGTTGTCGCAATAAAGATGAAGAAGCGATATTAACATAAATTGTTGTTGGTGCAGGCTATTCAGGCAGTACCTCATTCTGCTACTCACAAACCAGGTGGCTTCAGCACTGTTTCGGTTCATTGCAGGATTGGGTAGGAACATGATCGTTGCAAACACATTCGGGTCATTCGCATTGCTTATCCTCATGGCCTTGGGAGGCTTCCTCTTGTCACGAGGTATACATTTGTAGATGAAACTGAGGATTTGCTCTCCTACTCTCCTGGGATCTTTTGCCCTGTTAGTTCAGTTGTGTAAATGCTTCTTTCATTGCTGCAGAAAATGTGAAGAAATGGTGGATCTGGGGATACTGGATATCGCCTTTAATGTACGGGCAGAATGCTATAGCAGTAAATGAATTCCTTGGTAGCTCCTGGAGAAAAGTAAGATTTTCAATTTTCCAGCTGAAAAAAAAAAAAAAAAAAAAAGATTTTCAATTTGCATTCAGAACAAGCATTACACATAATACATGGAACAAATAAAATCATGGGATGCTAAATTGTAGAGTAACTTCCCTTGTTCAGATACTTCCTAATACTACAGAACCACTAGGAGTATTGGTTTTGAAGTCTCGAGGGGTTTTCCCTGAAGCACGTTGGTACTGGATTGGAGTAGGAGCATCACTTGGATTTATTTTCCTATTCAACATTCTTTTCATTGCGGCTCTCACATACCTTAATCGTGAGTACCCTCCAAACTCCCTTCTGCTTCCTTAAAATTTCATTTAAGACATTGATGTTGAAAAGCAATCAAATAACCACAGCATATGGGAAGGGTCAAGCAATTTCCGAAGAGACATTGAAAGAAAAATCAGCAAACATAACAGGAGATATCGTCGAGATGGGCTCCGTGGGTCACAATTCATCTGAAGGTAACGAGTCTAAGAAACTCCTGTTTACATTGCCATCCTAGTTTTTTGGCATGCAATTAACAAAACTAGTGTTAAAATATTGCAGACACAGCAGATGGCGTTAGAAGAGACAAATCATCCAAATCTGTTTCAAATAGAACAAATGGAAATGTCCAGAATGGGAAAAAAGGGATGGTTCTTCCGTTCCAGCCTCTTTCCATCACTTTTGATCAAATTACCTATTCTGTTGACATGCCACAGGTATATTTAAGATGCATATGATTGCCATGTGATTTCAATAGTTGAAGAATAGCCTCACAATAATTATAATGGTCTTCACGATGACAACCTTATTTAAATTGAACATGCAGGAAATGAAAAACCAAGGCATAACCGACGACCGATTAGAGCTTCTGAAAGGCGTGAGTGGGGCTTTCAGGCCAGGAGTCTTAACTGCTCTAATGGGCGTTAGCGGTGCTGGCAAGACTACATTGATGGATGTCTTGGCAGGAAGAAAAACTGGTGGCTACATAGACGGGAGCATTACCGTTTCTGGATACCCCAAAAAGCAAGAAACATTTGCTCGAGTAGCAGGATACTGCGAGCAGAATGACATCCACTCCCCACATGTCACAGTGTACGAGTCCCTAGTTTATTCGGCATGGCTGCGTCTACCTCAAGAAGTTGATGCTGCCACGAGAAAGGTTAGTGAATTATGATATGATGCATCTTCCTAGCATCTCATTTGGGCAATTAATGAATTCTCCGAGCACTTGTGATTGCAGATGTTCATCGACGAGGTTATGGAGTTGGTAGAGTTGACTTCTTTGAGGGGAGCATTGGTTGGTTTACCTGGTGTGGACGGGCTCTCAACTGAGCAGCGGAAGAGGCTCACCATTGCAGTTGAGCTTGTAGCAAACCCATCTATAATCTTCATGGACGAGCCAACATCCGGGCTTGACGCAAGGGCAGCAGCCATTGTGATGAGAACAGTAAGAAACACAGTAGACACAGGACGAACAGTGGTGTGCACCATTCATCAGCCAAGCATAGACATATTCGAAGCCTTTGATGAGGTTAGTCATGTCGAAAATTAAAGGCATAACTCTTATCTCATTTTCAAGTATTTTGACAACAGTTTTTCTAGAGATGCTAATTAATTAACTTGTAAATATGGAAATCACAGCTATTCCTCATGAAGCGAGGAGGAGAGGAAATATACGTCGGACCATTAGGTCACCACTCGTGTCATTTGATTAGTTACTTCGAGGTGAGAGAGGCATACTAATTAAAGCGTAATATGTTGAACTAAGAAATATTCATCTATATATGAACACTTTTCACTGCTCATTTTCTAATATATGCAATTCTTGCTTTTGTTTAGGGAATTGAAGGAGTAAGCAAAATTAAAGATGGGTATAATCCCGCAACATGGATGTTGGAGGTGACTACAGCAGCACAAGAAGATATTCTAGGAGTCGACTTTGCTAATGTTTATAACAACTCTGACTTGTACAGGTGCGTTTCTCCCTTATTTTTCTATAATCATGTATGATCAAGTTCAACTTCTTTCTGACATTTGGCAAATTTATCAGGCGGAACAAAGCGCTAATCCAGGAATTAAGTACTCCTCCACCTGCTTCAAGAGACTTGCACTTCTCCACAAAATACTCGCAGTCTTTCTTTACTCAATGCATGGCCTGTTTATGGAAACAATATTGGTCATATTGGCGAAACCCCCCTTACACAGCAGTGAGGTTTTTCTTCACAACTGTGATAGCTCTAATGTTTGGTACCATATTCTGGGACGTCGGCTCCAAAACGTAAGTAACAACAAGAGCTAGCTACATCTTTGTTCCAACTACAAATGTTGTAATCTAACTCCTAATGTTCAAAATTGCAGGAATACTCAACAAGATTTGATTAACTCCATGGGTTCTATGTATGCTGCTGTTTTATTCATTGGAGTACAGAATGCCACGTCTGTACAGCCAGTCGTGGCCATTGAGCGAACAGTATTTTATAGAGAAAGGGCAGCCGGAATGTATTCAGCCTTACCATATGCCTTTGGCCAGGTATTGCTAATCCTATGTATTAAACAATGTATACTTGTTCTGATGAACACAAATCACTTTTTCACTTATTTCACCATTTTCACTAACACTGACCACTAAAATTTCTTGGTTTGGTTGCAGGTCATGATTGAGATTCCATACATCTTTATTCAGGCTTTGATATATGGGGTCATAGTGTATGCAATGATCGGGTTTGAGTGGACCGTGGCCAAGTTCTTTTGGTACATATTCTTCATGTACTTCACATTGCTATACTTCACATTCTATGGGATGATGACCGTAGCTATCACTCCTAACCACAATATTGCCGCTATTATATCGGCCGCTTTCTACAGACTTGTGGAATCTCTTCTCGGGTTTCATAGTCCCAGAACGGTACGTCCATTCTTCCATACACTTAATATCAACATTTTATCCCCCTAAGTTTCTAATATTGTTTCTCGACGATTTGGAGGATTCTGTATGGTGGAGGTGGTACTATTGGCTTTCCCAGTCGCTGGACCCTATACGGATTGGTGGCATCCCAATACGGAGACTTGGAGAATGAAATCAACGCAACAACGTCATGGTGAAAGATTACATAAGGAGCTACTTCGGTTTCAAGCACGATTTCTTAGGAGTTGTTGCCGTAGTGGTTCTTTGGAATCGCGATATTCTTCGCATTTATCTTTGCATTCTCAATTAGAACATTCAACTTCCAAAGAAGATGATGCATTGCATCTAAAACCCTAATACCTGAAATGGGTATCTGCCCATCAAGTATAAGTATAGCTATTCAATTCTTTGTATTCATTTTTGTGTTTTCAGCAATTCATCTAAGCAAGTACATGTAATTCTCATCGGCTTCATTGATATACAATTAGTGTGTTCATATAAATAAAGGAATTTCAATTCATTGTTGCCCTAATTCCTCTCATACATCCAAATTACAAGAATCTAAAGCAAACAAACCATCATTTTTTATTTTTTTATTTTTTTTTGACATATCTGACTATTCCACGATGCCTTAATACAATCGAATTATGCATATTTTATTGACCTGAGCATAGTGGTGCTCTTAATTCACACCACCCTGCCCCTTACCAAATAAATCATCATGAACTCAATTGAACAATTCTCTATGAAAAAAATCAGCTAAAAACATCGAATAAACCACGAAAGATTGTAAATTTGATTCTACTAACCTCGAAAGAACTCCCAATTTGTATGCTCAGATCGCCAGGCTGTCTCTTTTGGGGATCAAACAACCGATTCTACGAAACCCTAGGTTTTCGGACGTACAGTACGAGTGAGGAGAGAGAGTTCCTGTGTGGTTTGGGCTTTTCTCAGCCCAAGCACTTCTTATGTTGAGCCCAGCACATACATAGTATACATGTCACAATATATATCTATCATATATATAAAAGCACGAATCACAAATTTTTGAGTGGTAATGAAATTTACCTATTTGCCCATATTTTTTTTTATCTCCAAATCAACTTTTTCTTTTGTATCCAAATCAAATTCTAACATCTTATCAATCCACTACACGTTTTTTTTTTTTATCTCCAAATCAATCATGAACTCATTCTCATCAATCCAATACACTTTTTTTTTTATCTCAATCACATTAGAGAATATTGATAAGGAGTTAAAGTTTGATTTGAATACAAAAGAAAATGTTGATTTGGAGATAAAAAAAAAGAAGTATGAGCAAATAGATATATATATATATATCATATATATAAAAGCACGAATCACAAATTTTTGAGTGGTAATGAAATTTACGTTTTTGCCCATACTTTATTTGAGTGCTAATAAAATTTACCACTTTGCCCATACTTTTCGTGCCTTCCCTTAAAATTAATAAATTAATTCAACCTAATCCAAATTGCACAAATTTTTGAGTGGTAATGAAATTTACCTTTTTGCCCATACTTTATTTGAGTGTTAATAAAATTTACCTTTTTACCCATACTTCTCGTGTTTTCCCTTAAAATTAATAAATTAATTCAACCTAATCCAAATTGGATGATGATAGAGGAGTTCGACTTAAATTAAAGATCAACAAATCAACGACTTGAGAGAATGCTACCTCTTCAAATAGATCAACAACTCACTAATCAACCACTCTCCTTCCTCTTCAAATCATTCATTCTATGCTTTCCTTCATCGATTCATTCGCTGCTTTCCTTTGCTCTTCGATTCAAATGTGAGGTAATCCACATTTCTTCTCCAATTTTTTTTTTTTGCTGTGTTGATTAGATTTGATATTGGAAATTCTCAGATACCCATGATCAAGACTTTTTTATAGAACTCTGTAATTCTTTGTTCTATGCATTCTATGTGTTTGATGAATTATCTAAACCATAAAGTCAACGTTTGGTTGTTTTGAATTTCAGTGTTTATGCATTTTATGTGTTTGATGAATTGTCTAAACTATAAAGTCAATGTTTCGTGAAATGCCTATGAGAATATTGAATGTACTGTTCCATTACCAACAAATTAAACCTCTGATTCTATATATGCAATTGATGAGTAGTTAATTAGCACTATTTTATAAGGTGTTTAATTAAAGTCAAATCAATATCAATAGATACCCAAGTCCATAAACAGTGTTACAATTAATCTATCTTATCTTTCAATCATTTTTTTTTTATAAAAAAGAGGTACATGTATATATCAAAATTATCAAAAAGTGTACAGAGAGGAATTTTGCTTTTGCGCATTATTCATTAATTCTTATAAATTAATTCCCGCGAGCGAAGCGAGCGGGTCAATCGTGCGTAGCACGTCTTGAAACTAGTATATATATATATATATATATATATATATATATATATATATATATATATATATATATATATATATATATATATATATATCATATATATAAAAGCACGAATCACAAATTTTTGAGTCGTAATCAAATTTACTTTTTTCTCCTGTGTCATTCCGTGATTTCTATTCCCCTCCTATTCTCACGCTCTCCTCACTTCCTATTTTTCATCTTCTCTGTCTCTTTTTTTTGCCTCGTGTCCCAAATCTCACAACTCTTATTCTTCACCATTATAACTTTTCTTCTTCACGTCTCCCCAATCTCACAACTCTTCATTAATATATATATATATATATATATATATATATATATATATATATATATATCATATATTATAACTTTTCAAAGGGCTAATAAAGTTTATTTAATATCTTGATTAATGCATCTGAAGAAATCACTTTTAGACAAAATAACATCTAAAAATTATATGAATAATGAAGGAATATTTCAAAGGGCTAATAAAGTTTATTTAATATCTCTCTCTATTCCCAATTTGTGTGCTTTTTACTGATTTTGTCATCGAATTGATGTTCTGATGCGTGTGAATCCGAAAACCCAAATTGGGTACTCGCTAACAATCCATTTGATGTCCGGATCATGGGCTCTCACGGCCGTTTATTGATCCCATCCACTCGTTCGCCCCCATTAACTACAGACACCCATCAACTACAGACCCTCCCCTGCCGCCAATTCCCGACCATTCGATGAATCCAGTCCCCAATTTAATTGTAGGCAAAATACCTACTTTTGTATTTTAATTTTAAGGATTATAAGTAGTTTTGTAGGCAATATATAATGATTTTAGTTTGTATGTCTTCATCAATTCTATATTGTCCAGGGTTAATTTTTTAAGTATTTAAATATTTTAAGGATTATAAGTATTTAAATATTTGATGAAATGCCAATTAGATGATTAGTTTGATTTATTGAGATGGCGTTGCATTGAAAATTTTTTGTGCCTATGAGAATATTGGTTTGAGATACCCATGGGATAATTAGTTTGATTGCATTGAGATGAGTTTGTATTGATAATTTGATAGTTTAAGAGTGCTTTGTAGTTGTTTGATGAAATGCCCCATAAGATCCATTTTTTGGTTTTTTGTTTTTAATTTCCATATTCGTAGCTCGAGCTTTTTCTCTTGTTGATCCCTATTGCGATTGTTGGTTACTCACTCAAGTCTTTCTCTCTCCCGATGATAATTGGTTGCTCCATCTTCTTTTTACCAGGTTTAATAATTTATAATATTTTTTATTCCCTTATTGAAGGGGTTATTGGAGACCTAAAGAATCTCTCTGGGACCATTTCAACTCTGTTCATGTAAGATTTCTTCCTTTATTTAAATGTAGGCATTTCACTTACCTTTTTGTCATAATATGATATACACTTCTATGACTCAATGTGTTCTTCCATGACTTCTGCAAGGCTGACACTCTATTTCAAGTACATCTTCTTTCTATTAATTTAAAAGCTACTTTCCTTTCAAACTATACTTTCTATGATGTTGTAAATATGAGATAATTTAGAAAAACACATGCATTAATTTTATTTTAATACTAACTATTATGCCTTTAAGTGTTTTCATTAGGCTCTATTCAGTACTCTATTGCTTTATTCACATAAAATCTCATATAATTATATGCTAAGATAAAGGTCGTCATCGAAATATCTCATATAATTATATGCTAATTACATAAAATTTTGCTTTGATTATTTCATATATAAGTATATCTTTTGAATTTTAAAAATATATGTAAAGGTTGGCCCCTTAGCCCTTAAAGTTTGCGTCCGCCCTTAACTATGGAGTATGTGAATTTGAGTTTTGGCTCTTTAAGTTTAACTTGCTTCTAAATAAATGCCTTTTTCTTTAGTTTGGTTTGGCGGACATTTCTTTTTTTTTTGTTGCAATTATTATCTCCATCTTCTTCCTTTATATAAGAAATATATAGATGTTTGAATATTGGATTAAATGAACCGTGTGATTATTATTTTGGATCCAATGGTGGCCTTAGATGAATTGTAGATAATGAGCATTATGTTAGAGTTTTTCTGCCTAGAATACCTTTCATTCCAAATGAAGAAGATAAAATGTCATTCAAATTCAAAAGGAGACAATTCCCTATTCGATTGTGTTTTGCAATGACTATTAATAAGGCTCAAGGGCAAACATTAAACTTCGTTGGGGTTTATTTGAGAGAACCAGTTCTTTCTCACGGTCAACTTTATGTTGCGCTTTCACGTGCTACCACTGCGACTTGCATCAAAGTTCTTATTAAACCTTCTAATTACAATAATCAACCAAACACGACAAAGAACATTGTTTACAAAGAGTTGTTGTCACTCGTGGATGCTTCTCTTGTAGAATCACTTTAATTGAAATATAAGTTTTCAACCAATTTATAATTAATATGTTTTATAAGTTTTCTCATTCTTTTAATAATTTCCTTTAAAAAAATTAATCTTTTAAATATAACAGGGACAAACTGATAAAAAACCTGGAGAATTATTTCATGTTGGTTGTGTTTGTTTTTATTGGTAAATTGCATTTCATTCTCAAGGCCAAGGGAAGGAGATGAGAAATGTTGACATCTTAAATTGGGCAAACAATAAGGTGAACTCCAAACCTCAACTCGAGTTATTTAATTTCATTCTTGGTCAACAACTCATTTGGACTCTCATTGAAGTGTATAAATATGTTTGATGTTTCTCCCAACTCGTATCTCTCAAAGCTCTATCTATTCTCCATCACAATCAACTTTTCTTCTTTGTTCTATCTCATTCAAATTGGTCGATCTCCATTACAAGTATCTTCATGAGTTTTAGTTCTTTAATTTATAAAAATCATTTAAGGTTTCGATTTTGTAAGTTTAAATATGGTTGATGTTTCTCATTCGGATTCGGTGACCCCTTCTTTTCTATGCTTTTTTTCATTTAAATTTTAGGGTTTTGTTTAGGGTGTGTCTTATTGGGATCCTCGAATTCATTTCGATTTTCTTGATCATAATTTAACATTGATTGATTAAACCAAAACGAGAATGCTTCATATAGGACTGGCCTTGGATAACTTGAGCATATGCAATAGTTAAAGTTGTATAATGATTAATTGGATAATGCTTAATTTTGGTTTGTCATTTTCTGACTCATTACATTCTCTTTTTTCTAAGTGCATGTAATGTTACTGTATGAAGTACTACTGGTTTGAGGAAAATAACAGATGTCAAGGAACATCAATCTCCTAGGTTTTAGAAACTGTTGAGTGAATGCACATGCCTTACATCTGTTAATTTCATTTTTATCCTTTTTGTGATTATTTGTTGATGCTCGTGTTTTTGTTTTTCACATTTGGAAACCATGTATGTGAATGAATGAATGTGATTAGTTTTGAAGGAATGCAACTATAATTTTGTAAGCGAAAATATGTACTTACAGTTTAATGTTTACTAAGAATGTTGGAAATTTCATAAACCTTATAAATTATGTTTGTTTTCTCAAATACTTGGTTGTGGTAGATTGATTTGTATCTGTTTCATTGAATAGATACACTTCTTGATGCTGACGCCTTCTATTGGGTTCTACATGTTGGGAATTTTACTACATTTAGGAGTTAGGATTGTTATAGATCCTTTATCTTATAAAATATGATTTTATGTTCTGTTTTGCTGTTGAACATTTATTTTACTATTAATTGATTGAAATGTATATCTGTCATTGTGCTTTTCCTTCTAATTTACCACATGATATTCTCAGATGGGTTTTTTGTACCCTTGCAGGTAAATCATTGTAGTTCATCAGCCTATTGGTTCCACCTTGATTACTAAAGTATGGCTGCATAGGAAGGGTGTCATATACTGGGCTCCAATTTTCTCCAACACATCAAAGAGATAGCTCAGTGAGTCGCATCTCTTGGTGAATTGATCTTTACTTTACATATTGTTTGGTTATGTTTTTTTCATTTTATTTATTAAGACTATTGTAGTTCATCACCTATTGGTTCCCATACGATGACTAAAAGTCACATTCTCAATTTAAGTTGTTAAACTATGTATATGGCGGGAGTCAAGAGGATTGCCTCCAAACTTATGACGTCCAAACGTAATTCCTAGAGAAAGTAAAAGTTAAGGCTTGCAAAGTATACTGATGAGGATCGAAGAGAGATGCGACCATACTGAAACGGGCCATGCGAGAATCGCCATTGTGGAAGTTCAAAATGCTCCCTATAACGTGTAAGTCGTGACTTCATAGTAAATGATAGCTTGTGACATCATTGTAGTTGACCTTTTTATTGTTCACATACCCTTATTTCCTTCTTTGGTTTTGAATAACATCTTCTGTCAGCAGAGCACCGAATAACTCTACAATGCATGTTATTAGGAACCTGATTCATTGGATGGTCATAATTCGTAATGTCTGTTAGATGCAAATGCCAGACAATTGGAAATACATTTAGAATGTTCTTGCGTTGTTATAATGTACGGATGTGCTGTTACATGATTACATGAGAATAATATATATTCGTATCAGAGAATAATCTCTTCCTGTTTAGCATCTAATGCAGATACAATACTTGGAAACTTTTGAGATCCCTTGTTAAGTATTTGCTAGAACAAGCATCTTGAGAGATTCTGAATACAACCTAGCCAGAGAAGAACCAAACCTTGTATTGCTTGACAATTCACACGATTATGGATTCATTCACCTCTATCAAATCTGTTTAATTTGAATTTTTTATTTTCTCTCGAGTTTCTTTTGATTATCATAGCTCAAATGTAATGTGTTGTTACATGATTACATGAGAATAATATATATTCGTATCAGAGAATAATCTCTTCCTGTTTAGCATCTAATGCAGATACAATACTTGGAAACTTTTGAGATCCCTTGTTAAGTATTTGCTGGAACAAGCATCTTGGAACATCCTCCATGTTGCATTGAGATGGACCATTGCATAAAAGGAGAAGCTTGTTGCTTTCAACCTTGTCTGTCCGCTCCATTTTTATTTGGTTTTAGAAGTGGATATTATTGATGAATTTGTTAGTAAGCTCCAATGACCTTGATCAATTTTTTTCTTTCCCTAAAAAGGCGATAATTTGTTTGGGAAATAAGTGGAAAAATGCTTCTTTACTTGGCTTCATACTTCTTTCATGATTATTTGACTGATCGGCTTCAAGCAATGGCTCTTACTTTAGAGTTTTGGCCAAGCATTAACTTTAATTTTGATGTACTGCCTGCCTAGGTATCAAGTGATGAGGCAATTGAAACCGCAAAGCTTATTGCCCTGAAAAAAGGTTCGCTGGTAAGTTGTCAAGCTGATAAAATTATCTTATATCCGCATGTAAGTTAAAAAAATGTTCTATTGCTTAACATCTGATTATACAGGTTGCAATACCTTATGGTGATGCTGCTGCTGCAATCAAAGTCGCAAAGAGGCCAAAAAATGAAGGGAAACTCATTGTTGTAAGTACTTCCTTCATCGTCAAGTATAGATCTCTCTTGGTCTATTAATAGAGATGACATGTTAATTCTTTCTAATTCAGATCATTTGTTTGATCTTATGTAATTGACTTACATTAGTTATTTTAGCAGCACACGCTTCATATTGTAAAACATCTTCTATAACTCTTGCAATTCTTCACCTCTAGCATCTACCTATATTACAATTTTAATTACAATTTTAAAATTTATTAATAAATTTTTAGAAA
The DNA here is from genome assembly GCA_039657365.1 of Stephania yunnanensis. NCBI lineage: Eukaryota > Viridiplantae > Streptophyta > Magnoliopsida > Ranunculales > Menispermaceae > Stephania > Stephania yunnanensis. Next base: position 50,259,074 of record CM077587.1, on the reverse strand, counting down.
TTAATCTCGCGGGTCAATCGTGCGTAGCACGTCCTGAAACTAGTATATATAAAAGCACGAATCACAAATTTTTGAGTGGTAATGAAATTTACTTATTTGCCCATACTTCTTTTTTTTTTCATCTCCAAATCAACCTTTTTTTTTATCCAAATCAAACTCTAACTCCTTATCAATTCACTACACGTTTTTTTTTTTCTTTATCTCCAAATCAATCATGAACTCATTCTTATCAATCCAATACAATTTTTTTGAGGAAGTAATGTCATAGCATGATTAGCTTGTTTTTCATTCATATCTTATCTCAATCACATTATAGAATATTGATAAGCTAAAAAAAGGTACTTATATTTCTAATTTTTAAATTTTAATTACAATTTTGAATTTTGAATTATATATATATATATATATATATATCTATCATATATATAAAAGCACGAATCACAAATTTTTGAGTGGTAAAGAAATTTACCTATTTGCCCATACTTCTTTTTTTTATCTCCAAATCAACATTTTCTTTTGTATCCAAATCAAACTCTAACTCCTTATCAATCCACTATACGCTTTTTTTTTTTTTATCTCCAAATCAATCATGAACTCATTCTAATCAATCCAATACACTTTTTTTGAGGAAGTAATGTACTAGCATGATTAGCTTATTTTTTTCATTCACATCTTATCTCAATCACATTAGAGAATATTGATAAGCTAAAAATTGTACTTGTATTTCTAATTTTTAAATTTAATTACAATTTTAAATTTTGTTAATAAATTCTTAGAAATTAATTCCTTATCATTCACATTAGAGAATATTGATAAGCTAAAAAATGTACTTGTATTTCTAATTTTTAAATTTTGTTAATAAATTCTTAGAAATAATGAACTCCTTATCAATCCACTATACGTTTTTTTTTTTATCTTTATCTTCAAATCAATCATGAACTCATTCCATCAATACAATACACTTTTTTTGAGGAAGTAATGTACTAGTACGATTAGCTTGTTTTTTTCATTCACATCTTATCTCAATCACATTAGAGAATATTGATAAACTAAAAAAGGTACTTGTATTTCTAATTTTTAAATTTTAATTAAAATTTTGAGTTTTATTAATAAATTCTTAAAATTAATTTAAGAATGCGGAAATGAAATGAAATCATACAGAAGACGTCTTGAAACTAGTATATTTATATAGATATAGATAGATATATAATAGAGTTTCGATTTATCAGCTCTTCAGTTTCTTATTTTCTGATATATTCCTTCAAACATAGAGTTCGGTAGGTTTGTCCAATAACGGTGAATAAGTCTGTGACTTAGAACTTGTCAACTATATCCAATGGTGTTAATGAAGATATAATATTGAGCGAGACACTTCCTCGGTTGCCGGTCAAGTCACTCTGCAGATTCAAATCAGTGTCCAAACAGTGGAACAATTTCATCACCCACAACAACCATGTTCTTCGCTCTTCGCCACCACTTATATAACTCAAAAAATCTTTCCAATTCAGCTCATTTTTTCTACCACGACGACATACGACACTCACAATCACTTTAAAATGTCAATGAGTTATCACCATCAATTGCACTTAATCGAGCATAATGAAAAAGTTTGATCCATGCAGACGACCCCAGTTAATTTGAGGACTGAGGCTATGTTATGTTGTTGTTGTTGTTGGTATTGTTCAACTAGAGGTCCCCAATCCGAAAGAGTTTTATTACATAGCATTAGTTGTTGATACTAGTAACAATCCTTACTCTGGCTTTGAGATCTTCGCGCTTGAGAAGTTTGAAGACAATTGGCTTGGATTTGAACTGTACTCCTCGAAGACGAAGGAGTGGCGTGAATCGGATGCAGAATTGAAAATCATCCCCATTGAATTGAATCCGGTCTTATATGGTTTTATGGTTTTATGTTGAATAGAGAAGTATGGTTATTGAAAAACAAGAAGAGGAGTTGTGGTTTTATATGAACTTCGATTCGAAGAAGATATATTGTGATTATGAAAAACTATTCTGTATCAACATCCGAATTGGAGAACTGAAGTTGCTTCCTAATCGTTTTTTCTTTCTTCAATATCTTTTCACACCAATTAAGTTTCTTGTCTTCCCCAATTTAAGAAAAAAAAAAAAAAAAAGTCTACTAGCTAGTAAAAAGACATTATTAATTATAAATTTCCGTCCACACATCTTCACTAATACTATTACGACCAGCTTAACCACCTTTCAAACTCCTTTGGTGTGGGGTTATGTACTAGTTGATGAAGATGAAGATAATCAATCATATACTACTTATTTATGAAGTTTCAACCTACACATCTTCGACAATGACTTTATTTATTTTTGAAGCCTAAAGAAATTAGAACTTAATTACTAGTTTGATCCCTCTCTATTTGAGTTCCAATGGAAGTCAGCTAGGAGCCCCAATCTTTGATGAGATGGGAAGTAATGAGATTCCGAACTGCCTATCAAATTTGGGTAATCACCATAAAAATACCATCATAATTGAAAAAAATCTAATATTAATATCATAAAAGTTTCCAAATACTCTTAAATTAATAAAATATCATTCAAATTTCACTAAACGAATACCCATTTTCCATACCCATACCTACAAGAAAAATTTTTTAAAAGAGATAAGAAAAATGTTCAACCCATATTTATTTTGTGAAATTACGTCCGGATAAATGCGGCCAAACCTGGTAGGATGCATCTTCAACCATGCATACGTGATTGGAGGTAAATCTGGCAGCCTGCCAGGGTACAAATACTACAATCAATGGAAGCAAAACATAAAACATATGCTGTGTTAAGGTAAATACAGTACAAGAACGTAAATTTCATTAAATTACTTTTATCTGTTCAGCAAATACAAGTGTGAAATAATAGAATAAAAAATCCATAGCTTCAGAATTTCTTTCAATTCTGAAGCATGGGATAAAATTGGGATGTAAAGAATTAATCAATTGACTGATGGATTCATTTGAACTATTTACAAGAACACCCCCACCCCAACCCACGCTACAATCTTTCAAGCACTCATTAAGCTTGAAAGGCTCTCTATGTAAAAAAAAATAGTCAATAGAATTACAAACTCAGCGTATAAAATTTGCATTCAAAGAATGTCGAAGGCCGGACTTGCAGAAGTTAAATTCCATGAATGGGAAGAAACAATCAAATACGGTTGGTTATGTGTGCGCTGTGCTAGTTCATAAATTTGCGGCAGTTGGGGGCATTGCAGAGGCAAGGAACTTTGCCCTCTTCACTTTCATCAGGATCAAACAAGTAATCATACCTGTCACACAAATTCGTCAAAGGTGATGAAATAAGAATTCTGTATAATTCATCAAATACCGCAGCAACCAAGGGAGAAATCTTATGACGCAATTTGTCATAGGCAGATTTTGCAAGACTTAATCTAAACACGGAGATCAAGAATTCTAGAAATAATAATCATGCTCATTAAGGTTCTGTAACAAAAACGGGAGAGAAGGGGATGGGGATTAAGGGTACTTACGTTAGCTCGTCCCCAGCTGAAACATTTGTTTTGGCAATGAGGACAATCCTACTTTCTTCATCCCCCACGCTCATGATCCTTGCATAGCAATTGGGCATGCACTATAACAGACGGCACAAAATATTAAGCATCATGATCTAGAAAGAACATTCACAATTATCAAGTACGACAAAAATGCAATTAGAACCATTGTTTAGTGCAAAAATTGATGAGGTTTACACAATGTCGTTAGAGAATAACGGAGGAGAAAAAATGTGTCACACAACCGAAAAAAAAAAAAAAAAAAACAAAGCTAGTTGAGGTGATTCAAAGAAAAGGTTCTTTTTCTTTCATGAATCCGGGAATAGAAAGCTACAGGAAAAAAACTTACAGAGTGGTTAATTAAGCGTGCCATGTTCCCTTTATCCGTTGCGTCAATCACTACCTCCTCACTGATCTTAAATAACTGCAAAAGCAGAAAGAATTTATTTTTAAGCTAGGGCAAAAAAATCTGGTCCAAGCATACAGTAATTTAACTTCAAGACTGACCATTTGAAAGGCAATCACAACATGCATGTGTGTGCGTGTGCGTGTGCGTGTGCGATGAATAGAAGAGCAGATGCAAACTGCCTATCAGGTTTAGCACATCTCCATTTAAAGTCTATTTCGAATTTTTGATCTAAATTTTAAACAGCAGTAAATTTATGGTGCTCAATACACAGCTTGAATTGAAACCAATTGAGAGCATTTATCTAGTGTTATAATCAACTAAGCAGCAGCAACAACAACAACAACAACAACAACATAGCCTCAGCATGTGCAAAAATCTAAAATGTTGCAGTAAACTGTAAAGTGCAAATAAGGCACTCACATAACAGTCTTTGCCTTCCTTGCGATATCGTGCTTCCCTTAGATCTGCAACACTTCGCCTGACCTGTTCACCCCGATATTCAAGCACCTATTGATCATCAAACGAACAATGTGTTATAAAGGATTATATTCTAACACCAGTATAAATAATGACAGCAAAGGTCCAAAAAATCAAGTAAAATACCAAAATATGCATGCAAGGACGAATCTTTCCCAGCTTGACTTAAGGAAATTAACTCAAAAGGAATTGCTTAGCATATTAAACATAATTTGTCAAGCTGTTTTACCATAGAAAGCCCACTAAACGGTCATGCTTCTAGCAGCACTTCTTACCATGCACACGCCAAGTATTAGAAGTGAAACAAGGGAATCAAGTAGAAATTGAAATAACTCAAGAAATTCGTTGTAAATTCATTACTGCGGCATTTTAATTTTAACTGATTCTCCAACAAAATATCCAACCAAGTATTAGAAGAGTGAAAAAAGAAGTCACGTCCACATGGAAATAACTCTCGGATATTCATTTTATTTTTTGATAAGAACTCTCAGACATTCATTTTGGATCCATCACTACGTGTGTCCGACACCTCTAAAGAAGTGTCGGTTTTGTGTGTCCGACACCTCTTTAGAAGGGGGTGAGGGTGAGAGTAATGGGGTACAACAAGGATATTTTTGGAATTTTGAGAAAAAAAAAGTGGGGTACACTAAGTAAAAATTGGGGTACGGTGAAGTAAAAATTCAAAAACGGGGTCCTCTAAGCAAAAACTAGGGTCCGATTAGCCGCTCCCAAAAAATATTTAGAAAGGAAAGGCAAATTTCACATTAAAAAAGAGAAAAAATCTTGTCTTTCTACATTTCGGTTTGGGGAATAAAACAACAAAAAACTCAGGTTTTTTTTTTTTTTTTTTCTAAATTATCCTTATTCAGATATGAATATTTACTCTTACAACAGAGCAGCAGACTGATACAATACTTCCTAATTTAATAAACTTCCAATACCTCTTCTCAAAAAAATCACCAATTAAAAATGAACAGCTCGTCTCAAGAATCACATAAAAGCCAAAATAATTACCATTTCTCCTTCCTGAATGTTGTTTCGAGCAAACAGGCCCCAACCATGTATTCCAGATTTACCAAAACAAACCCTATGCTTTTCAGATCTCTGCATCCAAAATATCAAGTATGAGAAAAAAGAATCAGGAAAAACCAGAACAGACACAACACAGTAGATAAATGACTTGCCTGCAGCTCTTGAAGGCGCTCCTTGAATGTAGAAAAAGATTTAGGTTCCTTCTCTTCCTATCAAATGAAGGCAAAGGATCAGTTATCCCAGTGTCCAAATTAATAGGAGAGAAACAACCAAATAACATCCTATTTTGCAAATTCTAGGAAATTACCCTGATCGTGTTCAAGCTTTGTATCTCATCTAAAGTATGATGACAAAGTCCCATTACTCGGTGAGCCATTGCCTCCCCTTCAGTCCTCTATGACAAAACCAAACCAAAATAAATAAATAACAATAAAACTGAACAAAGCCAATAATTATTTCATTCCCAACATCATCAAAAACCGCATTATAGATATTTCACATTTGAAATGTGCAATAACCATAAAGATTTATGCTCTTCCGTGTAAAGGAACCTGTATCGTCAATCTAAACCAATTTTAGTGATTGCCCTGTGCAGATGGGCAGGTTATAAAATCTACTGCGCATAACAGGCCCCTGAGTGTAATCATTTTAAAGGATAATGGCATAATTCATTTCACAAGGAAAATTCTTTGGAGTCATTTAAGGCTGATGCATAAAATGACAGAAAGATGAGAGATCACGACTAGACAGTATTCACAGTTTGTATACCTTGTGTTTCAACCTTTGAAAGATTCGGCATCTTGCAGCAGACATTGGGTCAACCTCCTCAAGTTTCGGAGATGAATCCTCTACACATACTGCTCTCATAGATGAGATTAAGCGAGAACCAGTATTCTTATTTCGAAGCAAGCTTTTGGCAGAAAAGACCCCGGTGGGAGTCTGTATAACCAGAACATTGTCTGGGTTTGGAGCTCTGCAACAATAATAGAAACATGAACAGAAGTCTTACAGAAAAATCAACCTAATTTAATAATCTATTTGAGCATAAATGGACAAACAATTCACATATATTTGCATATATTCATGTGTATGGGGATGTGGAGTATGTTTGCACTAAAGATATGTCCTGAAGAAAAGGTAGTCCGGAGTTTGGAATTAACAAACGAAATAGTCCCTACAGAACACAACACAAAAATCAACCCCACGATGGCCCTAACCAGATAACTTTATAAAAAACATTGAATTATTGAAAACAATATAAGATGCACCAAATGACAGGTACTACAATCCACCCAGAAAAATACGCCGACTAGCAGCTATAACCCGAAGCACATATGTTTAGTAGAACTCGTTAGATGGCGATATGATTCCAAAACCACATTTGATATTCTCATGCAAAGATGGATAAGCAGGTCCATGCAGACTTGCAATAGCTCCATGCATGGTGCTTTATCTATTCATATATGGCAAATAGCTCTATCATAAAGAGCATGGAAGTTACCTGTGATAAGCACAATATGATACCATCTTGGTGATTTGCCTTCCATTTTTCTCCAAGCAGTGCAACTACAGATCAATTAGTGCAAGTAGAATGTAAGTAAAAGAAATGTCACACTCACACGCGCAAACTAACAAAGGAGAATTTTATTTTATTTTTCAAACTGACAAAGGAGATTTTTTTTTTTAATCATTCAACATCATATAGCATGAGCAGATATTCATGAAAGACATTATCCGGATAATCTTGACCATTGTAAAAGATAAAGGAGCCTAGACTAAGCAACAAAGCGAAGTGACCTTAGCACTCTGCAAATAAAGCCATTAAATGTTACAAACAACTAAATTAACTTCTAAAAAATTAATTCCATAATACCTTCATTAAATCGGACATAGTCCAAATAAAAGTCATGAGAGAGACTCATGCAAAAGAAAATTATGTCAACAGTAGAGTAGACAATATTTTTTAAAGTAAGAATACACAAAAAATTATCAATTGATTGTTCCACTTATTTATGTTTAATCAGCAAAACAAATTACAGGAATGGGACTCCAACATATAAGAGAATTATAAAGTAATCAACTCAAACCTGCTCACCTACAGATATCCGAAATGCAAATACAAAACATACACGAGTAGAGCGTGTATTCAAGCTGCGGTAATAAAAAAATGTCAAGCATCACCAAGGTGCCACCTCGGCAGTTCTAGAACCCACCGTATATGCGATTAATTAGGCGGGTTTTGGCTCTTCAACTAATTTTCAAAGATTGTGTGTTGCAGCTTCTTGAAAGGGAAAAACTAATATCAAATGCCGAACTCTTCTAGTTGACACCCTAGGTTAATATCGCCACAAGAATTTCTCTCACCTCTGACAAGGACTCCAGCAAAGATTGAGTGACTCTTAAAATGATTCCTTTTGCTTATTGCTCTTTTTTAGCATGTGATGATAACGTGATCTAATATTCCTGATTCATCCTTCTTACTGTTGTATTTAATTTCTATGCTGGGAAATACCCAAGTGAAAATATGAGTGCATGTGGAATTGTATATGCAAGAATATGCCTCTAAATCAAAACTTTTCTGTCTTCCTAAGTAACACTTTGCCTACACAAGATAGATAGACCGCTTAAGGATGGCTGCCTTAACAACCCTGGTAATTATTTTCATAATAATGATTTCGGTACATCAAAAACAAATACAAAACTCCGATCAATATAAGAACTACAACTACAAGTGAAGCCTAACATTAACTACATATAAGGTTCTTACTTTCTTCTTCGATAGAACCACTTGGGCAATTGTCTCTATAACTTTTAGAACCTACTGCATTTAAGAACTCGGTGAATTTGGCTCTAAGACCAAAGTTTTGGGAACTCAAAGTATCACACCAAACTTCCAACATAAAGTATCAACATAGCCTCAGTCCCAAATTAATTGGGATCGGCTACATGGATCAAACTATTCCATTGTGCTCTTCCGTTTTGCCAAATTTCCAATACCAAAAATGATAAATGCTTTTACCACTTTACCCTCCAGTGTAAACTTTAACATGAGTTACTTCAAAACACCAAATTAAACTAGTCTTACCTCCATGCTATATCCTGCCCTCGAGGCACACATTGCATGATAATATGTAGAACAGCGATAACATTGCGTGCAGGAACCATGCACTTGCTTGCAGATGCTGCAAATCTGAGCACAAAAAAATGAAACCCGGTCACATTTCATTGAAATGTTGTCAGAAGAACTACCAGTTACAGACTCTAAATGTTCAATGCTATGAGTGCTGAATCAGTATAAAGAGCCTATACCTATATAGCACAAACTTTAAAAGGGCAGCTAATTTGAAATTCAAACTAGATGCAGGCTTTCAATTCCGGAAGTTGGTAAATATTCAGTTTTCGATTTCAGGAAGCATACTTAAAATGCATCTAAGATTTAATGTCAGCTCCTAAAGTATCCAGGTTGTACTTATCGTATCGATATGGTCTATGAAAATTAAAAAAACATCTTTAACTAAAAACTGAAAGGTAAATTAATCTTTTGAATATTTTGGTGCAACAAACATTAACATAATTTTTCGAAAAATAAAAATAAAAAATAAAAAACATAAACATAATCTTTTACCAAACATGTTATTATAGATTTTCCAATACCACCGCATATAAGAAAAAAGTTGAAATATAAGGACACCATTGCCATTGAATAATAAGCACGATCTCCAAGTGCATAACAAACTAATTTCCTCATTAAAAAAATCATCAACAAATAAACCGTGTAGAAAGGAGAAACTTGTAGCAATTCAATTCTGCAATACCAGCAAGAAAATACTCCACCTTCACAAAAGAACTTGACGGGACTCTTAAAACTCCAACTGCAGGCTCCATTTTTTCATCACTGGAGAAAGAAACTTCAGGTTGGAACCAAGCACATGTGACATGAACCCATAATGCCTCAACATCAGTAGGCTTTAGTGCGCCACCTAGAAGAGACTTAAAAGTTAGAGATGGGATATGCATGATTGTTGTTGCAACCTTTGTAGCTTAAATCTCTCTAATATAGGAGGCTAGGAGCACACAAGAGGACACGAGCCATATTAGGAAGGAAGAGATGGGAGGTAAAGTGGTGACAGGCAACTGGATCAAAGATGGCCAAGCTAAATTGATTCGTAAGACAAAACCAAATTATCCCCAATGCACAACCATAAAAAACTATGGTGAAAGCTGTTTCACATCCACTTTGCAGACTGAGCACTGTGATTTTCCTACCCTTGCTCGACAATACAACAACAAAAAATAATTACAACAAGAGAACTTACCTTTTACAGGACAAAGGCAACACTCCCTATGACACCAGGAGTTTCACAAGCTCTGCAAACCCAAGATGTGAGATCTTTAACATTTCTTGCCCCATAGCATTCTTGATGAACCGCAATTTGACATCTGGAACAAATTCCGCAAAAATTGATGGCATATTGTATTTCAAGTAAAAATATGCAGACATGGACGCACAAGAACCACCACTAACAAAGTACCTGTTGCAAATGATAATTTTGTTGTAATCCCAATCTTCAACCCATCTGCATACAGCACATCGTTCGGTTGTCCATTTGGTATCAACAGGCTCGTATTTTTCTGCCACATTGCAATCAGCTCTTTAATCATCTTAATAGTCAGAATGTGAATTTCGAGAAAGAAAGATATAAACAAATAAAAATGAAAATTATACCTTGCAAGAAAGAAAGCAATTTCAGTTTTCGTTCCTTAATAGAAGGCCGTTTAATATTATTTTCAGAAACAACACCACGCTCATAATGCTCTGAAACTTGTAGCATCTGTGCAGTATTAAAAGACATGTCATATGTTGGATTCAAAAGTTCCGCAAGTTAAATGGAGATGTATATTCCAGCCCCCAAGACAATCATCATGGAATAAATTTCTAAAACAAAAAGAAGAAAAGAAAAAGAGAAGCATAGCAAATCCTTTACACTTCACGGTGACAGGCTGACCATGCAAAGTGAATAAAATGTTTTGTTTGAGCAGATGCTTCATGGACAGCTCAACATTCATGAGCCCATATAGCAAAAGACAGCCCATCAAAACAACACGCTCAACATGAACAAACCCATAGAAGGCCAGAGCCAAAGAAAATGATCAATAATGTGAAACTCAACGTACCAAGGATGAGAAGTAATGAATATCAGGGAGAAAAATCTCGTTCAGTCTTGATTTTAGACCATGGAAAAAGTTGATGAGGCATGATGCCGGTCCAAGGGGAGAACTAAGAGAAGTGCCAAAAAATTAGGCCTCGTTTGGTTCTTTATACCAATTTCCAAGAAGTAAATTTCCTGGGAAGTCAACCTCCCAAGAAGTTGATATTTTTATGTTTGGTTCAACTTTGTACTTCTAGGAAGTGGCATATTTTTTATGTTTTTATGTTTTTTTTTTAAGATTGAATGATTTCTATTTGAGTTGCTCTAACTTCCAAATACCTAAATCGATTGGGGTTGTCCCTCTTTTTCTTCTTTCTTCTTCGGATCTTCTCAAGTATATCTTCCACCTTGTTCTTTTCTTCACTTCTTTTTTTGTTGATGTTAATTGGTATATTGTTGTTTGTTGTTATGTTGCAGTTTCAGCAACACCTTTTGCGTGTTGTTGTGCTGTGTTGCTGGTGGCGTTGTTGTACAACAACAAATCGATGCTGTTACAACACTATTGTGTTGCTTAACTGCAACTAATCATTGCTTTATTTTTGTTGTGTTGGGTTTTTTTTTATTTTCTTCTGTGATTTTGCGCTTCTCAATTGTGGATTTTAATCCTCTTGTATGTTGTCCATTCAATTGGTTTAGGGCTTAACATCTTGTGAGCCTGACGTATTAGAAAATATGCTTACAAGAATGCCGGTTTTGCTACACACCTTACCATCCAGCTAATAATGAAACTAATCACTCTTTGAGCTTAGTTAAACAATTTTTAGTCGATAGTCTGCTACAAACATGCCCTTGATGCCATTTTTATATAGGTTTTGCCTCATGTTTTGCGGGAGTAGAGCTTTATGTACTAGTATCTGTTTCTAATTGTGCATTTGTGAATATGTTTATGCTTATAAAATTTTTGACAATATTTTGCATGTTTTTCAAAAATTTACCGAGGCTTAAGCCTCATTCCGAACCAAGGCTTATGCCTCACTTCTCTCGGGCAACACGCCTCAATTACGCCTTCCGCACTTTTAAACATTGAGTACAACAAAGCCTCAATCCCAAATTAGTTGAGGTTGACTACATTAATCAAACACTTCTCCTCGGCTTGTTTTAGTGCAGTTGATTATATGATTTCACAATCCTTTAAATTCTTCCTAATTAATGCAACCAAATTTGTCTTAGATATACCTCTATACCATCAAATTCCTTCGACACAAAATTATGATTCACGGAAGGAGCAAAGATTAACTTGTCTTCAGGCACATATATTGTCGGAATAAACTTTGAAGACATCCAATAAATCATCATCAAACACCCTAAGCATGTATTTGTCCTAAGAAACTAATTAAATTATCTGACCAGAATATCTTAGTGAGTGGAGAGTTTGAAAAACAGAGTTTTTTTGGTTTGAGCAAAAGAAATAGGAGTATTTCAAACTTATGGAAAACGATTTAAAATTTACAAAGGAAAATATTAGGGTGGCATCCTTTTGCTACAATGTTGTTGAGATCTCTTGGTTTTTACATCGAGATATGTGTTCACGTCCTTTCATGTGTGTTTAAGGGACCTCAACAACTGTGTAGCAAAAGTTTGTAACAAAAGGAAGTCACCATATCATAGTCCATTTACAAAATAAACATAGGAGAAGGATACAAAAACCAACAGCAACAACAAAACATTCCAATTTAGAAAGGTCATAAATAGAAGAAAAATTAAGTGCCAATTAGTTTCCACTTCAAAAGACAATATTTTCTCATTAAAAAGTCACCATAGGAAAGAAAGGCGGGAAATATAAATTTCAAGAAATCAATATTCACAAGATGATTAACATGAAAAAAGATGAGTATGAAGTACAAACCCATTGCTCCAACGTCAACATTGAACCTTTGACTTTAACACTGGACTTCCAATTTTTCTTTTTAGAGCCAGTATGCCGCTCCCACTCACTTAGTGACCGCTTCTCAAATCCACATAAACCACATTTGCACACAACACTGAAATAAAGTACCAACTTTTTTTTATCAATGAATGGTTTGTTGATCCGCAAGTCAAAGTAGGAATTTAGCAGTAGTGTATAAGTAAAAGTACTAGAAATCAATTTCTTCTTTAAGATATAAGTTACAAATAAGCAGGCCGAAGGTCCGAAACCTAAGTTTTTTTTTTTTTTATAGGAAACCTAACTTTCACTTTATGTTACTTACTATAAGATAATCTTGTGCGTAATTTAATATACAATCAATGGCATTAAGCATAGGGATCAACCAATTCATCCCTTGCCAAAAGATGTGGATGGAAGGAAGTTGAAGGTTATGAGTAATCGATTCTTTAAAAAAAATTCTTTAATAGAGGCTTCTTGTGGGCTCAAAATGATCCAAATAACAAGCCTAAGAGAACTCAAGAAACCATCATTGAATGCTCCCAACATAGCCCTTCTAGATATATAAACCGGTTCATCTTTGGAAATGAACATAACTAGTGACCTATTACAAAGATCCAGCTTCTCCAATCAGTATATAAAAAAAAATGCAATTCAAGCACAAGTCCAAGGACCATAGGTCATATAAAACCATTATTACAAACCAAGCATAATAAGAAATAATGCTTACAGATGAAGACTAGGAAAATATATCCCCTCCATTCCAGTGCACACAACAAGGACCCTGTCGGGTAGAGAAAAGTTGTCGTTGCTTTTCTTAGATCTGCTTTGGAAGATGCAGACATTATTAGGAACAGGAAAATTACAGAAATTAAGATATAATACCACGTAGACAAAGAAATTTTAATTCAAAAGGGAAAAGGAAGTGAAGAAGACTACTGAAAACATGGAACATACGCAGATTTAGGCTGCAGTTTCTCTGAATCTGATAATTCAAAATTAAATTTCGCCTTACAATCAGGACAGTAGTAATCAATGTCTTCCAGATCCTTCAATACAGACACAATTTGATTAGTTAGCATAAGTACATAAGCTCTCTTTCCACATTTTCGAAAAGTTAGTCATAAATAAATGTAGCGCAAAATACAAATCATATCACTATTTAGATGGCAAACATACCTTAAAAAGGTTGCTAGAAATTTTGTCACACTCTGCATGAACCCATACTTTACATCCATCGCATTTTACCTGATTCCAAGGCAACAATCAAATTACCAGGAAAGCAAATATGTTACAAGAGACCTCCTGAGAGTATTGATGTTAACCAAATATTGACCTGGTTATTGTGTGGCATTCTCACCTCAAATTTCCCAGGCCTTAATCTAAGCAGGCCATTGTCTGTAAATTTTGAAACTTAATATACTTCCTAGTAATACCTAGCCATCGACTTGCCTAAACAAGCAATTGTCTATAATTTCCCAGGCCTTAATCTAAGCAGGCCATTGTCTCCGAGAGGCATAGAATAGAAAGTTTGAAAATTTATGCAATTCATTTATGCTTCTTTTCTTCACAAACATAAATCAAAGCTAATGATATTTGTTTAATATTCAAATAACTGGAATTATCAGTGAAACCATCACGCTCATATATTATGAAAATAATTAAACCTCCATCTGCTACGCAAATTCTAGTAATGCCTATCCATCAACCTGCCTAAATAGGCAAACGGGCAATTCATTCAGACATCCAAGAAGAGAGGAAATTATAGCCATCCAAATCATACATTGACTCACCCAATTTCCGCCATCTGAATGGTGCCAAATTTTCTTGCATATCCCACAATATTGTTTTGATTTCAATAACTGCAATAAATGTAAATGTTGTCAAAATGAATAAGCATGGTCGCAGACTAACACATGGGTGTGGCTACATCATTTTCCTCCCATTGTAAACAAGCAATAATTAGGAGCCAGAATAAGAGACTTTTGTGTGTACCTTTGTACAATGTTTGCATAAAATCTGCCCTTTCAACGTGGAACCTTTAGCATTCTTTGCAGTTTTTAATGGTAATCTGAAGCCACAGCCATGACAAGGTTGTGTCTTTTTCTTCTCAAATACATTCTGCACAATGGAAACTAACACATTAAGTTACAAATTTGAGAAATGATGATGGTGCATACCAACCAATCCAGAAACATTAAACATATTAATCTATGCTCAAATAGGTAGGCCAAGCACAAAGCAGAATAGAAGTTCATGTTCTTCTATAATCAAGACTTTTAACTAAGGGAAAAACATACCAAAAGGGCTTTACCTAGCAGAGACTTATAATCAAAGACGAGAGACACCAATTAGCAGAAAGTAAACAATGTTATCCGCGATCATATGCTAGATATTGGAGGTAACAAAAACCCCAGGAAGAAAGAAAAGCATAACAAGGCAGCAAAAGTTGGAAATCGGTGGCCTGATTCTCAGATCGAGGTGGGAAAAGGGAGGGAGAGAGAAATTTTGCAACACTTGCCTGATTTTGAGAGTGACATTCCTGGTCTTGATTTGAATCAGTGGCCTCCACAATTCCTCCAGGATTACATTTATTATAATCTGACTGCCCAACAATTATGCTAGTATTTCCGATATACATGTCCGCAAAACCATTCTCTGCAAGAAAGGCCTCCTCTATAGCCATCCGGAAATCACTGGGCTTGCTCTTGTGCAACTGGGTCTGTCCTTGAAATCTAAGCAACCAACGTTCCGTAAATACCACATATTGAACAAATGCTCTATACAAAATTGAAGTACCAAACTAGAAAGAAAAAAAAAAAAGTATCAATAGCACGCACCTGTCAACATAATCTATGAAAGGAAAAATCATTCCGTGTTTCACCCATGCATAGTCCTGCTTGACAATAAATTCATACTATTGGTACTTGAAAAAATAGTGTCAACAAATGAAACTAGAGACGTTCGCAATTCAGTCAACAAGTAATGACACGACGAAAGCTAATAAAGTCTCGTTCCTATAAAAAACAATGACACGACAAAAGGTTATAATTTACCCTTCTATTTCCATTTCCAGAGTAGCCAAAAAACATCACACATATAGCTCCAGGAATGCAGGAACTTAGAACCGCGTCAGGTGCTTGCAACATTGGATCAATCACTATAGCTGGCCAAGCAGGATACCTTTTCCCTGATTTTGCCCAAACAATATCCCCCAACACAAAGTCCTCCGGCCGATAAAAACCCCTACGCTTCTCAACGCTATCTCTTGATCTATCCACAGTTGGCAAACCAATTGTCTTTCCAGACTCATGAATTTCAATCAAATCCATACACTTTTCAACTTCTATTACCGGCTCGTGTATGGAAGTAAGCGAGCTACGCGAACTCGAATACTTCCTAGCGTCCAATTTCCTCGGAAATTGATAGCACTCGTATTTCCTCCTCCTCCTCCTCTTCTTCATCTTCATATAATGGATAAAATTGCAGAGTCTGGAAGGTATACCTTTCCTTCCCACATTGCTTTTTCCAAGTATTATTAGCCAATTTCGGGGCTTTACTGCTGTTTTTCAGCTTCTTCGATGGTGGTGGTTCCGCATTTCCATTCGAGGCCTCTAAACCACTTTGCTTAGACTTGTCCTTCTTCCATGGCTCGAGAACTGAATCATTGAACCGAGAAGGCAATACCCGGACGCGCCCGCGAGACGTCCTCACCAAAGGCGGCCGAACAGCCTCCCCGCCATTGCCATTGCCATTGCCATTGCCATTGCCACCCAAATTGTCTCTACTCTTCGACTCCACCTCACCAGGACAATAAGACACTTCACTACACCACGAACCACCAACACTGCTAACCTCCTCACCATCATCCCCAAACCTCCGCCGCATAGCGACCTCGCCGAGCAAATCGAGCGGGCAATACCCGCTCCCCTTCCGCTTCTTCGAATTCCCCGAGCTCTCGTCGTCCTCCCCGAACGACGACGACTCCGCCTTGCACCTCTTCAGGTTCGCCATTCCCGATTTCAAGCTCCGTTTGATGATCATCCCAACGAACTAGTCATAAACCCTAACCCTAACCCTAATTCCACCACAACCAACCCAACCGACCCTCCACCCCCAAATTCGATCACCAGAGCCTCAAAAACCTCAAAAACCAACGTTCGCGCAATCAACCGACCCCGAATTCCTTCTCCGAATCGCGAATTCGACCAGAAATCTCGATTTCGAGCCCTAATTTTGAGTTCCGGATCGAACAGGGACTGAGAGGTTAAACAGAGACGACGCGAATCGACCGTATCGGACCTATCGGTGGACGGTCGGTACTCGAGATCGATCGGACGAATGACG
Source organism: Stephania yunnanensis (assembly GCA_039657365.1). Lineage (NCBI taxonomy): Eukaryota > Viridiplantae > Streptophyta > Magnoliopsida > Ranunculales > Menispermaceae > Stephania > Stephania yunnanensis. The sequence goes on along the minus strand of CM077587.1, from coordinate 50,242,200 downwards.
GAGCAGGTCCCGATTGGAATTCTTCGAGATTGGAGTGCGAGAGATTCGACGGGGTTGGCGGGGGAGGATTCGAAGATTTTCAGATGACTGAATCAGCGAAGGCGAAAACGGTTGTTGAACGAATTTGAGAGTCCAAGAGAGTCCGAGATGGAAACGAAGAGAGAAAAAATAGGAACTTTATTGATTTTATTCATTATTCACACAGTGACAACGTAAATACACAGTGAAAATATGACCCGTTCGTATCTACCTCGAATTTTGTGTTGGGAGTCTCGATGTACAAATCGCGGTTGCGTGGGATTAGTTGTTGGTCTTTTTTGTTATTGTCGTATTTTATTTATTTATACGAAAAAATATTATCGGTTGATTGGGCCACGTGGACTTGAAATTGGGGAGAGTTTTTTGGGATCGTTAAATTTGGCTCCAAACGAAAAAAAGGGAGGGAGATCGAGCGAGGAATGAAATGTTGATTGAGTTGTTAGTTTGGCGCCTTCTGATTGAGACACGTGTCTTGTTGTTGTGTGTTTTTTTTAAGTTCTTACAAGATTTATGAAGACAATGGTAATGAGAGTTTCAGCTGCTATTAAAGGAATTTTATCATTTCGGGTGTCTTTGATAGCAAAGAAAATAAAAAAAATTATAAAAAATTGTATATTTTTTTTGTGTAATTATTTTTTCCATTGTTTGATAGCTTTGTAACTGCACTAAGAAAAAAAACCATATTCCCCTATTTTTCTCATTTATTTTCTCATCTTTTAGCGTGAAAAATTGAAAATCTTTTTATCTCTCTCACGAACTGATCATTTCTTCCACCCAAACAAACTTGGTCTCTGCTACTCTTTCGCGGATATATACTTTTTCTTTCTCTCTTCATCTCCGGCTTCATCACCAACATCATCGCCAAGCCGCCCGACATCGACGATAATTTAGATGCGCATACGGATTGAACCATAAAAGAAAATTCTTTCTCGTGCAATCAAACAGCTATGAGAAAATTTTCTTTATAAAATTCTCTCAAGAAGATTTGCTAAAAAAAAAGTTTTTTCTCATTGAAGATTTTTTTTGCTATAAAACACACCCTTAGATGTGGTACATTTTTGGTTTGTTACAATGTCTATCAAAAAGGTCTACTACAAATTTTATCATATTGTAGGAATGTCGCGTTTTACTACTCACATGCAGCTCGAGGAAGATCAGACACATGCTTTGACAAGGGATGAGGTGGGTTGTAGCCTTGCAAAACTTTCGCAATGTTAAAGTTAACTACCATGTGGGACACTACTCCAATTGATGTGTGCAATTTAAGTCACAAAGATGTAATTAGAGTTTGAAGGAATGAAATCTATTTCCATAAAAAATTATTATTATTATTATTATTATACAACTATCAATACATGGGATTACTACTTGGCAGTAGTGGAACTGGTCCTGACATTTTGGGGGGCCTAGGGCGAAACCTATAAAATAGGCATTCATTAAATATTGTTTTATTTTTTTCATATTAATTAATAAAATTAAATTACAATTATACTCACGCCTTTAATTTCCTTCCTTCCATAGGATTTGAGACCACCATGCAAAAAAAAAAATATAGTTTATAACTTATGCACAAACATTAATTTATTTATTTTTTAGTAGGTTTGACCTTTAATTTTTGTCATCTATTTAATTATTTTTATAGAAACTTATATATACATTATATATTAAGTTAAAAATATTTTTGTAGAAACTTATATATATACAATACATACTAAGTTAGTATGCCGAGATTAATTAATCCAAGTATCAAAAAGTAAGACAGAGTTTGAAATATTAGATCTCACCTAGATGGGCCGACCCAATGTGGGCCAGTGTTAACTGTAACACGTTGGGCCAGCCCATAAGCTTCAATTGTTACTGGACTTATGGGCCCAAATACATACCCATTTATTAGGATTTTTTATTTTTTATTTTTTAAGTTGATAGAGTCTTATTAGGGGCGGACCACGGTTTGCTGGTGAAAAATATTAAACCGCCATTAAATTGGGGGTTTATGGTTTGGCCATTTTGCAAGCCAACACTAAACCACGATCATTTGGTCGTTTTGGTTTTGCGGATTTTTCTGCGACATATTTTCAAAAAAAAAAAAAAAAGAATGGTGAGAGGTGGAGGTGGGGAGGCACGACTGGTGAGAGGCGCGGTGGTGGAAGGTGCAACTGGTGGGAGGCGGCAGTGGGAGATCGATTGGTGTGGTGGGAGGCGCGGATGGTGGAAGGCAGCGACAACTAGTGGGAGGAGGCAAACAATGGTCTTGAAAGAAATGAGAATGACTGTTGAGTCAACTTGACAATGTTGTTGTTTACATTGTTAGGGTTTTGCGATGCAAATTAAATGAAATTATTAAATTTCCCTCTATTTAGTGAACCGCAGCTTTTTCCGAAATGAAACCACCGCCAAATCGCGATTTTCTTAAAAAAAATAAATAAATAAATAAATAAATAAAAATAAAAATAAAAATAAAAAATAAATAAAATGAACCGTGAGTTTTAAAAACTAGATCAAACCATGCAATTATGGGTTGTTTAGGCAATTTTACGGAGAGCGCTGCCCTAGTCTGTATGCTTGGGATCTTCCATCCTTCCCTCTTCGCAACCCCTAAACCTTCATTCACATCAACCAATTATGCAACTTCAACTTCATTTTTCCTAATAATCTTATTGGCAAAACCACTGACACGAGCCGAACGCGTCAATAAAATATAATACTTAAACAAACTATTTTGTAGATGTGGCAAATGGTCGATCCTACGAGGATTGATATTCTTTCTGAGACAAAAAAAACAACAAAAGGGAAATCATGGTTTAAAAGAGATTTAATTAACTATTCTAAATATAAACAAAATAAATAAAGCAATTGAAACAAATTTGAAAACAATTAATAAAAAACACCTAGGTTAAGACATACAAGTTCGGTTCGATAAAAGATTGGACTTGGTTGTCGATTTATGTAAAATATGCAAATCAAAATATCCTTGTGTATCTATAGAATCGGTAACGTACGCGGTTCCTCGCACTTCCTAATCTCAATAGTCAATGTACGACGGTGACTATTTCCCTAATCAAACGTATAACCTCATACTCAAGTGCATTAGCATTTGGTTTAATACATTGGCCGCAATGAGTTTCGTAAAAACACTACACCTAGATAACCGGATCACTAGTGTGTCCGATTTAGCATAAATTCCTAAAGTATTCAACCAGTCCCAAAAGAGGTCAATCAATTGGTAAGGTCAATTGCTACTAGTGTAGTATTGTCGCATAAAGACGGATGCTTACGACACACTTGCGGTAAATCAGAGTTTAAATATTAATTTAACTCTAATTGTTGCAATGCAATTAAAATAGATAAATATCACAAATCTATTGATGTACACAGTCGAACCTCCTCACAATCTTACCTAAAACATGGGTTCAGTGCCTTATAGTTGAAGAATACCAAAGAAAAGAATAAAAAAATAAAGAAGATAGAAGCTCGGGAGGGAGAGAACATGAATTAATAGAAGTCGGTAGTGGAGAGAAAATGGCTCTGTTTCTCCCTTCCGTTCTCTCAATCCTGCCTTTTTTTTTTTTTGTCTCTGTTGCTATATCTATATGTGCATATCTCCTATATCTATTTATATATTTTATGCTAGTAAAATAATATAAAACTAAACAAATCAAAAATAGAAACTTCCAAATCTCTGGTTAAACTTTGCAATGCATGCATGTACACCACGTGTGCCCAACGGTCCGCCACATCAGCACTCTGGTGTCTCGTGAGTGGCCCCTACAAAATTTGTCTCCAAATGCGCATTAACACGGTTTTCGATGTAGAACAAAAATAGAAACTTCCAAATCTCTCGAACATCATGTACACCACGTGTGCCCAATTGTCCGCCACATAAGCACTCTGGTGTCTCGTGAGTGGGCCCACAAAATTTGTCTCCAAAGGAGCACTAGCACGGTTTTAAATATAGAACGAGAATGGACATTCAATACATTTTAATTTTTGCTCCGAATTTAACAACGCACTCTAATAATTCTGAAAATAATAAATAAATGCAATTAGACTAGTATTTGAGACTTAAACATAATATATATATTATATATATATATAATATTATATAATTAACGACTCAACAACCACTCACACCATAGCCACGATTTTTCGTTGAAGCTTTTTTTAGCACTACAATCAATTGCAAGGGAATGCTATAATTATACAGTTAATGCCTTGTTTGGTTGTGAGATAACTTGTAGGGAAGTTAAAATTAATATTGTTTGGTATGGGTGACAAAATGGGTTAGCAAGTTGTGTTTGTGTCGGGTTGACCTCAGGTGACACGATTAAACTCAATACGAACACAATCAATTTATTTAATAGTTTGACACTGTAATCCATAAAGGAATGCAACATTGAAATCAAAGATACAAGAATCCAAGTGTTTATTGATCATACAGTCTTGTTGAGTCCAATTAGAAATGAGATGAATGGATCGTTAAAAGACAACAAGGTAAAAAAAAGGCAAAAAAGATGAAGGGTTCACACATATATTATTATATTATCTCATACAAGACAATAAAATATAATGATCTAAATATGAGACTCATTGCTAAATGTTGCTTTGATATTTTCGAAAGTTATGAAAAATGATTTAAATATAATATTCTACTAACTTAAACTAACCAAGTGTCCATGTTTAAATAATATGAGAAATCGAGAAAAAAGGTCTAAATCGATATATGAAAAAGTATATTTCAAATATCCTTATATAAAAATATAGATAATAAATAAAATATTTTACTTTATTAAATAAGTTAAGTTTTAGTTGGACGTTAGAGATATATCACGCGTCCTATTCATTCTCCTCGTACAACGAACCCAACAACCTTCACAGACTCACAGTTTACATAAATAGATCACATGTAAGTTTCCACTTTGGGCATTAAGTTAAACAATACATGCCCGAAGTTAAACAAATAAACGTCGAGATGTGTGCACTCATCTCAATGCAAAATGCGCGGCACCTAACAGAATCGATGCTCAAACGGGATTACCATTCATTTCCCGAATCACAACGCAAGCATGCACAAACACAAAACCACTTTTAGACGAACACACCGCCAAAGCCATCACCATCACCATCATTAGTTGGGGTCGTTTCATTTTTTCAATCAATCAATAAATCAATCATTCATTCAATGGCCCTCTCATCATTACTCTTAAAACACATACCAAAACCCCCGTCGCTCCTCATCGCCCTCACAAAACCACTAAGCAACATCCCGGAAAAGACGGTCTACGAGGGGCCAAAGCCGCAGACACCGGAGCACCGGACCACGCTGACCACGCTGCGCCAGAAGCACCGCAAGGGAGACCCCATCACCGCCGCCACCGCCTACGACTACCCGTCCGGAGTCCACATCGACGTGGCCGGCCTCGATGTCTGCCTCGTCGGGGACTCCGCTGCCATGGTGGTTCACGGCCACGATACCACCCTGCCCATCTCCATGGACGAGATGCTCGTCCATTGCCGCGCCGTTGCGAGGGGCGCCAGGCGCCCGCTTCTCGTTGCGGACCTGCCGTTTGGGTCTTATGAATCAAGCTCTCCGCAGGTTTGGGTTTTTATTTTTTATATTTTTTATATTTTTTTTGGGGGGTTTTCAGATTTTGTTTTTGATATCTATGGACTATTCCCACAAGGCCCTGGTGCAATCGACTCGGCCTGAGCATACCCTAGTGGCCTGAACAATCTTGACGCAGAGGGGAATTGAACTTGGGATTGGGACCATGCGCCTAACCCACATCCGGGGTTTTGTGATGAAATGATGGTAATTTGAATGTTTGTTGTGGGGGTGGTGTGCATTTGTGGAGGGCTTAAAAGGGGGTGTTTTGGATAAATTGAATGATTGTGGTTAAATTAATGTTGAATCTTTAATATCTATTGTGTTTGTAGAAGAATTATTGTTTTTTTAGTGATAGTTTCGTGTATTAGCGTTAGTTGTATTGTATAATATATGCCAAGGAAATGTAGGATTGTAAGAGTAGCACCGAATGGTGAAAAAATCAGGGTAGGGCGGTTGAGATACCTCCAAAGACGGCTTGCAAATGCCACAGTTAGAAAGAAAAGATAGAAATTAGACGATATAGGGCTAGACCTAAGCTAACTTGGGGTAAATTTAGTAGGAATGATTTAAAAAATTAGGAAAGGATACCATTAATCAATTGTACTAAATTGAGTGCAATAGAAGAGTGATCCATGTAGCCAACCCCAATTGATCAATGTAATCGGCCCCAATTGTTGTTGTACAAAGTATCTAGAATGTGTATATTCTAAGCTCTGATACCAATATAGTAAACTAATGATCAAATAGACAAACAAGAACACATACCCGGAAGCGGAAGTGAGGAGAAGATCTTGCCTATTTACCAGTCGGGGATGAAATCATCAAAATGCGAAATCCACCACTAATTCATAGCCTATATACTTTATAGAGTCTCTGCAATGTTGGAATATAGACATGCACAAGTAGTTCTATTAACTGCCTTGGATATAATTACTTGGTAGTTATCTCTTTAGAATATACATCCAAAGAGATAACTACCAAGTAGTTATATCTAAAGCAGTTAATAAAACTACTTGTGCACGTGTATATTCCAACAACTTGTAAAGTGATTCATTTGATTCATCTCTTTCTATTTTTTTAAGGGTGTAAATAGTACTTTGCATATGCATTAAATTGGGTGGAGTGAAAGAGTTTAATCTATGTAGTCGACCTCTACTAATTTGGAATTGAGGCTTTTGCTGTTGTTGGTGTAAATACTACTTTCATAGCGCACATTGTCTTATCCTATAAAAAGTGTTTAGCACATTAAAGTATTTAGAGTAAGAGAAGTGTCATAGCCCCCCTGATTGATCTTTAAATGCTTAAATTCAGGGTGGTGATGGTGCAATTTCAATTATGGGCAGGCGGTTGATACAGCTGTTAGAATGCTTAAGGAAGGAGGGATGGATGCGATTAAGTTAGAAGGAGGTTCTCCTTCCAGAATTACAGCGGCGAAGGCTATTGTCGAAGCTGGAATTGCGGTTATGGGACATGTCGGGCTGACTCCTCAAGCTATTAGCGTTCTTGGTGGATTTAGGCCTCAAGGAAAAAATGCTGACAGTGCTATCAAGGTATTCAATTAACTATTTTTTTTTTCCCGTTCTTTTTGATGATTCTAGCATTAGATGCCAAGGTTTGTCGTTGTATCTGTAGGTCGTGGAGACAGCATTGGCTTTACAGGAAGCTGGTTGCTTCTCAATTGTCCTGGAATGTGTGCCTGCACTTGTGGCCGCGGCTACTACTAATGCTCTAAAAATTCCTACTCTTGGCGTTGGGGCTGGTCCTTTCTGTAGTGGTCAGGTTAGTTTTTCCCTATTTCCTTAGTTTTGGTGACTATCTTTCGATAAATAAAATCTCCTTGCTGTCATTCAGGTACACTTCATGACGTCATATTAAGTGTATTGTTTGATTTCATGTGATTGCCTTTTTATGGTAAGTATGCTTAGGTTTACTGTTGATTGAGGCCATTAAGTTGTCAACCATGCCTTATAAAGTGTATAAATTCAAAGTCACACACACAAAAGAACTCACCCATTCTTAGACAATCCCAAAGAAGTAATATTTTACATAATTGACGAGGACACTAGTCAAATTTCTGGAATTCGTATATAATTAACTTTATTTAGCAATAACTTGAATTTATTTAGCAATAACTTGAATCAGTGATTGCAAGGCATTGCCTAGGTGATGTGTTTGACGAGGAGTCTTGAAGAAGGTTTAACTAAACTTCTATAAAGATAAAGAAGCCTCTTTATAATCAAATATTTATATATATAAACAAGATTTAACCCTAGTCCCCACCACTTTCACAATCATACCCTACCTTACCATTTGTTATGCCCCACCACCATCCATTTTCCGATCTCTGGTGAGGATATCGGTGAGCTTCCGACGCTCCGACAAGTTTCCAAAGACTCTCCTGCAACTCTAAATTTTTTTTTTTTTCTTTAAAAAAATTAGTTACTTCTGTTTAAAAAACATAATTTCTATTTTTTTACTTCTTTTTTTTTCTTATGTTTTTTACTCCTTTTTTTACTTTTGTTTGTTAATGAGTTTATTTCTTCTTCGTTTTTTTTATTTTGAAGAAAATTTTTCTTTGTTTAGTAAATGAATATTTTGAAGTTGAATTTCTTATGGTAATGGTAGGTCTAGGGTGTGTTCATGAAATCCAAGAATCTGCCGATCCAGTCCATTTAGCTTTAATTGGTTCATAATTTGAGTTTGGAATCCAATATGCAATTGTCGTGGATTCATATCAATCCGGTCCAATCAACCTTTATATAGATTACATTACACACACACACGCGCGCTCGCACCTTTATTTAGATGTCACTAATTCATCTACTATTTATTCATATACACTTGAAAAGCTAAAAATTCGCAACTTAAGTTAATTCTTTTCATATTCAAGTACACCTTTTAAGCTATTTAGTCAAATAAATATAGAAAATGTTAAAACTAATATGTTTGAATTAAAAGTCGGTATTCAACATTATTCTTACTAATCAAACTGTATTTGTAACTTATTAGGATTTGCCTAAGTTTTAATTTAAAATATTAATTTTATAGTTTTATATATATTATTTTTGCAATTGTCAATCCGTATAATTTGATCCAGTTCGGTCGCATTTAGTAAATTGAATCAAGTTGGATTAGCGAAATAAATGGATTGAACTGGATTGCGATTTCTCAATCCATTATAATTTGATTAGATTACGGATTGACTCTAATTGGATTGGATCCAATCCATGTGCACCTCTAGGTAGGTATTGGGATATTCATTCATTTGTATATGGTCATGCATGCTTCATTTGATTTTTCAAAGTGTTGTTAGTATTTTTTAAAGTATGGAGCTTTAAATTTTTTTTTTTTTTGAAGAATCTTTTTTTTTGAAGATATATATATATATATATATATATATATATATTTTTAAGAATGAAGCTTTAATATTGATGTTTATAATGTAGTAGATAGACAATGAGTAGTAATATTATAGGCATACAAACAACTATAAAAAATTTAATTAATTTTTGGGGCCTCTAAATAAATATTTTTTTTCACCTAGGCATCGCCTCGCCTTAGCAAGGAAAATGCCTAGGCATTGTCTTGGCGCCTTGCAATCCTTGGTTTGAATACATGAAGATTAAATCATATTGTAAAATGTTAATTCATGTCAAATTTATTTGGGTTGTTGCTTCAAATGGATAGAAGATGTGAAAAGCAAAACCAATCTTTGGCGTTCAATCATCCAAAAAAATGCAACTTGCAAGCACCTTGGTACTAGGTCTAACTGGGATACCTAGTGGATATGACACCCTATTAGCTTGAGATGTCATTTTCATTATAATTGGCTAGAAATGCAATAGGAGCAATAGGAGCATGTTTGTACTATAAATGAACCATCTTGAAATATCATTGCCCTTTAAAAGTTTTTTTTTGTTTTGTTTTTGTTTCTTTTGAGAATTATGAGGCATGCGGGATTTTGGATTTTCGTGACTGAGTGTTGTAGTTTTGTAGATGAAGCAGTAGCTGTAAAATCTTCGGGCACTGTCTAATAGAATCAATAAAGTGGGGTCCAAAAAATTATGGAATTTTCAATAATCTCATGTGCAGTTAAATTGAACAATGTTTTCAAGGCGACTAGGCGGTGTTAGGCGTTTTAGCCCCGCCTAGTCTAGGTGATGCATAGGTGGACAATTTTTTTTTTTTTTTTACTTAGACCTCTCTAAGAAATAATTTAATTTTTTTAGAGATCCTTCAACGGTAAGGGACATTTTTTCACATCAATATATGCTCCCTTCCACACTTTTCCACACATTTTGAAATAAAAAATATTTTTAAACAAATAAAAATAATTAAAAAAGTTTTGAAAATTATATAAACCTCCATGAAAAGTTTTTTAAAATTATTTTCAAGCTCATTGCCTGCCTAATTAAGGACCAGGCGGTGGGCACCCTTAAACGCCTAGGCATCGCCTCGAAAACACTGAAATTGAATGTGTAGAGAAAAATTTTCATGCTTGTTTATGGGTTATTTCCTTAGCTCCTGTTGCTATCATTTGAAAAGGCATAACAACCATAAACGCCCGCGAAGGATTAGAAAAATGTACATGTCCTTTTATGTTATGTGCGGCTTTTCTTGTAATATATTTGGGTTGATTTTTCGTTCCTTCAGTCTGTCCATCTTGATCCATGACCTAAACAAAAAAGGGAGGTGACTTTTTTCTTCAGTTTCTTTCCATTCTGCAGTTCAACTCATAACATTAAATTATGCCTTTTCTTTTTTTTTGATAGGAACAAGACTTTATTTTATTATAGCCAAGAATTTACAGTGGTGAGAAACAATGAGTTTCCTTAAAATAAACTCGAAAAAAAACCCCTACCAGTGTAGTAGGGAAAAACACGTCGCCCCTATACATGAATAACATCGTTCCCCCACAATGGGCGAGTCAATAACATAAACTCGTTCCCATGTGGTGCCACGTGTACACCGAATCAACTAGGTTGAACCGTGATCACGGGATTACAAAAGTGAAAAAACAAAAATTACATACGTAGGACCTTGCCATTACATTTTCCCATTCCCTTCCCCGCGATGTCCATCCTACTACACCAAATTCCCTCAAATGTTGTCCAGCCAGGGCCCTGACACCATGTTTTTCTTCAGTACTTTTCTCATGTAGATTATGTTGAGGACATGCTTGGGTGATGGGGATTTCTGATACATATATTTGCCACAATTATTTCCTTATTGTTGTCCTTCGGAGTTTGGATACACATTGTAATGTGCATGCATAGAGATTGATGTTCAAATCAAGGGCCATTAACGACTGTGTAGCAACACCCAATCATTTTCCTTGTTTTAAAGGAGCAAACTCAAAGGCTGAGTCAAGTTTACTTGCTAGAGAAAATGAAAGTTGTTTTGCTTAATTAAGCCAAATCTTTTGACACTCCAACTTTTTTTTTTTTTTTTTTTTTTATATATATATATTGGAGGCAATACTCCTTTTGCACCCACCAAGTTCGAACCCATGACCTTTTACTTCCACAACTCATACCAAACCATTGAGCCACCCAATTGGTTGGTCACTTCAACTTTTTTGGTCATTGAAGGTAACCGAAAGTCCATTAAAATCCCAATTGAATACACCTTTGTTAGTTGGCGCCTAGTGGGCTTTTGCATACCGGGTGGTTTACACCGAGAAGGAAAAGGTCAACACAGTGGTTTAATTCTTCATTGTTGGATCTTTACTTCTCCAAGAGAAGATTAGTGAGCTCAAATTGAATTTCTTTATCATACTAACTCACTCTATATATATTTACTTGGGAAAACCATTTCATCCTATTCATTTATGAGGCCTAATGTTGATGCAGATTCTAGTGTACCATGACCTTTTGGGGATGCTGCAACACCCACACCACGCTAAGGTCAGTAGAAAAATCTTGTTTTGTATTTGCGTCGCAACAGTTCCAAATATCTTCGCAGTGATAGCCTCTGGTCAATAATCTTTTAGGTTACGCCAAAGTTTAGCAAGCAATTTGCGAAAGTTGGAGATGCAATTAACAAAGGCCTTTTGGAGTACAAGGAAGAAGTGGTAAACCGAACATTTCCAGGTCCTGCTCACTCTCCATACCGTATCAGTGGTACCGATTTGGATGCGTTCTTGAATGGATTGCAGAAGCTAGGATTATCTGAGGCAGCTTCAGCTGCGGCCAAGGTTGCAGAGAACACAGACATCATAAGGGCATGAGTGGCAGCTGCTTAATTCTGCAGTTGTTTTTCCTTGCTCTTTTTGTCCTAAGAAGGCAATTACAGTAAATCAAATAATATGGAACAACGTAGGATATATGGCTTGTTAGAGTTAATTTTGAACAGTTTTGTTAAAATAATCCCACCCTTTTGGTTGGGTAACCTTTGATCAAAGATCCTTTCGCTCCCTCACCCTGAGATTGAACTTCATCAATTGTGATTACGCTGATAACTTATTGAGATATGTACTGATCAACATTGTGATGGAATCTGGGCTTTGACAGGTTCCTAGAATCACCATCAAATTGCATCATATATATATACTGCCTTAAAGAATGTTAGTTGTTTAAATTTGAAAAAAAAATTTGGTTTAAAAGAAATAAAAATTGAAGATTGAGGGTGCACTTGGCTTAGATGTTCGGGAAAAAACAGACACCATTGCTTAAAGAAAAAAAAATGTTGCGAAAATGAACCTTTTTTCTGATTTTCATTGTCTTTTTTTTTCATGATTTTTTTTTCTTAAATGGAGGTATAGTATTTGAATGTCAAATGACTCAAATCCATGGCAACCTTCTTGTCCAACTCTTTGTCTATCTTGGAGGATTAGTCACGCCTTAATTATGGATGGTAAGAAAAAATTCATCACACAACCTTAAAATCATACATGAATTCAATCACTAAGATGGAATTATTAGCTAAAAGTCCCAAGATAAATTATAATTTTTTTTTAATTAAAGAGAGCTAGCTAAAAGTGCGCAAAAAGGTTATAAAAAGAGTTACAAAAATACACATTCTAAATAGCATGCTTTGCCATCTGAGGCACACATGGATAACTCTTGTGAACCAATGTATTTTGCGGTGTGTTATGTTATTGTCATTTTAGCAATTCTCAATTATAAAACCTTTTCAAGTAGTATTTTTTTTTTTTTTTTTTTTTAAAGGGCATGTTTTGAATTTTGGAGGAAAAAAAAAAGAGAGGAGATAAAATAGGAGAGAAGTGGGGAGGGGAAGAAAAAGAGAAGAACAGAAGGCGGGAAAAGAGGTTTTGCAGTTATGGCCTAAAATTGTGGACAAAGAGCAACCCACCCAACACAACGTCCAAAAAAATAGATCAGACAAAACCAACAAATCCAGAGAGAGAGAGAGAGAGAATCTCATCATCGTTTCTTGGCAAACGATCTCTCTGGTACGATTTAGGTTTCCTTTTTGAATTTTCTTTGAATAGTCGTTTTTTTTTGTTTGATTTGTTGGGTCATTGGGATACGCTCAGGCCATTGCACCATGGTCAAGGTATTGTGGGAATAGTCAGGTTTGCCTGGATACCTACGAATATAAAAAAATGCGAAGCTTAGGTTTATGTCCTAATGAGGGTTATGATTTAGGGTATAGATGGAATGATGATTTTTTTTTTCTCTGCGCTTCGGAAAGAAGGGGTTGCATCTGTAATGGAGTTACTTCAATGTGGATTACATATTTGGTAGCTACATTATATCCCCTTTGTTTCTTTTGGGTTATGGCCCTTATGGGGTTGGGGCATCAAACCAACTCCTGCAGAATTAGTCGAATCAAAGTAAGGAGGGGGCTAAAAAAAGGTTCAGATTCCCACGAATATAAAAAAAAATTATAGTATTTTTGTCAGATATGCCCACAGATTTTAGACGCATTATCGAATCATTTGAATTGGGAAAGCAAATTTTGGTTGTCTAAATCTTATTTGTTCAATATTTTGAGTGCAGTACCAGTTAATCTGTATATGTTTGATGGGAACTCCACCAACATAGAGGTCTCAAGCCCATTTTTTATATATATATATATATATGTATTAGGGACTAAGGCTATGTTGTTGTTATACATGTTTGATGGGGATTTAATCAAATTGCCCATGACTGATTTATGATAAGTACATGAATTTGCAGATGTGGTATTTTCTTGTGTCTCGGAGCCGGTGAACTTTGAATGAATTGAATTTTTAGTTGATGATGGAGTCTACAATTGCAAAGTTGTCAGAAGAGTATCTGGAACAATTCCAATCTGCTTCAGGAAATGGAAATTTTGTTTCTGATACTTCAGTGCAGATTTTAGCTCCCTCTAAATCTCCGAGATCACAAGAGTCACATCACGGCAAGCATGAATCGAGTAAAGGGAACCCGATGAATCATGATCAGAATTCGCATTCTGAAAAAATGGGCATATACGAGAAGGTAAACTCTCACTATGCTTTATACAAGGCAGCGGCTGGTTTCGAGTTTTGTACACCGTTAAATCATCGATAGTGTTAAGTGTTAATTAATTTTCAAGTTGAACATCATCCAAATTCCTAAAGCTTTCATATTAAGTTTCAAAGTAGACTTCTTTGTATACTAGTTTTATACCTGCATGATGAGTTGCTATGTTTGAAAATTGAAATTCAGCTTGTGCATGGTGTAATGGATCAGAGATGACTTTTCTCTATGAGGAAAGGACATGCTTGTTTATTACGATGACGACATGATTTTAGATGTATTTAGGAACATGAAATTAAAATTGGCTGAGTCTGAATCCTGAAGAAATAATATAAGTTTCGTTACTTGCATTTCATTTTCAAAACAGAAAGTTGAAGTAGCTCATTGTTTTACTTTCATGCTATGGTCTAACAAAGTACACATGCAGGTGGTTCTGATGGGAAAGGCATATTAGGAGGTTTACTTGACACAGGAGATGGTTTCTTAGATCCAAATGATCCGAACAATGATTTTAGCGAGGTATCAAGTTAATGACCCTGGAAATTTGCTTGTGCAAGGTTTAATTGAGTAATCTCTGACTGATGATGGGTACATTTTGTTGTGATATTACGCGTGATTTCCCTGTTAATCCTTATGTTATGGTAGTTCAATCACTTCTGCTTGTCGTTTGTCCATTACCGTTCAAAATATGGGGATGTCTTTTGCTCGTAGGGAGATGATCAATCCAATACAGGCGAAGTGCAAAAGCTCTTTGCAGACTACAAGAAGAAGGCTACTGTGATAGTAGAAGAGTACTTTGCTACAGATGATGTTGTTGCCACTGCAAATGAATTGAAAGAACTGGACATGCCAAGATATAATTTCTACTTTTTGAAGAAGCTAGTGTCTATGGCTATGGATAGGTGCGATAAAGAGAAAGAAATGGCTGCTGTTCTGTTGTCTACCCTTTATTCCAATGTGATTGATCCTCCACAAGTGTACAAAGGCTTCAGCAAACTGGTTGAGTCAACAGATGACTTAGTTGTAGATATTCCAGATGCAGTTGATATTCTTGCAGTGTTCGTAGCTCGAGCGGTGGTTGATGACATACTTCCACCAGCATTCTTGAACAAACAAATGGAATCAATCCCCAAAGAATCAAAAGGGGGAGAAGTCATAACGAGAGCTGACAAGGTTTATTTATCGGCTCCACTGCATATAGAAATTGTTGAGCGCAAGTGGGGCGGAGGCAAGGATAAAACAGTTGATGATGTGAAGGCTAAGATTAACGATTTGCTAAAAGAGTATGTCGTGAGTGGCGACAAAGCAGAAGCTTTTAGGTGCATCAAAGATTTAAAAGTTCCTTTCTTCCATCATGAGATAGTAAAGCGGGTCCTTATAATGGCAATGGAAAAGTTGAAATCTGAAGATATGCTTCTGGATTTGTTGAAAGAAACTGCTGAGCAAGGCATTATCAATTCAAGCCAGATGACAAAGGGGTTTAGTAGGTTAATTGATGGAATAGATGATTTATCATTGGACATTCTCAGTGCAAAGGAGATTTTGCGGTCTTATATTTCCAAAGCTGCGTCCGAAGGATGGTTGTGTGCTTCATCTCTAAAGCCAATTTCTTTACAACAAGAAAATCGAGTGGAAGAGGACGCTGCAAGACAATTCAAAATCCAGGTGCACTCGATTATTCAAGAATATTTTCTGTCTGGTGATATATTAGAGGTGATTGAAGGTTTACAGTTAGAGAACAAGAGTTGCTCACCTGAATTAAATGCCATTTTTGTGAAAAAGTTGATAACAATGGCAATGGATCGTAAGAATAGGGAGAAAGAAATGGCTTCTGTCCTGTTGTCATCGCTTTGTTTTTCAGTAGACGATTTTGTACATGGTTTCCTTATGTTGATTGAGGCCGCAGCGGACACTGCTTTAGATATTCCAACTGTTGTCGATGATCTTGCGATGTTTTTGGCTAGAGCTGTGACTGATGAAGTAATATCTCCTCAACATTTGGAGGAGATTGGTAGCCAGTGCACAGGACAAGGCGCATTAGGGAGCAAAGTACTTAAATTGGCACAGTCGATGCTAGGTGCCCGTCTTTCGGGGGAGCGGATCTTAAGGTGCTGGGGAGGTGGGGGAAGCAGCAAGCCTGTATGGGCAATTGAGGATGTGAAAGACAAGATTGGGAAGCTATTGGAGGAATATGAATCCGGCGGAGAATTACAGGAAGCATTTCGTTGCATAAAGGAGTTAGGCATGCCATTTTTCCACCATGAGGTCGTCAAGAAGGCATTGGTGGCAGTCATGGAGAAGAAGAATGAAAGGTTATGGAACTTGCTCGCCGAGTGTTATACTGTAGGACTGATCACCCCAAATCAGATGACGAAAGGTTTTTCGAGAGTGGCAAAATCTCTTGAAGACTTGGCTTTGGACGTCCCGGATGTCGAAAAACAGTTTGATCATTATGTGAGCAAGGCCAAGGCTTTAGGATGGTTGGAATCTTCATTTTCTGTTAATACACCAGTATATGCAGTAGAGAATTAGTTCTGTTCATGAATTCCATGTTTGGTAGGTGCTATGACCTTCACTGATTCATAGTGTTTTTTGCTTTCTTTCACTGTGATATGCAATACAATAATTCAAATTATTTCTTCTTTCCCTGTTAATTTTTGGTCTCTTGTTATTGATGTTAAAATGCATGGCCTTCTTACAATTTCACTCGCGTCAACCCGACATTCTGTGACTACAATTTCATTAAGTAGGGGACCAGTACTGTTCTTAAAATTTCCATATGGTTCCAATATACCAACCATTGCCTTGCTTTGGTGCAATCGTTGGAACCTATTAGTTATTCGTTTATACTTCTTAGAATCGCGTGATCAAACCTTCTAAATTTTAAAAATATAACTCTTCTATGTTGGAGCATCTCTTAAACATATCAAAGAAAAAAAAATATTGTCGGTATCAATACGGTACGTAAAATTGCATTTGAGTGTCACTCAAGCTGAATGCAATTCCCATTGCTCTAGCCAAAAAGCCTAAACATCTCATAACAAGATTTTCTGGTTCGTCACTGTATTCTGTGGTGATGTTTTTCTAGACCACTTTTTCAAGTGCAGGGAGGGCAAGTTGAAAGAGCCAAGATGTATACAACACATAGATCAATAGCTAATCATTGATTAGTTGCATTTTTAACCAAACGCCATTCATTGTTGATTCAATAACTCTAATTCATTTTCTTTTTTTGAAGACCACTTTTTATTTTTATTGGCGAATGAAGACCACTTGTTCAAGTGCATAAAGAGGGTATTGGATTCTATTTCCTTTATTTACTACACTTGCAAATTATTCATTGCGTAAGTCTAAATATGGCATAGATGGCTTAAAAAATATGGCATAGATTGCTAGCCATTCATAATGCATATGCCATAAAAAAGGGTAATAAGAGTTCGAATCTTTTGGTTCACTTTCTCAATATCTACAACACTACGACCAACCTTCATAAGATGTTAGTGTGAGTCACTGGGTTTTGGCACGGAGTGGTACACGATGCACCTTGAGATGCCCGCTAGTGTATTGGATGGCGTGCACACCACTCAGGGCACAGCAAACGTCGGTCATTAAGAGCATCTCCAACATGGCGTTGCATTGGAGTATGACTCTGCGCCATATGCTGCGCCAATTGGGCGTAGCGGAACAGTGTTGTGTTCACCTTGCGCGGAACATGGTGAAACGATATTATTTTATTATTATTATTATTATTATTTTTTAACTTTTGGTAGATGTGGAACTCACAAATCAACATAAAATGTTTTTTAAAAAATAAAATATTCCTTTATGAAGTGATTTGTTGTTAAAGTTAATGTTTTTAAGTTGAAGACGGAAATAACATTTTGTGTACTTTTAGCATCAAAATGGTGAAAAAATTGCACCATTTTAATGCAATACATTAGAGATGCCTTCGCATTTGCTGTATTTTTTCCTTGGTCCAAACTAACGTTCATTGGGATTCATAAACGGGTAAGGCATTCCAATGTTGATGAAGTTTACTTGATGCAAATAAAACTTGATCAAATTACAATTCCCGTCTCTATATAGTTCCTCAATCACCTCCACAAATAATCCTTCACCTTCAACACATTCGCAATTGTCACATTTCAGCTTCTTTCCTTAAAATATAATAATAATAATAATAATAATAATAATAATAATAATAATAATAATAATAATAATAATAATAATTTCAGCCATTAATTCTTCCAAAGATTTTTTTTTTTAAAAAGGAAATGGGGCAATATGTATGCCCAATCAATAAAAGATGGCCCAGGCTATTCCACTTTTTACTCATTTTACTTCGTTTTTGAGTTTTTTTTTTTTCAGCCCCTATGCCTAGTGAAATGACCAAACTATCTTTCCATACAAAAGAGTTTTTACTCGGTGTATTAAAAAAAAGGGCTTGAAGCAGAATTTAGTCGGTGCAAATGGGCTTATAGATACCAGGTAGTCTACCAAGGGTCAAAGGCCGGTCCTAAGTATTTCGGGGCTCGGGGCGAAATTATAAATTGGAAGCTCATCGCGGAAAATTTAATAGTGTAACTCGGTGTCAGATATGCAGGTTGAGCACTCACTTGTGCACGTCCCTTGATGTTTACTAGGACATGTGCTCGCATTGATAGGACACACACAATTGCATGTCAAACTCGAGTGCAGACTAAAGTTACACTAACATTATGATTCGCCCCATAATTATGAATAATTAATAAACAATTTACTTTACTCGTGCGCACAAACGTACTTAATTTAAATGACATAAAGCTAATAATACTTCTAAATAATTTTGATTTAACCTTTTCTCTTTTATGTTTGAGCGTGTCAACGTTTTATTGCCGGAGACAAACTAAAGGGTTTAGAATTCTAAAATAACAAATCTATTTAGAATTCTAAAATAAATCTATCGCCTTTAATTAACCAATGTCAATAAGGCTAAGAGATCTTAATTAAAAAATGCAGCGTGAAAGATGGTTAAAAAAAGAAAAAAGAAAATGTAACCATAACGGATATAAATAACTTGTTAATAGCAATTTTATCACTTAACTAACTGTAATAATTTGTAATTATGCAAAAAAAAAATATTTTATATATAATATAAACTTTTTTGATAAAATCTGCCTTTAAGGGTGTGGGGTTGGGGTGGTCGCCCCACTTGCCCCTTGAGGGTCAGTCTTGCAGACTAAGCTATAAAAAAAGAAAAAAAAAAAACGGATATGCCCTTTAGGTACAAGCGAATAATGTACCTTCTGCATTAGATAGATCATTGCCAACCATTCATAATGTATGAAAAAAAAAAAAAAAAGATAGTGGTAATACAAGATTAAAAGTCCCATCTCACTAATCATATTTAGTGGGAACTAACATTCTCGATCGGAAATGACAAAAAACTCAACCATGTGATTCCGTCAATCTCAATGTAAATCCAACGGGCCCTAACAAAAGCAGTGGAGGGCCAGAAGCGAATACAGTGAAACCTTTAGGGGTGAAATCATAATTAAAGACAAACTTGAAGGAGCAACAAAAACCGAACAGCTTCCGCACGTGACGTACCGCACGTGAGTCACGAAAACCAAACGAACCAACCAACGTTAAAATCTCCACATCTGTCGTCAATCGATGACTCCACTGGTTCTCACAAACCCTAATCCTCTCTCTCTCTCTCTGTTCAAAATTCGAAATCCAAAATGAGTTCTCAGATTTACAGATCCGTTTTTCGGACTCTTCGCAGCGCCGCCGCCGCCTCGAAGAGCTCCGCCGCTCTCTTCGCGGGTGAGCTCTCACTTCACTCACTTTGAATTTCACTGAATCAGCTCGATTTGGTTAATTTGGGTTAGTTAGACCTGATTTGACTGTAAAGTCTATAATCATGTTCGATTTGACATGAATGGTTGGCTACTTTGAGTGTTTTCAAAGTCTCAATGATTGATCTTCACTAATTTGTGCTTTTTGTTTGGTGAATTCATGTTTTGTTGCTAGATCTGCGATGCGTGCTTCGCATCTTGTAAGTTGAATTGTCATGTATGTGTAGGCTATCATATGAAAGGTTCCAACCCGGCCGGGTTGCCACAATGATAAGGGCGTAGGTGGGGTTGTGTGAGTTAAGCGAACGACCTCGATTTCGATTCTCAGGTCTGGCAAGATTGATCGGGTCACTGGGTATGCTCAGGCCGATTGCATCAGGACTCGTGGGAATAGTCAGGCTCGGCTGGATACCCACGGATATAAAAAAAATAAAAAATAAAATCATAGGAAAGGTTCCATCTTGTTAATTGTTTCCAAATCGCGAAAGCTTAGCTTTTTGTTTTTCTTAGATTGGTAGGTAAGTGACTAATGTCGCTGTATGTTTGTGTATTTTTGCTTTGCATCTGCTTTTGTGTGGGGTTTGTATCTTTTTCTTTGTCCTGTGCTTGTTTCATTCGTACCGAAAAGGAAAAATAAAGCTCTTTGATTGGTATTGGTTTAAGTAGTTTACCGAATTTAGGGTCTGATTCGCCGAAAAGAGATTTTCAGATCTGGTCGATGCTTTTTGTAACCTAACTAGTAACTACTGTATCAACATACTGCAGATATCTCTCTCTCTCAATCGATCCATCCGTCCATCTAATTGATCGTATAAAATTAGGAATTAGAATGGCGATTTTTTTTTTCTCTGATTGTAGCTTTTTAGCGCGTTAGAATGGTTCCTTGTGGACTTCAGAGGCTGAGTATTTCTGGGAGCTTTTTTGACGAACATCGTTAAATGTCGCCCTGAATGTCGGAATTTTATTACTAGAATGGGAGTCTTGATGTAGATTATATGTTAATCAGGAGACTTTTGAGTTAGAACTTGTTTTTTTTATGCAAGTTCAGAGTTCTAAATTCTTACTTGTTTTGGGATTCTCTGCTTCACAGAAAGGAGAGCTGCGGCTGCTGCAACAGCCACCTCATTCAGAGGAAAGGTGCCTTATCTGGCTTCAATCTTTGAGAGAGCGAATTCACAGAATGGATACAGGGGGTGGGTGTCAAGTGCCCTTGTCCTTCCTGCAGCAGGTTTGCGTTGATGATCCCCTTGTAATTATTCAGTTTAAGTGCTGTTACCTTCTGGGTTATAGTGTTCTCTGTCTTATTTTCTGGTTCTACACAAGTTCTCTGATAACTGTGAAGATTTGCATGTTTAAAGAGTTGAACAATGCTGCAATTAAGCTTACAATTTTATGTATTGTTCTCTACTATATAAATCTATGAACTTGAGGTTTTCCTGACATTTTATTGCTCTTTCTTTTTGAGGTATTTTTATTGCTCTTTTACAAATACATATAGAGTTCTTATTGTTCTTTAAACTGTTAGTCTTACCTGGACTTCTTGAAATTCCTAGAAAATCTGTTGGGTTGTTTCTCATAATACTTATTTGCATGTGTATTCTAATGTTAATTAGAATAATATCCTTTAGACTATGGACGTTTCATTTAGAATTAGTTTGAGATGCAAAACATTGCATTGCTATAATTTTGTTGTTCAATCCTCTTTTTTTTTTTTTGAATGAAGTTCAATTCTCTTATTAAAAGAAAGGACATGATGGTTTAAGTAAAAGGTATGAGCAAGAAAGGCAGTGTTGGCGATAAAAAGATGAGGCTTGGAGACAACAGAAGGGGGCCCTTGTCCTTGTTTAAGTTATAGCATGTGATTTTCGCAACCTCTTCGACAGAAATTGTGGAATTTGCAACGGGTTGGAATAAAAGGCGAGGGGTTGTATTCTAGTTTTGAATGCTAACCTAGACTTCTCCCGACATCTTTTTGTAACTCCAAGCGGTTAACCTCTTTTCACCACCATCACCATGCTTCTTGCATTGATCAAAACCTTCTGCTGATCCTTTCCGCTTCTCTTTATCTCTGAGTCTATCTCTCGATGAAGGTTTCTATTCTGTTGTTCTCTGGCAATGTATGTCAGGAGTGAACTAATCATTGGTTTTGTGTTTTATTTTCTTGTTGTGATTAGAGTTGTTTTGACTCTTGATTTCATAAAATGTGAGAAAGAATTGTATTGACGGTCCGTGCACGTTATATACTTATATCTCCTCATGTCGAAATATCTAAACAAATTGCATTCTTACTACAAGGCACATACTTTATGAATTTGTGATTATGTTTTAGTTTTACATGTCCACCTTCAAGTTACAATTTTTTTTTTAAAATTTTTCCCACTATATATGTAAGTGTGGAAAATGCTGCTTGTGGATTATATCAGTGCATAATTCTTCATTTCCCATGCTTCATGTGTATACGTTGAAAATGGTGTTTGTTGTTCAATCCTCATATTAAAAGAAAGGACATGATGGTTTAAGTAAAAGGTATGAGCAAGAAAGGCAGTGTTGGCGATGAAAAGATGAGGCTTGGAGCGACAGAAGGGGGCCCTTGTCCTTGTTTAAGTTATAGCATGTGATATTCGCAACCTCTTCGACAAAAATTGTGGAATTTGCAAGGGTTGGAATAAAAGGCGTGGGGTTGTATTCTAGTTTTGAATGCTAACCTAGACTTCTCCTGACATCGTTCTGGAACTCCAAGCTGTCAACCTCTTTTCACTACCATCATCATGCTTCTTGCGTTGATCAAAACCTTATGCTGATCCTTTCGCCTCTCTCCATGTTTGAGTTTATTTGTTGATGGAGGCTTGGAGACAACAGAAGGGGGCCCTTGTCCTTGTTTAAGGTATATCACGTGATATTCGCAACCTCTTCGACAAAAATTGTGGAATTTGCAACGGGTTGGAATAAAAGGCATGGGGTTGTATTCTAGTTTTGAATGCTAACCTAGACTTCTCCTGACATTGTTCTGTAACTCCAAGCTGTCAACCTCTTTTCACTACCATCATCATGCTTCTTGCATTGATCAAAACCTTCGATCCTTTCGACTCTCTCCATCTTTGAGTTTATTTGTTGATGGAGGTTTTCTTTTCTCTTATTCTTTGGCGTTATATGTCATGAGAGAACTGATCATTGCGTTCGTCTTTTATTTTCTTGTTCTTATTAGAGTTGTCTTGATTTGTTAAATGTAAGAAATAATTTTATTGGAGGTCCATGCATGCTATATACTTGGGGTTAATTTCACAGATGGTCACTCAAGATTACAATTTGTAACACTTTGGTCACTAAACTTACATTTGTCCCAAATATATCACTCAACTTTACAAAACGTTTCAACAAAATAACTCCGACCACTCTCCGGTCAAAAACCAACCAGCGATGCTGACATGGCGTCACGTGGGATTTCATGGGAGGTCACTTAAGTTGTTAAGTGATGACATGGCATGCAACGCACCCACCCACTCTTAGTTCACCCCGGCTCGTCTTTGCCACACCCCCTGTCCTCTCCCCGCCCCCATTGGTTCCCCCGCCCCCCCCCCTCCCATCTGGCCCCTTGTTTCCCCCCTCCGGTTGTCTCTCCCCCCCCCCACGCTTGCTTCTCCCCCCCACCCCCCCCCGGTTCCCCACGCCCCCCCCCCCCCCTGCCGTCGTCTCCTCGCCCCCACTGGTACCTCTCTCTCGCGGAGCTTCGATCGGCCGTGCGACCGGTTGGGGGCGGGAGCGACCGGTTTGGGTGGGGGGGGGAACCGTGGGGGCAGGGGGAGACGATTGGTGGGGGGTGGGTACGACAGTTGGGATTTGGGGGGGGGGGGGGAGGGCACGACCCGTAGGGGGCTGGGGGGGACGGGGGGCGGCCGGGGGGACCGGTGGGGGCGGGGGAGATGACCGGGGGGGGGGAGGCGAGAGGCACCGGTGGGGGTGGGGGAGAGACGGCCGGGAAGGGGGTGGCGGGGGCACCCGGTGGGGGTGGGGGAGAGACTAATATATACTTGTCTCCTTACATTAGAATATTTAAACAAATTGCAAATCTTACTCCAAGGCACATACTTTATGAATCTGTGATTATGTTTTACATGTCCAACTTCAATTTTTTTCATTTTTATTTTTCCCACTATAGCATGTGTATACGTGGAAAATGTTGTTTGTGGTTTATATCAGTGCATAATTCTCCATTTCTCATGCTTCATATTCAACGTTCTCTATGTATGCCATGGCCTCTTCTTTTTCTTTTGCTTCATTACTATTTAAGTATTCAGTTAATGAATTTCCTTGCTTTTCCTCCTATAGCTTACATGCTCCAGGAGCAGGAGGCACATGCTGCTGAGGTACGACCACCAACCTAAGGGCTTCTTCTCTTCATTGTAGAATCTGTTTCTTTTTTGTGTTGGTTCTTTACCTGATATAATGTTCAATGTTCTGTTTAAATTCCAGTTGGAACGAACTTTTATTGCTATTAAACCAGATGGAGTTCAGAGGGGGCTGGTAAGATAACTCGTTATCCCCTTTTATCATTTAAGCATATTGATAGAGAAACTGTATTTCAATCCATTAGCTCCTGTCTGTATGTGGGGTACTTAGCAGGTGTGCGTCTTGAACTATCATTTCCTAATATTAATTTAGGATTTGATTGGTTTAAAGTATATATATATATATATATATATATTTTTTTTTTTTAGTTTTAAAACAAGAATATACTTCTACTTTGCTAACTTCTGGTTTGATAGAGCTGCATTGTTGAATGTTTTGTGCTTTTTCATTCACTCATGATTTTTGTAACAGGTTGCAGAAATTGTGTCGCGTTTTGAGCGCAAGGGATACAAACTTGTGGCCGTTAAGTTGGTGATTCCGTCCAAGGATTTTGCCGAGAAACATTACCATGATCTTAAGGAGAGACCTTTCTTTAGTGGTCTTTGCGACTTCCTTAGCTCAGGCCCGGTGCTAGCCATGGTAAAGCAAATTAACAACCATCAAATATATTATTTGGTGTATATTTGTTTTTGGTAGTCAAAAGCCTGGCTCCATGTTTTTATAGGTTTGGGAAGGTGAGGGAGTTATAAAGTATGGTCGGAAACTTATCGGAGCAACAGATCCCCAGAAATCTGAGCCAGGAACAATCAGGGGTGATCTTGCTGTTGTTGTTGGAAGGTATGATTCTCAAATGATAGTAATATTCACCCTTCTTATCAAAATCAAATAATTATAACAAAAATGATCATTATTGCTACATTAGGGCACCCTTTTTTACTATTTCTTAAATGACGTCCGACATAATCTGGTTACTCGTAATCTCGTAAGGCACCACCATCCCTGTCAGTTCCCTAGAAAGCTATCCGTTCCCTCAATGAAATGTACATGGACCTGCCGATTTTACTGCCAATTTTGAGACTAATACTTCATTTCAATTGAGGCAGTGTGTTTGCCAACCAGGGTCTTCTGGTATCATCTATAGAGATGCTATTTCGGACCATCATCACTTACCGATATCATGTAGGAACGCTGCTCGTCAGCTCAGCATTTCTCCATGAATGACTTTTTGCACTAGGCTCAGTTGCTGCCTGTGACCATTTCTATTAAATACCCTCCCAAGTGCTTCCAGTAGTGGCTGATATGAGAATTTTTAAGAGACTCTCTTCCTTGAAGCATCTTATGCTGTTTGTTTAGTTCATTGCAGGGCTCTTTGCACTGACATGGCTTTTACATGCAGGAATATCATACATGGCAGTGACGGTCCTGAGACGGCGAAGGACGAAATAAATCTATGGTTTAAACCAGAGGAGTTGGTCAGTTACACCAGCAACGCAGAGAAGTGGGTTTACGGCGTCAACTGATCACTCATCTTCTTGAATTTTGTTCTATCGATTTTTCGGCATGTACTACTTGATATGGGAGGAAGCGTATTTGCTTCCGAACTCTCTGAGTACCATGGGAGATTCTTCAGTGGCTAGGAGCATCAACACAATAAGTTTCCACCAATAAATTGAGACCCATTAAAGCTTAGCCACCCCACAATGGCATGGGAAATAAATTATTGATTTTGTAGAGACACTTGTCCCTGGGACTGCTCAAATAATGTTTATCAGAATTTTTTGGAGGAATCCATTTTGATTCTTATGTGCTAATCTTTCTGCTGTTAGAATTTAATGTTTTTTTTTGTCCTCTGCGCGCGCGTGTATGTGTGGTTTATTTATTTATTTATTTATTATGTGTCAATCTCTTTGATGCATGTGTTTGAACATTTTCAAAACAAAATGTTTAGTCTCACGTGGAAAGTTTAGGGCCGATGAAAACAATATAAAAGCTTTTGCACACTTCTTTTAAGTGTCAAAAGAAGCTCAGCATGAGCTGCCGAGTGAGTCACACGCCCTCAACACTTGTGCTCAAGGAAAGTGACATAGATACATTTTTTGAAATCATTGATGATTCTTCTTGTCCAACAACATTTTTTTTTTTTTTTTGAAACCATCTGCCAATCGACTTAAGGAATAAACAGTGAAGAGAGAGAATTCTTGAAAATAGAAGTAGGCTATGTTTGACAACATTAACTGATAATTTAGCTGATAAATGATGATTTAGTTGATAGCTGATAATTTTGCTAATAGATGTTAGTAACTGAAAGTTGGTAATCCAACTGATCAATTAAATTTGTTTGGAAAAATTAGTTGATTAGGTAGCTAATTAATATAAAATGTCATAAAAGTACATTCTTTTTAAACTTAAACATATTACATACACAATTATATTTTGTATTATTTTTTCTATTCATATATATATCATTACATTATTAATTAATATAACACATGTATAATCATACTACTAATTGTTGTAAATATTTTTCTAAGAGAAACTTATTGTTTAGATTGTGATTGAAATATATGTTTGCAATTAAACATATACATTAAAATCATTAATACCAACGGTTTATTTGTTTAGACTATAGTGGAAAGAAAAATATATACTATCTTGATTCACCTTAAGCGCTCAGATTCAACGCATCCTTGATTGTGAGCCTTAATTGTTGCATCAATACGTATACATTGATGTGTACATCAAACTTGATGTGCATCAAAGGACTCTTAATAAGTGTGCCAAATTGAAGAGTCCAACAATTTCAACTTTTCGATAATCACGCTACGCATATCTCGAGACGCATCCAATGTATATTTTTATTTCATTTTAAACTATACAAAAGTAGATCAACTTAGCTAGCTTCTAATAGAAATTGTGTTTTAAGATAAGTTTAATGAAAATGGACACTCTTTAATGTTGGTGTGAGGCATTTATTTATTTATTTTTATCAAAATGCCCTTATATAATGAGAAAAAAATAACATTGATAGTCTAATCTATTTGTGTTTATATATATGGTTACACGTGTGTTTGTGTTGTACAGGTTACACGTGTTTGTGATATGGTTCATTATTTTTTACCCAAAAAAAATTGAAACCAGCCCTGGAGAAAAGAAGAAGTAGGGACAAACTTGAAAAGAGAAAATAAATATCACGTTTATAAAACGAAACGCTTTTGGAGGTAACAGTTTATTAATCAAAGTAGAACACAATCTACTTGATAAACTACTTTGTGCATACCAAACAAAATCGTAAACTCATCCAATTCATCACTTTGAATCAAATTTAAAAAAAAATAATCTCGCAACTATAACCTACCTGCAAAGAACTACTGATCTTTCAATTCAATTGTGTTCCTAACCCAAAAACCCATTAGTGACGACTTCTTTGACCCTAATACTCGGATATTGATTTGGTGAACATTTATTGACTATATAATTAAAGAACAATGATTTGTTGACATTAGTTGAAACACAATCCAATCGCACTGCTGACGTGATGCCCACGCGGTGTGCATCTTTGATATACTTTTTGGTAGGGGTTTACCCAATAGATCAAAACCAATTCAATGAATTTGAGTTGAGTTCAAAAGGCTATTGATTTGGGTTGGACTATTCGAATTTGAGAATCAATAAGTTTGTTCAGTATTTAGGTTATATATTAGTAAACCCAATTAGACCCGAACCAACCGTGACTACACTGAGTATTTGTAAAAGATTTAGATATAGTTAATTTATATATACATAATAAAATCTTAAATCTCAATCGATCTCAAATATCTTTTGAGAGATTTTCTCACTTGTATCAATCAACAATATACCAAATAACCGCTCCGTTTTATATCAAGTTGAGCTTTTTGGACTTGTCTACCCTTTAATAATTTAACCATTTTTAAATGGTTACTCTTTTAATTTATTTTTAGACTTCAATTTGATTTTACTTTGAAGAACTATGTATAATTTGCATCTTGTTTTTCGAAGGCGAGGAACTTCATAAGTGGTTTAATAATTTTGCTTCAATATTAGTTTGATAACAATGCTATATTTTTGTTGCCACTTGATCATATTTTTGTTTGGGTTATTTTTATTTTGAAGTGAACTAAAACTTGAAATTATATGTTGCAGAAGTATATGCATGGGGGTTTACTTCCTCATTTTTGAAAGAAAAAATATTATGATATATAAAATCAACCGGAGGATTGAAACTAACTCAATTCAAATTTATTGAGTTGGGTGGGTTTGATTTTAAAGAGCCAATAGGTTTGATTTGGATCTAAAAAAATATAAACTCGAATTATTCGGTTTGGTTTGTGTTTGAGGCCAAACCCGAATCAACCAAACTTTTGCGCACCTTTACTTTCTAGTAGGACTCACATCTAAAAATAAGGAAGCCGCGTGGGCGCCACATAGTACGTGCGATGGGTTTGTGTTTGGGTATTGTCACCAAATCATTTTCCATAATTAAAATCTAATTTTAAATCAACTTTCAATCTTTCCTACCTCGAAGTGCTTTTGAAATTCAAGTACAATTCAATATTTGATTACTTCCTCCATTGTTGCCATGTGTTTGAATTAGAATGAGAAAAAAGGTGGGTACAGGTACCTTTAATTCCAATGTTGTCTTTTTTTTTTTTCTCTCTAAAAAAAGTAAAAAAAAAACCTATATATGAAAAATATTACTAATCTTTTTAAATATCCAATATTATTATTATTTTATTTTATTTTGAGGCCCAAACATCTAACATATCTTAGGTTTAATTTTTAGTATTTATGAATTAAAATTTTAAGGTTTACTATTTAAGCTTTAAATTTAAAGTTTAAGGTTGTCAAAGCATCGATCTCTAGTAAGATGGTAAACACAACATTTATCAAAAGACGAAGTTTGAGAAGGTAATGAATTCGAATTTTACTTACGTAAGAAAAAATAAAAGTTTAATGGTTAGTATCTAGGGTTTCCTATTTAAAATTTAGGATTAGGGGTTAGGATTTTGTTGCAGGCTAAGAGATGAGGGAAGAGAGTGAGGAAGGGCAGAAGGTTTAGACGAGAATAAGAGGCAGAGAGGAGAGCAGTTGAGAGAAAAGATAAATTTTTGTCTATGGTTTCATTGTTTCATTCATTCAATATATAGGATACACTTTGTAACTTTGACAGACTGTAAGGCCTACTTTTCAAATTAGTGGCCATATTTCCCTGCACAATTCATGACCTACTTTTAGGTTGTCGGCCATAGTCGGCCATATTTTCCTGCACTATTTGATTACACAAGAATTGATAACCTCTTTACATCCGCACGAAATCCTTATGCTTCCTTGGGGCATTCATTGTGCGTGAACTCCTCCTTAGTTGGTCTTGGTTCGACTTGGGTCTTTATCGAGCTTGCAACATTGCCGGGTCTTCAAAAGAGACCTTGTCCTCAAGGTCAAAGTGAGGGAAGTCGGTGGGAAGTCCGAGAATGTTTCCCACGAGGCATCAGCTGGAGTTTGGCCTTCCCATTGGATTAAGACTTGGGGAATTAGACGCCCATTAAGAAAGATTTGACGATGACCAAGGACCGCTTTTGGATGGATGAGGGGATGAGAACCCATGAAATCCGCAGGCAGGGGATTGGATTGGGGAACGGGGTCACCAAAACAGCGCTTGAGAAGAGAGACATGGAAAACGTCATGGATTTTGGAGGATGGAGGGAGAGCCAGCTTGTAGGCAACATTGCCAATTCGCCCTGTGATTTGAAAGGGACCATAGAAGCGTTTGCTGAGTTTGGCACTGCGGCGATGAGCAACCGAGGTCTGGCGATAGGGTCGTAGCTTCACAAAGACCCAATCATCAATCTGGAATTCGATATCTGTTCGATGTGGGTTCGTTTGGTCACGCATACGTTGCTGAGCGCGAGCAAGGTTCTCTTTGAGGGATGTTAAAACACGAGCTCTGTCTTGTAGGAGTTCGTCCACTGCAGCAATAGGGGAAGTGCCAGAGATGTAATCAAGAAGGGATGGTGGCGATCGCCCAAAAACAACTTCAAAGGGTGATGTCTTAATGGAGGAATGCCAAGCAGTATTGTATGACCACTCGGCCCAAGGGAGGTATCGAACCCAAGTGGAGGGGAAATCCATTGAGAAGCATCGCAAATAGTCCTCAGGCACCGATTAAGTACCTCGGTTTGTCCGTCCGTTTGAGGGTGGTAAGCGCGCTCATTGAGAGAAGCTGTTCCTTGAAGTTTGAAAAGTTCCTTCCAAAATGTACTCATGAATAAGGGATCACGGTCGAGATGATGGAGGTCGGTAAGCCGTGTAATCGGCAAATTTCTTGAACAAAGGTGGAAGCTAGGTTTGAGTGTGATGTTGGAAGATAGAGCACAAAAGTGGGCATGTTTCGACAAGCGATCAACCACCACAAGAATTGTGGACTTACCATTTGACAGTGGAAGATTAGTAATGAAATCCATGGAAATTGATTCCCATATTTTGCCCGGCAATGGAAGAGGTTGGAGGAGGCCTTGTGGGGCACGATTAAAAGGTTTGATTTGTTGGCAAATGTGACATTCCTTAACAAATTGTGAAAGCGATTGCTTGAGTTGTGGCCAATGAAAAAGCTGAAAGACGGGCCATGGTGCGTTGCATGCCGGCGTGGCCTCCACTAGGAGAGGAATGAAATTCATGGAGGAGGAGGAACTTCTTGGGCGTGTCATCCGGAACCAAAATTTTGTTGGCGTAGAGAACTAAGCCGTCACGGATGGAATAGTTGGGGAAAGAATGTGGAGCTGGCTGAATATCTGAGAGTAATTGAGTGCCAGCCGGATTCGATTTGTAGTAGTGTCGGAACGCCTGAAGTATGGTGGGAATCGGTTGCGAGCAACCTTGGAGTGCAGCCAACGACGGGTCGAGAGCGCGGGAGAGAGCATCCGCAGGGATATTGGTATTGCCTGGTTTGTAGATGATGTCAAAGTCGTACCCCAATAATTTAGTGAGCCAACGTTGTTGAGCCGGGGTGTTGATTGTTTGGTGTAGGATGGAGCGAAGGCTTTGGTGATCGGTCACGACTTGAACGGCGACCCAAAAGATATTGGCGCCATTTTTGGATAGCTTCGGTGATCGCATAAAATTCTCTTTCATAGGCGGAAGCATTTGGAGAGTAGGTGTTAAAAGTTTCTTTGAAATATGAAATGGGATGCCCATGTTGAGTGAGGACAACACCAATGGCTACACCGAAGCATCTGTGAAGAGAGTAAAAGGCTCGAGAAATTGGGGAGCGCTAGCACCGGTGTGGACATAAGTGCTTGTTTCAAGGTTGTGAAAGCATCTAAAGCCTCGAACTCCAAATAAAAGCATCCTTCCGCATGCGGTAGTTGAGTGGGGAGCCGCATGATAGAGGCAAATTTGGCCACAAATTTTCGGTAGTAGCTGGCGAGGCCGAGAAAGCCACGGAGGTGCTTGACAGTGCGGGGCTCTGGCCAATGTTGAATAGCATTAATTTTGGCGGGATCAACAGCGACACCAGCGGCAGAGACGATATGACCCAAATAAGTGAGAGAGGAGGCTCCGAACTCACACTTAGAAAGCTTGACAAAGAAGTGGTTAGCATGCAGAATAGCAAAAACATCATGAAGATGAGTAAGATGGGAAGCCCACGAGTCGCTGTAGATGAGTATGTCGTCAAAAAAGACGAGCACATACCTCCTCAATTGGTGTTTGAACAGAGTGTTCATAGTTGCTTGAAAGGATGAAGGTGCGTTAGAGAGCCCAAATGGCATTACCACGAATTCGTAATGGCCTTCATGAGTACGAAAGGCGGTTTTGTGGATGTCGCAGTGCTGAATTCTCAATTGATGGTAGCCGGCGCGCAAGTCAAGTTTCGTGAAGATGCGTGCCCCATAGAGTTCGTCAAGAAGCTCGTCAACCGTCGGGATTGGAAAGCGATCTTTAACGGTAATGGCATTGAGGGCACGGTAGTCGGCAAAAAACGCCATGTGCCATCTTTCTTTTTACCAAAAGCACCGGAGAGGAGAATGGACTAGTACTAGGTCGAATGATGCCATCCGTAAGCATTTGTTGGACGAGCTTTTCAATTTCAGATTTCTGAAAATGTGGGTAACGGTAGGGGCGAACATTAACAGGATGAGAGCCCGGCAAAAGCGGAATGGTGTGATCAGTGGGCCGAGTTGGTGGAAGACCAACTGGCGGAGCAAAAATGTCCGAGAATTCCTTGAGTAGTGGTGCCAATTTAGGTGGGATAGTGGGGGTTTCCGTGGTAGGAGGATGGGAAGTATCAGAGAGGGAGAGGTGAAAAAATTCAGCGACACCATTGGATTTTGTAATCTTTTGTAGTTGAGCAAAGGAGAGTTGCATACAAGAAGTGGGGCGCAAGCCCATGAGGCGAATGCAATTCGAGCCACGAAAGAACTCTAAGTATAAGTCATTATAATCAAAAGTTGTTCGACCGAGTGATTTGAGCCACTGAACACCCAGAACAACGTCCGCGCCGTAGAGAGATAGGACATGGAGATCGAGCGTGCAATCAAAAGAGCCCAATGAGAGTGAAACATCCTTACAAAAGCCGACACAGTGGAGCGAATCGCCATTTCCAACTGTGACAGTCATTGAGGCAGCCGGTTGGATAGGTAAGTTGAGGAAACGAGCTATGAGAGCTTGGATGAAATTGTGTGTTGAGCCACCATCGACAAGGACAATGACTTTGTTGCCAGCGATGGAGCCTTCGAGCCGTAGTGCCACAGGAGCCTCGTGACCAGCAAATGCATGTAAGGATATTGTTGGAATAAGGGCAAGAGCAGGGGTCTCTGTTGGAGTCTCCAACAATGGTGGTTCAGGTGTTGGCGGGCCTTCAAGAGTGAGTAAATCATGGTGAATGTCGTCGTCGTCGACAGAAAGGCAAAGGAATTGACGAGTGCGGTTACACCTATGGCCCGGGACGAACTTATCGTCACAATTATAGCAAAGCCCTTTCTCTCGACGTGCCGTCATTTCAGCCGGTGTGAGGCGGCGGGTGGTAGTGGTGGTGGATGGGTAGTGGTTGTGGGTTTAGGTTGTGAAATGAGGTTTGGGGTAGGATTAAAGCGAGGAGGTAATTTGGAGGGGTTGGGTTTTGCAGCTGCAAGTTTATCATTGACAACTTTAGCCATACCCATTGCTTCACGGAGTGTTTGGGGCCGCAATAGAAGCAATTCTCGCTGGATATCATCTTTCACGCCAGAGATGAAACAATTGAGGAGATTTAACTGGGAAAGGCCAGTAGTGCGGGTGGACAGGGCCTCAAAGTCCTCTATGTATTGTTCCAACGATGAAGATTGTTTCAACTTGAAAAGAGAAGCTTCATAGTTGAGGAAGTTGGAAGGACCAAAGCGATTGTTGAGGGCTGCAGTGAAATCGGCCCATGTAGTGAGTTGGTTGGTGTTATACAACCAATGAAACCATTGAAGTGCCGTGCCCGACATATAGAAGGAGGCGACGGAGAGGCGTTGGTCTAGTGGCGTGTTGTGGTAGAGAAAAAATCTCTCAATTTGAAACAACCAACTGAGGGGGTTATCGCCTGAGAAAACAGGGATTTCAAGTTTAGGCAAGCGAAGTTGGGTGCACTGGGGTCATGGTGGGAAGGTTTGTGGTGGTGGATGTAAGGTGATGGAAGTAGTGGGGTGGCTTGGTTGGAAGGTTGGTGTGGAAGGGAGGCATTGTGATGGGTTTGGCTAGATGAGGGAGTGGGAAGTAAGGGTGGTGGTTGTAATGGAGGATGTACAGGTTGTGTTTCCAAGCTATTCAGGCGTTGGAGGACTTCAGTCATCATCTTGTGGATATTCTCAGAATAAGAGGCAGAGAGGAGAGCAGTTGAGAGAAAAGATAAATTTTTGTCTATGGTTTCATTGTTTCATTCATTCAATATATAGGATACACTTTGTAACTTTGACTGACTGTAAGGCCTACTTTTCAAATTAGTGGCCATATTTCCCTGCACAATTCATGACCTACTTTTAGGTTGTCGGCCATAGTCGACCATATTTTCCTGCACTATTTGATTACACAAGAATTGATAACCTCTTTACATCCGCACGAAATCCTTATGCTTCCTTGGGGCATTCATTGTGCGTGAACTCCTCCTTAGTTGGTCTTGGTTCTGACTTGGGTCTTTATCAGAGCTTGCAACAGATTTCTTTTTGTAGCCTATTAAATTTAGATTTTTTCATGCATAATAAAAGCCGGGCAAAGATAGAAAGAAAATGCTTTGCAACTTAACATGGCAAGTAGCACAGACGCACCGTGGCTCGATGTTGCATCTTGATGCACTCGCACGTATCTTGATGTCTATCGGACGAAACGTCCGTATCTGTGTTCCTGAACTAGCGTTCTGTCTGTTCGCGCGCGAACGTTCCGGGCATTCCAAAATAACATACAACCCAAATCTACTTATAGTTTCTATATTTTTTTGACTCTCCCCAGATTTCCCTTCCTTCCCAAAACGTGCCAAATTCCACTGTTGGAGTTGTGCTCGTTAATTAGGGTTTGTTTGCTACAATGGCCGACCGATTGAGTCGTATCGCCATTGTCGACGCTGATAGGTGCAAGCCTAACAAGTGCCGTCAAGAGTGCATGAAAAGCTGCCCCGTCGTAAGGCAAGATTCCAACACTGGTATCAAGAAAGGTGCGCATCGCTTCTTATCATTAAATTAGGTTTTCTAAACCCGGTCTGGTTGCCACAACGGTAATGGCGAAGGCAGGGTTGGTTCTGTGAGTTATGCGCACGACGTCGGTTTCGATTTTTCGATTCTAGTTTGTGATTTGTGGAATTCGATCGAGCCTAAATTCATGAAAATCATTGATTTGTGGTTCCTTTGGTCGGTTTCGAAGTAGTATTTGTTCACTTATTTGTTATTAATTCTTTTATAGGCAAGTCGTGTATTGAAGTGACTCCTTCTTCTAAGACTGCGTTCATATCTGAGGAGTTGTGCATTGGTTGTGGTATTTGTGTCAAGGTTAGTTGTCAATAAATTTGTGTTTGACATTGTAAATTGTTAAAAGGCATTGGTTCTTGATTTGACATTTAAACTTTCATCAGTTCACTTTTGCTCCATAAATGTTCATTTCCTTAAACTTTTGGTTATTTTGATAACAGCGGTTGCTAACAAATCGAGCAATTCACATGCGGTTCACAACTGATTCATCGATTCAAAAAATTGATTCTGTTACTAACCGTAACCCTCCGAACTTAACAAAAGGACTAAAAAATAAAAGTTCAGGGACCAAAATTGAACCGATTAAAGTTTGAGGATCAAATCAACAAAAACTTGAAAGTTCAAGGATCAAATTATACTAGTTGCCATTGTTAGATAGAGTAATATGTTGAGTTTTGTGTTTTTTGTTTGGGGAGTACAGAAATGCCCATTTGATGCTATTAAGATCATCAATTTGCCAAAAGATTTGGATAAAGATACGACTCACCGTTATGGACCAAACAACTTCAAATTGCATAGGTAAAGTATAATAAATAAATTCATGCCTAATGTAGTTCATGTGGTGACGTAGTAGGATTTAACTGAAACATTTTGTTTTTATAGGTTACCAGTTCCTCGGCCGGGTCAAGTTCTGGGTTTAGTTGGCACCAATGGTATTGGGAAATCAACTGCCCTCAAAGTATTAGCTGGAAAGTTGAAGCCTAACTTGGGTCGCTTCAATCTATTGTATTCCCTTGTCTGAGTTAATGGTGTCTATCTTGGTTTTGTTTCTTTACGTAACAGCTAACTAATGGTGCATCATCTTTCCTAGAATCCTCCTGATTGGCAAGAAATCTTGACTTCCTTTCGAGGTTCGGAGCTTCAGAATTATTTTACTCGCATGCTTGAGGACAATTTGAAGGTTTGCATGTTAATATTCTCATAATGAGCATTCTAATGTTTCTTCCCTTAGTTTATTTGTGCATTGTAGTATTCATTTCAATTTAGGCTTACCAGACAAATATATCTTAACGTTTCAAAATTTTTGTAAAAATATCATAACGTTTCAATTTTAACAAAAATATCCAAACTTTTTGATTTTTGTAAATTGTATCCTCACTTCCTATTTTTAGTGAATTACACTTAAAAATAAAACAAATTATGCATACAATTTCAAAATTTTTGTAAAAATATCATAACGTTTCAATTTTAACAAAAATATCCTAACTTTTTGATTTTTGTAAATTGTATCCTCACTTCCTATTTTTAGTGAATTACACTTAAAAATAAAATAAATTATGCATACAATTGAGAATATTATATTATATAAATGGAATTGGTATGTAATCTAGTGATCATTCATCACTTTGATTGTAGTTTGATACATAATAATTACAAACAAGGATACACTTTGCATGAAACTAAAAAGGTTAGGATATATTTGCAAAAATTGAAACGTTAAGATATTTTTGCAAAAATTTTGAAACGGTAGGATGTATTTGGCTATTAAACCTTTAATTTAAGAAGGAGTACTTTGATGAGCGTGGGCTGTTTCATAATTCCTGCGCCTCTGCCTTTCTAGCAACTGCTGGTGCGCCGGCTTAAAAAAAAATCCTAGTTTTGCAAATTGATGTGTATCTGAGTTCGTAATGGGATTGGATCACCAACCACAAGATTTCAGACCTTATTTACTACCTTAATAGAGGAGGACTTTGACGCCCATTCTTCATTTCAAAAATAGTTAAGGGAGTTGCGATAGGTTGATAGCCAGCGTAAAAATTTTGTCACTTTTCATGAAATTGATCAAACACATACGAGCACAATGGAAAAGTTTGATCCATGTAGTCGACCCCAATTAAGTTGGGATTGAGGCTATGTTGTTGTTGTTGTTGTTGTTGTTGTGTTGTTTGAGCTGGTAGTTTATCTTTATATCTTTGTTAACTATCTTGTTTATTGTTATTTCCATCATTTCTATCCTTTTAGATTGGATAGCTGATAGCATCATAGATTGCATATAAGTCACTTGGCTTTATCTTGGCCCTAAGCATCTTCAGGAGAATTCTTTTGTGTTTAGCTTCGTGAATATGTTCATGTTCACCTTTTGCTTATCTTTCCATGTTCACATCAAAATCAGTTTTCTTTCCTGTTTTTCTTCTCGCTAATGCCATTCTTAATGTCAATCAGGCTGTCATCAAGCCTCAGTATATTGACAACATACCAAAGTCAGGTCAAGGAATTGTTGGTCAGGTGATTGACCTTAAAGATGAGAGAGACGTGAAGGCAGAACTCTGTCTTAACCTTGAGTTGAACCAGGTTCTAGATCGAAATGTGGGTGATCTATCTGGGGGAGAGCTGCAAAGGTTTGCTATTGCTGTGGCGGCAATGCATAATGCAGAGATATACATGTTTGATGAACCTTCGAGCTATCTTGATGTGAAACAGAGGCTTAAAGCTGCGCAAGTAATTCGATCTTTGCTTAGGCCAAATAGGTACTGACTACTGACTACTTCAGTGGTATACCATGCAAAAGCTCTTGAATTTTTTGTTCCGAATTGGTGCTTGCATTTATGGTAATGTGATATTTCTAACACTAAATCGTCATGTTTTGTTTGGCAGCAATGTGATTGTTGTGGAGCATGATCTTAGTGTTTTAGATTACTTATCAGATTTCATTTGCTGCTTATATGGGAAGCCCGGTGCATATGGGGTCGTTACACTTCCTTTCTCTGTTAGAGAAGGAATTAATATCTTCTTGGCTGGATTTGTCCCAACTGAAAAACTCTGTTTTCGAGATGATTCACTCACATTTAAGGTGACAATTTTCTTCCTTTCTCTCTTCAAACCGTAATCTAGATAATGACTTTTTGAAGTTGTAAGAAGTGTCTTGGCATTGTGAATCTGACAATAATTATGTTGCTTTTTTCTCTAGGTTGCAGAGACTCCACAGGAAAGTGCAGAAGAGATTCAGACATATGCTCGATATAGGTATCCCACCATGAGCAAAACTCTAGGAGGCTTTAAGCTTCACGTGATTGAGGGAGAATTCACTGATTCTCAGATTATTGTCATGCTTGGTGAGAATGGGACTGGGAAGACGACTTTCATACGCATGTTGGTAGGTCCTTATTGTTATTGTGCTCCCTCTGTTCTTACGTTAAGTTTATTTAGTTACCCTCATGATGCGTCTCTTATTCATTTTTATATTGTTAAAATACAATCTCAGTTTGATCTATGGTGACAAATGACTGTTATAAATTACTCCTTTTTTTAGCCATTTCATGCTAATTTGTTTCTATTGTAGGCTGGTCGTTTGAAGCCTGATGTTGTAGAGGATTCTGATGTTGAAGTTCCTGAATTCAAAATCTCTTACAAGCCGCAAAAGATCAGTCCAAAGTCTCCATCATCTGTTAGACACCTTCTTCAACAAAAAATTCATGATTCTTACAGGGATCCTTTGTTCATTTCAGATGTCATGAAGCCACTTCAAATCGAGCAATTAAAGGACCAAGAAGTTATGAATCTATCTGGTGGAGAATTGCAAAGAGTTGCATTGTGCCTATGCCTTGGAAAGGTTGGCATGATATAGCTCATGTTTGATGCTTTGAAAATAAAATTTGTTAACTTTGAATTTTTTCTACAACGCTCTATTGTTGGTGAAGAAAATATTTTGTTTGTTGTGGGTGTGTGTGTGTGTTTTTGTTTTTTTGTTTTTTTCACTTTTCTCTTTGAATCATGATCATTAGTTGATGTATGTGGTTGATTGAGTTTTTTTTTCTTTTCTTTTTTGGGTTATCGATTGCTTTTTTTTTTTTTTTTTTTTTTTTTTTTTTTTTTTTTTTTTTTGTTGTTGTGGGGGGGGGGGGGGGGGGGGTGCTGGTATTATGTTCAGTTGCTTGCTTATAGTTGGTGAAATACTGGATTCAAGAATTGTGCTGTATCTGGGAAAGAGAAAATGTAGTTATTGTGCTTTTGACCCAAATGCTGGTGCACGAGGTGAAGCAATACATTAGTCTATTGGTGGGAAACTTGGTTATGGTTGTTTGGAAGGAGTTCCTTACCCATGATATTCGTAATTTTGTTTTGTCAATCTGAAGTATGGTTAAGATGAGAAATCAAGTAGATGCATTTTTCAACTGTTAGAGAGGTAATTTTCAACTAAAAAATGATACATATATACGCATGCATTAGAATTTAGGCCACTTGGTTCACTCATTATAAGGGAGTGGATGTTCAGTTGATTTTGTTCATCTGTTTTGGCATGGGTCTCGCAGAATTCCAAAGTCATCGTTGGGGGGTTTTTTGTATTTGTTTTCTTTCCAAGGAAGCTTTTAATAACTGTTTGCTTGTATTGTGCCACATCTTATTTGTATGATCGCCATAAAGTAGTATAAAAGTGTTTTTTTTTTTTTTTTCCATGTCCATAGTTGTTGCTTGATAATTCCAGTAGAGCTGGAATGGTTCTGTTTGTTGAGTGGTTAGCGCTTCTTTTCTTTTTTGGCTTAACGATTGAGCTTTTTTTTGTTTAAGTTAACACTTGAGCTTCTTTAATCTGTAGCATTTTTACTCCCGTTCAGTTATTTGCTTATAGTTGGTGCAATACTGGTTTCAAGAATTGTGTTGAATCTGGAAAAAGACAAAATGTAGTTATTACGCATTTTTACCCAATTGTTGATGCATGAGGTGAAGCATACATTAGTCTTTGTTATGGTTGTTTGGAAGAAGTTCCCTTCCCATGATATTTGTAATTTTGTACCCTCTCTCTTTTGTCTATTGTAAATTTATATATCTGAGGCCCTGATAAGTGATGATGTCTTGTTGTGTGCGAATATAGGCCACATATTTCAGTAGTATTTCAGTTATTATGATTTTGTTCATCTGATTTGGCATGGAAGTCATGGACTTCTAAAGTCATCATTAGGCTTTTTGGTATTTGTTTTTTGCAAGGAAGCTTCTAATGACTGTTTGCTAGTATCGAACCACGTCTTATTTGTATGATCATCATAAAGTAGTTTTTTTTTTAATTGTTGTCCATAGTTGCTGCTTGATAATTCCAGTACAGCCGGAATGGTTTTGTTGGTTGAGTAGTCAGTGCTTCTATGCCTATGTATATATCATCTTTGTTTTCTCCTCTTTTGCCTTTTGTTGCCGTGTTAATGTGTTTACGATAATTTCAGTAGATACTGGAATGGTTGTACTTGTTGACTGGTTAGTGCATCTATGCTTTTTTATACAGTATCATTCTCGTTTTTCAACTTTTCTACTCTTTGCTTTTTTTTTTTTTTACAGTGATGTGTTTATGGTGTTTACTTTTGGAGTGCTTTCTCCTTAATATAAATGAGCAAAAGTTTGCATTTTGATGCTGGAGATCGAACACTAAACTGATTTAATCATTTTACAGGAGGCAGATATATATTTGATAGATGAACCTAGTGCTTATCTAGACTCAGAACAGCGTATTGTTGCTTCAAAAGTTATAAAAAGATTCATTCTCCACAAAAAGAAGACTGCTTTTGTTGTTGAGCATGACTTCATAATGGCCACTTACTTAGCAGATCGTGTGATAGTGTATGAAGGAAAGCCATCTGCGGGTTGTACTGCAAATGCTCCTCAGTCCTTGTTGACTGGAATGAATCTTTTCTTATCTGTAAGTCTTTATAGCTTTGTGTTTCTCTCATGTAATCCTGTTTTCTTAATCACCTTTACAATCTTTCAGATGCTTTAAGTTGATGTAGGATAATCTAGAGGTTTTGAACTAAAAAAAGCTAACTTGCATTAGAATTGTGAATTTATGGGTTTTAGTCTTGGAGAACAGGCTTACTGAGACAGATTATGAGTGGACAAGTTTGAGTGATTAAAAATCATTAATTTAGTTAGTGTTTTCTTATCTTTTTTTTTCCTTGTTTTGTTGGGGAGGTTGAGGAGAGGGGAGGGCATAAAGTAGGCATGCTTGATTGTTGGGTACAGTAAGTTTTTTTTTTTTTTTTTTAAATTACACGTAAATAATAATTGAAAGGATGAAATCAATGATACAAGTGTGTGTTTATGATGAAAAAGATTGTGGGATGTTTGGACATTTGGCATTGACGACATTTTGCACTCCTTTGGTATCTTATTGCTACTTCTTTGTTGATATTAGCATTGGTATCTTATTGCTACTATCTTGGAACAGCATTTGGATATTACCTTCAGAAGAGACCCTACTAATTATCGGCCACGAATTAACAAATTAGACTCCACGAAAGATAGCGAGCAAAAAGCTGCTGGGTCTTACTATTATCTTGAGTATTAACCTTGTTCCGGCTTGGAAAAGAAAGCTCGGTGGAGCGGAGGGACAGGACCGAGAAACTCCTTCGAAGGCCAATGGAGGTAAGGTTTAGCTTGCCGCTTCTATTATCATTTGTTATGTTGCATTTATATCAGTTTGATTATTGTTGGCTTTAATGCTGGTATTTCTTTGGCTATATGTGGATGTGCTCTCCGCTTTTTCAGAGGTAGTCGAAGCTAACTCGGCAGCTGGTTTCATGATTTTCAGGGATTGCCGGTCCTTACGGAGTTCATACCTAGTTCAAATAATTGGGGCATCCATGATGGTAATTTCTTTTAAGCTATGCATTTTTCTTGGCGAGCTTTCCTTTTTTTTGACATAAGATAAGAGTGCTTCCTTTTTTTTTTTTTAGTTCCTCTTACAAACTTTTTGAAGGCTTACTCAGAGGAAGTACATGGAAATGGTGGCACTAGAACAGCAGTACACTAGCTACACTAATCGCGAGTTTAAATGGCGCAGGTACTATGCAGTTGAGTGCGTTTATGGTGCGTCTTTGACGTTTCTTCACTTGTTTA
Source organism: Stephania yunnanensis (assembly GCA_039657365.1). NCBI lineage: Eukaryota > Viridiplantae > Streptophyta > Magnoliopsida > Ranunculales > Menispermaceae > Stephania > Stephania yunnanensis. Next base: position 50,200,109 of record CM077587.1, on the reverse strand, counting down.
CATGGATGAGGTAATTGTTGCTGCTGCTTACCCCCGAACTTAGTAATTTTCTTAAAATAAGTATTGTTGTCTTTTTTTTTGGACAACTAGTATTGTTCTCATTATATTTTTGTGAGAATCTATCAATCCTGCATCATGGCGATGTAGTTTTGAGGCTTGTTCGAGTGCTTTCGTAGCGCAATGAAATGGAATATTGTCTTTAACTATGGAAGTCTCTTGGCAAGTCTATAACTTGTTTTAAGCAAGAATCTGCAGTTGCATTTGTATGCAACTATGAATGAAGTAATATGCATTTCGAGATGCTCATATTCATCTGTGAAATTCTCAGAACTGCTGCAATTTACATTTTCATAAAGGTTTACTGCTGCATATGTAACATTTTTGAACGTCAGGTTGAATGAGCTGCACATCACCATATAATGATAATTAAACACAGCCCCTGCCCTTGCTCGCCGCGCCCGCCTCTTCCTCTGCCCTAGTTTTAAACTTATTTTTATTGATTAATTGGTCATTCTCCCATGTCTTGAATATAAATACAACAGAGGATTCTTTCATTAAAAAAAAAAAAAAAATTGATGCAACAGAGGAGTCTAACAAAGAGTTGTTCTTTCAGATATTTAGCACTTTTAGTTTCCTTGGTTTCAATCTCATCCCTGTTCCTAAAAATCTTAAAAGTAACCTAGTTCTAATGCAAGACCGTGTAAACCGTCTAGTTTTTTTTTTTTTTTTTTTTTTTTTTTTTTTTTTTTTTTTGGGGCAGTTTAAAAAACATGAAAATCATGATTCCATAATTTGGTGGTGCAGTTCACCAAACCGCAAAGTCCCCCCAAACTTAGAATGAAATGGAGTGGAATTGAAGTCTTTTTGCGTTGTTTTAACTTTTGAAATGAACTTAGTCTCATAATTTTGATTGAGTTCGTGTGTTTCATTGTGTTTTTGGTGGATTGTCATATATGAATATATGTTTTGTTGTATGCTTTTTTTATGGACATGTATGGACTTGTATGGAATATGTGTGGTAGATTTTTTTTGTTAAAATGTGTTGAAAAAAAAAGGGCAAAACTAGACAGATCAAACCACTGTCGATTTGGTTGAGGTTTGAGGATTCGTGGTTTAGTGGTGGTATGCGAAACATCCAAACTGTGAATCCTCGATTTGGTGGCGGTATGATTGTGAAAAACCATCAAACTGCGGCTTGCCCCACCCCGTAGGTGCCTTGATTCAACAAAATTATGTTGCTTAATTGCTGCCATGTATTCTTGTAAAAATAAAAATAAAAAACAAAAATAAAAATTACTGACATGTACAATAAAGTTGGCAACAAAGGAGGGCACGTCCGAGATCCTTAAAACACGTGACATGTAAGAAGCTCTCATCTATTGACAAGTGACATGATGTTTTTTTTTTTTTTTTTCATTTTTTTGTTTCCATACTTCCTATTTTCTTGACACGCCTATTTTTATTTTTTTGATTTACACTTTCCTTTTTTCTTACTTTTAATGCACGTCTAATTTTTATGATTTATAGTTTCCTTTTTTCTTACTTTTATACACGCCTATTAATAAGTGTATCCGGTTTTACAAATTTCCTCTTTTTTGATAGGTTTTGTTTTCCTTTTTTTATTGTATTTTTTAATTTAGTCACGTATTTTTTTTTTATTTTTTTCTTTTCATCTTGTGATATATTATCGTGTTTACAAGTTTTTTTTTTTTTAAATTTATAGATTTTGTATTGTGTTTAATTCCGACGAGGTAGAGGTAGATCAAAATTAACATTAGACACATTAATTAGTAGGGATTTGAATGGTTTGGAAAGTTCACCATTAATTGCATTTAATCGAGCACAATGAAAACTTCAATTAATTTGGGACTGAGACTATGTTGTTGTTGTTGTATTGTATTGTGTTTAATTCGAATGTAGTATATATATAAATTAAAGTTGTATCTTGGGTGTGCCACATGTCAGTTTCAAGTCTCCTCACAGCGCCACGGGTCACACCCAAGCTACAACTTAACATATATAAAACAAAAAAAAAACCATTTAGACTTACAAAAAAAACCACCAAGATTTTTTCAAATAACTTTCCATTTATCTCTAATCAATAACTTTCTAAATAACTTTCCATTTATCTCCAATAAAAATAAGATAAAAAACATTTACCATTTACATATCACCTTCAAAACCGTATGAACTTACCAAAAAAAAAAATTCAATCCATATTCCAAATGCTTTTAAAAAACCAATAACTTTCCATTTATCTCCAACCAATAACTCTTCATTTATCTCCAAAAAAAAGGGCAAAAAAAAAAAAACCATTAATAATTCACCTTCAAAAAGAAGAAGGAAGTTACAAAATGGCAAACGGGAATTTTCAAATAACTTACCAAAAAAAAACCGTTTATATGTATTGATAAAATTAGTAATATGACTATACATTCATGTTGGAAATTGGGTGTGCCACGTGGCCATTTCAAGTCTCTTCACAGGGCCACATGTCACACTCAAGCTACAACTACACATATATAAAACAAAAAAGAAAACCGTTTAGGCTTGCCAAAAAAAACCACCAATAACTTTTCAAATAACTTTCCATTTTTCTCCAATATAAATAAGACAAAAATTACCATTTACATATCACCTTCAAAATTTTTTGGACTTACCAAATAAAAAACTATCCATATCCCATATGTTTTTTAAAAAACCAATAACTTTCCATTTATCTCCAAAAAAGATAAGGCAAAAAAAAAAAAACCATTAATATATCACCTTCAGAAAAAGGAAGCAAGTTACAAAAAGGCAACCGAGAATTTTCGAATAACGTACCAAAAAAAAACCCGATTATATGTATTGATAAAATTAGTAATATTGACTAACGTAATTCATAAAAAAATCATTTGGAGTTGCAAAAAAAAAAAAAAATCAATAACTTTTCAAATAACTTTCCATTTATCTCTAACCAATAACTTTCCATTTATCTATATTAATACTTATGTTATGCTAATTTTTGGCACACAAGAATGAATGCCCATTATTGATAAAAAAAAATGTTTAATTGCCCACTACATAAAAAATCGTCATTTACAAAATTACCTAACCGTTACACAATCCAACTTCCTCTACCCGCATCTATATATATAATAGTGCTTCCTACCCTCAATCCATACCCTCGATCATTTGTCGGAGCGCAATCCATCTCTTGTCACCCACAAACAATTGTCCACTAAGCGTAAACATTATACCATGAACCCATGCACAAAAATATCCGCTCTCAATACATCGAAGTAAGATTACGACATACGAGTCGAGTGTGTCGTATTTGGGAGTTGGTTAATATTAATGATAGGAGCATTCAAAGCTTGGACATGATATTATTTGATGAAGACGTAAGTAAAATCTTTATATCAATTTAATCTATTTGAATTCATATCTAATTATTTGTTTGTGTTGTATATTGTACGTAGGAAACATTGATTCATGATATAATTCACAAAGATTAGATGCGAAAGTACAAACCATTACTTATGGAGGGAGGAGTTTTTTCCATACGAAAGTTTAAAGTTAGCACCAGGCTTTATCATCCTATCACCAATGATAACACCATACATTTTCTACACTTAACTATATTGAAACGATTTGATGGTTTTGTTGAGGTCCCCATCCATAAGTTTCAATTTATCGGTGAAGATGTAATCGAAGAACGTGTCAACAATACCAAATTTTTGACATGTTTATATATTGTTTTAATAAATTAATTTACTACTAATTATGTAATAAGTTTCTAACATGTTTATTGGTTTTTTAGGTTAATTTACTAATCAAATAGGTTTTATTTGTAGATGTGATTGGTTGTTTGAGAGGCGTTGAAGATGTCGAGGCTATGAGGACTGATGGCCAGAAGCGAAAAAGGGATCTTGAAGTTCTTATAAATGGGTAAGTCGATGGTTTAAATATACATGGTTTGTAAATATATGATTTTTGCTGTGGGTTATTTTAAACCAAATGAATTATTTAATAAAACACTAAAGATTATGTTTTTTCTACTTAAATTATAGGTCATCTTGGATTCTCCACCACAAGTAGTTCAAAGGTTTACTTAAATCTTGAGGTCCCTGAAGTTAAGTCCTTGATTGATCGGTATGGACATTGGATGCTATTACAATTTTTAATCTACTTTCATTTATTCTTCTTATTAATAAGTTACACTACTGCAATTTTTTAATAAAAATATATTGATTGATGAACTAATAAAATTCTTTTATCCAGATATTCAAGTATCAACTCTGATATTAAAGTGTTGCAAAAAAACACTAACAAAATTGTCACTGGAGGAACATATGTTTTTGAATCGATTATCAATACAACAACTTTTGAAAGTTGAGTTTGATAATCTCAGTATTGTCGCCATTAAGGCAAGTGTGATTGGTATTGACAATCGATTTAGTTGGTGTTACATCTCATGCAACATTTGCAAAAAGAAGTTGACGCGCCATGGATCCATTTTCAAGTGCCAGAAAGACTGTAAAAAAGAATGTAAATTTCTAATTATGAGGTTGCATTTTCTTATTAATTGTATTATCTTAGTTGTATTCGGTTGTATAATTAAATCATATTTTTTCATTATAGGTACAAGATTCATTTGTCAGTCTTAAATCTGTTCGGGAGTACTACATTTGTACTCTTCAATGACGTGGAGGAAAAGTTACTTGATACAACGATCAATTTGCTAATCAACAACTTTGGAGCGACAACCAACATGATTCCTCCACATATTGAAAAACCGACTGGAAAAAAATTCTCAATTTAAACTAAAGTTGTATCTTGGAAGTGTCACGTGGCAGTTTCAAGCATCCTCATAGTGCCACGTGTCACACCCAAGCTACAATTTCACATATGCAAAATGAAAAAAAAAAAAACCTTTTGGACTTACCAAAAAAATCACCAATAACTTTCCAAATAACTTTTCACTTATATTCAATAAAAATAAGACAAAAAACCATTTACATATCACCTTCAAAACCGTTTTGAATTTACCAAAAAAAATTATCCATATCCCATTTGTTTTTAAAAAAACCAATAACTTTCTATTTATCTCTAACCAATTACTTTCCATTTATCTCCAAAAAAAAAAACAGGCAAAAAATAATCATTACTAATTCACCTTCAAAAAAAGGAAGCAAGTTACAAAATGGCAAACGAGAATTTTCAAATGACTTACCATAAAAAAAAACGTTTATATGTATTGATAAAATTAGTAATATTGACTATACATTCATGTTGTATCTTGGGTGTGCCACATGACAGTTTCAAGTTTTCTTACAGCGCCACGTACGTGTCACACCCAAGCTACAACTTCACATATATAAAACAAGAAAAAACCGTTTGGACTTGCTAAAAAAAACCACCAATAACTTTCCAAAACTTTCCAGTTATCTCTAAGCAATAACTTTCCATTTTTCTCCAATATAAATAAGACGAAAAAATTATCATTTTTCTCCAATATAAATAAGACAAAAAAAATTACCATTTACATATCATCTTCAAAATTGTTTGGACTTACCAAATAAAAAACTATCTATATCCCATATGTTTTAAAAAAACCAATAACTTTCCATTTATCTCCAAAAAAAAAAAAGGCAAAAAAATAACCATTAATATATAACCCTCGAAAAAGGGAAGCAAGTTACAAAAAGGTAAATGAGAATTTTCAAATAACTTACCAAAAAAACCTGTTTATATGTATTGATGAAATTAGTAATATTGAATAACATAATTCATACAAAAAAAATCTTTTGGACTTACAAAAAAAACCAATAACTTTTCAAATAATTTTTTATTTATCTCTAACCAATAACTTTCCAAATAACTTTCTGTTTATCTACATTAATACTTATGTTATGCTAATTTTTGGCACATATGAATGATTGCCCACTCTTGATAAGAAAATGTTTAATTGCCCACTACATAAAAAATCGCCAGTTACAAAATTACCTAATCATTACATAATCCAACTTCCTCTAACCGCATCTATATATAGTAGTGCTTCCTACTCTCAATCCGTACCCTTGATCATTTATCAGAGCTCAATCCATCTCTTCTCACCCTCAAACAATTGTCTACTAACCCTAAACATTAATTATACCATGAACCCATACACAAAAACATGCGCTCTATATACGTTGAAATACGATTACGACATACGAGTACGAGTTGTTGGGGTTTTGGCTCAAACTACGTCCTAATTTGATTAGGAATCATTTTTTAAGTTTATGTTTAATTAGTAAGTTAATTGTTTGAGTCAAAGTAGGATTGATGTTAGTTAATTTGAGTCCAATTATGTTTTGTGTTTGTTAGTTGAGTCCAATTATGATTTAGATTTGTTTGTAGATAATGTTTTAGTGTTCTAGTTGGATTACAAGTATGGTTTGTGGGTATCTATATAAAGAACCTAAGGTTAGTGTGTCATGTACAAGATTAATACAAGTTTTACAAAGTAAATAAAGTTTTGAGTGTTTCAATGTTCGTCTGATTGCTTCCGCTGTGTGTGCATGAATTATCAACATGAGTTAGTTGTGTAGCGAAGTGACTTTTAACCCATCAACTGAAGTTATTTTATGTGAGGTTTATCCCTTTGATTGAGGAATGATGTGGCATAAGATCTATACGGTGATTGAGTCTGATTGTTGATATGAATAAAGAAGATGCTTATTTGGGTGGAGTAGTTCGTGTGTGTGCGCTTGTAGTTGTGCGCGCATGTTTGTGTTTGGTCAACCAAGTTAGTGTGATTTTGTGTATTGCATGCAGCTGAGTGGTTGAAGGTTGATCAAGTTTTGGGTGATTGATTGCACGTACTGGATGGATGTTTGTGTGAAGGATCAAGTTGATTGAGTGTGTGTAACCAGAAGAACTGATTGATTGTATGTGGTGGAGCGACATCAAATGGAAGAATAACATAAGTCTTTCAGGTTTCTCTTCTTCGCTTGTGATCCTTCGTTGATTGGGTGTTTGTGCGCACATGATTGGATGTGTTGACGCTAGTGATTGATTGGATGTTTGAACGTGGTTGTTCGCGACAGCTATGTTCTATTGGATTGTGTGTTTAGTTGAGTTTTTTCGCCAAGGTGGAGATTGTTGGGTTTTTGGCTCAAACTCATTGTCTTAAATTGATTAGGAATTGTTGTTTTAGTTTGTGTCTAATTAGTAAGTTAATTGTTTGAGTAAAAGTAGGATTGAAAATGATACTATTGAGAACTTAGAGTATTCAAGAGTAAGATTTTATTTAACGCATGCTAAATGCAGATTTTGAAGGTGCGAATTTGCATCAGTTACAAAAATTGGTCATAAAAGAAATTGTTATGAATGGACACACCGGCTACGAGTGTAGTTTTAATTTTACTTTCGAGGATGAAAGTTCCTAAAGTCGGGGATATTATAACGACTCAAAAACTTCAAAAACCCACATCGGGGATATTATGGTATTTCCACAATTTTGTGTGGTTGACACGGTAAATGCGTGTATTATATGCTAATAAATCAAGTTAATAAAAAACTAGCCTTAAGCTAGAGGTAATAACTTAATTAAAACATAAAATTTGCCTTAACACCCTTAAGGAGCATTCTTGTAATTTGAAGAACCACTTGGAAATCCTACTATCCAAAAGCCTACCTTTATAAACGAGTTATAAGTTGTATGACCTCCTTTGCTCCGACAAAATCCAAGTGAGGATAGTGGAAAGAACTAGTTGGAGATAGTGGATTTGAAGGTGGTGGAAAGCATACAACCATATAACGACTTCGAGTTAGGTAATATCTCGATCTTCATCACCTACAACTACTCCATCTCTTGTTATTTGATGTTTTGGTGAAATTTGGATGTGTTGGACCAAAAACTTGTCGTGAGAGTACACCAAAAATAGGTTGGGAGGAGGGGCGGCGGCAGCTCCGATGCCTCTGCTTTATGGTGGGGGGAATCCATTAGGAGATAGAACGTGAGAGAGCAGCACTTCCCCTCCACTTGCACATGGACATCTAGGGGCAATGTGCTTGGGCAGCCTAAGCACTGGGCACTGCCCACTGCAAAAAAACTGACCTCTAGTCCTCAAACTAGGGTCGTTTTGTCCCTCTAGCCACCGTAACCAAAGGTTTGTTCGGCCCCTAAATTGGATTTTGGGGGTGTAGTTGTCCCTGACCCAAATATAATTTAAAAATAAAAAAATTACATATATAATAATAAAAAAAAATAAAAACAAAATAAAGGAAATGTGACCTTGCTTTCAAATGTGACCCAATCCTAGCATCGATTGACAGGGGACCCATGTGACCTACATTAGTGAACTTCAAAGTGAATTTGAAATGGAAGATTGAACTAAAAGTGTTACTTATCTATTTATGTGATGTATCTTTAATTTTCTAGATTCTCGAGGTGGTTTATATCGAGCCTCAAGCGCACAAGAATTGGGAGTGGATATCGCAGTGAGTTGAGGTAATTAGAGAGCTTGCTCATTAATCAAATTGTGGCATGTTATTAGTTATATTAGGACTATTGTTTTGAAAATTGTAGACTTGGAAAATGGGTCGATGATTCATGCCGCAAGTATACGGCTAGCTTGTAGTAATAGTGCAATCAACTTATGTTGATCACGAATATCGTCCTCTAGGAAAGGTTTTGTATTAGTTAACTACCTATTTAACTTTGAATCATTGCTAAGGAAATCACTTTTTATATTATTTTATACTAAACTATTCTATCTAACAAATCAATTTAAACTTACCTTAACTCTTATATTAAGGATATCGTAATTCACAACTTCATCTAGGCAATTTAATACTATGCTTTTCAACCACTTTTACATCTCATTATGTTGTGTGCGATGCCTAATTAGAATAGACAGATTTCCTTCAAATCCACTTTAACCCACTGTCGTGACGAAAAAGATTCTAATGTGCAAACTAACACTCCTCCTATCGATGCGAATAATGTAACCTCCACATTACCTTAAGTCCCAAATATTTGGATTTATGACCAACTAAGTTTACTATCCGTATCTCCCTAATCAACAACTATCGCTCGATGTTGTGTATTTCACGGTTGTATTGTTCATGTATAGATTAAAAGATTTAATGGCCATGATAACTCAAAAAACCTAAGTTCATTAAACACGTGATCAAGATGTCTAAAGCATTATGCTCAGAATCAATACAAATTCTAACCATTGAATTTTTTATAATTACTTTTTACTCATATTCAAAGCATAACATTTATACCATGTGATCCATTGATTCCTAAGATAAATAAACTACTCACACTTCTATGAAACACAAATATCATAATTCATAATTGAAATCATTGCGAATCATAGATGAATATAAATATTAACTTGAATAAAATCAATGAAACTAAACTTGAACTGCAACTGTGAAGTCTTCAATGTTTTCTTCACACAATATTCCTTAATACTCAAACTAAAAGTAAACCTATGCTAAATTACTCTAATGGTGGCTAATAGTTGGTATATGATGTGTTTTTCATGTCCTTGTACCTATTTATACTTCATAATAACAATTAGAAACCCAACTTTACAATTTAACTCAAAATAAAACTCCAACTTTCTATTTTCTGCAAGTTTTGTAATGTCACTAATGCCCCGGTGCCATGTGTGTTAAGCCACGACGCTGCCACTACATGTATTTCTTTTGACCTCTTGGTGCCTCGGCGTTGTCACTTTTTGTCTCGGCTTCGTCCCTTGTATGCCACAGGGCCGCCACTGCGCTGAACCTCCAGTGTTGATTTATTTACTTTCTCATTTCTCCCACGCCATGCCTTTCCTTTCCACATCGTCACTAAGTGTGGCCACATCGCCAACCATGTTGTCATGGGTTTTTGCTCTATTTCTTTTCTTTTTTACCCATTTCCTTCATTTACACCTTAATTCCCTGAAAATAAAATAATACAATGAATAAGAACTCATTTAGGGATATTTATACTAAATATACGACTAAACTAACCATATATATATATATAAGTATAAATAATCATTTATCAAATACCCACAAACATAAGATTTTGAGCATCCCGAGTAAAGGTGTATTCTATTAATTCTCCTAATAAATAATTCTCATTCAATTTACATTGTTCATAGAGTATCATTTTACTCACTAAGTTTCAAGTTAATAATCAACAAGAGGTTTTCTTTGCAAAAAATTGTAAGACATGTAGCTTTAACAACATATATAACATCACTTTTGAAACATCTAAGTAGATCCCAACAAAAAATCATCACTACTCACAAGTTTGTTTCATCTCAAAACTTAAGTAGCGAGTATGCAATCTCATGATTTCTCATTAAGTTCAGGAATTCATAATTAAACATAGATCAAACTCATCTTTGATAGACTTTAGCACTTCGAGAGTCTATAGGACTTCACATAGTTAGAAAGGAAACTTAACTCAATTAGCTACTCGTACTCGAGCTAAATTTTTTATTTGAAGAGTTTTAGTTTACTTCCGCATTCTTTCTCTATTTTTCTTTACTTCTTCACTCATTCTTATTCTTGTTTTCATTTTTATTATTAGAGTCCTTGCTCCTTTTCCTATGGACTCCATCCTTACTCACTTTTTCCAATCATTAAGTTCTCTGCTCCATTTCTTGTAGAACTTGTGGGATTATCTCATTTCTTCTTTTATCTTTTAAACTCTTATTAGCATTTCTCACTTTCACTAAATCAAGTCCGTTAACTCCAACTTTTAATTTACAATGTCTATTTCTTCCCCTATTTGCACTAAGTTTTTATTTACTTTGTTTTATCAAGTAAAATTCACACTTATTATAGAATCCTTAGAGATCTAACTTTTTCCACAATAAGTGCTCTAGTTTCTTTCTTTTGTTTCAAGTTCAAGGTCTTCCTTAACTCTAGGTTTCTACTCATGAAATCACACCGTTGTTTGCTACATTTCATTATTTATTCTTCAAAATTTAAAAATACTATCTTAAATTTCATATCAACAAGATACTTGTAATCTGCTTATCCACAATTAAAGACATGAACATGCAAATGAACTACTTATTCCTTATATATTACTTATACATAACCTAATATATACTACTTAACATTCAAATAGTAAGAAAAATGAAAAATTTATATACTACCATGCTTTCCTCCTTAATTGCTACAAATGAAAATTTAAACGGTCGTACCTCCAGTGTTTATCCTTACTTCTCAGCCTATCTTACCACTTCCCATAGTGTAGTATAGTGTTGATGCCCCCAAACTTAAACCAAACATTGTCTTCAAGGTTTAAAAGTAAGCTTGAAATATGAAAACACTAAAACACACAAACATATATAATAACAAAAGTTGTAATTAAGTAAACTAAACATAGAATTGAAATAGCTAAATATTAACAAAATATCCCAATGTTAAAAATGAATGGTATTAGTGTATTTCTCAACTTCCCAGGTCTAAATGATTCTTATTACACTAACTTCAGGACTGCGTGTCATCATCATCATTTGCATCATCAACTCCATCGTAGGATGGTGTCAATGGATGCTCCATCCTCCTGTTCTGCACCAAATTTAAATCAAACACGAAGTTCGATTCTGGTGGAAAACCTAATGACCTATCAGGAGGTCTTATCCATCTACTCTTTTCATACCTAGCTAAGTCATTCTGATGATCAACGAACAACATGAAATTACGCTGCCCATTCTTTATGTGTTGCTATTTCATCTCCATTACCTACTTATATCTCAACAGCTGGGCATATTAATGTGCTATGTTCTCTTGGTATTATCTTCGCATCTCTGCCATCCTCTTCAATCTTTGGGCCTACAAACTCGTAGCTTCAGCAAATTCCTACTACTGTTGCTCCTCATTTTTTTCATTTCTTCATTTTATAGCTATTGGGCAAGTTCTGCTACTTCTGCTGCTTCTACTTGATCATCTTGCCTTTCGGCTAACAACTCGGATTCAAGTCTAGCTCTTTTAGATCTATCTTTTTCCTCCTCGAGTCTTGATAACTAGGTGGTGATTTCAATGTGAGCATGAACACTTCCTCTATGGTTGGTTGGGCCTTTATATCGAATTTTTCATCATTTCTCCATCGCACTTTGAACTTTAAGCACATCTGAGTAATCAAGATAAGAAAAAACAAATTGTTGTCTCTTTCTGACATGATCGACTCCCTCAAACTGTTATAGATGATCTCGTCGATTTTGATTTCCCCTCTTTTTGTAATATTATAAAGACAAGTCGCTTTCGACTTGTTGATCTCACCCTGCTGAGAAGTGGGGTTTAATGATGCAACAAGAAAATGTTGCCATATTATGTAAATTTTTCTAACACTCCCTTTCTTAATGTGCTTCAACACATTCTCAGCTCTCATGACCCATCCTTGTTGTCCTTCGACAACCAATACATTCTATATGGCTCTAAAAAGTATATGTTATAGGGTCTCTTATATAACTTCTTCAGATAAGTTGGTTCGGATCCATATAAATCTAAGTGCTCCAATCTATAAAAAGTATTGATCTCATGTAAATTAAAGGGAACAAAAATACCTCTTACTTTAATTAAGCTCATCATTAGCTGTAAACTTTGTATTAGCATAAAATTTAAAAACAATCCCTCTCACTCCTTTAACGTCATTCTTTCTATAATCTTGAGTAAGTTGCTCCCAATTTCGTCACCTAATAAAATTATTCACTCGTTTTATCGTTCTTGGCCGGTAAATTAATCCCCCTATTACAAATTGAACTCCTGAAGTAGGATTTTCTCATATCAATCCTTGGCCTCTCTATAAATGAAAAATTTAGATTTAAAAAGTCAAGCTCTTCTTCATTGGGGTTTCTTGAGGTAGATACCTCAAAATCATTTGCTCTAGTTTGGCTAACTTGTTTCCTTGTTCTTGACATTTCTTCAAATTTCAAACAAGTAAAGAACAATGCAATGCAACTCGAGTCTTCAAATAACCTAAAAATAAAAATTCATATCACACGGATCATGCATATACTAAATAATCGTAAAAACATCATCTAAGTCTCCATGGGTAACATTAATATTTAACATTCACACAATCTTGAGAAACCTATCCTCCAACCTCAAATCCACAATCTCATATAATATAATCAAAATTTCTAAAATCTAAAGCATAACTAAATGAAGTTGTAAATTTACATCAATGCCTGATTTATTTTTGGTGTAGAACACTCCTCTAAGTCTTTTTAAATTCAAGCCCTCTCACTTTTCTCACCAACTAGAACCCTAGCTTTCCTTGAAATCAAAATTCAAAAATCCAAGCCCCAACTCTTCAACTTATGTAAATCAATAATGCACTTTCCTCTTTCACTCTAAATCACTTGGAACTCTCTAATCTCACTTGAAAATGATCAAACTTTAGCTCTAAAGGGATGTATGCTTGGTGGTTGTGTTGGAGTTTTAGTGTAAGTGTGAAGAATGATATAAAAATAGGGTTTAAATTCTCTAGAACAACCCCGACATCGTGCGTCACCATGATAGCGCCACCACTACGTAAAAGACACAGTTACATGCTACCATCTTAGTGTGTGGTTTATCCTACGAAGCTATAGGTAATACCCACGACGTCGACCTATCTGCCAACATCCTCGCATGTATTTTTTGCTAATTCTTCCCCGACGATCATCTGACTTTGTGTATTATTCACACAAGATTTTCGTGACTGCATGAAATCCATGTAAATATAAAAAATTAATAAGTTAGCGAGACATTTCCATTCCGATGAATTATCACCTTACAAAATGGTCTTTTCTGCACATTCGACACAAATTTTCAAAAGTTAGAACTAAAACATGTTGATAGTACTTATTGAACTAAATAACTAACTGCTAAATAAAATTCTAAAAATTTGAAATTTTAAAAACCCTTGGTTGCCTCCTAGTAGTGTTTAATTTAACATCATTAGCCCGATGTATGCACCACGACTCTCAAATGATAACCGTCATGCACTAAATTTACTTTAATGATGTATCCTTTTGAAGTTCTTCATATATCCTCTAATCATTTTCTGGCATGTTATCATATCTTTATAAAGCATGTATAATATAGCATGCCTTGCCATTCTTTGACAAAAAGGATTGTCTTTGTAATTTTTCCAAATATCATTGGATAAACCCTAATGTCTCACCAATCCATTGCTCTTGAAATTCTTGCTGAAACAGTGATGGTGATACAATAAGATTGGCTATCCCTTAAACAAGCTTTATACTATGCGATCATAAGTTTTTTTGCCTTCGTTGCTCATTATTATTTCAAACTTCTCTAGATCAACACCAGTATCATGCTACTTAATATCCTAAATATGGATCTCCTCTCTAATATGGTCAAGTGAATCATCTGGCCCTGAGGCATCAACAATGTTGTAATCCCCTTAATTGGGCTTGTCTACCTCTTCATATGCTTTATGACATGTTTCTTTGTTCATTAACATATCTGCAACATGGTACTGCCTAAACTTAACCACAACCTCTTGTCTTGAATTTATGAATGTTGCAAACTCTTTTTAATTTTTTTCCAAACTCAAGAACGCTTGATCATCTTCTTCCTCTCTTATATTAAATGATTGTGCATAAATCTCTAATCTTTCCTCATACTTCTTGAGATCATTCTCGCTCTACTCAGCTATTTTCTTATCATTTTATCTAAAGATGTACGAGATGATTGTTCATTCATCCCTTGATCTTTTCGTGACTGCCACTTTTCGTGGGAAGTTCGTGATGGTTGATAGACATTTTGATTGTGAGGGTTATAGAAGCTATGATAGTTATGCCACGACTCTTTTCCTTGTATGTAGTTGCAATGATCTTAACTCCCCACAAATCCTTTAAATCCATACGAGTTATAATATTGTTGATGATATCCCGTCCATGCCAAACCACTCGCGATTGGTTGTGCTTGGTATGTGGCATTGTCTCGAACAACTTCATTTTGATAAACCGACTTAGACATTCTATTAATGATTTCACTATTTGATTCCTTAACATGATAACCATACATTCTTTACATCCCTGAGACACCAAAGGCAAAAGAAAGTAAGTCAAGTGCAATAGGGTCAATCAACTTAAGAATTATTTTTATTAACTTGAAAGTAAAGGACTTAAAATAAAACTTAGCAACTTTTCAAACTAACTAAGTCTAAGTGTTTACTTATCCCTCGCAAGAACTTGATGTGTGCCGCAAGTATAACATGCTAGCTTGTAGTAATAATGCAATTGACTTACATTGATCAAGAATATTGTCCTTAGGGAAAGGTTTTTGCATTAGTTAATTACTTATTTATCTTTGAACTATTGCTAAGGAAATCCCTTTATGGTTTTATACTAAACTAATCTATCTAACAAATCAATTTAAGCTTACTGTAACTCTTATATTAAACTCTTATATTAAGGATATATTAGTTCATACCTTCACCTAGGTAATTTAATACTAGGTTTTCAACCACTTTTACCTCTCAATATGTTGTGTGTAATGCTTAAATAAAATAGACAGATTTCCTTCAAATCCACTTTAATCCATTGTCGTGACGAAAAGATTCTAATGTGCAACTAAAACTCCACCTATCGGTGTGAATAATGTAAGCACCACATTGCTTTAAGTCTCAAATCATTGGATTTATAACCAACTAAGTTTACTATCCGTGCTTCCCTAATCGACAATTATCGCTTGATGTTGTCTATTTTACGGTTGTACCATTCATGTTTGGATTAAAAGCTTTAATGGACATGATAACTTCTAAAATCTAAGTCCATGAAACACATGATCAAGATGTGTAAAGCATTACGCTCAAAATCAATACAAATTCTAACCACTACACTTTTTATAATCACTTTTTACTCATATTCAAAGTGTATCATTCATACCATATGATCTATTGATCCCTAGTGGCAGTTCCACGATGATACGGAATTCACTTGGGAGTCGAAAGACTATATGATGGATAGATTTTCGTACCTCTTCAAGTCAGGTATTAACCTAACCTAAATTTTGATTTCAATGACGAGGTTTTTATTAGTTGGGAAGAATTGTCACGTCCCAAAATTTTAATATCTCGTAATCAAGATCACCGACCCGTGACATAAGACCCATACCGTGATATGTGCATCAACCGAATCGAGAGGGTCGGTGTATATGTTAGATTTGTTATGGTGTATGCCTATTGTATTGTATACGTGTAGACTATTAAGTCACTCCTACTCGTGTATAGGCGTCGAGATGTTAGTGAAGACATACCTCGAGTTACGTGTCGACGTGGGACATAAGTAGATATTTATGTGGTAAGTTTAATTTGAGCTTAAATATAATTTTATAGTAGCTTTAATGTGGCTATGGTTGGTATACAATTAATGTGCCTAAGTTAGTAGATTTAAATAAATAGTCACATGACGTGCATCGAGACACGTATTGCCACATATAGAGGCAAAATGAGTTAACTATTAGTGTCACTTAGGATTAGTTAGTGGAGGTTAATGGGACATGTGTTTCAACAAATTCCATTAGATAAGTCTCGAGGTACGTGTGTGTAAATAGATGCGTGGCTTTAGTTTAACCATATCCATTCACATATATATTCTACGAATCAATACATGAAAGACAAGTTTTCTCATTTCATTAACTTAACAAGTAAGGAAAGCTTCCTCGAGTGATCAAGGAGGAAAAAAAGTTGGAGAAATCAGAGGGTTTAGTGAAGGTGGTGATCAAGCTTTGTCTGGACATCAAATAAGTAACTTCCATACACTAGTTATTTATTTCAACTTGATGAATTCATAAATTCAATGTTGTACATGGCTATTTTTGTGTTGTTTATGATGTCTTGTGGTTTTAGAAGTGTGTATGGAGATCCCCAAGGCTTTGGTAAGGTCTATGTGTGGTGTAAACTCAGAGTTCTTGTTGCAAAATTCTAGGTTTTACCGCACATAGTGCGCTAGATTAGTTAGCACGCTAATATTGATTAGCGTGCTAGATAAGTCTTTGTAGCATACTAAGTTGGTCATTAGCGCGCTAACCACATTCATTAGTGCCCTAATTTCCATGACAGTATAAAAATATGCAATTTTCCAAAATTTTCAAAACACCATAATTGAGTCTAAAACCTAAGTAAAGGCCTGAACACATCCTAAAACATACAATAGGTAATCACGAACCTAGGAAATGGTTACGGAAGTGCGAATATGAGATTTGAGGTGTCAGGAGGTCAGTAAAGCTAAGAATTTACATTGTTTGATATGAGTATACCCGTTGGTTGTTTATTTACATTTCATTTCCAGTTCTATATTGACTATGTCTAGCTTTGTACTATCATATCATGGACTTGTTTGTTATTCCTCACTTGTTGAACTTGGTTTCCATGATATTTTGATAAATTGAATTCTTTTGAATCCATTCATGTGTTATATGTCATTTCTTGTTGTTTTATAGTAAATGACGTATAAATAACATGCTATTAGGAATTGTAGATTTATGATTAGTTGTATGGACTTGTAATCTTTAGTGAATTTGTGCTTTGTAGCATAACCGATTCTTGGATTCCTTTATGAGTCATTTTCTTGGAATTATAAAGTAGTTATAGAATCTAGAGTCCATTGAACTAGAGCTGAGGGCACACAGGTTTAGAGTCCCTGGGGATGTCGACGCTTGCCACTATGATGAGGCACATGGGGTTAGAGTCCCTGAGGTTGCCCGTATGCAGGGTTAGTGTCCCTGATGGTTTCGGGGTTAGAGTCCCTAATGCCACTGGGGTTAGAGTCCTTGGTGAGGATTACACTGTGCGACACCACGCACGTCCTATAGTGGTTAAAAGCTTCACTAACGTAGGTCACAGCCGATCGGATCTAGATCATAA
Source organism: Stephania yunnanensis (assembly GCA_039657365.1). Lineage (NCBI taxonomy): Eukaryota > Viridiplantae > Streptophyta > Magnoliopsida > Ranunculales > Menispermaceae > Stephania > Stephania yunnanensis. The sequence goes on along the minus strand of CM077587.1, from coordinate 50,182,237 downwards.
CTATTTTTTTTGTTTTAGTTTCACTTGTTTAACTGTGGTATTTCCTAGCATGAGTGTGGTACTTGTACTTTCTTTATTTAACTTATTCTTTTATATACCATTTAGTTTGATTTGGAAATGTTAATGAATTTGTCAATAGGGATTACTGTTACTTTTTGCACTCACCGTCCTTTTTATGACGGTGGGTGTAGAGTCGTCGATGAGCAGGCGGGGCAAGGAGAAGTTTGGCGACTACCTCTGAGCCAACGGCGTACCCGTGCATCAACATTTTGTAGGTTTTGGTATTTTATGTATTATATACTTATGTTTTTTTATATGTTTGTGGTTGTATATCGGGATGAGTGCTTAGTTTATTGACTTTGATGGCCATCACACTATTTATATTCGCCACTTTGTTATATATGCATTTGATCGTGGTTTCTTGGTTTCCACATCCTTAGGATTTATAAAAATTGCTTTCGCATAATATATTAAGCCTTCCGCTAAATTTAATAATTGTTAATAAGTTTTAATTAACTATGATTTTCAGATGTAAAATGATGTGTTTAACATGGGTTGGAGTAGATTTGAACAAAAAGTCTGATTAATACGTGATTAAGTCCTATGAGGTTAAGATTTGGGCTTAATTACGTGATTAGGCCCGGCGGTACCCTAGATTAGGGAAGGGTCGTCACATTTTATATGAAGGGGAAAATATGTCATTTCCATTTAGGTCTAATTTAGAGGAGAAAAAACCATAATACTTGGGTGCCTTAAGTAATAGGTGGGGTGCCCATATCGCCTCATTTTGTTTCTATTAGCATATAGATCAAAACACCTTCAAGTATAAGTTGGGGCAACCACTTGCCCATATCGTAAGATGAAGCATAACTTGATGTTTCAATCCATTAGCTTTATGAATACTTTTAGTTAATAAAATAGATGATTTCATTTGTTGTTTATTATAATTAATTTGCATGTTTACATTATAATAAGATATAATTTACATAAATATCCTAAATGCTAATCGATCATTATACCGGGAACTATAATGAATTAAGACTAGTGTGAGTCTTGATTGATGATCATATGATGATTATACGTATAGGGATACGAATCAAGATCACGAGTACTTATTAGGGAACAAAATCTGGACCGACATGCTATGAGAACATCACATGGATTAAGTCATAGTTGTTTCTCATGATATGTATATTTTTCAGTCCTCTGACTTGAGATTGCTAGAGACTTCAACATTAGGAACACAACAATTTGACACAATCAAACGTTGTCTTTAACCGGACGATTATAAAGGTTGTGATTGGTTACTGTGTGAGCAATGTGATGAAGTTGTGTAATCGAGATAGAATTTGTCCCTCTCATATAAAGAGAGATATCTAGTGGATCCTCGATGTGTTAGACTGTTAAAAGGCCTAGCCTAAGTGAATTGATATTGATCAATGTCACTTGAATGTTTTCAGTCTACCTAGAGATCGAGACTAGTACGATTGAACATGTTGGATGACAATTCCATGCCTTAAGTTTGATCAAAAGGATATCGTGTGACAAAATGATGTTTTATACACTATTGATTAGGTTGTATCGATTTGATATTCGTACAACTTGGGTAGTCATAATGTCTTGCTAGAGACTGCTTATGACTTGTATACCAAAATGTGTTTTGGTACACTGCCAACGTTGTGTATGAGCCTATTGGGTCGCACACTAAGAATGGTTTTGCGAGATTTTAAGATGATTCAGAAAAATGAATATTATGTGATAAAATTCATGGCAAAAACGTCCTTGTGGTGTATTACACTTATACTTCTTTAAGTAAGGGTATATGTGTAATTTACTTAACCGTCTATATACAAGGGTTGTATAAATAGACGTTTTAAGTTAGAACACAGGTACGAAAGAAAAAATGTCGAAACTCTATTTTCGTTTTAGAAACGACTTAGGGTTTTATTGTATGCTCTGGATCGTTTTGGAGAGAAACAAAAATGTTTGGTATTCTCTCGAAGCTAGCACTTCAAATCTCGGCCGCCGTTCGTGTGTGGACTGCTGATAGAGGGCGTTCATCGTTGGCAGCGCCTTAGAGATCGATCAACCTTCAGAAAGGCACATTACGATTGAGGTATGATTAAGATTTCATGGTTTAAACGTTTTTAATGGAATTAGATTCGGATCCTGTTGGGGTTTTTGTCAAAATTGTTTTGTAATCTCCGCTGCGTATGAACCCCAAAACCCAACAGTGGTATCAGAGCCTTCAAGTTTGATTCCATTAAATTCATTGCATGTTTTCTTCTGATATATAGATGATATATGATTGAAAGCATGTTAATAGTTGATGTATATGTGATATACATAAGTTTCCCGTGAGATTTATTATCATGTTTTGTGTATATGATACATATATTCGTGATTTAATTAAAATCAGTTTCTTACATGCTAGTAACCATGTTAGGTTAATTCAAATAATTTTAATGAATTGAATTTCGTGTTCTGTGATCCATGACACCATTAGGTATAATCTTTATTTTTCGTGTATTGATGCATGGATGAAATCTCTGTAATTCAGTATGCATATTTAGGTAACATTGTCTTACGTTTCTTGAATTGTATAAGGCTGAATATTAATTCGAAACTAATATGATTAGGTTCGATTGTGATAGTAGTTCATGATTTAATGACATATTTGTGATTATCTGGATGAGGACCGAAATTGCTAATAATTAATTTTCGAAATTGTTTATTTATCTCGTTTTATCTATTTTGTTATGAACTTTCTATTTGATAAAGATAGATAACAAATTAGATTAGGAGATATAATCAAAATCGGTTTCGTTATCCCTATTGGATAGGAGATAAATATCAAGAATTTTGTTATTGGTGATATGCTAGGATTCAAATATCTAAAGTCCTTATTGGATTAGGATAAGATGATTAGTTAGATGTAGGCTCGGGTTAATTAAAAATGTTTTAATTGACTTAATTTAGGATAAATTAAGGGGTAGATTTAGTATAGTAAAATCAGCGAAAAATATGATTTTCTATAGCGAATTTCAATTTTCAGAATTGAGATTCGTCTTCTAAAAAAAAAAAAAAGGGAGCCCCCTCTACACTACCCCTCATGATTGATCATTGAAAGCGGGACCGCCTGATCTAACTAATCCTAGCGCACGAAAATTCTTTTATTAGTGAACAGTATAAAAATCTCCAAATTGTTTAGTGATTGAACAAATCAATAGAATATATGATATTTCATTGTTTACATAAAAATCACTAAAACTGAATAAAATCCCTCTATTAAGTTTTAAGTCTCATGTCATCCATTTTAAACACTTGTCAAAGGCCTCGATCACACTAATATAGTTTCGGCCATAGGCGGGTGTATTGTGTTATCTTGGTGAGACAAGTTGGGTAAAGAGTTACCTAAATGTTTAAAATGGTCGACTTAATAAAGCCATCAAAATAGTTTTGAGCTTTAGGCAAATGATGAGATAAAAATATGCTAAGACATAATATGTCCCGTATCTCATAAAAGGATCTAAAAATTACATAAGATGTAATTGGTAATCGCATTACCTACCTAAATAATCTAGTTTTGTGTTTCATGCCATACATTTGTCATAGAATTAGGTGAAACATGGATTTTAGTCCCCTAAATAAACAAGTATGTTTTAGGAGGGTTGTTAATTTAGTGGGAGTCTATTCCTCTATACTAAAATAAACTTTGCATAATCTTTATTGTAGATCAATGGCCTCTTCAAGTAACAAAGTAATCCCCCGTCATCGCGATCCATCCTTGAGAAGGATAAGCTATCGGGACTAACTTTCTTGATCTGGTTCGAAACTTGAGAATTGTTCTTAAGCATGAACGCAAGTTGTATGTCCCTGGATGCTCCAATCCCCGAGGACCCACCGGCCAATGCTACGAAAGTTGTGAAGGATGCGCATAGTAAGCATGTCAACGATTCTACCGATGTTGCATGTATTATGCCGGCAACTATGGTTCCCGAACTTAGAAGGATATGAAACTAATGGAAGCCTACGACATGGCTATAACGCTGAAGGAAATGTTCCAACAAAGAAGCTAGGCAAGAAAGGTTCGAGACAGTCAATAATCTACATTCTTGCAAGATGACCGAGGTGCGTCGTTAGTCCTCTTGTTCGAAGATGAAGGGCTATGTTGACCAAACTTGATAGACTCGGATTCCCCATAAGCCAAGAGTTGGCTACGTATTTGATCTTGAATTCATTACCAGAGAGTTACTCACAATTTGTGATGAACTACAATATGAATAATATGGAGAAATCAATTTCAGAGTTACATTTGATGCTCAAAACTGCTGAACAAAATATAAAGAAACCCTCTAGTAATATGTTGATGGTCCAAAAGGGAAAGGGAATGAAGAAGAAAGGCAAAGGCAAGGCTAGAGTTGCCAAGGCTGTTGCTGCACCTATTGCAAAGCCTGTGGAACAAGTCAAGCCCCAGCCTGTTCCTGTTTCAAAACACCCAAAAGAAAAAGAAGGAAAATGTCATTTCTGTCATGCACCTGGACATTGGTTCAGAAATTGCAAACTCTATCTGGAAGATCTAAGGAAAAAAAAGGGTAGTGCGACTACCACTACACGTATTTATGTTATTGAAATTAATTTATCTACTAGTGATTCCTGGGTATTAGATACCGGATTTTGATCTCACATTTGTATAAATGTGCAGGGACTCACCAGAAGTAGAAAGTTGAAGAAAGGAGAAGTCATCCTCCGCGTAGGGAATGGAGCAAGAGTTGCTGCCCTGACTGTTGGATCATATGACTTAGTTTTATCTAGTGGACTTATTTTAACTTTAAATAATTGTTATTTTATGCCTTCCTTGAGCAGAAACATCATTTCTGTTTCATGTTTGGATATGGATGGTTTTGATTTTATTATTGCAAATAATAGATGTTCCATTTCTCGTAAAGGCATATTTTACGCAAATGCTGATTTGTATGATGGTCTTTATATTCTAAGCATGAAAAAGTCCACTGATACTCCAGTCTTTAACATAAATACAAAGAGATTCAAGTCAAATTATTTGAATCAAACTTTTCTTTGGCATTGTCGTCTCGGGCACATAAATGAGAAACGCATAACGAAGCTCCATAAAGATGGACTTCTAGATTCATTTGATTTAGAAACATATGAAACGTGCGTATCTTGTTTACTGGGAAAGATGACTAAAAGTCCCTTTACTAGACACAGTGAAAGGGCAAGTGATTTATTGGGTCTAATACATATTGATGTATGCGGTCCTATAAACGCAATGGCTATAGGAGGTTATCAGTACTTCATTACATTTACTGATGATTTCAGCAGATATGGTTATGTATATCTTATGAATCATAAAGCCGAATCATTTGAGATGTTTCGAGCGTTTCAAAATGAAGTGCAGAATCAACTTGGTAAAACTATCAAAACACTTCGATCAGATCGAGGTGGTGAGCATTTAAGCCGAGAATTTGATGATCATCTTAGAAATTGTGGGATTGTCTCCCAATTGACTCCACCAAACAACTCCACAATGGAATGAAGTTTCGAAAGGAGAAATCGAACCTTATTAGATATGGTTCGGTCTATGATGAGTCATGCAGATCTTCCATTATCCTTTTGGGGTTATGCATTACAAAGCTCGCACTTTCACTCTAAATCGAGTTCCTTCTAAAGCGGTTGATAAAACACCATACGAGATATGGTACGGGAAGAGACCTAGTTTGTCTTTTCTTAAGATTTGGGGTTGTGAGGCTTACGTAAAGCGACAAGTCTCGTAAAAACTAGCACCTAAATCGACAAGTGTTTATTTGTGGGGTATCCTAAGGAAACAAAAGGATATTACTTTTATAATCCCGCCGAGAACAAAGTGTTTGTTGCTCGGTATTGTGCCTTTATGGAAAAACGGTTTATTTCAAAAGACACTAGTGGGAGAGAAATAAATCTTGAAGAGGTTCAAGAATCACGAGTAAACACCGAACCGCATCGGAAGTTCAACAACGTTCCGAACCAGTTGAACCTCCACAAGTGACACAAGGCCTACATAAATCTAGTAGGGTAAGACATGAGCCAGAGAGATTCAGATTTCTCATTACTGATAGTCGTGATGTGTTGCTTATAGACCAAAATGAGCCCACCACTTATCGGAGGCTATGTCTGGACCGGACTCAGATAAATGGCTAAGTGCCATGAACTCTGAGATGCAATCCATGTATGATAACCAAGTTTGGAACTTGGTTGATTTACCTGAAGGTGGTAAGACCATTGGATGTAAATGGGTTTTCAAGAAGAAAACCGACATGGATGGCAAAGTGCATACTTTTAAAGCAAGACTTGTAGCAAAAGGTTTCAGCAGACTCAAGGTATTGATTATGATGAAACTTTTTCACGATAGCCATGCTTAAATCCATAAGAATTTTAATTGCCATTCTTGCATATTATGACTATGAAATATGGCAAATGGATGTAAAAACAACATTTCTTAATGGAAAGCTGCTTGAGGAGGTGTATATGACACAACTCGAAAGTTTTGTACATCCCGAGAATTCTAGGAAGGTATGCAAGCTTCAAAGATCCATTTATGGATTAAAGTGAGCTTCGGAGTTGGAATCTTCGTTTTGATGAAGCAATCAAGGATTTTGGTTTTATTAAGAACGAAGATGAGCCTTGTGTATACAAGAAGGTCGGTGGGAGTGTAGTTGTTTTTCTGGTACTGTATGTTGATGTTATATTACTCATTGGAAATGACATCGCAACATTGCAGAATGTCAAGTCTTGGTTAGGGAGGTGTTTCTTGATGAAAGACTTAGGAGATGCAACCTATATCCTAGGGATAAATATCTATAGGGATAGATCTAAGAGGCTAATCGGTCTAAGTCAGAGTGCTTACATAGACAAGGTGTCGAATAGGTTCGGCTTTGCAAGACTCTAAAAGAGGATTGTTGCCATTGTCTCATGGCATAAGTCTCAGCAAGACTCAATGTCCTAAGACAAATGATGAGCGAGACCGTATGGATAAGATTTCATATGCATAAGCTATTGGATCTATCATGTATGCCATGTTATGCACTCGACCGATGTATCATATGCTTTGAGCACTATAAGCAAGATATCATCGATTCAAAGTGAGAGTCATCGGATAGCGAGAAAGAACATCCTTAAGTACTTAAGAAGGACTAAGGAAGTGTTCTTGGTTTATGGAGGTTTTGAAAATGATCTAGTTGTAAATGGTTACACAGATACAAGTTTTTAAACCGATATAGATGATTTTAGATCGATCTGGATATGTGTTTACTTTGAATGGGGGTGCAAGAAGTGGAAAAGTTCGAAGCAAGAGACTCGTGGCGGATTCTACAAATGAAAGCCGAGTATATTGCGCGTCAGTCGATGCAAAGAAAGGAGGCAGCTTTGGATCAAAAAGTTCATTTATGAACTAGGTGTGGTTCCAAGTATTGCTAACCCCTGTTTGTTTGTATTGTGACAATAACGGGGCAATAGCACAAAGCGAAGGAACCTAGATCACACCGCAGATCCAAACATATACTCAAGCGTTTTCATCTCATCAGAGAAATTATTGAGAGGGAGACGTAAAGATTTGCGGAGTACCTATCGAAGACAACGTTGCGGATCCATTGACAAAAGCTCTTCCACAAGCAAAACATGATGGTCATGTTAGATCATTAGGCATTAGATGCATGTATGATTGGCCCTAAGTGCAAATGGGGAGATATATTCCGTATATAAATTGAATATACAATTTGTTTAAGACATAAAAAATGAGGTAGACCTTTGACCCTCAACATGCTACAAGTCATGTCCATAATTGTCATGTTCTTACTCTCTACTATACAACGCAGTTATATTGTGTTGCATGTATGTGGTGGCGTGATCTCTTGCTTGATCCCATGATAATCACATAAAATTTTTTTGGGACGTATACTCATCATATGATGCAAATCAGAGTTTTGTGTTAGATTAAGATTTCTTTCTTATTGAATAAAATTGTTAGAGTTTGTGTCAAAGTTGAATTCATAGTTTGATTAACTTGGATTTGTTTTCTATATAGTTTTTGTAGTAGTTGGAGTTTATGTTAATGGAGTATATGTTAGTCTATAATAAAGCCTATATATAAAGCTTGATCATATTTTATGGGAGCGACTATTAGCTCCCACTACCCTATATAAGCCCCGCATTTAATTTATTACATTTTTAAACTAAAACGTCTTTAGGAAAAATTACATAAATAACCCCATTTAAATCATGAAAATATTTCATTTTCTTTTTACTTTCTACTTTCCACTTTCTATACCCCTCCTCGACTTTACCTTTCACTCTCTACACCCCTTCATAAATGAAACCTTAAACTTATCCCCAACTCTTATCTCACTCACTACACTCACCTTCTCCTCTTTACTTAATTTGCACTTTCTATATCCCATCTTAAATTACACCATAAACTCATCTTATTTTCTCTTCTACTTTTTAATCTCTACACCCCTTCTCATCTTGTTAGTGTCATACTTACTTGTCAATATTTGCACAACTAAATTGCAAAGTAATCAACTACAATTGAAGTGATGTGAAGATATACAAGCCAAAGAATTACAACTGGGACAATTGCAACTGACATCAAAATAGAAAGTTTCTCATTCAATGAAGTTTCTATTATAGCTTTAGATTCTAAATGTCATCTAGGGAAATCTCAAGAAAACTTTCAAATTACATTCATAGATCATCAAAAAAGAAATTGCTACCCGATTTGAACAACTCACATAAACATTATTTTTAGGAAGAACACAAGGATATATATGAATTAGCAAGGGACGTTCTTCCTCATGCTTTGAGTTTTTGGTTCACTAGTTGCAACCATGAACTTCAATTTTTTGTTTTCTTTTTCTTTATTGAGTTGTAATTACCAAAAAGATCTTGGGGGAGTCAAGAGCACTTGACATTACTAAAGTGATATTGGGTCGAAATCTTAGGGTGAACCAATCATTTTAAGGGTAAAGGATAGTATAGCAAGCTCAATTGGGGATCACTGGTTTGGGTCTTGCATAAATCTGTAACTCCTTTATCATTAGTGAATTCTTCACATTTGGGCGTGGCCTTGCAGATGTAGGTCTTGGACCGAATTGTGTAAACATCTCTTTGTGTTGTGGTTTGCTTTACAATTTAGTTTTACTTTTGTGGTGTGTTTATCATTGCGTGGTTGTAATTGGTGATTCAAAACTTACAAGTGGTATCAGAAACATGCACCTATGCATTCTATTTTTCGGGAAGGTGTGATCCTTAGTTTTTAGTTTGATTGCAATGGCTCAACCTATTCAATGCGATCTGGCTGAAAAAATGTCCACGACGAGACCACCATTGCTCACAAACTCCAACTACACATATTGGAAGGCTTGAATAGAAAGCTTTATACTGTCTTTAGATGTAAAAGTATGGAGGACAATTGAGAAATGGTACTCATACTCATTGTTGGATGATTAGCCAAATAACACTGATCTTTGGACAAAGGAGGAGGATTGACTTCTATTTGCCAATGCAAAGGCACTCAATGCTATCTTTAGTGCAATAAATCAAGAACATCTTAAGTTGACCTCATCATGCAAAATTGCCAAAGATGCTTGGACAATTCTTCAGAATTTTTTGAAGGGAATGAAGATGTAAGAGACTCAAAGAAGGTATTGTTATCCTATCAATTTGAAGCTTTACGCATGATAGAGGATGGGACTATTGCAGAATACATTTCTAAGTTGAAAGATATAGCTAATCAAGCCCAACAATTGGGCAAGAAATATTCGAATAGAAAAATGGTTGAAAAAGCTATTCAGTCTCTTACTTCAAAGTTCAATGTCAAGATCGCAACAATATAAGAAACCAAGGGACTAAATAATCTCCATTTTGATGAATTAATGGGGTAACTTACAACGTATGAGATGCATCTTCCTTCAAAGTTCGATATCAATATCTCCAGGCTGATAATGGATCCAATAAGGATGTGGAGATGGTGCTGCTTGCTAAACAATATGGCAAACTACTTAAAAAGATTCAAGCAAACAAGTGTAGTCCTAAGTTTGATTCCTATAAACTTATAGATGCAGAGTCGAAACCAACTTCTATCCAGCCTAGACCTATCAAGTGTAGAGAATGTAGTGGTTTCAGAGATATTCAGGCTGAATGTCCAACCTTTGAAGAAATTAGGAAAGTCACTTGCCACCACATGAAGTGACAGAGAGAGTGATGATGAAAGCGAAGGAAGTCACAACAATCTTTATACGTCATTTTGTGCAACTATACCTGGAGTATTTAATACTATTGCAACTGCCTCAGTTGCAATTGTAGAAAGTGTAACTCAATCTATCACTGATCTTGCAGTTGCAACTTACTTTGTCACTGCTCCTGCAAGGTTGCAACCCACTCTACTGCAACCTTAGAAGTTCTTAATGAACTAGTGAGCTATGAGTCAGATTGTGACTTTGACATTGGAGATATTGACAATATTTCTATACGGGATGCATTTGAACAAATGCATGGATGATAGAGGGTTGTTGTTAATCGAGACTTATATTTAAAAGAAGAAATTGTTTCTCTTCAATAGATTGCTTCTCGGTTGTAACTACATTATCAGCAAAGGAGAATGAATTGACTACATGTAAGAAGAAACTTGTTGAGACCGAGGGCTACCTTACATCAGTTAAATAATGGCAAAGCAAAACTTGATGACATTTTGCAAATGAGCAAAGTCTCAAGTGATCATAGAGGACTTGGCTACACCAACATAGATGTTTCAACTTCTCATAAAGCTTGTTCTACTACCTTTGTCAAAGGGATTGAAGACAATGTATCACCTATCGAGCCTCCTAGGAGATTTATTCCTACTTGCTATTATCGTGGAGTCAATTAAAGGCCATATTCAAGCATGATGTTTTAGAACGTATAGTGAATTAGCAAGAAGGCAACAACAAGTTGCTAAGAAGGCAAATGACTCTCGAATACTGGTGCCACCTCGTCAGCCAAATCTTAAGTGGGTTCCTAAGACAACTCAAAAATGCGATGTCCCACATGTTGTGAAAGGTGATGACATTAAATCGCGAGACAAAGCATTTGATAAAAGTGCAATGTTCCTTACATTTTTTATGTTCACTAGTTAGTGATGTGGAAAACAAAAACAAAAACAAACAAAAACAAAAAACAAAAAACAAAAAACACGCTCCTAACTAGTTTACATTTTTTTCCTTTTTCCTCTCTATTTTTTGAGAGATTTTCTTTTGTAGGCTCATTTGATGTTGCAAGAGTGGTTGCTACTATTAAGCTAGTTGTAACTAAAATTGATGGACAAATGATTAGAGATTGCTCTCAAGTCTGTTGCAACTAAAGCTGTTGCAACTACTACTGGTTGGGATGTTTATGGATTCAGGGGAGTCTTCTACTGTTTAGTACTACTACCATGGGATCTCTTACAACATCTTTTGTTGTGCTTTCTCTCTTTTACAAACGGGTTATTGTTGTCGCTTGTTTGAGACAACAAGTTTTATTATTCGTGAGAGATTACTAATAGTTTATGCATCGAGTGCTTGTGCAACTTATTACTTTATTTTCCTGCGCGCTCAGGGGGATATTTTACTTCGTTACATTGTTGGGATTGACTGCATCATCGACAACTCCATTCCTCCGTTATATGGTTGTTAACTCTCTAGTCTTCTTTGTCATTTTTTGTCACAAAGGAGGAGAATATGCACACAAAAGGAGTGTTTCTTCTAAGAACAATGTGCTTCATTGTTTTTTGGTTTGGATATGATCTGAATGGTCAAGATATAGTTATATTTTGGATAGGTTGCTTTCCCATTTTTGGTTCAGTTACTTGTGGTACATTTTGATTACTTAACATGCTCTAAGTTTGTGAGAAATAATGACAAAAAGGGGGATTGTTAGGTCATACTTGTCAATATTTGCACAACTAAGTTGCAAAGTAATCAACCACAATTGAAGCGATGTGAAGATGTACAAGCTAAAGAGTTACAACTGGGACAGTTGCAACCGACATCAAAATAGAAAGTTTCTCATCCAATGACGTTTCTATTACAGCTTTAGATTCTAAATGTGTTCTAGGGAGGTCTCAAGAAGACTTTCTAATTGCATTCAGAAATCATCAAAAAGGAAATTGCTACCCAATTTGAATAGCTCACATCAACATTGTTTTTAGGAAGAACACGAGGATATATATGGATTAGCAAGGGATGTTCTTCCTCATCCTTTGAGTTTTGGGTTCACCAGTTGCAACTGTGAACTTCGGTTTTTTGTTTTCTTTTTCTTTATTGAGTTGCAATCACCAAGGGGATCTTGGGGTTAACCAGTTAAGGGGACTTGATATTTTGGGGTGAGAGTTCATTGTGAGGGTGAAGGGTAGTGTAGCAAGCCTAGTAGGGGATCACTGGTTTAGGTCTTGCATAAATATATAACTCTTTATCATTAGTGGATTCTTCATATATTGGCGTAGCCTCGCAGATGTAGGTCTTGGATCAAATTTCGTCAACATCTCTTTGTGTTGTGGTTTGCTTTACAATTTAGTTTTACTTTTGTAATGTGTTTATCATTGCGTGTTTGTCATTGGTGATTCAAAACTTACACATATCTTTGTTCATTCACTTAACAATTCACCATTAAATACAACATCATAATTATAGTATTTGGTTGAGATTTGATTCATATTCTTGAATGGTTAAAATTCTTTATTTGTGTTGAATCTTAGCTTTTAAGGATCAAAGAATCAATCTTGGAATGCATATGGAGCAAATTGAGCTAAGATGGGGAAAAAGATGATGTGCGATAAGAGATAGAAAGTTGAAGATCACAAAGATGAAAAAGGGCTTTCTTTGGGAGAAAGGGGGACGAATATAAACCAGATGTACAATGGAGAGTTTACTAACAATCAAGGGGGGAGGGGGTGCTTAGAGTATGAATTAACTTATAAGGGGCTAGAAATAACATTAAGTTAAATAGGGGCTAATATAACATATAGGGGTGCTAATAATAAGTCCCTATTTTATTGGTGGTGGATATTTTGATTAATGAAGATTTGTGTTTTGAGAGAGAGTATCTCTTTATTTGTTTTGGTTTCTTGAACTTTGTGTGTTCGATCACAACTTAGAAAGATGTTTCTTTGATTCGGTATTCACATAATCAACGAATTGGTAGAAAATTTATATTTTTTCTTTGTAGCGAGCAATTGAGAAATTCCTCACTGCATCAGTTTGGTATCAGAGGGTTAAGGTCCTATAGTCTTCTGCAATGCCGCTGAAAAGACAAGCCCAACATGAAGACCATGTAGATTAGGCTCCTCCAAGAGATAATATGACACATGTCGATCGAATGATAGATCAACTAATGACTTTTATTTAAAATCCAGCACTTCAAGTACAACAGTTGCACCAGAATCAAGTGCAACAGTTGCAGAAGCAGATGCACCCGCAAACAACCTCATCAACGACACCAACAATGGTTTGAGGACGAAGTGCCTACCAAGAGGTTTGAACCAGAAGAGGAATATTCTAGTTTCGATGACGAATTTGTATTTGGGAAAGAAGAAGATGGAGTTTTTTTTTTTATTTATTTTACGGTGACAACGAAGTAGATGTGATCTTCTTCGAGGAAGACTCCATTAACTTTGACGAGGTGCCAAAGTTTGACGGTGATGGGCACGACTTCATGGAAGACAAGATAGTCTTTGGAGACGATGATAGCTTTGTCATCGAGGTAATTTTTCATTCTAAAAGACCTCAGATGCTTGAAGAGGTGGTTGTTGATGGTGTCGTCTACAATTAACCAGTTAAAAAAGTTATGGAGACAAAAGTGAAGTTCACGCGACTAAACACTTTTGTTCACCAACTGATGACACGCATTATGAGTTAGTTTTTGACATCCATTTTGAAGTTTTTGACGTTCTTCAAGACTCTTACGGTGGTGTATTTGTTGATAACATGGATTTGTTGGTTGAAGTTTTGAATATTGTTCATCAAAAACATGTTCCAACAAGTGGTGATGACTACATTCAGATTGTGTTCAAGCAAGAGTTGTCCATGCATGAAGATTCTATTGCTCATCAACATCGCATGAGTCATAAAGGGATTAAAATTCGTGGACGAGTTTTTTCAAACCGAGGGAGAATGATGAAGATGAAAATCATAGAGATCATGTGCGAGAGAATGATTCATGCATCAACTTCGAGGACATATTCTTCTCACCCGGGAGAGAATGTTGCAAATCAAAGTTTGTGTTAGATTAGTATTTCTTATTGTTAGGGTTTGTGTCGAAGTTGAAGACATAGTTGGGTTAACTTGGATTTATTTTTAGTGTAAGAGTTTATAGTAGTTGAAGCTTGTTGGAGTCTATGTTAGTCCATAATAAAGCCTATATATAAAGGCAGATCATATTTTATTAGTGGTGGATATTTTGATTAATGAAAATTTGTGTTATGAGAGAGTATCTCTTTTGTTTGTTTTGGTTTCTTGAACTTTGTGTGTTCGACCACAAGTTAAAAACATGTTTCTTCAATTCAGTATTGCGGAATCAACGAATTTGTAGAATTTTTTTCTTTGTAGTGAGGAATTCACCATCACTATCTATCCTCATCAAAGTCCTAAGGTAGCCAACTCTACTTCTCCACACATACCTTAAACTTTTGAGGCCAAGTAAATGCATTAGACTTATTATGAAGAGGATATATATACCCAAATCTTCCTACAGTTGAAACTTAGTTCTTAATCAGATTTCATGATGGGATATTGCCAAAGATTTGGAACTTATAAGTAATAACATAAAGATTATGCATTATCTTATGTCAATTAACAAATTAAGCTTCTGGAACTAAACTTATGCAATAATAATGATCCCCAACCTTGAGAAATAAATTATGTGTATGCTCTTGTTTCATTTGTAATTGACACACAGTACTAATTTAGGCAGACAACCCGTACAAGGAAACTTATCTTACCCTGAAATTATTCTAGATATACAAAACCAATAATTTTTCTTTCATACATATTTGTTTCTAAGGAAACAATAATTACTACAACAGCAAAGTAGAAGTGATTCATGAAGATTCGAGGGAATATGTTGAGCAAGACCAATCACTTCTCTTCTTGGATGTATGAATTCAAATAGTCAAGAACAAATAAACCAACGTTTTTTTTTTTATCATTACCGTCCATCAAGAGTGTCATGCAGCATTGGGTCCGTGGCAGTAGGAGACTGCTTTACCCTAACTCGACTATCACTAGCTGATGATAATCCTTCATTGCTACTAGCTGCCATTGAAGTTCCGGAGGTATCTTCACTAATAAAAGTGGTTACGTCATTGAACTCCCAATCACTCAAGTACGCAGGCTTTGATGCGACGGTGCTTACTTCAATGTCACCTGATAGCATGGCTATGACACGCGTCATAGAAGGTCGTAGCATCGGTGATGCTTGTGTGCATAAAAGGGCCACTCCTACCACTCGTTTTGCTTCTTCTTCATTGAATTCTTTGGATAGCCTTGAATCCACCAGCTCTAGTTCATGATTATTTTCATGCAGGTACCAAGCCTGTGAATTGAATGAAAACATCAGTAAGAAACATATTTGTGTCTTTAGATTTCTGAAAGGTTCCAACCTACAAGTATCTTTCCATTTATAGATAAAAGCAGTTGGTTCATTTTTACGTACCCATTCAAGAAGATAAATCTTCTCCCTTTCTAAATTTGCATCTGAATTTGGCCTTCCACTGAGCACTTCCAGAACAACAACTCCAAAGCCAAAAACATCAGCCTTTTCCGTTAGGTGTCCGCGCATGGCATATTCAGGTGCTAGGTAACCACTTCATATTTGCACAAGAGGGTAATGTTAAATTTGAGTTCAGAAAAAACTTCATGAATTCGAAAATGAGAAGGGAAGAAAAGCCTACATTGTTCCGGCAACTCGCGTGCTTATGTGTGTCTTCTTGTCATCATAGAGCTTGGCTAGACCGAAATCTGAAATCTTGGGGACAAGATCAGCGTCAAGCAAAATATTGCTAGCCTTCACATCACGGTGCACAATCCGAATTCTTGATTCCTCGTGAAGATAGGCTAGTCCCCTAGCGGTTCCCAATATTATATCATAGCGCATCGACCAGTCAAGATGCAGAATACTCTCGCCTGCTCATGCGTGACCAAGAACAATATCAGTAAAAAACCAGCGTAGAAAACAGGCCGTCACCATCCCATAGAACACTGATAACATAAAATGAACTTATTGCATACCAAAGAGTGCCTGATCAAGGCTCTTGTTCTCAAGATACTCGTATACCAAGAGTCGCTTATCTCCCTCGATACAACATCCATACAATTTTACAAGGTTACGGTGTTGAACTGCAGATATGGTAGCAATTTCAGCCACAAACTGAGACTTTCCTTGGCGGGATGTTACTGAAAGTTGTTTCACAGCGACAACCCTCCCATCAGAAAGTGAACCCTGCACCGCATTACAAGTCATTAAAAAAAGTAGAAAACTAGTAAATGATTTCTTGGTAAAAAATTGATTTCAGTCAATGCACCTAATGGCTAGCTAGTGTAATTTTTTGGATTGTTAATGTGTTCCTGAGCTTCCTAACATGCATAATCATTGAATAAAAAGTTAATTTACCTTGTAAACAGGTCCAAATCCTCCCTCGCCCAGTTTATTACCTGACTTAAAGTCTTCAGTTGCAGACCTCAGTTCTTCATAACTAAAAGTGTACTGTTTGGCAGTAATGCCAAGAAGCTCTGTGAATTGAAATAAAGTAATGTTAGGTTTATGGTTGCATGCATGTATAGTTACATGTTTCACATATTGTTCAGCAATTTATCAAATGAAATCAATTAATAAATGTCAGTGAATCGCACTCTTCGCCATGCCATGGTAAGCGATTGATGAGGATACATACAGCTACAACAGCTCAAGTCTTATAGATGATGCAGGCCACAATAATATGTAACTACTTAAAAATTTACCTTCATCTTCTTCCATGCCTTGCCTTTTTCTTCTCCGAACTAGGTAGAAGACTACAATAACAGATAGGAAACTCATGATCCCAACAGCAACACAGATCCCCACTATAAGACCGGTCCTATTTTTTGAAGTCTTTGGTGGGGTGTTAGAAACAGAAGGAACGAAATCTGAAAGTAACAGTAAGTCATGTTAGTAATATTTCCGCAATTGGAAGCATAATCTTCTGTCATCATTTGGGAAAAGCATTACCTGGAGTAGCACTGATGGCTGAAACAGAAGGTCCATATGTCCCTTGAGAGGGTATACAACAAGTGCCTTTTCCAGCCCAAAACAGATGAATTTCGAGATAGTTCGCAGATACCACAGTCTTCACTTGTTTCTGAACAGCTCTAAAAGAGGCACCAGCTTCCTTTCTTATATCGAAGTCTTTATACTCTAATTTCCCCTTCAGTTGTCAAGGAATTAGACATTTCAACAATCAATGAATGCCCATGAAAAGAAGTATTCAAACAAGGACGATATAGCCCAAAACTAGTGTTATAAGCATTATTTTCTACAGCGCATGCATGTTTTTATTTACAATATTTACTTCTAATTTTCTTTCTTGATTCTACATCTTAAGGAAGAAGGTTCAGGTTTAGTCTCTTGCAGCATGAATTTAAAATCATCTATCAAGTTTTTAGTCCAAGTGTGACTACCGATAAAGATCAATGCAACTTCTCAAACAAGAATGTTTTTCTTAAAATAAAAATCAAGATGTTGGTAAGGTACTGAAGATGCAAGCAAATTAAGAATTATTTTTATTCAATAATTTACCTGGACATATATATCAAAAACACGTCGTCCACGACTCTGCCAAGTACGAGTATCAGGGAAATCTGCTTCCGCAAATTGCAAGTTCACGGTGTAGTTCCCATTCTCCAGTCCCAGTCCATAATATCTTAGTGATCCTGCGGAAAGTCTTGCTGTCTGAAACAGCTCAGAATCCAAGGTATTCGTGTATTGAGATAGTTGAGTTCGAGTATACTGAGCATTGTTGCTGTCACCAAATCTTCCCACATTACTAACTGCCCATCGTCTTGTGTCAGTAACGAAGTCTGAAGCTGGTCCAAGACTGGCATTATCTTTTCAAACAGAATTCTACCAGCGGACGTAATTTGCAGCCCACCACAATTGATTGCAAAGGAAGAATCTGCAAACCAGCTATAATGTTAGCGTCAGTCATATGGTTATTCACTTATTCTATAAAGCTGAGACCAATATATGCAACCTAGAACTAAGGTTTTTTAAAGAATTTGTGCATCTTATATAGTTTCTTTGGAAGTTTGAAACGCCACGAACTCCATCAACATGTTTCCTTTTATTCTTCATTTGTGGATGGCAGGTTGTGACTATATCACTCTTAGTAGATGAAAAGATAAGAGGGTGGTAGGTTATTGTACAGTTGTACTGGAAGAAGCACAACTGCTTGGAAATGCTTAGCCAATGACATGTATAAGCTTTTCCAGCAAGTTTGCAGAAGATATTCGTTATAAAAATAAGACAGATGCGAAAGTAAGAACTGGCATGCAATACAGCGAATTTGTTGTTAGGTCCACCCGCAGCACATAACTGCAAGCGGCCTGCTCGAGACACTTTTTTGCGAGCCCGTGGATCTCCGGTAGTACCAATATTTTCTCCAACCTAACCACCTTCAAATTAAGGTGTGGGGTTTAACTCTAAAAGCCGAGATTATTGAAGGGAGATCAACACTTATATACTTCATTATGAAGTCACACTAATTCAATGTGGGACTAACTCTCGGTCCACACATCTCCAACAGAATTAATGTATAAACCTTTTCAAATAATATACTTTGTTCACCATATTTTATTCATAATAGATTTAGCAAACCTTGCTCACGTTCTTGATTTAGGAGAGTAATATCAAGGATAGACTGATTCACATATTCTGATAAGAAGCTCCTTTCAAATAGGAACACTTCAAGCCCCCTGTTCATAAATTTGGTTTGGTTTGCCTTGTTGCGTGAAGATTCAGGATTTTAGTGGTAGGTGTAAAAGCAATATTTTTTTTTATAAAAATCAACCACAGCTAGCAACTTCAAAAACTAGTGATAGCTTTTTGAGCAGAGTTTAGTGGTCCATAACTTTTAAAAAATAAAGAAAATAACTTTAATGGAAACTGAGGAAATCAGGGAAAATATAATTTAATGAAATTCATAGAGATCGGTGAAGACAATATTATTAAACATCCTCAAACAGCAACTTAAGCAATGGATAGCACGATTTGTGAGAAAAAAAAAAAATTGATACAAGCTTTTCCAGACCAGTGTCCAAATGCCCCAAACTGTTCAATCCTTTAGATTTATTTTTATATGTTCTCATAAAAAATATTACTATCCTTTAATCTTCCATGCACGAATTTTGAATATTTTTCGCGTCACAAGAAGTGTATTTGGCTTGTTACAAACAAAATTTGTGCTGGCTGATCACCTAGGAAAAAGATACCTTTACCAATAGTGGATGCAAATATTTCTCTGTAAGGTATCATGCTTTGGACTACCAATTCGAGCAGTGCTCATTAAAATCATCAAACTTTGGGAATGTATGAGAGGTTACATGAGACTACTTACATTGCGGAGATCCCCGACTGCATGGAAAGTCTTGCTGAAGGCAATTAAGTCCAGAAGACAAAAAACTGAAACAAAATAACAGTACAGATAAGGATAAATCTTGTACCAGAAAATATTTTCAGAATATATATATATATATATATATATATGTATGTATTTATTTTTTTCATGCAGTATCGATAATTTGGGAATGAGGCTATGTTGTTGTTGTTGTTGCAGTATCCGATGCCAATCGCAGGACTAGTCCGTGCTTGTGTATTATCAAGTCCCTAATAGAGGTGGCCGGTGGCCCTCTAGTTTGCTCCATCCACTAGAACAGAAACTGAGATCTCACTTAAGGAGCAATGAACCCCTTGCCCTTGAACCAACCATTGGTCGGTGGGTTTAGTGCAATTACATACATGTAAAATTTCCCATGCAATTATCTAGCTTCCACATTCACTATCATCAAGTTTGGCTTGCATAACATCACATGCACACCAAATAAGAGGGTTCATTATTGGATGCAACTATATTATCCAATACAGTTTTTTTTTATGGGAACCTAGAAAAACTGTATTGGATAACATAGTTGCAATCAATAATGAACCCTCTTACTGGGTGTGCTCGTGATGTTATGCAAGCCAAACTTGATCATAGTGAATATGGAAGCTAAATAATTGCATGGGAACTTTTACATGTTGGTCTCAGCTTCTCTTGCATATGCAGTTCATGGCATGTAGGTCATCTATAGCAAATGAGCTCTTGTACTTTTTAATCTAGATAAGTTTGTCTTTAATCTATTGGGAGATCAAAAGATAAAAGTGCCCTGTATGGGATGATGGTAAATTACCTATTACTTGAACTGTTGATGATGAAATTATTAACCACCAAGTTCCTGCATCGGAACAACAGAAGATTCCCAATCTCTGTAAGATCACATATGATTTGGAAGTATATTGAACAAAATTAGCAACTTCTGAAAAGGAGATCTTTCTACGTTATGACTTATGAGCAGAAAAAATAGTATCATTTGGAAGTATATTGAACATAATTAGCAACTTCTGAAAAAGAAATCTTTCTATGTTATGACTTATGAGCAGAAAAAATAATATCGTTTCAAGGCATTAGCATATTGCATTAACAATAAAGGTTAGGGGGTGAAGAAAGCATGTCATCCTTGTTTTAGGAAAATTTGACAAAGTTTGCAATAAGTTGCTAAACGTAAGTTTAACTCAAACGTTTTCAAAGAGCTTAAACTAGTGCAAATTATGGCATTTTCCTCAAAAAAGGATTAACAAGCTTCAAAATAAGATGAACGTTCATGTGACATTCTTCATTAAAAGATGAAAAAAATGCAATGAAGACCAATAGAGGGCTCATAGGGCAGTACAACAACAGCAACAAAGCCTAGTCCCAAATTTGTTGGGTCAAACAGTTCCATTGAGCTCGATTTAATGAAGTTGATGATTTCCTTTGATGATCTTTTACATCCCTTATGATTAATGCATCCCAAAATATCTTAGGTCTAGCCATATATCGTTGAATTTCTGATTCTATCCTTAACAGGTCCACCTAAGCATCCTCATATCTGATACGCTAATTTTGTGCTATCCTCATATCCACCTATTTATAACATAGGATTCCTATGCTTTACATAGCCCATTCAAGGTGAAATAAAGGAGGACGGTTGCATGATGTTGACAATTGACATACAACTTTACACTCACTACGAACGTATAAGATAGGACCATCTCATAAATAAATAATTAAAAAAAAAAAAAAACACATGAAGCCATACTCATGCAAATACAATTCTCTAAGTTAGCCGAAATAACAAGGAACATGGTAACAAAAATAACTTGTAAGTGATAATTATAATAATTGCATTATCTTGAGACCTAAAATGCTTTCATCCAACTCTAAGAGAAACAAAACATTCATAAACTTTAGACATGAAACTACATAATAAAGGCACGTTACTAAGGACTAGCACTTGAACTGTCTTTCAAAGTTAAGAAAAAATGTCTTTGTCATTAGGAAAATAAGGTATAGTTTCTATGCACATCTTATTCAATAATCCGAATTAAATTGGTGCAAAACTAACCAAATGGGCGCAATTTCGTTTTTCAAGCACCACATCATTAAAGATACCCTCAAAATTATTGGATTAACTAACTTGATCTAGGAAGATTAATAAGATTAAAATATAATTATAAATATAGGTCGAGGAAGCATCTGAATATAAACATATCTAATGAACAGCAAGCACCAAGTGGATGCTGCTTCACACATACAATTGCAAATCTGGCTCAGTGACCCAGTCAGGAAACCTTCCTGTTAATTGGTTATATGACAGATCTCTGCAATCAAAACATATAAGCTTCAATCAATAGGCAGAAAATATACCAATATACGCAATTAACAAATTGAATTGTTTTTTGCCATGATTATTGCAAATCTAATCATCCTGGATAAATCTATTGCAGTAATCCCTACATACAATGAGAAGGAACAAGCATATAATTTAAACATGCAAGAATGGCAAATCTCCTCCTGCAGCCCCCTTCTACTAGTGGAGAGACAAAAGAATGTATAAACTGAGTTACTGACTCAAATATATGAATATAGTGAATGAATGAAATCTGTTACAAGTCTCAATCCCCAAGACCTCCATGAATTTATTTTCTCCCAACATGCCACCAGAAGATAATAGGTAGAAACTCAACAATGTAAATTTCCAAAGAATGTCACCATCCATAAGGGCAATATGTTAGGAATGGATTTTCCTACAAATTTTTTTTATAAGTATTTTCGAATTAGTTTCGGAGCATACATATTCTTAAGTGAGCCACTTTTCTGGGAAGGCAAGTTACCAGATAGCTGATTGTTTCCAAGAAACCTGCATATAAAGTCGATTAATAATAAGGTGATAGAAGAAGCATGACTGCAAAGTTGAGATGAAAGGACAGAGTATGTATTCTCCTCACAAGAAAGCCAATGAACTCAAGTTGAAGAGAGAGTTTAACATTCTTCCAGTAATATTGTTGAAGCTCAAATCCCTACAAAAGTTTATTATTTTTTTCTTAGACTCACATTTACACATGAGGACTTGAATAGTTAAAACTAAAATATTTTATATGGACATTGAGAACTTATCCAAAAGAAAGTGTTTTATGCAACTTATGCAAGAAAGGAAAAACAGTGTCTTACAAGACTGTCAAGCTTTGGTATTCTCCAATGGTGGAAGGAAGAGTATCACTGATGTTGTTATTTCTCAAGATTCTGCATACCATATTAGAATATTGGAACATTTAGAAATAAAGACAACAAAGTCTGGAAAAGGCAGCGAGCTAGACTTATAATTTGAACACAGCTCACAGAGATTTTTGCTTACAAAGTGGATAAACTCTTCATACTCCTAATAAATGCTAGAGATGAGCTCCCATTGGTCAAGTCACTTATTCGCCTGCATGGTTTATGGTCAGTAAACCAAATTTGAACCAAAGTTGGACATTTATAAAATGATATATGTACCATTGAATCATGCTCAGTCAAAGCAACCCAAAAGTATACCATAAAATACCATTTAGAAGAATGAACTCAAACTTATATAAACATTGTTGGTTATGAGGATGAACTTCCGCTCTAGAAATCTTAATATGGAGACAAAGTGTATATATTTTGGGAGCGGCTAAACGGACCCCACCCTAGTGAAATGACCCAACTACCCCTCCATATAAAAGGGTTTTTACTCACCCATACGGGCCATACCCCACTCACCCGTACCCTAGTCACCCCTCTCTTAAATCATATTCTCACCACCAACTCAAATCCGACGAAATCCGAGCAAAATCACATTGATTCGACGCCGTGGGTGCATTCATCATCTCTTTCAGTGTCGATTTCAAGGTTTTTTTTTTTTTTTTTACTTTTTTGAGTCGTTATTGTTTGTAGGATTGTTGTTGGGTTTAGGGCTTCAATTTGGGGTTGAATCTTGCATTTTGGTGCAAAGTTTCGATGGAATCGAGCGATTCCGAGCAAAACCCACTATTATTTTTGGTCATTTTCATGTATTTTTAGGAGTTTTGAAATTTTTTGTTCATTCTTGTTGCTCCACGGGTGTCGGACACATAGAGGTGACATCTCTGAAGAGGTGTCGGACACACAGGGCCGACACCTCTAAAGAAGTCTCGACTAAATCCCTCTGTCACCCACTGAGATTGAGTTCTCTTCGTAGTGTCGATCGGAGTCGATCGTTACCTCTTTAGAGGTTTAAGCCCTGTGTCCAACACCTTTGTGTGTCCGACACCCGTGGGCGACACTTCTCCACTTCTAGGACACAACGAGACCATATCCGACTTTGTTCAACGAAAAACACTCCTATGACACTTGGTGACCTAGTACAAATGCTTTACAATGACTAAAATCAAAAAATGGAGAGGATTGAGGGGTGTTGAAGTGAGGGTGAGGGTAATGGGGAGAGCAATGATATTTTTGGAATTTTGAAAAAAAAAAAGTAGGGTAAACTAAGTAAAAAGTGGGGTATGACGAAGTAAAAATTATAAAATAGGGTCCTCTAAGCAAAAATTGGGGTCCGTTTAGCCGCTTCTATATTTTCACTAATTCGAAGCCTATACAAGATGAGTATACATAGTTGATTACTGTCATCAAAATATGGACACAAGATATTTTTTATATTGTTTACATTCAAATTGGAAAGAAGAAACAAAACAATGGCACTTACAAATCAGTCATTGCAGTTAAATTTGACAATGCAGAAGGTATAGGACCCACAAATGCATTTCCTTGAAACCTCCTGCAAGACAAAGACATAAAGGTAAAAAAAAAATAAGAACAAGAAAATCGAGCAACAAAGCATTCTAGGAAATATACATAAATCGAACCATCTAATTATTCTGGTTGGTGAAAGCATCAAAAATTTCAACCTACAAAGATTTAAGCTTTCCCCATCTTCCTATAAAGTCTGGTATCTTGCCTGTTAGTTGATTATCCGATGCCCACCTGCAAACAAGAGCAGTTTTTGCTCATTTCCAACTTACAAGAAATCTTTAATACATGAACCTTTCCAAAAATTTTCTTTTGTGTGCAAATCAGGGAAATCATCCTAAATTCCAAAATCAAGTCGGACTGCAGTAAATTGAAAGAAGATTCTTACACAGTCTCTAAGTTTTGTAGATTGGCAAAAGAAGGAGGGATCTCACCGCTGACTCCAGAACTATCAATGTACCTATTTGGATAAACATGGTTCAATAAAGTCCATAGTAACCAAAATTCTTTAAAGGGAATAAGGAGCAGAAAAAGAAAATAGCCAATTGATCATTATAGGGAAAAATAATGAAGAAACAAAAATAAAAATTAACCATATCCGGACCTAAAAATGTATCTAATTTATTCCCCAATTTCATAATCATACTGATAAGATCTTGGATCTTATTTAATTGCTTCAAGCACTACACCAATAATTACAAAACTAAAGAACCTTTTATTTTTTGAAAAACTAAAGCACCTTTAATTACTCTGAATTTGCTATAAAGATGAACAAATCCAAAGTACATAACTCAAGAAAACAAAAGGACCTAGAGAGACAATTGTGTTCCTTGCCTAAACTCTGTGAAGAGTTGATCCTATTCCATCAGCAATACTCTCCTTCTCCATGCATCTAATCATGTCCTTATTACGATTTATACCCTCTGAAGACTGAACATCTGACCAAAGTACACTAGCTCCAACCACACCCAAGTAACTAAATGAACCACTTCTACCATGCTCCTCTCATGCTTTTGCCGCCTCTGATGTGTTCCCTGAATCCTTATTGAACGGGTCTTATAACATACACTTTATTTGCAGCATCGAGAATGCAATAATAGTAAATAAAAAATAATGATCTTTACGTCTAGAAAATGCATTCGAATACATAATGCATCTAGAAAATTATTATTTCAGAAAAGAAAAAGGGAAGCCCCTATAATCCCATGTCTTGGAATTTATCTTATTCATGACTATCGTGTGGATTAAGGGAAAGCCTATCGTCAAACAACTATGTGAATCAGTAAAAACTATATGCGAAAGATAAACTAGTAAATGAACTGAATTCAGTGAAGTATCTCAATAGGAGAAATTGAAAATGTTGAGACATGATTTAGCATAAAAACTTCACTCCACGTATAGTTACCCATTTGAAACAGTACATATAGGATGATTGAAGAGTCATTGGATGGAAGCTTTCTCATTACTAATGTCTAAAGCACCAATCAAACTAGAATATGTTCGGTGTTATAATCTACATCAAATAATGGACTAGAATGGCTTCATAATAGTAATGTATCATGTATGCACAACGTTTGCATTATAAATTTGGAAGAGCAAGGTTTCATATTCTGCTGCACAAACAACTTTATCCAATAGGAAGACTATGGAAAGTTCAAGTCCAAATGGTAACACTGGGTTGTTTTCAGCCTATGTTAGCTATTAGTATTGTGCAATCTTGTTCGTGGGGAATACTTCAGTTTTTTAAAAGATCGAAGTACCAAGATTGAGGAAAAAGAATTTCTTGTTTATGTACTATTTCATATTAATCAACAAAACTATGTTTATTCATTCTACTAGTCATTTCCAATATCCCAATGAATAAAAAGATCAACAAAGCGAGGGCGAATACCAAGATTTTTTAGAGGCTATAAAAGTAAATTATTATTTTTCTATATTATTATGTATACTTTAAATAAATTATACCACTATATATATATATATATATTGCATCAATGACAAAAAAACTTTTTTTTGGACTTTTTTTGAGCTTTTTTTGACTTTTTTTGTATTTTTTTTCATTCTGGACTAGTCATTTCCAATATCCTAATGAATAATGACTGTACGTGACAGGAATCCAAGAATTATCGAGTGGGCCTTGCCCCGTAGCCCTGGGATCAACCAACAAAGATGGAAAAAGTCCAAAAAAAGCCCAAAAAAACAAAAAAATGACGCTATTTTGTCATTGATGCATATATATACGTGGTATAATTTATTTGTATACATAATATATATAAATAATAAACAAAATATTCTATCTTTTTCGCCCCTACGTCTAAATCCATATATTAACTTTAAACAAGAAATTCTATCTTTTTACCTATCTAAATCTCTAGCTTCTCTACCGGTTGGCCAAATTATCCATAAGGAAAAGCTAAGATGTAAGCCTTGTCTTGATTAAGTCACAATTACTAATTGTATAGATAAACATTAAGCACGGGTACAATTAAACGAGGTTGGAGCATAGTTGACATTGAATCTAAAGGACCACTCTCTTCAATATTGAAGATTTACACCAATCAATAAAATAGTTAGTTTTCTTCGCAATCGAGTGTAACAACTTGTTATCTTAAGCCGGTGATTAGTGCTAATCCAAATTCCAATTAACCCAAGTTAGGATCGTGGTTAAGTTCGACATACATCGATTAGCGTGTGCATGTGTTTGCATGATGATTTGTGCTTGTGTGTAATGTTTATGAATTTTATAGGTTGTAATATAAAATGGAGTTTATATACAAGCCTATAAACGGAAAATACGTAATTAAACAATAAATAGCCGGTACACCAAGTGCGACGAGGGGTTTGTGAATGAATGTGCACACCCGAGAATACTCGTAGCCATGTCCGGTGAATTTATTGGCGAGAAAATACATGAAATATATATATTGAAAATTATAAGTTAGTTTGAATTATATGGATCGTTGGATCGCCTCGAGATGAGCGTAAGTGTTGATGGTGTCAACGTGTGTGTCAATTTAAGAGTATCAAGTTAGCACATCAATAACTCGATCAGTCTCGAGATAGCACGATGCATATCTCGAGGAAAATCCATATGTTTAAACTAAAAACTTCATACATATCTCATTATTTGATCGAGAGAGAGAAGGATAGTTAAGGGTTTAGAGGTTCTGATCTTTAAGAATCACTCGGGGAGTGAATTCAACGTGAATTAAGGAGCTTAATCAACTGGAAATCCAGAGATCATCATTGTGGTAAGTTTAGTTTTGATGTTTTTGAAGTTCAATTTGATGGTAGTAATGATATCTCTGTGAATTGTGTTGTTTGTTGACTAGAAATGGTTACGTTACCTCACTAGAGGTCCTCCCTGATTAATTTTGGAATGTTTGTTGTTTTTGTTGTATGGATTTGTGGATGGAACAATGGTTGCTGCCCTGTGTACTACTAAACAGAACAGGGTGAAGCGCGTTCCACGGGTGAGCGTGTTCCACCTAGCATAGGAACGCGCTCCCACCCCTAAAAACAACAGTTTTGCTGAGTTTTTATTAGGATTTCCTGAGGATTTAGGAACTGAACTAGGGGTTCTAAATATAGGGTATTAGACCTATATTGACCACAAGTGGTTTGTGATAGGTGTTGGATCCCCGGGAATGCGTGAGTGACCCGGAAAGTTAAAGAATTTGGAACGGAAACCTAAACTGAGGTAAGTACGGATTCGCTTATTTATCAATGTTGTCTGGCTATCTTAGTATATGTAGTTCATATAGTTTATGGACTAAAATGGGGGACTATATACACTGTGATGTTTTTAATTAAAAGAAAAATGATGTCTAATGTGATCCGCGAGAGTAACTACTAAGAACTGAGATCAGGTTGTATAGGATGCGGGGATGATCTCTCGATCTATACGTAGCTCCTACTCAGTTAGATAGGTTGTGTGGGTTACATATTCACTGGAGGGTTTCGGATAGAACCATTGGGCATTAATGGATTGACTAGACAGCACATCGGCCAATGTGTTGGTCTAGCAATCGCATTAATGACGTCAATGGGTAACCGACCATAATTTTATAAATAAAATGGGAATCACAGTGTAATAATCATTAGCAGTTGATTTGCATCCGTTATTTACTAAATTATATGCTTTCCATATCTTGTTAGTTAACATTGGTACATATTGTTATTACATAATGTTCTTGATTATTATATGGAATGTTGATGGCTTTGTGAATCCTTACTTACTGAGCAAGTTTGAGCGCTCACCCCAAATTTAATATTTCAGGTTCGCAACCTAGCGCTTCAGCGAATGGTAAGGAAAAGATTTAGGAGTCTTATAATCTTCTCTACGATGTAATGATCTTTCTTGTACATATATACACTGTTTGATATATTTTTTTGTATATAAATATGGATGAGAGGTTTATAAACGAGGTTTTGGGTTTTGATAAACTCAGTATTTCTGTATAAACTTTTGTATATTGAGATTTACATACCTATATAAAATTTTATTCAAGGTTTTGACTTTCGTGTATGACTTCGCTCACTTAAAATTATTTTCGAGGAAGTTTTGATATGGAATATGACAAAATTTGAGTTTATCGAAAGTTTACGAAATTTCCCTTTAAAATTAGAAAACTCAAGTTTCTTCGTAGAGATGCTAGGAATATACTTAATCATACAACAATAATGCATAAATATGATTTTATCGGGGCTTCCATTAAGTTTCAAGTCGAAGTTTGTTCAATTCCACCTAAACATAACAATTTACTTCATGTTTTATGAATCTCATCCATCTTGGTTGCACAATAGCCGAAGTTCAATTACGAAGTTTGCAATTTTTCAATCGCCGAAGTCAGACAAACCTCAACGTCGATTAACGAACTTCGGCGAAGTTTGTAAATTTTAAACCATGCACCTATTTCCAGTGGGACATGAAGTGTGACCGATTTTATTAACATGACTTGTTACTTCCTAAGCTATACTGAAACTTACAACACTGATTATAAGAAAATGTAAAGATAGAAAACCAAATTAAGGAAAAGTTACTAAACATACAGTTGCTGCAAGCTGGCTAGCTTCCCCAATTCAGAAGGTAGTGACCCTGAGAAGTTATTTGAACCCAGACCCCTGCGAAAAGGGAAAAATTGCGAAAAATGAGATGACAAAGATAAACGAATCAATGAAATGATTATTACAGCTGAATCTACAAGACAAAGAGTATTCCTTCCGCAGAATCAGTTCAAATGTTACATTGTTTTTTATATCAAGAGTCAAGATATGATCTACATCATGGTACAAAACTTTGCATTATGTGAGGCCACAGGGACAAGTTGGTTGTCGTTATATTTGCATTTGTTGCATTCCACGATATTAGCTTTTCACATACAGCGTAACTACACAGCTTTCTCAAGTGGTATTATTTAACACCATATACTCCATGTAAGATATTTTCCCATTTTGACTCATAGAATTGTGTTTTCAACAACAACACATCACCTAAACAGAAAATATTTGAACTGCGAATGAAAATAGAAAAGACCAAAGAATTATAAATAACTTACAGAACAAGAAGCTTTGTCAGGTTTCCAAGTTCTTTAGGAAGCTCTCCAGACAAAGCATTGATACCAAGGCTCCTGTAGCAATTCAGAATGCATTCCTGCATTAGCTTATTTTTGGCATGGCATAGACAATATAACACATCCATGCATTAGAATTATAAGGAGTCAATTATTTTCTCAAAAAAAAGACACATAAGAGCAATGTAACATACAAGTACTGCATTTCCCTTAGCTCCCCTATGAATGCGGGCACAGAACCTGTTATATAATTTTGCCCCAAATTTCTATAAGGAAAAGTAAACAGGAGCATATAATTAATATTCAAGTATTAGAACACAAAATTGAGTTAACATTAACGAATAAAGATGTGATGGTTCATGGTAATGGTAATTTGGATATGTATGTGTACACATAGCAATTAAGGCTTACAGATTGGTAAGGAAAGTCAAGTTTCTGATCTCTTGCGGAAACTCGCCCACCACATTCAGTGCATATATTTTCCTGTTTTGGCAGCAGAACAATGACCAAAATATATAATGAAGGAAAATTTATTTCATACCACCAAAACTTACCACTTATGGACACTGGCTGACAGACCACTTTCGAATTACACATGGTTGGATGATTAATCAAGTGTTAGTTAATTAGAAAAAATTCCTAGTAACAAATAAAAAAGACTAATCCTACATTGACTAGTTGAAAGGAAAGATAGTCTGATAAATTAGGAGTGGATCCTCTAATTTACCGTGGCATTTTTCGAAAAACACCTACAATTTAAGCTTAAAAGCCCACACATTACATCTAATCTTTCCACACTCTCAAGACTTGGACCGAACCTATACAACATGTTAGCCTTAAATTACGTTATAAAATGACTCAAAACGCATAGCCCATTAACAAAAATCAATAAACTAGGGTGTATTCAATTTGACAAATCCATGGATTTCTTTTAAATGATGGTTTTTCATAATTTCACCTGCAAAGACGGCCCGTAAATGCCCCAACTAGAAAACTTGACTCAATAGAAACCTGTAGAAATTCGACGAGGTGACAAAGTTAACATGGATGCATTAATTCTTTGAACGGTTTGCAAAGCTCACCATCAATTGACTTAATCGAGCACAATGGAAAAGTTTTCGACCCCAGTTAATTTGGGACTGAGGCTATGTTGTTGTTGTTGTTGTTGTTGTTGTTGTTGTTGTTGTTGATGGTTTTTCATAATTTCATGGAATTTGATGGATTTGGAAAGACTTGATCCAAATCCATCCAAATCTTATGGGTAGGGGTGAGATTTGGTTATATGTATTTTTTGAATAGAAATGCACCAAAACCATTAAAATCCACTCAAATCCAAATGTCTTGAAAAATTGAATACACCTAGACTTTTTAGAAATCCATTAAAATACATCAAAATCCTAATTGACTATCACTTGATTTTTTAAAAGTCCCTTAAAATCCTTTGAAATCCAAATTGAATACAACTCGATTTTAAAACCCTCCAAACTCTTTTAAAATCCTTTCAAATCACCCAATTGAATACACCCTCTAAGATAGTATGTCTCATGTGGAATATTCAGTGTAATCCTCATCACCTCATAAAAAGTACTTACAATTGATTCCCAAAAAATGCGTGAAAACTTTGTTATTTGTGTTATAGTGAGAGGGGCAGCAACTAAGATAGAGCCATACTATCCCGAGCTGGTTGTTACAACCGAGCAGCTTTCTTTGCATTTTTTGATTTGGAAAATGTTTAGAGACATTCTTTTGATACACACATAGATTAACGACCATGTTTTTGCTTTTAAAGGACTCCATCAACAGCGTAGCAAATATAATTATCAAATTAAACCACGCCACACAGTTACTGTCAATTGAAAAATGTACTTACAATTGGGTAATGTGACACGTGACATTGTTAGAGCAGTCGCATTTAACTGCAGGATTGAAGCTTGGAGTGTCAAAGCTAGTGCTGTCGATTGCGATTCCACTGCACGGCTCTCCACTTATATTCCATTGATTAGAAGCCGATCTTCCGAATCTTTGGAAAATGCTATTCAAAGCCCTCACTGCATGTATAAAATTCAACAATTATTTCCTTTTCTTTTCATTATAAAGGTAAGGAGTTACTATTAGCACCCTATATGTTATATCAGCCTCCTATTTAATTTAATGTTATTTTTAGCTCTCAATAAGTTAGTTCATGTTCTAAGCACCTCCTTTAATTATTAGTAAACTCTCCATTGTACCCCTACTTTAATATTTGCCCCCTCTCTCCCCAAAGAAAACCCTTTTTCATCTTTGTGACCTTCAACCTCCAATCCCTTGTTGCACATCATCTTTTCCTCCCCTTTAACTCAATTAGCTCTATATGCATTCCAAAATTGATTTTTTGATCCGTAATAGCTAAGATTCAACACAAATAAAGGATTCTAACCATTCAAGAATATGAACCAAATACTATAATTAAGATCTTATATTTGATGGTGAATTGTTGAGTGTATGGACAAAGAGATGAGAATGATGTATAGATTATAAAGTAGAAAAAAATGAGATGAGTCTATGATTTAATTTGGGTGAGATACAAAAAGTGAAAATTAAGAAAAAGAGGAGAAGGTGAGTGTAGTTAGTGAGATTAGAGTTGGATGAGTTTAAAGTTTCATTTAGAGAGGGGTGTAGAGAGCGAAAAGTAAAGTTGAGAAGGTGCGTAGAGAATGGAAAGTAGAAGGGGAAAAAGAAATGAAATAGGTTCATGATTAAAAGTGGGGTTTATTTATGTCATTTTGCTTAAAGACATTTTAGTTTAAAAATGTATTAAATTAAATGAGAGGTTGTTATAGGATAGTGGAGGGCTAATAGTAGCTCCCTAAAAGTATTCAATTTATATTACACTAGTCGATTTTCTGCGCTTTGCGCAAGAGTTATTAAAATTTTAAAATAAAATTAATAAATTAATTTACTTGAATATATTATAATATTTCTTACAATTAAAATTACAATTCACAATAATCAACTCATATTTTTTAGAAAAACTATACAATAGAGGGTTTAAAAAATATTTACTTATAAATCATTGAAATGACCATTCATTAACAAAAAAAAGAATTCGAATGAATTTAATTGTACTTTCAGTGGCCTAAACAGTGTATATAAATAATGTTGTGGTAACCAAATCGATGGTGTAAGATTCGAAACAAAGACTTAATGTATTGATGAATACATCATTAATTAGACCGTCGTTTAGTTGTTCAAAGTTGGATTTTTCGTTTTTCAAAAATATGGGGGGATGAATATATTTTAAAACAATAAATAACAAAAATATATAAATATCTATTTTTCATTTTTCAAAAATATGAGGGGATGAATGTATCTTAAAACAATAAATAACACAAATATATAAATATCTTAAAATAAAAAATAGAAAATTGAGAAAAACCTAAAAATGAAATGGTGGAAGAAGAGAGCGTGTGAAACTTTCTCTCTCCTTCAACTTTTTTTTAGAAAAACTATACAATAGAGGGTTTAAAAAATATTTACTTATAAATCATTGAAATAACCATTCATTAAAAAAAAAAGAATTCGAATGAATTTAATTGTTCTTTCAGTGCCCTAAATAGTGTGTATAAATAATGTTGTGGTAACTAAATCGATGGTGTAAGATTCGAAACAAAGACTTAATGTATTGATGAATACATCATTAATTAGACCGTCGTTTAGTTGTTTAGAGTTAGATTTTTCGTTTTTCAAAAATATGGGGGGATGAATATATTTTAAACAATAAATAACAAAAATATATAAATATCTATTTTCATTTTTCAAAAATATGGGGGGATGAATGTATCTTAAAATAATAAATAACACAAATATATAAATATCTTAAAATAAAAAATAGAAAATTGAGAAAAACTTAAAAATGAAATGGTGGAAGGAGATAGCGTGTGAAACTTTCTCTCTCCTCCAACTTTTATATATATATATATAGATTATTACACTTCTTGACATGTTCATCCAAATCTCCACCCAATAATTCAAGGTACCCCACACTTAAATAAATCTACTAGTTGATAATTACCTTCACCAAATTAAAAAAGAAATAATAATAATTAAAAGCCAGTTGTTAATTGAAAAAGAAAAAAAGACAAAAGAAAAGTCATAAAGGAAACCGCCCGTGACGTCAACCTCAAGCGCAACAAAGTTGGCTAGACACGGATGATAGTTTCTAGCCACCCGATTAGGAAATTAAGAAGAGGCATAACAGTTGACACTAAGCAAATATGTTAACGTTGACTTGCGTCCCAATTTAAATAGGCAAACTGCAAAAGCTACAATGGAATTTGATGAAACAGTATCGCAATTAACAACATACCGAGCCAAAGTATCTATAGTGAGATGAAAAATGTGTCATCATTATGCATCATCATTTGCTTAAAAGCAAAGTCAGGGGAGGTCTTAGGTTTAGCTCGTGTTGAAATCAATTATATATATATATATAGTTTTTGCGAGAAGGTCCCACGAAGCGATTTTTGAAAAGTTCTCTTAATATGACACGTGACATGATGGCGTCATAACTAAGATTTATAACAAAAATAAAAAATAAAAAACACAAGTCATTGATCTTTCTCGCACTTAAGTGAGGGGTAAGATGGTAAAACAGAAAATAAGATTTTGATTGTAACATGGCGACGTCATTAATTAAAGTATAATTTTTATTTTCGTATTTTTTTTGCTATTTTTTAGCTTATGTTTTAAATTGTTATACAAATATAATTTTTTGGCTTTTAAGTTTTTTTCAGAATTTTTAATTTTTTTTTTTTTTTTGCTATTTTTAGATTATGTTTTTAATTCTTATAAAAATAAGATTCTTGATTTTTAAATTTTAAATTTTAATTTTCTTTTTTTTTGCTATTTTTAGGTTATGTTTGGTTTTTAAATTTAAAATTTAAAATTTTTGTTTTTTTGTTTGCTATTTTTTAAGTTATGTTTTTTGGTTTTTGATTTTTAATTTTCTAATTTTCATTTTTTTTGCTATTTTTAAGGTTATTTTTTAATTGTTATACAAATAAGATTTATGATTTTAAAATGTTAATTTTCTATTTTTCTTTTCTTTTTTGCTATTTTTTAGGTTATGTTTTTAATTGTTATACAAATAATATTTTTTGTTTTTATTTATTTTTTTTCAAAATTTTCTATTTATTAGATATTAGATACTACCTACATGATATATTAGATTATTTAAAAAGAAATTAAGCTATGCATATTTTTTAGGTTATGTTTTTGATTGTTATACAAATAGTATTTTTGGTTTTTAATTTTTTTTCGAAATTGTTTCTGTGAGAAGCTCTCGCAACGCAACGTGTGGCGTGTGAGAAGCTCACAACGTGACATGTGACATGATGATGTCATAATTGGTTGGGTGGTCCAATAGTATGATATTAGATTTAGGAGTAAGTGGTCATGGGTTCAAACCCGCCTATTTCTATGTAATATTGTAAATATTTTAATGTTTTGTGTAGATTTAAAAATATGCATAGTGTTTGCAAGTCATTTTTTTATTAATTGTTGAGGGACCTAAAAAGAACGACTTTGAGTTCATATAAGAGATTACATAATAACTATTTTTACATTTTTTTCAACATTTGTATATAATATTTTGATACTTAACATTGCTCGCGAGAAGAGCGGGATGCCGACTATTATGAAATAAAATCAACAACATAGCTAACGAACGAAATATTTGGATTTTTCAAATTTTGATTCGTATCATACGGACAAAGTTCTAGTTAGGGATGCAAATGGGTAGGAGAATACCCACGGGTGACGGGGATTTACCCTAACGGGTATGAGTATGTGGATTTTAAATGAGGATGGGGTGGGATAGGTACAAAATCTCATACCCACACGGGTATGGGTACGGGTACTGGTAGTAAAATATATCCATAGGGATCCCCACGGATAATCCTCAAGGAGATACCTATGGGTAATCCCAACGGGGATCCCCATATATCAATTTATACACCATATGATATTTATTATTTATATATATACCATATGATATTTATATATAAATGTTACATAATATTACATAAGTTCCACTACAAAACACTCATACATATAACAAAAAACATCTTAATGAAATTTATACTTTTAATTTATTTGGTTAATTAATAACTATATGTTTTGTTTTGAATTGTTTGCAACTATATTTATATTTTAGAATTTTAAGATCAAAAGTACTGAAAAAAGTTGATGACTTGGTGGTTTAAAGAATATTTTGAATTTGAAATTTTCGTTTTCCATATGCCAATGATTTTGTAGAAACTTAATTATAAGTGTTAGCACTTAGTAGTTAGAATTTTTTATTGCATGATATGTTGATTTTTTTTTTTTTTGTTGGAATTTCAATAATTGTGTTGTTATGTATGTATATTTGACAACTTATTTGTTACAATTTTTTTTTTTGAGAATCCCGCAGGGATCCTCCAATAGGAAATGAAATGGGGAAAAAAATTTTCAAGGGGATTCCCCGTCTCTGCAAAAATCCCCATGAAAATTCTCACCGGGATCCTCAATGGAGAATGAAATGGGTAAAATATTTTATCCACGAGGATTCATCATACCCACGTAGATTTGATGGGTATGAGGATGAGTGATAAATTTTTTAATGGATATGAATATGGGTATGGGAATGAGGTCCCATCTCCACCCAACCCTACCCATTTGCATCCCTACTTCTAGTGTTTCCCGTGGTCGTGGACACCAACGAGAGGGAGCACCGAACCATTATTCACTCATTTTTGGGGAAAATGTAAAACCGAGAGAGGAATCGAACCGATAATAGCGAATTTATTGATCGAAATCGAAGTTTAAATAAAGAATTACATATAGCTAGAGAAAGAGAGGAACAAATCAAACAATAGCAAGAGAAATAAAATAAAAATACCTTCTGATGGCGCCGTAGATGGTCTCGATTGAGCTTGAGAGGTGGGGAACATAGAGATCGCGTAGAAGAAGAAGAAGAAGAAGCAGCAAAAGAGACTCAAAACCGATGGTAGAGTCGACATGAATAAACGCTTTGTTGAAGCTCGAAGCTCTCGGATTTGCAGAGCATAGAATTATGTAAGAGGGGAAGCCGTGAAGGATTGGTGACATGGTGATATATATTTTAAGGGACGAAGTCAAAATGCGTGTGAACGCTCAACCCCACCACCAATTTGAAATTTGTACAAAGAGGACCAAATCATTAATAAATCGTTGAGTTGTGTGACATACTTTTCAAACTGCTTTTTCGTGCATGTTATATGGTTACTGTTGTATTTACTGTCAAGGCAATTAGAAACAAAAACGATAAACATATTCTCTCTATCTTCTTCTATCTCTTTCACTATCTATTTCTTCCTCTCTCTTTGTAGGCGCAACCAAGCTCAGAATTGCGATATCTTTAATGTGAGGATGAGACGTCAATAAAGTAAAGTTTCTAAACTAATTAT
The DNA here is from genome assembly GCA_039657365.1 of Stephania yunnanensis. Classification (NCBI taxonomy): domain Eukaryota; kingdom Viridiplantae; phylum Streptophyta; class Magnoliopsida; order Ranunculales; family Menispermaceae; genus Stephania; species Stephania yunnanensis. Next base: position 50,144,774 of record CM077587.1, on the reverse strand, counting down.
TTTGTAGAATAGTGGCAAAGAGTCGATCTCACAATGATTGATAGTTTTTCTAAAGTTAAAAACAATAAATAAAAAATCGGGGCTTTAAATAAATATTATTTAACTAACTAATCTAAATAAACTAAATAAATAAAATAATGAAAATAACTTTTAATGGTCTCAAGAAAACTTAAGTCTGCAGTTCCACAAATCAGAATCAAGATTCAATGTCATATTATGGTCCTCAATTTTTTCCTAAAATTATTAATTTAAATTCTCCAAGATTAGCTATAGAAAATCGACATCCACCAGAAATTCTTAATTCCCTAAATTTCGATAGTCAGGACGTCCGTCACTATCTACTTCCATAATTAATGCATAACTCTAGACATCCGTCAATCGGGTTTAACACACTAACCGCAATAATAAGGATCCGTGAGAATATTAATCATATAAAACGAAATGCGTGTGTTTTCGATTTAACCTAAATTCAATTGTTGCATACTTAAGAACCAAAGGTTTTTAGGGCAAATGGGTGAGTATTCGCCACTTTACTGGTCCTAAAGTACAATTACAGATACAATCGGTCCAAATAACTATAGATTGCCCACCTAAAAGCATGTAATGGTCATATACATACCCTAGATCTAAATCATATTCCTTAAAATCAACAACAATGAAATAAGAGAGATTAAATTAAATTAAATAAAAATCATAGATATGACAAGTTATGCCATGAATCAAGAATCCCGACTTGTTTCCCCTCCGACCTAGGCATGGATTTGATTACCCGGACATTGTTGTTGAGTTCCTGGCGACTTATGCCTCTAAAAAATATAAAAGTCGATCTTCATAATAATACCTAAGTTCCTAATATATAAAACTACTGAAAATTGGTCTCGAGAGGTCAGAGAAACTAATTTTAGGGTTGGTAGAGTGACACGTGCGCTGAGGATGATGTAGTGATTAGTTGGTATTTATAGGTTTTTAGTAGTTTGTTTTAATGTATTTAATATAGAAAGTCTCTAAAATATATATTTAATTATATTTATTTTTCGTTTTCAGGTGAAACGAAGTGGGCAATTGAATTCTGAGCAGAAAAATACTCAAAATAGAGTATTTACATGCAGTGAACATACCAGAGGATATGTCTCGAGACACGCATTACACAATTTATTTGTAAGTGACAAGAGGCCAGGAGAGGCATAAATTATACACACATTAATCATGAGGGCCGCTAAGGGCACCCCACCGTTTCATGAAGGTACCCAACTTATTTGTAAAAATCCCAGCAAAAATGGAAGAGACCATTTTGCCCCTGTATATATATTGATTCAAACCCCACAAACCATTTTGACAAAGAAAAAGGGGCACCCCACACCAAGCTTGAACCATAAAGCAACATTGCGTTTGACGAGCGTTTATCGATTCTTGCGGCTTGACATCATCCGACAGCGAGGTAACAATGTTTGACAACCATATGATGGTTTGTTGGAACTGTTAAGTTGAGTAAAACTGTGAAAATGATGATTGGTTTGTCAACGTAGGGTTTGGTAATTTCCTCAAATCCGAACTTGTTTGCAGTATATAATGGAGAATTGTATTACTACGGTGCAAGAGGAGGTTGAACTAGAGGTAATTTTTCAAATTTATTGTGTTTTTTATGAGGTTATCCGAAGTTTTCGGCGATGTGCGTGATTGTTTCGGCCTCGCAGGACCGAGATGTATAGTAATGTCTCGGTCATAGAGGATCGAGAGGTGTACGTAGGTCACGGTATGGTACGACCGAGAGTACTAAGTAACTCTCGGTCGTACGTGAGCGAGACGCTGAATAAAGTATCGGACCTGTACAACCGAGAACCTATTTTTTGGGGTTTTTTGGTGATTGTGCTGTACGTTTTGGTTGATTATAATGTTACACTGTTCGTATCGCAGGTAATGCCGGTTTCTACCCTATTTCCAGACTACAAGGACACGTTTACACCTTGTAGGCCATTCCCCTATAGGGAAGCGGCTATTTCATGGCTTCAAATGATAGGCCGTGAGAACATGTTTGTGCTAGTGACAAAGCACTCTGATGCCGGGGGCATTAAGCGCAGGGGAAGGGTGAAACTTGCGTGTGTGAGAGGTCTGGGACATATAGGGGAATGTCTCAAAGAGTAGGGAAGGGGAAAACGGCCAAAATTTCTTTGAAATCAAGAAATGATGAAGAAGAGGAAAAGGCGAGGACTCAAACTGGTACGAAGAAATGTGGATGCCATTTCCTTATCAACGTAAAGGAAAATGTTGACTCCTTGTGGTATGTCACTGTTATATGTGGGAGGCACAATCACGACCTCGCAAAAAACTTGGACGACCATTCATTTGCCTAGGAAGATTGGATAAAGATTGAATGTGGTGCAAATGGAGCAGAAGTTGAAGCGAGAGACATGCAAATGGCAAAGGGAATGTGAAGTAACGAAAAGAGACATCCTAAATGCAAGACGTCCGAAATGAAGACTCAAAGAGATGTTAGAAACGCAAATTATCAACCCCAATGAGAATCAATATATAAAATGAAAGACTTAAAAAGTTCGAAATGGGGATCGCGGGCCAATGGGAGGACTCAAACGGCCGTGATAAGTGTAATACACCACAATGACGTTTCTGTCATGAATTTTATCACATAAAATTCATTTTTTCGAATCATCTTAAAATCTCGCAAAACCATTCTTAGTGTGCGACCCAATAGGCTCATACAACGTTGGCGTGTACCAAAACATATTTTGGTATACAAGTCATAAGCGACCTCTAGCAAGACATTATGACTACCCAAGTCGATACGAATATCAAATCGATACAACCTAATCAATAGTGTATATAACATCCTTTTGTCACACGATATCCTTTTGATCAAACATAAGGCATGGAATTGTCATCCAACATGTTCGATCGTACTAGTCTCGATCTCTAGGTAGACTGAAAACATCCAAGTGACATTGATCAATATCAATTCACTCAAAATAGGCCTTTTAACAGTCTAACACATCGAGGGATCCACTGGATATCTCTATTTATATGAGAGGGACAAATTCTATCTTGATTACACAACTTCATCACGTTGCTCACACAGCAACCAATCACGACCTTTATAATCGTCCGGTTAAAGACAACGTTTGATTGTGTCAAATTACTGTGTTCCTAATGTTGAAGTCTCTAGCAATCTCAAGTCGGAGGGCTGAAAAATATACCTATCATGAGAAACAACTATGACTTAATCCATGTGATATTCTCATAGCGGGTCGGTCCAGTACTTTGTTCCCTAACAAATACTCGTGATCTTGATTCGTATCCCTATACGTATAATCATCATATGATCATCAATCAAGACTCACACTAGTCTTAATTCATTATAGTTCCCAGTATAATGATCGACTAGGGACATTTAGGATATTTATGTAAATACTCATGGATCTTATTATAATGTAAACATTCAAATTAATTATAATAAACAGCAAATAGAATCCTCTATTTTATTAACTAAAAGTATTCATAAAGACAGTTAATGGATTGACCTAGGGCACATGCCCCATCATCTCCCACTTGCACTAGGGCCAATCATAGATGCATCTAATGCCTAATGATCTAACATGATCATCATGTTTTGCTTGTGGAAGAGCTTTTGTCAATGGATCCACAACGTTGTCTTCAGTAGGTACTCTGCAAATCTTTACGTCTCCCCACTCAATAATTTCTCTGATGAGATGAAAACGCCTGAGTATATGTTTGGATCTGTGGTGTGATCTAAATTCCTTGGCATGTGCTATTGCCCCGTTATTGTCACAATACAAACAAACAGGGTTAGCAATACTCGGAACCACACCTAGTTCAAAAATGAACTTTTTGATCCAAATCGCCTCCTTTGTTGCATCGACGCGCAATATACTCGAAACTTCGTTGTAGAATCTGCACATCTCTTGCTTCGAACTTTTCCAGCTTCTTCATCGCACCCCCATTCAAAGTAAACACATATTCGATTGCGATCTAAAATCATCTATATCGGTTTGAAAACTTGCATCTATGTAACCATTTACAACTAGATCATTTTCAAAACCTCCATAGACCAAGAACATTTCCTTAGTCCTCTTAAGTATTTAAGAATGTTCTTTATCGCTATCCAAAGTGACTCTCACCAGGATCTAGCCGATATCTCGCTTGTAGTGCTTAAAGCATATGACACATCAAAGTCGAGTGCATAACATGGCATACATGATAGATCCAATAGCCGATGCATATGGAATCTTATTCATACGGTCTCGCTCATCATTTGTCTTAGGACATTGAGTCTTCTTGAGACTTATGCCATGAGACATTGGCAACAATCCTCTTTTAGAGTCTTGCAAACCGAACCTATTAAGCACCTTGTCTATGTAAGCACTCGACTTAGGCCGATTAGCCTCTTAGATCTATCCCTATAGATCTTTATCCCTAGGATATAGTTTGCGCATCTCCTAAGTCTTTCATTGAGAAACACTTCCCTAACCAAGACTTAACATTCTGCAATGTTGGGATGTCATTTCCAATGAGTAATATATCATCAACATACGATACCGAGAAAAACAACTACACTCCCACCGACCTTCTTGTATACACAAGGCTCATCTTCATTCTTAATAAAACTAAAATCCTTGATTGTTTCATCAAAACGAATATTCCAACTCCGAGAAGCTTGCTTTAATCCATAAATGGATCTTTGAAGCTCGCATACCTTCCTAGAATTCTCGGGATGTACAAAACCTTCGAGTTGTGTCATATACACGTCCTCAGCAAACTTTCCATTAAGAAATGTTGTTTTTACATCCATTTGCCATATTTCATAGTCATAATATGCAGAATGACAATTAAAATTCTTATGGATTTAAGCATGGCTCTTGGCGAAAAAGTTTCATCATAATCAACACCTTGAGTCTGCCTGAAACCTTTTGCTACAAGTCTTGCTTTAAAAGTATGCACTTTGTCATCCATGTTAGTTTTCTTCTTGAAAACCCATTTACATCCAATGGTCTTACCACCTTCAGGTAAATCAACCAAGTTCCAAACTTGGTTATCATACATGGATTGCATCTCAGAGTTCATGGCACTTAGCCATTTATCTGAGTCTGGTCCAGACATAGCCTCATGATAAGTGGTGGGCTCATTTTGATCCATAAGCAACACATCACAACTATCAGTAATGAAAAATTCGAATCTCTCTGGCTCATGTCTTACCCTACCAGATTTACGTGGGCCCTGTGTCACTTGCGGAGGTTCAACTGGTTCAGAACGTTGTTGAACTTCCAGTAGCGGTTTAATGTTTATATGTGATTCTTGAACTTCTTCAAGATTTATTTCTCTCCCACTAGTGTCTTTTGAAATAAATTGTTTTTCCATAAAGGCACCATACCGAACAACAAACACTTTATTCTCAGTGGGATTATAAAAGTAATATCCTTTTGTTTCCTTAGGATACCCCACAAATAAACACTTGTTAGATTTAGGTGCTAGTTTTTTTTAGACTTGTCGCTTTACGTAAGCCTCACAACCCCAAATCTTAAGAAAAGACAAACTAGGTCTTTTCCCGTACCATATCTCATATGGTGTTTTATCAACCACTTTAGAAGGAACTCGATTTAGAGTGAAAGCTGCATAGTTTGTAATGCATAACCCCAAAAGGATAATGGAAGATCGCATGACTCATCATAGATCGAACCATATCTAATAAGGTTCGATTTCTCCTTTCGAAACTCCATTCCATTGTGGAGTTCTTTGGTGGAGTCAATGGGAGACAATCCCGCAATTTCTAAGATGATCATCAAATTCTTGGCTTAAATACTCACCACCTCGATCGATCGAAGTGTTTTGATAGTTTTACCAAGTTGATTCGCACTTCATTTTGAAACGTTCGAAACATCTCAAATGATTCACTTTATGTTTCATTAGATATACTTAACCATATCTCATTTGAAATAATTAGTAAATGTAATGAAAGTACCGATAACCTCCTCTAGCCATTGTGTTTATAGGACCGCATAGATCAGTATGTATTAGACCAAATAAATCACTTGCCCTTTTTTGTGTCCGATAAAGGGACTTTTAGTCATCTTGCCTAGTAAACAAGATACGCATATTTCATATGTTTCTAAATCAAATGAATCTAGAAGCCCATCTTTATGGAGCTTCGTTATGCATTTCTCGTTTATGTGTCCGAGACGACAATGCCAAAGATAGGTTTGTTTACGAAATGACAATTTTCTTCCTTTTCTTTTGGGTGTTTTGAAGTAGGAACAGTAGGGTCTTGACTTATTCCATAGGCTTTGCGATGGGTGCAAAAGAATGACCTTGGCAACTCTAGCCTTGCCTTTGCCTTTCTTCTTCATTCCCTTTCCCATTTAGACCATCAACATATTACTAGAGGGTTTCTTGATCTTTTGTTCAGCAGTTTTGAGCATCAAATGCAACTCTGAAATTGATTTCTCCATATTATTCCAATTGTAGTTCATCACAAATTGTGAGTAACTCTCTGGTAATGAATTCAGGATCAAATCTGTAGCCAACTCTTGGCTTATGAAAAATTCGAGTCTATCAAGCTGGTCAACATAGCCCTTCATCTTCAAAACATGAGAGCTAACTAACGCAACCTCAGTCATCTTGCAAGAATGTAGGTTTTTGACTGTCTCGAACCTTTCTTGCCTAGCTTGCTGTTGGAACATTTCCTTCAAAGCGTTATAGCCATGTCGTAGGCTTCCATTAGTTCCATGTCCTTCGAAGTTCGGGAACCATAGTTGCTAGCATAATACATGCAACATCGTAGAATCGTTGACATGCTTATTATGCGCATCCTTCAAACTTTCGTAGCATTGGCCGGTGGGTCCTCAGGGATTGGAGCATCCAGGACATACAACTTGCGTTCATGCTTAAGAACAATTCTCAAGTTTTTGAACCAATCGAGAAAGTTAGTCCCAGATAGTTTATCCTTCTCAAGGATGGATCACAGTGACAGAGGATTATTGTTACTTGAAGAGGTCATTGATCTACAATAAAGATTATGCAAAGTTTATTTTAGTATAGAGGAATAGACTCCCACTAAATTAACAACCCTCCTAAAACGTATTGTTTATTTAGGGGACTAAAATCCATATTTCACCTAATTCTATGACAGCTATGGCATGAAACACAGAACTAGATTATTTAGGTAGGTAACAATTACCAATTACATCTTATGTAATTTTTAGATCCTTTTATGAGATACGGGACATCTTATGTCTTAGCATGTTTTTATCTCATCATTTGCCTAAAGCTCAAAACTATTTTGATGACTTTATTAAGTCGGACCATTTTAAACATTAAGGTAACTCTTACCCAACTTGTCTCACCAAGATAACACAATACACCCAGCTATGGCTGAAACTATATTAGTGTGATTGAGGCCTTGACAAGTGTTTAAAATGGATGGCACGAGACTTAAAATTTAATAGAGGGATTTTATTCAGTTTTAGTGATTTTATGTAAACAATGAAATATCATATATTTTATTGATTTGTTCAATCACTAAACAATTTAGAGTTTTTTTTTTTTTAAAAAGACGAATCTCAATTCCGAAAATTAAAATTCGCTATAGAAATCATAATTTTCGCTGATTTTATTATCATAAATTAACCCCTTAATTTATCCGAAATTAAGTCAATTAACTCGCCCACATCTAACTAATCATCTTATCCTAATCCAATTAGGATTTAAGATATTTGAATCCTAGTATATCACCAATAACAAGATTCTTGATATTTATCTCCTATTCTAATTTGTTATCTATCTTTATCAAATAGAAACTTCATAACAAAATAGATATAACAAGATAAATAATTAATTTCGAAAATTAATTATTTATTTTGGATTTAAGATATTTGAATCCTAGTATATCACCAATAACAAGATTCTTGATATTTATCTCTTATTCTAATTTGTTATCTATCTTTATCAAATAGAAACTTCATAACAAAATAGATATAACAAGATAAATAAATAATTTCGAAAATTAATTATTTAATTTGGATTTAAGATATTTGAATCTTAGTATATCACCAATAACAAGATTCTTGATATTTATCTCCTATTCTAATTTGTTATCTATCTTTATCAAATAGAAACTTCATAACAAAATAGATATAACAAGATAAATAAATAATTTCGAAAATTAATTATTTATAAATAAATAATTTCGAAAATTAATTATTTATAAATAAATAATTTCGAAAATTAATTATTTGCAATTTCGGTCTTCATCCAAATAATCACAAACATGTAATTGAATCATGAACTACTATCCCAATCGAACCTAATGGTGTCATGGATCATAGAACACGAAACTCAATTCATTAAAATTATTCGAATTAACCTAACATGGTTACTAGCATGTACGAAAGTGGTTTCAATTAAATCACGAATATATGTATCATATACACAAAACATGATAATAAATCTCACAGAAAACTTAGGTATATCACTTATACATCAACTATTAACATGCTTTCAATCATATATCATGTATATATCAGAAAAAAACATGCAATGAATTTAATGGAATCGAACTTGAAGGCTCTGATACCACTGTTGGGTTTTGGGGTTCATACGCAGCGGAAGTTACAAAACAATTTTGACAAAAACCCCAACATGATTCGAATCTAATTCCATTAAAAATGTTTAAACCATGAAAAACTTAATCATACCTCAATCGCAATATAACTTTCTGAAGGTTGATCGATCTCTAAGGCGCTGCCAACGACGAACGCCCTCTATCAGCAGTCCATACACGAACTGGTAGTGATTTGAAGTGCTAGCTTCGAGAGAATACCAAACATTTTTGTTTCTCTCCAAAATGATCAGAGCATACCAAAAAATCCTAAGTCGTTTCTAAAACGAAAATAGAGTTTCGGCCTATTAATCTTTCGTTGTGTGTTCTAACTTAAAGCGTCTATTTATACAACCCTTGTATATAGACGGTTAAGTAAATTACACATATACCCTTACTTAAAGAAGTATAAGTGTAATACACCACAATGACGTTTCTGTCATGAATTTTATCACATAAAATTCATTTTTCTGAATCATCTTAAAATCTCGCAAAACCATTCTTAGTGTGCGACCCAATAGGCTCATACAACGTTGGCAGTGTACCAAAACATATTTTGGTATACAAGTCATAAGCGACCTCTAGCAAGACATTATGACTACCCAAGTCGCATACGAATATCAAATCGATACAACCTAATCAATAGTGTATATAACATCCTTTTGTCACACGATATCCTTTTGATCAAACATAAGGCATGGAATTGTCATCTAACATGTTCGATCGTACTAGTCTCGATCTCTAGGTAAACTGAAAACATCCAAGTGACATTGATCAATATCGATTCACTCAAAATAGGCCTTTTAACAAGATCTAACACATAGAGGATCCACTTGGATATCTCTCTTTATATGAGAGGGACAAATTCTATCTTGATTACACAACTTCATCACATTGCTCACACAGTAACCAATCACGACCTTTATAATCGTCCAGGTTAAAGACAACGTTTGATTGTGTCAAATTACTTGTGTTCCTAATGTTGAAGTCTCTAGCAATCTCAAGTCAGAGGAAATTTGAAAAATATACCTATCATGAGAAACAACTATGACTTAATCCATGTGATGTTCTCATAGCGGGTTGGTCCGAGACTTTGTTCCCTAACAAATACTCGTGATCTTGATTCGTATCCCTTTACGTATAATCATCATATGATCATCAATCAAGACTCACACTAGTCTTAATTCATTATAGTTCCCAGTATAATGATCGACTAGGGACATTTAGGATATTTATGTAAATACTCATGGATCTTATTATAATGTAAACATTCAAATTAATTATAATAAACAGCAAATGGAATCCTCTATTTTATTAACTAAAAGTATTCATAAAGACAGTTAATGGATTGACCTAGGGCACATGCCCCATCAAATGCAACAAATATTGCACATCTTGGAGAAGAATAAGTGGATGTCCTGACATAGGAAGCATCCCGTTACGAATGTTGTCACCGACTTATTTTGGTCACATCCCAACTCAATAAAGTTCCTAAGGTGTTTCTCATCGGTAATTTTGATGGATTGCACGTACAAGACAAATATGTACCGAATGCCTTTGTTGGAGATTGTTGGCATCACTTCTACGCACTTGACGTTCTCTGTTGGGTTTGCATTCATATCATCAGAGAGTCATGTGAATTATGTTTGGACACTTGAGAACTTGAGATCCATATTGGATGGGCGGCCTAAACCTGACGTGTTTGTTACCGATAGGGACTTAGCCCTTATTAGTGTCATAGAAGAAGTTTTTCCGTCATCGTCTCACCTCCTGTGCTCTTGGCACATCAACAAAGTAGTATTGGCCAAGAATAAGAAGATGTTTGGGGAGAACGATGGTTTTGCGCGTTTCATGGATAGGTGGACGAGCGTGATGTATACCAACTCGGAGGCCTTATTCGAAGTTAGGATGAATGACCTGCGTTGTGAGTTTGGGAATGTCAGGGGTCTTACTGAGTACTTGGACAACATATGGGTAAAGAACTACAAGGAGAAATTTGTCCCCGCTTGGACAAATAGAATTATGCACTTTGGGGAAACAACAACGCAGAGGGTGGAGTCTGCGCATTCCATTCTGAAGCTACACCTTGGGAACGGTCAGGCCAATTTCGAAACTTTGTGGAATGTGGTTGATGGCCTCCTTAGAATCCAACACAACAATATCAAGGCATCGTTTGAGCTAAGTTTGAATGTGGTCCAACATGAGTACATTGATGAGTTATATCGACGATTACGTGGTTATGTCTCTCAACGGGCGCTTAGGCTAATTAGAGATGAATTGACACGTGGAGAGGATGTTGGTCACGACTCCACTCGTTGTGGTTGCGAGATACGCACCACACATGACCTTCCTTGTGCACATGAGCTAAACCATCATATATTTGTTAGGTCGCCCATTCCTCTCGAGGACATTCGTGTTTACTGGCGAAAGTTGAGTATGATACCTGAGAATCCAGTGGATCCGTCTGGGTACAACGTGCACGATGAGATTGAACGGGTGTTGGAAAAGTTTCATGCTTGCGCTGATGAGGACGATCGACTCAGGATTATTCAGCAGCTCAGGGAGATTAGTCGACCTTCGTCTACACCGGGTGTTGTGTCGCCGACGAAAATCAAGACAAATGGAAGGACACCGGGGTCTTCAATCGGAGGCAAGGCAGTATCGAAGAGAAAACACTATGATAACGATTCTTCCACGAGACGGTTGCCGAGCGGATTTGAGTACGTGCTATCCACAAATGAGGCCTCAACTTCTAGACAGAAGAAAAGCAAAGTTGTTCCTAAAATGCGTCGCGCCAGTCGACGCACGCACAATGCATCTAACATGGCTTATGGTCATTGCATAGAACCGAATTGGTTGCCGCATGTTGAGGGCATTATCGATGTGGTTGCTGATGGAAATTGTGGATATCGGTGTGTTGCCTCTGGGCTTGGACTTGCCGATGTAGACGGGTGGAGGATTGTTCGTAGAAGGATGTATGATGAGATTATTGGGTATGATAACCTTTGGCGGGAAGTGCTTGGCTCGAGTTACGAGGATGTCAAGATTGCGGTGCATTGCCCAGAGAATCAAGTTGGTGCATCTTTCAAAGAATGGTTGAAACTTCCAGACATGGGATTGTTACTATCCACTGCATTCAATGTCATTCTTGTAAACCTCTCGCATGGGAGTGCCTCGACATTTCTACCTCTACGTAGTGCTCCACCGTCGTCGTTGCACAACAAACTTGTCATTGCCATGATAAATGACATGAATATCCATTGGGTTAGGGTAAGTTCTATGAATTTTCTTGAATTGTTATGTTTCCCCCCTGAGCGAGTTTGTGACAATATCTTCTATGTTATACTGTTCACTTTGACAGGTGAAGTTGCGTGTGAATGCATCGTTGTCATCCTTATATCCATCATGGGACCGGTATGTTGAGGTCTGCGCCAAAGGTTGGCGAGATGGATTCGTATTTCGAGACATCGCGCCCATTGCAACTGTTGTTGAAGCCACCATATTCGTTGTAGATTTAGGTACACCGTAGTGTAAAACTTGTACCTAGAAACCTTGATGGCTGTACATTTAGAAATTTTGAAAGTTACTTCGAATGTTCTATGGATATACAATTGTCGTGCTGTATTTTCATTCTTGTATAGTTAAGTTTGAAACTTGTATAGTGAGTTTAGATGTTACGTAGATATATAATTAGTTAAGTTTCGGTGCAACTTGTCGTGCTGCATTTTCATTCTTGTATAGTTAGTTTGAATGTTATGGACGATCTGTAATGAGTTAAGTTTCGGTGGAAAGTGACGTGTCGGCCCTGAACGACCGAGACCGACGGTATAGTCTCGGCCATACGCCACCGAGAACAAACGTGACGGCTCGGTCACACACTGCCGAATTTCAATCCTCTCGTCGACCTATGCCCGACCATACTCATGGATTCTCGGCCATGAGTAACCGCGAGTTGTACACCCATCTCGTTACCATCTCGCCGAGAGCATTCGGTCGCCATGTTCAACAAACGCACCAGCATAGTTCGTCGAGCAGTGGCCGAACGCCCTGGTACAATGTCGGTAATGAGTGACCGAAAGTCTTGCAAAGGTTTCGTCCATCAATGACCGACACATTTTTAAATACAGGATCCACCGAGATTCTCGGCCAGGCAACACCGAGAATTCAGCATATTTGTCGGTTATTCAGGACCGACAATGCCACATGAGTGTCGGACCTGCATGACCGAGACCCCCTCAGAATCAGAAAAACCATGTATTCTAGAACAAAATAGACCAAGATACAACTATATGAAATGTAAAACAACAAGTAATGTAAAACAAGGTCCAAACTGCGCCAAACTATCATATATCACTCATCAAGCATACAAGTACTCTACCACATCCATCATAAACCATGAGTTTTAAATTACCGAATCGTACGAAGCTTTCATAAAACTGTCATAAAACATGATCATCAAACATTAATCAACTAGTCTCGAGCGAAACAATAAAACAAATGTCTATGTTCCCCATCCCCGCTTGGTCATTGCTTTGGTTTCTTCACATTCTTCCTTTGATACTCCTTCCCAAGCATTCTCTTCGGAGGGCGAGCATCGGCCGTGGCGGGCGGAGCAGTGGCCGGGGTGGAGTGTGTTGAAGTGCTACCATGCTGGGACTGCCTCGTGCCTACTTCGGTAGGGCTGGATGTGGCGGTTGTGCCAGTTACGATCGCCGGAGTGGTACTCGTGGTGGTGGGATCAATACTCCTCCCCGAAAGGAAATTGAAGATGTCACTCGCTATTGTCCTCGCAGACTCAAGCGTGCACAACTCCGGCGGGAGGTCCATCCATCGCAATGCCGCGTCCAACGCACGCCTATTACGCTGATGAAATAATCGGGTTAGTGTTAATGTAAAACATATCGGGATGAATAAGACATGCATAATACATATAACCATTTCAATACCTCCAGTAGCTCGTTGTCTGCGATGGTTGTGGCGACCATGTCATCGTCCTCAGTGCTCGGATTGGTGATCACGGGATGAGACACTTTGACGAACCAAGGTAGGTAGTCCGGTGTAGCCAAAAACTCGAATTCTGCCTTGTCGCCACGAACTTCAGGAGCCAACAAATGGTTCCTCCATCGCTCCCAATTGTCTTGCTGGAACCCATACTTGACCGAGTACTTGTTCGCAGATGGGCCTCGGTGTGCTTCCAATGGACGGCACAGAGGATCTAGTATAGATTGCACATGGCCAAACTGTCTTAGAATCCTCTCCGGGTGGTAGGGCTCCACCACATCCATGTACTTGATCGTCCCACTGTAAAAGGCCATCGCGTGCACAACTCCATTTTCCCTGAAATTCACATATGGGTCCCGAGTGACCTAATCAAAATGCAACAACCATTGTTAGCAAAAAAATACAAAAACATCAATCATCACAGGATATGGATAACCATCTCACCTCACTTGGGCGCAACCTATCCAAGGTTCTCCTAATGGACCCGAGCTTGTCAGCATTCGCCATGGTCTCGTGCTTTTGAATCCATCTGCAGACACGAGGTTGAACGTAGTCCATGTATTTCGCATTGGGTGTGACGAGACCAAATTTGAAATGGTCGTACACCCATCCCTGCAAATACATACAATGTTAGTTAGTCCACAAATGCAAGTTGGCGTAATTAATATAGAAAAAGGAAATTAAGTCTATTTTATAACAAACCTCAAGCAATGTGAGGTAGCCAGCAATCTGAGACACTTGCACTCTCGTGGCAGACCCCAAGTGTCGATACAAGTAGGCCTACGCAGCCGCACCCTATGCGTACTTTCCCATGTCGTCCAAGTCTTCAAGAAGCTTCAGCAGCGCGATCAACACCCGAGACCCACTTTTATCGGCAAATAGAGTGCAGAACAAAGGGTACAACAGGTACGCTCGGGCGGTGCATTCCACGGGAGGATAAATTGTGGGTCTCGAACCAGCTTTAGGGCACCATCGACTCTTCAACCAACATTTGCGCACTATGAGCCCCTTGCTGATATTCACCTCCTCCTCAACCTCCTCGATGCTAACCCCAAGTAGGTTCGAGACCATCTTAATAACGTCCGAGCGAGATTCCTCCGTGTACCTCACAAAGTTCTCCATTGCCACAACTTTGCCCGTCACAGGAATCTTCAGGAGGAAGCTCACATCCTCTAATGAGATAGACATTTCACCAAAAGGTAAGTGAAATGTGTTCGTCTCCGGCTGCCACCGCTCCACAAATGTAGAGATCACCTCCTTGTTGGCCTTGCGGTATGAACAGTCTATCAGCGTATTCAACCCGGAACGCTGAATAATCTTCTGAAGTCCCGCCGTGTCAGGGTGGCACGACTGTAAATCCCATTCTTGTATCTGAGCTCCGTGATTGATACACTTGAGAACGGGTCGCTCCTGCAACAAAAAAATATATCTCGTCATTTTGTGAAAACCACGAGTATTAAGTTACTGTGTTCAATGAAATTGAAATGACCTCATTGCTCCAAATCGCTAATGTGACATGATCCTTAAAGCTCTTCAACAACGCCCCGTCTATAGGACCACCGGGGAAAGGAGCACGCACTTCAACAGGCACTTCTGCCTCTCCTTCATTATGGGCAGCTCCACCACTACTACTCCCGTGTACATTAGGATCAGTTTCTGTCGTATTCCCCGCCGCTGATGAGTCACTGCTACTAGACTCTGATGCATGCCCCTCCTCTTCCCCTTGGGCAACAACAAGATCCTTAGGTCGCCCAGCAACGATGTTTGAACCCTCATCGTGCAATCGTAACCTTGCACGATTTCCATCTACCTTCGTCTTTCCCTTAACATCCTCCTCATTCTTCTTCTCTTTCTCTCACTACAAAAAAATAGCAAATCAGAAACGGAATTAGAAACGGAAATAAATTCCGTTTCTAAATCAGAAACGGAATTAGAAACGGAATTAAGTTCCGTTTCTAAAAAAAAAAGTTAGCGACGGAATTGAGACGGAAGCATTCAGAGACGGAATTGAGACGGATCAGAGACGAAATTAGAGACGGAATTAGAGACGAAATTTAATTCCGTCTCTAAAAAATGGCGCCAACATTCCCACCAAAAATTTCATTTTTTACAACCCTCCATTAATCTCGAGATTCGTGCGTATTCGATCTCGATGATTCAAAAATAGGGACCCAAGACTCAACACACACACACACACACACACTCTCTCTCTCTCAACCCTAACGCTCTCTGCGTTCTCGCTCTCTCTTGCTCAACCCTAACGATCTCTGCCTTCTCTCTCGCTCAACCCTAAACGCACGCTCTCTGCCTTCTCTCTCGCCCGGTCACCGCTCACCCCGCTCCCCGCTCCCCGCTTACCCCGCTCACCGCTCATCGATGTCGCTCCCTCTCCGCTCTCTCTCCGATCCCCGCTCTGCTATCTCTCCGCTCACCGACCGATCCACCGCTATCTGCCCTCTGCTCGATGTGTTGCTCACCGCTCCCATCACCGCCCTCTGATCTCTCGCGTGCATAGGCCGATCTCTGTTCGTTCTCTCTCTCTCTCTGACCTCTCTTACCGCTCACCGAAGCTTCCCAGTTCTTGGTAGGGGTTGTGGGGTTGAATTTTTGGCCAATGCCCAAATCAGTGAAACATGGGAAGCAGAGTTTGTTTCTCAGTAAAGATTTTGCGCTTGATACCGGGGAGCAAGTATTCGATTCTTCTAGTATTCCCAAAGATGGCTTCTCAGGACTTCTTGATCTTATGACCATTCCCAATTGCTCAAGAGATTGCATGTTGTGTTTTTTCGCCTGATGACAAGGTAATCTTTCTTTGAGCATTTTATTTGTTCATTAGATTCTGAAAAGTCTCTTAATTGATTTTAATTTCCATGCCTAACTAACCTGCCAAGTTCACAATCGAATGAAAATATCAATCAAGTATTCCACTGATGTTTTGGTCCCCTATCACCCTGGTAATATTCAAACTCCTACTATAATTTACCAATGTGAGTCTATGATAATGTCCAGTCTAGATGTATTCAAATAAGAATTACTTGAACTGGCATTCCATTCTTTAAATCTTACTCGCTACTTAAACTTATATTCAATGTATTAAGCGTATGTATGTCTTATGCACTTACTTGGTTTAAGTTTCCAACATGGTAGTAGTTTCATTTTCACTATATGAAAATGTTCCTTAATTCCTCATGTTTACCAATCAAATCCATTTCTTGTCTTGCAATTGTTCTAACTAATTCTATCTTATAGGAATGTGTAATTAGAGCAAGTTTCCCTAGCTGATTTTACATCAATAGTATATTCCTTGCAGGTAAACCCAATAGAACATGCCAAGGAAAGATTTCTATTTAAAGGGGCACTTTAAGTCTAATTCTTTATGATTTCCACTTCAATCAGTCCATTAAAGTCCTTGATAACTCATATCCAACACTACTAAATATCTCGATGTCAAAGAAGTTTCCTCGCTCTTTTGTACCCTTTCAATAAGCATAACCAATTATGGTTAGTTATAGGTTGCAACACTACAATTTTTCAAAACTCTATTTCCCAGAGGCTACCACTCTCCCAATGTCTTTCCTTTCATTTCTAAGTTGTGTTACGCTCTTGAATGTCGGTTGTCGTACCACTCATCTTGTACAAGCTAGCTTATGTTTCTTGACCAGTTCTTGACACCATCAATTGGGTCCTTTAAGAGCTTTGTAACAATTATAATTAGACCAAAGTCTTCCCAAAGAGTAAGAAACAAAAGCCCTAAGATTTCAGCACATACATGAAGCATAGACACCAATATTTGAGTATGAAATGAAAGAAAGCTTGCTACCTAGGCTTTGAATCACTTGACACTTCAGTTCCTTCTCTTCGTTCACAAGTTCTTCTAGCTCCAAATCACAAAATCTCAGAACAAATCTTGTTGTAATTTCTTTCTTCTCTTAATGCCTTTAGAGAATAAAAGCCATTTTTAAGTTTAGTAATTAAAATCTAGCCACTAGATGAACTTTGTATCTCTCAATCTCATAAATCTCTAAGAAGATCTATGACTTCTTATTTAATGGAACATGCACTCCATAGATGCACTCCAAATCTGGAACACAGTGTTGTACCAAGATATAGGTAAGTGCTAAAAACTTTACTATGATGTATTGGAGCTGTTTAATGATAAGTAACATTTCACATAAAATGGAACTAGTGTGTACATGCATATTTTAGTATTTAACTTGTTTTGCCTCGGCATTGCCACCTTGCCTCAACAAGGTGGATTTGATAATAATTAATTTATTCTTACTATTACGATTTTTCATATTCTATTCTTGCACTTAATTGACTCTTTCTGTTGATTATTTTTTTTTGTTTCTAATATTGTTTGTATTGTCATGATTGTTAATTTGACAATGATCGATCTTCTGGACTAACCAAAGTGGTACATTGGTAAGTTCTATTGTTTTGCAATTGTTGGAATGCTAAAATCTGGTTCCATTTATCCAATTAACATCGAAAGCACATTTGTTTTTATTGTTGCGGTTTTGTCTCTAACAGATTAAATGGGGGCATTGTAGAGGCCAACACGATAGCATTACGTGCAAGAAATTGAGAACATGGTTCGATCTTTTATTGAAAAGGTAACATTTTCAAAAGTTCAGTTGGTATTGTGTTAAGATAGAGTTATATTGTAAGAGTTGATTGTATCAATGATGACACCAACATTTTATTTGTGTAATTTAGGTTTATACTCTATGCATTGCTTTAAAGGGAATACTGGCCTTTACGGCTTTTTGGTATAGTGCTACGTTTGGTATTAAAATATCTAGATTCATCATTGAAATCCCTTGCAATGTCCTTTAGAAGAAATATTTAAAATTGGTTTTGGTTCAAATTTTAATATTTTTTAAATAAATTCAAGTAAATACTACTTTAAGAATCCATGAAAAACATATTTAAAATTGGTTTTGGTTCATTCATTTTTTGATTGAAATATTCGATTAAGTGGTTTAATGCATAAATTTTACTTGAATATGATCTATAATTTGCATTGTTGTTTGAATAAGGATATGTCTTCTTTAAATTTAGGCAATAACAAGTCCATATCATTTTTTTTGGTGTGATCAATAGTTTGATACTCATTAAGTTCATACTTCACAACTTAAAAGGTATCCTAGTTCCTCATCAAGTTGATATTGTCAAACTCAACCTATGTAGAATATTGTGTGCTCTAGATAAAGGTAAAGGAGTCACCGTCACTCTTGGAAAATAAAGGGTGGGTTGCAATAGGCTGAAAGCCAATGTAAATCGATCTTTATGAAATGGATTAAACAGGTTTATTGTTTGGTTCTTGAAAGTTAAAAAAGCTCGGTTTGAAATGAGATGAGTGAGCTTATGATAAATTTTGTAGCTTGTGAAAGTGGATTGATTGAAAATAGTCTTATAAGTTTTTTGGTCTATTTATGAGGTAGCATATTTTTGTTTTCTTATATGTTTTTAGAAAATGAAGATAAAAGTGAAAATGACAAACATTGCTATCTTCCTCCTCTTTGGATTGGTAAGAATTTAATTTACTTAAATCAAGTATATGCGAGTGTTTATCATCGTTTGTGGATTCTTAAATCTCAAATGAATTAATGTTAATCTTTTTGCTTGTTTGTAGACTTTGATGGTCGAGCGCGAGGGATCGTCGCTATAAGTTCGATGTGAGTCATTGCTCTTCTACCTTAGCTCTATCTCCTATGATGCTTATGTCCCTGAAAAATTTAAGTTCAACTATTCAATTATTAAGTTGTTTCAAATGTCCCTTGGTTTGTGCGCAGGTGGTGTTGAAGAACATCTCAAGACTTTTCGATTAATAATTCTTTTTGTGCATATTTATAGGATTGTAAGTTTTTTTTTTTTGTGGTTGTTGAACAATAGGATTGGTGGTTTTGTGAATACTTAGAAATTTGGAGCATTTGTAGTACTATACAATTTTTTTGGATATATATCTTTTTCAATTTTTGATTTTTACATTTTTGTTCTTTCAATTGAATATTTGTTGATATATATTGTCGATGTATGAATGTCAAATTTTATTTTTGGGGGATGTTAGCACCCCCAAGGAGTTGTTGGAGGGGTGCGAGGCGATGATTTTTATTATATATTGGCGGAGTTAAATGTGCTTGGATTGAGACCTATATATGTAAGACTTTAAAAACTAAACAAAAATGAAAATTAGAGAAGGAAATAGCAACGGAATCTTTGGATTCCGTTGCTTTATTTCCGTCTCTAATTTTCGTTTATGTAGATACATAAATCAGAAACGGATCAAATTCCGTCTCTGATCCGTCTCTGATTAGCAACGGATCAGAGACGGAAATAATCAGAAACGGAATTTATTCCGTTTCTGATCCGTCTCTAAATCAGAAACGAAATCGAATTCCGTTTCTGATTGAATCAGCGACGACGTTTTTAGAGACGGAATTGATTCCGTCTCTGTTTCGTTTCTGACTGCAATTAGAGACGGAATTTTAACAAATCAGAGACGGAAATTTCCGTTTCTGATTTGCTGTTTTTTTGTAGTGTCTTTTTGGTACAATGCTGTCGGGGGTCTCCGGCCACCTCGCCCCCGGTTAGGCCTCGACACCTCAACACCAGCCTCCTCCCTAGTCACCGGTGCCTTCGAACGAGCCATACCTGAAAATAGTACAACATATAAGCGCATGGAACAGAACCCAAAAAACATTTACAAAAAAAATGTTCAAATTCATCCATTTCTGATGTCTCGGTCAAGCAGGTTCGTGAAACAACCCATATTTTCGGTTACCCCGGACCGACAAGGAGTCAAATATCTCGGTAGTGTACAACCGAGACCAATTGAAAGTTCTCGGTTGTGCACCACCGACATGAATTGACCAATTCAATTCGCCTTACTCTCGTCCTATGCCGACCGAGGCGACTTTAGCCCTCTCGACATTGTACAACCGAGAGTAGGAGCACATTCTCGGTGGTACACCACCGACACCACATTACCTATCACTAATTGTAGCTCGTCATGTCTCGGCGAGATAGCGAAGTATTCTCGCCATTCGTAATCGAGAGAGATCTTGTGATCTCTTCCGCCTTCGTGGCGAGAGGCAGTTGCCAAAAATTTTCCTTTTGTCTCGCCATGCTTGGCGAGAGACAAGAAACACATTATCTGGCCTGTGTGGCCGAGAAGCGCGATTTCCAAACTGCCACACACATTACAACTACTCTACCAAATGTAACTTAATTATACTATAAACGTATCTTCAAACGATCGATTTCGCGCAAAATTTGTGTGTTCGACGATCTTCAATCGAGCCCTAATTTGGAGACGAAATCGGCTCAGACCCCGAGCCTACAAACTGCAAAAATCTCCTACAACGACGGAGAAACACACGGCGACGGACGGAAAACACGATTTCGGGGATTCCTCTCACTGGTCGATTGAAAACAAATGGATTATTCCACAAGGAGTTCGGTGAAGATGGTGGTGGGGGTGGTGGGGTGCGAGAGGTTTGAACGAGGGGTGGTGGGGTGCGAGAGGTTTGAACGATGGGTATTTTATGTATTTCGGGTCTAATTTTTGGGTGCCTCAGGTAAATTGGTTAGTGCCCACATTAACTGAGTGCCTTCACGAAACGGTGGGGTGCCCTTAGCGGCCCTCTTAATCATTTGTCCCACGTAAGCTCTCTGATGTGCCGCGAGATCCGACAGTTTCTCCCACAATTTCGATCTTCTTATGCAATTTTCTAACTTCCCAGCTGTCCGCCACGTGGCAGATAACCATTTGCACATATCACATCAGTATCTTCTCTCCAATCACGCGCTGCCACGTGGCGCCACAAACTCTCCCAGCAAGCACCAAACAGCTCAATTTGTTCATAACAGCAGCCACTCGACTCTCCCTGGGATGCGTATAGCACTAGCTCCCAGATTTTCGATGAATTCTTGCGATTCTTAATCGGGTGGTTAACAGCTGCCACTTGTCGGGCCTTCTACGCTCAAGCATGTCATAGGAGTGGTTTCAACCAATGAGAATGCGCAACGTCAGCAACCGAGCCAATCAAGCAGCGACATATGCCCCAAGTAGTGCAGGAAACGCCCAGCAGCTCTCCAATGCTCCTCGGCGCAGGAGTAACTCCATCAACCCCCAAAATTAGTTTCTCTTACCTCATAAAACCAATTTTTAGTAGTTTTGTACATTAGGAACTTATGTTTTATTAAAGATTACCGAATTTTATATTTGATTATCGACTTTTATTATTTTGGAAAGGCAAATGCCTCGACCATGTCCGAGCTAATCAAATCCTTGCCTAGGTCGGAGGGAAACAAGTCAGGATTATTGATTCATGGCATAACTTGTGAGATCTATGATTTTTCTTATTTAATTTGATTTAGTTTCTCCTATTTCATTGATGTTGATTTTAATGAATATGGTTTATATATATAGGTCAGTGCATGCTTTTAGATAGACAATTTATAGTTATTTGGATCGATTGTATCCGTAATTGTACTTTTGGACCAATAAAGTGACGGACACTCACTCGTTTGCCGTAAAAACCTTTTGGTTCTTAAGTGTGTAATAATTGAATCTAGGTTAATCGAAAGCGGACGTGATTCGGTTATTTTGGATTAGTATTCCCACGGATCCTTATTATTGCGTTTAGTGTGTTAAACTCGATTGACGGATGTCTAGGGTTATGCATTAATTAGGGAAGTAGTTAGTGGCAGACGTCTTGGCTATCGAGATTAGGGGAATTAGAAATTTCTGGTGAATGTCAATTTTCCATAGCTAATCTAGGAGAATTTAAATTAATAATTTTTTGGAAAGAGCGAAGACCATGATATGCCATTGAATCTTGATTCTAATTTGTGGAATCGTAGACCTAGGTACTGATAGGTCATTATTTATGCATATTATATATTTTTTATTTACGTATTTTTATTGTTGAGTCCCCGAAATATAAGCTTAATTATCTTTATTTATTATTTTCAGGGTTATTGGGGTGTGTAGTTGAATTCGGAGCAAAAAATTACGTAAAGTCGAGTATTCATATACTGGATCCGTTCAACATCGAAAACCATATTAGCGCGTATCTCGAGGCAAATTTGGTGGGCCCACACGTATTATGGTATTTGATGAAAATAAGTGGAGCATGATGGCGTTGATGCAGTGAGTCATGATTTGGTTTGATTTGCATGATATATAGGAATATATATATCTATCATATATATAAAAGCACGAATCACAAATTTTTGAGTCGTAATCAAATTTACCTTTTTGTCCCTATTGCTAACAAACAGGAGGATAAGTACAAAAATATAATCACTTTTTCCCTTAAAATACAATCGTACCAAGATTCTAAATAGCTATTAAATACAAACAATGCAACTAAAATCCTATTAAATATTTATTTAAATCAAAACTAGCGGAATTAAAGAAAAAAAATTAAAGTTCCACCACTCCACTCCTGATCTAATTAAGAAGAAAGAAAAAAGCTAGCGGAATTAAAGAGAAGCAAAGCCATAGAGAAGGCAGAAAACAGATGGAGAAGTACTTTGCATGTTGACCGCTAATTAATTAATTTATAATTAATATATATATATATATATATATATATACTTTGATCGATCCATGTCTACCTAGCAGCAGCAGCAGCAGTAGCGGTAGATCGATTCTCAACTTCCATCGCTCACATCTTTCGCTCTTTCCCCTCTCTTCGCACGGTTTGTCGTGCAATCTCAATTGCTCTCCCAACCTTCTCTATCGCCAACTAATTAAGACTTCAATTGTTAGGTTAGGTCTGAAATCTGATGCTGGTTTTGGATTCCAATTTCTATGCTTAATTCTGATGAATGTCAATTTTCCATAGCTAATCTAGAAGGATTTAAATTAATAATTTTTTGGAAAGAGTGAAGACCATGATATGCCATTGAATCTTGATTCTAATTTGTGGAATCGTAGACCTAGGTACTGATAGGTCATTATTTATGCATATTATATATATATATATATTATATTTAAGTATTTTTATTGTTGAGTCCCCGAAATATAAGCCTAATTATCTTTATTTATTATTTTTAGGGTTATTAGGGTGTGTGGTTGAATTCGGAGCGAAAAGTTACGTAAAGTCGAGTACTCATATACTCGGATCCGTTCAACATCGAAACCATATTAGCACGTATCTCGAGGCAAACTTGGTGGGCCCACATGTGTTATTGTATTTGATGAAAATAAGTGGAGCATGATGGCGTTGATGCAGTGAGTCATGATTTGGTTTGATTTGCATGATATATAGGAATATATATATATATATATATCTATCATATATATAAAAGCACGAATACCAAATTTTTGAGTGGTAATGAAATTTACTTCTTTGCCCATATATATCATCATATTTACTTCTTTCCCCATATATATCTATGATATATATAAAAGCAATTATATATCTATCATATATATATCTATCTATATACGCTATATCTTCAACATCTTGAACACTGCCTCTTCAAATCGATCAACAACTCAGTAACTCTCCAACCTCTTCAAATTGATCAACAACTCAACTAATCAACGACTTTCCTTCCTCTTCAAATCATTCATTCCCTACTTTCCTTCATCGACTCATTCGTTGCTTTTTTTTGCTCTTCGATTCAAATGTGAGTTAATCTACATTTCTTCTCCAATTTTTTTTCTCATAGAGGTTATATTCAAATGTGAGTTGATCATTTGGTCTATATGGTTCAATTTGATTCATGGTTTTTGAAAAAAATTTGGGTCTAATCCACCCTTGATTCAATGTTGAATTTAACACCAAAAGCCATCTTTCATATGGTCTATATGTTTCAATTTTATAAATAATTTACTTCATGACAAGGAGCATCCATCTTTTTTGCAACTGTACTTTTATGATATCGATAATGAAGTGCAAAACCGAATGCATTGTTCTGATGGGATGAAAGAGACAATTTTGGCAAGGTGCGAAAAATCTATATGCAATTTTTTCCACACTTTACAAAATAAAGAAGATTTAGAAGACCGTGTTGTTCAATTAGTTTCAAGTGTTAGTTACCTTCTACTTATTGTTTTTCATGTTTTCTATTAATTGTAGTGGTTCTTTTCAATTTTGGTTAATTAACTAAAATTAATTCTCGCGGGTCAATCGTGCGTAGCACGTCTCGAAACTAGTATATATATATATATATATATATATATATATATATATATATATATATATATATATATATATAGAAAGAGACGAATTAGCAGGGGATATAAAGCAAACGGAGAGGGGTTTATATATTTTTCTTCTGGACGACGACTCGCTCTGGCTTTTCCTCTCTTGGCCGACATCTCTCCCCCATTCTATTTTTTATATTTTCTTTTTCTTTGTTCTTTGTTCTTTGTTCTTTGTGTTCTTGGATGGGAGGCTAAAACTCCTAACCTATGCAAGATTGCGAGGGAGGTTCGACTGCGCATATCAATGAATTTGTGAGATTTATATATTTTAATTTCGATCTTTTCATTATATTTTATTTTCTTTGGTATTGTTTCAATAATCGAGGTTAAATTCATGTTTAAATCTTGATTTACTCGCTAGTGTGTCGTAAGCATCCGTACTTGTGCAATAAGACCACACTAGTGACAATTGATCTTACCAATTGATTATTCTCTTTTGGGACTGGTTGAATACCTTAGAAATATAGGCTAAATCGGACACACGAGTGATTCGGTTGTTTAGGTGTAGTGCCTTCACGAAACTTATTGCGGTCATCGTGTTAAACCCAATACGCTTGAGTATAGGGTTATACATTTGACTAGAGAAATACTCACCGTCGTATTTTGGCTATCGAGATTAGGAAGTGCGAGGAACCGCGTACGTTACCGGTTCTATAGCTACACTAGGATACTTTGATTTGCATATTTTACATAAATCGAAAACCAAATCCAATCTTTTATCGAACCGAACTTGTATGTCTTGACCTAGGTGTTTTTTTAATTAATTGTTTTCAAATTTATTTCCATTGTTTTATTTATTTTGTTGATATTTAGATTAGCTTTATTATACACTCTCTCAAAACCCCCGATTTCCCTTTTCGTTGTTTTTTACCTTAGAAAGATTACCAATCCCTGTGGGATCGACCCTTTGCCACTATTCTACAAAATAGTTGGTTTAGGTATTTTAATTTTATTGACGCATTCGGCCCGCGTCAGGTACCCATTAATTGTTTTGGAAGTTATTTTTGTTATTTTATTTATTTAGTTTATTTTAGTTTAGTTAGTTAAATTAATTTATTTTAAAACCCTTGATTTCCTTTTTTGTTTTTAACCTTAGAAAGACTATCAATCTCTGTGGAATTGACACTTTGCCACTATTCTACAAAATAGTTAGTTTAAGAATTTTATTTTATTGACGCGTTTGGCTCTCATTATTTTTTGGCGTCGTTGCTGGGTATTGGTATTTTTCTTTTTTTGGTGTTTTTTATTTATTTGTTTATTTTATTTTATTTTATTTTATTTTATTTATTTTGTCTATCTAGTCCCTTGTTCTTAACATGTACGTAGGCAACCTCCCAATGGCCTCCTACTTTCACAATTATGGTCGATTTGAAGACTCGCATTATTATAATGTGAATGGGGTAGGTACGTCATATAATGGACATCGATTTTCAAACATGCATTCTTTTGTGCAACAGGTTGTAGTTTGCAAAATTTGTGAAAATTATTCTCATTTTGCATATGACTATTCGGATTATCCATAGTATGAGAATTATCACTATTCTGGCTGTGCATCGCCACAACCCGACTTCTGTGGGCTCATGTCAAGTCCACAAATTCCTTAGCATGAAGAGAGTCAATAGTTTCAACAAAACACCTCTTTGGAAGTTATGGTGAAACAACTGATAGAAGGTCAACTACGGCTCACTGAACAATTTTGACAATTTAAAGATGAGATTCCAAGCTTGCAGAATTTGGAAACTCAACTTATTCGATTTAATGCCAGGCTTCAGAATATGATTGATGAGAAAGAGTTGTGTAGTACACAACCAATTTTCACCCAGAGGAAGATGTGAGTGTTGATACCTTGCACACAGGTGGATGACTGTTGGAGCGAAATAGCGGAAGGACGTGAAGTCTTTCAAATCGAGCTAGAAATTGTCATTGCACCGAATGAAGAGAAGGATAATGAAATAAAAATTGATGTCATTTCAGACAGGCTGGAGAAGCCGCAGATAGAGATTGAGGAAGACCAACCTCTGGTGTTAGTGAAACCACCTACCCTCCCATGCACATTTGTTAAACCTTACAAGGGGTGGAAGTAAAGGATCGTTCACATTTGTGTTAGACGATCCTGATGCAATAGATTCTTCCGTGTTGGAAGTCCCGAATGAGCTCCCAAGTCTGAAAGAGGACGTGCATGCTTCATTGCCCAAATACGTAGATGCACCATTCGTTGTCGACATCTCTAAAGGAGAGGGCATCACGTGATAAATCATGCCAAGTCTAACCAAAGACTTAAAAAAAGGCGGCTTGTTGGGAGGCGGCCCAGCTTCATTTTTATTTCTTGCATTTATTTCAATCTTAGTTTAGTTTTAGTTTTTTTATGTTTGATAAAACTCTAACTTGGTCTCTTGGATTTTTACAGGTGGTATCTTATGATTGATTAACAATAGAGGATTGGAGCACCCCTTGAGTTTTGTAGGTTTAACTTTGGATTACATTTTTAGCGTAATTTGGACATTTTATTTGGAATTAACATATTAACAAGACTTTATGTGTTTTAATACTTGGTTGGGACACATCCAACTTAAGTCGCCGCATGAATGGCTAGTCTTTGAGTAGACCAAAAACCCTAGAATTTATTCCATCATCTTGTTGATTTCACCCTTAGTTGACAGACTTGAAGCTCGCAAGACTTGATAGGAATTATTAGAGTTAACTCTTATGTTTACTAGTTCTTGCTCTTGTTGTGATTGTTTATTTATAATTTCCTTAGTCACCTAGACATAAGAGATTTTGTAATTTCACTAGTTTGTAGAGACTTTTATTATGTATGCATTTGTATCATCTTCTTATTCTTTATCCATATTCTTTTTCACCACTATATTCTCATTCTTTTTGTTGCATGAATTCCTTAACTTGTTTCGAACCTTGAGGACAAGGTTCAGAATAAGTTTGGGAGTACTTTAAGATTTGTGGATTGAGTTTGGATGAATTTTTTACGAATGATCGTAGGTGAGATCATTTAATTTTTTTTATATATGCGGTTATATGCAGTTATCAAATGGTAATGGTGGTGTTACATATCATTTCTTCCATTTCTTCCATTTCTTTCATTTCTTGTCCTCTTCATACTTCTCTTTCATTTCATTAGTAGTTGATACACTTTCATGCATGTATTTAGTATAGTTTTCATTTTTTTATTGTTTAGAGTCACCCAAGACTTTGTTTCATGTCTTTGGTTGTGGATGAGTATATTACGGTTGTCTTTTTGACTTGAAACTTAAGGAAAACTAGGAGAAACACTCAATCGAGTCCGTAGCCCAACAATTTTATGATGTCATGATTAGGGACTTAGTTGATGGTTAAGCTTTGTGCTAGATAACAAAAATGAGCAAATGGTCAAACTTGTGCAAGCGATATTATTTCAACCCATATTGGGGAATTTACTTGATTATAGTTAAAGTGAGAAGGGCTAACATAAGTTTTTGTAATATAGAGAGTCCCACAGGTCTCCATAGGAAATGGAGAAGGGAAACTTGTGGTGGGAAAAGTGAGAAAGTCCATAGGAAATGGATCATGTTGGGTTTTGGGGTTCATACGCAACGAGATTACAAAACAATTTTGACAAAAACCCTAACAGGATCCAAATCTAATTCCATTAAAATGTTTAAACCAATAAAACTTAATCATACATCGGTCGCAAAATGATCTTTAAGGCGCTGCAAACGACGAACGCCCTCTACCAGCAGTCCACACGCGAACGGCGGTCGAGATTCGAAGTGCTAGATTCAAGAGAATACCAAACCTTTTTGTTTCTCTCCAAAACGATCCAGAGCGTACCAGAAAACCCCAATTAGTTTCTAAACGAAAATAGAGTTTCGGCCCTAAAATATTTCATCAGTGTGTTCTAACTTAAAGCGTCTATTTATACAACCCTTGTATATAGACGGTTAAGTAAATTACACATATACCCCTACTTAAAGAAGTATAAGTGTAATACACGACAATGATGTTTCTGTCATGAATTTTATCATATAAAATTCATTTTTTCTAAACCATCTTAAAATCTCGCAAAACCATTCTTAGTGTGCGACCAATAGGCTCATACGACGTTAGTAGTGTACCAAAACACATTTTGGTATACAAGTCATAAACGACCTCTAGTAAGACATTATGACTACCCAAGTTGTATGAATATCAAATCGATACAACCTAATCAATAGTGTATACAACATCATTTTGTCACACGATATCCTTTTGATCAAACATAAGACATGAAGTTGTCATCCAACATGTTCAATCATACTAGTCTCGATCTCTAGATAGACTAAAAACATCCAAGTGACATTGATCACTATATATTCACTTAGACTATGCCTTTTAACAGTCTAACACATCGAGGGATCCACTGGATATCTCTCTTTATATGAGAGGGACAAATTCTATCTCGATTACACAACTTCATCACATTGCTAACACGATAACCAATCATAACCTTTATAATCGTCCGGTTAAAGATAACATTTGATTGTGTCAAATCACTGTGTTCCTAATGTTGAAGTCTCTGGTAATCTCAAGTCAGAGGACTGAAAAATATACCTATCATGAGAAACAACTATGACTTAATCCATGTGATATTCTCATAACGGGTCATTCCAGTACTTTGTTCCCTAACAAGTACTCGTGATCTTGATTCGTATCCCTATACGTATAATCATCATATGATCATCAATCAAGACTCACACTAGTCTTAATTCATTATAGTTCCCAGTATAATGATCGACTAGGGATATTTAGGATATTTCTGCAAATACCCATGGATCTTATTATAATGTAAACATGTAAATTAATTATAATAAACAACAAATGAAATTTGAATCATGATTCTAATTTGAGGAATTGTACTTAGGTGTTTTCTTGAAACTATTTGAAAATTATTTTTATTATTTTATTTAGTTTATGTTAGATTATTTAGTCAAATTATTTATTTAAAATCCTCGATTTTCCTTTTTTATTATTTTTTACCTAAGAAAGACTACCAATCTCTGTAGGATCGACCCTTTGCCACTATTCTACAAAATAGTTGGTTTATGAACTTCATTTTATTGACGCGTTCGATGCGAGTCAGTTGTTTGTATTTATCTTTTTATATAAAAATTATTTGTGATTATCTTGTATCTTATAAATACAAAAGAAAAACTTAAAAAAAATGAAACATTAAGTATATGTATAAAAAAACGCGAGTATATACGGCTTTGTTGCTATTTTTTCGATTTCTTTTTTCGTTGCCATTTTTTAGTTTTTCAATGATGTAGCATAATGCACATTATCTATTGCACTCTCTAGATCTAGAGGTTACGATAGACTGCGTCTAACTTTTCTTATGCCGCATCATCTGCACATTCTCAATCCATGTATACCCTCATTGGAAAAAGTTTTTTTCTCCTCAATGTCTATTTAATTCAAAGTGGCACACATCCATCCCTAATCTACATCCCTGTTGGAGATGCTCTTAGCATTATTCAATATACATTATCCAATATACAATATAAGATTGAGGAGTGAATAGAATCTCTAGTGAGATGGACGGGACAACATTTGCCAAAAAGCAAGGTTTAAGGTAGGGTCGTGTAACGAACCTAAAATATTTTATATTCGTTTGATGATGTGTGTATATTTGTATTGCATGATGTAATTTTATTGTCGATAGTGTGAATAAAGTTTACCTCGAGATGCATGTGTGCTAGAGGTAAGTGGGTAAGTGGATATACTAGTTAGACTTGAGTTAAATGAGTGTTTAGTGCAACTTGAACTATTTAATGACTTAGGTTTTAATAAATTGATATCAAGAGCCTAAGTTGAGTTAATAAAAATAAATAAATTAAGCTAATTTGGTCACCTTATATTGATCTTGAAATGTGTGTTTGATACTTCAATCTTCAATTGATCCAAGTCGTGTGTGTGTGTGTATGGTATATTATTTGGAGTCTAAAGTGAAGTGATATAAAAGAGTGGTGGAGAAGCTTTTTGCAGTGTTTTTGTTTTAAGAAGTGAGAGATTGGTGGAGAGGGGAAAGAAAGCCAAGGAAAGAGAGAAGAAAAGAGATTGGTTGAGAACGGTACCAAGAGAAAGAACTCTCAAGTTTGGGGAAGAACATAACCAATAAGTGGTAGCATCCAAATCATAGTTCCACCAAATCAATGTGAGATCCACACTAATATTTACATTTCTTTCACTCTAATATAAGTTAGGGATTTTAAGATCATAAACCATGACACTACAAAAAAACAGCAAATCAGAAACGGAATTAGAAACGGAAATAAGTTCCGTTTCTAAATCAGAAACGGAATTAGAAACGGAATAAATTCCATTTCTAAATTAAAAAGTTAGCGACGGAATTGAGACGGAAAAATTCAGAGACGGATTTGAGACGGATCAGAGACGGAATTAGAGACGGAATTAGAGACGGAATTAAATTCCGTCTCTGAAATTTGGCGCCACCATTCCCGCCAAATTTTTCATTTCTTATGACCGTTCATCATTCCTCGAGATTTGTATGTGCTTGGATCATGGCACCCCTCCTCTTTCCCGCACCCCACCCCCCTTCCCAACAAAACACCCGAAATCCCTAAATCATTCTCACGAAAAAACCCCAAATACCTAAATCTGTCTCTCCGTCTCGTCCAAAATCATTCGATCGTCTCGTCCCCAAACGTCCATCCCGTTCGATCGTCTCGTCTCTCCGTCTGGTATTGCTAGTTGGTCTCTCTCTCGTCTGTCTCGGTCTCTCCGTCTCGTCGCGCGCGGTCTCCGTCTCTCCGTCTGGTCGTGCTACCCGGTCTCTCTCGCTTGCTCTCGGGTCTCGTCGTCTCTCGGTCTCTCCGTCTCGTCGCGCCGGTCTCCGTCATCGGCCCTCAACTCTCGCTCTCTCTGGTCTCTGATTCCGGTTCTATTTGCATTTGTAGTTTTGGAGTCTTACTACATTCTGATATAATCTCTTTGTTTTTGATTGTTCTTTATAATGCAGCTAACACTCATGATCAAGAGCTCTTCAGCTTTCATAGAGATCATTCACCTTGTGACGGTTTTGAGGAAGTACTGAACTGCTACAATGTTTTCGCTCAACTTTTGCGTCTGTCAGGTTGGCATTCTAGTCCCCTTGTTTATCTATTTTAAAAAATTTATGGAAAACCAAGAGTGACATGAGAATTATTTAAGTTTCCGCTATGGTTCATTTGATAGTTCGATCTTCTAGTAAAGATCGGAGTTGAAGGCAAGAAGCTTTTTTATCTTGAAAGATTTTCCAATTTAAATTAAGCGTGCGAGACTTCATAAATTTCCATCTATCAATAAATATTCGGGGTGTCCGGTGTTCCTACGTACCTTATCTCGGCATCCGAAATATTAAAGTCGTAATACTTGTTAGCATTGCAAATATTATGCTCATGAATGAAATATGTTATAGATTTTCACTTGAACTGAAGCTATTTATGCTAGGCAAGGCAGTCATATATATGCCTTGGTGTTCAAACATAGGAAATGAACATAATGTGGCTGACCATTGTGTATACTAGGTTTTCTTAGCGGCTCAGCTATACTAGTATACTAAATGGATAAAAAAAAAATTTATTTTCTTGAAAGGTCTTAGCTATTCTGCTCATGGAATCCTTTTTATTTTTTTAAATTCGTCTTGGCAATTGGCGGTGTTATAGTACTACCTTATTGTCTATGAACTGTGAAAGAACAAACTCTTGATCAGGTGACATATTTAAAGAGTTCAGTTATTTTAATTGTTATTACTTTTTGAGGTTTTATTTTAACTGTTCTTGAGTGATTTGATTTGTTACGTGGTTGATTGTGCAGTGAATGAGTGCACATCGTTCTGATTCTTTTTGATTTTCGATCTTGAATCTCCGTCTCTTTCATTGCTCTCTGCTCTCTGGTCGCTCTGTGCTTACCGCTCCGCTCTCCGCTCGTCAAGGTAACAAAATTTTTTTTTTTTTTTAACACCCGAATTCTCTTCACATTGTATCTGCTCACATTTTCCCCGGATTGGCTTTCATGTGCATTAGTTGGTGTTCTTCACTTGATCTATTAAGTTAATGTTGTGTCTTTTGTTTGGTTTAGAAGTTTTTGTTCTGCTCTTCTCTTACATGCATAGTGTTTTGTGGTTATGCTTGTTCTATTTTTAGGTTTATTAATATGTAATATTTCATTTCAACCTTTTAATTGAGCAATTCAAGATTTATATTGATTCCGTATTTGGTTGTTATTCCATGTTTATTTTATCGGTAAAGCATGTCATGATCAACATTATAATACATTAGAATCATGTATTGAGGTAATTACTTTGTCGTTTGATGTTATAGTTGTTAGTAATTTCATATTCATGCACTTGCTATGGATGATTGATTAGTTAGGTGTTGTTGGTTACGATTGAATAATACCTATAATTACTTAATTTCTACTACTAGTTAGGATTAGAAACACTAGGATTACTCTTTTAGTTAATGTTGCTATTTCACATTAAATTTCTAGAGAATGGAATAAACCTATAACCTTAAGGAGGTATGAGTGAACAAGTAGTAGACGCGTTGATACTATGTGGTATTTGTATGCCTCTTATCACTACAAAAAACAAAGCAAATTAGAAACGGAATTAGAGACGGAAATAAGTTCCGTTTCTAAATCAGAAACGGAATTAGAAACGGAATAATTTTCGTTTCTACATTTGAAAGTTAGCGACGGAATTGAGACGGAAATATTCAGAGACGGATTTGAGACGGATCAGAGACGGAATTAGAGACGGAATTAAATTCCGTCTCTGAAAAATGGGGCCACCATTCCCGCCAAAACTTTATTTTGTTATACCCGTTCATCAAATCTCGAGATTTTTTTACAACAAATCTCGAGATTTCTCTTTACCCCCTCCAAATTACATCTATCATCATATGAAAAGAGACATTACATTACAATACGATCATAAATGAAACCTGAGACATCGTGTAACGCTGACTAGTTAGAAAATTAATGCCTTCCTAACTTTGTCAATTTATTCTCTATTCATGAGTTTAATGTGCGAACCTCGTTCTTTCACTTAGCTATCAATTTCTTCTAGATGATCTAGATCGCTATTCCGATTTACAATATTCTCCAATTAGTGAGATTTCTTATCATCTTCCAGGCGGAATAATTTAGGTATCATGAGTTTAATGTGCGAACCTCGTTCTTTCACTTTGTCAATTTATTCTCTATTCATGAGTTTAATGTGCGAACCTCGTTCTATTCCAGTAATTTAGACTGAATTTCTACTTTTTGTATGCCCTCCTTCTCTGATGTTTTATTCATGAATATTGTTAGGTATCATGGCCGGACGTGGTCATAGGGGATGTCGAGGTTTGCCATTAGGAGGCCATCGTCCAGGCGGAATAGGTGCGGCACCGACATCTGGCGGCGAAATACCAACTGGCCCTCGTGGTCAGGCCACACGAGGGGTACATAGAGGTCGTGGCGGTCGAGGTCGTGGTTCGATACCTGCATTATCGATTCCGACTTCTCGGTCTCTCGAGCACGATATGCCGCAGCGTCACCTTCCCCTTCCATACCGTCTGGGGGTCGTCGTACCATCATCGTCGTCATCAAGGACTATTCCTAATATACACATCCCCACACCTTCTCCGACATCAATGACTCCTTTACCCACGAGGCTCGCACCCCTGACCACACGGCATCACCGGCGGAGATCCCGACAAGAAGACGTAAGAGCGGGGTTGGAGGTGACAGCCCTCCGCGGCCACCTCGAGAGGACGAGGATGGAGCCCCCCGCGCGTGCGGGGATCCCTATCACGCGATTGCCAATGATACGTAAGTTTGTGTTTGACTTTTATATGTCATTTTCAATATGGATGTCAAATATTGAAGAAGTAGTTAAGGTGATATGCATGTTCATGAAACACGAGGGAGTTGCATCCTTCGCATTTTTGTGCACGGAGGATGACAAAAGTTTTCAAACGATGGATGATTCCCGAAGTGGTATTGTTGTAAGTCGGCACCGCCTCATCATAAAGACCAATATCGGCGCCAATGGAAGGTAAACAAGACTACCATATGCCTTATGATTTATACTATTTTCTCAATGCGAGGTAACAATAGCAATCGTCAATTTGTAGGTATTTTTTAGATGGGATGATGCGATTCCCGAGGATCTCGTGCGAGCGGCGTACGACAAGCTTGCGAGCACAAGGTCACCGCGTTGATGCACAAGTTGAAGAAGAATCGTGTGCAAACGGTTTATGTTACGGATGAGGCATGGAGGAGATACTTGCGATCGGGAGAGCGATGACTTCCAGGCCAGGTCAGGCAAGCGACGGAGAATAGGAACACTTAGGTCGAAGGCCCTGGGACTGGACCCTCGAAGCACGGTGGTGGTTCCGTGTCTTTTGTGACTACCCAAGAAAGATTGGTAAGTTTTTTGTAACATCTTGGATATTTTGTACATTTATACACTTGTTCACTATGCTTAGTCCTGCACGCAGACCGATTCATCCGAGACGCCACCGACTGTGAATGACTTGTATTCGCATCTCCACACCGTTAATCACGACAGGATGACATTCATCGATACTAGATCAGAGCGGTTCTATGTAAGTATAGAAATGATATGTAAAATATTATTAAGTATACTTTAACCCATATCATGTATTTTGTTTGTTGTGCATATATGCGGGATAGGCTCCAGAGCAGCGTACGTCGGAGAGCGACCAGCTACACCGGAGCAATCGGTGGATGATGAGGCGGTGTACCTCAATGTGGCGGGTGAGTCTTCCAAAGGACGTGTCACGGACTCGGGTCCGTAGGGAGAAAGAAGAGGAGATACGGAGCTCTTGGTGCTAGCACGTCGGAGACGCCGGATGTGGTGCCGCGGGCAGAGTTCAATGTCGTTGCGGAGCAATTACGAAAGGTTATGGAGTTCATGCAGCAGCATCTCGGGATGAACATGGACGAAGTAGGCCTAGCTCAGCAATAACCACCACCACCGCCACCACCACCGCCACCTCATGACCAGCAACAGTCGCCGCAAATAGATCCGGTCGATCCACCACAACAAGGGGACAATGTTGGGCGTGAGACGTAAGCGTGGCTCTCGAGAGATGAGCAAAGTTGGTGATACATAGGTACTTCACTTGTTGTTTGTGTAAATTCTTAGATTAAACGTTTTATAGTGTAGACAACTTTAGAAATTCTTCGAATTACTTTATGATTCACACTTCTTTTTGTGCATTTTTAGGTCGATGTTCCATATTTTATCGTGGATTTTAATATTTTTCCTTTTGCTCCCCCAAATTTTTTTTTTGTTTTTAAGTAAAATATACTATAAGTACCGAATGTTTGCATAATCCATGGGAGAAGAAAACATGTTGGGTGTTGTGTGCAAGTCTTATGGCGGTGCAGGTTATCTCGAGTGCTATGATGAAGAAAGTGGTAGAATTGACAGGGAGCAACATCTTCATGCAATAGCAAATGAATTTGGGAAGTCGATAAAGGCTCGTTTTTCGTTCATCCGTGTTGAGCACATGTAGGCTCTTGTTCTTCTATTATCGCATGTCCCTAGAAGAAGAATAGCCTACATGTTCTCAACACGATGACCTAAAACGACCCTTTATCGATTTCCCAAATTCATTTGCTATGGCATGAAGATGTTGCTCCCTCGTCGATTCTACCACTTTCTTCATCATAGCACTCGAGAGAGAACTCCGCAACGCATAAGATTTGCACACAACAACCAACATGTTTTCTTCTCCCATGGATTAATTCTCGCAAACAATCTGTACTTATAGTATATTTTACTTAAACTTAGGTTAAAAAATTTATTTTGGGGAGGATAATGTATAAAAAATAAAATCCTTGATAACGTATGCATGAATCTGGGCGTCCAAGGCAACTAAGATATACGAGAGGATAAATGGACAATGAATGTACTGCGGTGGATGGTGGTTTGTTGAAGCCCGATGTAGTGGAGGGTGCGATGATGAAGTTCCTTATTTCGTTTTTTGCAGTTTTCGGATAGGCGGTTTTTAGTTTTTCCTATCTTTCTTTAGAGTAACTTATATGATGTTTATAATCATAGGTGGAAATTAAAAGAACTATTCCCAAGGGCTCTGTTCAGTCTAAGGATTTTAAAACAAAGAAAATCTTTGTTGGTGGAGTGCCTACAACTGTCTCTCGAAGGTATAATAAACACCCTTGTTATTTGATTTTTTGGATGGCATGTTGGGTTCCTGCGTGTGGTCTTGTAATCTGGTTGTTTCATTTGCATGTTAAACTGAGTAGACGAGTTCAAGAACTTCTTCTCCAAGCATGGGAAAGTGGTGGAACATCATATAATACGTGATCATAACACCAACCGTTCTCGAGGGTTTGGGTTCATTGTTTTTGACGATGAGCATGTTGTAGACGATTTGTTTCATTTGCATGTTAAACTCATTCTTTTTTTGGTGGTGGTGATTTTGGTCCTTATAGGACTCCGTGTCTCGGAGGTAGGCTTGGTGGGTACGGAGGGTATAGTGGAGGCAAGTGAGCTTGGTGGGGGTTATGGAGGCTTTGGCTGCAAGTGGCTTAGGTGCTTATCGAGGTGAATCTTCTCTTGACTATTCTATTTTAGCGATGAATCACTTCCTTTCAATAGTTTGTCGTGTAGACTTTTTAAGTTACTTGATTTAGATATTGCTTTGGTGGTTTAGTTTGTTCTAGACATATTAGTTTATTATAGTTAGAACATGTGAAGGATTTGGATATAATTAGCTTATTGGATTTTGCTTTCATATCGTAGGTAATGCGATTCGTTTTGAATCTATTCTCAGTGCAAAACCAGTGATTGAGGTGAGGAATCTATCCATCATCCATTAGATTTTGTTTAGTCTCTTCATGTAGTACAAGAGCAAAAGAAGTGGGTATCTGTTGGTTGCTTTTTTCAACTTTTGTTTGAATTTTGATCAAATTGGTTTCTCTAATTTGGGAGTACAACCGATGTAGATTTTTCGAGTTAGCTTCCATGGCAGAATCTGTGAGCTTTCCTTCAATCATCTAATGGAAGCCCAATTCCTAGAAAACTTTTTGTTTCGTCTAAACCAAATAATTCTTTTCTGTGATAAATTAAATTCAACTGAGGCACAAGGACCAGGAATCCTCATCATTTGGGACTCTAGTGGTGAGCAAAAGAAGTAACCATCTGTAAGTTGTCTTTTCTACTTTTGTTTGAGTTTTGATCAAATCTGTATTTGTAAATAGGGAGTAGAAGTGTAGAACTGATTTAGATACTGAATTTATGAATTTGGGCCTCATATTCAATCATAGTGAATGCCTTATCTATTTATCCTGTGTATTGGGATTTGCAACTGGAATGCCAGTTGAAGATTAAATTTTGTTTTAACATTTACCTATTTCCATGGCAGGTGTTGATTCCATGACCTTACATAGCATCTTTAATAACCATCCTCATGAGGTATTGCTTGATTTTGAGTTCTAGGAAACATTGTCATCTTCCTTGTTTTGTATAGAACTGAGGTGAAGGTTTCTTAATTATCTTCAACAGGGTTTTCATTTTTTGATGCAAGAGCTAAGTGATGCATTGATGTCAAACCCTGATGAAAATGGAGATTTTGTTAAGCTTGAGGTGCGTAGCTTATATTTATCGTACTTTGCCCCATGAGGTGGTATTTTTTTTTTCCCATTTTGTCTGAATCTTTTCATTCCAAAAACACTCTTATGCTTATTGTGTTTATTTCAATTTGCATTTTTAGTCAAGTCTATCTTTGAAGGGAAAGAATGCTGCAATGGTGCTATGTTGGCTTCTTGGAAATGGTTGTCTTTTTGCATGGAACGGTATGCTAACATATCAAGATTATTACGTCACGTTATTCCCGGTATGCCCTGCACCTACTTTTTCTCATTCTGTTTATAAGATAAATAGCAATATTCTCACAGTTTAACAAAAATGGACGGCTAATAACACTAGCATTAACCACAAGACCGATACAAGTGCCAATATGTTAATTCTCTAGGTAGAACCATGATAGGTTTGTGCTTAACCTTCAGTTTTTAAATTCTTCGCATTCTTGCACTTCACCATTATGATATGCACGTTGAAATGCAAGCATTTCAAAGCTTGATAAATAATCCAACTCAACTTACATGATAGGTCCTTCTTATAGAAACATTGTTCGCCATCTCCTATGCGTAGGAAAATAGCAACATTGACACCAAACTTCATCCACCGCATTTGCTTCTTTGTTCATGTTTTTTTTGGAAGCTTTCTTATTCAACATTGTATGGTTTTTTCTTTTCTTCACTTGCTTTTCTTGAATCCCACTGGTTTTTTTTTTTTTTTTTTAGTAGGAACACATGGCTGGTCACCTTTGGAGCACACAACAGCTTTTAGATGGGGTGAGAGGATGAGTTCTAGGATCATACTTACATGATAGGTCTCGTGCTTAACTTTTAGTTTTTCCCTTTTAGCATTCTTGCACTTCACCATTACTTATCATATGCATGTTGAAATCCAAGCCTTTCAAAGCTTGATAAATAATCCAACTCAACTTACATGATAGGTCCATCTTATAGAAACATTGTTCGCCATCTCCTATGCGTAGGAAAATAGCAACATTGACACCAAACTTCAGTCCACCGCATTTGCTTGATGTTCATGTTTTTTTTTTGGAAGCTTTCTTATTCAACATTGTATGGTTTTTCTTTTCTTCACTTGCTTTTCTTGAATCCCAAATTTGGTTTTTTGTTTTTTTTTTAGTAGGAACACATGGTGGTCACCTTTGGAGCACACAACATGTTTTAGATGGGGTGAGAGGATGAGTTCTAGGATCATACTTACATGATAGGTCCGTGCTTAACTTTTAGTTTTTCCCTTTTAGCATTCTTGCACTTCACCATTACTTATCATATGCATGTTGAAATCCAAGCCTTTCAAAGCTTGATAAATAATCCAACTCAACTTACATGATAGGTCCATCTTATAGAAACATTGTTCGCCATCTCCTATGCGTAGGAAAATAGCAACATTGACACCAAACTTCAGTCCACTGCATTTGCTTGATGTTCATGTTTTTTTTTGGAAGCATTCTTATTCAACATTGTATGGTTTTTTTTCTTTTCTTCACTGCTTTTCTTGAATCCCAGCTGTTTTTTTTTTTTTTTTTTTTGAGTAGGAACACATGGCTGGTCACCTTTGGAGCACACAACAGTTTTAGATGGGGTGAGAGGATGAGTTCTAGAATCATACTTACATGATAGGTTTGTGCTTAACTTTTAGTTTTTCCCTTTTAGCATTCTTGCACTTCACCATTACTTATCATATGCATGTTGAAATGCAAGCCTTTCAAAGCTTGATAAATAATCCAACTCAACTTACATGATAGGTGCATCTTATAGATACATTGTTCGCCATCTCCTATGCGTAGGAAAATAGCAACATTGACCCCCAAACTCACAACAACAACAAAACTTCAGTCCTTGACTGCATTTGCTTGATGTTCATGTATTTTTTGGAAGCTTTCTTATTCCTCATTGTATGGTTTATTTCTTTTCTTCACTGCATTTCTTGAATGTCAGCTGGAATTTTTTTTTTGAAGTAGGAACACATGGCTGGTTTGTTTTGGAGCACACAACATTTTTAGATGGGATGAAATTTGAGTTTAGGATCAAATTTGATGCATGTGAATGTTGCATTGATGGGAGTTTGTCTTGAACTTTTAGTTTTTTCCTTTTAGCATTCTTGCACTTCACCATTATCCTCTTTCATGTTCCTTATTAGCTCTAGTACTCCTCTCTACCTACATATGTGCATAATTGACAAAAGACCAAAGCAAACTCAATCGTAAAGAAATTAAAAAATAGGTTCTGAGCCGACTTTTTATGTATGATTATTATTAATTTCTATGTTTCTTCAAATCCACCATTTTTCTCATTCGCTTCCAATGTACATCCTTAGTTCAATAATCTCTCATTTGCCTACTTCTTTCATGTGCATACTCACTGGTTGTTGCCCTCGGATGGAGAATCAGAAATGCTTCAAAGCTGCGTTTTAGTTATTAGATGAAGTCCTTTTTGTGTATACTTCCAAATTTTGGACCTTTTGTGAGTGTTCTTTTTTTTTGGTTGTTGAACGATAGGATTGGTGGTTTTTGTGTATACTTCCAAATTTTGGAGCTTTTGTAATACATGACAATTTTCCGTGGATATATAAATTTTTTGGCTAATTTTGAGTTTCACATTTTTTCTTGATCTTTTGAATTTTTGTTGATATATATTGTCGATGTATGGATGTGCAATTTGGCTTTTTTGTGGGAGGTTAGCACCCCCAAGGAGTTGTTGGAGGGGGTGCAGGCGATGGAGTAGGTCATATCGGGTTGTATTTTGAATTTTTAGGTTGGAGAATCAATTGGATTATGTTTCTGTGTCATAATTAAACAAAACAGAAAATTAGAGACGGATTAGCAACGGAATTCAAATATTCCGTTGCTATTCCGTCTCTAATTTTCCAGAAATATTTCTATCAATCACAAACGGATCAGAGACGGAAATAAGAATTTCGTCTCTGATTCCGTCGCTAATTAGCAACGGAATCAGAGACGGAATCAGAAACGGAATAATCCGTCTCTGATTCCGTTTCTAATTAGAGACGGAATCAGAGACGGACTATTTGCATTCCGTCTCTGATTCCGTTGCTGATTAGAAACGGAATCAGAGACGGAATTCATAAATTTATTAATTCCGTCTCTGATTCCGTTGCTAATCAAACAACGGAATCGAGATTTTAATGCACTTACAAATGTACCATTTCGAAATAAATCCCATTTCGTTCGTCTCTCGTTCGTTTCTAATTTTCGTCTCTAAATGCGTCTCTAATCAGAAACGGATATTTTCCGTCTCTATTCCGTCACTAATCAGAAACGGAATCCATTTTCTGTTTTTGATCGTATCAGCGACGACGTTTTCCGTCTCTGTTCCGTTTCGATTCCAATCAGAGACGGAATTTTTGCAAATCAGAAACGGAAAATTCCGTTTCTGATTTGCAATTTTTTTGTAGTGTGATATTTCTAATTGGGGATTGATTATTCAAAATTTGGATAATGAAGGGTTGGAAGTGATGGATTGGAAGAAAAATAATCGTTTGTGCGTGAATGCACCATATAAATTAGGGGTGCTAGGCTTGTCCAACTATTTCATATTCATGCATACATACATACATACATACATACATACATACATAAATGCATGCATGCATTCGTACATACATACACACATACAACTATATATGTATATTTATAGGTGGGCAAACCGTTATTTGGTGGTGAAAATCATAAAACCGCTACCAAATCGAGGTTCACGGTTTGGCCGTTTTACAAATCACGATCCCTCAAAATTACAATCAAACTGACCATGGTTTGTGTGGTTTGTTCGGTTTAATTTTGCAATTTTTCTGTTACACATTTTCAACAGAAAAAGCCACACATTTTGTGATGACCCAAAACCCAAACACCCACCTTAGGAGTAATTTTTTAATTAAGCAAATCCTACACTAAATTGGTACCACTATATAAGTCTAATTATATAACCTAGCCCCCTTTTGTTCACACACAAAAATTGAGAGAGAAAAGGAGATGAGACTTTTTTTGGGGAATCATAATGGGTGTGATGCTTTGAAGCAAATTAGACCTCCATTGAAGGTAAACCTACCAATACCCTTTCTCTTATGGTCTTAACGAATATATTTTCTTTCCTTTTTGTTTTAAATTTGTAAGAATTTTATGGAGAAACCCAGGGGCGGCGCAGTCGGCGCAGCCGAAGAAGGGTGTCGTCGATTTAGGGTGGCGGACCACTACCACCGGAGTAGAGTGGCGACGATGGAACGTTGCCACCGAGGGGAGGAGGGGCCTCCACTGTGAGCCCGTGCTCGTTCTTGTAGATTTAGTTACTACATGTGTATGCATCATCAATGTAGTTAATAGATCGTGCATTATAATTTATAGCATAGTTGCTCATTTGCATAAGTCTCTGCAGATGAAATAGTTATGGTTTAGTATTTGATAGTATGTTTTTAGTTATCCATTCTACAAAGCCATTATAGCTTAGCCAATATTTAGTTTTTAGTTCAGTGCTTTGCCAATATTCTGACATTGAAATTCTAGCTTTAGACCCTCTCAAAAAAATAATAAAATATATATGATAAAATAATAAAAATAAGCTAAAGTATTATATATATAAATGATATATAATAAGTATATATAAAGTAGAAATAAATAGAAACATTATTAGTGGATTTCGGGGGCACACTAATGCACCTCGATGATAGGAGACACGTGGGACCCACACTAGTGGACCCTAAAAATAAATCTAAGAATAAATTAGAATCAATATGACTTGTTGTTGATGTGAATGTGTCTTAAATTATTTAGATTAGAAAGGTGGTTCGCATTGGACTCCGAGTGTGCGATGATCGAAAATAGGATTCGCGGCGAGTCGAGGTAAGTGGGGAGCTTGCTTAATTATAAAATATGACATGATATTAGTTATGTAAGGACATACATTTTTAATTAGAGACTTGGGAAATGGGTTGCATCATGCTATTGGCTTACATATACGTATATATGGAATGTGAGTGCATTTGTTTTCCCCTCTTAAGATATTCATTGCCCCAGAATGTTTGTGGAGTCTCCGCCGAGGGTATTATTAGCAAGTAATAGCTAATGGCTTAAGATGTTTGTGGTGCCACCGAGGGCTTTACTATTTATTTCCCCATGATGTTTGTGGAGTTTGCCACTGAGGGCTTTACTTGTCTAATGGAATTCATAAGTGTATCAATTAGGGATATGAGTTGGAGTTGCCTTCTTTTGTACTTTGTGATAGAGGGACGTGCATCGGTGACGGCTTTGGATGAACCTACTATTGGATTGATGGACTAATTAAAAGGTACATAAGGCATATGTGTCATCTAATGGTTGCCATCTCCTCGAGGTAGGTGAATCAATCACCAAATTCTTGCCAATAACTAGTATGCATTGAATTGGGCCACGACTTTATATTATTATTATTATTTTCTATGGTATTTCTCTTTTGTGAACCATATGCATGATGATGAGTTTTGACTTTAATGTGTTTTATCAATCTTGTTGATGTGGTTTATTAATGCTTTATAAATTCATGCGATGTCTTGTTTTAAACGTTTCTTTATTCAATTTCAATTCATGTTAACCTTGCATGTTTTATTAAGTATTCCTTGCATATTTGATGGTTAAGGGAGTT
Organism: Stephania yunnanensis; assembly: GCA_039657365.1. Lineage (NCBI taxonomy): Eukaryota > Viridiplantae > Streptophyta > Magnoliopsida > Ranunculales > Menispermaceae > Stephania > Stephania yunnanensis. The sequence goes on along the minus strand of CM077587.1, from coordinate 50,100,621 downwards.
TTCCTCATTACTGATCTCTGTTGTCCCTCTTAGCTCACCCACTTACATCTCATGACTGTACACATAGGCGCTAGATCGAGACAAGGGAGAGGCGATAACTTGAAGCCTTCTATATTGATGTGAGCCTCGTAATGATATAATCAATTTATTCGATTTTGGAGTTATTGAACTTGGGTTATATTTAAATAGATCTTTTGGATATAATGAACCTTACTCTCATTTAATTAAAACTACTTAGAAGTATTTGAATGACTTAGTTGTTTTAAAAATTTGAAACCAAACTATAATTTCAAAGTGTCTCATATAGGTTTTTTGTTTATTGAATTCTACAATTATTTATCTATACGCGCTAGTTGAAACTCTGCAGGTTGTTTTAAGCATGTCAGACCGTTTGCTCGAGCCCGATTCGGTATTTGGGCTTGGGTGGCAGGCGGCATGACCCTAGATCTGGTGATGGTCATCACAGTTGGTATCAGAGCATAGGTATTAGAACTTAGGGAAAAAATTAGGATAGTGAAACCTAAGTTTGTAGAGCTTTTGAGATTTAATGTTTAAGTTTAAATCAGATAAATCAATAGTATGAGACATTGGTTCAAAGTCGACTTAACATACATAAATGATAAATCTTAAGATGGGATGGGACAAAAAAAGTTTGACAAAAGATTTACTATGATGCTTATTTGCTACCTTGTATATATAATATATCGTTAGATATATAGTAAATATCGTTAGATATATAGTAAATTGTCTTCCCGCTCTAGTTTGATTATCTTTGACGATTTTCGCGAATGGATGAGGAACTCGAGTTCTACGAGACTGTATAGGGAATGATAATGAATGATGCAAAGAAATCGAGGTGAATTCTTTTGGAAATTCAATACGCGCTTCGAAGATGCTTGCGACGACTGTTGCGATGATTAATAAGGTTCGATTGGAAACTATGTGGTGTCATGCACCTATACTGAATGGTAGTGTAGCAAATAGAAGGTTTTAATAAGAATCATGAAATTTGAAAGGGCAGTGAGTCACCACGCTACATACGTAAATAGAAATAACGACGTGGTCGCACTTCGAGAAGTAACTATAACTCTTGAAACTCAAATAAAACAGTTAAAACCCGTGATACTTTGTTTAAAGAGAAGTTATTGATTCTAGCAAGGATGTCAATGAGTCTTAGTTTTAAACCATCAAATTAAGTTAGTTTGGCTTGCAAGCTAAACTTGAAAACTTAATTCGAGATAAGAAGGACACATGTACTCTTAAACGTTTAACTCTTGATTAAAGAGGCAAATCAATGGTTTATGATTTGACCAAAAAATCATTACTATAATTTGACTTTGGTGTTTACAAAATGAGTTTTACTTTGATTCGACAAGCATGATTGAGATTTCTTGAATGATTGGTCTTATGAAAGTTTAGACCCAGTTCGGATTGCATAAAAGAGTTTTAATGAATTTGAAAGTTTTGACTTAATAAAAAAAATGTGAAGTATAAGTTTGGTACTAAGTTATTATCTTATTATTGAATTAAAAACATTCGTGCGTTTATAATTTACTCTTTAAGTCTCATCAACCAAATTGAATTTGAAAAGATATTTACAGTCGCTCAAAAACTGAGAATAGATTTAGACTTTCCCCTATGAAAATGAGTTTAACTCGATTTTGAAATAAGGTTTTCAATGAAAATGGAATACTTTGGAAAGAAAAAGTCTGATTCAAAGTTTGACTCACATTTTTTATCGATCATGTACAAAAAAAGTTAAATTTAAACCAAACTATCAATGAGGTGAATTTCGAAATTGAGGACGCCAAGTCGAATGATGTCTTTGATAAGTAGAGATTTGTAAATATTGAAAGGACCCAGGGCATGAGGTCAAAATAATATAAATCAAAGGTAACCGACTCAAAGATAAGTTTTTTTGTTTAACTAGAAATGAGTTGACTCATAAAATTGGGGATCCTCAAAATCGATAAATGATTTTCGAAAAGAATGAGATGTACATGATGGTTGTATCATAAATGGGAAATTGAGAAATGTCTCAAAACTGAATGCTTTATATGAGTTAGAATTTGTACAGTTTGAAAAGTGTACATCACTATTAATGATATCGTAATAAATTCAATGAATAGGTGATACCCCGCTAGCATAATATCTTTCTTATGATTGTCTAATAATGGATACGTAAACTAATGACTATCGAGTCAAAGTGGAATCTAACCTGATTGGTAGGGGATAGTTGAATGAGAAATAATGCCAATGAATAAATAATGTAACTAATGCCACCTAATCTAAATCAATGATTATTTGATTCTTAAAATTGGGGATCCTAAGATAGGATCAGTTTGTGGAAAAACAAATGAGTAAATTGGTGGTATGAAAAGTTGCTAACTAGAGAAAGACAACATTTACTACGATAGTTTTTCGTAGCTGTAGGACTTTCAAATAGGAGTACATTGTTCAAGAACATGAAATTTCTAATCGAAGCAGTGACATCATGAGAAATCATGATAATCACTGATGGAAAGTAACTCGAAATTTATTGGTAAGAGAGAACGTTACTTTATGAGTCGAATTACTAGACTAAATGGTTTTGGGAAGGATAAATGATCAAACTAATGATAAGTTGACTATTTAAAATTGGGGATCCTAGGCTAGGATCAACTACCAATAAAGTCCATACCGTATAACATGAATAATGCGATAGCTACGAAAGATGAGAAGATATCCTAAGCTAGTTAGAAAACATGTATCTCTAGGTGGAGATAAGATGTCCTAAATTTGACACCATTAGGAATTGTTAAATAAAACGTTGCTAATACTTGGGAGCTTGAGGGCTTAGTGTGAGTTCCATAGTGAAAATCATAATTGAATGGTGTAAGATAATTTGAAAAGCAACCTATATGAGTAAGTGATAAGTTTGCATGGATAACCAAAATGTTGAGGGTATCAACAAGTGGTGAGATGCATGAACAATTAAGATTGATGCCTTAACAAGTAGACAAAAAAATCTTTCTTTTTAATAAAAAAATAAAGTTTGTGAGCATTCATCATCTTAAAGTTCTGATACCTTCGAACCAACGTTTTAAATGACATGGCATGCAAGTTACGCTCATCTAAGTACTAAGTACATGGTCGTGTACATTACTTTTGAGATTACTCGAAGAATAAATAAAAAGTTCAACACTAGTAACACGCACGAGTAACAAATTGAAAAATTAAGGGTGAATTATGAACTTAAAACAATGGGATTATAGAGAATTACGAATCCTTAATGATAAAACTCGTGGTATGGATTATATATTCTCAAGAAACAACATAAAAGCTAAACCACTATTGGTTTCTCAGTGAGAAAAGTTCTAAACAAATTATAATAGCTAAGAGTTAGCTCGAGAAGATAATAAGAGAAGCTTGTACAATAAATGTGAACCTTGACTATGCCAAAAGCATTTAAAACGCCCACCCACGATCGTGAAAGTTGATTGGTACGCGCAGACACGATGCAACAAATCTCCAAAATTAGAGTGATTTCAATAGGAAACCTTGGTATGGAAAAAAACTTTCAATGTAATAAAGTGTATAAAAATGAGTAATGAAAGCCGCTTTTGGATAAAGATGATGATGATTGTTTTGCTATGTAAGTAAATAATTAAATGTCTCAGAAAAGCTAAAAATGGGACCGTTGATAAAGAGTAGACTTGAATTATGAACCTACAAGAATGAATATCGATAAACGGGTAATAACAATGATGTTAAGGTATAATTCCAAAAAGGAACACTATTACTACTCATTTATAGCCTTTACAGATAAGTAGCAAAGACATTATATGTGACGGCCCCAACCACAAATAATGGTACCGCCCGGCCTAATCCCTAATTAAGCCCTAATCTTTCCTATATGACCTAACCAAGAACTAATCAGCCTTATTTAACTAAGATGTCTTATATGTTATTTAACTGAGATATGTTATATGTGACGGCCGTGACATTATATGTTGTTCATTGATATGTGTAACTGAGATGGTGACAGAGATAGTGTGCTAGTGTTCATATAATAGCAGACATCGATCCTTGTTCCTACTACCAGTTGGCGGTATAGATTTGTTGCCAAATAGGAAAATATATTTTTCGACATAGATAGACACGAGATCACATTTCAATATAGTTCTCTCTACTTGCTGGTTGGACGACTTGGGTGCACATTGCGACATCAGTGGAGGATATAAAAGAATATCTAAAAGTACATGAAGATACAAGAACTTGGCAGGCAATTAAGGTATAATGACTCTATTGGGACTTATACGAAATAGACCTTATGAATTTCTGCTTGTAGGACGAAAATAATACTACCGAGAATTTAGAGTCAAGAGTAAGATTTTATTTCACGAAGGGTACGAGTAGATTTCGCAAGTGCGGATTTGCATCAGTGAAAAAAATAGGTCGTAAAAGAAATCGTTACTAATAGGCATTTTGGGCTGTGGATGTATTTTACTCTTACTTTCGAAGATGAAAGTTTTTTAAAATTGGGGATGTTGTGACGACCCAAAACCCAAACACCTGCCTTATGGGCAATTTTATAATTAAGCAAACCTTATACTAAATTGGTCCCACTATAAAAATCTAATTGTAAACCCTAGCCCCTTTTGTTTACATATATGAATTGAGAGAGAAAAGAAGATGAGACTTTTGTTAGGGGAATCATGGTTGGTGTGATGCTTTGAAGCCAATGAGACTTCCATTGAAGGTAAAACAACCCTTTATACCCTTTCTTTTATGGTCTAAATGAATCACAAACTTGTGTTTGCTTCAATAATGGTAGAAAACATATTTTTTTTTCTTTCCTTTTTGTTTTAGATTTTTGAAACTTTTGTGGAGAACCTAAGGGGGCGGTGCAATCAGTACCGTCGAAGAAGGGCGGCTGCCTCGCCACCGCCACCACTGTCGATTTAGGGTAACGGACCTACTGCCGTCGGAGTGGCGATGGTGGACCGCCACCACCAAGGGGAGATGGGGCCTCAATTAAAAGACCCCCTTCATGTGAGCCCATGCTTACCACCGAATGGTACTGAGCACATTTCTTAGTTCTCAGAGATTTAGCTACTACATATGTGTGTGCATCGCTAGTGTAGTTAATAGATCATATAGTATATAAAGTAGAAATAAATAAAAACATTATTAGTGGATTTCTGGGGCGTACTACCGCACTTCGATGACAAGAGACCCGTGTGACCCATACTAGTGAACCCTAAAATAAATCTAAGAATAAATTAGAATCAATATGACTTGTTGTTGATGTGGATGTGTCTTAAATTATCTAGATTTGAAAGTTGGTTCGCATTGGACTCCGAGCATGCGAGGATCGAAAATAGGATTCGCAGCGAGTCGAGGTAAGTGGGGAGCTTGCTTAATTATCAAATATGGCATGATATTAGTTATGTTAGGACATACGTTTTTAATTAGAGACTTGGAAAATGGGTTGCATCATGTTATTGGCTTGGATATATATATTTATTGAATATGAGTGCATTTGTTTTCCCTTCTTATGATATTCATTGCCCCAGGATGCTTGGGGAGTCTCCACCGAGGCCATTATTAGCAAGTAATATATAATGCCCCAGGATGTTTGTGGTGCCACCGAGGGCTTTACTATTTATTGTCTTAGGATGTTTGTGGAGTTTGCCACCGAGGGCTTTACTTGTCTAATAGAATTCATAAGTGTATCAATTAGGGACATGAGTTAGGTTGCCTTCTCTTGTACTTTGTGATATAGGGACGTGCATCGATGGCGGCTTTGGATGAACCTACTATTGGATTGATGGGAATAACAAGATGGCACATAAGGCCTGTACATGAGTCGTCTAGTGGTTGTCATCACCTCGAGGGTATGTGAATTGGTCAACGAATTTTTGCCAATAACTAGTATGCATTGAACGAGACCACAACTTTTTATTATTACTATTTTCTATGATATATCCCTTTTGTGAACCCTATGCATGATGATGAGTTTTGACTTTAACAAGCTTTATCAATCTTGTTGACATGGTTTATTAATGATTTATAAATTCATGCGATGTCTTATTTTAAATGTTTTTATTCAATTTCAATTCATGCTAGTTTTGTATGCTTTTTTAAGTATTACTTGCGTATTTGATGGTTGAGCGAGTTTTCCGCATTACCGAGCTTCGTTGTCCATTTTAGCTCACCCCACTCACATCTTAAGACCATATTCATCGACGCTAGATCGAGACAAGTGAAAGGCGATAGCTTGAATGTGGCAACCCCAAATTCCACGCCGCCTTGCTGCCCGCCACGTCGCATCCCATGTCACCAAGCCTTCCCATGTCATGGCCCGCTTATCCTTGACGTTCCACAATCTACTTGGCTACTTACACTTTTCCATTTAATCATAACTTAGCTAATTAACTTCCATATAATTATTAATAATTTTATTAGCCGGTTAATTAATTTATCAAGTTATAATGAAATTCTACGATGGAAGTCTTAATTTTAGTAAGTTATACAGTATTCAACAATCCTAAGTAGTGGAAAAACACGAAAAATATACCATCTATATATCAAGGGGAGTTAAGTATAGCAAAAGTTTCATATACATGTAATCAATATTCTATGGTCCCTAAAATCCAACAAAAGTAAAATAAACACATATTGATATCACATACGAGCAGGCTCCACAATCTCAGATGTAGTCGCCAGTCCTCCTTGCCCTTACCCTTGCTCGTCGAAAGATCTACACTCAATCACCCAACAAATACAATGACGAGTTCATTGAGTAAAATCCCAAGAGAAGTCCACACAATATGCATGAAATAAAACTGATAAACTACGAGACATGCGAATATAACACCTGATAATAGTACGTCTTATTCTCATAAATGTACGCAGCACATGACAAGCAAAATAAGTAATATTAAATAAATAAACATTATATACAAATTAAACCAGTTTAAAAATAAAGCATTAATCAGTAAACATCGTATAATCACTAGAAAACCCTAACATACATCATCCAGTAATTGATAAATCGAATAGGAACCATGTATATATTTACAGGCATACAGTTGCTAAACCCCAACTTCAGTAAACGGCATGGTCCCTTCTTGATGTTGTTACGCATCAGGACCACCCTAATCCCTCCCGAAAGTCGTAAATATATTCTAGTGTCATTGACATGAGCACTATCATAAGTAACTCGCACATGCGATTTAGCCACAACCATTATATATGCACACTAAAATTGGAGAGAAAACTCCATGTATGCCCATCAGCAGTCACACATGGAAGCAAAATCAATAAATCAAATCATGAATTCTGTAAGCCATTCCAATGGGTTTACGTACCTCAATCTGCACTCTGAATTCCCCGGACTCCGTATCCAACCCGACTATACCCGAGTTACGGTCCCCTAAGTCCCTAAAGTTCAATTTTACATGTGTTTAGTATGTTCGTAGGTGTTTGGGATATTTATTAAGTCAAAAATCCCAAAACAACCCTTTATGTTCATTTTTTGTCTGTTATTAGCATGCTATGTAAATCCTGTAAAGCGCTATGTGGTGGAAGCGCGCTAGGTCAATGATGTAGCGTGTTATCATTCTTCATCTTGAAGAACAGTGGGAAATCCAGAACGATTGGTGCGCTAACTATTCCAGGTAGCGTGCTACCTAGCTAGCCTCTGGGACAGAATTCTCAAGTCGAGAATTCTATTTTTCCTTCAAATTTTCCTATCTAAGCTTATCTAATCCACTCTCCATACCCAATTTAATCAAAATAACACCCAAAAACCAGAGACCAATTCTTCAAACCCGAATTACACTAAAATGCCCAATTTTTAGCTCAATTGAAAGTGATGGTGATGGAAAAGAAGATTACCTTAAGCTTGAACTTCAAGTTTCACCTCCAAATCCTTGAAATGCAGATTTGAATCACTCTTCTTCTTCTCGATTTCATATTTACAAATGAATTGGTTTTGTTGCGTGTATTGATCAACGAATGTTATATATTAAGGTGGGATTTATTTCTAGCCCTCGGTCTCAATGTGTTTACGTATCCCAAGGTTTGTCTAATGGTCCACCTCTAGCCATTTAGCCCACTCACTCAGTCCATATGACATTAATTTGCTACTCACATGACTCCTAGATGTGTCAATTTGTATCTCTCAGTAAATCATATGGTTTTCAATTAATGAACTAAATTATAAGCCTTGATTTATTTTAATTTAATTGCACTAACTTAGGCCTATTTTAATACATATGGTTAGTATTTTATTTATCAAAATCAACCAACTTATGGTCTTAAACTTTCGACTACCCGGTACCCGGTGCCCTGCGTCTCGACACACATTTCGAGGCAAACACCCGTCACACAAACTCGCTCGATAGCAATATACACACATGCAATGCAATATAATAATAATTTTTAAACACCACATATACACAACCACCATCCATAAATAACATATTTCCTCGATTCTCATGTCTGAGTCAACCGAACTGTCCACGTAATGCCTAAATTACGACCGCTAATCTCTGAGATTAATGTTAATCCTAGTTTAATTAATTCTGGTCGTTACATTGAAGCTTTCTCTATTGATGTGAGCCTTGTAATGATATTATTCTATTTATTCAATTTTGAAATTATTGAACTTGGGTTATATTTAAATAGGTATTTTTGGTAGATTGAACCTTACTTTCATTTAATTTAAACTACTTAGTAGTATTTGAATGACTTAAGTTGTTTTAAAAATTTGAAACATAACTATAATTTCAAAGTTTGTCATATGAATCTTTCTTTTATTTAATTCCATAATTATTTATCTATATGCACTAGTTGATATTCGCAGGTTGTTTTAGAATTGTCAGATTATTTGTTCGGGCTTGGTTTGGGTATTGGGCTTGGGTGGCGGTCTAGGCCGGGCGACTTGACCCTAGGTCAGGTGAGGGTCATCACACATTTAATACATCTCCATCAACAAAACATATGTTTATACATGACCATTCATCAAAAACACAATGAGACACACACAACTCAATCAAAATTATGAGTCTTAAGTTCATTTCAAAAGTTAAAACAACATGAAAAGGCTTCGATGTCATTCCATTTCATTTCAAGCATAGGAGTGGTTTTGTGATTTGATGAACTACGATTTTTTATATTTAAAAACTACCCCCAAACTGCGGAATCGCAATTTTCAAGTTTTCTAAACCGCCCCAAACCGCTAGTTTGAAATATTAGACCGGATCATGTGGTTTGGAGCAATGGTTTTGTGAAGACCACTCCCCGCCCCTTATATATAAGGCTAAATTTGAGAAAAATAATTGATTTGAGACTTGCACAACGTAGTGCAACTCGAGATGTGGGCAATGTAGTCGGAACTCAAAAAATCTCAAATTTTAAAAATGTGAGGTAAATGGAAAAAAAAATGAAACTAAATAAATTATTTTTGAAATAAAGACTCTACACACCTTATTGAATGTAAATTGCACTAGGGGCATAGAGAACTAGTGTCGGCTACGCGTAGTAGGGTGTGAATGAGGCGTTTCAGAGCCACTTTGGCGGCATTTCGAAACATTATAGGTAAGTAAACCAATTGAATCCTTAACATGATTTTATTTGTGCATTTATTGATTAATTATCTCTTGTTGAGTTGTATCCCTTGTGAATCGAATCAATTGAGTTATTTCTTTAATATTCGATTATGATATCCTTGTTAAATTATTTAATTATTCATTTGGACATTGTTATAAGTGGCCTAGGGTCTAAGTGGGCAAAATGGTAGTTATAGGTGCGAAGGAAATACTGACTACATGGATAGTTAAACTTACCTAAGCCCACAGTTTAGGATTAGGGAGTCAAGTTGGTAGAAGTGGTTGCGGCCTGCTACAATTGATAGACCCAATCTAAACTATTAGTCAAGTGACTTAGCTGAGTCTACCGACCGTCTTTGTAGTCAAGTTAAGGTAATTTATCGCACTTGATGGGCTTGGAAAATTTAGATTTCGTTGTTTCGTGTACTCAGCACTCAGATTTTTCGTTAATATCTCTGTTAATTTGGAAATCTTGCTTTATTTCTTATTTCATGGAAATTCTTGTATGATTATTTGACTAACCATATATTTGACATTTAAAATACTGTTAAGACTCATTTGGCTTTACTCACTAGAATTGTCTTCATTTTGATGACAATTGTGGGTCCCTCTAGTAGTAAGGGCAAGGGGCCGATACTTGATAACTTTCTCTAAGCTTCTCTCATAGAAAATTTCTACTTTTGTTACTTGAAGGTATATTTTTGTGTAGATATGTATGTATCATTTTTGTTTAAAACTGGTTAATAGATTGAGCGAACACTAGGATGCATGTATATGCTATTTCCCTTATTTTTGTCACCTAATACGTATGGGATATATTTTGCAAGGTTTCCTCACATGAGGTTGTCCCAGAGTCGTGTTAGATTAAATTATTGTCGCTTTAGTTCTTTTATTTTTGGTGCGCAATTCATTAAGACTTATTAAATTTAACAACTCCAATAAATGATTAAACTATAAATGAAATGGTAAAAGTGGTTGACTAGGCTTGCATTACCTCTGCCAAGTTGACTAGTGGTTCACATATGTTTAGATTGAGCGGGGCTCAATTTGTGGGGTGGGGTCGTCACAGGTGCCCTAGGAAAGGGCGGGAGGGCAACCTCCGCAAGCCGCTAGCTCTGTCCTCAAGTCCACATGCATGCCACATGCGACATGGCTAGATGGCTACATAAACTCATATAACCTCTACTTTCATCAATTTCTCCCGTTAAGGAGCAAGCGATATTTTTCTCAAAAAAGTACCATTTTTTTATTCAGAGGAGGCGATAGCCTAAGTTACATACGACATGCTTTTGAGAACGAAACGCCGATTACATCATCTCTCAAAATAGAAAAAAGTCCAGAAGGACATTAGATCAACGGATGTAAGTCAATCGAGTGTTGAGCGACAAATAAAGCTACCCAATCAGCAACTCAATTCCCCTCGCGATGAATCTTCATATTGTTTAAAGTTATCAAAAGCTATATAGAAAACAATAAAATTGGTTATAACTGGGTCTTTTCATCTTTTCAAGCGAACAGTATATATCAAATTAACACAGCAATAATTTGCTAATATTTTGTCAACAAAAATTTATAATTGCTACTTTATTATCTTTTTTCAAAAAGTAGTGACTTCCTTTATTAATTGAATTTTAAAATAAAATTTAAATTGCAAGTGTAAAACAACGCACCTGCTTCACATACAAAATATGTATTAAATGATAAAATTATATAAATTTAGAACAAGAGTACTTATACCACAAACATAAGAGGACCCTAATTTTTTTATCGCCCTAAGCTTCTAATATATCACGATTGGCCTTGATTTAGAGAAATTATAGATTTGACTTTCGCTAAAATTATAAAAAAATAAAGATTAAAAAAAAAAAAAGCGACGAGTAAAAAAAATAATAAATATTTTAAAAAAGAGTGACAGTGAGTTGACGAGCCCACAAAGATGCGCGTGGTCGTGTGTTCAGCACCAATTAATGCAACATGATCCTCAAAAAAAAAAAATCCACTTTCACTTGCAAGCAACAAATATCTTATTACCTACAAAAAAGAAAATTAACAAATATATGGTTCTCGAAAAATAACAAATATGACCTCAACTTGAAAAAAATAAAAATGGCCTTAAAAAAAGTAACAAATATCTATTTCTGTGATTCAGAAAAGAAGGAATTGCAACAAAACATAGAATCTTTTTTAATTGAAGTACATTTATGAATAATATTTATCAACTCAACACACCCACACATTAATATTTTTCAAACTAACACATTTTTTGCCACGTCACTACCACATCACCCGCCACGTCAAGGGTTGGTTTTGTCACGGAAAATCCAGCTGAAGTTATTATTTTTTTTTAAATGTTGGCAGAAAGCTCAAGCTAAATATCACACACAAAGTTTCAATTTTTGAGCTTCAAAACTCCATAATCATAATTTGACTTATTTCAAAAAGTGAAACTCCAAATTTTCTACTAGAAACAATATACACAAAATAGCAAATATGGGAGTGTTTATAAATGCAACTGTTGTTTCCAATAATATCACACACAAAGTTTCAATTTTTCAGCTTGAAACCTCTATAATCATAAGTTGACTTATCTCATATCATGCATAAACCTCACTCAAAGCATGAATTCAAAAATAGTTTACAAAACATCAACAAAAGATTAGTTAAAACCCATCATATCATATAATGCAAAACAATATATTAATTCAACAAATTCATAAATATGATTTGCTATAAATGAAGAACTTGCAATTTGAATTGCTATAAATGAAGAAATTGCAAGGTGATCAACTACAAAGCAATAATAAAAAGGAAAAAAATGTCTTATTATAGTTAAGAAAAAGTCTAGTCTAGCCCTAAATAATGACTTCCAGTCCCACAACGTGTTCTCTTTATAAATCGGACATTATGATTTAAAGTTAATGACACATTCAAATGGCCCATATCAGCAGGATTTTGAGCATATTCTCTTTGAATATCATCGATATCACGCATTCCACCATCATGAGTACTTGTACTCCCAAATAAATTCATCATTATTGGACTTGCATTAAAATGGCGCAAAGATGTAGGTGCCATGTTAAATGGAAAACTTCCGTAGCCTCGAATGGCATGTTGGGAGGAACTGATGGAGTATGTGGAGTATCAAAGTCGTTGAGAGGTACTGATGGAGTATATAGAGTCTCGAACTGGTTGAGAGGTACTGATGGAGTATACACTGGAGTGTCATGCCTCGAACGTGTATCATCATGAGAAGATTGATGAGAAGCTTCAAATGAAGTAGGGCATATTATGCATGCTATAATCTGCATGTACTACAGTCAAAGTCGATGCAGCTACATCTCTAATGTGTGCAATAGACACATTATCACCTAATGTCAACTGATGAATTGATATCATTCCATGTGCCTACATATAAAATATTTTATGAAGTTGTATGCGAAAGTAAAATCAAAACAACTATTTGAAAGACTTCATGACTGAAAAAATAAAATTGTACTTACCAATGCCTCAGCAATAGCTCCACGACGAGACATGAATCGTCGTGTAATGCGATAATACCATAGCATATACGGGTCATAAAATTCCAATGGCTCCTCCAATATTTCATCAGTTACAATATTGGAAGCATGTTTGTTCCACATGCAGACATAAGCACTATGTTTTGCCCTCCAATCTTTATCCGTTTTCCCTCTCAAGTCAATCTTATGTAGTTCCATGCTTGTGCTATGTAAAGGTGGTATCATTTGTTTCAAACCGAATTGTTGCATGACTCTATCAGGATTATACATTTCGACAAGAAAAAAGAAAATCAAAAGTGCCCTCGTTCGCCAAATAGCACGACCACTGCTACAATACGAAGGTAGGTCATTTATCACTATCTCAGGATACGGTTCCCAAATTACCTGTATTCATAAAAAATAACTTGAAATGAATAAAATTGGCATTTCATCATTGTAGACATAAAGCACTATTTGGAAAAAATGATTAAGTATATTTCTTACTTCATCGGGTGCTTGTATGTCAATCATTTTTCTGTATTTTGTCAACACGTGCATTGATGTTCCCGTGGTTTCTAAGGCATGTCTCCACCTATACAAATGTAAAAAATAACACTAAGCATGCATGAATGTACATGTAGATAAATATACTCAAATTGAAATTATTATGTTAAAAAAGTTAATTACCTATGATCAAATGGAGGAGGCGAAAATAATTCTTCGTTTGGTATGATGTCGTCTCGAAAAACGTTTCTCATTATTGGTGCAAGAAAAGGCGACCTATCCCATGCCCATAATTGTAATAATATGATCAGACCTGCAATCTCTGCTCCATCAATGTCAGTTGCAAGACACGATTGTCTATATAGGTGAGCCAGAGTTGCACTACCCCAACTGTATTGTCCTGCCGCCTCAAAATCCTCCAAAAATTGCAAATACGTGATGTGAACAAGATTGTTAGACTTGTCTGCAAATAAAGTTCCTCCAAGAAGTTGTAAGATGTACGCTCTTGCATATCGTTGCACTTCCACATCATTAGCATTATTTGGAAGGTTTGGAAACCATCTTGAAAGTTGGCGAATTTGGATCCGACCTCCAGTCATGTTGTTTTCGAGGAATGGGAAGCCCAGTTGTGTCAAACATAAGGCATCGTAATCTTGCTCTACACGACCAGTGATTGGTAATCCATCGACAGGTAACCCTAAGATGATTTGTACGTATGGTAATAGTCATCTCGTCAAGTGGAAAATGAAACATGTGAGTTTCTGGCCTCCACCTCTCCCAAGGGCCGTAATGAGATGCCAATCAATTGATATGAAACATATTCGCGTCATCCCATAAAACCCAATTTCCTAAAGATGCCCAACTATTTGTTCATCCAGTGGGACCAATCGATGTAGTGCGGATGAATTACGCCTGATAGTCAATATATCAGGCTCTATGAAAATACGAGATTTAAGTTACATTAGTAAAAATGTAGATACGAAACTATAAAATTATGCAAACAGACGAAAAGAAGTTCCAAACACGAGTCGATCTATGGAGAGCTTGCATAGTCAACACCGAATCATCTATAGAGTCAAGATCCATATCGCGCTTGAATCCCAAATCATTAACAATGTTGTCATTAATTCCATAAACCAATGAAGAAACAATACAAGTAGCAATACATTCCATTCAAGAAACAATCAAGTTAAAACAAAAGTGTGTGAATAATATGCAAACATGGTTTAATTGAAACAAAGTACATGTACCACAAAGTCATAAGAAAGTCAACAAATACAATGAAAATATAAGTGGATGCGAAACATCAGACTTGAAAGAGCATTTCATTATGAAGCATTAGGCGGTTGTTCTTGCAGACGGGCAGCGATGGCGGCAGTGCACTTAACCACTACGGAGAGCGTCCTCGCGTCAACGTTCCAACGACCGTCGGGATACGAACCACGGAGGGTGATGGATAGCCGATCTTACTTGCGCCGGACGGGGAGATGGATGCGGAGGCGGTCGACGGAGAGAAGAAAACGAAAGGGGAAGTGAAAGAGGATGGATTGGGGTTTCAAGGGTTTGAGTTTATGTAGCAAAAACATGGCCTCGAGTCAAGATTTCATTAATGGAAATACTGACCAAACAATACAACCCCATGAGTGATGTGGCGTGACGTGACACTGACGTGGCCAAAAATGTATTATTTTGGTATGAAAATTTGTGAGTGTATTGGGTTGATAAAAATTTTGCCCATGTGTGCTGATCAAGCAAAATCTCCAAAGGCCTACTTCTTAATCCCATCATGCTTTTACATAATTTATTGCCTTGTAGTACAGGGAGGGGGGGAGACAGAGATGGGGTTCTAAGAAACGTTTGGAAATGTACCTTTTGAACAAGTGATGATAAAGTAATTGTACAAAAATAGAGGCATCATTATCTCTCTCGTCCTGATATTTTCCTTTTACAAATAGCAAAAATGAATCTCATCCACAGCCACCACGGAAAACTCATGCGACATTGACACCAGTCATTGTCATCTGTAGTTGATGACTACAGGAATTAATCATCCATCACTCCACCTTTGCTTCTCTGAGAGTGCACGCTAGCTGCTAATAATGTTTGTGATAAGGGTAACCCACTTTGGACACTTACACCCCTAATGGCCAAGTGAGTGTCGACAGTAGAGGATCACATGGAAAGAACACCTATCCATTTGAACTCATGGAAAGATCACCTACTTGAGCCCGCCCAATGCGGTTACAAAAACATTATCTTATGAGAGGTAGAATAAAAATAACATGTCATACTCTACAAGATATTTTAATTAGCTCACAATAATCATTCCAGTATTTTTCATTTATATATCATTCCCACCGATAAAAGCCAAATTAACGTCCATCCTCCCACTACCTGTAAGTATTGTTTGTCTATTGTAATTCAGCTCAGCTTCTTCTTCATGGAGGCCTTCTCTCCCATATGCCCATCCCGACTCATCCTCCGTGTAACTCCCATCCCATCCCCGCGACCCTCTTACCGCAATAATATCTCTGCTGTACGCATTCAGGAAAAACCAACGACCACTACTTCTACTTCCTCGAACACGCTTCGACGTCCGGAATCAAAGTCCACCACCACTACTGCACCTCCCCCGCCGCAGAAGAGTACTACTAACACACCACGGCGTCCAACAACGTCGTCGTCGTCGTCGTCTCTTCAGACTGTCATCTTCAACGCCTTGGACGACCTCATCGACAACTTCATCGACCCTCCCACCACTCCTTCTGTCGACCCAACCAAGGTCCTGTCCGACAATTTCGCACCCGTCGAAGAAATGCCCCCCACTGAGTGCCCCGTGGCGGAGGGAACCATTCCGGCATGCCTCGAAGGCGGCGCTTACATCAGGAACGGACCCAACCCTCAGTACCTACCGCGCGGACCTTTCCACCTCTTCGACGGAGACGGCATGCTCCACTGTCTCAGCATTTCCCAAGGCCGCCCCCCCACCTTCTGCAGCCGCTACGTACACACCTACAAGTACACTCTCGAGCGCCAAGTCGGCTCCCGCGTCTTCCCCAACGTCTTCTCCGGATTTAACGGACTTCCCGCTGTCCTTGCACGCGGAGCTCTCTCCGCCGCTAGATTCCTCTCCGGTCAGTTCGATCCCATATCCAACGGCTTCGGCCTCGCCAACACGAGTCTCGCTTTCTTGCCCAATGTCAACATGCTCTTCGCCCTCGGCGAGGCCGACATCCCTTACGCCGTCCGCGTGACCTCCGACGGCGACATCCGCACAATCGGCCGCCACGACTTCGACGGGAAGCTTTCCATGAGCATGACCGCTCACCCTAAGATCGACGCCCAGACGAACGAGGTCTTCGCTTTCCGATACGGCCCCGTCCCTCCCTTCCTCACATACTTCCACATCGACGCCAACAGTTCGAAACAACCCGACGTTCCCATATTCTCCCTCACCACCCCTACCTTCATCCACGACTTCGCCATCACCAAGAAATACGCGGTTTTCGCCGACATACAGATCGGAATCAACACGAACCCAATGGAGATGGTGCTCGGAAGCGGCTCTTTCGTGGGGTCGAACCCGAAGAAGGTGTCGAGGATAGGAGTGATTCCGAGATACGCAACGGACGAGAAGGAGATGAGATGGGTGGAGGTGCCGGGGTTCAATATGGTTCACGCAGTCAACGCGTGGGACGAGGGGGAAGACGAGATAGTGATGATAGCGCCTAATATAATATCAGTGGAGCACACATTGGAGAGAATGGAGCTTGTGCACTCCTTGGTGGAGAAGGTGAGGGTGAACCTCAAGACTGGGACGGTGCAGAGGCACCCGATATCGGCGAGGAATTTGGATTTCGGCGTCATTAATCCGAGGTTCGTGGGGAGGAAGAACCGGTTTGGGTACTTGGGAGTGGGGGATCCGATGCCGAAGATATCGGGAGTGGTGAAGCTGGACTGGTCGGAGGGGGAGCACAAGGATCGGATTGTGGGGTGCAGGATGTACGGGGAGGGGTGTTATGGGGGAGAGCCTTACTTCGTGGGGAAGAGTGAGAGCGACCTTGATGAGGATGAGGACGATGGGTATGTAGTATCGTACGTGCACGATGAGAATGTGGGCGAGTCTAAGTTCTTGGTGATGGATGCTAAATCTCCTACGCTTGAGGTGGTGGCCGCCGTGAAGCTGCCCCGGCGCGTGCCCTACGGCTTCCACGGACTCTTCGTCCAGGACCGCGATCTCAAAAAGCTTCTCTAATTAATACGCGGAGTTAGGGGTGTGCATAGAGCTAATAGATCCAAATCCACTCAATCAAAGTTGGGCTCTTTAAATTCGAGAATCTATGGGTTGATTTAGAATTTGGGTTTTATATTTGTAAATTTGATTAGACCAGAACCAACTATGACTCCACCAAGCATTTGTAAAAGATTTAGTCTATTTAGATACAGTTGTTTATATATGAGCACCGCTGTGTACACCTCAATTGTTTATGAGGACACTCTAAAATATATGTAAATTGATACGTTTTTTGGGTGCACATAACGCCGCTCTTTATATATACATAACAAAATCTTAAATCTTAATCGATCTCAAATATCTTTTGAGAGATTTTCTCTCACTGTATGGTATCAATCAACAATACCTATAATTTAACCATTTTTAAACGATATATTGATACAAATGGAAGCATGATTTATTGATATATTTACTTATATCAAGTTGAGCTTTTTGGACTTGTCCACCTTTTAATAATTTAACCATTTTTTAAATTGTTACTATTTTACTTTATTTGTAGAGTTCAATTTGATTTTACTTTGATGAACTATCTATAATTTGCATCTTGTTTTTCGAAGGTGAGGAACTTCATATGTGGTTTAGTAATTGTGCTTCAATATTAGTTTGATAACAATGCTATATTTTTGTTGCCTCTTGATCATATTTTTGTTTGGGTTATTTTATATTGACGCGAACTAGAATTTGAGAAAAAAATATTATGGTGTATAAAATCAACCTAATAGTTGAATCCAACCCAATGCGAATTTATAGAGTCAGATTCGTTTGATTTTAAAGTGCCAATTGGTTTGATTTGGTTCTAGAAAAATACAAACTCAAATTATTCAATTCGATTTGTGTTTGAGACCAAACCCAAATCAACCCAACCTTTCTACACCCCTACGTGAAGTAATGCAGATGTATTGAGTTCGAAACTTATTCATTTCTCCCTCCGATTTCTTCCTTAGGATTAATTGAGTCCACCGTCAGTCCGATGTCGTTAGCGGTGGCTCGAATACACGAGTATAAAAAAAAAGCTTCGTAAATAGGATAGCGATGTATACTAGTAGAGGAGAACTTGTATATAATTCATGGCATGAGTTGTTCATATACTCAATCGCAAGATACCTTAGCTCACATGAGCCGTCAAGCAGCCTCGACCCACATATTATGCATTGGGATCTATGTATACCCACATCCCAAAGCACAAATGGACAACTCATATGAACCAATATGTTTTTTAGCACTTCTCTAATAATTTCTAGTGTGATATATTTGTGTAGACTTATAAAGTCACTCCTATTTGTACATAGTTGTCAAGACGTGAGCCGCGACATGCCTCAAGATGCGTACTGGTGTGGGACGGAGATAGAGAATGAATGTGGTAAGCTTATTTAGGCTTAAAAGTATAGCTTATATAGTATTATTAATGTGGCTAAGGTTAATATATATATATATATATATATATATATATATATATATATTAATGTACCTAAAGTTAGCAATTTAAATCAATAGCTATATGATAATTCTCGAGACACACATTGAGACATCTAACGACCAATTGAGTTACAAATTTGTCACTTAGCATGTGATAGTGGAGAGTTAGTGGGACATGTGTTAAGGTGTATATCATTAGATAGGTCACAAGATACGTGTGTGCAAAAAATGAGTGGTTATTAATCAATCATATCCAATTGATATATAAAGCTAAGACCAATACATGCAATTCATTCATTTCATTCTCATCAACTTAGCTATTAAGAAAACACTTGCTGGAGGAGGAAGAAGAAGAAAATCAGCAAGCCCTTGCTAGAGAATTTAGTTGGTTAGTGAAGGAGATCAAGCTAGGAGTTCATGTAGTAGGTAATTCATTTACATTGGTTTAATCAATTCAATAAATTAATGAATTAGATAATATGTAGGGTTGTTGTTATGTTGGTAATGATGTCTTAGAACTATAGAAGTGTGTATGGAGGTGTTCAAGGCATTAGCATAGCTTATATGTGGAGAAAACTCGTGTGTAGAATTCTGGGTTTTACTGCACCTAGCACGCTAGGTAGGTCAGCTAGCGTGCTAACTTTGATTAGCGCTAACATTAGCGCGCTAGAGACACCTTGGTAGTGTGCTAATGAGGTCATTATGTAATGGCCCGCTTTAATTAATCTCGATTAATTAACAAATTACGGATTAAAACCTAAGCTCAGACCCACGTGGACGTCGCATAAAAGTCTATGGCACGCCCAATGGGTGAAATACGTTATTTTTGTGTGGCAAATGTTTATTTATCTTACTATTATTAAATAGTTCGCGACGCGTTAATTGAGATTTCGTTTGGTCGCGTTGTGCGCGTGTAGTGACGAGAGTGAACGACGTCGCGGTGTGCGCATAACGCGGGTGTACGGGTAGTATAAGATTGAGTTGTCACATTACATCACACATCATATCAAACATCAAATCAACCCATCCCTCATCATTCCACTTTGTTATTTCTCCAAAAAAAAAAAAAAAAAATTCTTTTTCTTATAAGTCTGGAAAGAGAAAGAAAGAGAGAGAGAGAGAGAGAGAGAGAGAGAGAAAGAGAGAGAGAGAGAGAGAGGGAGGAGCTCGGCGAGAGAGCACCAGCGCGCGCCAAACAATGGCGCGGACGGCAAGCAGAGAGCAGCGGCGGCGCAGCAGCAAGCAGCAACGAGCGGCGTGCGGCACAATGGTTGAGCAGAGAGAGCAATGGCGGCGCGAACTCCTGCGATGGCGCGGACGGCGCACTACTGAGGGTGGCGCGGACGGCGGAGATGGCGGGCAGCGGTGTGTCGTGGAGGCGGACAACGACTCCAAAGAACGCGACGCTGGTGGCGGCGCGCGCGCGCGGCGCGCGACGACGACTCCAACAGGAGGAAGGAACAGCGAGCGGCGCGCGGCAGCGCGACGGCATCAAAGCTCGTGTGCGAGCGACAACGCGACGCGCGGTAAGCGCGTCATGCGAGATGAAAGACGTGGAGCAGCGCGCGGTGGCGCGTTGTCGGACTGATCGATCATCGACGAGAGCGCGAATTCGACGAAGTCGACGACGAGATGGAGGTGATGTTTACTTCACCTAATTTAGTTGTAATTAAAATGAATTAAGTAATGAGACTCTAAAATGATAAAAATTGTATAATTGGATACCAGAGACTTAGGCTACCATAGTCGGGTGTCTGGTACGTATCTCGAGGCGTGTGCGGGATATTTCGAAGAGACAATTGCGATTGCTTGAGGTAAGTAAACCACGAGAAAGTCAGTTTAGAATTTACTTATTTTCATGGTAAATTATTTATTTCACAATACTTTGTGCCAGTTCAGATTTCATGTTTACCTAGTACTCTATTCTCGCGTGTGTCTGTGTATGGTCGAAGGGACGGTATGACCCCTTTCCGGCTCTCTCGTTGATGATGATTCGATTGTTGCTACGATGTTGGTCATACCTTAGACTACGCGTGAGATATCTCAGCGAGTCAATGATCTTGAGAGCGAGTTGACGTGAGGCCCACCTCCGTCACATATTTCCTCTCCTTTGAGGCGTTGGGTGGAAGTCTACCTTTCGACCAACAGAGTTCCTCATTTCGACTGTGAAGAGGGGGTGTGGGTTTCCTCACCTCCAGGGCCTTCTTAGTTTAGTATTTAGTCTCGGGGCTCGACAGTTGTACACCACACTCGCGTTCAATATTCTTGATTATCTCACGACTTATATTCATGCTTTATGTTCATGTTAATTTACTTTATGTGCATGAATTGTAGCTGTTTCCTTGGATTTCTAGTGAATACTAACTGAATTTCTATGGGATTTACTTACTTGGAACTTGTAATTGTTGTTGGTGGCAAGTTGCAGATCCTACGACGAGCCGGGGGAAGGCGGTGATTGGCGACTACCTCTGATTTGGAGCGCCTCCACTAGCTTACTCGTAGGTGATTGTATTTACGTATACATACCTTTTTTGGGGATCATTTTGGGAGACCTTTCACCTGATACATGTATATTAACGCCTATTATACATTTTTGTCGCCTTAACTGATATACATAGTATCATTTTTGTTGGGTTTCCACCTCATAGGTTGTTAAATATTCTATAACTTGTTTACATTAATTATATGCATGTTATTAAGACTTCCGCTACTAAAATAACTTAAATAAATCAAAACAAATGAATTAAGTTATAAAATTTTATAACCTAGTATATTTTGCTAAAATAATCATTTAAATATCAAAATTTACTAAGTTGGAGTATTAGATGGTAAGTTCGAGGGCCGTCACGGACATGTGTGCAGGTGACGTGGCATGGCTTGGCGACGTGTCCGGCGACGTGGCGGTGCCTGGTTTGCCTCGAAATTTGGGGTCGTCACACATTAGCACACTAATTAGGGTTATTAGCGCGCTAACTGCTATTAAAGCATAAAAATAGCAATTTTCTAAATTTCCCTAAACACTATAAACATGCATAATACCCTAAGGTCCAAAAACACTCAAAAACATGTTATATGGTATCAGGAACCTAGGGAAGAGCTATGGGGATTCAAATAAGAGTTTTGAGGTGTCTAGAGGATGAAATAGCATAGAAAATTGCGTGGATTTTAAGTAAACTGATTGAGATATTTATTTATATTTCATTCCTATTCATATGTTCATTTCCAGTCATTTGACTGATTTTTCTTTGTACTCCATATGCCATGACTTGTTGTCCTTTCTCATTTCATGAGGTTGCTTTCATGACATAGATTGTTGATTCAATGATTTCGTTGACTCCAAATCATGTGCTATGTCATTTTGATTGTTAACACATGTTGTCGGTGATATAGCATGCTATTAGGTAGGTATTACATAGTGTTGTAAATTTATTTATATTTTGCATTAGATATGCAATTGCTTTATTGGATTCCAAAATCATGTCGTTCCTTGTTATATGAAAGTAGATCTTTTTCTATGACCATTTCATTATAGAGGTCCGGTGGATATACATACGTCACTAGACTTTTTCGGGATGATCAGGATCTCTCCACTATCGCGCACACGTGGTAATGGGACTCGGGGTGGTTGGCAAGCATAACTTGGGTGAATATCACGAGTTATAAGACTCGGGGTTGTTGGCAAGTATACATCTAAGGTGACTGGCACTTGAGATAATTATAAAGGCATATTGACACAGTGTATGACCTACACAAAGATGTAGAGCACAACTCCATCCTTTTATAGTGGAATAGGCATTGGGATATGAATCCACAACCATCCACAACAATCCAAGTACATGGTATCACACAATCACTAAGGGTGGTCACACACTCGTGCGCTCGAGTGCCGCGTTTTATCCTCTAAAGTGTGCCGCATGTACCTTCGAGACGTACTTATGCCAAGAACACACATACAAGAACATAGAATGGAATGCCAATGATGGGATAATAACGAACACAAGAAAAGTGAATATGAATCACATGATATCTTCTTAGTCGGCTTACTAACGTACAAATGCTTTTTAAGGCAAGTGTACTTACACGAGATTATCGTAATCCACGTAAAACTCCCGCGACTCCTAACGCGTATCCTCAAGTTTCCCGTTACCCGACAAGGTCGGAAACTCGTGTTATTAGGTCGAGTCATTCACTAACACTTAGGTTTAAACATCATTATTCCCAACGTACACGACATTAGCGCGCTAATAAGGTTTGTTAGCGCGCTAATTCCTCTCTGGATTTTTTTTTTTTTAAACCAATATGGTGGGATGATATGACTGACGCCGATCGGCCTAGATATAACTACTTAGCCTAGTATCAGTTTTATATTGATTAGTTGGAGTATCTTATAACATGATTTCCTTTCATCCTTAATTCGTATTATTATGCCTTTAGATACTTGTTGAATATTTTGAAAATGTGAACAAATGTCTCTCAATATTACTTTCTATATTACTGTACTCACCGTCTAGTTTGTGACGGTGGGTGCAGGTACTTTAAGTAGCAGACATGGAACGAGAAAATCAAGGATAAGTATTGACCCGTTAGAGGAGAGCTTCTGATACTTTTGTAAGTGATCATTTTGTGTATATATTATTTACATATTTTGGTATAACTCTGGGTTGTATAATGGGTTGTGAAAATAGACTACCCCACTGTTTTATGAATTAGTTTAAATGGTTTATATTATTGTCGGTTTACTTGGTTTCCACAGTAGGTATTTTATAAATGTTTTCGCTAATTTATTAAGTCTTCCACTTATTATTAAGGTAATGAAAATGATCTCTTAATTAACTCTGATAATTTTTTAGATGAGTGATAAATAGTGGACGAAGAGAATTAGTAAAAAGGCTGACTAATTTGTTGTTAAGTTTTATATGATATGGTTTAGGGCTTAATAACGGATTATGCCAGGGCGATACCTGGTTTGCAAGGCCGGGTCGTCACAGACTCACTAGACTCGCTAGTATAGTATAATTTTTAAATTGAACCTAACTTACTAAAAAGGATTAAGATGCTTTAACTAGGCATAAATCAATAAGTGAACTTGTATAATGAGCAAAACACTCAATGATGGTGCTTAGCTTAAAAAGTTAGTCGGAAAATGAATAACGAACAAATTAAATGGAGGGTCCTCGTTGATAAGCATCCAGTGAACCGACAGGCTTAATGACGTGTTTGAATGAACTGGCGGTGCTCAATTGCATCAAGATCCAGTGCCGCCACATATGATCAAGCTAAAGGCATTCCTGATTGGGAAAAGACAATAAAAGAGGAAATCTCAGCCTTAAATACGAATTGCATGTGGGAGCTTATTCCAAGACCAAAGGATATTAATTTAATCATTATGTCGGTTTACAAGATTTTTTTTTTCAAATGGTAACAATAAAAATTTATATACCTTTTTAAATAATATTAGTGTTTATTAAGGGTAAGAGTAATTATATCTTTTTATGTAATTAAGTAATTTAAGTTACTAGTAAAAATTATTTGAGTCTAAATTCAAATAGTTCAAATAGATTTTTTATTTTTCAAAAACTATATTATATATAAAAGCGCGAATCACAAATTATTGAGTGGTAATGAAATTTACTTATTTGCCCATCCTATTTTTTTTTCTCCAAATCAACATTTTCTTTTGTATCCAAATCAAACTCTAACTCCTTATCAATCCACTACACATTTTTTTTTTATCTCCAAATCAATCATGAACTCATTCTCATCAATCCAATACACTTTTTTGATCTCAATCAGAGTAGAGAATATTGATAAAAAGCTAAAAAATGTACTTTATATTTTTAATTTTTAAATTTTAATTAAAATTTTGAGTTTTATTAATTAGAAATTAATTAAATGTGTACATAACAGAAGACGCCCTAAAAAGCTAAGTATATATATATATATATATATATGTGACCTTTAGTTAGAAAAATATCTGGCTGCGGATTAGCCAATGCGTCAGCTCTTACATTCAAGGTTCTTCAGATGTAACATAAATGAAAGGGGTCCATGTCCTTGATCAATGAACATACATCGAAGATCAAAGGATCTAAGTCGCATTAACGAACCGATTTAGAGAATTCAGCGCTTCCACCACCGTCATAGCATCCGAGTAGATACCATTCTTTTAAGATCATGACAGTTCTGAATAGCATACAAGACAGCTTTGCATTCCGCAATTTCCACCGATGGATGAACTCCTACAAACGAATCCCCTGCCTTCGTAACCCTGTCCGCTTGCGAAACAACTCCTCCCTCCCTCTTCGAGCCCATTTGAATGATTCCCTCCAAAAAATCTGCGACATTATCTATTTTTATTCTGTCATGGATTACCAAACCAAAATAACTGAGCAAATTCATATAGAATCAAAATGTGAAGAGGGCTTTCATTGCTTTTTCCATATAGCTGGGAACTCGAATCAAAATGTGAAGAGCAAATTCACATTTTGAATACTGTGCTAAATAAAGAATAGGATTTTCCTAGGGACACCTATCCTCCAAATCTTCCACCAGAGTCTCATTTTGCTAACTCCACCACTTGTCTCTCCTTGCACCTTTTCCCCCCAAAATCCTTCTCTTTCCAGTTGAACCGCTAAATTGTATTCCGACTTGATAGCGAACGTCCCTTATTTTTCATAATCCTATACCTCCTGTCCTCACAGCCCGCCCGACTGATTGGAGGTGTGAGAATATATATAATCCGCCTCCCTTGTGCTAAAAGTTGAGGGGAATACTTGTCGGTCATGGGTGACCGAAAATATGGGTTGTTTCACGAACCCGCTTGACCGAGACATCGAAATTGATGAATTTGAACATTACGCTTGAAAAAATTGAGAAATCGTCAAACTAACAATACAAGATTGAAAATCCAAAGACGACAATTTGCACCGAACCTTAATTAATTATAAATCTTCGTAACATTCAAACTGACTCTAAAAATGGTCCATCCATAAGTAAACAACAATCAAAACACAACAACAATCAAAACACATCACAACATTTGGATATACATAGAACATTCAGACGAATTGGCAAAATTTCTAAATGTTTAGCCGTCTAGGTACAAGCTTTAACCTACGGTGTATCTAAATCTACAACAGGTATGGTGGCTTCATGATCAGCAGTTGCAATGGGCGCGATGTCTCGAAAAACGAATCCATCTCGCCAACCTTTGGCGCAGTCCTCAACGTACCGATCCCACGATGGATATAAGGATGGCGGCGGGCATTCACACGCAACCGCACTGTCAAAGTGAACAGTAGAACATAGAAGATATTGTCACAAACTCGATTAAGGGGGAAACAAACCAATTCACAAAAAATCATAGAACTTACCCTAACCCAATAGATATTCCTTTCATTTGCCATTGCAATGATAAGTCTGTTGTCCAATGACGACGTTGGAGTACTACATAGAGGTATGAATGTGGAGGCACTCCCATGCGAGAGGTTGACGAGAATGACATTGAATGCGGTGGATACTAACAATCCCATATCTGGAAGTGTCAACCATTCTTTGAAAGATGCCCCCTCTTGCTTCTCTGGGCAATGCACAACATTCTTGATAGTCTCGAAACTCGAGCCAAACACTTCCTGCCAAAGGTCTTCATACCCGATAATCTCATCGTACATCCGTCTACGCACAATCCTCCACCCGTCTACGTCGGCAAGTCCAAGCCCAGAGGCTATACACCTACATCCGCAATTCCCATCGGAAACCACATCGATAATGGCATCAACATTTGGCAACCAATCCGGTTCTAAGCAATGACTATAAGTCATGTTAGATCCACTTTGCGTGCGTCGACTGGCACAACGCATTTGTGGAACCTTGCCTTTCTTCTGCCTACAAGCTTTTGTGGAGTTGGATGACTCAAATCCGATTGGAGATTGGGGTGCCTCCGACACTGGGGTGCCTCCGATTGGAGACCCTGGTGTCCTCACACCCGCATCCTCAACTTCCTGCTCGCACTCCATAAAAGACGAAGGTGGACTAATCTCCCTAAGCTGCTCACTTTCAGTCCTCCCCCGCGCATCATCAACTTCCTCCTCCCCCTTATCCAATCTTCCTGCGGTGTCGTGATTGTGCCTCCCGCAAATCGCGGTGACATACTGTTGGGTTTTGGGGTTCATACGCAGAGGAGATTACAAAACAATTTTGACAAAAACCCCAACAGGATCCGAATCTAATTCCATTAAAAACGTTTAAACCATTAAAAACTTAATCATACCTCAATCGCAATATACCTTTCGGAAGGTTGATCGATCTCTAAGTGCGCCGCTAACGACGAACGCCTCTTTATCGCGATCCACACACGAACGGCGCCGAGATTATAAGTGCTAGCCTCGAGAGAATATCAAACCTTTTGAATCTCTCCAAAACGATCAGAGCATACCAAAAACCCTAAGTCGTTTCTCAAACGAAAAGGAGTTTTGGCCTTTTGATCTTTCGTTAGTGTATTCTAACTTAAAGCGTCTATTTATACAACTCTTGTATATAGACGTTTAAGTAAATTACACATATACCCTTACTTAAAGAAGTATAAGTGTAATACACCACAAGGACATTTTGTCATGAATTTTATCACATAAAATTCATTTTTTCAATCGTCTTAAAATATCGCAAAACCATTCTTAGTGTGCGACCCAATAGGCTCATACAACGTTAAAGTGTACCAAAACACATTTTGGTATACAAGTCATAAGCGCCTCTAGCAAAACATTATGACTACCCAAGTCGCATACGAATATCAAATCGATACAACCTAATCAATAATGTATATAACATCCTTTTGTCACACGATATCCTTTTGATCAAACATAAGGCATGAAATTGTCATCCAACATGTTCAATCGTACTAGTCTCGATCTCTAGGTAGATGAAAACATCCAAGTGACATTGATCAATATCAATTCACTTAGACTAGGCCTTTTAACAAGCCTAACACATCGAGGATCCACTAGATATCTCTCTTTATATGAGAGGGACAAATTTATCTCGATTACACAACTTCATCACATTGCTCACACAAGTAACCAATCACAACCTTTATAATCGTCCGGTTAAATACAACGTTTGATTGTGTCAAATCACCGTGTTCCTAATGTTGAAGTCTCTGGTAATCTCAAGTCGAGGACCGGAATATATACCTATCATGAGAAACAACTATGACTTAATCCATGTTATGTTCTCATAATGGTCGGTCCAAGACTTTGTTCCCTAACAAGTACTCGTGATCTTGATTCGTATCCCTATACGTATAATCATCATATGATCATCAATCAAGACTCACGTTAGTCTTAATTCATTATAGTTCCCAAGTATAATGATCGACTAGGGACATTTAGGATATTTATGTAAATACCCATGGATCTTATTATAATGTAAACATGCAAATTAATTATAATAAACAGCAAATGAAATCCTCTATTTTTATTAACTAAAAGTATTCATAAAGACAGTTAATGGATTGACCTAGGGAACATGCCCCATCATCTCCCACTTGCACTAGGGCCAATCATACATGCATCTAATGCCTAATGATCTAACATGACCATCATGTTTTGCTTGTGGAAGAGCTTTTGTCAATTGATCCGCAACGTTGTCTTCAGTAGGTACTCTGCAAATCTTTACGTCTCACCTCTCAATAATTTCTCTAATGAGATGAAAACGCCCGAGTATATGTTTGGATCTCGTGATGTGATCTAGGTTCCTTGGCTCGTGCTATTGCCCCGTTATTGTCACAATACAAACAAACAGGGTTAGCAATACTCGGAACCACACCTAGTTCGAGAAATGAACTTTTTGATCCAAAGCGCCTCCTTTGCACGCATCGGACGCTGCAATATACTCAACTTCGTTGTAGAATCGCTGACGCCTCTTGCTTCGAACTTTTCCAATTTCATCGCACCCCCATTCAAAGTAAACACATATCCAGATTGCGATCTAAAATCATCTATATCAGTTTGAAAACTTGCATCTGTGTAACCATTTACAACTAGATCATTTTCAAAACCTCCATAAATCAAGAACACTTCCTTAGTCCTTCTTAAGTACTTAAGGATGTTCTTTATCGCTATCCGGTGACTCTCACTGGATCTCGATCGATATCTGCTTGTAGTGCTCAAAGCATATGATACATCGAGTCGAGTGCATAACATGGCATACATGATAGATCCAATAGCCGATGCATATGGAATCTTATTCATACGGTCTCGCTCATCATTTGTCTTAGGACATTGAGTCTTCTTGAGATTTATCCCATGAGACATTGGCAACAATCCTCTTTTAGAGTCTTGCAAACCGAACCTATTCAAGACCTTGTCTATGTAAGCACTCGACTTACACCGATTAGCCTCTTAGATCTATCCATATAGATCCTTATCCCTAGGATATAGTCGCATCTCCTAAGTCTTTCATTGAGAAACACTTCTCGAACCAAGACTTGACATTCGCAATGTTGGGATGTCATTTCCAATGAGTAATATATCATCAACATACGGTGAGCACTCGTAAAAACAACTACACTCCCATCGACCTTCTTGTATACAAGGCTCATCTTCGTTCTTAATAAAACCAAAATCCTTGATTGCTTCATCAAAACGAAGATTCCAACTCCGAGAAGCTTGCTTTAATCCATAAATGGATCTTTGAAGCTTGCATACCTTCCTAGAATTCTCAGGATGTACAAAACCTTCACGTTGTGTCATATACACATCCTCAAGCAGCTTTCCATTAAGAAACGTTGTTTTTACATCCATTTGCCATATTTCATAGTCATAATATGCAAAGCAATGACAATTAAAATTCTTATGGATTTAAGCATGGCTATCGCGAAAAAGTTTCATCATAATCAACACCTTGAGTCCGCTGAAACCTTTTGCTACAAGTCTTGCTTTAAAAGTATACACTTTGCCATCCATGTCAGTTTTCTTCTTGAAAACCCGTTTACATCCAATGGTCTTACCACCTTCAGGTAAATCAACCAAGTTCCAAACTTGGTTATCATACATGGATTGCATCTCGAGTTCATGGCACTTAGCCATTTATCCGAGTCCAGTCCAGACATAGCCTCGATAAGTGGTGGGCTCATTTTGGTCTATAAGCAACACATCACGACTATCGTAATGAGAAATCCGAATCTCTCGGCTCATGTCTTACCCTACTAGATTTACGTGGGCCTTGTGTCACTTGTGGAGGTTCAACTGGTTCGCGAACTTCCAGTAGCGGTTCAGTGTTTACTTGTGATTCTTGAACTTCTTCAAGATTTATCTCTCTCCCACTAGTGTCTTTTGAAATAAATTATTTTTTCATAAATGCACCATACCGAGCAACAAACACTTTGTTCTCGGCGGGATTATAAAAGTAATATCCTTTTGTTTCTTAGATACCCCACAAATAAACACTTGTCGATTTAGGTGCTAGTTTTTCCGAGACTTGTCGCTTTACGTAAGCCTCACAACCCCAAATCTTAAGAAAAGACAAACTAGGTCTCTTCCCGTACCATATCTCATATGGTGTTTTATCAACCGCTTTAGAAGGAACTCGATTTAGAGTGAAAACTGCATTTGTAATGCATAACCCCAAAAGGATAATGGAAGATCTGCATGACTCATCATAGATCGAACCATATCTAATAAGGTTCGATTTCTCCTTTCGAAACTCCATTCCATTGTGGAGTTGCTTTGGTGGAGTCAATTGGGAGACAATCCCGCAATTTCTAAGATGATCATCAAATTCTTGGCTTAAATACTCACCACCTCGATCCGATCGAAGTGTTTTGATAGTTTTACCAAGTTGATTCGCACTTCATTTTGAAACGTTCGAAACATCTCAAATGATTCAGCTTTATGTTTCATTAGATATACTTAACCATATCTGCTGAAATAATTAGTAAATGTAATGAAGTACCGATAACCTCCTCTAGCCATTGTGTTTATAGGACCGCATAGATCAGTATGTATTAGACCAAATAAATCACTTGCCCTTTCACTGTGTCCAGTAAAGGGACTTTTAGTCATCTTGCCTAGTAAACAAGATACGCATATTTCATATGTTTCTAAATCAAATGAATCTAGAAGCCCATCTTTATGGAGCTTCGTTATGCATTTCTCGTTTATGTGTCCGAGACGACAATGCCAAAGATAGGTTTGTTTACAGAAATGACAATTTTCTTCCTTTTCTTTTGGGTGTTTTGAAGTAGGAACAGGTAGGGTCTTGACTTATTCCATAGGCTTTGCGACAGTGCAAATGAACAGAATGACCTTGGCAACTCTAGCCTTGCCTTTGCCTTTCTTCTTCATTCCCTTTCCCATTTAGACCATCAACATATTACTAGAGGGTTTCTTGATCTTTTGTTCAGCAGTTTTGAGCATCAAATGCAACTCTGAAATTGATTTCTCCATATTATTCCAATTGTAGTTCATCACAAATTGTGAGTAACTCTCTCGGTAATGAATTCAGATCAAATCGTAGCCAACTCTTGGCTTATGAAAAATTCGAGTCTATCAAGTCGGTCAACATAGCCCTTCATCTTCAAAACATGAGAGCTAACTAACGCAACCTCGGTCATCTTGCAAGAATGTAGGTTTTTGACTGTCTCGAACCTTTCTTGCCTAGCTTTGTTGGAACATTTCCTTCAAATGCGTTATAGCCATGTCGTAGGCTTCCATTAGTTCCATGTCCTTCGAAGTTCGGGAACCATAGTTGCCAAGCATAATACATGCAACATCGTAGAATCGTTGACATGCTTACTATGCGCATCCTTCACAGATTTCGTAGCATTGGGTGGTGGGTCCTCGTGGATTGGAGCATCCAGGACATACAACTTGCGTTCATGCTTAAGAACAATTCTCAAGTTTCAACCAGTTAAGAAAGTTAGTCCCGATAGCTTATCCTTCTCAAGGATGGATCGAAGTGACAGGGGATTATTGTTACTTGAAGAGGCCATTGATCTACAATAAAGATTATGCAAAGTTTATTTTAGTATAGAGGAATAGACTCCCACTAAATTAACAACCCTCCTAAAACGTCATCGTTTATTTAGGGGACTAAAATCCATATTTCACCTAATTCTGTGACAGCTATGGCATGAAACACAGAACTAGATTATTTAGGTAGGTAACAATTACCAATTACATCTTATGTAATTTTTAGATCCTTTTATGAGATATGAGACATCTTATGTCTTAGCATTTTTATATCTCATCATTTGCCTAAAGCTCAAAACTATTTTGATGGTTTTATTAAGTCGGACCATTTTAAACATTTAGGTAACTCTTACCCAACTTGTCTCACCAAGATAACACAATACACCCAGCTATGGCTGAAACTGTATTAGTGTGATCGAGGCCTTGACAAGTGTTTAAAAATGGATGACATGAGACTTAAAATTTAATAGAGGGATTTTATTCTTTTTTAGTGATTTTTATGTAAACAATGAAATATCATATATTCTATTGATTTGTTCAATCACTAAACAATTTGGAAATTTCTATATTATTCACCAATAAAAGAATTTCCTTGTGCTAGGATTAGTTAGACGGCGGTCCAACAAGCGGTCAACAATGGACGGAGGTAAAGAAAGCGCGCCCTTTTTTTTTTTTTTTTTTTTTTTTTTTTTTTAGAAGACGGATCTCAATTCCGAAAATTGAAATTCGCTATAGAAAATCATATTTTTCGCTGATTTTACTATACTAAATTTACCCCTTAATTTATTCGAAATTAAGTCAATTAAAACATTTTAATTAACCCGGGCCCACATTTAACTAATCATCTTATCCTAATCCAATTAGGACTAATCTTATCCTAATCCAATTAGGACTTTTCTTATCCTAATCCAATTAGGACTAATCTTATCATAATCCTATTAGGACTAATCTTATCCTAATCCAATTAGGACTTATCTTATCCTAATCCAATTAGGACTAATCTTATACTAATCCTATTAGGACTAATCTTATCCTAATCCAATTAGGACTTGTCTTATCCTAATCCAATTAGGACTAATCTTATCCTAATCCAATTAGGACTTGAGATATTTGAATCCTAGCATATCACCAATAACAAGATTATTGATATTTATCTCATATTCTAATTTGTTATCTATCTTTATCAAATAGAAACTTCATAACAAAATAGATATAACAAGATAAATAATTAATTTCGAAAATTAATTAATTATTTTGGAATTAAGATATTTGAATCCTAATATATCACCAATAACAAGATTCTTGAAATTTATCTCATATTCTAATTTGTTATCTATCTTTATAAAATAGAAACTTCATAACAAAATAGATATAACAAGATAAATAAATAATTTCGAAAATTAATTATTTATAAATAAATAATTTCGAAAATTAATTATTTGCAATTTCGGTCTTCATCCAAATAATCACAAATATGTAATTGAATCATGAACTACTATCCCAATCGAACCTAATGGTATCATGGATCATAGAACACGAAACTAATTTCAATTAAATCACGAATATATGTATCATATACACAAAACATGATAATAAATCTCATAGAAAACTTATGTATATCACATATACATCAACTATTAACATGCTTTCAATCATATATCATGTATATATCGAAGAAAACATGCAATGAGTTTAATGGAATCGAACTCGATGGCTCGATACCACATTGTTGGGTTTTGGGGTTCATACGCAGCGGAGATTACAAAACAATTTTGACAAAAACCTCAACAGGATCCGAATCTAATTCCATTAAAAACGTTTAAACCATTAAAAACTTAATTATACCTCAATCGCAATATACCTTTCGAAGGTTGATCGATCTCTAAGGCGCGCCAACGACTTAACGCCCTCTATCGCCGATCACACACGAACGGCGTACGAGATTCGAAGTGCTAGCTTCGAGAGAATATCAAACCTTTTGAATCTCTCCAAAACGATCCAGAGCATACCAAAAACCCTAAGTCGTTTCTCAAACGAAAAAGGAGTTTTGGCCTTTTGATCTTTCGTTAGTGTATTCTAACTTAAAGCGTCTATTTATACAACTCTTGTATATAGACGTTTAAGTAAATTACACATATACCCTTACTTAAAGAAGTATAAGTGTAATACACCACAAGGACGTTCTCGTCATGAATTTTATCACATAAAATTTGTTTTTCTCAATCGTCTTAAAATCTCGCAAAACCATTCTTAGTGTGCGACCCAATAGGCTCATACAACGTTGGCGGTGTACCAAAACACATTTTGGTATACAAGTCATAAGCGCCTCTAGCAAGACATTATGACTACCCAAGTCGTACGAATATCAAATCGATACAACCTAATCAATAATGTATATAACATCATTTTGTCACACGATATCCTTTTGATCAAACATAAGGCATGGAATTGTCATCCAACATGTTCAATCGTACTAGTCTCGATCTCTAGGTAGATGAAAACATCCAAGTGACATTGATCAATATCAATTCACTTAGACTAGGTCTTTTAACGATCTAACACATCGAGGATCCACTAGATATCTCTCTTTATATGAGAGGGACAAATTCTATCTCGATTACACAACTTCATCACATTGCTCACACAAGTAACCAATCACAACCTTTATAATCGTCAGGTTAAAGACAACGTTTGATTGTGTCAAATCACTGTGTTCCTAATGTTGAAGTCTCTCGGTAATCTCAAGTCGAGGACTCGGAATATATACCTATCATGAGAAACAACTATGACTTAATCCATGTTATGTTCTCATAGCTGGTCGGTCCAAAGATACTTTGTTCCCTAACAAGTACTCGTGATCTTGATTCGTATCCCTATACGTATAATCATCATATGATCATCAATCAAGACTCACACTAGTCTTAATTCATTATAGTTCCCAGTATAATGATCGACTAGGGACATTTAGGATATTTATGTAAATACCCATGGATCTTATTATAATGTAAACATGCAAATTAATTATAATAAACAGCAAATGAAATCCTCTATTTTTATTAACTAAAAGTATTCATAAAGACAGTTAATGGATTGACCTAAGGCACATGCCCCATCACATACCATAAGGAGTCAGCATTCTCCTTAACGTTAATTTGGAAAGGGCATCCACATTTCTTCGTACTAGTGTGAGTCCTCGCCTTTTCATCATTCCTTGATTTCTTTAAAAAATTTGTCGCTTTCCCCTTCCCTACTTTCTGAGCCAGTCCCATATATGCTCCAGACCTCTCACAGACAATTTTCACCCTTCCCCTGCGCTTAATGCCCCCGGCATCCGAGCGCTTCGTTACTAACACAAACTTGTTCTCGCCACCAATCATTTGAAGCCATGAAATAGCCGCTTCTCGAGAGGGGAATGGCTTAGAAGGTGTAAAAATGTCATTGTAGTCTGGAAAATTACTAGATAACGGCATTACCTGCAATACAAACAGTGTAACATTATAATCAACCAAAATGTACAGCACAATCACAAAAAAACCAAAAAAAAATAGGTTCTCGGTTGTACAGTTCCGAAACTTTCTTCAGAGTCTCGTTTACGTGCGACCGAGAGTTACTGTAAGCACTTACCTCGGTCGTTCAGGGCACCGTGACCTAAGTGAAACCTCTCGGTCTCTCGCGACCGAGACATTACCATACATCTCGGTCCCGCTAGGCCGAAACAATTGCGCACCCGCACGAAACTTCGGATAACCACAAAAAACACAAAAAATTTGCAAAATTACTTCAAGGACGACCTCCTCTCGGCACCGAAGCATTACAATCCTCCATAAAAGTTTTCCTGACCAGGCCTTCTTTCCAACTTCTTGTTGTAGGTTTGATGAGATTCTTCACCTAATGTAATTCCTCATTCCTTGAAGCACACAACTTGGTTTTTTCCTTTTTAGTCACCAAAAAAATACCCCATATTTTTTTCTCCCCATTTGCTACTCTCCAGAACATACCTTTGAACAGCAGATCCATACCCTTGATGATACCTTTCAATGCCCACGATGGTTTGTGACGCAACGGAGATCTTCTAAACCAGTTGAACGACTCCACGAACAACTCGATCTAGGTCAGAACTTAAGTCAAAGTTCGAAAATTCTTTTATTCCAGCCAAAAAACTGTGAATTACATCCCATAGGTCGCTTAAATAGTGAAACCTAAAATTTGCCAATAAATTGGAAACTAGACGAAAAATAGAAACAAATGCCGCAAACGTCAATAAAAACGGAAATTCCTAATGAAAGTTATAAGCTAAACGAAACTTTCCTAAAATAGCAAAATTACCATTTTGGAGGGCGAAACGATGGAATTTCGCCGAAAAACGTCGTTTCCAAACAACCCATGCCTCCGGAACGTCGAAACTAAAACGCCCGAACTTCACCGAAATTACTAAAATGTCATCTTGTCATATCTTTCCATCATATTTTTCTAAAAATTTGCAAGCTAATTCTCATCAATTTGGAAACTTATTCCGCCTTAGTGTCCTTCCCGATGAAGTACTTGCACTTTAAGAACTTGCATAGTATTATTCTATTGTCTCACCTCATTATTCTCCAGGCTTGTTTTGCAAAGAAAGTAACATTAAAAAGCTTAGGGTCCCCAAAGCCCAATCCCTCTACTCCCAAAGGTTTAGCCATCTTCCTCCAAGAACACTAGTGAATATATAACACCCGTTTTTCCTGGGCTAGCCCACAAAAATTTTGCCATAGCTTAAACTAGAGCCCTCAATGTACCTCTTAGAAGTTGGAATGTAACCATATAATGATTTGGGATTGCCTGGGCCACCACCTTTAACAGGATCTCCTTGTCAGAAGGGAATAAAAATTTCTCTCTCCATGTAAGAACTTTGTTGTTCAACTTCTCCACCACCACATTGCATATTTGCTTGTTTGTTTTCCCTTCAAAAAAAAATGGATGCCTAAGTATTTTCCCAACCGTCCTAACTTATTGATACCTATAACCCCCTGTAGATGCCTTCTTAGGATGGGTGACATGCTTTTGCTGAAATGGATAGTACTTTTGTGGGAGTTTATTTGTTGACCAAATATGTCCTAATACACTAGTAAGATCTTTTCATGGCCTCCAAGTCTTGAGCATTGCCCTGCAAAACAAAAAGGTATCATTTGCAAACA
This sequence comes from Stephania yunnanensis, assembly GCA_039657365.1. Classification (NCBI taxonomy): domain Eukaryota; kingdom Viridiplantae; phylum Streptophyta; class Magnoliopsida; order Ranunculales; family Menispermaceae; genus Stephania; species Stephania yunnanensis. Next base: position 50,063,169 of record CM077587.1, on the reverse strand, counting down.
TTAAGTGGGAGATGGAGGGTGCCGCATGATTTAATTTCAATCCCTGGAAGAGCCGATCTCTTTCCCTTTAGCCCATAGAAATGATAAACTTTTGGTGCCAAGAAAAACAATGAAAAGGATAGCGGATCTCCCTATTAATAGTCACCCTATATGTGACTGACTAGATACACCAGCTAATCCAACTAATCCATTTGTCCGAGAACCTAATCGTCAAAGTATCTCCAACACCTGTGACCATTCTAGCTGGTCGTAGGCTTCATCGATGGCCAGCTTGAGGATCACATTTTGAGTTCTTTTGTTTTCCTTGGCCATTGAATGTATGATCACACATGGCTCAGCATTTGTTATCATTCGTTGGCTCCATTGATGTAACTGACCTTTCCCTGATTGCTAGTACACTGAATTTCGATGAAGAAAGATCAATACTTTGCTATCTGGGCTGATGCTTCCGCCTTCCAAAACATTGCCATACCTCCAGGTAGACCTCTCGGATTAACCGCTAACACATAATCAAAATTTAAGGTTATTCTGACTCCCTCTATTTTCCTTTCCAGGTTTTTGTGTCACTTAGTATTAGAACATCGGAGGGGATGGGTTTCATCATTTCCTTTAGGCTCGCTAATGTCAAGGCAGCCCTCACTCCTCTACAGTTCCACACCATAATATTTGTTAGCATTGGAACCCTTGGGCCAGGTTGTGTCCGGCTGCCACCTCCTCCATTTACTCTATCCTCCCCCTCTTTATATCCATGTTCAGCTCTAAATTCTCCTTTCCTTCGCTTGCCTTTCTTCACAAAGGTAAAGTAAATCTTTCTATAGGACCAACAGATATGGACAACGATCCTCTCCTCCTAGGTTGCAAGTGGGGCGAGAAAACGCCGTTCCCGGAAGTGCCCCGCCTCAGTGGGGTAAGGATTTCCCGCTTTTTGCTCCCCACAGGGCGGGGTTTGGGGCATGGCGAGGACAATAGTTGTTCTCACCACGTGAGGATTCTCAGTCTCGCATCTCTTACATAAAATTATCCATTTTTTATATTTTTACAAAAAAAAATTATATAACTTTTTTACTTAAAATATATGTAATATATGGAATGAAACTCAAGATTTTCAACAATAAATTTTTTTTCCATTAAATTAATTCTATAATATATATATTTTTTATATCATAAAGATATATAAAATTATATTTAGAACATCATTGAAATATATTTTCATACAAGTTTTGAAAATTTGTGTACTTAATTAAGTATGAAAACTTGGGACTAAATCAATAAAACAAATTCACATTAATCTTTTGATTTGAGAAAAATAGTTTCTTAAAAAAACTTGAAAAAATAGTACTTGATGGCCAAAGAATGAAGATCAATATAGAAATTTTTTACATAATTGATGGGGTGCCGCGGGGATTCCCCACCCCATAAAGATCCCCGCGGGGTGGGGCGTAGGGAGTCAAAGTTCTCTCCGCGGGGAATTTTCAAGAATAAATTTCCACCCCGTGCCCCGCAGAGACAGAGACGATAATTACGATCTCCGCCCCGCCTTGCCCCCACTAGCAACCCTATCTCCTCCCTCTCATCCTCCCTGACTCTTACCTTCAAGGCCTTCCCATGTCGTGTAACAGTACTAGAGGGAGGAGCCCCATTTTTTGAGAGGGTATCAAGGGGTACCTATGGCTAAAAGGTGAGGGTACTCCGGCTGATGCTCAGGTTGCATTGGGATGTTGATAATGGAATAGTTGGGCTATTTGGCTGAGTACACTAGTTTTTAGTTTCCTTGATAGTTTTAATTTAGATGGGCTTATGGCCTGATGAATACAAGGAAACCTGATCCTAATGAAATTTAGGTCCAACTCATTTTCCTCATTGATTAGAACTTGGGCCGATTTGGTTGAGCGTTACCTTTCCACAATAGACATAGGCTCTCTTTGGTAAGACTAGCTGGTAAGCTAGCTGATAGCTGATAAACTAGCTGATAGCTGATAATCTAGCTGATAGCTGATAATCTACTAGTTGGTAGTAGAAAGCTGATAATCTAGTTGATTAACTAAAAATTGTTTAAAATGATAGCTGATTAATTAGCTGATAAATGCAAAATAACAATAAAGGGCATATGACAAGTATATTAATTATATAATCATATAATTAATCGTTATAAATAACTCTATATTTTATTTACAAAATACAAATTAATACCATAAAATAATTTATATTATTTAGAAAACTAAATTATGTGTGTCCATAAATGCTTACATGAAAATAACTCTATATTAATTTATAAGAATTCGTAAAAAATAAACACATGTAAATAAAATACAATAAACGACTTGGATAAACTATATATATACCTAACGCATCATCCATAATTGAGAAGAAATCTATTCATTTTTATAGAAATCTTTCTATAACTTAAAAAAAATAATAGATTAGTAAAAAAAAAAATTAAAAATATGTAGAATAGCCCACCACTCGAACACTACATTAAAAAATATTTTTATAACATCTAAAAATATATTTATACTCTACGTTGTTAAAACTTATTTAATATATAATAAATATCTAATGAGATTATCTATAATTAAGAAAATAATGTGTAATGATTTTTAATTTTAGTGAAATTCTTTGTTTTATAATATTTAGTTAATTATTAATCACTATTTTTTTATGACAATATTAAGCTAAATGTTAATTTTAAATTCAATAAGTTTTAAGAACCTATTATATAACTGTTGGTCTAACTTAGAAAAGCTAGAAATGTTGGTTAAGTATAATCGTGGGGTACTAATATTCGCAGAGTTTGTTGAATTATTTGCGTAAGGGTATAATCGCGAGAAAAAATCCAAACGAAGAGCAGCGTTTCAATTGGGAGCTTATCATCTAGATTATTTTTAAAATAAGCTACAAACCAAACACAGCTTAACAAATAAACTAGCTTATCAGCTAGCTGATAAGCTAGTTTGTGCTTACCAAACAGAACCATACACAAATCTAACTCTTTCATAGAAAGATTCCACCCAATATCTTCGCTCATTCCTTCTGATGTATCTTCCCCTCAATAACGCCTTGTTCACATTCATCTCCATTCGAACTATAATGTATCAATTCAACGGACTCCATCAATTCTTTCCCATTTATCCACCCTTATGTACTTGCCAATGCGACCTACTATCTCCCCAATAGAGCTTTCCCATCTTCAGTCGATCGATAATGCATGAAGTTGAATCCAAACCTTGCATTTAGTTAGCCCTAGAGAAGGAAGATGAATCTCATCGCTTCATGGGGCAGTTAGGAAAATGTGGTCTTCAAACAACTAAAGAACATTGAGCAAGAAAAATTCGAATACCTAAAAATGATTGACAGAATCGAAGAAGAATACCTCAAAATGATCGCTTTACTGGTTCGATTTCGTACCGAACGTCATTTGTCGAGCCTGTTCGATTTCGGCTTAGCGAAACTCCTCTCCTTCTCGCACAAACCGGCGCCTTGCGGTTCGCGGCCTTCCTCCTCCTCACTTCCTCTTCTACGTCGATGGAAAACAGGAGGAGAACGAAGAAGAAGTCGTTAACATCTATTTGGTTCGAGGGAGGTTGTTCCCGATCTCGCGAGGAAGAAGACCAAAACAGGGAAACGGAGGTGGATTGATTTAAAAACAAGTGGTTGTTGTTTGGTGTTTGTTTTAATGGGAGGGGTAAAGTGGTAATCTCCTCCACCACCCCAATGGATTAGCTAATCCCACAAAAAATGGTGGTATTATTTAATCCACTGTCATGCCTCTTAACTAGTCACATTTGGACTAGTTAATCCTCCAAGCAAACAACGGATTAACTAGTCCAGTGTAGATAATCTGAGCTAATCCCACGAACCAAACAGGCCATTAGAGAGGAAGTCCAGCTAAGCTGAACAATGTTGTGAGTATGCACTCTGATTATGGTTAGGACGTAACTGTGGTTTTTGTGTCACTTAGTATTAGAACATCGGAGGGGATGGATGGGTTTCATCATTTCAAGGCAGCCCTCACTCCTCTACAGTTCCACACCATAATATTTGTGAGCATTGGAACCCTCGGGCAAGGTTGTGTCCGGCTGCCACCTCCTCCATTTACTCTATCCTCCCCCTCTTCATATCCATGTTCAGCTCTAAATTTTCCTTTCCTTCGCTTGCCTTTCTTCACAAAGGTAAAGTAAATCTTTCTATAGGACTGATCACGTGTCGTGCGTGCCAAATATAACTCGCAATCGAGTTATCAACCACAAGAGTGTATTAGTGGTAAATACAATGCCGAATCCACCGGACTTGAGTTTACTCTAAGTTAACTAAAAATGAGGGGTTTTCAAAAAATTCAATAAAATAATTAATTAAACTAACAAAAATAAAAAGTTCGCAAAAATTAATACCAATAATGAAAAATCACCTAAATATCCAGTTCCACAAATCAGAATCAAGATTCAATAGCATTCGATGGTCCTCAATCTTTCCCAAAAAATTATTAATTTAAATTCTCCTAGATTAGCTATGAAAAATCGACATTCGCCAGAAATTCTTAATTCCCCTAATTCTGATAGTCAGGACGTCCGCCACGAACCATTTTCCTAATTAATATCCGTCAATCAGGTTTAACACACTAACCGCAGTAATATAGATATGTGGGAAAACTAATCCTAAATAACCGGATAGCAACCGCTACCGATTTAACCTAGATTCAATTGTTGTACATTCAAGAACCGAAAGGGTTTTACGGCAAACGGGTGAATGTTTGTTACTTTATTGGTCTAAAAGCACAATTATACGGATACTAATATTCCAAATAACAGTAGATTGTCCATCTAAAAGCATGCATCGACCGCATACATACGATAAATCTAAATCATAATAATTAAATCAACAATAATAAAATTGGAGAAATTAAATTAATTAAATAATAAAATAAAAGATCTCACATAATATGCTATGAATCCATGATTCCGACTTGCTTCCCCTTCGACTTAGGTAAGAAATTGATTAGCCGGACATCACCTTCAAAAATTTAGACTAAAAACTAATAATAGATCTCTAAAAATATTAATTGATTGTTCTTCTAATAATATCTAGGTTCCTAATATATAAAAATACTCCAAATTGGTCTCGGATACTAATTTTAGGGGTTAGGGACGTGACTTGTGCGTCGAAGAGCATCGTAGGGGTGTTTTTAGATCAAAATTTGGACTCTGCCACGTGTCACACCGTGATTCACTGTTTTTCTGTTGTTGCGCCACGTGTCAGCGTTTCATTGGACCGCCCTGTCACCGCCTCTTAGTTGTCGCCACCTGATTCGCCGAGAACGGTGCGTTTCGTTGTGTCTGAGTGAGTTATCGCCATGTGGACGCTTCTGATTGGCCGAACCACTTATTAATGACGCGCTGAACAAATGAGATCCCGCTACCTGACATGACGTGGCATGGACGAAGATCGCTGGAGTCAACCGAAAAATTGGGAGTTTGTGTGAGCACGGATCCCGATGCATATCGACGGTATCTGAAACGACAAGATATGTCTTGCAGGTGACGTGGCTTCTCTGGTGACGTGGTGACGCATGTCATATCCTCATTGGTGGCTGGAATTACGGTGCTAACATGGCGACACTGGATTGGCGGAGATCGTCCGGATGACGCAGTTGTTGGTAGAACGTCCACGTGGCAGCGTATGATTGGTCCAGAGTGGCTTTTTCACGCTGACATGGCGTCACCTTATTGGCTGAAATATCCAGTCTGCTATTTGACACCCTGCGCAACGCGTATTTCGAGGCAAACTGTCCGGCATCCGATCACTGCAAGTAAATACTTCATTTTGAGTATTTTTCCGCCACGAATTCAACCGCGCACTCCGTTTCACCTTAAAATGACCAAAAAATATAATTAAATATATATTTGAAATACTTTTAATAATTAAATATACTAAAATAGACTACTAAAAACCTATAAATACTGACTTATCAAGGACCAACAGATATGGACCATGATCCTTTCCTCCTAAGGTTGCAAGTGGGGCGGGAAAATGTCTTCCCTGCAATACCCCGCCTCAGTGGGGTAAGGATTCCTACTTTTTGCTCCCCATTGGGCGGGGCATGGGGCAAGGCGAGGACAATAGTTGTTCTCGCCCTGCGAGGATTCTCCGTCCCGCATTCCTTGCATAAAATTCTCCATTTTTTATGTTTTTACAAAAAAAAAATTATATAACTTTTTTACTTAAAATATACGTAATATATGGAATGAAACTCAAGATTTCCAACAATAAATTTTTTTTTTTGCCATTAAATTAAGTCTATAATATATATTTTATATCATAAAGATATATAAAATTATATTTAGAACATCATTGAAATATATTTGCCATACAAATTTTGGAAATCTTGTATACTTAATTAAGTATGAAAATTTGGGACTCGATCAATAAAACAAATTCACATTAATCTTTTGATTTGAGAAAAATAGTTTCTTAAAAAAATTTGAAAAAATAGTACTTGATGGCCAAAGAATGAAGATCAATATATAAATTTTTTACATAATTGACGGGGTGCCGTGGTGATTCCCCACCCCATAAGGATCCCCGCGAGGTGGGCGTAGGGCATCAAAGTTCTCTCCGCGGGGAATTTTCAAGAATAAATTCTCACCCCGTGCCCCGCGGAGACGGAGACGGTAATTACGATCCCCGCCCTGCCTTGCCCCCCTAGCAACCCTATCTCATCCCTTTCATCCTCCCTGACTCTTACCTTCAAGGCATTCCCATGTCGTGTAACAGATTTAGAGGGAGGAGCCCCATTTTTTGAGAGGGTATCAAGGGGTACCTATGGCTAAAAGGTGTACTCCGGCTGATGCTCAGGTTGCATTGGGATGTTGATAATGGAATAGTTGGGCTATTTGGCTGAGTAAACTAGTTTTTAGTTTCCTTGATAGTTTTAATTTAGATGGGCTAAAGAGATGATGTTCATGTTATATATTTGATAAATTTACAATACAAATATATAAGTTGGTACCAATACAAATATATAAGTTGATGCCTTTCTTTTTGGTTGTAGTGCACCAAAAAGTTGTGTAGGTGTGACCCCCAATCCATAGCCTCTTACCCTCCCATACTTTTCTTCTTTGAAAACCGAGGCAAATACAACTTCTTCTATATCGTAAGCACTATGATTTCCCATATCAATATAAAAATAGAAAGCTTAAATCACTAAGAAGTTGGATGTTGGATATAAATATCAATATAAAAATAAGAATGCAAGAATCAATGATCAGTGACATCGACATCAATATAAAAATAGAAAGCTGACTATTAATACTAATCATTCTCTTACAAGGAATAAAAAAAAACTCATCACCTTTATATATATATTATTATCAAGAGTACTTAATTTGTAATTAAGATGTGTAACACTACTTATGACTACCATTAAGGGGATATCTAGCTGGAAATTGAAAACTAATTAAATGAAAGAAAACTTATCTCTCAAATTTAAAGGCATAATTGTTACCTTTGATTTTTCAGAAAACCAATAGTGTACCATAGCTTTCCACTGATTAGGAAAGAATTCAAGCGGAATTGATTTTTCAATCTCCTCTCTAGTCTTGTCAGCCTTAAAATACTTAGACTTTAGTTCAAACTTGCAATAAAATTGAAAATAGCACCATACCCCTATAAAAATAAGTTCTGCAAACCATGAAAATTAGTCTCAAATTGTCAATACAGAGTTAACAATCAAAGTGAAGAAAATAGAATTAATTGTAAATTCTAGTTCTAGTAAAAACAATAACATAATCCTGATCAAAAGATGAGAAATTTGACTCCAACATCCGTGAAAAATTTATAAAGAGCATTTTTAGTTATGCATTGAAGTACATGGAGGCAATCTTTGGAGAAGCATAAATTTAAGAAAAAAACAATAACAATTAATAAGAATGATAGTCAATCCACTTCAGCTTTATGTGCAAGTAACACACGCTAGCATTATATAAACCAAGTTATTCTATAAACAAAGAAGGAAACGCAAACATGAACAACAGTCTTAAAAATTAACGAAGTTTTGGCCGTGGCTTTAGACTTATATCACTCATTGATATTGCAAAGCTCCCTCATCAGCCAATAAGCCCATTAAGTTCAAAGCCAACTACTTTAAGTCCCTATGTGCTGAGGTACAAGCATCAGATTTACATGGTTCTTAGGGCACCATATATATGCTACAGATCCGACAAACACACACGAGTACTGTATTTAGACAAATCCTATGAAGGTACCCACCCTGTTACAGTCTTTGGCAAGCTTGATTTATTCTATTGCAGCCTTAAAAGGCATTTGACTTGACCAACACCGAAGAGGTTCTAACTTATTTTAATAATCGTTAACATGTGTTTATTAGCTTAAGAATCACAAAATTAGAATTGGTGGTATGCTAAAAATTGCAATGGCGGCTCAGATGCATGGAAATGAATAGAGGATGAGAGAATTAATCACTTACCTACAAAGGTATTACAAGATTTATGTTATTTGGGTCCTAGACCCTTCACTCTTAACCCAAATTACCCATGTTAGACGCTCTACTCTAAAAGCTCTTTGTATCACGCACGTAAATAATAAAAAATTTGTTAATAAGAACATATCTAGTATTGTTATCCTTCCTTGGCAGTTGCATCACGTTGTTAATCGGTCCAACTGTCAGAAGCTATACGATCACAAATTGAAGAACATAGGTGATAATAAGAATCTAAGTAAATTAGAGGTACTCTTCAAATTTATTTGGTTGTTCTATCTCCTACATTCTTATGAATGTTCATATCCAATTTTGTAGTTGAAAATTCAATCAATTCATAAAAGCAATTGAAGCATCTCAAAACTCAAATTTATCAAAATTAAGTAAAAAAAAAAAGAGATATAACAAAAGAGAAACAATGAATCAACAAACTATACATGGCAGACCTTGAGCAACATTGATTTACCTTAAGATTGTGAACAACTTTTGATGTCAAACTAATGACAACCGCGACAAGGCCAATTAACCATCCCTGCACCGAAACAGTAAACTTCACCATTCAAGCAGGTGAAAACAATGATCACCAAAAAAAGAGGTAACATATCAACAGCAATAATTCTAAACAATGACGTCTAAAACTAGAAACTTCAATAGAGAGGTAAAAAAAATACTAAAAGAACTATAAAAAGGAATCGCAATAAGGACTAAAAAAGAGACATTTTATCAGTTCTTGACTGTGCATCAGTTGAGCGAACCAAGCAAAACTAGATGCATGAAGTTTTGAAGTTCCTTTATGGTTCAAATCCAATTTACCTATTTACTTACTTTTTCAGCCAAATAGGTCCTAAAACGTTTCTATAAAAGGATTTAAAATGTTTGAGTCATAATAAGGATAGCTAAACATGTACTGCTTGTTTTAGTTCAACTAAATGCTTTTATAACCGAATGGTCTATATGATCCAACCTCAAGGAGTTTGAAGAGCCATTGTATCGATAACATCATTGTTGGCTTCCATAATTAACGATGAAGAACATCTCATCAAACCCAATTTATTAAGACATGTATATACACTAGTACATAATAATTAATTTAAGAACCTACTTTTGAGTGCCAACAATGGAGCCCATTTATTTTTGAACTTGGTAAGACTGGTGGTTCAACTTCATCCCAATTGCTACTACATTCAAAGAAAAAAGAATTCTTTATAAACGCTCAAGCTCAAGATCACTCATCAAACTTCATTATCAATCAAATAAATGATTGCCCAAATAGAAGTTAATTAAAAAATTCATCCATCATTTATATTTTGTACCTTAAGAACTGGCTCCCCATTGTTAGTCTCATCTTTCTTAGCAGCTTTTCCTAGCTAGTTGCAACTTCATCGCTCTTCCGACCGCATCCACAATAATTTCTCACCATAGGTATAGAATCTGCAATCAATGATTAATATTGATGCAGTATATAAATGTCTTTAATTCGAGCATTCAAACAGGATGGGGTCATAGTAACAACCTACTTAAGCACAATATGATATAACTGACGAAGTAAATAACATGATCAAACTACCTTAAGAAGTACTCACCAAGTCTGAAGTACCCGGGCAAAATAATATACAAGATCACTGCCTATGATAATTAGACTAAGAGGGAAATTAAAATCTAACATGTAGTGATTCTTTCAAGCAAAGCAGCTGAAGAAGTCACCAATCCATGAGATTATCAAGTGTTTCCAAAGTTTAGTAGTTGTAAAAAATATGATCGAGTAATTACCTTTCTAATTCATGCAGATTCTATTGCATTAGAAACTCAACTACTAAATCAAGTCAACAATGGAAAATAAGTTACTATAGCAATCCACACTTTGCATTTGGTTAATCCTTAAATGATATGTACATAAGGTAGGAAACAATAGTTCTAATAATCACTACCGCTTCCATCTTTCACATATATGTGCAAGGTAACTCCTTTATTAAAGCTCGCCCTTCAATTTTAATCAATAAACCAAATCTCACTCTCCAAATATGAATTCAAAAATTGAATTGTATATGTTTAATTGATACTTATCACCAAATTCCAATATACCAACATCACATATATAGATACTCTCTTTTACAGCCTCAAGCTATCATATAAACTTATGATTAACATAAGTTTATAAGTTTAATTTAACAAATTCGAACTCCTCTCTTGAATGAGTCGTATTGGAAACTCATTAGAGGTCATCAGTTTTTTCAAAGAAATACATTGAGAGGTCATCATTTTTTAGGCACTTGTATATTGCATTTTCCTGTTATTTTACCTAAGATGAATGATAATTACAGCTTTTTCGACTTGTAATAGGTTTCAGTTTTTTCAAAGATTGGATGTCAATTGAAGCTACTTAAGTCGAAAAAATCAAGATCACAAAAGCATGAAAATTGTAGTTTATTTCATCAAGTTGTGTCTTTATACCTCTATCTATAGCAGTGGTGGAAAAGTGAACAAAGAAAATGTCAATGCATTTCTCATGATTTCTCAAAGTCATTCAATTCATAGCTTAATTACAATCAAAATCGATTCAATCATCTAAATCAGGACATAATTGAATGAATTCACGAATCATGACATACCAAATTGAAACACAAAACCTCAATTAATAAAAAAAAAAACAAACCAATTGTACAACACTCACAAACTCAAACTAAAAGACTAACTAACTAACAGTGATATCCGATGGAACCATCGCGACGTACCTGAGAGAGAGAGAATGAAAGAAAAAAAGAAAGAAAGAAAGAAAGAGAAAGAGGAATTGCTCAACTGAAATCAACACAAATCTCACAACTTTACACTAACGAAACACATAAATCAATCCAACAAACAGAACCGTCCGATTCTCAATTCAACAACTCAAATTTCTCTAAACCTCTTCATCTCCAACCAATCGCCACTAGTTGACCTAAATCTACTCCAAATCCTAGTCAAAACACCAACTTTTCCACAAATCAACACCGAATTCATCAAAAAAAACCAGGTAATCACAGCATCGAAGACGCAATCAGAACAAATGATGCAAGAACAAACGAGTTGATCACGGAAATCGAAAACCTATACCATACCACGGCACGTAAAACTCGACGAGGGCGCCGCGATCTTTGCCGACCTCCTTCTCGAAGTTGTCTTCGGTGAGGACGAGAACGTCAGCGGCGATGGCGAAGATGGACGAAGCGAAGAGGAGAGGTAGGGTTAGGGTTTCGAAAGTGAAGAACCAGATCTGAGATCTTGCCATTTTTGCTTGGTTGAAGAACTGTTGTTAATTTGTGTTTGGTTTGGTTTTTCATTAAAACTTAATCATGATAAACAGTATCGATTTCGATTGTGTATTGAAATTATGTATGTAGTGTTTTGTCATTTGACATGCATGTTTTCAAGTGAAACTCTTTTATTGGCTCAAATTAGATAAAGAAGTTTGAGTTTATAACTCGATTTCGATTAGATAAAGGAGTTTGAGTTTTGAGATTTAACATATATGTGGCACTAGATAGACATTCACCTCTTAAAATAATATCCAATAGTAATGTGGATTTAGACCATGAATTGATGAGTTGACACTTTTATTTTCAATTTTCATAATATTAATAAAAGATTGAATAAAATAAAAACTTTAAAAGAATTAATAATGTTGATGTGGTAGACACCCTCCACTTTGATTTCATGCCACATAAGGTGTGTACATTATGAATTCATGGTCCCAAGAATATTTTTTGGGTTAGATGTGGATTGTATCCTAGGTATATCAATTTCCACCTAATTCATAGTCCAATTGGAGATGCTCTTATTATGTATGGATAGATACTATAGAAAATTAGAGTTATTTTTTTTATCTAAAAAGTGATCCGTTAGGGAATAAAGGGTGTATCAGTTGGAATTGGAAGGGAAAAGAATACATTAAAAAAAATAGAAATAAGCAGAAAAGATGATTCTATTGTAATTAGAAACGAAATGGAATCTTAAAAAAATAAAAAATAAAAAGTTAAAAAATTAGAAAGAAATCGAATATATATATCTATTGTCCTTTTCAGTTATTCATTCTAATGGGTTTATTTGGAGAATTCGACGGTCTTCTTGAAGAGATAATATTGTATGAGATACTTCCTCGATTGCCATTGAAGTCGCTCATTAGATTCAAATTGGTGTCCACATTGTGGAACAATTTCATTACACATAACAATTTTCTTTTAGCCCGAAACCACCACTGTAACTCAAGAAATCTTTCCGATTCTACTTTCTTTTTCAATAATGCTGAACGAGTGATATCTACAAGGGATGATCACAACCATCACTTCAAATTGAGCAATCCGGAGTTCGTAAACCAGTTTCTTTTTGTCAGAGGTTCAATTAATGGATTATTCTACGGATACTGTAAGTCACCTTATCTGAATATATTTATCTGCAATCCAATTACCAAGCATGTTGTTTACGTTCCCAATCCGAAGCACCTAATTTACTTTGCCTTAGCGGTTGATACTCACAACACTCCTCAATTTGGCTTTCTAGTGGTTGGGATCCATATCAATGATGGTAGGTCTAATATTAATAGCAATTGGCTTAATTTTGAAGTTTACTCTTCCAAGGCGAAGAGGTGGCGTCTTGCATCGAATGCAAAGCTGCAAGTCCCCCATCAAAAACTTCCTAGATTTGCTGATCCTATTTTTGTTGGAAAGAAGGTGTATTGGTCTCTTGTCACACACTTACTATGGTTTGATGTTGAGAAAGATGTTTCAGGTCTTATTCAATGCCCCGATAGAGACAACCTTGTTTTCCACAGTCCTAAGGAATATATATCATACATGGAATTTGGAGTTTGCAGTGACAGTGTAATCAGTTACAGTAAGATGACAAAAACAGGCGGCATAGAAGTATGGTTATTGAAAAGCAAGAAAGAAGACCATGAAGAGTTTAAATGGGTGAAGAAATGTAATTTAAGTTTACAGTTGATTTTTCGACAAAATTGGAATATCGTGTCAAGATTTTGCTGTATGATTATAAGGACTCCAAAGAAGGTTGGGAAAGTTTTGGCTAAGAGGGGTTATATCCTTCCCCTGCCCTATCAAGGTGGGGAATTGGTATGGTTCATACTGGATTTATGGTCGAGGGAAGGTCATCGTAGAAAGCCGTATCAAAAGCTTTTTTCTATCAACATGATAACTCGCGAGTTGAAGTTATATGATGGTGATTTTCCCTTACCTTCAATTCGTTTCTCAGCAACTCTCCTCCCTTGCCCAACTTGATTAATTTAGACTTTTAAATTATGTTTATACTAGATCTAATATTTTCTTTTTTATCTGGAAGTGCACATGTTCTTATAGAATGTTTTAGAAGAAAATTGTATTCTTATATCCAATGCTGTAAAACTCAAATTTCTTGGTTTTTACGAGTTTAATTTATACAATCCTCTTTAAACTTGGGCAAATTTTTAAAGAATATGATAGATTAATTAACCTGTTGAAAAAAACACCTTGGACATGCTTTTCTTTTTTGCCTACATGCATGCATTGCATAAATGTTGCAGAATTCCTTGGAGGGTTGATTCAAATGACCTAACCTAGCTACTACTGCTATGATTAAATTGTACAGGGCAGTATTAGGCAACAATTAATACATACTCTTGCTTACTAAGTTGTAACCAGGATTCCTATATGGATACATCATATAAGAAGTTCATTATATATGTACATATGCAACTACAGTCATTTGAACATTTTCCGATTGTGTATATACTATGCTGGTTACCTTTGCACTTATTTCCTTGCACTTTAATTCATCCAAACTTAATTATAAGCTATATTCCAACATGAAAGAAAGAAATTAGCGTATAAGTTTGATGTAGGACTATTCTAACTGATTTTACCCCATGTTTTGATGACATTTCATTTCTCTTATATATATGATATGGACCAATTATCCAATTATCCTTTTTTTTTTTCCCAAAATCTTGGCTCAATCTATTAGCCAAGGACACCCTACACCAAAGTGAAAACAAACACACCTAAGTGACAAGTTATGCTCACTCAAAGCACACAAAAATGGTGGAGCCCATCTAGATGTCAAGATAAGACCCAACACACAACTAAACAACCACAACAAAAGTCCCACAACAGCCAGATATTGAACACATTACACATGCATGGGTCTGCAACAAACGAGAAAATTATTAAAATTAATCGAAGAAGAAAGAAAGAAGTAACCTTGAATCTTCTCCAAATTGTATATCCAATAATAACAATAAGCAATACAATGAAAGAGTCAAGACTTCTCTATTTAAAGAGAGGAGGGTGGAGAGGATTGCATGAAGTGCAGCAGCAGTCAAATAAAGGTGAGAGGGGTTATTGCAACTTAAGAGCTCTCTTTTACTTTACTAGGCTTACTAGCCAACACTATTTCGCATATATTGTATATCTAATTAGTAAGAATTAATTAACTACTCATATATTGATATATATGTGCAACACTTCATATTAAAAGAGCCCAGCAAACCCAATAAACAACCTATACTAACGAGCAGGCAATGACACGAATGATTACCTCATGCAATGACTTATGTTACAAAAACTGAAATTGACACCAGAAATATGAAATGTCTATTATAACCTTAGGTCTCCTTTGGTTCATTTTTGTAAACTTATGTCTCGTTTGATTCGTTTTTGCTAACTTACAGTGTTAGTTCAGAGTTAACTCCTTTGAGTTTTAATATTTTATGTTTGATTCAACTTCAAACTTGCAGGGGAGTTTCAAATTTTTAAACAATATAAAAAATATGAATTGACATAAATAGCTTTCAAACAATAGAGATATGAGTAATAAATGGTCATTAATAAGTGGCAATGGTGTCCACAATTCCTGGGAATAACTTCCTAGGGGGTGGTGGGGAGATATCTCTCACTCTAGGGTACGTATTGTAAGTTGAGAGAAAACTTATTAAGAAATTCGCGGTGTTCTACAACCAATCAATAAAACGACAAATTGATAGCTACACATTTCACGAAACCAATCAACAAAACTCGGTTTTCCAGCTTTTTCGGAGTTGCTACACGCCATTTTCGAGTTCATCACATGTATATTAGCAAAGCAGCAGATTGTGTCATTGTTCTCATTGAAATTGCTAACTGGACCAAAGCTTCCCCGATTCAGAGCTAATCCTTTTGCGCAGATTTTTGAATTTTCTTGTTGAATTCTCGTGTTGCACTGTTTTGCGGTGAAACATATGGTAACTGTCTTGTAAAAAAAGTTCAACAATTTGTTCAAGTGGAATTCGAAGCACCGCAAATTGTCGCCTAATTACCCGAACCTGGAGAGTTTATGTAGTTGTTGAGTGCTTCGATTCGGCATGCGCATTGACGTGTTAAAGTTCCTATTCGCTGTGCATCATGCGTCCATGGATGGCGAAACTTGAAGCCGCCGTGACCGGCTCCCAACTCGCAAAATTAGCTTGAAATCAACAAATGGTAATCAATCAATATCTCGGACTCAAAAGTTGTAGTAACACAATATAAGATAGATAAGAAAAAGAAACTTGTTTTTTCTCACAAATGACTCTTCACTAGTCTTTGAATCGTAACTCTTGTATCTTTGAAGAAAGGACTTGTCATCTTTAGAAACTATTTCATCACTCTTTGATCATTCTCTTTGCTCTCAAAAAATTCATCTCCAAATCATGTAAGAGTTGATTCGGTTATAAAACTTATAATAAGTTTGTCACTTTGGCTTGAAAAGTTCGACATTAAGCCTTCACTAAGCAATATGTGCCTACCTTGCAAAAACTCTCCTAGTTTTTCCAGGTTGGTGGCCACAAGATTGTGAAGCTCTTCACCACCCATACAGGTAGACACCAACAGAGATGAGCACGCATGTTAAACCACCAATTAAGATTGTTGATAGCCTCGATGAGCAAGCTCAACGACCCGATCGACTCGATAGCCCGAAACAGACACTAGACTGAATCTCAAAACAGGAAATTCTATTTTAATCTGAACCTGTGGAATGTTTAGACTGGCAAGAGTTAGGTCAGCCATCAAGTCATTCTTGAACTTAGTCGCCTTGTAGCGCGGCACCATAGGAGAAAAAGTAAGATTTAATTGGCAACTTGACTAACAATTCGTAAAAATATAAGCTCTTTACCTCGTCAAAGCGCTCGGCCTCATTTTCGATTCAAACTTTCGCAACTATAGCGGTGGTGGAGGACCAATAAATAAATCAAGATCGGTCTCAACCTCGAACTTCTCTAAATTGAATGTACATAGAGAGCAGAAGGACTAAATGTAAGCCTCAATAAGATTTAGATTGGGAAGTTGAATAGACGAAGTTTCAACACATATAAAGAAGAAAATAATAACAAAACTGAAAGAAAAACTCATAAGCGAACTTACGTCAACCAATTTCCCAACCATACCAACTTGCAAAGGATCAATCTTCTCAAGAGAACAAAAAGTACCTTAAGGCAAACCTGCTTCGCTTGATTAACTTTCATGCAAGAAGCAAGCAACGCAGAAGATGGCATTTCAGGGCCAATCAACCTACAGTAGCCATTAAAAGACACTTACGCTAATATGAAATACTAATCAAGAAACAACACCCATAAGAAATAGCGAGCAATCTAATAAAAGCATGTTTCCAGACAAATAAGTAGAAGAGTAAAAACTAAAGAAGTCGATCATCTTGTCCATGTGGGGGAGGTGGGGGTCTTCAGATTGGCTTGGAAATCTTGTCCATGTAAACAAGTGAAGAAATGTCAAAGAGGTACCATAAACGCACTCAACTGCGTAGTACCTGCACCATTTAAACTCGTGATTTGTGTAGCTAGTGTACTGATGTTCTAGTGCCACCATTTCCATGTACTTCCTATGAGTAAGCCTTCAAAAAGTCGTAAGAGGAACTATAAAAAAAAAAAAAAAAGGAAGCACTCTTTAACACTTTCTCAAAGAAACACATTAGCCCAATTCCATATAGAAGATTCGATATTTTTTGATAAAAAAAGAAAATAAAATAAAATATGGGTAAGAGAATGGAACTGCGAGTTTTCCTTTGTACTGTCACAGCACACTGTATGGCCCGCCCCCATCCTCTTCTATCATTTCTTTTTTTTCCTCTTCCATTTTTTTGAACTCAAATCTTCTAATCTAATCTTTTCTAGTTAGATCTCAATTTCGATTAACAAGAAAACTCGTTTTAGGATCTCATTAAAGCATTGATTTAACACAATACGAGTACATTGACAGAAATAAGATTTAAACTCAACAACAATCACACAAGTTTAAAATCAAATAAAAGAAGCCTACTTACTGTTGGGAACTCCAAAAGTGATCGACTCTCAATCTTGTATGAACTTATTTCACTCTCTTGCGCGTTTGAGTTTAAAGTGATCTCCCTCTTTTCTTTCTCCCACATGTTATTAGAAGAGATTAATAACTATTAAATCACTCATAATATCAAGTATACCAAATGTTCTCAATATCATTTTTTTCCTTATTTTTTGGTGAGAATACATGTAGGAGTCGGTTAAACTGACCATTCTCATTCCCCTAATTTCGATTTCTAATTAAAGTTGGGTCCCACATGGCCACACATACAATCTTATTTTGAATTTTATGGTTTCTACCAAATTTTAACACAAATTCACACACTATTAGGGCATACTTGTTAAATAAAAACTTAGGATCATCACATTACCAAACCATGGGCAAAAGCTATGAACACTGCATGCTACATCATCAACGTAATATATCTCTGTCCATTTACTCACAAAACACCTTATAAAATGTGGAAAAGTAAAAAACATAATCTTGCCTATTTTTACATCTTTGAAAGCAAATGTTTTGTACTAAAGGATGGGGAGGTGTTAGGAAAGTTTGATACAAGGAGCGATGAAGGGATCTTTTAGGATACTCTTCAAATAGCAAGGCATACAGAGTATTCAATCGACACACCCATAAAGTTATGGAGTCCATAAATGTTGCATTTGATGTCCCTACATTAGAGAATGTAGCTCCACAAGTTGATAGGAGTGATAATGAATTTGTTCTGGTTGCAACCAACCAGGTAACCTAGTTGCAATCACCCTTGAAACATCACCTAGAAATGATGATATTCCTATTACAACTAATGATTGTTCTGTTGAAACTGTACCTACTACGTACATATAATCCTACAAAAAGATGATGATCAGAATATGCCACTTACTAATACAATGTTGCCTTCACTCAATTGAGAACCATCAACCAAAGTACAGAATGATCATCCTCTCTTAAACATTATTAGGTCAATTGAACAATGAGTTGTCATTAGAGAAACACCAAAAGTTGACTACAAGAAGTTGGCTAGGTATGTTTGTTATGTTTAAAACATTAAACATCGCTGAGGATCAAGTATGTTTCCCCTTGATCAAAATTTGTCAATATGTTCTCATAAAAAGGGAGAATCTGTAATTGAGAAGGAGTTAAGGGGGAGTTACGGTAGTTGTTGTTAATCTTTTGAGGAGTTGAGGGGGAGTTGCAGTAATTGTTATTAATCTTTCGATGAGTTGAGGGGGTGTTGCAGTAGTTGTTGTTAATCTTTTAGAGATACTGCTTATTTTTACTTTCTTAAGTATTTTGATATGAATATACATATGCTAGTATTCTATTTTTGTCTAGGTTTCTATTGAAAACTATTTGAATATGTGATATTGTGGTACAACAAGATGGTTGAAGTGGTTGTAACCACCATGGAAGTTGTTATTACATATGTGTATCAACAATATCTTTATCTTTTCACTTTCATGAATTTTTGGAAAAGCACCACCGAACATTATTGAATACTCGTATGACTCTTTATGATGGAGTGGAATGTTAGTTGATTCATGATTATTATTTTAGCTCATAAACTCATTTTACTGATTGTGACAATATAATGACAAAGAGGGAGATTATTAGCATCGTGATCATATCAACAACTTAGATTTATCCTTGTCGTTGTTACAAATTGATGTTATCAGTTAATGAGTAATCCAAATCCAACATATGATACATGTCTTAAAAATCAGATAACAATTGGAGATTTGGATAATGATATGTGGTTGCAACCGGTAGATCAAAACGGTTGCAACTGAATTTAGGATCAGACAGTCGAAGATTTGATCTAATCCCCAACCGATTGATGGCTAAATGAAGAGTATGAAGAGGTTGAGAGATTGTGATTCAGAAGAATTATCTCCATGTGTTAATCATGGAGGAACGTGGTTATTTAGAGATGGAGATTGATCAGATCTTACTAGTTTAATTAAGATTGTGTAATCTACATTGGTCTATATATTTGTCAAAGTGATTAAGTCTTGTACACCAGTTATTCAGTTTACTTTGTATAGTGAACCTATTTTATTAACTCTCTTTATTGAGTTGTAAAATCCCAAAGGGACTTGGGTGTTCCAGTGAGGGGAAGCCTCACAGTGCAAGTGGGAGACTTGTATTCCATCGAGGGGAGCTCGACGCACCAAGTGAAAGCTAGGGTGTTCCAGTGAGGGGGAGCCTCGCCATGCAAGTAACGGGAAACTTACGTAAAGTCCATTATGAAGGTGAAGGGTAGTGTTGCAAGCCTAGTTATGGATTACTAGTTTAGGGGTGTTGCGTAAATCTATAGCTCTTTTATCTTAATGGATTTCACATCTGGGCGTAGCCCCGCAGATGTAGGTCTTGGACTAAACTTCGATGACATATCTGATGTAGCATCCCATAACCGGATTAGGGCGATACCCTGCCGAAACCCTAATTAAGCCCATATTACCCTTACTAAACTTAACCAGAGCCAGAAACCTTACCACCTACACCTATGCAGCAGAAATTCAACACCTTTTTTATAATCCAAATAAGACATACAATATTTAAAAACAAAATCGGAATGACCATTGGTTATACAAAACTCCCATCCCATATGATATTACAAAATGTAATTCAATATAATATATAGGACCATATGAAATCATTACATCAAAGAGAAGTTCAAGACTCCTAAAACTTCTCCATCCCGTAGTCGTAGCGCTCGTCGACTCTACCTGTAATTGCTAATTGGGGTGAGGGCTCCAACTTGCTCAATAAGTATGGATTCACATAACCATCAACATTCCATATAATATTCAAAGGAAACATGCAATAACAACATGAAACAATAATATCTACAAAGAATATGGAAAACATATAGTTCAATACATAAACGAATGCAAATCAAATGTTTTTGGATTAGTACACTGTGATCCCTATTATTTTATAAATACTAGGGTCGATTACCCATCAACACCATTAGTGCGACTGCTAGACCAACACATTGCGTATATGTGCTCTCTAGCCCATCCACTAACGCCCAATGGTTTTATCTTAATCCCCCTAGTGTTTATGTAATCCATACAACTTATTGAATTGAGCAAGAGTTATATATAGGTCGGGAAGGGAACCCATCTCCTATAAACCTATCCTCAAAATCAGGAGATATAGCATGGTCACATTAGACACGAATTTTCATTTATTGAAAACCACCACATTGTACATAATCCCCATTCTATTCCAACAACTACACGAGTTATATATACTAAATAACTAGACAATATTGATAAATAAGCGAATCCGTAATTTACCTGGGTTAAGTCCACATTACCCGAACTCTTAACTTTTTGGTCCTCTCTCATTTCCACAGTATTCCTCAACTTATCATCAATCATTTGTGATCACAATAGGTCCATTACAGTCTATTGAGGAACCCCTAGATAAATCCCTAAGTCCCCAATTCGGAATTCATGAAAATATAGCTCTTTTAGCTATTTTTTGGGTAATTAGCGTGCTAACAGGGAAATCTAGCGCATTAATTCCCTGTCTGATCTCTTGTTCTTCATCTCCTGTGCATCTAGCGCGCTAATCACGCTAGATCAACAACAACAACGTTCTATTGCCCTACCAATCCAATCTAAAACCCTTCCAAGTCGTCCTAAATAACCACAAACTCATTCCCAATAGCTTAGAAACATCAAATATGAGTTAATAGGCTAAATTAGATCAACAAAACAGCTCAAACAACCACAATCCTAACATCACCTACGATTCCAACTTTGATAAACACCCAATCAAAACGTACCTATGAGATGCTCACGAAGCCGTTCTATCAGTTAAGCCTCCTCAACTTGATCGAATTCAGCTCCTCGAATGACCTCCCGTCGCGCCAAGTCCGCCGAACCCTCGATTTCTCTCGTTTGATTGAAAGGAATTGATAAACATTGATTTTGTTTTATATATGTAGATTCCTCGAGATACGCATCGTGTCATGTCGAGATTGATCGAATCGTTGGTGTGTTAAAGTGATTTGCACTATCGTGACACAAAATTTGACACATCTGTGACTTTCTCTTCGTTCGAGACGATCAAATGATATATATAATTTCTATGTTCTTAATTTTTTCAATAAATATATATTCATATATATCCTTCTATATATAAATATATATTTCATGTTTATCTCTTGTGATAAAACCACCGGACACACCAACGTGTAGCTACGAACGTGCACATCGTTGTCATGTCTCCCTCGTCGCTCATTGTGTACCGGTATTTCTATTTATTGTGTATTTTGTCCCGTATAAGCTTGTATATACCACATTATATACACAACCTATTTATAGTTTAATTTCACAAACCAAACAAACACCATATATCATGCAAATGCATTCACGCCCTAATCGAGGTATGTCGAGCTCAATCACGAGCTTAACTCAGATTAATTAAGATTTGGATTACCACTAATCACCAGCTTAAGGTAACGGGTCGTTACATCTGGTGTCCTGGTTTGATTTACTTTTCTACATTCTTTATTTTCAAGTACTTGCATTGATTTATGTTTCCCTGTTACAACCATCATTGTATTCGGTTGTAATTGCATTCGATTATTTCAGTATAGCTAATTCTCCTTCAATATGCCCTGAAGGTCGAGCTATTGTAAGCTTTTATGTGGCTTCCATTTTTTTATTTTTTTATTTTATTATTATCTTTAGTTTTTGTTTCTTGGGCATATGTAGTGGATGATAGATTGCTTGGAGCTCTATCTATTTTTGGGCGATGAAATCTTACAGGTTTGTAAAAACATGTTGCCTGAAGATAACTGTTTGGTAGATAGTTTATACAAATGTAAAGGTTTAATACATTAGTTGGGTCTGCCTTATGAGTGAATCGATTGTTTCCCCAGTTATGCATGCTTCATTGAGGGCTCGATTTTAACCTTACGTCCTGCCATTTTTACGGGAAGCTAGAGTTGAACTCGAACAAGCACTCGCACAAGACAATGCTTTACTTTCATTTGGCCCCTTGTCTACAACATTTGTTCGCGTCGAAAGCTATAGCAAAACACATGCGATGGCATGCAGAACATGTTAGAGATGAGGACCATATGAAATATTGCTTTGATTCCATTGCATGGAACCATTTCAATCAAATGAACCCTAGTTTCAGCTTGGAAGTTCATAATGTTCGATTTGGGTTATCCACTAATGGGTTCCAACCTTTCAAAATGACTGGCAAACTGTACTCCTTGTGGCCGGTGATTTTAACCCCTTACAACTTGCCTCCGTTGATGTGTATGAAGAAAGAAGTGATGTTCTTAACAGTGATCCACAACAAATTAAATAAATTATGTTCATATTAATTTTATAAATTTGGATAAATAAATAAATTATTATCGTATTAATATTTATTAAATTAAATATTTACTAAATTAATTATTAAATTATTAAAAGCAATATTTAACTGTTATTTATTAAAAATTTACTAATAATTATTAAATAATTATTTATTTTCAAAACAAAATGATTTTTTAAAAAAATTACACCAAAATAGCGACGAGATTAGTGACGGGTTCTCGTTGCTAATCCTATACAACGTGACTTTTAACGAGGCCACGTGGCAAAAAGGGCAACGAGGTAAGCGACGGTACCCTGTTGCCAATTTGAATGACGTGGCAGGAAGTGTTTGCTAACTATATCCACATGTCGGAATAGCGACGGCTTTGGCAACGGAATTAGAGACAAGTTCTCGTCGCTAATGTTTGACGGACAAATTAGCGAAGGACAACCTTGTCGCTAACACTCTTTAGGCCATACCAGAGGTACATTTTTGCAGTGTACAAGGCATGATTCGTATGTTGCACACACTCACTGCCTTGCAAGAGAGAAGATGATAAACCAAATGCATGAGAGAATATACATTATACGTATACAACTAACTATACCTTATGTGCTACACTAGCTTATCAACAAAATTGGCAGGCACATACATGCACAATGTATGTTGTTGGACCCTAACGAGGACTTAATTGTTCTTCGTCCACCTAGGTCCAACATATATAAATTTAGTAACAAAGAACAGTATCATGCATTCCTCTTCTTCCTTAATTTCAACAGACGCTAGCACACACACAGATCACTTCCTATTCCATCTTCTTCTTCTTCTTCTTCTTCTTCTTCTTCTAGTCTCTTTTGTATTTTGGTATTTCCTCAAGAAAATACTAGAATGAAAACAACGTACAATGTCACACGCCACAATACACATTGGCTCAGGGGCGGAGCTAGCATTTCAAGCTCCCTAAAGCTATACCAATGGTAGTTTAAGCATTACTTTCATTACAAAAAAAAAAAAAAAAATTACAGATCTTGATGTTATATAATACGCTATTAAAACTTATTAAATTTTAAATTAATATATAACTTAATATTATTAATGAAAAAAATAGTTATTAACAATTGACTAAATATTATAAAACAAAAAACTTCACTAAATTATAAATCATTACACATTAATTTCTTAGTTATAGATAGTCTTGTTCGACATTGATTACATATTAAATAAGTTTTAAAAACGTAGAATATAAGAATATATTTAGATGTTATAAAAGTATTTTTTAATGTAGTGTTTGACGAGTGGGCTAGCTTACATATTTTCAATTTTTTTTCTTTTTTCACTAATCGGGGTTCACACCAAGGTGCCCTGTTGTATGTGGCTCGCCCCGCATTGGCTCACAAGAGCCTTATTCCATGCAACCTCAACTCTCGCATGTTATGCATCGAGATTTGTGCATGCTAACATCTCGAAATGCACATGGATGACTCATGAGCCGAAGCTTCTTGGGGTGTGACATTGTCATTCTAGCACTTTTTTTTCTCTTTGTAAAGTTTGTCTTTAATTTTGGCATTTTTCGTGACGTTTTAACGATTTTAATGGTTTTTTCAAAAAAAAAAAAGTTTTGCTCATCATCATTAAGTAGTAGTGAACAAAAAAAATTAAAATTAAAATTCGTTAGTGTAGTTGTTTTTGTTGGTTTTTATATTAAGTGGGGGCCAGAACGGGCTTTTTCAAAAAGTGGGTTGGGTATAATTTTTATTTCACAAAATAGTGAGGTTTACTTTTAAATTCTAAAAGTAGGTATGACTCCTTTTGAAAAGGAGTTATCAATACAAAAAATTTTCCCCTATGAACGACACGTGCATATGGAGATGGACGACCCGCGACACTCGCATATCTAGAGGTAGACAGCCAATGTAAACATCACGCACGTATATCGACGTGGACAACCCATGCAAACGTTACACATGTATGCTGAGGTGGAGATTTCATGCAAATGTTAGGCACATCTGTCGAGGTGGGCGACCGATGCAACCTCCTGCAACTCATGCAAACGTCACGCGCGTGTCTCGAGGTGGTAAAGCCAAGGCCAACGTCACACATGTATCTCCTGGTTGACAACACATGAAAACGTCACGCACGTATGTTGAGGTGGGCGAGTCATGCATCTTCATGCAAACCATTCAAACGTCACACACATATCTCGAGGTGTGGACAACTCGTACAACTTCGTGTAATCCATGCAAACCATGCGAATGTGAAGCACATATTTCAAGGTAGACAACTCATGCAACCTGCTGCGGTCCATGCAAACCATCCAAACTTCATGCACATAACTCGAGGTGGATAACTAATGCAAGCCAGACACGTATCCTAAGGTAGACAATCCATCCAAACGTTATGCACGTATCTCAAGGAGACAACCTATGCATATCCACTACAGACTATGCACCACATGCAAACGTCACGCACGTATCGCGAGGCAGACAACCCGTGGCAAGTAGGAGATCCACGTGGAATGTCTACGTGGGTTTACACATGTGGAAAGTAGGAGATCCACGTGGCAAGTAGGAGATCCACAGATAGCGGCTTATCAAAATGCGCTATATGTGTAATCTCACATTGCAAGTAGAAGATCCACGTGGAATGTCCACGGATGTTTACACGAATAGCGCCTTTTTAAAATGCGTTATTCGTGTAAACATAGGCCAAGTAGTACAGACTTACACGAATAACGCCTTTTGAAAAGGCGATATTCGTGTAAGTATGTCATACGTGGCCTGGACACATGAATATCGTCTTTTGAAAAGGCGTTATTCATGTATCCACGTCAGCAACGAAAACTCCTTGGATGTTTGCAGGTGGTATGTTAGGGTTGATTAGCATTGGAAGATTGGAGCACCCCTGAGTTTTGTAGGTTTGACTATGGATTATATTTTTAGCATAATTTGAGCATCTTTTTGGAATTAACATATTATCAGGACTTTAGGTGTTTTGAGACTTGGTTGTGACACATCGAACTTAAGTTGTCACATTAGTGGCGGGTCTTTGAGTAGATCCAAAACCCTAGACTTCATTCCATCATCTTGTTGATTTCAACCTTAGTTGAAAGACTTAGGGCTCACATGACTTAATAGTAATTATTTGAGTTAACTCCTATGTTTACTAGTTCTTGCTCTTGTTATGATTATTTTTTCATAGTTTCTTTAGCCACCAAGACATAAGAGATTTCGCGCATTCACTAATTTTTAGAGACTTTCATTTATGCATGCATTTATATCATCTTCTTATTTATTTATCCATGTTCTTTTTCACCACTATCTTTTCTTGTTGCATGGATTCCTTGACTTGTTTTGAACCTTGAGGACAAGGTTTGGAATAAGTCTGGGGTATTTTAGGGATTGTGGATTGTGTTGGATGGATTATCTTTACGAAAGACCGGGTGAGATCGTTTAATTTTTTATGTTGTTATATGCGGTTATTGGATGGTATTGGTGGTGTTTTATATTATTTCTTCCATTTCTTTCATTTCATGTCCCCTTCATACTTCTCTTTCATTTCATTAGGATACGATACACTTTCATGCATGTATTTAGTATAGTTTTTCATTTTTTTATTGTTTAGAGTCACCCGAAACTTTGTTTCATGCCTTTGGTTGTGGATGAGTACACTATAGTTGCCTTTTTTACTTGAAACTTAGGGAAAATAGGAGAAACACTCAATCAAGTCATCGCCCAACATTTTTATGATTTCATGATTAGAGACTTAGTTGATGATTAAGCTTTGTGCTAGATAACGAAAATGAGCAGACGATCAAAATTGTGCTAGTGATATTATTTTATTCCACATTTGGGATTTGTTTGATCATAGTGGAAGTGAGAAAAGATAACATGAGTTTTCTTAATGTAGAGAGTCCCACATGTTTCCATAGGAAATGGAGTAGGGAGACTCTATGGAAACTTGTGGCGGGAAAAGTGAGAAAAACGGTTCATAGGAAATAGGAAATGGAGAATATAAAAAAATAAAGGCGGAAGTTGTGAAAACTCCTTAAATATTACTTGAAAAACTAAATATGAAGAAAAAAATAGAGAATATAAAAAAATAAAGGCGGAAGTTGTGAAAACTCCTTAAATAAAAGATTTAGCTCGAGTGTTTCACTAGATTAAGTGAGATTTTAAAATTGCGTGTTTGAATGTATATACCAAGAAGACTTGCGAGTAGTGTGAGTCGTTGTTTTTGTTGTTGTTGGCGCGTCGGCCATGGTGGCCAAGCAGAGAGTTCGGCCATGGAGGCCGAACCGAGGTCGGAGGTGGAGATGGCAGGGGTGTCTCCCCCTGCCATCGAGTCCACTGGGGTTGGGGTGGAGAGAAGCCCAAACCGTAACCACAATGGGAAAAAAATAAAAAAAAAAAAAACCAGAGACGCAAGTCTTGGTGAAAAAGATGGTGGGGTGGGGGAGGGGTGCACACTGCGTGCGTGCATCCCCTGGACGGTTGGGCCGTCCGGGACCACCCCAATTGGGCCGGTCCGGTCCAGGCCCAACCCGGGTGGGCCGGACTGGACCCGGTCCAGTGGGGCCCACCCCTATATTAAAATAAATAAATATTAAAATATAATTAAATACATTTTTAAATCAAATAAATATCAGAAAAATAGGAAAAATAGCTAGAAAATTATGAAAAAATTTAGAAAAATTAAGAAAAATATAAGAAAGTGGAAAAATATAAAAAAGTAGTTTTGAGGACTTTTGGGGCATCGGCACCTCGGCACAACTCGAAAAGTGTGCCGAAATTAAACTTTTTGAAAACAAAAGCTCAAATATTTAGTCACACATTATTAATTCTTTTAATGTGACCTTTAAAATAACAAAAGTGGTATAATTGGATACCATGAATTTAGGAGACTATAGTCGGGTATCAGGCACGTATCTCGAGGCGTGTGCGGGACGTTCGAAAGCGTTTGAGGTAAGTAAACCCACAAGAAAGTCAGTTTAGAATTTACTTATTTTCTTTGTAAATTATTTATTTCACATTACTTTTCGTCAGTTCAGTCGCGTGTGTCTGTGTATGGTCGAAGGGACGGTGTGACCCCTTTTCGGCTCTCTCGTTGATGACGATCTGATTGTTGCTACGGTGTTGGTCATACCCTAAACTACGCGTGAGATTTCTCTCAGCGAGTCGATGATCTCGAGAGCGAGTTGCCGTGAGGACCACCTCCGTCACAGATTTCCTCTCCTTTGAGGCGTTGGGCGGAAGTCTACCTTCCGACCAACAGAGTTCCTCGTTTCGACCGTGAAGAGGGGTTGTGGATTTCCTCACCTCCAGGGCCTTCGCGGTTTAGTTTTTGTCCCAGGGCTCGACAACTATACACCACACTCGTGTTCCACATTCTTGATTATCTCACGACTTATATTCATACTTTACATTCCTGTTCATTTACTTTATATGCATGAATTGTAGCCGTTTTCTTGGATTTCTTGTGAATACTAACTGAATTTCTCTGGGATTTACTCACCCGGAACTTGTCATTGTTTGTTGGTGGCAAGTTGCAGATCCTACGACGAGCCGGGGGAAGGCGGTGATTGGCGACTACCTCTGATTTGGAGCGCCTCCACTAGCTCACTCGTAGGTGTTTTTATTTACATATATATACTTTTTGGGATCTTTTGAGAGACTTTTACCCGATACATGTATATCGACCCCTATTATACATTTTTGTCGCCTTAAGCGTTGATGGCCTTTGTTTTGACCGAATCTATGTCTTTAAAGTGTGATCTTAATTGTGTTTGGGTTGCGAGTCTTGACATATCATAACTCCGAAATTTCTTGAGTTGCTTGTTAATTTGATGGCTACGTAAACCAAAGGAATTCCATGAATTTTGAGTCGGGTATATGATTAATTAGGTCATTGCATATTTATATAAGGAGTCTAGTTTAGTTTGTGTTGTCATCTACACCTTTGCTCGAGACGTGCAAAGTCTTAAGTTCGAATGTGGTCGAATACCAGAAGGCTTTCGAAGATTGTGTAACCGCATTGTTGGCCTCGCCCTAGAGTTTCAACTATCATGCTTCATCTCCGGTTTCAAACATGAATATAGCGCGAGATGGCCATCCTTAAACCCCAAACACTTGTTGATGCTATCGACCTCGCCAAATCGCTGGAGTCCAAGTTTTTGACAGCAAATGCAACCCTGGTTATGGCTCAAAAGGGCTATTCAACCCAAAACCTTAACAACATTCATCTATCCTACCTAACCCCTTTACCTCATCCACACAGACCAACCCACACCCCATCCGGTGACTTACTCAATTGGAAATGCAAGATCGACGATCTAGATGGCTCTATTTTAATTGTGATGAGAAGTTTTCTCCGGGTCACCAGTACAAATCAAGGCAGTTCCTTCTCCTGCTACCTGAAGATGAAGTTTGCCTAACCGCACCCGCCCGTTGTCCCAACTACCCACTTACCATGCCTCCACCAATTGAAAACACCCCATGCCAATGTCACCGATATTTTGGAACCGATACATTTTCAACTGTCCTCAACTGCCCTTCATGGCTCCGTGGGACCAGAAACTCTTCATCTAAAGGGAACAATCTTAAGCAACCCTATCTCCATTTTAGTTGACTTGGGAGTTCTCATACTATCCTCCAACCAAGGCTGGCCACGTTCTTTGTAACGGCCCGACCCGCCCCACCCTAGCTCAATTGGTACCAGGACACCGAAATAAAGCCCCTTGTTTCGGTTTCGAGTCCTGGGGGGGGCGAAAGACCACGGGGACTGTGGATGGTGTGGAGGATTCCTCATAGAGGTCCACACTGCCTGTGCGGTCTCGATGTGTACCCACTCAGGGTGGGCTTCGGGCTGTTAGGGTGGGGCGGGTCGGGTCGTTACATAAAAAGGCGCCTTTTTATGTAACGACCCGACCCGCCCCACCCTAGTGAACCCGAAGCCCACCCTAGTGGGTACACATCGAGACCGCACAGGCAATGTGGACCTCTATGAGGAATCCTCCACACCATCCACAGTCCCCGTGGTCTTTGGCCCCCCCCAGGACTCGAAACCGAAACAAGGGGCTTTATTTAGCTCAATTGGTACCCAGGGTGCGCGATAAAGCCCCTTATCGCGTGTTCGAACCGTGGGGGGGGGCGAAAAACCACGGGGATTGTGGATGGTGTGGAGGATTCCTCATAGAGGTCCAGACTGCCTGTGCGGTCTCGATGTGTACCCACTATGGTGGGCTTCGGGCTCACTAGGGTGGGGTGGGTCGGGCCGTTACATTCCTCAACCTCACGGTTCATCCGATTACCCCATTTAATGTTTTTGTTGGTAACGACGCCTCCATCCCATGCTCTTCTTATTGCCCAAATGTTCCCATACTCATCCAATCACACCACTTTGATGTCCCGTGCCACATCTTTCCAATTCACGGAGCTGACCTTGTTTTAGGGGTTAAATGGATGAAATTCATCGAGCCACTCCTATTAGATTATAACGTTCCCTTACTCCAATTTTATCACAAGGGCACCCCTCATAACCCTCAATGGTGACTACAACCTTCCCCTGCCATCAAGTTTTCCCAAATCCGTCGCCTCCACCGCACCGACTTAATAGCTACCTTCCATGCTTTCACCATTATCCCCACTACCCCAAACCCGATACACCCTCAATGCCAACCTACACTATCCCTCCCTCACTACCACTCGACCTCCAACACGTCCTATCTACCTACCAATCGATCTTCGCTCTACCCTCCGGTTTACCCCCGCCACGTACCCATGACCACCATATCCATCTATTACCTAACTCTACCCCCGTTAACATTAAACCTTATTGATACCCCATTGTCAAAAGGAGGCTATGGATGCCATTATTGTGGATACGTTGAAAGAAGGTGTAATTACACCTAGCACTAGCCCATTCTCCTCTTCGATGCTCCTCGTCAAGAAGAAGGATGGCACATGGAGATTTTGCGTTGCTTAATGTGGTCTCAACGCCATTACTATCAAGGATCGCTTCCCTATTCCCACCATCGATGAGTTTCTCAATGAGCTACACGGGGATGTCTACTTCTCTAAGTTGGACTTACAATCCGGTTACTTCCAGATTCGTGCGACTCCTCGAGACACCTTCAAGACGGCATTTCGAACCGTTGATGGTCATTACGAATTTATGGTCATGCCATTTGGCTTGACCAACGCGCCTTCAACATTTTAATCGGCCATGAATGACCTTTTTCGATCCTTCCTACGACGCTTCGTGTTGGTCTTTTTCGATGATATCCTTATCTACAGCCCCTCATGGGACACCCACCTCTCCCATCTAAGACAAGTCCTACATTTGTTGTCTACAAATCATTTTTTTGCTAAAAGGTCTAAGTGCAGTTTTGGGGTTACCACTGTGGAATATTTGGGCCATATTGTATCGACCACGGGTGTAACCGCTGATCGGGCCAAATCAAAAGCTATCCAATCTTATTGGCCTACCCCCGCGTAATCTCACTGCTCTTAGGGTTTTTTTTTTGGGCCTCACCGGCTATTATAGGAGGTTTGTGCGCCTCTATGCTTCGATTGCTAGCCCACTTATAGAACTCTTAAAGTCTAATTGTTTTACATGGAATGAGGCCGCAGCCACTACTTTTACAACATTGAAACAAGCCATGCTCAACCTACCTCTCCTTCACCTGCCTGACTTCACAAAAACCTTCAAGGTAACCACGGATGCGTCTGGCAGCGCCATTAGCGTGGTCTTGTCCCAAGATCACTTTCCTATTGAATTTTTAGCAAGAAACTGTGTTCAAGAATGCAAGCCTCATCTGCCTATTCTCGCGAGATGTTCGCCATCACTGAAGCAGTTAAGAAGTGGTGCTAGTACCTGCTAAGATGCAAATTTAAGATTTTTACTGATCAACGAAGCCTACGCAACCTCCTCACACATACCATTCATACCCCCGAACAACAGAAGTGGCTTACCAAGCTTTTGGGTTTTGACTACGAGATCTACACCCCCGGCAAGGAGAACGCAGTTGCGGATGCTTTCTCTCGATGACCAGAGCCGACCTCATCCTTCCTGGCTGTCACTTCGGTGACCACCCCATTCTTGGATCGCCTTCACTCCTTCTACTAATCAGACCATGCAGGACAGGCACTCCTCAACAAATTTCTTTTTAACTAAAAAATGCATTCTATTTTTTCCCTTAAAACAGGGACTACTACTCTATAAGGATCGAATTTTCATACCTCAAGTATCCAACCTTCGCCATGACATCCTCAAGGAATTCCATTGCTCCCTCTTAGTGGGCCACTCCAGTGTCAAGGCCACTGCAAGTCGCCTAGCCAACTCCTTTTATTGGTCTAAATTCCTTTGCGACGTCAAGGACTTCGTCGGCAAATGCCTTGTCTGCCTGCAAAACAAATATTCCACAGCTCGATCTTACGACACTCTCCAACCCCTATCAATACCAAATCAAGTTTGGGAAGATATTTCAATGGATTTCATTACTAACTTAACTCATGGCAAGACTGTCATCTGGGTGGTCGTTGATCGCCTTACCAAGTTCGCTCACTTCATTGGCTTACCTTCCTCTTTCACAGCCGTGGACTTAGCTATTATCTATGCCATGGAGATTTTTCGACTGCACAGCATTCCCAAATCAATCATTAGCGATCGAGATCAAATTTTCACCAGTAAGTTTTGGAATGAACTTTTTACCAGACTGGGCACCTCGTTGCTCTTCAGCAGCTCCTACCACCCGTAGACTGATGGCTAAACGGAGGTCCTCAATCGCTGTCTCGAAACATACCTGCGCTGCTTCGTGGGAGACGAGCCCTCCTTGTGGTTCCGCTTCCTGCATTTGGCCGAATACTAGTATAACTCCACTCGACACTTGGCAACCGGAATGACACCCTATGAAGCCCTTTACGGCAAATCTCCTCCAACTATACCGTCTTACCTCCCTGGACAGTCCTCCACAGCAGCTCTGGACGATCTTCTTTCCCAAAAAATGACATCTTGAAGCTCCTCAAGCTTCACCTCTGTCGTGCTCATCAGCGCATGTGTAACCAGACCAATAACCACATACAAGAGAAAACCTTTCAGGTTAGTGAATTGGTCTACTTACGCCTTCGGTCGTACCGCCAAATTAGCTTCCATCGCCGCCTCTCTCTTCGGACCCTTCAAAATCATTCGTCGTATAAGCGAAGTCGCCTATGAGTTGGATCCTCCTCCCTATGCTAAGATTCACCACATTGCCCACGTGAACCTCCTCCGTCTGCATAAAGGAAACCTCATTCCTACTGACCTGCACTCCTTGTGTCTCAAACCAAGCCCACAACGCCTCTTGAGAACTCGTTTGGTCACAACAAGAAAGGGCGAACAACTTCAGGGTTTGATTCAATGGGAAGGCCCGATACTACCGAGGCCTCTTAGGTTCCGTTTGCACGCCAGCCTGTTCCCAGCTTCAGTCAACCACCCACTAAGAACTCTGACCTCTCTATCAATGCGCCTCTTTGATTCTTCCTAGACGTCACACAAATTAATTTTGAGAACAAGATTTTTCTTCGAGATGGGTGCATTGTTATGGGCTAAGACAGTGTGCCTAATCCACCCTCACCAATGAGTCCCACTGCTCAACCACAAGCCCAAGCTAAAGGAGATACAAGGCCCAAATGACTGATATAGAGGCCCGCTTAGCTGAAAGATTACCAGGTTCGACTACAAAGCCTACGATCCCAAATTATTGTTGCTTTTAATATTGTAATACCCAGAAAGATATAGTTCACAGTGTTTAAATACCACATGTAATACATCTTTTGGCAAGAAGAATCAAGTTTATCATATCTGTCTTTTCTTTGTTACTGTGCAACCCCATCACACTCGTGTACCCATTTGCATCCCACGTGAGACCTATAAGGTGAAAAATTAATTATATTCCAACCAACAAGTGAGGAAATCATACTTTGGACAAATCAACTTGCCTGATTTTTATTTTTTATTTTTTTTAAATGAATGATTGGTGAACACTAAGAAAACAAGGTAAAAAACTGGAAAAAAAAAATCAAATAAATGTAGCAAGAATACACCACTCAATCATTTCTTATCAAATATTCAAGAAGATGGAGAAATGACATTTTCTAATGCAAAGTGCTACATAAGGTATCTTCATCGGAACCAAGGGCAGTAGCTCATATGGTATGTATTGGATAAGAAGAAAAAAAAAAGGTAGCACCATTTAGCACAAAATGGGGTGTAGTTCATATGGTTACAGAGGAAAATATAGTTGTAAAGATATATATAAATATATATAATAAGGTAGGGTCAATGGGCACATACGGGGGTGTAGCTCATATGGTAGAGCGCTCGCTTCGCATGCGAGAGGCACGGGGTTCGATTCCCCGCACCTCCATAACAAAATCAAAACTTCATTTTTATTTGGTAATCGAAATTTCATTTGTTACCCGCTATGGGAATGCAATCCCAATCTCTACCATTTAAGGGAATGCAATCCTCTATCTGTCCCCATTTATGAAGGGGTGGGACTCCCCCACTTAAAAACCCTATGAAAATTCCTATCCCCATCACTTTCCACATAATATTTTAAAAAATAGATCAAATACATTATAAATTTAAAATTAAAATCATTAAAAGTTTTTTCTTCACAATTATTAGTCGATTTTTAAATTTTATGTGAAGCACGAAAATATAAGATTTAATAATTTTGATGTACGTAACTCCCATAAAGAATATTCATGATCCTTGCAAGGAATCCATACTGGGTGGAGTGACGAATCCACATGGGGATTTTTCATGGTGAAGAGAGGTAATATCGTCCCCATTTCGCCCGCCTCGAATGGTGGGATGAACTTCCCTCCATCCTCAGGGCTAAGTTGGTGGGGAATTTTGGTGGGGAATCCCCGCCTCGTCGAGGCGAATTCCCGTAGGGAATGGAGATTCTCCGTTCCATCTGCATCCCTATGGTGAGATCATCACTTGTCAAAAAATAAAGTTTGAGAATGTTTGTGGGTTTGACAACTAATAAAATAAAATAATATTTAATATAAAAGATTAGATTGGAGATTTGTGTCAAACGATTTTCTCGAGCGCTTGAGGGAAAAAAATCAATGAAGAAAATGGTAAAAGCGAGTTAAAGCCGCCACCTCCAAACCTTAAAATCATATTTCTTCTTTTGATTTTCTTTGTGATTTATGCGTATGAACCAACGCCGATCTTCTCTTTAATCGGCGGTGGTTCCAATAACAATGTTTCTTGCACGCACTATTTTCAATAAAACTCATATCTTAGCGTTTCAACCCCGCAACTGAGTTATCTATCATATTCATCATTAACATTACTTGCTCCTCCTCTACGCGTGTTATCATCATTCAAGTTCATCTCCATTTTTTATTACTAGTAGGTGAATTTGTGCTCATTGTTATCGGTTTGATAATTTTATTAGGTTATCTTTTTCAACAAGTATTTGTCTTCCAAGGTAGGAAGTATGTGTTTGTCTTCCCTTGTCGAAAGTCCTTATTTGTCTTTCATCGTTGGAATTTTTATTTTTTGTTATGGTCTTAGTATTTTTGTGCATTTATTACGTTCCAGACGTTTGTCAAGAAAATATACACTGATTGGCATACTATTCCACTATTATAGTTGAAATTTCTCAAAATCAACTTTATGGTAGTTGAATGTTTTTATGAACAATTAGGATTAGCGAATCAATGTGTTTTTAACAAGGTAATTGATTCTATGTCTCGTCATGTTTTAGTAAATGTATTGAGTCATTAATTATGATTAATGAAATTTCTATTTTACCTCAAAAAAAATCGCAATGAATTATTGTTAGCCTCGAGAACCATGAAATGGTGTGGAGTGAGCTAGCTACCAGAAAATTTCATTCATGTAATAGAAAGGTCGGAGAAGGATAGATCAAATAATATCCTTCAATTAGATTTTCTATTGAAAAATATTTTTTAAAAATCTTATTACAAAATAATTGTACCATAGAGAGAGGTTTTGTCCAAGTATTATTTTTTTATTAAATTTTTTAAAAATATTTTGTACATGTAAAGTACAAAAAAGTACTTAATCGAAATAATAAAAAATTTGATATAGGTAGACGACTCAATTAATAGTGAATTGAGGTTATATTATTGTTGTAGGAAAAAAACAAAAAAAATGTATTTTATAAGTAAGAATAAAATTATAATTTTTTAAAATAAATTTGTAGACGGGCTTGGTTTGAGCACAAAATATACGCACTTCAAAGAAACGCGCAAACTATACACACTTGTCTTCTTTGTTAGATGCGCCTCGAGATGCATTTGACTCAAACATTAATGGCGTCCAGACAGGTTAGTGCTTTTGTGCGTCTCAGAAAACTCCTGGTTACAAATACCTTGCAAAAAAAAAGCCTGTCCTTGTTTACATTATCCAAGTAGTTTCTCAAACATTCGAATCCATGAGAGCTCACACTCTTGAAAGTTGAAGCTCTCAGTCTCTCTAATGGCGTTCGCATCGCCATGGATTTCACCACACTCATCTTGTTCTGCTATCACTTCGAAGATCTTGTCACTCTCTCACACACCACCACCACCACCACCAGCAACAACAACGCTTTCATGATCCTCCTCATAAGCCGATTCACTCGTCGAATCTCTTTGTCTTCCTCTTCGTTTTCGAGTCGACCAAGGGTCTCGAAAGCCCTGGCTTCTGGAGATGGAGAATCGGAAGAGGAAGAAGAAGAATCGGCGAAGCAGGCGCTCGATCTCGACGGCGATGGCGAGCTGGTGAGGAGGATTTCGGGAGCGAAGGACGCGGAGGAGGTGTTGGAGGTGATTGCGGAGAGGTGTGAGGGGAGTGGAGGTGTGGTGTGTGTGAAGGATTGTTGTAGGATTATCGGTGCTGCGATTGAAAGGAACAATGCGCAGTTGGCGTGTTCGGTTTACTCGGCCATGAATTCGAGCTTTGATCAAGGTATTTTGGTGTTGTTTGAGTTTCAGAGTGTTTTTGCTGTCTAATTTGTACTTTTGATTGGTGAGTGTTGATTGTGAAAGATATGAGAGATTGAATTAGCCGATCGTGATAAAACAAGAAAGAAGAAGGTAGAAGAAGCAGAGAAAAAACTGTTTTTCTATTGATCATAAACAGCCAATAAATAGGCAAGTACATAACTGAAGCAACTAGAAACTAGCCACTATCTAATATGTGAAACAAACTCTTATTGACTAAGTAAAACTGAAACTGATTTTCCTAAATACCAGGACAACTAACACAAGAAAATTATTCATTTTCTCTACATTCCCTCCTTTAAACTGATGTTCCAAACTTAACATTCAGTTTAATAACAGAAACATAGAAGCACATTTCCTCAGATTGAATCATTCAATCGGCAAACACCAAGTAGCTTCCTGAGCTTCTGAAAAACAGGAAACTTGAGAGGCTTGGTTAGAATATCAGCAACCTGATCTCCACTTCTGCAGTAAATAAGATTAATGACTCCATCATTTGAGAGATCCCTCAAGAAATGATACTTGACATCTATGTGTTTGCTTCGACCATGTAAAACTGGATTTCTTGAAAGCTTGATTGCTGAGTTGTTGTCACAATAAATTTGAATGGGTCCATCTTCTTGTTCCTTGAAATGCAGCTCTTTGAGAATTTTCTTTAGCCAAATAGCTTGACAAGCACAACTTGTTGCAGCAACAAATTCAGCTTCAGTAGAAGATAATGTGACAATAGGTTGCTTCTTTGATGACCATGAAACAACACCTGTCCCCATCATGAAAACATACCCAGATGTGCTTTTTCGATCATCCACATCTCCAGCATAATCACTGTCTGTAAAGCCAGATAGACATGATTTTTCTCCATTCTTGTAGAACAGCCCAAATTCCTTAGTACCTTGCAAGTAACGAAGAATTCTCTTTGCAGCCAAGAGATGAATTTCTGTAGGACAATCCATGTACCTGCTGATCATACTTACAGCATGCATTATATCAGGTCTTGTGGCTGTCAAATACATTAAGCTCCCCACTATTTGTTTGTAAACAGTGGCATCAACCTTTTTTCCTTTGTGATCTTTGTGTAGCTTCACGCCAAACTCAGATGGAGTATTTACAGGATTACAATCCTTCATTCGAAACCTCGCCAACATTTCTCGCACATACTTCTGTTGAGAAATAAAAATTCCACTAGCAGATTGCACAACTTCAATGCCAAGAAAATAATGCATCATGCCAAGATCAGACATCTCAAATTCAGTCTTCATGGAACTCTTAAAACTTTCAAACATGACTTTATCATTGCCAGTATAGATTAAATCATCTACATACAAGCAAACAATGAGCATTTTCCCTCCGTCTTCAAGCTTTATAAAAAGTGTATGTTCATAAGGACATTTCTGAAATCCTTCCTTCAAAAAATAAGTTTCTATACGATTATACCAAGCTCGAGGAGCTTGTTTTAATCCGTATAGAGCTTTCTTTAATTTATACACTTTATACTCATTGCCTTCTTCTGTAAAACCAGGAGGTTGATCAATAAATACCTCTTCTTTTAAGTCTCCATGGAGGAATGCTGATTTCACATCTAGCTGGAAGATAGGCCATGAATTCTGAGCTGCCATTGAAATCACCAATCTGATTGTATCATGCCTGGCAACTGGAGCAAATACTTCTTTATAATCAACACCAAACTCTTGTTTGTACCCCTTAGCTACCAAGGGTGCCTTATATTTATCAACCTCGCCATTCTCCTTCAGCTTCGTCTTGTAAACCCACTTGACACCGATTGTCTTCTGTCCTTTTGGAAGATCACATAGCTCCCATGTATTATTTCTTTCAATGGCAGAAATTTCAACAGCCATAGCCTCCCTCCATTTTGTTCTTTGACACCATTTCAAACCTGGTAGGATCACAATCTGAAAACAAAGCAAAATGTGTAAGCGGGTCATCTCCTGGGTCAATTCCAGTTACCTCATAATCACTTGTCCATGCTGGTCTTCTCCGAACACGTTGAGGCCTTTGTGATTCAGTTGCAGGTGGGTTTGGAATGGCTTCCTCTACTTGCTCATTCTCCATAATTTCGTTGCTCTTGTTCTTCATCATCAAAATCTGCTGGAATGCCTCCTTGAACACAATTTTGATTCCATGACCAGGTGCTTTGTTCATCAAATAAAACATCACGGCTAACTAAAATTTTCTTGGTGTTAGGATTGTATAGTTTATAGGCTTTGGACTCACCACTAACACCAAGAAAAATGCATTTTTCTCCCTTGTTGTCTAGCTTCCTCCTCTTCTCATCTGGTACATGGGCATAGGCAATACACCCAAAAATTCGAAAATGATCTACAGAAGTTTCCTTCCGCTCCATGCTTCTTCTGGTGTCATATTTTGGACAACAAGTGTGGGACTTCTATTCAAGATGTGGATGCTCCAATTAACTGCTTCAGGCCAGAAGTTTTTTGGAATGCCACTTGTTGTCAAAAGGCTTCGCACCATATTCATAATTGTGCGGTTCTTCCTCTCACACACACCATTTTGTTGGGGTGTGTAAGCTGTTGTAAGTTGTCTCTTGATTCCATGTTGCGCACAAAAATCTGCAAATGCATGTGAATTATATTCTCCACCACGATCTGTGCGAAGAACTTTTATTGGGCTGCTAGCTTCTTTCTCAACAAGTGCTTTAAAGCTCTTAAAAGCTGTAAAAGCTTCTGATTTTTCTTGCAAAAAATAAACCCATATTTTACGACTATAATCATCAATGAAAGTGATTACATATCTTTTACCTCCATTAGAATATGGTGTAATGGGACCACAAATGTCAGAGTGAACCAGCTCCAATGCTTTCTTTGCTCTGAGAGATTTTCCTTGTGTGAATGGAAGACGATGTTGTTTGCTGACAATACAATCTTCACAAACTTTGTCAGGAGCTGCAATTTGAGGAAGACCTATTACCATGTTCCTTTGATGAAGAGTTTTTAATCCGCCAAAATTCAAATGCCCGTAGCGAATGTGCCATAGCCAAGCCTCATCTTCTGATTTTGTCGAGAAGCATGAATGTGTGGTGGCGTGGAGATAAAGTGGGAACATACGATTTTTCGTCATGTAGACTTGAGCAATGAAGCCCAACTTTGCATCTCGAATCTGACATACTCCATCTTTAATGACAATCTCATATCCTTTTTCTTGTAACTGACCCACACTAAGCAAATTGGTCTTTAAATCTCGCACGAAAAGCACGTTAGCAATAGTGTGGATGGAATTTTCTTTAGTTTGAATTGTTACCTTTCCTTTTCCCATCACAGAAATTTTGGAATCATCGCCAAATTTCACAGAACTGCGAAAGGTTTCATCCAGGTAAGAAAATGCCCCCTTCTCTCCACACATGTGGTTGCTGCACCCAGTGTCTAAATACCACATGTTTTGGTGAGTTTCTTCCTTCACATGGCACACCATTAGGAGAGACACCTCTTCTTCTTCTTCTTCCTCTGCAAAATGAGTTTGATCTCCAGTTTGTCCATTTAAATCAGTTTTACATTCTGATTTATAATGGCCATACCTGTGACATCTAAAACATTCAACATTAGACTTGTCTGCTGACTTTGATCTATAAAATGTTGATTGATAGCTTCCACGCCCCCTGCCTCTTCCTTGATTATTTTTATTTTGAGAATTTTGTTGTGGGCTCCCATGATTAATGTTGTTGCTACCGCCTCGGCCACGTCCTCTGCCTCTGCCTCTTCCTCGCCCTCTATCTGTGCTATTGGATGCCAAGTGTTTTGCTGATAAAGCCTTCAATGCTTGTTCTTCAGTTTTCCATTGGTTAAGTTTTCTCTCATGAACCAACAAGGAGCTTTGCAATTCATCAATTGACAACAAATCAACATCATTAGCTTCTTCTATAGCACACACGACAAAATTGAATTTTGGTGTCAAAGATCGAAGAATTTTCTCAACTACAAAAACATCCTCTGTCTTGTCTCCATGCATCCGCATTTTATTAACGATTGCCATCGTTCTAGAGAAATAGTCTGTGACAGATTCTCCTGACTTCATTCGAAGCATTTCGAACTCTGAACGAAGTGTTTGAAGCTGCTGTCTCTTAGCTCTCGTTGTACCTTGATACTTCTTCTTCATGGAATCCCAAATATGTTTGGCTGTGTCTTTGCAAAGAATGGTTTCCAAGATTGATCGATCAATAGCTTGGAAGAGATAATTTTTGGCTTTAAGATCCTTTAACTTCAGCGCCTCAAATTCTGACTTTGCCGCATCTGTCAGCACTACACCTGCTGCTGGTTCTGCTACTCCAGAAACAACAACTGTCCAATATTCCTTGGACCTCAAGAAATTCTCCATAAGCATGCTCCAATGGTCATAGTGACCATCAAAGCGTGGAATTGCTGGCTGCA
Source organism: Stephania yunnanensis (assembly GCA_039657365.1). Taxonomy (NCBI): domain Eukaryota; kingdom Viridiplantae; phylum Streptophyta; class Magnoliopsida; order Ranunculales; family Menispermaceae; genus Stephania; species Stephania yunnanensis. The sequence goes on along the minus strand of CM077587.1, from coordinate 50,021,612 downwards.
CAAAGATCCCGTCGCTGGACATTTCTCTTTCTCACTATGTTTGCAAAGCACTCAAAGCTACTGCTTTTCTTCTTTTGTTGTCAGGCCCAGTGGGGCTCTGATACCACTGATAAAACAAGAAAGAAGAAGGTAGAAGAAGCAGAGAAAAACTGTTTTTCTATTGATCATAAACAGCCAATAAATAGGCAAGTACATAACTGAAGCAACTAGAAACTAGCCACTATCTAATATGTGAAACAAACTCTTATTGACTAAGTAAAACTGAAACTGATTTTCCTAAATACCAGGACAACTAACACAAGAAAATTATTCATTTTCTCTACAGATCGGACCTGTAGAATTAGGTCTCAATTGTTCAGATGAAGTTGGATATCGTTTCAAACTTGACTCAATAGAAATAGAAATTGAAGAATGTAGGGGTAGAGTCGGTAGACCAAATTTAACTTGGGCACATTAATTAGGAGGGTTGTTGTTGTTGTTGTTGTTGTTGTTGTTGTTGTTGTCGGTTGTTGGATGACAAACCATAATAATTTAAAGGGCCATTATTATTCATAAAACGAGAGATAACATGGTGATTTATGATTATTTCAATTTAATTGGTAGAGTTTGAGAGTTGCGTTTCATTTAAATTGTTGCAGCTATGGCCATCATCATTTATCTCTGTTAATTAAGTATTTTATTCGAAAGATCTTATGCTTGTTATTATAAAATTAAGCATTTTCGGCTATCAAAAAAGAAAAAAAAATTCAAGCATTTTAACTCCTTGATTTGGTGGAATTTGAACTTGCGCAGGTTTGATTGAAGCCAGTTCTATTAGGCATTGGAAATGGGCCAGGCCTAATGTAGATGTTTATTCATCATTAATTTGTGGCCTTGCGACGTCATTACGTGTTTCAGATGCTATAAAGGTTTTAAATGATGTTTGCCGAGTTGGTGTTTCTTCCATAGATGAGGTACGCCTCTAGATTTAATGGTTTGTTACCCAGATGCACCCCTTATGATTCTCTATAACCCGACAAGGCTTATATATGTTTTCAGCTTGACAGTTTGCATTTATTAAAGGCTAATACACTATGAATAATCTAATTTTGCCTAGAAGACGTGTTTGACTGTGCCCTTGTTTAATACGCTATGTTAATGCCTCAATAGCCTGATGACTATCTACTGCTTAGTAAATTAGTATGAGGATAGGTTCTTATCTATCTTATTATTATTATTGCAAAAATTAATCAAACACTAAAGAGTACACATAGCTTATATTTTATGATGGTTTCTCATCTTAGGTTCTTAATCGAGCACAATGGAAAAGTTTGATCCATGTAGCCGGCCCCAGTTAATTTGGGACTGAGGCTATGTTGTTGTTGTTGTTGTTGTTTCTCATCTTAGGTTGCTCAGTGAAAGTTGGTTATTCTTGTGACATAAATTACAGCCTAGTTGTTTATTAGTTCTGTCTCGATTACAACATTCTGAGTTTTTATTGTACTTGGAACTACTCCACATCGAATTGTAATCTTGCAATTAGTACTGTTTCACTCCTGCCTAAATAACATTGGCCATTTCCATTTCACAATAGGCTTAGTTTTCTGTTAGTTTTCACGTCCTCCTCTAGCATAATGTTGCGGATTGCTTTTCAGGTACCATTTGGAAAAGTTGTGAGGTGTCCCAGTTGTACAATGGCCATCGCCGTTGCACAACCCCAGCATGGTATTCAAGTATGCATTTGGTAGTTTTAATTTGCTTTACATTTATATATTTTAGTTTGGAAAATGCTTGAGTAAGTCTATTCGAGAGGATGCTAAGAAGTCATCCTCTTTGCTGGTTCCTAGGCCATGGTCTATATGCAGGCACGGAATCTGGTTCACGGTTTAAATTGGAAAGATTCACTTCCATTTTGTACAACAGTTACTAAGTGGATTTTCTGGAATAGTTAATCCCTTGAACTTTTGACTTATTTTTCCTTTTGTGTTCTCTCTCCCTCAATTTTTTTTTTGAACGGTGGCAAGAGATCAATTTAGAGTTCTTACTATCACATAATTGGTTGAATTTTCAGGCTTATGAAACTCCTACTTACATTGTGAGTCTGTTTGAGTGTTCATGTTGAAGGCTTTGTGTCTTTTATGCTGCAGTTTAGTATCTTGGCTCAGAAAGATCCCTCTTTTTTTGGTGAAAACCTGCTTTTACAAGATAGGATTCAAGTTGAGTCTTTGTTTCTGTAACCTCCTTCTAGTATCAGTTCTACATTTTTTATGATACAATTTTCTATTGAGATTTATCTCCATGCCTCAAGCAAACAGGATGGCATCTCCAATTTTTTACCTTTTAAATTTGGTGATGGAAGGCCTGTTGCCACTTGCCTCCTTTAGGATCTGAATTCTTAATCCTCTGCCCATGTTTAGATCATTGAATTAAAGTTACTCGATTCCACCTCTTTGAGCTTTCAATTCTTCATTGTCATGTTTAATTGAGGAATCATTTGTCTAGACAACACAATCGGATAGCCCAAGCATTCAATTCATTTTCTTAGATTGTCTACATTATCTCTTCTTTCCGATTACTAGCATAGACTAATCAATGAATGGTCAGTCTCTTTCATAATTGTTAGCAACTTCATTATTTGGATTGACTAACTTGAGGATTTCTTGGGGGGTCCAACAATCTTGTCTAGAGCTTTGTCGATTGATTTGTGGCTTCTTTAGATATGTTTTATTTGTAGTCTTTGGTGCGGGTTCATTCTAGGATTTTAGTCAATCGCTTCATATGAAAGTTATTGCACTAAATCGAGCAATAAGGAAGAGTTCGATCCATGTACCCAACTAATTTGGGATAAATGCTATTTTAGGAGTGGCAAAATGTGCCGGACCGTTTTAAACGGGACCGGACATAATTTTTTGAAAACTAATACTGGTCTGGACATGTTTCTTGTCCGTTTTAAAAAACGGGTCCGGGTCCGGACAAATTTTTTTAAAAAATGGGTACTTGTTTCGTGATTAATTTAAATAATATTTATTTATTTATAATAGTGTTTTGAAACTTTCATAATGTTTGAATTATAATTTTACTAATGATGATGTTATTTTTATATGGAAACTTGTAAGACTTAAATTTTGAATTTATAACATTTCTTTTTTGTAGTGATGGTATGCATGACAACATAAAAATTATGTATTTTTGTTAATAATTAAGTGAAAAAATTTATTTTATTTTATTAAAAAACAGGTCCGGACAAAAAATGGGACTTGTATATTTTAAAAACATAGGGTCCGGAAAAAAAAAAAAAGGTGTCTGTTTCAAAAAAACGGGTACGGGTCCGGGCACTATTTTTAGTCGTTATTAAAAAGGGTGTCCGCTCTCGTACCCGTCCATACCCCTTTTTTTGCCACCTCTAGCTATGTTGTTGTTGCTTCGTATGAAAGTTAATAAATATGGTTGTTTATTTCTGGCTTATTGATATTTAAGTATTTCCAATATTTATGTATTTTCGATAGGTTGTGTCTTGTTCCAAGTGTCGCTACCAGTACGAGCTTTTCTCTGGGGACATAGTTAGCATTGACTCAGAAGAAATCAGGTCAGTTTGTTGACATCTATTTAAGTAACTTAGGTATGTTCGGTATGTTCATCATCTCATCTCTGCAAGGCTGTGAATACATGCTAAAGTTCATGGCTTTGCGGTGCTGTATATCTCTTGGGAATTGTTGTCAGTAACTTTTCTTATTAAATGCCTTGTTGTTTCTTCTGTGATATTATCGCATACAATCATCTTATTCTATCTAGAGGTTCTATATGTTAGTTATTTAGTTCATATTTGGTTGCTTAGGTGTTTGATATCCGATAGTTTTGATTATGGACTTATGTACCGGAGTCCCTGAGACGATTTACTGATGTTACTTATATTTTAGTAACATTATTATCTCTAAATTTTATCTTCTTAGGCTATAGTAATTCATGATCAAAGGTTCAGAAAATAAATACAATATCTATGGTGTTGATCCTGGAAATTCACTTTTTCTAAGGATCTCCTCCTACCGAACGCAGCATGGATATTCCAGTATGGGAAAGGGGGCTGAGGTTCCTTCAAATAATGAAGCAAAGCATTCCTGCTGCTGTTCACTCTGTTGTGGTAACCATTTCCTTGCTTTCTAAAATTGTCTATTACTTGTATCTTCACTTTCATTATGTTGTTAAGATTGTAATCTGTTATGGACTATTATAATCAATCTCAATCGGAATTGAAGTTGAGGTCATTGAACTTTCATCTACCAGACATGACTCCTCGGAATTGAAGTCTCTTACACCTCGAAGCAGTTTCCCATTCATTTGCCTTATGTCTTAAACATTTTGATACTGTGTTTCTTCTCAAAGTCAAGAATTTATGTTCTTCAAGGGTTAAAAATCAGATGATGAACAAATGATATGACTGTAGCACTCTCAAAAACTAGCTTTAGAGTTTTTATTGAAGTTTAAGAGATACATTTGGGACTGAGGCTATGTTGTTGTTGATGTTGTTGTTGTTTAAGAGATACATTTGAAGATGTTGTGCTTCTTGACAGCTTGGGGAAGAGACTAATAGTTTACGGTGATTGGTGCTACATTTGGTCCTGATGTATTGAGCCATTGATGATTAATGAGATTTTATTTTGCTTCGAAAAAAAGAGAGAATCTGCTTTAGCTTTGATGGACATTCGATAGGTTTATCTCTCTCTCCAATAGAATTCACAAGAGTTCCACTCAAGACAAATACTCAACATCCCTTACATAACCACTCAACCATTACTTATAGTTGTTTAAACAAAACCGTTAACCAACTCAACATGACTTACTAGAGTGCCCATCAGCCTGCTGTAACTCCACATATGCGGAGAGATAAGTCCCCGTGTCCTGCTTTTGCTGATGCTGCCAGTCGACGTTAAATGGCTTTTGTGTTTTTCCCTTAAAAAAGAAATAAATTGATTTTTTTTTTTTTTGATAACCATGGGCGTCTGAACCTTTTTCAACTCCTCCTTACTTTGGTTCGACTAATCCTATGGAAGTTAGTCGAGCGCCCTAACCCCATAACCCGGGGGAAACCAAGGGAATATAATGTAACTACCAACAATTGAACCCAAGACCTCTGCCTCAGTTAGAGTTATGGTGCTCTTTCTTTTCCACTACAGTGATTGGACCGCATCCCTCGGGGGGAAATAAATTGTTTGTTTTTGTAAGTCAGCAATTTCTTCTTTCACCCTGCAGGTTCAAACTCCATCAGGCACTGCACGTACTCACAGGTTTGCCACTAAAACTGTGGAGCTTCCAGCACAAGAAGGAGAAAGAGTAACTATTTCCCTTGCAGCTCCTTCAAATGTATATCGTGAAGTAGGTCCCTTACGGTTTAATACAAGATCTCCCGGGTTCAAACCAGGAGAGCCTATGGGTTTGACAAACCACGTTAATGGCCGGGAGTCTCAATTGCTAAGAGCCCCAGTAAAGAATGGAAGTCTGTCCTTACTTAACCCCGCCATACTCTTTCCTGTTCTTGCTTTATTGGCCACTGGGGACGTTGCCTCAGGCATTATTGATCCTAGCTTGCCAAAGGCTATTTCCATTGCTGCAGTTGCGTCTGTAACTCTTGGAACTACCTTAAACAGTGTTGTTTTGCCTCAGCTGAATCGGGTATGTGGAGCTCTCACCTCTTTCCCGACATCGACTTACTATTCTTTCGGGAATTTTTTGAGAAACCCTCTTTCCTCTGTATCATTAGTTCTAACTGGATCATGATTATAATTATTTTTTATGGCTTTATACCAGTATAGACGTTTTAAATTTAGGAAATAGAGGCTGAGGAGAGAAAAAAGGCTAACGATGAAACAAAATAAAAATAAAGCAAGCATCCAATAAATGCATTATGACCTCGTCATCCTATTAAGGTATTTTAATTTCTGCTTACGTATAGCTTATGTTCGACAAAATGCCACATTTGCTTTTACTCTAATGTTCTCGCTCAACTATTTCTCTCAAGCTATTTACGCCATAATGCAGCCTGTATAGCAGCATTCCAAGCAAATTTAAATAATTTTGGAGGATCTTGGGATGCCTATTCTCATTAAATGGATCACAGTTATTAGAACCAAATTAATGAATCATTATTTGAATGGTGGGGATGGCGGATCCTGTGAGCACCTTCACACACCCTTCTAAACCTACTTCATTGAAAGGGCATTTAATTACTTGCAAGAATTTTCAAAGGATGAGTAGGACCACTTAGCTTGCATGTTTACCACTTTTACTTAAGTGAGCAACCATAAGTTGCAGCAAGTAGATGTTGGCTATTACTTACTTTGTCAATCACTTGTCTGAACCTAATACATCAAAATTTGTCTGGCTATCTGCATGATACGTTGATAAATTCATCAATATATATGTGAATGCATACAGTTTGTGGACAGACCTTTTCAATAGCTGTACTCCCTCATACATCCTTGTTTTATTTCTATTGTGCTTGAACCTCTATTGTGATGCAGCTGTGTTGAAAATATGCTTCTCATGGACCGATTCCCCCTTTTTTTACCAGCTTCCTCAGAGCACAGCCGATGTGATTGCTATCAAGCAGCTGCTGCTGTCCCAGTATGACATGCTTCAAACTCGTATCAAGGACCTAAGAGAAGCTGCGGAAGAAGAGGTACATTTCCATACATTTTCGACTTTAACAAGTTCAACACTCTTTCTGACTCGATGCAATTCCCCTAAATACTTTTGCCTACATTTTCTACTTAAATTAGGTTTATATTCCAATCTGAAAAAATAAATAAAACCGGGGTGGTCTTGATTTTAGTATTAAATCAATAGTTAATAAAATTGTAAAAAAGAAAAAAATAGTTTACTCAAGTTACACTGCATTGTGTCAGATAAATTTATGAAAAGCTAGACCATTTTGTATCATGATTTTCTTGTGGAAAGAAGTTAAAATGGATGTGGTAGCTTACAATTAGGATAGTTCAAAATCAGATGGTCTGCTGTTTGATTCTCAAAATTCATGCAAGTGCGAGATATTCATCTTAGAGGGGTTTTGTTAGCATATTAATAAAGGTAAGTTTGACTTCATACTTGTGAATGAGAAGATTGATCTCTCAATTGGTGTTACGTCATTGTAATTTTTCTCTATCCAGGTTTGGATGTTGGCTCGGATGTGCCAATTGGACAACAAAATCTTGGCCGTGGGAGAACCTTCTTACAGGTGATTACTTCTCGTCTTTGAAACCATATGCAATGATATTAATGTTTTGTCTATGGTGTAACTTTAATTCTGTTCACAGTAAAAGCAATCCTTCGAAGTATTTTTGGAAGTTAATGTAACAAATGGCTACTGTTGTTTTTAGAGCACGGAGAAGTCGGATCCAAAGGGTGCGCGAAACCTTGGAAAGGTCTCTCAAGGCACATATTGAACTGATTTACAACTATGCAAGGGTATGCTTGCTGGCATTAAAGATATTGGCAGCAAGCCTAGCCTCTTTTTTCATCTCTGTTAAAGGTCTATATTTTTGCCTCAGATCTCTTCGATGATTGAAATTGAAGTGGAAATGGACTCCAATGTTCTTGCTGCTGAAGCAGCTAGCAGTGCGGTGTGTACTGGATTTCATATCTTGATCTTGTCAGATTTTAACTTTCAGCAAGTAAACTTACTAACTCTTCAATCATATACTCAGGAAACTATTGCCGAACAGATAAAACAAACCATGGAGCTTGAAAACCTGGAACAGGTATTTTACTTGCAAATATCTTAAATCAAGTAGACCTGAACATTAAATGACTTGGGATGGCTAAAGAATCAACAAATATGCATTCTGAAAAAAAAAAAAAAAAAAAACAAACAAATATGCATTGAATTTAAACAAGCTTGATTATTTTAAAGTAATACGGCTGGATGATCACCTTGGCATACTCTTTTTCACCAGCAACTTTTGCAGGGTTCCCTTCTTTTATGTAAAATTGATATCCGGGCCTTTTATTGTGCCCCTTGGTTCACTTGATCAATTTCTACGAGTCTATCTCAATGATTCAAGCTTGCATGAAAACTATTACTAAGTATTCGTTTTAATTTTCAGTTAGGTTCTTCTATCTGACGTGTACTATGTGTATGCAGCAATGGAGGATGCAAGCTGAGGTAAACGATGAGGTTGAGAGACTTCTCAGTTCTCAGCCGGTACCTACAGAACAAATCTAGATGGTAATCTTTTTTACCAAGTTTGTTCTTTTCTTTTGGCTAAATCAATTGTGTAGTGGAGATTTTATGTGGTAGATTGTGATCATTCGAACTTGTCCTCTTTGTGCTTTGGCAGATTCTGATTAATGAATGAAAAATCCAATTTTTCAATTCTCACCTTCCATGATGCCTTCAAGCAGACTCTTCACCTTCTATCTACATGGAAAAAGAGGTCATTGGTTTCAAATGCAGGAGCTTGGGTCAGTCGGCGGAGACTGCTGATTGACATTCAGAACCACTTTGCAAAGCAACCAACCAGGCATAATCTTAAGTGGACATTGACCGGTCTTCCAAAGAAAGGAAAAACGAATGCCTCATTCGCATTAGCATAGTAATCAAGAAAAGCTTGTAAGTCTTGGTTGTATTTGATTTCGGCATTTTTAACATTTTCTTAAAGTCATTGACAACGAGCATGAACAAGTAAAATCATGCTTTCCATTCTCATTAACTGTAACTTAATCCTTGTTTATACAATGCAAAACATTCTGTTGGCTGATGTTTGTTTGATGCTAGTGCTTTCGTCTCCTTAAATTATGGATACTCAACTTTAGTTCGAGCTGTGGAGGAAAGTCCCTACACCACCACACTCAATGGAGAAGCGAACGAGTGAACTGCCAAAACGACGGTATGTCCCCAGATTCATTTTGATGTATTCCTATGCTGGTTCTGAGTAATAATATATTCTCCAATTCCAATGCATGTTTTTTCTGCATAAACTTAAGATGGTAATTTTGGTAACATGTATATGAATGTCAGGTGCTACTTTTAACTGTTGTTTCATCTTTAAGAAGTATAATTTCAGAGCATTCTAGCTATAATTCTCAAAGAAGTTCAACAAATGGACCTTCTTGATTTCAATATTTAACAGAACAGATATTCTCAGAATGACTAGTGCTAGTTTTCTTCATTTTTTTTTGGCTTAAAATACTAAATATAAGCCAAACATTTACCATGAATTGTCCACCTACGTGCACGCCAAAGGGGGAGACATGCACCACATGTGATTTGAGACACATCTGACAGATAACTAATGCACCAGCATGTGTTTTTGAGGCGCATAAAGCGAAAGATTTCTGTTAAATTTTAGGGCACAGAGCAAAAAGCTGGACTGTCTGCTTTGGATTTCTATGATTTTTAAAGAGGAAGATACCAAAACCATGAAAGTGGTGTTTTTTTTTTTTTTTTTTAGGTTTTCAAGGTTCAAATTGAATTCTTTTGAGATGTTTGAAAGCAATTTTGATATGAGAATAAATGTCATGCTGCTAGATACATTGGCTTACAAGTCAAGGCTGTATGAATGGCTCTTGTAAACCCTTTTACCAACAACTTTACCTACATTGCAATGTATTGTTAGTTTCTTTTCTTTTTTTTTCTCCAGAAAGTATATTGTAGTTAGTTGATGAGAAATAACAACAAAGCTTCGAAACTTTTTAGGTGACAACTAACTAAACTAACTTTGGAGGAATACATTATAATCTAAAGGCTTTAAGTTGAGTAGGACGAAAATCGAATACATGCACTATGAATTTAGAAACACTAGACATCGAGATGATGAAGTGGTAAAATTAGGGGAAGTAGAAGTTTCTAAGGTGAACCACTTTAGATACTTAAGATCAATTATACAAAATGATGGTAAATGATGGTAATATTGAGAATGATGTTACACATAGAATTCAAGCTTGATGGAAGAAATGGTGGAGTGCAACAAGGGTAATTTGTGATCGAAAGATTTTTATTAAGTTAAAAAGAAAATTTTATTGGTCCGCAATTATGTCGGTTATGCTATATGGAAGTGAATGTTTGGCGATAAAGCAACAACAATTATATAAAATGAACGTAGCAGAAATAAAAATGCTTAAGTGAATGTGTGGTAAAACTCGTAAAGATAAAACAAGAAATATAGAAATTCAAAGACAAGTAGGAATAACACCAATTAATACAAATATTAGAGAAGTGTGGTTGCGGTGGTTTGGTCGCTTGCAAAGATGACCTACAAATGCTCTCACTAAAAAATTTGACTCAATAAAAACTGTAGAAATTGACGAGGTATGGGTAGATCAAAGTTAACATAAGATGCATTAATTAGGAGGGATTTGAATGGTTTGGAAACCTCACCATCAATTGCATTTAATCGAGCACAATGGAAAATCTTAATCCATGTAGTCGACTCCAATTAATTTGGGATTTAGACGTTGTTGTTGTTGTTGTTGTTGTTGTTGTTGTTGTTGTTGTTGTTGTTGTAAGCGTGAAGCTAGTTGACATTAATCAAAAACCTAACTTTTTTTGTTTTGGAAAATGCTTGGGTATACACTTTAGATATCCATTTTGGGCACCTAGCAGTCGTGCGTCGTGACACCTCAAACATGTACCCGAAGTGTATCAACGATGCACAAAGGTGATGTCTAAAGTGGGCACCTTTAGTAGCTTCTTTGTGTGAACATGTATCAAGATCATGTCGCAAACATTATAAATGCTACTTTTTAAAAGTGTCATGTGCCCGTTGTCAAATTAAAAACGATTATGCGAATATTTTGAATCGACCTTTTGCTAAACATGTAAGACCATGGGCTAATTTGATTAGATGGAGAGATAAATCAATAGCTCTGTTCATTGTACACTGTTGGATTAGCCCACTTTTCTGTAAGTTATATATTCACTTATGCAGCTTTCTTGATTGTCTTCACATCAGGCAAATTTGGTTAATTCAGCTGTAACAGCAAAACCTCGTTTGGTTCGAGTGTTTAATATCTCGGTACAATGGTTAGACGACTACAACTGATTAAAAAATCTTAATCGAGTCTTAAGTCCTAACCACTTAACTACCAGACACTTTGCTTTAGTAGCACAACACTATAGACTAATAGAAAATTGGAATTGAAAAGAATTAATGGAAGCGTGTAAATGTGTAATCCACATGGCACATGAGGAACCCTAGCTATTAATTTCCATCACAAAATAAAGTTAAGAAAGTTGTTTGAGAACGTTCGTGCTTCTCGTGTCCACCGCTATCATCCTTTCAACTTGTATCTCAAGCCGTATAGACGGTGCACTACTGTTAGATTCATTTTGGTAAACCAACCTAGTAGATTATTGCCACCGACTCCTACTAGTGCATGCATTTTGGCGGTGCTTAATTAACATGCACTAGAAGGTTCGCTTTAGCTTTTTTGGTTCACTAACTCTGACTGACTAACCCTGACTGATGAAAAATAAAAATAATAAAAAAAAAGCAGTAGCAGCAATGGGTCTCCTGTGTCACATCACTATGGCATTCAATCTTGGTATTCAAAATGGAAGCTATGTGCATCCTCGAAAAAGTGTAAGAGCAAGCCATAAAAAAAATAAAATAAAATAACAGTATTTGAAATATATGAATGTTATCAATTTACCCCTTTACAAATCTAAAATCTCTCCACTATTCTCTCTCCTCTTTCACGTACGTTGTGCACCTCACATACACATGATCAACTCTTTCCAACTACCGGAGACTCCACATTGGTTCTTGTGCATCAAGAAATTGTCCTCAATTCGTGTAAGTATCGTATCCTCCATGTTAGATGCACAAAAATAGGATTTGAAGTGGTTTTAGTGAATGGTGCTGAAGTACTTTGTTTGATTGTGTAGTGCTTCGTGATTCGGCATCCTATGTTGGTTGATTTTGATTGAAAATGGAGACTGAGCATGTAGGAAATGATGATGTGCAACATGGAGAGGTAGATGTTTGAACTTGTTGATTTATTTGCAAATTTAAGGTTTTGACGTCTAGTTCGGCCATCCAGGGCCAGCCGAACCTTAGTTGTATGTTCGGTTAGACGAAATCGAATATACTTCAAATGTTTTTAGGTGGGTAACCGAATAATATTTATTTGTTCGGTTAGTGAAGCCCGAACATATTTCCAATGTTCAGTTGATAGTAACTGATCATACCTACTCTGGACATAACCGAACCTCGATTTTTTTGCAAGTATTATTTTGTCTTATTGAATTTCACACATGATACTTTGGTATTTCATTATTTGTAGGAAAGAGTTGACTCTAGTGTTTATCACGACTACACTAATGAATTCATCCCTAAAGTACCATTTGCAAGTAGGCATGAGGCGGTTAAATGGGTGCAAACACAAGGACCTAATAGATTGTTATAGTCACGAATAATTTTGATGCGGGGGATGGTCGTTGTCGGGGAAGGGTGAACATGGTTTGTGAGAGGGCTGGATCTTATAGGGGTGCAGTCCAAAAAGTTGGAAAAATGAAAGTAGGTAACGTTCTGAGCATATTGAACTCGAAAAGACAAGATTGAAGATAAGAGGTGAGAAGGGGCAATCGAGGAGTAAAATCGGGACAAAAAAAAGTGTTATTGTTCGTTTGCTATTAACGTCAAGGAACATGAAAATCATTTATGGCATGTGACAATGGTTTGCGAACGGCATAACCACAACATTGGGTGTTATATGAAAGGTCATTCATACGTTGGACGGTTAAATCCGAGAAAGCATGTTGTTATGATTCAAATGATGAAAGGCAACATCAAGCCTCGAGAGATTTTGGACACTTTAAAGAATAGGGATTATCGAATGCATCAACATTGTGCACAATCTATAATGCGAGCCAAAATCATAGGGTTAATGAAACCGAGGGGAGATCACAAATGCAACAATTGATGCGTTTATTGAATACACATGGGTATCTATCATGGCATAGGAAAATGACAAAACTAACAAGGTTACAGACTTGTTTTGGGCTCATCCGGACTCTATCAAGTTACTTTGGTGTTTCCCTTTGGTTTTGTTGATGGATTATACGTACAAGACCAATCACTATCGTATGTCAATGCTTGAGATAATTGGTGTTACGTCAACCGAGGTCAAGTTCTCTATCACCTTTGCATTTATATCAAGAGAGATGCAAGAGAACCATATTTGGGCATTGGAGAATCTAAAGAACCTCATGGATGAATGGTCTGACCCACAAGTGATTCTTACTGACAGGGAGTTGGGGTTTATTAAGGCCATCGAGTTTATTTTTCTCTATTCATCTCACCTTCTATGCACATGACACATCAATAAGGGTGTGGCAGCAAACACGAAATTTTTTTTTTCACAGAACGAAGATTTCAACATCTTCTTGAAAATGTGGAATGTTGTGATGGTTGCTACTTCTGAAGGTGTCTTCAATTCTAAGATAACGAACTTGGTTGCCGAATATGCTTGTATTAATGGATTCCTAGATTATTTGATGGGCACAAGGGTTAAGGATTACAAGGAACGATTTGTGCGAACATGGACTGATAGAATATTATATCTTGGACATCACACGACCAGTAGAGTCGAGAGCGCACACAATACCTTGAAGAAGCATATTGGGGATTTTCAAGGAAACTTTGTGACTATATGGCCATACATTAACAACATGATTGAGGGCCAACACTACATGATCAAAATGTCTTTCGAGAAGAGTTTAAATGTCGTACAACACGCTTCGGCGATACCTTGTTTTGTTCTTTGCGAGGATTTGTTTCACAAGTTGCATTAGAGAAAAATTGACAAGAGTTGGATATCGTGGAAAATGTTGGGACCGATTCCGTTCGATGTGGTTGTGCATTGCGCATGACCCATGGTCTTCCTTTCGCCCATGAACTTGCAACTTATCAATTGACGGGTTCACCCTTACCACTCGACGATATACATATATAGACATTGGCAAAAGTTGAGCATGAGTCCGAGCATGCCATTAATTAAACAGAGTACAATTTCAGATATAAGATTCAAAGGGTAATTGAGAGATTTCAAAGTGTTGGTAGTGAGGATCAGCGCATGAGGATAGTCCAACAACTTCGAGAAATTAGTTGTCCCTCCTTACTATCTCTCGTCATCGTCGAAGGAGAAACTTAAAATAAGGGGAAGAAAATGATCATAATCGGGAAAATGAAAGGAGTCACAAGTTAGGAAGAAAAGGAAGACCGTTAAAGAAGATGAATGTGACGTATCTACGAAGAGAAACCCCAGCCACTTCTAGTATGTTCTTGAACCAGATAAGATACCAGAGCAAGTTACCAAACAAGTCAAAAAAAGGTTCATAGAACGCGAACACTCTTAGATCGCATGTCTCATGTTAGTTATAGGGGTTTAGTCCCAATGGAATGGATTGATCATATTGAAAGAGTTGATGATGTACGAGGATATGGGAATTGTGGATATCGAGTCATTGCAGTCGGTCTCGGCCATAAAGAAGACGATGCCTTGAATTATGTATGCAATGACATGTATTGGGAGCTCCACGGGAACGAAAATGTTTGGCGCATAATCCTTGGTAAGGATCACTACAACCGCATTATACAGTCCATACAGTACTACGGGGATGAGTGCGCTCCACCAGAAAAGTGGATGAGTATGTCCGACATGGGACTTGTCATTGCTACATGTTACCAGGCCATGGTAGTGATTTTATCACCAAGTGATAGTATGATATTCCCTCCACTTAGGGGCAAACCACCGATTTCAATAGCTGAGAGGGTAATACACGTTAATGAAAACCACTTTATGAAGGTAAAAATTACAATTTTAATAAAAGCATTCCTATTGAGAGAGTTTATTACATGTTTACTATGTCATTGCTACATTTTTATAAGGTGTTTTTCGTGTTTCATGTATAGGTTTTATTCAATGCAGATGCCCCTTTTCCTCCTTTATATCCCGGGTGACGAAGAAATATAAAACCAGAGGCGATAAGATGGGGTGAGAACTTGATCACGAAGAACCCACCTGAAGTTGTTCATTCTCTAAGCGAGACTACGATTACCGTTGACTTAGGCACCTCTTGAAGTTGTTGTGAAAACCATTTTTTTGTACATTCCACTTGAAGTTTAAGTCTTTTTTGGCACCTACAACTTCAAGTACCATACATTTTGTAGAACCTTACCTTGTGTACGTAAAATACTTTTGTATGGATTTTGTATGGTTGGTATGCAAGTAAAGTTTACATGAAGAAATTTGTATGTTTTTTTTGTCTCGTATACTTCAATTTGACAAGCACTTATAATTCAATTTGGCAAGCACTTATGTACATAAAATACTTATAGGGCAACATGTGAACAGATACTTGTTTGGGGAAACAGGGCTGAGTATTTTATAAAATGTTCTCTGAGTGAATGTCGAATGTATTAAGTTAATTCGGTCACACCCAACCGAAAGTATCAGATTGTTCACTAATGAAGTGTTCGATTGGTACCAACCGAATTGTTTATGAATTGTTTGGCAGGGCTAAACCGAAGATATTTAATAGTTTCGGTTGTAGGTAACCAAACATTAGCAAATCATACGGTCATACGTGACCGAAACTTGTTAGAGGTTTCGGTCGTTTAAGACCGAACAAAATCAAGTATTATAATGTTAAACCACTCGGTCGTATGAGACCGAACGTCGTAGTAACACTCAAGCAATCATGACCGTACTTTCAATATATGTTTAGGCCTGCTTGGCTGAATCTCTGTGAGGAACCAAAAAAATTAGTCATGTAATGACCTGAATGCAACAAAAACTAACAATGACTAACAACCATTAATAAAACAATAAATAACAATCATACGATAATGAATATCATAACACCCTTCCACTAAAAGTGTGCAAATCAAATTAACACATTCATTTAAAGAAAAGTATGAAACAACCAAGTCAACTTAATCACCAATCCTTTACAAAACCATTGTTTGATCAATATCCAAGAACATTCCACCAAAACAAACAAAGACAAAAAGTAATCATTTTTCCCTTTGTACACTTCTTCGGGGGCTGGTCTGTGCTGGAGTGTTTATGCTTATATGGTCCAGAAGCATATCCAACTGTGTGTAATTCTCGATTGAGTCCCTTCTTCAAAAGCACTTGATATTGATGATCCTTTTCCCGTCAGGTGTCTAAGCACATCATTTGCCATCTTCTCTGTCGAGGTCATGGTAGATTCACTGGCCGGCAATGCTTTCCACTTCCGCGCATTGTATACAGCTCGTCTGACATACTACATACGATTAAAAAAAATTATATCAAAAAGTTTGACAATGGAATTGAAAATAAAGGGAAATAGTTGGAAAATCTATATAAGAATAACTTACATCAAGCAAGTCATCATCAACATCATCATCATGGGATCGCCAGTGTTGCCTTCCGGATTATTAACTAATGGGCGAGAAATCTTGTTGAACCATGGGAGATAGTTCGGAGCAACTTCCCAAACATACGAGGCTCTCGCGTCTCTAGTTCTGGCAGACAATACATGATCTTGCCACCTCTACCATATTATGCTTGGAAATTGTACTTCACAAGATATCTTGCAAGAGATTTGCCTCTATTCACTATAGTAAACTTGTAGGAAACTAAGGGGATGCACAATACATGGTCCATCTGGCGCAAAAACCTATCCGGGTGGTACAACTCCGTTATTGATAAGAACTTTAAGGTTCCCGAATAGAACGCAATTTCTGTAATGTCATCGTCATCATCCACCCGAATATCTACATTTGGGTCCCAATTGACCTTAAGCAAAATAACAAGTAGAAAGTTAATAAGAAGTTACAGATTCACAATTCAATCCAAATTTGAATTGACGGGTTTAAACAATAACAATATATTGCTTGCTTGGGCCCTGTTAAGTGACATACGCAACCTCTCTACATTATATCTATTAATACCTTATTTTTCTTCTATATCCACCTACACACACGAGGGAGGGTATCGACGTACTTCATATTGATGTGTGATAGGTGAAGATCTCAATGCTCGTATACCCATTCCTACATACAATAATAAAAACAAATGGATTACATGGATTTATATTTGGAATTTTCATTGAGTGTGAAAAAATGTAAAGAGACAAACCTCAAGCAATGTGAGATAACCCGTAATCTGGCAAGCTTCCACATGACTTGCACTGCCGAGTTGCCGATATAAGCATGCTAGTGCTGCAACACCCCACGCGTATGTATTAATCTCGTCCAAATTCTTCAGCAACTGCAGCAGTTGGACAAGTACTTGCGTGGAAGTCTTGTCGACAAATAGAGAACACCTGAGCATATACCAAAGGTATGCTCATGCCGTGCACTCAACCCGGAGCATACGCTTGTTTTTGTCCTTTTTCATCCTTTTTGGTTCAGTCCCCCATTTTGACTTCAACCAACTTTTCTTGACATTCATGCCCATTTGGGACCGATCGTCGTCTCGGCCTTTTCCTTAGATGCCTCATGGCATCGCGACACCAACTCAATAGCCTCGGACTTGGAAAGTGGCTCAACTATAACCGGTTTTCCAACAATTGGAATCTTCAACAACCTACCCACATCTTCCAGTGTGATTGACATCTCACCAAATGAGAAGTGAAATGTTTTGGTATTTGGCTGTCAGCGCTCCACAAAAGCTGATATAAGGATCTTGTGTCCTTGTACATATGAGCACTCAATAAGTGTGCTCAACCCAAACTGTTCGATAATCCATTCAAGGCTGGTAGTGCTAGGATGACAAGTCTGCAAATCCCAAGCTGCCAATCGAGCCCCATGGTTAATGCATCTAAGAAGGTGTCTTTCCTAAAATTCACAAGTACACAAATTTAGACAATTATCAAATACATAAACAAAAGCGTATTGGAGAATTACTAAATAAAACGCAAGTGCAAAAATACTTTAAAGTTATTGGAGAGTTGCCTTATTCTTCATATAGAGCCATCACATGGTTGTTGAAACTGGCCAATATGGAACGGTCTGTGAGGGCCACCCGGAATAGGTCTCGAAGGTCATCTGTGGCCTTTTCCACTACCCTACTACTTGATAAATCACGCTTCCTATATGCCTTGTCACGTGTCCTTGCTTCCTCATCTTCATCGACTCCCTCAGATTACTCACCCTCACCCTCCTCTTCTCCCTCTCCATTTCTTCTTCTTCTTCTCCCAGAAGATTCCTCTGAATCTTCCTTCCGTGACCCCTCTTCAGAACTCTCAGATTCTCGCTCTTCAGGACCATCTTTTTTCCCTTTCATGCCCCTTTGATTATCCCTCTCCTGAAGTCTCTTCTTCTCCATCTCCAACTCCCTCTTTATCATCAATTGAACCCTCTTCTAATGAGGATTCTTCTCTTTTCTCATCCCCGCCTCTCTCACTATCTCCACTCCCCACAGCTCCTCCCTTTAATTTTCCCTCACCAGTCCCCTATTCTGATTCCTCGTCGGATTCCTCTTTAGATGAAGATCTTGACTCTTCCACTACATGCCCCTTGTTTTCCTTTCCTTCCACCACGTTACATTGTTCGATTTGTACCGTTCTTCTTCACTTGATTCGGAAGAAGATCTGAGGACTATGCTTAGGAGGTCGCAACATCAATAGGATTTGTAACGCGTTCCAATTGCTTGGACTTTTCTATATGAAGTTGTTTGTGATCTCCACCATCCACCACAAGTGCTTGTCGCCGGCAAGGCACCGATCTCCTCTCTTGTTACCAGCCTCTTCGGACGACCCATCCCTATAGTGAAAAATACAAGTTATAATATAAGATTTGACAAACTTTAAATATATTGAAATCAATAAGGTTCGGTCAAGCAGGACCAAAACTTGATTGTAAGTTCGATCATATAAAAATGAACTTCAATCATAGTTTCGGTCACATGCATCCAAAATTCAGTCAAACATTCGGATGCATGTGACCGAACCTCAACATAAGGTTCAGTTGTACATGACTGAAACTCAAACATAAGGTTCGGGCATCAACGATTGAAGCTTGTGTTGGAGTTTCGGTACTGGACAACTGAACCACCTGAAAACCACATCAAATAATTAGACAACATTACCTATCAACCAAAACAACAACAACACCAACAAATTGTACAACAAAACAAACACAAACAACAAAAACTTCAATCAAATGCTCACCTTCAATTCAACGAAACACTTGAGCCTGAAAGTCAATTACTCCCAACGCCTCATCCTTCATCCCAGCAGCACGGTGATGATACATGCAAACACTCACCAACCAATCTATGGGGTTTAAATCACTAAGAACAACTCATCAATCATCAAGAAACTTGGAGATTCAAGGGTTTGCTGGGAGGTAGGAACGAATCTGTTCCAAATTCTTGTAGGGTGCCCTCCTCAACAGGGGTATTTTAGGGATTAAATGAATTTTGGGGTGCCCTAATCACTATATGGATTGCACTAATCAAGTAGCTTGCCCTTACACTTATGTGGGGTGCACATAAAACTGTGCGTAATTAAATAAATGGTGCGGCTATGTGCACCCTACAAATTGATTTGGGCAAAACACTTAATTTTTTCTCTTCATTTCTCAAAATGCCCTTAATTCAAATGACACTTTTACCCTTTATAAATTCTAGAATGACCCACATACCCTCATCTTCTTCCCACTTTGTGCACCCCACACTAGTTTCCACACTTTGACCCCGATGAATATTCCGACGACCAGCGACATGAAGTTGCGCTTTCGATCACCACGAACATCGTAAGAGTCAATTTCTTCATTGTTATTCTTTGAAAACATGGATTTGCAATGTTTTTTATGCAATTAATGGTTCATGAAATTTTGGATTTAGATTGTTAAGGCATTGTTGCGTTGCTTTCTTTGGTGGATTTTAACATAAGTAATGGAGCAAGGACGTGCGGAAGTGATGAACGTGCAAGATGGAAAGGTATTGATTCATGTTTTTTATCTTTTTAATGTTTCGGGTACACGTTGGTGCCCATAAATCGCACTGTCATTTGGCCCTGCGGGACCAATTGGAAAGCATTTGTTCGGTCGAAAAAAAAATCGATTATGTAGATTTAGCTCGGTTAACACTGACCGATCAATATACTTATGTTTGATTAATTGCATTCGAGCAGACGTTGTTCAATCGGTACATTCTTACCGACCAAGCATACATTTTTAAGTTTGTTTGATTTTTTTGTAGTTTATAATGCAAGGAGATTTGGTCTATTTTAATAGTTTTATCAACCATTTGTAGGGTGGAGATTTGTGTTTCTACTTCATATGTAATGACCAGCTCTAATGCGGGGGTGATTGAGTTCACTTCCAACATCTCAGTTTGAAAGTGTGTAAGGTGGTTAAGGAAAAACTCGATGGATGAGTTAAATGGGTTCAAAGTCGAAAGGCACTAGTATCAAGGAACATGTGGTTTGTCGGAAGGAGATCATAAATGCAACAAGTCATACATTTGCTTGACACCATGGTTACCTATCGTGGCATAGAAAAAATGACGAAACAGAAGTTGTTATTGTTTTGGGCTCATCCCGACTCCATCAAGTTCTTGCGATGTTTCCCGCTAATTTTATTTATGGATGGCACGAACAACACCAACAAATATCGCATGCCTTTACTTGAGATCATTAGTGTGACGTCGACTGGATTATCTATCGTCATGGGTTTTGCGTTTATATCCGCAAAGAAAAAATGATGACTACATTTGGGCTTTGGAGAATCTCAATAATCTCATGGATAGGTAGGGTAAACCTAATGTGATACTTACTAACAGGGAGTTGGGGTTGATGAATGCAATTGAGTCGGTATTCCCCATGTCGACTCACCTTATATGTAATTGGCACATTAATCGGGGCGTGATAGGAAACAAAAAGAAATATTTTGCAAGTAATGAAGACCTCAACCTTTTCTTGAGTAGGTGGAATGCCTTGACAAGTGCCACAACTAAAGTTCCTTCACTACAAGAATGACTAATTTGGTCGCCAATTATTGTTTTTTAACCGGGTTGGTTAAATATTTGATGGAGACATGGGTTAGAGGTTAGAAAGAACGCTTTGTAAAAATGTGGATAGACAAGACATTGCATTTTGGACATGGTACGACCGACAGAGTTGAAAGCATGCACAATACTTTGAAAAAACGTCTTCGACACTCGAAAGGGAACTTTAAGGATTTGTGGCGAGTTATTCATAGTATGTAGAAGGCCAACATACACAGATCAAGGCTTCTTTTGAGACGAGTTTGAATGTTGTGCAACATGGGTTTGGCGATACGTTGTACCGTATATTGCGAGGATTTGTGTCGCAGTATGCGTTAGTGCATATTCGCAATGAGGTGGAACGTTTTGAAAATGTTGGCACTGATCCAATTAGGTGTGGATGCGCATTGCGCATGACATTTGGCCTTCATGTGCCCACAAAATTGCCACATACTAACTGTCAGGCTCGCATATACCTCTAAACGATGTTCACGTACATTGGCTGAAATTGAGCGTGAACCCAGATCAAGTGGGCAATCGTATTAAATACAATTTCAAAGCTGATATACAAAGGGTTATTGAGAGGTTTGAAAGTGTCCACACCGAAGATTTTCGCATGCGTATTGTGCAGCAGCTTTGAGAGATTAGTTGTCTGTTATCGGCGGTTCTAATTGAAAAATTAAAGACAAGGGGGAGGCAGGCCTCACAAACGAGGAAGGGAAAAGTGTCACGTGAGGGTAAAAGGAGGAAGGTCATTAAGAAAGACGAGGGCGACATATCTACCAAGTGATATCTAAGCCATCACGAGTACGTTCTTCATCCAGAATTGGTACCCATTAAGGGTAGTCGTGACATGTTCATAGAACTTGCCATGTTTGCATAATGTGCGTACAAATGGTTTTCGCAGTGTTGCCCCTGAATAATGGTTGGATCACATTGAAAGGGTTGACGATGTCAGGGGAGATGGCAATTGTGGTTACCGAGTAGTTGCACAAGGCCTTGGACATAATAAAGATGATGCATGGAAGCAAATCCACAATTATATGTATTGGGAGCTTCATGGCTATCAAGATCTATGGCGCGGAATCCTTAGGGAAGATCACTATGACAGGACTATACAAGCCATGCAGCACTACAACAACACTGCGGACGCTTCATTTCAAAAGTGGATGACAATGCCCGAAATGGGATTGTCATTGCTACGTGTTATAATGTCGTTGTATTGTTTCTATCATTGAGTGGTAGCATGACCTTCCTGCCACTCCGGGGCGCACCACCATCTTCGCCAAGTGACAGAGTCGTATTTGGGATGACACACGTTAATGGAAACCACTTTATGATGGCAAGTTGCACTAATTTTTCTTGTGTTACCTATTTACTTTATCAATCACTCTTCGACATAATACCGAACTACCGCACTTATGCATGTGTTATTCAAGGTCGACTCCCATTTCCTACAATTGTATCCGGGATGGCAAAAACATATACAACCTAAGTCGATAGGATGAGGTGAAAACTTGAACACCAAACCCCACTGCAAGTGCTAAATTCTCAAGTTGGGTCTCCCATCACAATAGACTTGGGCACACCTTGATTAGGTGTACATTATTTGCACAACACATCATATATTAATTTTTAAATAATGTCATCGTATCGGACTTGCAATAATTTTGTGCGCATCCGGTACATGAAGTATAGTTAGGTGTTGTTTATTAATTTTTTGTATAATCTGATACATGAATGTATAAGATGTTCTTGAAATGATGGAGTTATAGGTTTTGTGATTTTTCATTTGTTTTATGATCTGTTCGATCAACAACGATCGAGTAAAGTGATGCTCGTTATTTGTTGTTGACCAAACAAAATGTTTACTTGTGCATAGTTGTTTGTTCGGTCAGACTCTAACGATGAGTAGTTCATTGATCGGTTATGTTACATCGAACTATGACGTTTAAGTCGGTTTTGAAAGACCGAACAAAATCTTAATAAGTACTTCAATTTTTGTTCGAAAGTATATAATCGATTTGTTTTCAACTGCTCGGTACAAAGGAACTGAATAATACACGTTAATCTGATTTACAATGATCGAATAATATCAAAACGACGTGCTCGAATGTTGGATCGATCGTGCTCAACCGATCGTGACAACAGTACTCGGTGAAAACTCACCGAACACACCATGAAATGACACATTTTGAATTTGATTAGTTGCATGTACTTTACCAATGTAAAAGAAACAAAATTCACAACAAGCGAGAATACATTCTCATTTAAAATACTCGTAATAGCACAACAAGATTCATTCACAATTGAAATTAAAAATCATGCACGTCAATTTTAATAAGCAAAATAGTACATAAAACTCAGTCAGCGGTTGACAAAAAATCCTAGAAGAAGGGTTTCAAGTCCAGCTATTCTTGGCTTGGCTCCTCGAAGGTCCGACTCTTTGAACGTAACTGATAGACAAAATAGAAAAAACAAGGATCACACAAGTAAGCCAATACGTAAATCATACCAAAATAATTTCAAATTTGTGCACGAAAGTAAAAGGTAACGTAAGTGCACACACCTTGTTTAACCGAGTACTATCAAGTGTTATGCGAAGTTGGTGTACATGATCTAGGTTCATGCCCTGCTCCGACTTCACGATCCACCTTGACACACGGGGAAGGTTCCCAACATAAGTTGGGTTCGGCATGCTTCAAGCGAACCACATCAAAGTGGTCGTGTACCCATCCCTGCAAAAGAGAAAACAAAGTAAGTCATTCGAACTAAAATAAAAATAAAAATAAAATATTCAACAACTTAAGATGAACGCACATCTAACAATGTCAGATACCCATCAATCTGACATACTTTCACCTAGGTCGCCGATTCTAGTTGTCGATACAAGTACGTTAAAGCGGCTGCACCCCAAACATATGTATGGAACTCTTATAAATTCTCCACCAATGCTAGAAGTTCAACCGGGACCAATGTGGATGTCTTGTCAATGAATAGAGTGCACCCTAATAGGTATCAAAATATGCTCGGGTCGTGCACTCAACCCTGCAGGAAACACTTGCCTTTTCTTGTTACCTTTCTTTGAAGGTTTTAGTAAATCTCCCCATTTTGACTTCAGCTTAGGACTTTAAAACCTTATGGTCTTTGTTCAACTATTTTTTAGTTTCCTCCTCTGACACTTGGAGTGTCCCGATCATCAACTCAATCGACTCATCCCTGGACATCAAATGACAGTCTACAACCTTTCCCATCACGGAATCTTCAACAACATGGTGACATCCTCCAGCGTGATTCACATTTCACTGAATGGTAGGTGAAATGTGTTGGTCTCTGGCTGCCATCTCTCTATGAAGGTCGCTATCAGAGTCCATGTGCCTTCTTGTATGTGCACTTGGTCAGCGCACTCAATCCGGATACCTAAATAATGCTTTGAAGGCGAACTCTGTCTCGGCAACACTTCGCCAAATCCCATTGTACCAACCGCAAGCCATGATTGATACATCTTAGGAGGGTCGTTCATGAGAAATATCCGAGTCTGTACAAGCAATATATATATATATCCAAAAAAATAAAAAGTCAACAAAGTTAAGAAACAATTGAGAAACACTCTATTCGATTTGAATCAACCGAACTAAACCCATGTGGTCGGTGTCAGGTAACGATTGAAATATATCCACTTGGTTGGCAACAACCGAAGAGAATGAGTTAGTTCGGTTTATGCGACCCGAATAGAATGTTTATAATATATATATATTTAAAAAATAATAAGTCAACAAAGTTAAAAAGTAATTGAGAGACACTCTGTTCGGTTCGAATCAACTGAACTAAACCCATTTGTTCGGTCTAAGGTCACCGAGTGAGATATATTCACTCGATTGGCACCAACCGAACATAATGAATCAGTTCGGTTCGTGAAAATCGACTAGAGTGTTTCTAATTCAATTTGTCAGCCATTCCTTACTATTTCAAATTTATTTAATTAAACTCATACGTAGCTTATCATTCCATATCGCAGCGGCGACATGATTGTTAAAACTCTCAGCAATGTCTGGTTCTTAGGCCCTCCAGGGAACGATGTAAAGGTGTCATCTGTTGACTTCTTGCCTTTAGGGGATCCCGGCTTCTCCTTGCCGCCACCCTTTGCAACGGCCTTTTTCCTCACCACAACTACCTTTTCTTCTTTTTTTTTTCTTCTTCTTCTTCTCGCTCTTCTTCTTCTTCGTCTCTACTTTCTTCATTATCATCACTTGATCCCTGAATCACCTTCTCCTTCATCTCCACCCTCCTCCTCTAATTTTTCACCACTATCACCTTATCCTCCATTTTTCCCCACTTTCTTCTTTATCTTCACTGTTTTCTTCTCCACTTACTTGTTCGCCTTCTTCTTCGGATGACTCAGATGAAGATTGATTGTTTCTTTCTTGTTCGCCTTGTTGGGTGGCTTCTTCCTTACTCTTCTTAGTTGAGTCGGCCTTTGGTCGTTGAGCTGCATTAACTTGGCTCGTACGTATGGCCAACTCCTTGCCAACCGCTTCCGAGGCTGGTGATGCGGATGCCTCGTTAGGTAAATCACCAACTTCATTAGCTCTATTACCCCGTCCCAACTCCTTTAATTTTCTATACGAAGCTGATTGAGTTCTACGACCACCATGCACTCCCTTCAATTGTCCGGCCCTAGTCTCCTCCCAACTGAAAGTGTTCATGGTGCGAGCCACACCTATAACAATAACAAAAATAGAAGGTCAAAATCAACATTACCTAATTACTTAAACAATTTTAAAAATAAAGAAAATATAGCTCTTCATAACATGTGGTTCGATTAACAAGGACAAAACTAAAATGAACAAGTCGATGGATATAAACAAACCAAAAAACTCTTGATCGGTCAAGGCCAACCAAACCAATGACTCTCAATCGATGATGTTTCACCTAATAAATAGCCTAACGACCTTACACACAAGTACACAACAATTACTCATTATAAAATAAAGAAGATAATACTCATCAACTAAGTGATACAACTAGTACTAGTCGGGTTAAGTCCACCGAGGGAATTTAGTTTACTCGGTCTTCTACAACCGAATGAGTTTTATTCACTCGGTCTTACAATACTAAATAAATCTCAATCGGTTCAACGTGACCTATCAAACACAATTAGTTCGGACATGTGTGTCCGAATGAGACTATACAGATCAAAATCAATTTAAAACCTCTAAATGTGATTGATTCTAGTGTTAACAACAAAAATAAGCCAACTATAAGTTCTCGGAAATGAAATAAACCTACCAACCACATCCAGAAACCAAAAATACCTAAATCTACCGGATGACATTGAACTCACATTCGAATAAACGAATTCAATCACATTAAACAAGGTACGAATGACAATGAACGCTTAGATAACAACAATTAATCATCGATTCAACATCCGAATTCAACAAATACGTGAAATCTCACCTTCCAAATTCGATAACACTTTGAGCCCTAGAAAGGAAAACTCTCTCGCAACAATGAAAACCTCGACGTCGACAGCCTGAGGAATGCGGGAATGCATCGAGATCGAGATGACGCGAAGATGAAAAGCCCTCTGATGAACTAGTTGCTCTTCTTCTTCCCATCTTCTTCACTATTTCAACTAGTTCGATTCGATTTGTGTGTGTGGGGTGCGCAAGGGTAATTTAAGAAAGTAGTCAATTTTTTTGGGTGCCCACATTTTTATTAGGTGTGTTTTCATCTTGTCGTTTGCCTGTATAAATTTGTGGGTTGCAGGTAGCCGCAGCATTAAATAAATTAATATGAAGATGATTCGAAGATAGTGGTCAAAATCAAATGGGTACAAGTACCAAATGATTCACTGATTTGGGGTATATGTCACAATCACAGGTGCACTCAATTTGTATGAAGTGTGACAAGTGTCTCTAGGTGACGTGCCGACTATTTTTTTCTCGAAAAAATAATATATGTTATTATATAGATGGAAAGAGAAAAAAATTCCACGTGTCCAACCCTTTGCATGGCATCTTCTCGGTCTAAAGCGTAATAGAACATGCTAGCTCCATAGGATTTTAAAATAACTACCATTCATTCCTTCCTCAACATTTGTCAAAGTGAAACCAAAAGAAATTGTCAAAGTTACACTTTGATTACTTTGTAGTCATCAATGAAAATCAAGCTATAAAGGTTCAAAGAATTTCAAATGCAAGTCATTAAATATACATTAAACTGAGGAGATCGATGAGAGAGTTTGATCCACATAGTGAACCTTAACTAATGAATTTCAAAAGTTTAAGGCTTTGTTATTGTTGGTTTATCATTGTGACTAACTATGAGGTTGTGCACGAGGGAGGTGAACATATGAGAATAAAACTAGCTATAGGTGTTAGGGCGCAACTGAATAGTAAATTTAAAGTTTGGTGGTTTGTAAATTAGTTATAACAAAGAAAGACAATTTCAAGGGGCGGGTTGATCTCGTATGATGGCTCGAGTTGCATCATATTTAATCAACATCTCAAGTTCAAGTCCTAAATATTATAGTCCTCTTAAAATTTAAAGTAAGAGTTGGCCACCCTTTAGTCATCCTATTCGGCTCAAGTCTAGATTAGTAAAGATCTAATGACTTTGAATATTGAATGATTTTAAATAAAAAAAGGAAAATATTAAGTTATACATGCTTTCGTGACAACATAGGTACAATATTGATAAGATCCATTTGATCATGCATTGAGATGTGTGCACAAATATTTTAATGTGTATCCAATAAACCACATCAATATTGTACTTCAAGGTTGTAATAAAAATATATAATAACCATAGCATTTTTCAATAAAAATATAGAGAAATACAACGACAAATATTTTTTTAAAATGCTTCTTTATTTTATTTTATTTTTGCCAGCTCACCATCAATTGCCCTTAATCGAGTAAAATGGAAAAGTTTGATTCATGTAGCAAACTCCAATTAAAGTTTGATCCATGTAGTAGACCCCAATTAAATTGGGACTGAGGCTATATTAATATTGTTGTTGTCGTTGTTGTGTTGTTGTTGTTGTTGTGTTTATTTATTTTTTTTGCCAAAATAAAAATTTTCTTTTATGAAAAATATTAGAATGACAACAAAAATATCTAAAAAAGACTAGGGTTGCCAGTGGGCAAGGCGGGGAGGGATCGTAATTACCCTCCCTCTCCCCAGCTGGGTGGAGATTTATTCCTGCAAATTCCTCGTGGGTCGAACTTTGCCGGCCCACACCCCATTCCGCGGGGATCCTGCGGGGCAAGAAGTCCCTACGGTACCCCATCAATTTTGTAAAAAATATTAATTTTGATCTTCATTCCTTTATTATTTTGACATTTAAGTAGTACTACTTTCTCAATTTAAAAAAAAAAAAATTTCTCAAATTGAAGGATTAAGGTAGATTTATTTTGTTGATCGAGTTACAAGTTATCGTGCTTAATTGAATATATAAGATTTCAAAACTAGTATGGCAAATATATTTTAATGATATGCTAAATATAATATTATATATCTTTATGATATAATATATATATTATATAATTAATTTAATGGTAAAAATAAATTTTATTGTCGGAGATTTTGAGTTTCATTCCATATATTACATATGTTATTTAAGTAAAAAAAGTTATATAATTTTTGTTGGAAAATCATAAAAAATGGAGAATGTTATGTTTGGGATGCGGGGCGTAGAATCCCCGAGGTTGAGAATAATTCTCATCCTCGCATTGCTTTGCATAGTAGGGCAATATTTTGTCCCCTACCCCGTCACATGGAGAGCAAAAAGTGAGAAATCGACACTGCGGGAAACGGGGATTCTTCGCCCCACTTGTAACCACACAAGATACAATAACTCATAAAATCCCTCTATATGATATTAATATCATATTATACATTTAGATTTGTATACACATACATTTTAAGGTACGAATAAATGGCTAGGTACGCATAAATAAATGGTTAATATATTTAATGATATGAAGTGTGACAAAATGTTGTCATTCTGTATTTTATTTCACATTTGATTGCAACAAGTACAGTGTATCAGGTCCAACACATTCTCGAACACATTCAAATGACTGACAGTGTCAGATATTCATACAAACATACTTTCAAACACTTTCCACATTCATTAGCATTTTTAACTTCCATGACCGGGACGTTCAGTACTCCCAACTTGGCCCCACGCTTAAAAAATAAAACAAATCAAATAATAAACTAAAACGCACTTTTATCACAAAAACAGTTCTACTCCGTTGAATACACATCGAGATTACCACACACACATAATCATAAATTCGCGCGGTTCCCTGAACAACATAGAAAACATTACTTGTTTGTCACCGACCTGATTTGAATAAAACAAAAAAAGTCCTCCCTAACGTAACACTAAAACGAATTCGCCGGACACTAATGCGTATCTCTACGTGTTTCATAAATGGCTTGTAAATGACCCATTAAAAAAGAGCGTCTGCTATGTGCACCTCAATTATTTATGATGGCACATCTAAAAATATATTAATTTACATATATTTTGAGGTGCCCTCATAAATAATTGAGGTGCATATAGCAGTGCTCTTAAAAAATTAGACTCGACGTAAATTGTTTAGTAAGAGAGGGGTCGATTGAAGGTGATTGGGGATACATTAATTATAAATAATCTAAATGATTTGAAATTTGGGAACGACACCATTAGTTACACTAAAACAAAAGCAATAAAAAAGTTTGATCTTTATAGCGGATCTCAATTATTTTGTGATT
Organism: Stephania yunnanensis; assembly: GCA_039657365.1. Classification (NCBI taxonomy): domain Eukaryota; kingdom Viridiplantae; phylum Streptophyta; class Magnoliopsida; order Ranunculales; family Menispermaceae; genus Stephania; species Stephania yunnanensis. The sequence goes on along the minus strand of CM077587.1, from coordinate 49,991,885 downwards.
GTGATTATATTGTTGTTATTGTTGATGATCTCTATTTGTTTCATCAATTAGTAATCGTTGAATGTGACATAGTGGCAGTAGAGCAAGTGTTTAAAGCATCTCCAACTAGCATTATTTTGACACTAATGAAGTGCAATACACCCTAAAGAGACCACTAGGTTCTCCAACTCAACACTATCTTGTGGTGCACAATCCTACGTGGATGGCGGTACCACACTATTGTTCACTACACTAAATCTTAATTTTTTTTTTGTTTTTATCTTTCTAACCATTTCTATTTTTATAAAGTATTCAACATTAAAATTGATTAAAATGTAATAAAATAACAAAAATAGTAATAAAGTATTAGTAAACATTAAAATTGATTAAAATGTAAAAGATAGCGTCAGTAGGTTAGAGGAGAAATCAATATTTATTAGCATTAAAGTTGCACCATTTTAATACAATGGTTGTAGATGTTCTTATGTACTAACTAAGATAAATGTCTTATATTTGAGTTTTTGTTAATTGCAAAGTTTTTTGAATCCACTTAAGTTATGAAAATTGGTGCATCTATTCAATTTTGTGGGACATAACATGAGTACATATTTGAGAATCATTATAAAATTGCTAAATGGCCTAAACTGCTTTTGTAAATCGATGTGACTTTCAGTATAACACCATTCTTGTATTTTTATTCAATTTTAGGGAGTAAGTCATAAAGTGTGTTGAATGATACGTCATGAACATACAATACATATAGGTAGGCATATTAAAGGAGACTCGTATAAAAACCTAGTAGAAAATTAGGTGTGCTTCGTCACGCCTGGTCGTTACGAGAATCCTGTGAGTGCTTCGCTCGCACAAATCTCTCCACTCTTCTTCAACAACATTTCAGAACAAATTCTCGATCTCTCTCTCTCTCGCTCTCGCTCTCGTTCTCGCTCTCTCGACCGTTCGATCGATCTCAATTTCGCTCTTCTTCTTCTTCTTCTTCTTCTCCGATGGCGAAGACGGTGTTGGTGACGGGCGGGGCGGGCTACATCGGAAGCCACACGGTGCTGCAGCTTCTGATCGGAGAGTTCAGAGTGGTGGTGGTTGATAATCTCGATAACGCCTCCGACGTCGCCATAGAAAGAGTCGCGGAGCTCGCCGGGGAGCGCGGGAGGAATCTCGAGTTTCATCAGGTGAGGATTTTGTGAAATGGAGTTGCTTTTTTATTTCTTGGTGGTTTTAGGGTTCTATTTTGGTGAATTGGGAGTCCTGTTTGGTTTCTGGTTTGGTTTTTGTGATTTGGAGACAGTTTTTGGTTTTGGTTTGTGAATTTGAGGATTGGAGGTTGATCAATTAGGTTTTTGGTTTGTTGATGTGGCTCTTGAATTGTGATCCCGTGAACTGATTTTGGAGATTTTGAGGTTTCTAGTCGGATGGTTAGGCTTTTGGTTGATTTGTTATGAAAGTAATCTGAAAAAAATGCCTTCAATTTCTTGCCAATTGTGATTCTGTGAACTAATTTTGGAAATTTTGAGGTAGAACGTCGGACGAGGACGATTAGGCGTGTCCTTTGGTCGATTAGCATTGCATGTTTCAAATTGATGAAAGTAATATGAAAAATTGCCTTCAATTTCTTGTCAAATTTTGATTAAGTGAACTAATTTTGGAGATTTTGAGGTAGAACGTTGGATGATTAGGCGTGTTTGTTCGATTATTGTTGCACTTTTCGAATTGATGAAAGTAATTTGAAAAAAGATTGCCTTCGATTGGTTAATAATTCTCACTATTGTGAGTTCCTTTTTTTTTTCTTTTCTGTTCTGGAATAATTGCTGTTTTATTTTATTTTATTTTATTTTTTTGGATTCTAAGCAGATCGACCTTCGCGACAAACCAGCTTTGGAGAAGCTTTTTGCTTCAAAAAGTAAGTTTCTACTGTGTTTTGTAGATTTTTTTTTTTTGGTTGTTTCATAATGGTCACTTTTTCATTATCTTATATAAAATAACTTTGCGGGTACTAATGCTTTGTATGATTGTTTTAGTAGTGTTGTGCAATTATTGCCTGTATTGCATAATTTGTTTTCTGGTATCTGGATCATTTTATCGAATCTCTGCAACATCTTATCATTTCTCGATGTAATTTTCAGATCAAACAAGATTTTCGACAACGATCACTTTTTGAGAGTTCATAAAAATTTCAGCCAAAAAATGCTATCTTGTCATTTGAAGATGTAATATTTAGGGTCATATTAAAAAAATGAAAAAAAATATTTAGGATCATATTCTTTTATGTACTGCAACATTTTTCTAACCTTTTAGCATTTCCCTTGCTACTGACATTGCAGCTTTGATGCTGTGATCCACTTTGCTGGGCTGAAAGCTGTTGGGGAAAGTGTTCAAAAACCATTGATGTACTACAACAACAACATCACGGGCACAATCACACTATTGGAAGTCATGAGTGCTCATGGTTGCAAAAAGGTTTTGCCCTAAATATGCTTACCTCAGTTATGAAGTCGGAATTATGAGATCCAGATGTTTGTAATCATCTAGACTCTAGAACTTGTTTGTATCATCTGCATCACCTCTGCATCTGTCTGATCTGTTGCTTTCCAACGTATTTCAGCTTGTGTTTTCTTCATCAGCAACTGTTTACGGATGGCCAAAGGAGGTTCCCTGTACAGAAGAATTCCCCATCTGTGCTATGAATCCATATGGGCGAACCAAGGTATATTTTTGGCAGTTTTCTTAATCTGTTTTATTTCTGTTTCTGTGAGAAGTGGATATCCGAATTTCTTGACTTGGGTCCACGTATACAAACCTGAAAACATTTTAATTTCAATATCCTAATTACCTTTTCATCTGCTGTACTCGGTCCTTGCAGCTCTTCATTGAAGAGATATGTCGTGATATCCACCGATCAGACCCTGAGTGGAAGATTATATTACTTAGATATTTCAATCCTGTTGGAGCTCATCCTAGTGGCTACATAGGTGAAGACCCTAGGGGAATCCCAAACAATCTGATGCCGTTTGTGCAGCAAGTTGCAGTAGGAAGACGACCTGCATTGACAGTGTATGGTACCGACTATTCAACGAAAGATGGCACAGGGGTAGTATTGCTAACCTTTTACAAATGATTTGTTGATTATGTTTATTCCATGTAAGTTGTCTGGTTCGAGTTTCATGCCAAGTGTGTCTAACCAACTGATGCAAGGTGCATCCATTTGAAATAAAATGGCATGGTTGATGATGCTAAAATTAGCAGAATTTGATTACTTTTCTGAGTAGATTAAGCTTATTTGATTTTCTAGGATTTTTTTTTCATGTGGAATCCTTATAAGCACAACTGCTATGTTCCTGTGATTATTGCAGCAATCCTTAGGACAACCATTTTACGGAACTTATCTGATGTGGATGTTTATAGTTGTTATTCTGTATAAGTACGTTGTATGTTTCAATGAATTTCTTTAATGTTTAAGATTGTCGATGCAACTGGCTCTCTTTTATTGTTGACTAATTCAACTGGAGGAATGAATGGGAAAGGACAATAACAGCACTGCTTCGTAAAAAAATCCTCATAGTTTATGTCTAGACCTCCTTGGAGAGTTGTGCATCATATCTTATCCCTTTTGCAAATGATTAGCTTTTCATATGTTTGGCCTTAATAATAAAAGTTCTCATCTGATGTGTTTGTGTAAGTCACAAAGTTTCATTATGCTCATAACTTGCCACTGTTGAGAATGAGCTGAAGGAAAGCATTTCCTCTGTACATTACTGAGTAGCATTGCGATCTTCCTAAAAATTTATATTTTTTGCAGCATTTTGTTGTGATCTGAATGTTTCATTTTTTAAGGTTTATTGGATGATTTCTACATTATATCTGGCCTCTTCGTTTGAGTATGCGGTCTTATTGTCGAGATAGGTTTTTTGTTCTTCATTTTTGTTATATTTCTTATTTCTAGGAATGTGTTTTAGAAAAATGACAACTCTTATATTCATTCAGGTGCGGGATTATATTCATGTTGTCGATTTGTCTGATGGACACATTGCTGCCTTGAACAAGCTATCGGATGCTAAAATAGGTATATACCTTGATTATAAGTGCTTCCCCTCTCTTCCTCTATGTGAGTGTGCTTGATTTGGCTTATGTGCAGTACCACTTTACCCTTTTCTTTTTGTGGGTGTTGGCTACATTGGCAGTGTGTCTAAATGAGTGTATTTTGTCATTGTATTAGTGAGGTGAGAGGAGGCACATGTGTCTGGCCCTATAGAGTGTCTCAATTTTCCAATATTTTGTGGGGTGGGTTCTTTTTTCATCCTCCCAATGGTCCTCATCTGCCATATTAGATCTGATTGGTGTCTATCATTTTTGGTGAAATATTTTGTGGGTAAATCTTGACTATTTTTCTTGTTCGTAGCGCTTATTTTGTATGATTCTTTGCCCATGCTTCTTCTTTAGCAAGCTAAGAGCCTCATTAGGTTTTGTGAGATTTGACCTTGGACCTTGGTTTCATGCTGTGGGTAATAGATTTCTTAATAACACCTTCAGGAAACAGGTCCTCACTTTCATGTCTAAAATTTTCGTTTTAGTCATTTTCAGCTCAATGGTATTCTTTGAAATTACAATTATCATTTGTATGGATGTTACTAGTCATCCTCATTAAGAGGAAGAGAATTATCTTTATCTTGAAAAGAACATCTTTGGGTTTTAATTGGTAGTAGGCTTATAGTTGCCTTGGTGTTTTTTCGTGTCTCTTAGGTTGTGAAGTGTACAACTTGGGAACTGGAAAAGGGACCTCTGTCTTGGAGATGGTTGCTGCATTTGACAAGGCATCTGGAAAGGTATTTGTTTGTAATTAATAGCCAGTCTTGATGAATCTTTTTATTTGATAAAATACTTTTCTGCAATTCTGATTTTCATACAATTACTTGTTTTTTTTAAAAAAATTGATTTATGATTGTGTTTTTCTGAATTGTAATTTCCAAAGAGTTACTGGTTTCCATTTTTTTGAAATTTGGAATTCAATCCTTCCGCTATGTTATTTAGTCCTGTAAGGATATTCATCTGCTAGGCTATCATGCAATTGCTGGTAATTATTATTGTTACCCACAAATAATTTTAAGTGCTACTTGGGCACTTCTATTTGGTTAGGGGGGTTTAAATGACTTGGAAAGCACACCATCAGTTGCACAAAATCGAGCGCAATGAAAGAGTTTGATCCATGTAGCCGACCCCAACTAATTGGGCTTGGGGCTTTGTTGTTGTTTGTTTGTTATATTCATGTAACATATGAACCTAATTTGAACTATAAACATATTCCTTTTCCTTTGTTCATGTCAATCCAAAATGAGGATTAGATGACTATTCATTGAGTTTCTATCTCAGTTTTCCTTGTTGCTGGCCGCTTGTCTTATATTTTCTCTTTTTTTGTGGCTTTTTTTTTATCTGAGCTATTTTTCTTTTTCCAGAAAATCCCTCTGGTTATGGCAGGGCGACGGCCTGGTGATGCTGAGATTGTATATGCATCAACAGAGAAAGCCGAATGTGAGCTACATTGGAAGTAAGTAAATATCAACTCAGACACAGACAAATAATAGAGCAATGCATATTTTTGAAAATAAAATTTGGAAGAGTAAAATTTTTATGTATGTGGAGGAATTAACTATATCCCTGTGAAAACCAAGAGTTAGAAATTTTCCACATAATCGTAGGACATAGACTCTCCTTTACAAAATGTGCTTCATTACGTGCAATTATGTCATTCTCTCAGTCCACCATCCAAACTATGTCCTTCTCATATTTACCTGATGGAAAGTCTATCTAAATGCGAAAGCTTAGGCAAATCCATTCACTCGTCAACTTTCTTAATTATCGTAAATTCTATTCCTTTTACGCCAAATAGACCAAATGTTACTTAGTATATACTCCTTAAATGTCAAGACACCGAAGTGGCTTGCTAATTATTCCTCTTTTGAACACCACCTGTCCATTCCAAATCTTTTCCAATTATTGATACCAAAATGAGAATGACCCGCTGATTCACCTTCTCATGATCATAGATGACTGCAATGAGTTGAAACTGAAAGGAAGCCTTATTATTCTAATACTGCCTTAATGTTGGCCTTCTCAGAAGCTGAATATTCTCAGTTTAGACAGAGTAAAAGTACTTCAACTAATATTAGGATGTTGCTCAAATGAGTGAAAGGAGGCATGGCAAGTAGAGTAAATGAAATGAATTTTCATTTATTCATTTGATCCCTGAACATTTGAATGTAGTTCTAGGTTTGAATTCCAAATCCGATCAATTTCTTCATCCAGCCATGAATACTCTTTTACCACTTGGGGCAACACGATTCCTGCACCAGTATTAAAAACAACGAAAATTGCTTTTATGCTAATCTATGTCAGCATCCAAGTCTATAAGCGAGCATCCAAGTCTTGCTTGTTTTCTAAAATTAGTATCTATTTTAAATAGGCAAATAGTATCATTTATTTATTTGGTTTCTGAACTTTCACGTTTTTCTTGATATGGTCCTCAAACTTTCATCAGTTCACTTTTGATCTCTGAACTTTCATTTCACTCTACTTTTGGTTTGGAGAGTAACGGATACTAACGAAACAATTTACAATCAGTTTTTGGGTTGATGAATCAATTGTAAACTGCCTGTGAATTACTCGTGAAGCGCTTTGTTAGCAACCGTTGTTCTCCAAACTTAACAAAAAGACTAAAAATATAGGAAAATGAAAGTTCAGAGACTAAATGTGAATTGATGAAAGTTTGAGAACCAAGTCAACAAAAGCTTGAAAGTTCGGAGACCAAATGATACTTATGCCTATAATTTATTGAAGATCTAGAGACGTAGGCTCTTAGCCACCTAGATGTGCTGAAGTTGGACTACTGAAAAGACTGATTAAACAAGTTCTCATTAAGCTTTTATTATCGAAGTACAGAAAGAGCCATGCTGCATGTCCATAATTTACAAATTTCTAAGTAATCCTCTCTGGTTCTAATCATTCTTAATGACCTTGCAGAGCTAAGTATGGAATCGACGAGATGTGTCGCGATCAGTGGAACTGGGCTAGCAAGAACCCTTGGGGCTATGGATCGCCTGACTCCTCTAACTGAGAACACAAATTGAGCTTATTTTATTTATACATATAATAATTGCTAATGTTTAATTCAGCTGCTGTGTTTAATCACTCTCATAAAGAAAAAAAAAAAAAAACAGCAGAAACATAGAATATGTAAGTTTTAATCATCTCTTTATTGGTTATAATAGAAAATGATGCTTTGAGCATCTTCTCTTGTTTTGGCATTTTTTCTTAGAATCTTCCACTGAAACAAGTATCCGTGATTGCGGACCCAATTCCTCGTGTTCGCTACGTAGCGTTAGTTCTAGAAAAATATTAGGATGACATATTTTTGGAACACCTGGGAATGGACATCTGATGATTGTTGGTTTTCATTCATTTTCAATACTTGTGCGCACACAAATCGATTTGTTTTGAATGGGGTGTCCACCGACAATTGGATTAACCTTGTGATGATTTTTGCTTTTGCTCTGGAGTTTCAAAAAAAAAGGAAGATGCTAAGGTGACTCGGGATGGGATATTTAGTGATGGTGTTTATCTATTCATGCATTGAGATTTGTGTGCACGTACATAGATGCATGAATGGATGTAACGTCACCTAGATGCACGAATGGATGGATGTACGACGTTACCTAGATGCATGAATGGATGTACGCCGTCTCCAAGTGTTCCATCACCATGCCATTTCTAATATTTTTCAAAAAAAAAAAAATCCCTATTCTAATATTTTTCAAAAAAAAAAAAATCCCTATGCAAAAAGAAACATAGAACAGAACAAAAAGTATTTAGTTTGTTTTTGTTGCATTTCTAGGCTTCTCTGCTTGTTTTCTTAACCTTGAACAAGCATTTTGACCAACAACTAATTGGTTCTAATGGGAAGAGATTTAGTTCTCTTTAGGTAAGGTTTCGAGTTCGAGTCTTATGAATATAAAAAAGGGGGTGGGAGCATAAAAAAAGAGTGGAGCTATGTGCATCTCGATTGTTTTCAGGGCACCCAATCAATTTCTCAGGACACCCCGTCAAGTTTCCCAAATTGTCCTTTGGTTAAAAAAGGAGCACCCTGCTTGATCGGGGCACCCCAATTATTTTTCAAGGCACCCCGACTGTCCCGGGCCCATAAGTTTGAGAAACAACATGTAGTCTCGGTTGCACATGTCCAAGACCATTCCTCAATTCTCGGTACCCAATGACAGTGACTCGGTACCCAATGTCCGTGACTAGTACCACGTTGTTCATACATAAGGTTTCGGTTGCTTTAGTTATGAGACTTATTCAAGAGGTGTCAGCTAGATACAACCGAGACCTTATGTAGTGTCTCCTATACAGTTTTGAAAATGGAAAAACACAGAAAAAATCAATAAAACAAACTTTATTTTGTTCTACATTCGCCTCTCACTTCTTTTCTTCGCCATTATACATTAACAGTGATGCGAACATAGCGATTTTAACAAACCTACAATACAAACCGACATTATTGTCTCCCCCAAAATCGGCCAACTGAGTTTATTCAACTCCGCTTATGTGCACAGCTAGGGATCGATTGCACTCGTGAAAAAATTGGAGGATTGAAGGTGGAATGCACGAAAATAGAGAGGTTTGGGTATTAGAGTGAATCACTTAGGTTAGGAGGGAAGTTTTGACATTTCCTTGTTACCTCAATTTTTCCAACATTTTGATTGGGTGCCCTGATCATGTGTGGTGCACATAGCCTCACTTAAAAACAAAGAAAGAACGGACATTGTGTAAGACTAACTAATCAGCCTCTTTTTGGCTCTTATGGGAATCTTAATGGGACTGACCCGTTAATACTCCAATCTTTGGACGTTTGGTTTCAAATTTAATGCACGAATGTACACAATTTGTGTGCATGTGTTTGTTTGTATGCAAATTTTGAGTGGAAATATTACTGATTTTGAATCTTTGATTCAATGGGGGATTAAGCCTGCTAATGTGTCCTTTTTGGCGTGGGTGAAAAGTGGTGGTGAAGAAATTAACCCAATTTTTATTCGAACATGGTTATATAGTTTGTTCACTTTGTTCAATTTTGTCCCCGAGCTATCTTGGATGGTAGGAGCTCAACATTTAAAATATTTAAAATAGCAATTGTGCATTTAAAAGTAAATTCTCCAAACTAAATCTTTGGTTTCAGAGAAGTGGGAGGGAAGGAAGTGGGAGGAAGGAAGTGTATTTTTCAAAAAGTTGTCACCTCACTTATTTGGTGGTTGGCCATTTGAATCCAAAAATATTTGTTTACTTAGAAAGAAAAGAAAATTATATGGCGAGCGCAATGTTTCTAATTGCAGAATATATAGCAAGCAACATAAATGATTGAATTTTGTGAATCGAAAACTCAATATTGCTTTCACAATAACAACAAAACCTTATGGACAACCAAATATTTTAGCAAAATTTATAGCTGGACTAGTTGTCATTATAGATTATAGGTTCGAAGATCACTCCTATAATTTTAAAGATATCATTTGTTTGAACGCTTAGTGTTGTTCTTTTCACTTATAACGCAATCCCAATGCAACCATATTCTTTAATCATAGAAAATTATATTTCTTAAATTTTTTTCAAGTCATGGAGTTAGGGCTCTCGATTCTACGGAATTAGTTGTCAACCAAAGTAAATGGGCCGAAAAAAGATAGAAGGGCAGTTTCGTCAATTGATTTACGAAGGTAACATTTGAACCAAGAATATACTACATAGTTCAGACATCGCCGGCTGACTCTCTCACACAACCAGTGCATTTCATTTTCAACTTCATTTTAAAACCCACCCCTACCCTCCAACCCCACCTCGATCCACGCACACAAGCATCCCGATGCACACAAAACGAACTACTTAAACCGACTGTTGTTCTCCCACCACGCGTAATGCGTTGCGTTCATTCTCTTCGTCACAACCTCTTCAGCGCCATTGTTGATCGCTTCTCTCTCTCTCTCTATGAGATTGTCGAATTCGATCTCGATTTCCGATCCATCGCGAGAGCTTTGATTCGCATTCATGGAGAATTTGATCTCTCTGGTGAACAAGTTGCAGAGAGCCTGCACTGCTTTGGGCGACCACGGCGAGGAGAGCGCATTGCCGACTCTTTGGGATTCTCTGCCTGCGATCGCGGTCGTCGGTGGACAGGTACAAAGATCAGATGATCTGTTTGATCGTTTGAGGAATTTGTTTGTTTTGGATCAAGAATTGGTTAAATTTGATTGATTGATTGCGGTGGATGGTTCGTTTTTGCTGTTTTGTGAGACCTTTCTTTTTCGTTAGGACGATTATTGCGTTTCGATTAGGTACATTACCGGTTGTTGGATAATTAGGCACATATTTGATAATGATTGTTTTGTATTAATTAGTTGCTTTGTTGAGTTCTTCAAAGTAACTTCATTGTTTTGGATTAATTGGATATCATTTGCTTGGAATGTGTTCCTTAGTTTGTCTTCTTGAATGAAAGAAATCGATGTAACTTTCATTAGTCCGGTTATTGTCGTGTGATTAAGTTATGGTGTTGAGATTTCGACCAATTGAAAGTATATAGTCTCTTTGGTGTAAGAGGTCGGGGAGCGAGTCACAATGGGGTTAGGTTAAAAGGTGATAAGTTGGTTTCTTTCTTATCAAAAAAAAAAAGAAAAGAAAAGAGAAAGCCGTGTGTCGATTCTTACTCATTCGTCATTTTATCATTCCATGTGCATAATAGCGACTTTCATGTCTAATACCACTCAAAGTTACTTATTTTCGGATCCTTGTTGAAAAATTTTAATGTTTGACAGTATGGTTAGTAAGCACTCTAGAATGAAGTAGCATGACCACTTAAGCCTTTTTTTTTTTTTTTTCGCTTGATTATGTTGGATGGATCATGATTAGGTTTCGTTCGTATGTAATGTGGTTTCTCAGTAAGCTTAATTAGTTGATGGATTGTTTGGCAGAGTTCTGGAAAGTCATCGGTATTAGAGAGCATTGTTGGGAGGGACTTCTTACCTCGAGGATCTGGTAATCTATGGGAACGAGGGGTTATGTTGCTTTGTTCTTATTATTTTCTTTGTGTTTTCTACAAATCCGGTTATATTTGGAATAAAATGTCTGCAGGTATCGTTACGCGACGTCCGCTGGTTTTGCAGCTTCATAAAATCAATGAAGGAAAAGAATACGGAGAGTTCCTTCATCTCCCAAGAAAGAAGTTCACTGATTTTGGTAACTTTTCTTGTCTGCAAGATTATATGGCCAATTATTTCTTTTTCTTTTGCAAGGCCAAATCTATTTTTTGATTGTTTTACTAATTAAGTTCTCGTCTTTAAAAGTATTTTCTTGTCCATTGTTTTGTAATCTTAATTTTTACCTCAGTTGACATTTTCTATTGGCAATTATGTAGCTGCTGTGAGGAAGGAGATCTCAGATGAAACTGATCGAGAGACAGGCCGCACCAAACAGATATCAACAGTACCAATTCATCTTAGTATTTATTCTCCTAATGGTAAGAACTGTTTTCGTGCATTACTTCTTTTAATTTCCTTCTGCTCATTTTTTTTTCAGCACGGTTGTTTGTATCAACTCGTTCATCATGTTTTTGGAGAAGTAATGTTGAAGAAGATGGACATTACATTACTTCTATTTGTATTTTAAGCTTATTGCTTTAGTTATTGCTCTTTCTGATGATGAGTTGTACCTCCGCAGTTGTGAATCTGACTCTTATTGATCTTCCTGGACTCACAAAAGTAGCTGTTGGTAAGTTGCAGTTTTTGGTTTTCATAGTCTATGCTCAAGTGATTGGTTTTGTGTGCCTGCTTTCCGTTGATCATCATACTTACTGATCAATTTGGAAATTTTAGATGGTCAAAGTGACAGCATTGTGCAAGATATTGAGAATATGGTTCGATCCTTTATCGAGAAAGTGAGTTTCAAAAAGAAGTCTTGCTAATTCTAGTTTTTTTTGACCAATTTCCTTCTTATGCTTTTGTGTAAAAAAAAAATTTCAACTCTTTTGTTTTTATTGTATTATTAGTGAAGTTGGTTCTTGAATTACAGGTATATTCTTGTTTGGAAATTAGGAAAAGTAGTCATTACTGAACCTTTATATGATCATTCAAGCATCCGCTATTTGGGGGTCATGTTGTACTTTCCTCCAGTACTTTACTTCTTTCTATTATAAATTTTAAAATGGGCCGATATAATTTATAAACGCAGATGCCAATGTTGCTATCTTTATCTATTACTCTTAACTGCTGAAAATGGCGTTTATGTACAGACATCATTCTTACCTAGAGTTTACTGTGGAATTATCCACCACCGATTATGAAAGTTGTCTAGTTGATGATCTGAGCAGTAAATGTACATGCTATCCACAATTACAGTTCTTAATTTTATCAAAAGATCACATTTATGGGACATTGACCTGATCTTTCAATATACTGGAATCTTATTTAAAGAATAAATTAACAGATTCTTTGTTGAATTCTCGAATTTTTTTTTTTTTTTTGGATAAGTGAATTCTTGAAGTTTTAATCAGTTGCAAACTGGTTTATCACTTGCTTATGAATCCTGCCATTATCATCTTTGTTTGACACTTGACTCAAATGAGCATTGTCACCATTACCCTTCTCTTCTATCCATGAAACACATATTTTATACTGCGACCAATCGTGAATTACAGAAAGAAGTTTGTCTTAATCGTTTTACAATCTGGACTCATCTGCTCAACTCTACCATTTATCTTGCAGCCTAATTGCATCATTTTAGCAATTTCACCTGCCAATCAAGATCTAGCTACATCCGACGCTATTAAGATCTCACGTGATGTAGACCCCAAAGGTAACATTTTGACTTTTTCATGGGTTGGGTTAGGTTAGATCCTCTCCTTTTACTCAGTACTTTTTATGAAATTTTTCATTAAATTGTACTTTTCCTGAAACTTAGTTTTTCGTTCTGGTATATACCAGCAACGTGTATGCTATAAGGCAAAAGTTCTTTTCTTTGACTGCATGACTGAAATCATTTAGACATTCTTGTTATTTGGCTTATGCCTATTACGTGTAAAGGACGCATTTTAATTATGTAGCTCTAGTAATGAATTTGCAATTAACTGGCTTTTCTTTTGGTTTTTCAGGAGAAAGAACATTTGGAGTACTAACAAAGATTGACCTTATGGATAAGGGTACCGATGCAGTAGATGTAAGTTGGCTTTGATTTCTTGAGTGACCCTGATTTACTTTGTTATAGCAATTGGTTCACCTTCCAGATTTAGTGTTCAAAATCGAACTTTCTATACTGTTTTCACTATTTTTTTTAATGAAATGAAGATAAGTACTTTCTGTCATATTTGATGTTTCCTTTATCATTATGAATTTTAGAAATGCATTCAGAAACTGTTTTTGAGTACGTATATAAACACCCAATCAGACACTCATCAGAGAGGTCTTATCTCTTTTAATCTTTTGATTTAATAGTTCTTAGGAAAAACCTGATTTTGTCACTGTTTAGGGGCGTGCATTCTTTATTTGGAAGTATTTTTTGTGCTAGCATGAATTTTTGAAGCTTTATCAACAGTACCTTTCTTCTTTAGATACAGTTTGCAATTTTCTTGGATTGGTGGTGTTAATCCCACCTAGTTTGTTTGAAGGCTTAACTTTGATTTCTCTCTTCTAGATATTAGAAGGAAAATCGTACCGTCTGCAGTTTCCTTGGATTGGTGTTGTTAATCGCTCTCAAGCGGATATAAACAAAAGTGTTGACATGATTAATGCTCGACAAAGAGAACGTGAATATTTTGCAAATACCCCAGAGTACAAGCATCTAGCCCACAGGATGGGTTCAGAGCATTTGGGTATAATGCTTTCTAAGGTATATTTTTTGTATGCAATTTACTTTTTTTGGTATTGTGTTACTATTCTATTTAAATTATGCAACTAAGCAGACAAACACATCCATTCAGCTATTGTTAAAACCATTATTTATTTTGTGAGTGTTTCAGCACTTGGAAACTGTGATCAAGTCTCGAATTCCAGGCTTACAATCCCTTATAAGTAAAAGCATTCTGGAACTGGAGATGGAGTTGGACCGTCTAGGCAAGCCTATCGCAACTGATGCTGGGGTAAGTCTTCTATGTTTCTAATGCTTACTATAGACTTCAGTACTTATCTTGTCCTCAACGCTTCCATGTTCTTGAGCATTCTTCTTTCATTACATGGACTTGCACTTAAGAATTTCCTATTATTTGTCAATTTAGTGCTGTTGAGTTTAACTAGAGCTGTTTTCTTGTTTGACTCGCTCCTTCATAATTAATGATTTCATCAATAAATAATGCTCAGAGGTTTCTTTCGACTGTAATACTGATGGCACTTTTTCTGTTTAATGCATGCTTAGTTTAAATTCAGAATTGCTCTTTTTGGAGAATATAATAACTTTTGGATGGTTTTTCATCATTATACAGGGAAAATTGCGCCAGATCATGGATACCTGTCGTACTTTTGATCAAATATATAAAGAACATCTTGATGGCTTGTACGTTTAATATTTTGATGATCCTTTCTTAAACCTTTTCTTGATGAGAAGATATAATAACTGTTTGATGATCCTTTCTTTTTCTCATTTAAGTTCCTACTTTTAGTTTGATCTTGGTCTGGTCGTTTGTGCATTTTTTAATCTTCTGATGCTTGTCAATGCTAAATGTGTAATATCCTTAAATTAACTTTTTCTTAACTGTGCAGGAGGCCAGGCGGTGATAAAATATACAACGTTTTTGATGGTCAATTTCCTGCAGCCTTAAAACGGCTACAATTTGATAAGCATCTCTCAATGGAAAATGTAAGAAAACTAATTTCCGAAGCAGATGGTTATCAGCCTCATCTCATAGCTCCTGAACAAGGATACAGGCGACTTATTGAATCAACTATAGTTTCTATTAAAGGACCTGCCGAGGCAGCTGTTGATGCGGTAAATAAATCAACTTCTTTACATTAAATTTGTTTTATGATTAAAGTCTTTTTTTTGTTTTGTCAATGTTTAGTTTTAAAATATATGACACTAAGCTGTAGGAGATATAGGTGTTCCTTGATGTATGATCTTCATAATCCTTTTAGTTTTCTTTCATGTTCGTCATGTGTACGTTCAACTGACCAAGAGCTTGTGTGTGGTTGTACTTCATGAGCAATTATTTTTCCACGCATGGACTTTTGCTGTTTTACTTGTTGATGTTGACAGTAAGCATGGCCAAGCGAGTTCAGTAGATTAGACGAATTGGTCCTTAAAAGTATGTCTTTACATGCTAGAGTTACCTAAATGTAGTGCGGTTGAACAATATTATTTCAATCTTATCTTGATGGTCGATGTATTTTATGCATTGAATTTCTAGAATGTTGTTCAAGAGCTTCTAACATTGACAGCAGATATTTTCTTACATTCGATATAAATAGTTCAAGATTATGTTTGAACCAATTGATCAGTAACAAATGCACCATTCATTTAACTTTCTTATGTGTTTGAGAATTCCCTCTGATTTCAGGTTCATTCTATATTGAAGGAACTGGTACACAAGGCAATCAGTGAGACTGCGGTAAGTCCCCGCTTATGCTAAATCCCCATGCTAATGTTTCCACGTCCTTTTATTTGTTTCTTTATGAACTTTATGCAATTAAGAGTTCCCAGTGATTTGCATTACTTATCTGAATCAATCTAGATACCAGTGATTTGCATTACTATCCAGCTTCTCTAAGCTCATCATCAAAGAATCTGCCTATATATTTCCATCCAAATAAATCAAAGAATAACGAAGATGGCCACTAAAAACATACTTACATCCTCTTAGACAATCCATCATCTAGTCACTTTTTACAAATGTGCAACTTCTTTATGCCTAAGACGTTTTTATTTTTCTTTTTTTATTCGATATTTTGTTTCCATAATCAAAGATCGGCTTTAAGCCCATATTTATTTACTTTAGTTATGGATGAACTAACTTGACATATTCAAGAGGATATACCATGGTGTATGCTATTTGCAGATGATATTGTCTTAATAGATGAAACAAAAGATGGAGTTAATAAGAAATTAGAACTCTGAAGGAATACATTAGAATCTAAAGGCTTTAAGTTGAGTATGACGAAAACTAAATACATGCACTGTGAGTTTAGAAACACTAGACATCGAGATGACGCAGTGGTAAAATTAGGGAAATAGAAGTTCCTAAGGTAAACCACTTTAGATACCTAGGATCAATCATATAAAATGATGGTAACATTGAGAATGATGTCACACATAGAATTCAAGCTGGATGGAAGAAATGACAGAGTGCAACAGGGGTGATTTGTGATCGAAATGTTCCTACTAAGTAAAAGGAAAATTTATAGGACCGCAATTAGGCCAGCTATGCTCTATGAAAGTGAATATTGGGCGGTAAAAGAACAACAATTACATAAAATAAACGTAGCATAAATGAGGATGCTTAGGTGGATACGTGGTAAAACTCATAAAGATAGAATAAAAAATATAGAAATTCAAAGACAAGTAGGAGTAGCACCAATTGATACAAAAATTAGGGAATGGCGGTTGCGGTGATTTGGTCACCTGCAAAGACGACCTACAAATGCTCTCACTAGAAAACTTGACTCAATAAAAACTGTAGAAATTCGACGAGATAGGGGTAGACCAAAGTTAACATGGGATGCATTAATTAGGAGGGATTTGAATGGTTTGGAAACCTCACTATCAATTGCACTTAATCGAACACAATGAAAAAGTTTGATCCATTTAGCCGGCCCCAATTAATTTGGGACTGAGACTATGTTGTTGTTGTTTCCGTAATCAATTCAATTTTTTGGCCTTCTGTAGGATCTAAAACTGTATCCCACCCTTAGGGTGGACGTTGGAAATGCTGCTTGTGAATCGTTGGATAAAATGAGGGATGAAAGCAAGAAAGCAACTCTGAAACTTGTTGACATGGAGTGCGGTTATCTGACTGTTGATTTTTTTCGCAAGTTACCACAAGATGTTGAAAAGGGTGGAAACCCAACTCATTCAATATTTGATAGATACAACGACTCGTATCTGAGGCGAGTAGGTGAGTACTCTCCACATGTCCATGTTGTATAATAGCACTTTACCTGGAACTTTTCTACTACTCATTACCCCTTTATCACAACAAATTTTTCTAGATTTCTTGCCTCTCTTCGTAATATTATTAATTTGTATACAGTTAACTTCACTGTTTTGATTCGGTAGTCTGTCTTACAAACCTGGCATTGTTAATCCTACATACATTTCTTTAGCATGCAAATAAATAGTCCAGAATTCACCTAAAAATTGACTTTTCTGGCTTGCGTTTAATTGTCTCGTTTTGACTGTCATTTATTAAATTCAGTTGTTTTTCTTTTCTTTTCCCTTTTAAATGAACAGGAACGACGGTCTTATCCTATGTCAACATGGTTTGTGAAGGTCTGCAAAATTCTATTCCAAAATCCATTGTCTATTGCCAAGTTCGTGAGGCCAAACGCAGTCTACTCGACCATTTCTTCACTGAACTGGCCAGAATGGAGGTGAGAATGGAATTAGTCCTTTATAGTGTCTGTCTTAAAAATCTACATATACGCAGTCTGTTACCATCGCGCCCTCCTATAAATCGACTAGAAGTGTAAGGAAAGTTAACACTACAACACCAACTAATTCATTGGATTATTACAATCTTTCTTGAACTAAAATTTCTTTGAAAAGCAATCCATTAAGTAGAGCAAACTAGAAAACTGGGTATACGTATGTTGTATCAGTATCAGTATCTTTTCTTGGAAAATTGACTTATTTTGTGGAGGGATGGAGTATTATATATAGAACCACAAACTATTTTAAATTGGATTCTGGAATTGACATTCTCTAAAAATGTATTACAGCAAAAACAGCTTTCAGCAATGCTGAACGAAGATCCGGCTGTCATGGAACGCAGAGTTGCGCTTTCAAAGAGATTAGAGTTGTACAAAAGTGCCGAGGCCGAAATCAGTTCAGCTGCCTGGTCTAAGTAGAGGATTGCACAAGTATTTCTTTTTTTTCTTTTTTTTTTGTGATTCTTTCATTCTTGAGTAGGGGTACGAATATGTTAATTGTTCGCAACTGGAAGGACATCGAAAGGTCCGAACCTTCCTGTACATACTGCAATGCATTCATCTAGTACGGCGAAGCAATCGATGTAAGCTTATGTAGACATGGAGTTGTAAAAACTTTGTTGTGTCTGAAGGTTTTGTTCGTTAGTTTAGCATGAAGGTGAGCGGGAAAGCTTGCCCTTCATTTTTTATTCTAACTTTAGTTACCTGGTTTTCTTCTAACTTTTCGTTTTTTTTTTTTAAGAATTTATTTTAGTCATTTACTATTCAAAACCAACCATTATAGCTCAAAACAAGTGTTACAAGCTCAAACCTGAATATATAAAAATATTTTTATAATTCATTTAATTCAAATAGATTGTCATGTCCATAGAAAGGCCGAGGTCCCTGATGACAATAATTTTGCCTCCACTTTATGTAATCCACCTAATTTTATTTTAAAATCCATTTCTATTTAGGAAAATACCAAAATGACAACGTGTAAGTCACACCATAACACATATTGGGTTCACATGAGCCGTTCATACAGCTTTGACCTGCGTGTTATGCATAATATCAATGTGTGCCCGCATCCGAGGTACACACAAACGGCTTTTGTAGGCCAATGTGTGTACGACTTTTATACGCCAATGTGTGTTGTAGTGTGACTTTTCATTGTCATTCTAGCACTTCTCTTATATTTATTTATTTTTACCGTCAAAAAGTTTCATCTACAAAATTTTAACAGGAGAAAGTTTAGATACCTATAATGATCCAATAATATTATAATAATAATAATAAAAGTAATTAGGATTCAAATTAAAATTAGAATTTGACCAACTAAAACCTAGAAACAGTACTAGACAGTAGTCCAAACATAGTAGATATTTTATATAGAGCCATATATAATCAATTTACATTAAAGAAAACATACATAGAATCAAGATATACAAATAGAATGGTTGAAGTTATAACTTATAAGAAAAATTCATTGCACTTGAAGGAACAAAGGATCCCACCAAAATTAAAGGTGAGACCCACTGGAGGTGAGTCAATCGAGCACACTTTTAGAAACATTAGAGATTAGCAACTAAAACTCTATGTTTCAAGCGAGAAATTGTGCCTAACGATCATTGCCTGAATTGTCCTGAATTGTAGAAGAGACTCTGAATCAATCGAGCACACTTTTAGAGCTTGCCCTTTCGCTCAGGGGATTTGGACCCAATTATTGAAACCAGAGAAGATGATGAACTTTTTCGCTACTGATTTTAATTCATAACACACCAAATTGAATGGAATGTAATATTTGGGACTGCGTTGGCGCTGTTTTGGAAATCGCAAAATGAGTGGGTATTCAACGAAGAGGCCTATCAATGTGTCGATCCGTTGAAGCTAATTTTTACAACAGCTGGAGAATCTCATCATAACCACAACCTTGTGAGCACGATTTTTGTTATTTCAAACAATATGTAACGATCTCATGTACTATAAATAAAACGAAATTGAAAACATACAACAATAAAATTAAATGATAAGTAAACAAATAATATTTTAACCGAAAGCTTGCACGATAGCAATGTCTTAAGACATAATTATTTTTGGATTTGATGATAAAATCTCTTCAGAAATCTGCCTACAATATTTAAAATCGGAGTGTCCTTCCAAATTTAGAAATCACCAATTTAAGAGTATGTCATACTGTATTTCTTTCTCATTCACAGAATAATTAATTTCAAAAAGTTTTAATTATTTCAATTTGTGTTCTAGTCGAGCTTAAATAATAGTTGAAGATTTGTTTCTCAATAAACACTACTCTTTAATTTTGAAAATAAAATAATTCGTTGGGTTCAATAGTCACGATCGTTGAAAAACCCAACTATTAACTATATAATAGTTAATTAATTTCAAAAATTAATTACAAAAAAAAGTCGAAGAAGTACGTTTTTAGTGTTATTAAGTTACATTTGGAAGAGTAAATTTATGTTTGACAACCAAACTAGGTAAAGGTACCATGCCGTGAGTGTAAAAGGTAGGCTCTATCTTTGACATGGCGCAAAACCGAGACCGTTTCATTAGAAAAGGAAGTATAGATCACCCTAGGGAAGAGGCTGGAGCCGAGGTCCGAGAGCCGAACAGAGGGCGAGGTGGCGGAGACCCCAGACAACATTAACCGAAGGTAGATGGCAACCGTGGAAGGTTACATTTGCACGATGAGGGTTCGACCCTCAATGCCGGCGACCGAGGATCTTGTTGTTGCGGAGGAGAAGAGGAGAGGGCATGCATCATGATAGACACGAGATCGTAATGTGGGGGGAGCGGAAGAGGTGGAGTGGCCATGATGAAGGAGAGCGAGGAAGTGGCTTTTGAGGCGCGTGCTCCATTCCCGGTGGTCCTATAGACGGGCGTTGCTGAAGAGCTTCAAGGTGCTATCTCATTAGAGGATGTCGCTTTCCTCCCGAAGATCCTGTGTGACGGGCAAAGTTGTAGAAGTGGACAAATTTGCTAGGTACACGGAGGAATCTCGCTCCGACGCTATCAAGATGGTTTCCAACCCTTCTTGGGGTTAGCGCCGAGGAGGCGGAGGAGAGGTGAATATCACCAAGGGGCTCACAAGGCGCAAACATTGGTTGAAGAGTCCAATGAGTCCCCAACTCCTAGGCGAGCCTTGGACGCGGCGTTGCGATGGATGGACCTCCCCAGAGATGTCTACTTTTGACTCGGCTAGGACCACTCGAATGACATGGTCAACCTCCTTTCGGGAAGGAATTTAAGTCCCACCCCCACGAGTACATTTATCTATAAGGACGGTTTCGGTCTCTCATGGCCGAGCTTAAGCGTTAAGTTACGGTGGCGAATGATCATGAAACATTCGTTTCGGTCATGCATGACCGAAACGAATGTTCCAATAACCATTTTGAACAACAAATGAAACTAACTTTCAATCATTTTATATCCTAACTTTTAGTCGGGATGTGACCAAAATAACTCCGTGACAACATTCGTATCGGGATCCTTCCTATGCCATGACAACCACTTATTCTTCTCCAAAATGTGCAAGAGTTGTTGCATTTGAGTCCTCCCACCCGCATCCTCCTTTCGGGCTTTTTGTCTTGCATTATATATAGTCCTCATTGTCGATACGTTACCAACGTCTCTTTGCTTCAACGTATTTAGGATGTCTCTTGGCTTCGCATTCCCCTTTGTCATTTGCACCACAACTTCCTGCTCCGCCTTATCTAATCTCCCGGCAAAAGAATGGCCGTCCAAGTGTTTTGCGGGCTCGTGATTGTGCCTCCCACATATAACGGTGATATACCACAACGAGTCAAGCATTTTCCTTTACGTTGATAAGGAAAGGGCATCCACATTTCTTCGTACTGTTTGAGTCCTCCCGTTTCGTCTTCTTCTTCATTTCTTGGTTTCGAAGCTATTTTTTCCGCTTTACCCTTACCAACTCTTTGTGACATTCCCCCCGTAAGTCCCCGACCTCTGACAGCAATTTTCACCCTACCCACGCGCTTAATAGTGCTTTGTCACTAGCACGAACATGTTCTCACGGCCTATCATTTGAAGCCATGAAACCGCGCTTCTCTACTTGGAAATTAATTAATTTCAAAGTGTAACATTAAAATTAATTACAAAAAAACATGTTTTCGGTCGTAAAAATTGGTAAGTCAACGAATACTAGATTTAAAGTAAATTACATTACATGTTTGACACCACCTGCAAACCCGGTTACTAACCGCAACGAATACACAAAACATTTTCAAAAATATCGACCTCCTTGTACAATCCTCCATATATAGTGGAGTCAAATTGGAATAAATAGTTCACAAACAAATCATCATTTTCAGTTATACACAACTCAACTTTTTAAAAAACACGAATATGGTTGTCAAACATTGTTACCTCGTGGAATTATGACAATCCGCAATAATCGATCATGACAAACGCAAGTGTGGATTTGTGGTTCAACCTTGTGGTGGGGTGCCTTTTTTCTTTGTCAAAATGATTTGTGAGGTTGGAATCCAAACAAACTTTGGGTGCCTTCTCCTTAGCGGCCCTCTTAATTAATTTCAAAAATTAATTACAAAAAAATTTAAGTAAGAAGTAAATTTATGTTTGACAACCAAGCCAAGGCCTATCTTTGACATAAAAAAGTATAGATCACCCTTAACCCACACCAATGGGTCTCCAACTCCTTGTCCTTTTGTCCCAAACAAAAACGACGACCAAACATCAACAACAAACTCACAACAACAACGTTCAACTCACCTTGCGTTACGTCGAATTGTCGAACCTCTCTCTCTCTCTTTTCTTCTTCTCTCCTCGGGTTTCTTCCTCTCTGTTCGTTTGTTTTTTCTTTCTCTTCTCTGTTTCGTTTTTGTTTTTGATAGATAATGAGATAAGTTTGGACTTCGAGGTTAAATTTGACATATTTATATGATTTGATTCGGCTTGAATGTGAGCCACACATCTCAACCCACACACGTATCTCGAGGTACATCAGGTGGTCTTGCTCACACCACTTGTCCCTTGTTGCGTAACTCTCAAGTGACACCAATACTTGACATTATTTCTAGAGATATGTGTGTGTATTTAGATGTATATCTAGTGATGTATGTTTTTTTCTTCTTGAACTTAGGCCCATTAAATTTATAAATAGATGTGACTACATTTAAACCACTAACATATATCATTGTTTTTATGTAATAAAATTTAACTAGTTACGCTTACCCCACGAGCTGCTATCTCGGACCCACGTCGGCACACAACTCGAGGCGCGTTCCCGCTCGTCTCGGTATCTGCATACTTGTAGAATTGATTTAGTAGTCTACATATATGCAGTACACTAGGCATACAACACATAAATATAACATTTACCTCAGCCACTCTTCGATAGTGACACGTATCTCGCTGCGGGTCCCACGTCACGAAGCCATTTGGTCATGCTTAAATAATTAAACGTGTATTAATTATTTGGACCGTGACACCCTAACTCATTTCCTTTTGTCCCAAACAAAAAATGTTTGGTTGCTTTCAGTTATATATAGAGTGTCAAAATGTTTTGTAGTTCTCCTGGGACTAAATATTTTCTCTTCAAAATCTCTAGTACTAGAACAAGACAATTGAGTCTTTTGTTCCAACAATTTCTAGAGAAGCCGAACTGAGCACGGGGTGGCAGAGGCCGAAACAAGGCTGGTACAAGTTAAACACTGATGGAGCTGTGAAAGCAGGAGCTGGTGGTTTATTGCGCAACTATGAAGGACAGTGGGTTCGCGGTTTTCACCAGTATCTGGGATCGTGTTCGGCGCTAGATGCAGAACTTGCAGGGATTCTTTCAGGACTACAGATCACAGATGGCATGGCACTGCAAATGTTGAAGGATTCAACTCAACCCACCGTCGCTTACAAGCACACATTGTGCTCCAGATAAGGGAAATGAAAGAAAGGAATTGGGAAGTAGTACCAACCTGGACATCGCGTTCAAGTGATTTTTATGCTTCTGAGGGAATTATCATTTACGTGGAGAGCCCACCAAATTTATCCATGTTTGGAAAATGATTGTATGAATTCTTCTGTGAGTTCTTATAGCCTGTTCGCTTCACATTTTAGTGAATCATAACATATGGGATTAATTAGTGATGAGACTAACACATGAGTTTAGATAGTTTAGTCTCATTCGTGTATCTTGTTTGGTTGGGAGTTTTATGGTTGGGATTAAATGAGGTTGTACATGTACATTTATCAAAATACTCTTACATAAATCACACATCCTCCCCCCATTTCACACATTCCTCATCTCCTCCACTCGCGAATGTCTCCTATATATATATGTTAATCATGTCCTCCAGACCTCTCTCAACAACCACCGAAACCCGGCCCCAGAAACTCTACCGCATCGCGACCGAGCTTCTCGACCTCACCATGCTCGAGCGCCACGACTACGCGATCCTCTTCCGCCTCAAGATGGACCGAAGAACTACCAATATCCGGCCTCGACTCGTATATAAAGTGGTGGCGTGCATGAGTCAAAGGCCGCGGAGAAGACGGCCTTCGATTTGAAGCTGGAGAAGTTCGACGCTGCGGCGAAGATCAAGATTATTAAGGAAGTTAGGAGCTTTACGAATTTGGGATTGAAGGAGGCGAAGGAGTTGGTGGAGAAGAGGACGAAGAGGCCGAATAGAAAACCATGTTTGGTCGAAATGGAGATTTGTGATTTAGTGAAGGTGTTGTGTTGATGTGAGGGGTAAAGTAGTAATCTCCACTAATCACCCACTATGGATTAGCTAATCCCACAAAAAATGGTGGTATTGTTTAATCCACTCCCATGCCCATTAACTAATCATGTGGCCTAGTTAATTGATTAACTAGCTAAAAAGACTGATACGAACATGCCATTAGTTGATTAATAAAAGGGTCTATGACCCCAGAAAACCAAAAAAAAAGTTATAAAAAAAAAACTTGTAAATGTTGTAAACTAAGTTGTAAGCCAACTAGAACTTAAGTTGGACTTCTAGAGACTTAAGTATAGAAGGCATAAACTAAGAACTACTATAACAAGTAGAGAAGAGGAGACAAGAGAGAAGAGAGCTAAGTTGAGAAATGTAGAGATTTCCATTCCAACATTGGTGTGTGAATTTAATGGAGTTGGCACCCTTTATATAGGTCATTTGGTGATGATGATAATGTACTTATTCAATGTGTACAAGTTATACATACACCACAAGTCATACAACACATCACAAGCAACAAAATACATGGAAGTTATAAGAAAAAAATACTTGATTATACATTGGAAATCCAGTTATGGCATGATAAGTTACATTCAATGTAAAAAAGTTACTTGAGTGAGGCACTTTTACAGCAAAAACCCACATCGCATGACTTTTTTATGAAAAAAGACTTGAGTAAGCTACTTTTAGACACAAATCTTCTAAACAGTTGTTGGGAGGCGTCGGATTCATTTCGAACTCGTAAAAACACATCTCAATCGTTGTCCAAAACGCGTAGTCACATTCCATCTGAAAACTTCTAGATTCCTCCTCTTTGACTACAAAATCAAATTCCATTCTCAAATTGCATGTCTGTCAGTGAAGCTCTTCTTAAACCCTAGAAGAGAGGCATAGTGATCGATCGACAATGGCGATAATATCTGATGTTGTTGACGAACCAGAAGAGCAACAACAGCAGAAGAATCCTTCGTCGGCGTCGTCTTCGTGTTCTGGACAATTCGACGAGGCATTGAAAGCGATTCTGGATGCGAAGAAGAATCCTCTGGATGTAGTGGAGGCGGTGTTCGATTTCCTGCAGAGGAGGTCGGATCTGTTCGAGGACGCTGCGGTGGAGAGGAAGATCGCTGATTTGGTTTCCGTCACGAGGAAGAAGGTCGCGGAGGGGAATAAGAAGAAGAAGGCTGAGGAGAGGGGGCTGGAGAGCGCTGGAAAGGCTGAGAAGCGCGCGAAAGAGGCGACGCCGCCGCAGACGGAGGTGAAGGCGGCTCCGGCGGCTCCGGCGGCTCCGGTGGCACCAGCGGAGGAGGTGCCGGCGAAGGATGATACAAAGGAGGACGGAAAGAAGAATGTTCGAGGTTTGTTTAGAATGATTGATTGTGTGGTCTCGTTATTTACAATGGAGCTTCAATTTTGGATTTTGCTTGATAGATTTGACGTTATTGTATGATTTAGATTTGATTTAGTGATGAATATGATGACGAGCAATCGACGAGCTTTGAAGTTTTTGCTTTGAAAAAAAGAAAGATAAGATTTTTAAAACATAATATGTAGCTTGTAAGGAGCATTGGCATTTCTGTGTTTGAGTGTGTTTACATATTCATTGAAGCAGTTAAATCTTTTTGAGGTTAAAGTTATGGAGGAGTTTCTTATTGAGGTAGACTTGTTTTGTTTTTCATATTCATTGAAAGCAGTTTTTAGTATCGTTTCGTGTTTCAATCAATTGCTCTTCCTACTCTTGATTTGATCACTATGTTGTTTCTTGTTTGAATGCATCATTTCCCCTTTCTTCAATGGCCTACAAATGCCCCAATTAGAAAAGTCCACTTAATAGGAACTGAAGAAACTCGACCTAATATCTACACATTGGTTAGGAAGGATTTATAGGATTTTGGAAAGCACACCGTCAATTGCCCTAAACTGAGCCCAATGAAAGATTTTGGTCAACGTGGCCAACCCCAACCCCAACTAATTTGATCAATGCACTTTTATCTCTAATGGTTGTATGATATTTATGACTTTATGGTTATTTTTTTACTTCATTAGGCTTTTAGGGTTACAAGTTAAGAAGATTGATGTTTTATTTCATGGGGCAGTGTTTATTAGAAACTTATCTTGAAACAATTGGTTCAGATGCAACTTTGAGACTATTCCCTTTAGGGAAGGCCGGTTGCATTGAATCAGACACCTGCAAAGATGGCCTAACTAATGCCCCCACTAGAAAACTTGACTCAATATAACTGAAGAAATTCGACGAGGTAGAAGATAGATCGAAGTTAACTTGGGACACATTAATTAGGAGGGATTTAAATGGTTTGAAAGCTCACCATCAATTGCACTAAATCAATCACAATGGAAGAATTTTATTCATGTAGCCGACCCCAATTAATTTGGGACCGAGGCCATGTTGTTGTTGTATGGACCAATTGGTTGATCAATGTTGGTTGGCAAGTTTTATGAACCAAACCCACATCAGCACTGTTCTGAATTGGGGTTGCCTTTCTTCATGTTTCAAATTAATAGTACCAATAGTGTTTTAATCATTCTGTCTCTTTATAATTTTTATTTTTCTCTTCTTCCTCATTATATCATTATTGGAAATTCTTGAACAGCTCCGAATAAGGGCAATGGTCTGGATCTAGAGAAGTATTCTTGGACGCAAACCCTCCAAGAAGTCACTGTTAGTGTCCCTATTCCTGAGGGTACTAAATCGAGGTTCATTGCTTGTGAGATCAAGAAGAACCATCTGAAGGTTGGATTGAAGGGTCAGGCTCCTATCATAGATGTAAGTTCTACATGCCGTTCCTATTACTTTATTGGATGATGTTTCTTTGTCGCTTTGTTCATAGTTGTCTAAATCACGATTGATTTTTATTCCAAGATTTTTCTTGTTCTGTTATGTCATTGCGGCTTACATTTTCCTTTTTTTTTTGTTAACGTATGCCTATTTAAATTCTTTCAGGGGGAGCTTTTCCAGTCTGTCAAGGTAGATGATTGCTTTTGGAGCTTGGGTATGTGACTGATATCTTAACTTATAGTCTCAAATAAAGGACCTAAACATTATATGATTATATATTTGACTGGTATATCTCTGTGGTGATAACCGTAAATGTTTTTGTGATTTGTTGGATCTGGTTGCAACTCCAAGGTTCTAAATTCTTAGTTCAGGGGCTAGCAGTTTTTTGACATTTCATATTGTGCATGGCTGCCGATTGATCTATCATGTTACTTAATAGTTTATTTATTATTGTTTCTTTAATTTTATGCAGAAGATCAGAAGTTCATCTCAGTCCTCTTAACAAAGCAAAATCAAATGGACTGGTGGAAATGTTTGGTGAAAGGTGATCCCGAGGTTGACACTCAGAAAGTGGAACCTGAGAATAGCAAGCTCTCTGACTTGGATCCTGAAACTCGACAGACGGTGGAAAAGATGATGGTAAGTTCTATCTTTTATACCATTCTTTTTGTAGGGGTCTTAACTATGCGTTGTATTATTTTTGGCCACCAAATGGCAGTCTAATCCACATACGCAGGGCTAAGAGATTTTATTTTATTTTATTGTATTATGGTTATGTTCATCCAAACTTCAATAGTTTGATGTTTGCTAATCAATTTTGAAATCTAAATTTTATTGTTCATAATATATAGCTAACAAGTTCTCCAAATTCATTTGTCATTTTTTTTTTTGGTTAGATTTGAACTGAAGGTCAAAGAATTGCAATATAACAGTCTCATCTTATCTTTGTGCATGAACTCAAATCTTCTATATGGTTTAGATTATACAAATAGCTTGTATGAGACTGATTGTTTTTGTTATTTCACTTCTAATCTGATACTTGCTGATATTTAACTAAAACTGGCCTAATCTCATACTGAGTTTCAAATTTTCAGCATGATTCTTTTGCATGATGAGTTGAATAAATCAATGTCGGTTTGCAGTTTTTATTTTATTTTTTATAGCGCCTCTAAGGTTTTGTGCTTTTTTTAGGCTTAATAGGCAAATATATATTATCGTTTCATGATTTTTGCAAAAATATCCTAACGTTTCGATTTTTGCAAAAAATATCCTAACCATTTAGTTTCATGCAAATTGTATCATCGCTTGTAATTATTATGTATCAAACTACAATCAAAGTGATGAATGGTCACTAGATTACATACCAATTGCATTTATATGAAATAATATTCTCAATTGTATGCCAAATCTTTTATATTTTTAAGCGTAATTTACTAAAAAATAAGAAGTGAGGATATAATTTACTAGAAATCAAAAGGTTAGAATATTTTTGCCAAAATTCAAATGATAGGATATTTTTGCAAAAACCTTGAAACGTTAGGATATATTTTCCTATTAAGCCTTTTTTTTATTTGCTATTGCAAATATTTTAAAGGGGTAGATCTCCGAATCACATGATTATTGCAATAGATAGATGGTTGAGCAATTAAGCTAGCGGGTCTGAATACATTTAGTTTTCTCTTTGCATAAAAGATAAGTATGAGAATGAATGCATGTGTTCTCTCTGCTAAACCGAGGCATCTTAATTTTTCGTTTGCCCTTTTTGTAATCTTCGGCCCTCTTGTTTCCACTTCCGCAATGATATATAGATCTTGCCTTCCCATTTCGTTCTTCTGTCATTGCTTATGGTTTCATCTGAGTTTCTTTTGATGCCCTGCAGTTTGATCAAAGACAAAAATCAATGGGCCTTCCAACAAGTGATGAGATGCAAAAGCAAGAACTTCTCAAGAAATTCATGTCTGAGGTGCTCTTTCTTCTCCTCTCTCTATCCTCTCTATCCACACAACCACATAAAAACTTGGGAATCGTCTGATAACGCTATTAAAATCTCTCTGTTTTTCTGTCCTTGCAGCACCCCGAGATGGATTTCTCAAAGGCGAAGATAGCGTAAAGCAAGTGGAGCCTTAACATATTTTGTTGTTTTAGCTAGCTTTAAGGGTTTGGGTGCTGATATACAGTGAGCTTCTTTTTTGTGTTCTCTGTTGGATGTTTATAGCTGTTGGACAATCTGAATCTTATACCTTGTTGTCTTCTCATATCAACAGTTAACTAAATATGTTTCCGTTGACCTCCAATCCGTCATTCTCTTTATACCTTGTTTTAATCAACTGTGCCCTTTTTTTTGGGATTGCCATGTGGCATTTTTTGCCAACCACATCGACTAATTCACGTTCAGTCATTATTCATTATTCTATTGGGATGTCTGTTGAGATAAAACTTACGATATCTTAGTACGAGTAAGAGAGTGTTAGATTTCCAAATACTTATAGATATGATAGATTTTACACGGGAAAAACTTATCTGTACGTAGAAACTAGGGAAATTACTGAACAAAAGTGCTAAACCATCACTAAAAACCATTATACAAAAGTACACAAACGTACAAAGTAACAGCAACTGAACTACATACTAGAACCATCATTAATTCCCATATCCAACATCTGAATTAATATAGATATAAACTTAAGCCTTAGAGCATCTTCGATGGTTAATATGGATTGTAGGCGTGGATTGAAGTCAAGGGTGGATTTGGGGGGAGGGTGGCCCCTTATAGTACCTTTACATATTTCTTTAATCGTATTAGTTCATTCGTCATTCTCGCCCTCCCTATGGTCAACACACGCTTTTTATATAACAAGTGTAGCATTGTAAAAAAAAAAAAAAAAAATTGATGTATTTGAAGCGTTTTGAGTGTAGCATTGTTAAAAAAATTTGTTTTGGTTAATTTTTTATACTAATATGTTTTTTTGTTTCGAAAAAAAAAATTAAAGTTAAAGTTCCCTCCCCCAACAAGATTTTATGGTTCCGCCCTTGATTGATGTTACGTCATTAACGTGAAGAGGATGTGGCTAGACATTGAAGTTTCAAAAGTATTCTCTAATGGTGAATGTGGATTGCACTTTTTATTTAAAAAATTTATTATTTTTCTATATATTTTGGAGAGAATTGTTTATGGATTGTACCTAAAAGAAATCAATGACTCTAAGTCCTCCCTCTCTAGTTTCCTTGGCACAATATGGGATTGTGTTAAGATCTCAAGATTTTCAATTTGAAACTGATATTATCTTCAACTTAACCATCTCAAAAAGTCTCAATATTAGTTAAGATGAGAAAGTAAATTACATACTTTCTTTATGAAGTATTCTTTAACCGACATGAGATTAATTTCGATCCACACGTCTTCAATAGATTGAAGCAATTGTAATGGTGCCTCAATGCAAAAAAATGCTTCATCAGAGAGGCTGAATATCGTGCCGGCACCCTTGTTTAAATCTCGGTCTGCAAGCAATGCAGTGAGCGTGGATTGGATGGTGCGAGAAATGAATGTGTAGCGGGCGTCGTAGATAGTTTTGCTTGATTAATACATATAGGGATAATATTTATCAACCTAACACACTCACATAAATATTTTCCAATCTAACACATTTTCTACCACGTCATTGCCACACACCCGCCATGTCAAAAGAATGTTTCGGCAGATGCAAAACTTCGTTTGTTTTTTTCTGTGTATTTTTTTTTGGTAGTTAACTAGCATGTATGTGTTTTTATGCTTTAAACAATATGTTAAGGCTGACTTAATTTTATGAAAGAGATTGAAAATGATCGTGGCAAAGTAAAATCTACCATAGTATCTCATCGAGTAAACAAGGAGAATCTCTAGCATCTATTTGTTTTTATATTTTTTTCAATAAAACTAAAGGTTTCAAATTAGTCACTAGTATATTCGTATTTTTGATTTTTTTGTCAATACAAAGTAGTAAAAAGTTCAAAAGGTTTATGACCTTATATTTTACAACAAAAGCTTTGAAACTCAAGCAATTTGCAAAATTCATGAAATTAATGTTAGGCAAGGGAAAAATTTGAATTGCTATAAATGAAGAACTTGTAAGTTGATCAACTACAAAGCAATAATATAAAAAAATGTCTTATTATAGTTAAGAAAAAGTCCTAGTCTGACCCCAAATAATGACTTCCAGTCATACAACGTGTTCTTTTTACGACTCGCACATTATGATTTAAAGCTAATGGCACATTCGAATGACCCACATCAGCAAGATTTTGAGCATCTTCTCGTTGAATATCATCGATATCATGCATTTCACTATCATGAGTACTTATAGTCCCAGATAAATTCATCATTATTAGACTTACATTAAAATGACGTGAAGGTGTAGGTGCCCTATCAAATTGAAAGACTTTCGTAGCCTCGAATGCCATGTTGGGAGGAACTGATGGAGTATGTGGAGTCTCTAACTCGTTGAGAGGTACTGATGAAGTATATAGAGTCTCAAACTGGTTGAGAGGTATGGATGGAGTATACACTGGAGTGTCATGCCTCGAACATGTATCATCATGAGAGATTGATGAGAAGCTTCAAATGAAGTGGGCATATTATGGATGCGATAATTTGCATGTACTGCAGTCAAAGTCGATGCAGCTACATCTCGAATACGTAGAATAGACACATCATCACCCAATGTCAACTAACGAATTAATGTCATTCCATGTGCCTACATATAAAATATTTATGAAGTTGTAAGCGAAAATAAAATCAAAACAGCTATTTGAAAGACTTCATGATGGAATAAGGAAAATTTGTACTTACCAATGCCTCAACAATAGCTCGACGATGAGACATGAATCGTCGTGTAATGCGACGATACTATAGCATATACGGGTCGTAAAACTCTAATGGCTCCTCCAATAATTCATCATTCGCAATATTGGAAGCACGTTTGTTCCACATGCAGACATAAGCACTATGTTCTGCACTCCAATCTTTATATGTTTTCCCTCTCAAGTCAATCTTATGTAGCTCCATGCTTGTGCTATGTAAAGGTGGTATCCTTTGTTTCAAACCGAATTGTCGCATAACTCTATCATGATTATACATTTCAACAACACAAAAAAAAAGTAAAAGTGCCATCGTTCGCCAAATAGCACGACCATTGCTACAATACGCAGGCATGTCCCTTATCACTGTCTCAAGATACGGTTCCCAAGTTACCTGAACTCATGAAAAACAACTTGAAATGAATAAAACTCACATTTCACCATTGTACAAAAGGGTATTTGGAAAAATTGATCAAGTGTATTTCTTACTTCATCGGGTGTTTGCATGTCAATCATTTCTCTGTATTTCGTTAGCACATGCATTGATGTTCCTGTGATCTCTAAGGCATGTCTCCACCTATAGAAATGTAAAAAGCAACACAAAGCATGCATAAATGTACATGTAGATAAATATACTAAAGTTTATTGACTATGTTAAAAAACTCTAATTACCTATGACCAAATGGAGGAGGTGGAAATAAATCTTCGTTTGGTATGATGTCATTTCGAAGAACGTTTCCCATTATTGGTGTAAGAAAAGGTAATCTATCCCATGCCCAAAAATTGCAATAATATGACCGGACCTGCAATCTCTGCTCCATCAATGTCAGCGGCAAGACACAATTGTCTATATAGGTGAGCCAGAGTTGCACTACCCCAACTGTATTGTCCTGCCGCCTCAAAATCCTCCAAAAATTGTAAATACGTGATGTGAACAAGATTGTTAGACTTGTCTACAAATAAAGTTCCTCCAAGAAGTTGTAAGATGTACGCTATTGCATAGCGTTGCACTTCCACATCACCAGCATTATTTGGAAGGTTCGGAAACCATCTCGAAAGTTGGCGAATTTGGATCCGACCTCCAGTCTTGTTGTTTTCAGGGAATGGGAAGCCTAGTTGTGTCAAACACAAGGCATCATAATCTTGCTCTACACGACCGGTGATTGATAATCCATCGATAGATAACCTTAAAATGATTTGTACATCTTGTAGGGTAATAGTCATCTCGCCAATTGAAAAATGAAACGTGTCAGTTTCTGGCCTCCACCTCTCTACAAGTGCAGTAATGAGATGTCAATCAATTGCTATGAAACTTATTCGCGTCGTCCAATAAAACCCAACTTCCTCAAGATACCTAACTACTCGTTCATCTAGTAGGACCAATTGATGTAATGCTGCTGAATTACGCCTGATAGTTAATATACCAGGGTCCTATAGAAATACGAGAGTTAAGTTACATTAGTTCAAATGTAGCTACGAAGCTATAAAAATATGCAAACACGCAAATATAAGTATTACCGGTCCATTCCAAACGCGAGTAGATTTATGTAGAGCTTGCAAAATCAACACCGAATCATATATAGGTCCAGGATCCATATCGCGCTTGAACCCAAAATCAACCATAATGTTGTCATTAATAAAAAAAACCAATGATGAAACAATACAATTAGCGATGCATTTCATTCAAGAAACAATAAAGTTAAAACAAAAATGTGTAAATAATATGAAAACATGGTTTAATTGAAACAAAGTACATGCACCACATAGTCATAAGAAAGTGAACTAATACAAGGAAAATACGAGTGAATGCGAAATAAAAGACTTGAACGAGTCTTTCACTATGAACCATTAGGTGGTTGTTCTTGATGACGACGAGAGCAAGTGTGCCTATGTTGTGCACCGGCTAAGTACACCATATCCTTTAATTCTTTGCTCCCAAATCTCATGTTGAAATTACTGCATATGTGACGAAGGCAAAATCTGTGTTGCGCTCTTTCATGGGTCCATCCATTTTAAGGATTATTCATTGCCAACAATATACCAGGGTGTCGATAAAAAATGATACATATACTATCTCTATCAGTCACATGATGTCGCAAACAAGCCATAAACCATCCCCAGCTGTCTTGACTTACCTCATCAACAATGGCAAATACTAAGGTAAATACATGACTATTACTATCAACAACAGTGGCTATTAAGAGTTTATGTTTGTATTTTCCATACAAGAATGTACCATCAATTTGTATAATTGATCTGCAATATCTAAAGCCTGCAATAGAATGTGCAAATGCCAAAAAAACCATTTGAATATAATCTCATTGTTGGCATTAGGCTCGCCATATTTCCATTCGACACGTGTCCCTTGATTGCTTTCTTGAAGAACGACTATCCACCGCGACAACATTTTATACAATTCTTCTCAATCTCCAAAGATTTTAGCAATTGTTTTTTTCTTCCCCAACCAAACTTTCTTGTAATGAACATCATAACTGAGATAGACGGACTCTTCTCACCACATTTTCTATTTCACGGCATATAACGGTGGAGTCCAAATGAGCATGATCCTTTGACAGTTTTGCATAGATACATATATGTAGTCCCGCATATTTACTGATCTCAAACAGTCCATGTGCTTTTCTTCTTGAACGTCGCAACCTCCAATCACATCCATCTAAATGTTTCTTACCATGGACAATCCATACATTGGGTATTGAATAAGTTACAACAAATTATCTGTGTCCTTTAATGCTATATAATTTCACGTCATGTTGAATATCTACTATAGAAAGGAACCACATGCCTGCATCAAATTCTGGTGCCTCATTCCATAAAGACCTAGAAGGGATCATTGCATTCTCATGGATGGGTTGCATTGCGTCAATACTTAATTCCATAAATACAGATGAAGGTACGATAAATTCACCTACACCCACATGCACACCATCAATTCCAGCAGCCTCTTGATCGAAAAATTCATCGTTTCCAACTTCGTTTGAGATTGAAGGACAAGATAATGAGCCATCATCGGCTATGACTCGATTTAATGTGTATCGAATTATGCCATCATCAAAAAGATGAGCATCAACCCCTGCATCATCGACATCATAATCATTACTCTCTTCACTAGTATCCTCATCACTACCACAATAGTTATCATCTTCCTCGGTATTCACATCATCACAGGAATGAGCATCCTCGTCTACGTCGGGATTTGAAGTCATCAAAGGCGATGCATAATGATTATGTTCAAATATTGGTTGAGTACTAGGCCCTTCTGCACTTACCACTATATTACAATTAGAACTAATATATGATTGCCTCGGAACTAAATCTAAAAATAGCTCCATACAATTTGGTGGTGGAAACTCTGCCACAATCTCCCAAACATCTTTCAGAGTTTATTCATCAACTATTCGCAAAGGGACATAGTTGTACGTTCCAGTTCCAATGTATACAGGATATCGATATGTCATTGTCTATCTCCAAGGAATTACAGACAAAAATCACAAATTCCTCGTACCTTAGACTCAACTTTGATCTAAGATGTCGAATAGGCGGTTTCGTGTACGAGATCCCAGATGGTTCATCAACCATGACATCATTCATATAGCACACCAAAATTACTCTTCGATCAACCATTATGGAATCTATATATGTAGAATGTAATTTTTAATCAATAGAAGTGATAATAATTAATACACTCACTTAGCACAAATAAACTTAGCAAGCTCCAACGTGTATTAAAATTTTATGTTATTTAAGTTCTTTATTTTATTCAAATAAGGAAGCAACTATCAATCAATTTGCAGTAAATATGAAATTACACAATTGAGGCAAACAATACAATAACGACTAATTCAACAACATTATAGCTCTAACGAACAAATGAGCATCATGCTGTCATAACAAGAATACTAAAAAAGCAAGACAAGTAATCATAGCTTTAATCGAAAGATAATTGGGAAAAAACAAAATTAGATTGAAAAAATTGATAAACCTATAACCCACCTGATCGTTCAAATCAAAGAGGAATGATGAGTTTGCACGGTTAAAATTTTCCCGCGGCCATGTTTGTCTGCCTCTCGGTGCGAAATCAATTCACCAGTATTTTCTCCATGGTAGTCATTTTTATTGGCAGGATTATATATATCACATAGTCAATTAACAAAGCGAGTGAGACCTAAATAGAATTATTTAAGAAACTGAATTATCTACTTGCAAAATCTCCCAATTTTAACAAGGCTCCCCCATTTAGCAACATCAGATTTTGGCAGAGTAATCGCTACGGACGACGCGGAGCTTTCTTCGTCATTTGACGACAGATGCGGGCAAAAAAGCCATTGTAGACGACGGAGGCGGACGGCGCTGCTAAAGACGACGGGAAGGACGACGGCATACAGACAAATAAGACGTCGCTGTAAATATTAGGATAGTAACTGTGAATCGTGGTGAAGGAGATGTCAAACTGTGAATCGTGGTGATGAATTGAGTTATGAATCGTGGTGAAGGGGGTAAAACCTAGTATGGAAGTCGTGACCGCAGGTAACGATTTCCATTTATATAGTAAAAAACATTTCAAAGAAAACGTGACCCACGGTCACGACTTCATTGAAATGGAAATCGTGACCGGTCACGATTTTGGTGAACTAGGCCATGATCATCTCCATGAGTAGTAGAGCCCATTATTAAAGATAATCGCTTAGACACAAAAGAGGAACTTGAAGGTCATAAAGGATTTTTTTTTGCATATATGTCTTTTTGTGGCAAAATATTTACACATTTTGATCTTAACCCAAAAGATTTGTACTTGTGACCCTTTTTGACCAATCAAACCACGTTTTTGCCACACTAGCCTCCAGCTGGAAATGAATTTCACAAAAAATTGAAGGCATGTTTTGAAAACGTGCCTTCAATTTAAGTATTACAATTTCTATCTATCTCACACTCAAACTAAAGTTTTTTGTTTTAGATTTTTTCACTCTCTAATCATTCAATTTTAGTATAAAAATATTGAAAAAGCTGGCGGGTTCAGATTCTGGGCGGCGGCGTTAATGGCAATCGGCCAATATAGCAGCAAATAAGTAAGTAAAGAAGGCTGGACTGGCGCGCTGCATGAGGTCGCTGATCGACGGTGGCACGGTGGAAACGATAACGGGCAGCAAGACACGAGCAATGGCGGCGGCGGCCGAGGCGGAATCGGCGGCGACGCGGCGGCTCGGGCGAGTGGTCGCGGTGGCGCGACGGTGGTGCCGATGGCGATAAGCAGCAATGGACGACGACGCGCGTTAAGCGCGGCAGCGACGTCGGCTTTGGTGAACAATGTGATGGCGTTGTCGACCGGTCAGATGCGCGATACGACGCGATGGAGGTGAGGTGTATTTCAATTAATTGAGTTGTGATTTGACTGATTTTGGTAAATTAGCCCTCAAATGGACACCAGGGACTTAGGAGTCGGGTGCGCAAATCGAGACGGTAGACGTTTTTGCGATTCGCAATTTCTCGAGGTAAGTAAACCATTTAGGAACTTATACAGTATTTCATTTCTCTCCATTGGCTGTTGTTGTTTACTGTTTTGTGATAGATTTATTGTTCACTACAAAAAAATCGCAAATCAGAAACGGAATTTTCCGTTTCTGATTTGCTAAAATTCCGTCTCTGAATCAAATCAGAAACGGAACGAAGAGACGAACGCGTTCGTCGTCTCTCGAAACGTCGTCGCCGATACGATCGAAACGGAAAATGGATTCCGTTTCGATTAGAGACTCGAATAGAGACGGAAATTATCCGTTTCGATTAGAGACGGATTTAGAGACGGAAATTAGAAACGAATGAGACGAATGTAAATGGATTTTATTTCGAAATGGTACATTTGTAATTGCATTCCGTCTCGATTCCGTTGTCGATTAGCAACGAATCGAGGCGGAATTAATAAATTTATGAATTCGTCTCGATTCCGTTTCTAATCGAACACGAATCGAGATCGAATCGAGATCGAAGACGGATTATTCCGTTTCGATTCCGTCTCGATTCCGTTGCTAATTAGAGACGGAATCGAGACGAATTCATATTTCCGTCTCGATCCGTTTGTGATTGATATCAATATTTCGAAAATTAGAGACGGAATAGCAACGGAAAATTTGAATTCGTTGCTAATCCGTCTCTAATTTTTCTGTTTTGTTTAAATATGGCACTGATAAATAAGCCAATCGATTCTCCAACCTAAAAATCAAAATACAACCCGATATGACATACTCCATCGCCCGCACCCTCCAACAACTCCTCGAGGGTGCTAACATCCCCCAAAGAAGCCAAATTGCGCATCCATACATGAAAAATATATATCAACAAAAATTCAAAAGAGAAAGAAAAAATGTGAAACTCAAAATTAGCCCAAAAATTTATATATCCACTAAAGTTGTCATGTATTACAAAAGCTCCAAAATTTGGAAGTATACACAAAAACCAACCAATCCTATCGTTCAACAAGCAAAAAAAAAAAGAACACTCACAAACGGTCCAAAATTAGAGATGCATACACAAAAAGGACTTCATCTAATAAGTAAAACGCAGCTTTGAAGCATTTCGAATCTCCATCTCGAGGGCAACAACCAAAGTGAGTATGCACCGAAAGAAGTAGGCAAAGGAGAGATTAATTAGTTTGAGGTCCTCCGCAGCTAGCGCGCTAATTCCAAAGATTAGCGCGCTAATTAGCCACCGCGATATTTTTGACTTTTGGAAATCAAGCTTTAAATTTGAATTTTTGATTTCCGGATTCCTAGAACGGCTATAAACGGTCATATTGGAATTCCTATCACTATAAAACCACCACAAACTTGGTTTTAACATAAGGAAGACGAAACACATTCAAAAATGCAAGATCTACAAAGAGAAGAATGGCATAAGTGCAAGAATGCTAAAAGGGAAAAACTAAAAGTTAAGCACAAACCTATCATGTAAGTATGATTCTAGAACTCATCCTCTCACCCAATCTAAACTCTTGTGTGCTCCAAAGGCGACAAGCCATGTGTTCCTACTCAAAAATAAAAAAAAACAACCACTGGGATTCAAGAAAAGCAAGAAGAACAGTAAAAACCATACAATGTTGAATAAGAATGCTTCCAAAAAAAAACATGATCATCAAGCAAATGCAACACAGATCGAAGTTGGTGTCAATGTTGCTATTTTCCTACGCATAGGAGATGGCGAACAATGTTTCTATAAGATGGACCTATCATGTAAGTTGAGTTGTAAAACATGTATAACATGTTTTATAAGGGATGGTTAGGTCCCGGACGAGTTTAAGTGGTCGCTAACACAAAGGGATAAATTAATTAGTTTGAGGTCCCCGCATTTAGCGCGCTAATTCCAAAGATTAGCGCGCTAATTGGCCACACGCTGTGGCTTTTTGACTTTTGGAAATCAAGCTTTAAATTTGAATTTTTGATTTCCTGGATTCCTAGAACGGCTATAACCGGTCATATTGGAATTCTTATCACTATAAAACCACCAATAACTTGGTTTTAACATAAGGAAGAAGAAACACATTC
Source organism: Stephania yunnanensis (assembly GCA_039657365.1). Lineage (NCBI taxonomy): Eukaryota > Viridiplantae > Streptophyta > Magnoliopsida > Ranunculales > Menispermaceae > Stephania > Stephania yunnanensis. The sequence goes on along the minus strand of CM077587.1, from coordinate 49,952,347 downwards.
CAAAATTCAAGATCTACAAAAAGAAGAAATTTGATTTTTTAGAAGGAGCAATAGGAGATCACTATAAAACCACCAAAAACTTGGTTTTAACTATAATATACTAGTGTTTGAAACAAAGTAAACCACCAACAATATGTAAATCAAGTAACTTAAAAAGTCTACACGACAAACTATTGAAAGGAAGTGATTCGGGCCGCTAATTAAAATAGAATAGCCAAGAGAAGATTCACCTCGATAAGCACCTAAGCCACCGCCCCCAAAGCCTCCATAACCCCCACCAAGCTCATCGCCTCCACTATACCCACCACGCCTACCTCCGAGACCCGGAGTCCTATAAGGACCAAAATCACCACCACCAAAAAAAGAATGAGTTTAACATGCAAATGAAACAAATCGTCTACAACATGCTCATCGTCAAAAGCAATGAACCCATTCCCACGAGAACGATAGGAAAAACTAAAACCCGCCTTTCCGAAAACAGAAAAATAAAAATAAAGGAACTTCATCATCGAACCTTCTACTACATCAAAGCTTCAACAAACCACCATCGTCCGTGTGTAAATTCATTGTCCATTTATCCTCTCGTATATCTTAGTTGGCTTGGACGCCAGTTGATGCATAAGTTATCATGGATTTTATTTTTAATACATTATCCTCCCCAAAATAAATTTTTTAACCTCAGTTTAAGTAAAATATACTATAAGTATCAGTATGTTTGCAGAATTAATCCATGGGAGAAGAAAACATGTCGGGTCGTTGTGTGCAAATCTTATGCCGGGTATTCTCTCGAGTGCTATGATGAAGAAAGTGGTAGAATCGACAGGAGCAACATCTTCATGCCATAGCAAATGAATTTGGGAAATCGATAAAGGGTCGTTTTCCGGTCATTCGTGTTGAGAACATGTAGGCTATTCTTCTTCTACGGACATGCCATAATAGAAGAAGAAGAGCCTACATGTGTAGAACACGATGACCGAAAAACGACCCTTTATCGACTTCCCAAATTCATTTGCTATTGCATGAAGATGTCGTCTCGTCGATTCTACCACTTTCTTCATCATAGCACTCGAGAGAACCCGCAACGCATAAGATTTGCACACAACAAACAAAGATGTTTTCTTCTCCCATGGATTAATTTCGCAAACATTCTAAGACTTATAGTATATTTTACTTAAAAACAAAAAAAAGAATTGGGGGAGCAAAAGGGAAAAAAATAAAATCCACGATAAAATATGGAACATCGACCTAAAAATGCACAAAAAGAAGCGTGAATCATAAAGTAATTCGATGAATTTCTAAAGTTGTCTACACTATAAAACGTTTAATCTAAGCATTTGAAACAAACAACAAGTGAAGTACCTATGTATCACCAACCCGCTCATCTCTCGAGAGCCACGCTTACGTCTCACGCCCAACATTGTCCCCTTGTTGGGGTGGATCGACCGGATCTATTTGCGGCGGCCGTTGCTGGTCATGAGGTGGCGGTGGTGGTGGCGGTGGTGGTGGTGGTGCCGAGCTAGGTCTATTTCGTCCATGTCCATCCCAAGACGCCGTTGCATGAAGTTCATAACCTTTCGTAGTTGCTCCGCAACGACATCGAACTCGCCCGCGGCACCACATCCCGGCGCTCGCGACGTGCTAGCACCAGGAGTTCCGTATCTCCTCTTCTTTCTCCCTACGGACCCGAGTCCGTAGACACGTCCTTTGGAAGACTCACCCGCCACATTGAGGTACACCGCCTCATCATCCACCGATTGCTCCGGTAGCTCGGGTCGCCTCCCCGACGTCCGCTCCGGAGCCTATCCCGCATATATGCACAACAAACAAAGTACATGATATGGGGTAAGTGAAAGACTTACTAATATTTTACATTTCATTTCTATACTTACATAGAACCGCTCCGATCTAGTATCGATGAATGTCGTCCCGTCGTGATTAACTGTGGAGATGCAAGTACAAATCATTCACCGACGGTGGCGCCTCGATGAATCACCTGCGTGCAGACCAAGCATAGTGAACAAGAGTATAAATGTACAAAATATCCTAGATGTTAAAAAAAACTAACCAATCTTTCTTGGGTAGTCGCAAATGACACGAACCACCACCGTGCTTCGAGGGTCCACCCTGTGGCCTTCGACCTCGTTGTTCCTATTCTCCGTCGCTTGCCTAGACCTAGCCTCGGAAGTCCTCGCTCTCCCAAGATCGCAAGTATCTCCTCCATGACTCATCTCGTAACATAAACCGGTCGCACCCGATTCTTCTTCAACTTGTGCATCAACGCGTGTACCTCGTGCCCGCAAGCTCGTCGTACGTCGTCGCACGAGATCCTCGGGAAGCGCATCATCCCATCTAAAATATATCTACAAATTGGCGATTGCTACCGTTAGCACTTATTTGAGAAAATAGTATAAATCATAAGGCACATGGTAGTCTTGTTTACCTTCCATTGTCGCCGCATTGGTCTTTATGATGAGGCGTACGGACGGACTTCCAACAATACCCTTCAGAATCATCCATCGTTTAAAAACTTTTGTCATCCTCCGTGCACAAAAGTGCGAAGGATGCAACTCCCCGTGTTTCATGAACATGCATATCACCTTAACTACTTCTTCAATATTTGACATCCATATTGAAATTGACATATAAAAGTCAAACGCAAACTTACGTATCATTGGCAATCAGAGTGATAGGGATCCCCTGCACGCGAGGGGCCTCCATCCCTGGCCTCTGAGGTGGCCGCGGAGGGCCTGTCACCTCCAACCCTGCTCTTACGTCTTCCTCTCGGGATGCTGCCGGTGATGCTGTGGCTGGGGGTGCAGGCCTCGTGGGTAAAGGAGTCATTGATGTCGGAGAAGGTGTGGGGAAGTGTGTAGTAGGCATAGTCCTTGATGACGACGAAGATGGTACATACGACCCCGACGGTATGGAAGGGGAAGGTGACGCTGCGGCTGTATCTTGCTCGAGAGACCGAGCAGTCGGAATCGATACTGCAGGTATCGAACCACGACCTCGACCGCCACGACCTAGATGGACCCCTCGTGTGGCCTGACCACGAGGCCGTGTGGTATGTCGCCGCGATGATGTCGGTGCCGCATCTATGCCTCCCGGACGACGCCTCCTAATGGCAAACCTCGACATCCCCTACGACCACGTCCGCCATGATACCTAACAATATTCACGAGTAAAACATCATAAAAGAAGGGCATACAATAAGTAGAAATTCAGCCTATATTATTGGACTAAATAAGAACAAAATCCATGCAAATAAAAGTAACTACATTATTGGTCGTTGACATATCATATACAAACTTTATTCGCTATCATCCGTTTCAAATTCACTCTCATGAGTAGAAGGTGATGATTCTTCTTCTCGATTCATCTCCACTATAAACTTCATCGCTTGGACCCGCTTCAACAATGAATCGAGTCCCACGAACATCCAGATTGTTGATATCGGCGTCGCATCATCGACTACGCACGTGGTGGGCATCCCATCTTGGAAAGCAATCTCTCGCCGAGCCCCGGTCATTATCGTCTTTGCTAGTTTCCTCGTAGCCGAATTTTGGTCGACAAAGAACAAACCGCTAGCCATTCTTGTCGATCGTTCCGCATAGAAGGGTACGAAAGGTAATAGACTTGAGTGGCTTGCATTGCCAAGACAAATGGCTCGTAGTTGTTATATCGTCGACTTCGTTGAACCTCTACCAATTGAAGTGTTGGGTGAGTCCTCACACCATGATTCGGTGTAGGGTCATACCAATCGCACTTAAACAAGACCACACGTTTGAGGCCGGTATACTCAATCTCCACAACCTCTTGCAAGCACTCCATAATAGTTATGGGAAACATCAGCGTAGTTTGAACCCTTCACCAAAACACCGCCGCTTCTGCGTTGATCTATTAACGTCATATGTTGCATGAGTGGAACTTATACCCATTAACAAGGTAACCAGGGTAGACAAGACATGATCGACTAGGACCAACAGAAAGATCAACGAGCGTCTCGTCAACTATAGAATTCCGAGCCTATTCGTCAAAATTAGAGATGCAATATGACACATTAGTTATGGGAGAAACATTTGAATCTATAACGTACAAAAGTAATGCCCTTACATATTGTTGAAACCAAATGGGGAAGTTGTGCTCTAGACTACTATCAACTTGCGACTCCCCCATTGCTTGAGTGATTTCATCGACGAATATCCTAGAAGAAACGAACGTGTAAGTCGGATGTATTTATAATGTATGAACAATGAATGTACCGCATTAATGAAAGAAAGTGATGGACATATCGAACGTATGGAGCGATCTCTCGGACAATTGAGCAAGATGTACGAATGAGCGGCATTATACTCCCGCTCGTTAAGTACCGCGCCTTCGACTTGCCCATGGGTCGACCTGTGATAAGTGAAAATTGAGAAATTGCCAACGAAGTTCGGTGTGGGCCCGAGATCGCCATCGTCGTTACGTGGCACTTTGTCATGCAACGTAAAGACGTGATCTTCGAAGTAGTAAGAACAAAAGGATGTGACCTCTTCGACCAAATAAGCATTACACATGGAGCCCTCAACCTTCGCTTTGTTTCGCACATTGTTCTTCAAATGTTTAAGGTACCTATATATGAATGTTATAGGAAATGTTGATATAAAACCTATTGAATGGGAAAATAATATCAAGGGCTCAAGATAGTACCTCTCAAATGGATACATCCATCGAAATTGAACGGACCGGCTAGACGGGCCTCGTAGGCCAAGTGGATTGGTAGGTGTTCCATAGAGTCAAATAAGCTTGGAGGGAAAATTTTTCCAACTTGCAAATGATTTTTGGAATTTCGACTCTAAGACCTCCATATCTTGGATACCGACACATTTCGCAGCAAGGGACCGGAAAAATAGGCTTAATTCGCTAATTGCAACCCAAACCGGGTTTGGGAGAAGTTCTCTCGAATGCAATTGGTATCAACCGTTGCATGAATATATGACAATCATGGCTCTTCATGCCGAACATTCGTAGCAATTTCTTTGGATCTACACATCGACCAAGATTCGATGCGTAACCATCAGAAAACGCAACTTTTCAACCCACTCGCACAATTTTTGTCTTCTTGATGTATCAAGAGCATAGCACCCAAGGACGTAAGTATTTGTCGCCGAATCAATGTGTAGAGAAGGTCGGTGACAATATTCACGAATATCTTGCCTCGATTTTGCATTGTCCTTACTCTTGCCCGGTACATACATAATAGTGTTGAAAATGTTGTCAAACACATTTTTTTCGATGTGCATGACATCTAAGTTGTGGCGGATCAAGTTTGTCTTCCAATACGGCAAGTCCTGTAATATGCTTTTCTTCCTCCATCCCGAATTCTTAGCTATCCGCCCATTCACGTATTCCGCCGATTTCGTCACCTTCATCAAGCCAAACGATTCAATTTCTCGCCAAAATTTCTTCACCAGATCGCAAGCAAAGCGGGCGGATCATCGATTATGACCATTTTGCCTCTAATGAAATTTTTTTGTCTTTCCTTAATGGTGATGACTTATCCAAGAAACGACGATGACAAATCAAACCACGATGTCTTACCTCCATTTCGCAATTGAAATGCATTTGTATCCTCCATACAATATGGACAAGCGTACTTACCGTGTGTGCTCCAACCGACAACATGCTATATGCGGGGAAATCACTAACAAATTCCATAAAAGGGCAACTCGCATGACAAAATTTGTCTTGGTGGAAACGTCGTATGTAACCACCCCATTGTTCCATAAATCTTGCAACTCTTTCACAAGCGGTGAAGGAACACGTCGATTTTCTCGCTTTGGGCTGGTCGGTCCAGAACGATAACCGTTAAGAACATAAACTCGATTTCATGCACATCGACGGTGGAAGGTTGTAAGGAGTCAAAATCACGGCCACGAAGAGTACGATTTCCGGAAATCCCAAATACTTGAAAACCATCGTGCACAATCCTAAACGAACATTCCGAACCTGAGGCAAAGTCTTTATTGACGTCATTAAAATGTCTCCAAGCAATCGAATCGAACAAGTTGTTGCATAACATCTTCAGCGATGAATGATCTCCATGCCATCGCATATGTTTTGCGGTTGACTCAGACGCATACAATCGTTGCAACCGAGGGCCCAAAGGGAAGTAGTACATTCTTTTGCAAGGGCGGTTTTTTGTGTTCCGACCACGACCTCGTCGATGTGCAAGGTATCGTGATTTCCCACAAAATTTACATGACGTCAACTCGTAGTCCACTCCCCAATAAATCATACATTGGTCCTCACAACAATCTATTTTCTCAACCGGTAGACCTAGACCTCGCATTAGTCTTTTAGTGGCATAAAAATTCTCAACCATTGAGTTGTCATTTGGCAAACAATCCTTCATGAGTTTAATGATTTCATTATACCCTCGTTCGATATATGATGTTCGACTTGATCGCAAGTAATCTTGCCATTGCGGACAACGTTGTCATGGTTTCGCAACCAGGCCACAATTGTTCCCTACTTGCATCAATCATGTCATATAGTTGGCGTGCTTGGGGTTTGGTGATTCTTCCACGACATTCCAATTGAAACTTGGACCGCCACGTTGTGTAGCATCTCGCGGTAAGGTGTCTGATCGTAGCCTCGAACATCAAGCATCATCAATATGGCAATCCATTGCGTGAAAATTTTGCGGCCCTTCATCTCCGTTCTCACCATGTTCGTACTAACCGTGATATCCCCGGACAAATCCATACCTACATAGGTGGTGCTCAACCGTTTCGACGTCTGTGTACGGAACAAGTCGACATTTCTTAAAATTGCACGGACATCTAATCTTCCGTTCACTTTGGTATGTAGGACAATGTTGTTTTGCAAATGATATGAATTCTTTAACCTTCGCCGCGAATTCAATTCGAACATAACCGTTGTCGAGCTTCGGTTGTACATCCAAATCTGTTTGTAGACGACATTCCTAGTCGAACGTAACCCTTGTCGAGCCGGTTGTCTATTCAAGTAATGAAATAATAATGATTAAGATGATAAGAAGCCTCCAAAATGGAGAATATCGTAAATCGGAAATGCGATCTACACCATCTAAAGAGAAGAAATTGATAGCTAAGTGAAAGAACGAGGTTCGCACATTAAACTCATGAATAGAGAATAAATTGACAAAGTTAGGAAGTCATTAATGAGTCATCACAATCTAAAGAGAAGGAATTGATTGAGTTATGTTGTTTATGTAAGAAGCTTGGGCATAATCAAAAGGATTGTTGTAAATGACTCATAATAAACATGTATAACATGTATTATAAGGGTTGGTTAGGTCCTGGACGAGTTTAAGGGTCGCTAACACAAAGGGATAAAAAAATTTTTGAGTTCCCTGCAGTTAGCGCTAATTCCAAAGATTAGCGCTAATTAGCCACCGCCATATATTTTTGACTTTTGGAAATCAAGCTTTAAATTAGAATTTTTGATTTCCGGATTCCTAACACGGCTATAAACGGTCATATTGGAATTCCTATCATGATAAAACCACCACAAACTTGGTTGTAACATAAGGGAGAAGAAACACATTTCAAAATTCAAGATCTACAAAGAGAAGAAATTTGATTTTTTAGAAGGAGCAATAGGAGATCTTTGTGGTCGTTCTTAAGTCCTCAAATCCAAAGACTTTGAGGCTTGTAAATCGGAAATGCGATCTACACCATCTAAAGAGAAGAAATTGATAGCTAAGTGAAAGAACGAGGTTCGCACATTAAACTCATGAATAGAGAATAAATTGACAAAGTTAGGAAGTCATTAATGAGTCATCACAATCTAAAGAGAAGGAATTGATTGAGTTATGTTGTTTATGTAAGAAGCTTGGGCATTATCAAAAGGGTTGTTGTAAATGACTCATAATAAACATGCTTCAAACATGTATTATAAGGGTTGGTTAGGTCCCGGACGAGTTTAAGGGTCGCTAACACAAAGGGATAAAATAAATTTTTTGAGTTTCCTCAGTTAGCGCGCTAATTCCAAAGATTAGCGCGCTAATTAGCCACCGCCATATATTTTTGACTTTTGGAAATCAAGTCAGTAAATTAGAATTTTTGATTTCCTGGATTCCTAACACGGCTATAAACGGTCATATTGGAATTCCTATCATGATAAAACCACCACAAACTTGGTTGTAACATAAGGGAGAAGAAACACATTTCAAAATTCAAGATCTACAAAGAGAAGAAATTTGATTTTTTAGAAGGAGCAATAGGAGATCTTTGTGGCTGTTCTTAAGTCCTCAAATCCAAAGCACCTTTGAGGCTTTCAAAGGAATATAAGAGTCTCGCAAAGCTAATCTCTTTTGTCATCCTCTTGGTTGTAAGGAAATCCTTGATATAAACTCTTTCTTGTGCTTAATCGACATAGTTTTGTGTATTTGATTTGAAAATCAGTTTGATGTGTGTTTGAACAGTTTCATCCCCGCTCTTGCACTTAAATTAAAATTTTTAAGACCCTAAGATTGCAAAAAGAGACCACCAAAGAGCCCGACATTTAGTTGTGTGGGGAATCGAAGTTGAGGCCGTGCGCCTAACCTATATCGATATCGAGGCATACAAATACCACATAGTATCAACGCGTCTACTACTTGTTCACTCATACTTCCTTAAGGTTATAGGTTTATTCCATTCTCTAGAAATGTAATGTGAAACAAAGAACATTCACTAAAAGAGTAATCCTAGTGTTTCTAACCCTAACTAGTAGTAGAAATTAAGTAATTATAGGTATTATTCAATCGTAACCAACAACACCTAACTAATCAATCATCCATAGCAAGTGCATGAATATGAAATTACTAACAACTATAACATCAAACGACAAAGTAATTACCTCAAGACATGATTCTAATGTATTATAATGACTCTCATGACATGCTTTACCGATAAAATAAACATGGAATAACAACCAAATACGGATGACATGCTTTACCGATAAAATAAACATGGAATAACAACCAAATACTTTAATCAATATAAATCTTGAATTGCTCAATTAAAAGGTTGAAATGAAATAGTACATATTAATAAACCTAAAAATAGAACAAGCATAACCTCAAAAACTATGCATGTAAGAGAAGAGCAGTAACAAAAACTTCTAAACCAAACAAAAGACACAACATTAACTTAATAGATCAAGTGAAGAACACCAACTAATGAACAATCAACCAAGGAACAAATCAAATCACTCAAGAACAGCTTAAAATAAAACCTCATAAAGTAATAACAATTATAAGAACTGAACTCTTAAAATATGTCACCTGATCAAGAGTTTGTTCCTTCATAGCTCATAAACAATAAGGTAGTACTATAACACGGCCAATTGCCAAGACGAATTTACAAAAATAAAATGGATTCCATGACCATAATAGCTAAGACCTTTCAAGAAAATAAATTTTTAACTGTTCTTCCATTTATTCGACTAGTATAGCCGAGCCGCTAAGAAAACCTAGTATACACAATGGTCACCACATTATGTTCATTTCCTATATTTGAACATCAAGGCATATATATGATCGCTTTCCCTAGCAGATATAGCTTCAGCTCAAGTGAAAATCTATAACATATTTCATTCATGAGCATAATATTTGCAATGCTAACAAGTATTACGACTTTAATATTCCCGGATGCCGCATATAATGTACGTAGGAACACCGGACACCCCAAATATTTATTGATAGATGGAAATTTATGAAGTCTCGCATGCTTAATTTAAATTGGAAAACCTTTCTAGATAAAATAGCTTCTTGCCTTCAACTCCGATGTTTACTAGAAGATCGAACTATCAAATGAACCATAGCGGAAACTTAAATAATTCTCATGTCACCCGACGGATTATTCCATAAATTTTTTAAATTAGATAAACAAGGGGACTAGAACGCCAACCCGACGACGCAAATTTTTAGCGAAAACACCAAGTCGTTTCAAGATTTCCTCAAAACCGTCACAATGTGAATGATCTCTATGAAAGTGAAGAGCTCTTGATCATCGTTGTTGCTCGCATTATAAAGAACAATAAAAAACAAATAAGAAATGAAGATTGTAGTAAGACTCCAAAACTACAAATTCCTTGCTAACCGGATCCGAATCAGAGACCAGAGAGAGCGAGAGATATCGGCGATGACGGAGACCGGCGCGACGAGACGGAGAGACCAGAGAGACGGCGAGACCAGAGACAGCAGTGCGACCAAGTAGCACGACCAGACGGAGAAACGGAGACCACCGCGAACAGACGGCCAGAGCAGAGCACCAGAGAGACCAGCTCGCACGACCAGACGGAGAGACGAGACGATCGAACGGGATGGACGTCTGGGGACGAGACGATCGACCGGCGCGACGAGACGGAGAGACGGATTTAGGTTTTTGGGGTTTTTTCGTGGGAATGATTTGGGGATTTGCTGTTTTGTTGCGCGGGGGGGGGGGGTGCGGGAAGGAGAAGAGGTCGCCAGATCGACAAAATACAAATCTCGAGGAATGATGAACGGCCATAAGAAATGAAGAATTTGGCGGGAATGGTGGCGCCAAATTTCAGAGACGAATTTAATTCCGTCTCTAATTCCGTCTCTAATTCCGTCTCCGATCCGTCTCTCGAATATTTCCTTTCGGGCCCGTCGCTAACTGTTACATTTAGAAACGGAACTTATTTCGTTTCTAATTCCGTTTCTGATTTAGAAACGGAAATAAGTTCCGTTTCTAATTCCGTTGCTGATTTGCTGTTTTTTCGTAGTGGTTGTTCACTGCTTTGTGATGATAGCTATATGTGGAAATGTTGTCGATTGAGTGAGTCCATTGGCAAGTGAGTCATGGTTACTGTTTATTTGCGATATGAGAGGGTTAGGGCTGGAAGGCAGGGGCCTCGTCCTAAATCCGAGGTCTTTCATGGTCGTCTGTCGATATCTCCCAATGGAGTGCACGTTTGGGGCTCTTATCTGGGTCCATGGATGGTTCATAGTTGTCACGGGCTAGGGCTGGGAGGCAGGGGTCTCGTCCTAGATCCGGGTCTATGGATGTCTCATAGTCGCATGGGTTAGGGCTGGGAGGCAGGGGTCTCGTCCTAAACCCGAGTCTGCTGGGCTTGTACCGCGACTCAACGACTTTTGGTCGGGACTCCTTGTTATTGGGCATCACGCATCGATGGATTGTTTACAGTCTTGTATATTCATGCGTTCTTTATTCCTTTCGTTCTATTTGCATGAATTCGACTGCTTTAGATATCGTGAACTGTTGTTTTGGCTATTGTAAAATGTTGTGGATATGTCCTACTTGATTTACTTACCTGGGCTCGTCATGCTTATGTTTGACTGAGTGCAGTGTCGCGGACGAGTAGCAGAGGGAAGGCTTCATAGTTAAGTGAATTTTTGTATATTTTTTATTTGCTTTCCTCTGATGATATTTACTGGGTTCCACAATTAGGTTGCCTAACTTTCTATATTATGGTTGAGTATGTATAGTTGCTTCCGCTAAATTGTAAAACTCGAAAAATACTAATAACTCAACTCAAAAAAATTGTGAATTTACGTATAATGATGGATTGGAAGGCTGACTAGGCTCTCGTTGACCATGCGAGACTGGCTCGGGGGTCCACGTGAGCTTGGGCCGGGCGGAGCCCAATTTGTGAAAAATCGGGGCCGTCACAGTTGGTATCAGAGCCTGGGTTCAGGCGAACCTAGGGGAAAGTTTAATGGCTTAAGACATTGTTATATCAACGTCACAGTTAATATTTAAATCACAAGCCATTAAAACATAAACCAGCGGAAGTTAGGAACCTTGGACTTAGAGTGGAACTCTGTGATTCTGACCTAAGTCTTCGTTGGAAAGTGAGGAGAGTTGAGGATATATGATCTTATTTGATGTGTTGTATTATACAACTATCGATATATATATATATATATATATATATATATATATATATATATATATATAAACGATATTCACTTTTGTGTATTGCGTGAGACACGATGAGTAACTTAATTTATTGGCCTACTTGATTTCATGTTTGGTCAATCAACAACTTTTTCCAGTTGTTTGGAACATTTTTGGAAAAAGTGGAAAATGGTAGAATGATAACATGTTTCACTTAAACGAGGCTGCGATGATGATCTTGTCTTTGCTTGATAATCCTTTACTAGGCATTTGAGATGGTGCAGACAACAAAGAAGGAAAAGGTTTAGGAGTGAGGTCGTATTACATTGCCTTCATGCACGGATCGAATGTGACAATGTTGATGCTTGTGGCGTATTTGGGACTAGTGGAGCTGCATGATTTTTTTTTTTGGATAAGTACTCGTGCCTTGGACATGCGGGAGTTGTTCAGCCTCGCGGATAGTGGCTTAAGAATTGAGTTAGTTCAATTGATAAATTGAGATACATAGCAGGGTTGGTTTGGTGAAGCCAATGGAAAATGAAGCAATTCATTTTGAGTAAAATGAGATAATTAGGACTCAAACAAACTTGTGAATTGGTTTTCAAGCCATTTAAAGTTATTTATTTCAAGTTGTTTCATTGTTACTAACATGGAGGATTTCCTATAGTATTGAGACTTGAAATTGAAGTTTAAGTCTCTAAATGATTTTAAATGGGTAATATGGAGACTTGCAATGGAAGTATTTAAAAAGTTTTTTTTTTTTTTTTTTTTTTTTGTCAAGAGAAGAAAAGGGAAGAAAAAATGACGAATAGCAGACTCTAAGGGAGCAGAGTGTTGAGATGACTTAAGAGCTAACGATTACATCATATACGGTAGTATTGTTGGATCAAAAGCCCAAGTGACTCCACTTTAGTGACGCTAAGTATTTATAGTCTCAGGGTTGGTGAAGTCGACCACCACCTTTAGGGACTTATAAATGAATTAAGCGTTACGAGATGAGGTAGAGTCTGCGGATCATTCTAACATTTAGTGAGCACCTAAGTATAATCCCTACGAGATTGTATATCTCAAGAATCCACACATGCTAAAATTTGTTCATATGCGTTAGTAAACGTATTTAAGGGAATTCTCGTGCGAGTAGTACATGTTGAAAAGAACGAGCACCTTTGAATAGAGTGAAAAATAATGAGACTTTGTAAAGTTGCTAAGACTAGCAATTCACCTAAAAAAAAAGGTGCGTTTAAAGTTGCTAAGAAAATAGTAGCACTTGATTCTATATGGTATATTTGTGGTGTGGTAATATATTATGTATGATAGCGGTAAATATACGTCGATTCGAGGAATCGTAGGTATAGAAAATGTGATGACGTTTCAGACCGGTTCTATGAATGATCGTGAGGCTGAATGTTCGCAGTTTGCAAGGGCGGATGATCACATGACCTCGATATGCGCAAGTTACGAGATTCAAGACAGGCGGTGCCTCGAGATTAGTGTCGCACGAATCTCGAGGACACATTTACTTTGAAAGTCAAAAAGTGAACGTGTTTGAGTGAACGAGTTGAACTCGTAATTACATGAGGAGATGTTGAGCGCGCCAACTGAAACGGGAATTAGAGTGACGACTCAGGCGAGACAGTTTCACGAGTTTTAGCGGCATCACTCGAAAAAGTTTCATGGTGGTACGAATCTCGGAGTGACAAATATTCATGACGTCTTGGCCTCACTAGATCATATGAGGTCGAGCATCGTATTAGTTTCGTTGTTCGACGAGGCCGATGTTTGGTTGTGCACTATGGTGGCATCGATGTGGATTCTCTGGAGTGCAGTCGATGTTATGGTGAGTGAGAGCGTGGGAGCACACGCGTCAGAGTACCAGTCGCATTCTCGGCATCATCACATTCAGTGCGAGGGTCTGTAGATGATCAGAGGAAAACGAGGGTTATATGGTCGTGGCAAAGAGATCAACCTCGAAGCGTATTGCGTTTCCACCGTGTGCGGCGTATATGGCGCCAGTGTTAGATGGACCAACGCAGAGTACGCTAGTGTAGTACGGCAGCTAGCACCGTCAGATCCTTAGCATAAGGAAACAGTGGTCAGAGACAGGGTCAGAGATCCAGTCGAGTGCATAGACAGGGACAGCGATCTAGTCATGCACATGGGCAAGGATATGGACATGTTCCAGTTGGAACGAGATTTCAATGTACCTGTATGGGCGTGTGGACAGCCAGAAACAAATTCATGCTACTGCCATGTCAGGTTCGACTACTATCCATCGAAACCTGATAGAGGGTACAAGTTGGGTTGAAACTCACTCGAGGAGTGAGACTGAGTTACATTTCTCGCGGGCATACAACAGATATACGTATGTTGGTGACGGTGGATCACGAAGGTAAAATGTTCATTTGCATTCAATTGTATTCCAATATATGTTGCGAGGATGTTGTGTGACGGCCCCAAATTCCGAGACAAACCGGGCACCGCCACGTCGCCGGACACGTCACCTAACCATGCCACGTCACCTGCACGTATGTCTATGACGGCCCACGAACTTACCATATAATACTACAACTTAGTAAATTTTGATATTTAAATGATTATTTTAGCAAAATATACTAAGTTATTAAGTTTTATAACTTAATTCATTTGTTTTGATTTATTTAGGTTATTTTAGTGGCGGAAGTCTTAATAGCATGCATATAGTTAATGTAAACGAGTTATGCAATATTTAACAACCTATGGGGTGGAAACCCAGCAAAATGATACCATGTATATCATTTAAGGCGATAAGATGTATAATAAGTGTCGATATACATGTATCAGGTAAAAGTCTCCCAACACTATCCCAAAAAGTATATATACATAAATACAATCACCTACGAGTAAGCTAGTGAGTAAGCTAGTGGAGGCACTCCGATTAGTCGCCAATCACCGCCTTCCCCCGGCCCGTCGTAGGAACTGCAACTTGCCACCAAAAACAATGACAAGTTCCAAGTGTGTAAATCCCAGAGAAATTCAGTTAGTATTCACAAGAAATTCAAAAAAAACGGCTACAATTCATGCATATAAAGTAAATGAACAGAAATGTAAAGCACGAATATAAGTCGTGAGATAATCAAGAATACGGAACGCGAGTGTGGTGTACAACTGTCGAGCCCTGGGACATAAATACTAAACCGAGAAGGCCCTGGAGGTGAGAAAATCTGCACCCCCTCTTCACGGTCGAAATGAGGAACTCTGTTGGTTGGAAGTTAGACTTCCGCCCAACGCCTCGAAAGAGAGGAAATCTGTGACGGAGGTGGGCCTCACGTCAACTCGCTCTCGAGATCATCGACTCGCTGAGAGAAATCTCACGCGTAGTCTAGGGTATGACCAACACTGTAACAACAATCGGATCGTCATCGACGAGGGAGCTGGAAAATGGTCACACCGTCCCTTCGACCTTACACAGACACACGCGAGAATAGAGTAACAATGCAAACTGAACTGGCGAAAAGTAATGTGAAATAAATAATTTACAAAGAAAATAAGTAAATTCTAAACTGACTTTCTCGTGGGTTTACTTACCTCGAATGCTTTCGAACCTCCCGCACACGCCTCGAGATACGCGCCCGATACCCGATTATAGTCTCCTAAATTCTTGGTATCCAATTATAACACTTTTGTTATTTTTAAAGTCACATTAAAAGAATTTATAATGTGTGACTAAAAATTTGAGCTTTTATTTCCAAAAAGTTTAATTTCGGCACACTTTTCGAGTTGTGCAGGGGTGCCGATGCCCCAAAAGTCCTCAAAACTACCCTTTTTATATTTTTCCCACTTTCTTATATTTTTCTGGATTTTTTCATAATTTTCTAGCTATTTTTTCTATTTTTCTGTAATTTATTAAATTTTAAATTACTTTCAAATTATATTTTTAATATTTATATTATTTTAATATAGGGGTGGACCCCACTGGACCGGGTTTGACCCGGTCCAACCAGGTCGGGTTGACCGGCCCGGCCCACCTGGGTCGGCCCGATCCGCCCCCCGAGTCGGGCCCTGCAGGCCCGGCCGGCCGAGGCTCGGGTTGGGCCCAACCCAGTTGGGCACCCCTCCCCCACCCCATCGTCTTCTTCTCCGAGACGTTGTCCGGTCTTTTTTTTTTTTTTTTTTTTTTTTCTTTCTTTGGTTTGGTTTGGGTTGGGGTTACCCTCCATCCCCATCCCCGGTGGACTTGATGGCAGGGGGAGACACCCCTGCCATCTCCACTCTAACCGGTTCGGCCTCCATGGCCGAACCTCCTCTCGACCTCCATGGCCGACGCCCAACAACAACAATAAAAAGAAAAGACAATGGCTTACCTCATTTTCGGCTCTCTGCGCTCTCTTCTCTCCTTCCCGCTTCCTCTTCCTCCTCCTCCTCCTCTCTGTCTCTTCTTCTTCCTCACTGCCGAGTGTGTGTGTGTGTGGTGTGTGGGAGTGAGTGACGTGAGGAGAGGTGAGAGAGAAAGAGTGACGTGAGGGAGAAGAGAAAATGATGGTGGAGTGAGGTGGAGTGTGAATGGGGGATAAGTTAGTTGACTTTGTGTATTTAACACCAAAGTGTGACACAATTAGGACATTCGCCTGTATTTTTCGGCGTTTCGACGCCCGGTTACGCGTTCGAATCGTGATATGCGCGTATCGCGTCGCGTCACTAGTCACTTAATATCTTTTCCATAATAATTATATGACGATTATCATTTATTCATTTAATTTATGTGTTTTAGTTTCCCGACCTAGTGTACCAAAGTTCGCTCTTCAACACCCGTCTCGACACGTTTTCGAGGCGAACACCGTTACACTATCTCGCTCCATTCAATGATAGAAAATACACACATGCGATGTTAAGTAATTAACTTGATATACAACATCGCAAATAGGCAAACAATAACACAAAACTACTATTTACCTAGTCAGCGTTCCTTGACCTATCTGCGACGTCCACGTGGGTCTGAGCTTAGGGTCTTAACCTGTAATTTGACAATTAAATGGGATTAATTAAAGCGGGCCGTTACATGTTGCCCAGGCATATGTTGATGGGAGGAGCCTAACTCGTCACGGAGAAGCCCAGCTTGTCGCGGAGGAGCCCAACCCTAAGAGTAAGATGGGGGTATGACCTTGGGCAAGCATGCCTTGGGCGGGTATGGCCTTGGGTCTTCATTCATAAAACACAATTGTCCTGTGAGACTTGCTTCAATTTCGAGGACGAAATTTTAATTCGTTGGGAAGACTGTAACCGCCCGAAAATTTGACTTGTGTCATGTGTCAAGTCAAGGTCGTATGTGGGACCCACTAGTCGAAATACGTATATCCGAATCCAATTTGGGATGATAATGCTAACTATGCGAGGAATTCGATGAGCCGAAACGCGAACAGGGACGCGCCTCGAGTTGCGTGCCGACGAGGGATACACATCGTGACGCGTGTAGCGCGAGTATCGAGAGTTTGAAAAAGATGCGAGTCGGTGCCTCGAGATGCGCGTTATGCGGTTGTTGAGTTGCCTCGAAATTCGTGTTGCACGAATCTCGATGACACTTTTGATTTGAAATCAAAAAGAAAATAAAAGAAAATGCATATATATATATAAGAGGATAAGATTGAAAAGAAAAAAAAAGTGATCAGGAGAGATCATGAGGAAGAGAAGGAAACAGAGGAGAGAAGCAATGCAGAGGCGGAGCTCCCGGAGGAGCCGGCCGGCAGAGGCGGTGTGGGCGGACGACACGACGCGGAGACAAGAGCGGCTCCAGATCGGCGCGAAGCTAGCGCGCCGTGCGGTGGGGACGGCGACCGGGCGATCAAGACCGGCCGGACAACGAGACGGCGTCCCAAAGCAGCGGCGGGTTCAAATTTGGCGACGGCGGCGGCAAGAAGCGACGCAATGGACGGCCCAGCTGCAACAGTGCGGCTACACAGAAGAAAGCGCAGCGAGGTCGCCGGACCGCACGACGCACGACGGGGACGAGGGGCAGCAAGCACACGAGCAGCGGCGCGAGCAGGGCGGCCGGCGGCGGCTCCGGCGAGTGGTCGCGGTGGAATGGCGGCGGCGCGAATGACGACGACGGCTGCGTCAATGGCAGCGGCGACGTCGGCTCGGTGAACAACGCGATGGCGTTGTCGACCTGTCAGATGCGCGATACGACGCGATGGAGGTGAGGTGTATTTTAACTAATTGAGTTGTGATTTGACTGATTTTGGTAAATTAGCCCTCAAATGGACACCAGGGACTTAGGAGTCGGGTGCGCAAATCGAGACGCGAGACGTTTTTGCGATTCGCAATTTCTCGAGGTAAGTAAACCATTTAGGAACTTATACAGTATTTCATTTCTCTCCATTGGCTATTGTTGTTTACTGTTTTGTGATAGATTTATTGTTGTTCACTGCTTTGTGATGATAGCTATCTGTGAAAATGTTGTCGATTGAGTGAGTCCATTGGCAAGTGAGTCATGGTTACTGTTTATTTGCGATATGAGAGGGTTAGGGCTGGAAGGCAGTGGTTTCGTCCTAAATCTGAGGTCTTTCATGGTCGTCCGTCGATATCTCCCAATTGAGTGCACATTGGGGGCTCTTATCCGGGTCCATGGATGGTTCATAGTTGTCATGGGCTAGGGCTGGGAGGCAGGGGTCTCGTCCTAGATCCGGGTCTATGGATGTCTCATAGTCGCATGGGTTAGGGCTAGGAGGCAGGGGTCTCGTCCTAAACCCGAGTCTGCTGGGCTTGTACCGCAACTCAACGACTTTTGGTCGGGACTCCTTGTTATTGGGCATCACGCATCGATGGATTGTTTACAGTCTTGTATATTCATGCGTTCTTTATTCCTTTCGTTCTATTTGCATGAATTCGACTGCTTTGGATATCGTGAACCGTTGTTTTGGCTATTGTGAAATGTTGTGTATATGTCATACCGGATTTACTTACCTGGGCTCGTCATGCTTATGTTTGACTGAAAGTGCAGTGCCGAGGACGAGTAGCAGAGGGAAGACTTCATAGTTAGGTGAATTTTTGTATATTTTGTATTTACTTTCCTCTAATGATATTTACTGGGTTCCTCAATTAGGTTGCCTAACTTTCTATATTATGGTTGAGTATGTATAGTTGCTTCCGCTAAATTGTAAAACTCGAAAAATACTAATAACTCAACTCAAAAAAATTGTGAATTTACGTATAATGATGGATTGGAAGGCTGACTAGGCTCTCGTTGACCTTGCGAGACTTGCTCGGGGGTCCACGTGAGCTTAGGCCGGGCGAAGCCCAATTCGTGAAAAGTCGAGGCCGTCACATCCGAGGCAAGGCTGAGGTACATTTTATAGTTGTTTGATGTATGCCTAATGTATTGTACATGTGTAAACTACTAAGTCATTTACGAGTATGCAGATACCGAGACGAGCGGGGACACGCCTTGAGTCGCGTGCCGACGTGGGCCCGAGGCAGCGGTTCGTGGGGTAGTGTAATTAGTTAAATCAAATTTTAAAAAAAATAATAAAAAAATAAAAATGAGTGGCTCACGTTTAAGCACCTATATATATATATATATATGAGAGAAAGGAAACAGAGACGATCGGAAGGAAGAAAAAAGAGAGAGGGAGGGAGAGAGAGATCGGGAGAGAGCTCGAAGAAGGGAAGGAAGGTGAGTTGCTCTGTCGTTGTTGTTGTGTGGTTTGTGTTGTTGTGTCGGTTGTTGTTGGGGTTCGAGGTGGCGAACTGGACGAACCGCCATGACAGTCGTCAAGCTCGAGGAAGGTAGGGGAGTAGTCTCCCCGCATGGGAACTTCACTGGGGTTGGGGATGGAAGCCCAACCCCAGGCGTAGAAGAAGAAAAAAAAAAAGCCGAAAAAACAGAGCATCATGAGGAAGATGAAGGAACCAGGTCGGGCCTACCCGGGCCCGGGTGGGCCTAGCCGGGCCGGACCCTGACCCGGCGGGGTCGGGTTGACCCGGACCTACTAAAAAAATAAAATAAAATAAATATATATTTAATTAGTGAAATTAATTAAATTGATTTTTAATAAATAAATCCCAGAAAATGGAGAAAAACATGGAAAAAATTCAGGAAAGTTTCATAAAAATAGGAAAAAATATATTTATGACCCAAATCAATAGAAATTCGAGGTTTTCTTAAAAACTGAGGAATTCGGAAGTCGGTCGAGACATTATACGGGGTTTTACCTCGAAAAACTCGAAATGGGCCGAATGACCAGAAATAAATAAGAAAAGTGTTTCGAAATTTGTCTCGACTTCGATTTGGCCTAAGTGATACATTATTGAATGTTAGGGAATTACTGGGGAACTCAGGCGTTTGGGCACGCACTTCGATTCGTCAAGGAATCGGCTAGACTAAGATAAGCGTGTGACTTGTAAGTACAACTGTGAGAATTTTATATTTCATTTCGTTATCTTATTGCTTTATTGGTCTGTTGGTAGACATTACTATTTGTAATCTCACATCATATTGTTCTTGTATCTATTCATGGATGAATATTGTGACATGATGTCTTGTAAATTATTTCATTGCCTCTAATTCCTACACTTGATGTCGTTCTTGAATACAATTGATGAAAAGCATGCTGATTGACTACTTTGAATTTAAATAGTCTTGTATTCGATTTCCTTTGGGCTTTGCAGCCTAACTTGTCTTGGAATTCTAGAATTTTGGAATTATTTATGTTTGAAATGAAAGTAGGGATTATCTAGTGTCCATTGCACGAGAGATGCGCGGTTCACGGGGACATGGGTCTACCGGGGTTCCGGCACTCACCACTACACTTGCGCGACACACGAGTTATGGGATTCGGGGTCGTCGACAAGCATGAGATTGTTGTTCTAAAGCGTAGAGCGCAGCTCTGCTAATTGTGTGAGATATGTTGAGCGCAGCTCCATATCGTAGTGAGAAAAGGTAGGTGATAGATCTTACCGCCGATCGGACGTAGATCATCTCGACCATCTCGACTTAGCCTGTGTTTGTTTCTACATCTTTAACTGTGGTATTTACTTGCATTACTTGTTTCAGCAATTTATTTCGCTCATTTATGCTTTTAAATACCATTCATTTCTTTTGGAAATGTGACATGAAATTCTCCAGTTAGTACTTAAATATCACTATACTCACCGTCTAGTTTGTGAAGGTGGGTGTAGGTCCGTCGAGCAGTAACAGACCAGGGATGGAGAAAATCAGCGACTTCCTCTGAGCAGTTCGACGACTCTCCTCACTAATTTTGTACGTCTCGACTTTTGTTGTGTTGTGATTAATATTGTCATTTTGGGTTGAACAGTGGGTTGAGTGAATAGTGTCATATCTATACATGCATGTGATGTTGTAGTTTTTCTTGGTTTCCACCCTTAAATTTTTTGAGAATTAATGCTTCCGCTTAATATTTGAAAAATACAATGATTCTGCTTAACATTTGAATTACCTGTCAATGTGATAATATAACAATACATGGAAATTTGGAGAAATATAGGGACGATATGCTGACTAATACGTACTTAAGTCTTAGATCATGTGGATTAAGGCTTGAGTATGGGATTAGGCCGGGCGGTGCCCTGTTTAAAAGTAGGGGTCGTCATAGAAGGAGTCACACCGGTACAAAGAAATGTGGATGTCCTTTCCTTATCAACATCAAGGAAAATGCAGACTATTTGTGGTATGTCACTGTCATATGTGGGAGGCACAATCACGACCCCGCGAACAACTTGAACGGCCACTCATTTATCGAAAGATTGGATAAGGGGGAGCAGGAGGTTGTGGTGCAGATGACAAAGGGTAATGTAAAGCCAAGAGACATCCTCAATATGTTGAAGCAAAGAGATGTTACAAACGTATCGACAATGCGGAAAATATATAATGCAAGACAAAAAGTCTGAATTGAGGATGTGGGTGGGAGGACTCAAATGCAACAACTGTTGCACATATTAGAGAAGAATAAGTGGATGTCGTGGCATAGGAAGCATCCCGATATGAATGTCGTCACCGATTTATGTTGGTCACATCCCAATTCAATCAAGTTGCTAAGGTGTTTCTCATCGGTACTTTTGATGGACTGCACGTACAAAACAAATAGGTATCGAATGCCTTTATTGGAGATTGTTGGGATCACTTCTACGCATTTGACGTTCTCCGTTGGGTTTGTATTCATATTATCAGAGAGTCATGCAAATTATGTTTGGGCACTTCAGAACTTGAGATCCATATTGGATGGGTGGCCTAAACCTGACGTGTTTGTTACCGATCCAGAGTTAGGCCTTATTAGTACAATCGAGAAGTATTCTCGTCATCGTCTCACCTTCTTTGCTATTGACACATCAACAAAGTAGTATTGGCCAAGACGAAGAAGATGTTTGGAGATAACGAAGGCTTTGCTCGTTTCATGGATAGATGGATGAGTGTGATGTACGCCAAGTCGGAGGCCTTATTCGAAGTTAAGATGAATAAATTGCGTTGTGAGTTCAGGAATGTGAAGGGTCTTACTGATTACTTGGATAACACATAGGTAAAGAGCTACAAGGAGAAATTTGTACCCATATGGACAAATCGAATTATACACTTTGGGGAAACAACAACACAGAGGGTTGAGTATGCGCATTCCACTCTGAAGCTACATCTAGGCAACAGTCAGGCAAGTTGTTAATGACATCCTTAGGATCCAACACAACAACATCAAGGCATCGTTTGAGCTCAATTTGAATGTGGTCCAACATGAATACAATGATGAGTTATATCGACGATTGCGTAGTTATGTCTCTCAACGGGCGCTTAAGTTAATTAGAGACGAATTGACACGTGGAGAGGATGTTGGCCACGACTCAACTCGTTGTCGTTGCGAGATACGTACGACATATGGCCTTCCTTGTGCACACGAGCTCAACTATCATAAATTTGTTGCGTCGCTCATCCCTCTCGAGGACATTCATATTTACTGGAAAAAGTTGAGTATGATACCTTAGAATCCTGTGGATCGGTCTGGGTACAACGTGCACGATGAGATTGAAATGGTGTTGCAAAAGTTTCATGTTTGCACTGATGAGGACGATCGCATCAGGATTATTCAGAATCTCAGGGAGATTAGTAGACCTTCGTCTACACCGGGTGTTATGCCACATACGAAAATAAAGACAAAGGGAAGGACACCCAGCCCTAAACTCGGAGATAAAGCAGGATCGAAGAGAAAACACGATAAAGACGATTCATCAATGATTAGATTGCCAAGCGGATTTGAGTACGTGCTTTCAACAGAAGAGGCCTCTAGTTCGACGAAGAAGAAAAGTAAAGTGGGTCCTACAATTCATCGTACTAGTCGACGCACTTAAAATGCATCTAACATGGCTTATGGTCATTGCATAGAACCAGATTGGTTGCCATATGTTAAGAGCACTATCGATGTGCTAGCAGATGGAAATTGTGGATATCGGTGTGTTGCCTCCGGGCTAGGACTTGCCGATGTAAACGGTTGGAGGATAGTACGTAAAAGGATGTATGGTGAGATAATCGGGAATGAAATCCTTTGGCGGGAAGTGCTTGGAACGGGTTACGAGAATGTCAAGATTGTTGTGCACCGTCCAGATAATGAAGTTGGTGCATCTTTCAAAGAATGGTTGACACTTCCAGACATGGGATTGTTAATATCAACTGCATTCAATGTCATTCTCGTAAACCTCTCACATGGGAGTGCCACGACATTTCTACCTCTACGTTATGCTCCACTGTTGTCGTTACATAGCAAACTTATCATTGTCATGATAAATGAAAGGAATATTCATTGGGTTAGGGTAAGTTCTTAGATTTTTTGTGAATTGTTATGTTTCCCCTTTAATCGGGTATGTGACAATAGCTTCTATGTTCTACTATTGACTTTGACAGGTGAAGTTGCGTGTGAATGCACCACCGCCATCCTTATACCCATCGTGGGACCGGTATGTTGAGGAGTCCGCAAAAGGTTGGCGAGATGGATTCGTAATTCGAGATATCGCACCCCTAGCAACTGTTGAAGAAGGCCCCGTATCCGTGGTAGATTTAGGTACACCGTAGTATAAAACATGTATCTAGCTATGACGTTGTTGTACATTTTGTTAATGTAAACATTGTAAAGGTTTTTAATTGATATAGTATTTACACCATATTGAAATATGTTAGAGATAGGTAATACTTCTGTATCGACTTCTTAATTGAGATGAAATACAATGAATATTATATTCAACTTGTCATATATACTCACTCTCTCAATACTGAATTTCTCATAACGAACAAAAAAAATCCTCTTACGTTTTGACTAATAACTACATATATATTATATAAAAATGAATAAGATTTGATCAATCAAACTTTAAACTATTGAAGCAACGACTCAACTACAATATTTATGGGATTATGAAATGGTAAGGTCATTAAGTTAATCCCATTTGAAATTGAATGGCTGACCAACCTCTCAACGTGATAAAAGATGTACTATACTGCAATTCTGATAAAATTATCCTCTCGATATAGTATGTCCGTTACCCTCAACATAGTCTCGGTCGTCGTCAACCGAAACCTAACGTAAATCATCGGCACTACATTACCGAAAGTGATGGTTGTCTATGTCGTCCAGCAACGACTCGTAGACCTGTGCGCCACCATACGCGATCATTCTCGGACATAAGCCACTGAGAATTAAGCACCGATCTCGGGACCTTCACACCGACACTAAACGCTGTGGTGAAACAAACAACATGGTCAGTACGAGTTGGTGTTAAAAGGGGATGGAAATTGTCCGAAATACCTTCTCGGCAAGGGCTTTCGTCATCTGCTCATACGTTTCGGAACACAACTGTCGAAACGTTGGGTTCCTTCGCGGGATGCACCCACCGAGAGCATTTGTTCGCCATGTTATTGATACTGCACAGAAATGGCTCGTCGTCCTGTTTGCGAACCTACTGGACCACTATCAGTTGTTAGTAACTGAAACTCTCCCGAAAGTTTCGTCCATAGATGATTGACAGATTAGATGATATTGGATAGTTGGACGTTCTCGGCCGGACATTGCCGAGAGTGATATGTATGTTTCGGTTTGTTTGAAATCGAGAATTGCAATGAGGTTTCGGCTCTGAATGACCGAGATACTACCTGTTGCAGAAATTTCTATGTTACCTAAACTAGAAATAAAAAAACCATGACCACGTTCATACAACAGCCACGACATTCATCAGAAATGCATGACCAGGTTCATACAACATCAACAAACTATCCAACATTCTCCATATAAACTATAAAAAATAACAAGTGTCAAGCAACATTCATCAAAGTATCCAACATATCATCCAACATCTATCAAGTTGTTCATGAAAATTAATTGTGGGCCTAGTTCCTCAAACCATAAAAATTTCAAGTTCCCTCAAACCCTCATTGCTTTGGTTTCTTCAAATTTTCCCTTTGGTATTCCTTGCCAATCATTCTCTTCGGAGGGCGATAATCGACCGTGGCGGGCAGAGCATTAGCCAGGGTGGAATGTGTAGAAGTACTACCATGCTGGGACTGCCTAGGGTCTGCTTCGGTAGGGGCGGATGTGGCGGTTGTGCCGGTTGCAGTGGCCGGAGTGGTAGTAGTGGTGGTGGTGGGACCGATACTCCTTCTCGAAAAGAAATTGAGGATATCACTCGCCATTTTCCTCGCAGACTCAAGCGTACACAACTCCGACTCGACGTCCATCTATCGCAATGTCGCGTCCAACGAACGCCTATTACGCTGATGAAAATAATCGGGTTAATGTTAATGTAAAACATATCGGGATTTCAACAAATGGCACGTAGGCATGCATAATACCTCCAGTAGCTCATTGTCAGCGATGGTTGTGGCGACCATGTCTTCGTCCTCATGGCTCGGATTGGTGATAAGTGGATGAGACACTTTGAGGAACCAAGGTAGGTAGTCCGGTGTAGCAAAAAACTCGAACTCTGGCTTGTCACCACGAACTTCGGGAGCCAACAAATGGTTCCGCCAATGCTCCCAATTGTCTTGCTGGAACCCATACTTGACCGAGTATTTATTCGCAGATGGGCCTCGATGTGCTTCCAAAGGGCGATACGGAGGATCTGGTATAGATTGCACGTGGCCAAACTGTCTCAGGATCCTCTCCGGATGGTAGGGCTCCACCACATCCATGTACTTAAACGTCCCAGTGTAAAAGGCTGTCGCGTGCACAGCTCCATTATCCTTGTAATTCACATATGGGTCCCAAGTGACCTAATCAAAATGCAACAACCATTGTTAGTAACCAAACACTAGATGCAACATTCATCAAAGGATATGGATAACTATCTCACCTCACTTGGGCGCAACTTGTCCAGGGTTCTCCTAATGGACCCGACCTTGTCAATATTCATCATGTTCTCGTGCTTTTGAATCCATCTACAGACACGAGGTTGCACGTAGTCCATGTATTTTGCATTGGGTGTTGCGAGACCAAGTTTGAAATGGTCGTACACCAATCCCTAAACAATGTAAGTCTATTTTATAATAAACTTCAAGTAATGTGAGGTAGCCAGCAATCTGAGACACTTTTACTCTGGTAGCAGACCCCAAGTTTCGGTACAAGTAGGCCAATGCAACCAATGCAGCTGTGCCCCATGCGTAGTTTCCCAAGTCGTCCAAATCTTCAAGAAGCTTCGACAACCTGATAGACACCCGAGATCCGCTCTTATCGGCAAACAGGGTGCAAGAAAGAAGATACAACAGGTACACTCGGGCAGTGCATTCCACAGGAGGATACTTTGTGTTCCTCGAACCAGCTTTGGGGCACCATCGACTCTTCAACCAACATTTGCGCACTGTGAGCCCCTTGCTGATATTCACCTCCTCCTCAGCCTCTTCAATGTACACCCTAAGTAGTTCCGACACCATTTTAATAGCATCCGAGCGAGATTCCTCCGTGTACCTCGCAAAGTTCTCAACTACCACGACTTTGCCCGTCACAGGAATCTTCAGGAGGAAGCTCACATCCTCCAAGGAGATCGACATTTCACCAAATGTTAAGTGAAATGTGTTCGTCTCCGGCTGCCACCGCTCTACAAATGCAGAGATAACCTCCTTGTTGGCCTTGTGGTATGAACAGTCTATCAGCGTATTCAACCCGGAATGTTGAATAATCCTCTAAAGGCCCTCGGTGTCAGGGTGGCACGACTGTAAATCCCATTCTTTGATTTGAGCTCCGTGATTGATAAACTTGAGTACCGGATGCTCCTGCAACAACAAAAACATCTCATCATCTTTGTGAAAACCCTAAGTTTTTAATTACTCCTTGTTCAATGAGATTTTAAATACCTCATTGCTCCAAATCGCCAATGCGACATGATCCTTAAAGCTCTTCAACAACGCACCGTCTAAAGCGTCACCGAGAAATGGGGCACGCATTTCTACAGGCCCTTGTGGCTCTCCTTCATTATGGCCACCTCCACCACTACTACTCCCGCCCACATTACGATCAGTTTTCGTGGTGTTTGCCACCGCTGATGAGTCACTGCTACTAGACTATGATGCATGACCCTCCTCTTCCCCTCGGGCAACAACAAGATCTTTTCATCGCTGCGTGTCGATGTTAGAACCCTCATCGTGCAATTGTGAATTTCTTGCACGACTTCCATCAACCTTAGCCTTTCCCTTAACATATACATTCTCCTTCTCTTTCTCTTTTCGGTAAGATGCTGTCGGGGGTCTCCGGTCGCCTCACCCTCGCTTACTCCTCGACACCTCAACACCAACCTCCTCCCTTGTCACCGGTGTTTTCGAACGAGCCATACCTGAAAACACTACAAAATGTAAGTGCCTAGAACATAACCAAAAGTACAATTCTAAAAAAAATACAAAATCACCCATTTATGTTATCTCAGTCAAGCAGGTTAGAGAAATCCGATATACTTTCATTCACTCCTAATCGAGAATGGAACAAAAGTCTCGGCAATGGACAACCGAGAGAAATGCTATGTTCTCGGTTGTACATCACCAACATAGCATTAACCATTCAATTCGCCTTACTCTCGTTATGTGCAGACCGCGTCGACTCTATAAGTCTCGGCAATGTACAACCGAGAGAAAGTGTACATTCTCGGTTGCACACCACCGACAGAATTATAAACTAACACTAAAGGTTACTATCGTAATGTATTAACCGAGATCACACAATTACGCTCGGCCATTCGGCACCGAGACTATATGAACTATTCCGGCCTTCCTGACTGAGAACTACGACTTCCCAACTATTTACCCTATGTCTCGGCCATGCTTGGCCGAGACTGTAAATAACATCTCTGGCCTGTGTGTAAAACATACCTTTAAACGATCGATTTCACGCCTAGACTGTGTGTACGACGAACTTCAACCGAGCCCTAATGTGGAGACGAATTCACCCAACACCCCGACCCTTCAAACTCGAAAAACGTCCTACAACAAAGGAGAAACTCGGAGACGAACGAAGACAAACGATTTTCGTGATTGCTCGCCGGTACCGGGTTCAGAGTAGAGTGGTGGCTCCTTCAAGAAGAAAAGAAGTATTTATTAATTTTTTATTACTAATTTACCCCTCTTTAAGTGACATCTTCTCTTAAACAAAAGGAAAATGATTTGACACATTTACTCTTTTATGCCTCGAAATGTGTGCGCACACAATTTTCAATGTATAACATGCAGGCGTATATCCTAAAGCGCCCACGGACAACTCTTAAGATTAATGTGTATTTGAGGAGTGTGTTTGGTGATATCCAAAAAAAATTTCTTCTTGTTAATTGAGGTAAATTAATAATAAAAAGTTAATAGATACTCCTCTTTTATTCTCCTTTAAATGACACATCGCGTGTTGAGATAGTAATTGTGCAAATATTACAATTTTCAATTGTATTGGTGTTTATTTATAGTATTGGGTCGCATTACTATTAGTCCTTTTTTTACAATTAGTAATTTTTTTAGATATTCATTAGTAACTTTTTTGGAAATCCCAAAAGGAAACAATTTAGTAACTTTTGGAACAATTAGTAAGTATTTTTTAATGTATATTCTATTATCGTTACAACTGCTGCATATAATTGAGAAAATAATTATGAGGCGTTACAACAGTTGTGGAGTATGGATGACCATGTATGTACACTAACATATTATGTTGTCATGTAACTTGTATTTCTCACTTAATAGTACCTCTACTTGTTTATGTGTTTTCATGTTACTTGTAACCATTTCCAATGTACACTAACTCTTCCATGTATTGTCAAATTACTTCTAATGTGTTGTATGACATAAGGCGTATGTGTTACTTGTACACATTGTATAAATTACATTTATCATCATCACCAAATGACCTATATAAAGGGTGTTAACCTCATTGTAAAAATACACAAAGTTGAATGAAAACATCTCATTCCAACTATCTCATTTCTTCTATTCTCCTTTGTAGTAGTAGTTTATAGTAGTAAAGTTCTTAGTCTTCTATTTTTAGCAAGTTTCAACTCAATTTACATCAACAACAATTAGTAACTCTTGTGTTTGTTTTACAGTGTAACTTTTTTGGCGTGTCAGACTTTCCCTCCCCCTCTCCAAATCAAACCATCAACTTGTATTCGGTTTTGGTAATAAAACTCTCTATTTATACGTCTCTCTCAAACCCTACACTAGAAGAGCCAAACTGAAGGTGAAAAGCATATATATCACAAACTATTCAATGTATTGTCTATGTTGCTTGTGATGTGTTATATAACTTGTACACATTGTATAAGTACAATTATCATCATCACCAAATGACCTATATAAAGGGTGTCAACCTCATTGTAAAAACACACCAAGTTGAATGAAAACTTTTCATTCCAACTATCTCATTTCTTCTCTTCTCCTTTGTGGTAGTAATTTGTAGTAGTAGAGATTCTTAGTCTTCTATTTTCCTTCTCTAGTTCTTAGCAAGTTCCAACTCAATTTACAACACGTTATCAGCACGAGGTTGCTCTACAAGAGGAGGTCTTGAAGATCAAGAAGCTTTTTAAAGATATAAAGCTAAGAAGGTATAATTTTTATTAATTTAAATAAGTTCAACTTATTTCGATGTTGTCATGGTTAATTTCTTTTTGTTACATGCATATTTAATTATGTAAATGTACTTTATTCATACATTATGCATTGTAACGTCACCGACTACGAAAGTATGCTCTGTAGTTGCGTCTTGTACGATCTTCTACATCATAAATCAAAAGTCAATATGTGACATGTAGTTTTTCTCTTAAAACTACAAACGATTAGTTATTGTTCTATTCTTGATTTTATAATACAAATAATGTTATAAGTTTGAGTTGATAGTGGGTAAGCCTTGTTCTCGATAAAGCTAAACATTGAAAGGGAGACGTGTTATCCCGTTCAAGGAGGTATGGTATTAAGTAGACTATGTCTCGCCACCCAACCTGAAGGTTATCCCACCATTTCATACAAATAGTATATTTTATTTATTAGTGAATCAAGTTGTGAACATATATTTAATCATATGTTATGTTTTTACATAAAAAGAAGAAAACTATTTTATATTAAATTTATTTTCAAAATATTATTCAACCATAGTTGAACTTGTTGCCTTATTATATTACTGACAAGAATTATTTGTCATGACAATTAGATACTACAATTTGTGAATAAAGCATATATGCAAAACTGTGTGTTATACATAATCATTAGCCAATTTCTCTTTAGAAATTTAAAAAGTGAATATTTCACTTTATATATCTTTTCACCTTATTGAGTTAGGGTAATGCTTCAAAAGCTTAAAATGTGCGGTTGGGTCTCATGCTACAAAATTTAATCAATCAAATATTAATTATAATTTCACAATTTTAATTACATCTATGTTGAGGCTATGTGGAAATATGACTGATAAGACAATAAAAATAAGGTCACGTGTGTTGGACTAAGTGGTTAGTCATTCGCATTCCTACCGAGATTTTGATGGAAACAAACAAAGTGAAAATGTACTAATCAAGTATTTCAGTTTGTGTTAAAGGATGCAATACAACACATCAGGGAATATGGAGACAAACAAACAAGGTGAAAATGTATTCAAGAAATATGAAGAAATTGTCGGAATAAATGATGCAATACAAGACTTCGAGAGCATTCAAGAAATACAAGTTCAAGACTCGGCACAAATGAAGAAATGAAGAAGAAAAGTTCAAACCGCAATTTGTAAAACCAATGTAAGGTATACAAATTCTTTCACACAAGCCAAATGCATTAGTTCATGCATACATCAAGTTTTCGAAATCATTTCTCAAAGTCTTAAGTTGATTTCAAAATTTAAAAGTGGATTTTAAACACCTAAATAGGTAAATGAAGTTAAACAATGTGAAATCATGTGTGAATGGTCATTTACATATTAGAAGATCATTATAAATGTTTTTGAAAAAGAAAAACTTGTTTTTGAAATGTAAAACTGAAAAGTTGCAGGAAAGCCCCTAATAAGTTGTGAAACTTTGAATTTCCGTTTTCGGGGTTTGTAAAACTATCCGGACCACCCAAGTAAGCTTAATGAATCATAATAAACATGAATAACATGTTATATAAGGGTTGGTTAGGTCCAGGACAAGTTTAAGGGTTGCTAACACAAAGGAACAAATTACATATTTTGAAGTTCTCAGTTAGCGCGCTAATCATTGTCGTTAGCGCTAAGAGAAGTGTTAGCGCGCTAACCCACGATATTAGCGCGCTAATTGCACTCGCCGCAATTTTTGACTTTTGGAAATCAAGCTTTGAATTTGAATTTTTGATTTCTGGATTCCTAGAACGGCCATAAACGGCTATATTGGAATTCCTACCACTATAAAACCACCTCAAACTTGGTTTTAAATATCAAGAGCAAACACACTCAAAATCAATAGATCTACAAGATAGAAATCTGATTTTTGTGAAGAAAACAAGGGAGATCTCGATTCTTTGTTCTTTAGCTCAAATATCCAAAGACATTTGAGGCTTTCAAAAGGAGTTCAATAATCACTCCAGAGCGATCTCTTCGTCATTCTTCTGGTTGTAAGAAATTTCTAGATCTACAAATCTTACTTGTGCTTAATCTATATATTTTGAGTAGTTGATTTGAAAATCATTTTGGTATGTGTGTTTGAACATATTCTCGAGTTTTTGTACTTAAAATTTATACTCTCAAACTCTGAGATTGATTAGAACAAAAGTGTTGCACCTAAACTTGATTCTTGTCAAACTTTTGTTCTTAGCCTTGAAATCGGTTTTCATACAAATGTATTAAGTTTTTGAGACGATTTCAAATTTGGAATTTGTAACAACATCTTCTCGAGTTTTTGCACTTAAATTTATCTTATCAAACTCTGAGATTGATTTGAACAAAAGTATTGCACTTAAACTTGATTCTTGCTAAACTTTTGTTCTTATACTCGAAATCGGTTTCACACATATATATTAAGTTTTTGAAACGATTTCAGATTTGGAATTTGCATCAACATCAGTAACATATTTTGCATATTCCATTTATACTCACACTTGCATGCATAAGAGTTAGGCTCTAGGTGGCTTGCTTGTGTTTGAATTTGATACCACTTTTGTTGTAAAGTGTATCTTTGTATTTCCAGTAGAATTGTTGTAATTGAATGATTGTAAGACTTAGTGGGATCTAAGTCGAAAGGGAAAATCCTAGTTGCGGCTAGGTGAGAAAAATCCTAGTGGAGTCTAGGTGGGAAAAATCCTAGTTGCGGCTAGGTGGGTAAAATCTAGAGGAGTCTAGGTGGGAAAATCCTAGTTGAGGCTAGGTGGGAAAAATCCTAGTTGAGGCTAGGTGAGGAAAATCCTAGAGGAGTCTAGGTGGGAAAATCCTAGTTGCGGCTAGGTGGGAAAAATCCTAGTTGCGGCTAGGTGGGAAAAATCCTAGTTGAGGCTAGGTGGGAAAAATCCTAGTTGCGGCTAGGTGGGAAAAATCCTAGTTGCGGCTAGGTGGGAAAAATCCTAGTTGAGGCTAGGTGGGGAAAATCCTAGTTGCGGCTAGGTGGGAAAAATCCTAGTTGCGGCTAGGTGGGAAAATCCTAGGTGATGCTTAGGTTGTAACACTTATTGGTAATATAAGTGGGTTGAAATCCTAAGCGAGGAGGTTAGGTAGTGGATGTAGATCGTTGGATCGAACCACTATAAATCTTGTGTCACTTTATATTTCCAAAGCATTTCTTTTACTTGCATAGCTTATATATATATCATAGTTGTAAATTGCGCACAAAGTTTTTAAAAGGGCAAAAACTACTCGGTAACCCAATTCACCCCCCCTCTTGGGTGACCTTCAACGTGACCCGCCTCGATTTATTGTTGCAACAAATATCGAGTGCACACGCCAATCCAATAAATATTAAGGATTGATTTCTTTTCTCATGGTAGCTGAGTATAATAATGAGATATTATAAATATAATATCACTCCCGTCCAATTAGTTCGGCTTTAAATTAAGAAGCATATGTTGCATATAATGATCATGATCGCAATAATAAATTTATGGACGTGGAAAATGTGAAAATATCAAGTAAATGTCGTATTGAAAATTACACCAAAAATTGGAACAAAAGTGGTGCACCACTACAAATGACAAATAATTATTGACAATGAGTGCTCATAATTGTGACAATTTTTTTGGTCATATATGAAAGGTTATTTTGCCTAAATATTGTCATATATATACCCAAATATTTTTGTGACATTTACCATGCCTTCAAAATCAAAGGCAAAATATTATGAATTTTATCATTGAAAATGGTTCGATAAAACAGGCACACCGAGATGTGTTTAAATCGTGACATAAATATGGGCAATGAGTTTATGTTTTATGTATCGTGCTACATGTATGTACAAAAGTGAATATTTCTCGAATTCAAACTTAGCGGAGGCTAATGTTTAGGCAATATCTAATATAACAATTTTATTGTTAATGTCTTGCTCAGAAGAAGTCTACTCAGAATAATAGAAAATTTATCTATATGATTAATCTGAGTATAATATTCTCGGCTTTAACTTCTGGAATATATAAGACACATTAAAACGAATGTCTTCATAAATCAAATGACATTCATAATGTGGAAAGATCTATTTAATTATCCATAATCATCAATAATGCGAAAATATCATAAATTCGCACGGACATCCTTTATCGAACTGGATTTTTTTTCAGCTGGAGATTATCTCAAGGCAAATCAAAGGAGACGTATATTGATTTGCTCTCCATTAATCATATTATAAGATGTCTTGAATCCCTAATAGGGAAATTATTTATAGCAAGTTTTGCTAATTGTTACTTTGATGAAACAATTTTCCCACCATTATGGGGAGATATAAGTCAATTCAAAAGGAATGACGTGAAATTGCTTGAAACACATCAAATTGCATTAAATTTGTTGTATTATGATCCATGTATAAATTAATATGAACTCGAAGTTCAAAGGATCATTCAGTAGTAACAAAGTTATGAATCAATTACTTTATGCAAGTATTATATACAAAAGAGTGACAATCATATGCTTCGGCATTAAATGGTTCATATAGAAAACGATGTCCATGTGCAACAAAATGCACAAAATGTCTCACACACGTGAGCATGAGGGGGAGAATCAAAATGTGTTATTGGTTAGTGTATTGCACTCTTTTTCCCTTTGCTATGGTTTTATCCCACTGAGTTTTCTTTGCAAAGGTTTTTAATGGGACAATTCTAACAATATTAAAACTCTTTATCAAGGTTGATTAGTGTATTGCACCATTTTCCTTTAGCTATTGGTTTGATCCTACTGGATTTGCCTAGCAAGGTTTTTAAAGAGGCAATCCTAACATTATTATACTCCGTATAAAAAATTTATGAGAGCAATGTACTCTTTTTCCTATAGCAGATTTTTTTCCCACAGGGTTTTTCTAGTAAAGGTTTTAATGAGGCATATATATTCTCTCAAAGTGTATCAATGTGTTGTACTATTTTTCTTAGCTTTGACTTTATCCCACTGGGTTTTCCTAGCAATGTTTTTAATGAGACAATCAATAATATTATACTACAAATCAAGATTGACGAGAACATTGTACTCTTTTTCCTATACTAGATTTTTTTCCACAGGGTTTTTCTTGTACAGGTTTTAACGAGGCATGTTCTCTCGGCAAGTGTAATCTAAGGGGAGTGTTGTAAATTGGATGACCCAAGGAGAAGGGAAAGGAGAATGTCCGAGGTTTGGTTGATTGTTTTCTTTTTTATTGTTTATAGTTTGTTATTTACAATAAAGTTCGTCTCCATGGGAGTTGGTCGAGTGGTAAGTTTTGTTCTCTAATACGCTGACAAAGGTGGATGTGTTGAGTTTGAAACTTACCCACTCCTTCATCCCTCTGATTTCTTTCTTGGGTGCCCGAGAGATTAGTCGAGTCCACCATGAGTCCGGTGTTAGTGGCGAACAAAAAAAAAAATTATAATAAAGTTCAATCTTTGTGTTATTTGTCTGATTTAGATTCAATTTAGTGATGAGTATGATCATGAAAATTGACAAACAACTAACAAGTTTTGGAGTTTAATTTTGCATCCAAAGATGAGAAAGATTAGGTTTTTAATTAAAACTATTAGATTGTGTTTAGGAGAATTGATTGCATATGAGTGTTTTGGAAAGCACGACATTAAGTGCATTAAACCGAGTGTAATGGAAGAGTTTGATCCATGTAGCCGACCTCAACTAAATTGGTATTGGAGCTTTGTTAATTTTGACTTAATGTAAAGTGTAAACTAAAGAAATTCAAGGAGGATTTATGGGTAAACTTAAGATTTTTTTTTTGATAGGCACGAGAAAACTAAAGATAATTTGGGGATGTATTGATTTGGTGTAGAGTTTTAAGGGTTTGAAAGCAAGTCATTAAGTGCGTTAAATCGATCGGAATTAAAGAGTTTGATGATGTAGAAGGATGTAGCTAATTTGAGATTGAGGTGATGCTTTGTTGTCAGTGGGATACACAAATCACCATATTATATTTCAAGAAACCCCAAAACCAAAAACAAACCGAGAAAACCCTCAGAGTTCCTTCTTTTACAAGAAAACAAAGAAGCGAACCTCTTCGACTTTGGACAGATTGAGATGAAGAGTGGAGTTGATCCAGGCCAAGATCAATGTTCTTCCCACGAAGTATGCCGCATCGATCATTCCTATGCTCGTCACCATCTTTCTGATTCGGATTTCTCGATATCGATCGATCTATGCAACTCTTTCTTTTTCGATTTCTCTGTTTCTCTCTAACGCTCGAATGCGAGAGAAATACGAGGGTAGAGAGAGAGAGAGAGAGAGAGAGAGAGAGAGAGAGAGAGAGAGAGAGAGAGAGAGAGATATGTGTGATTCGAGTGTATTGAAGACACAGAGATGAGGTTCGATTGAAGAAGAGAACGAAGAGAAGAATAAAAAAAAACCAGGTCGCGAGAAGGAAGAAGAAGAGCAAAACAGGGAGGGAGGTCGAGAGTTTTGGAGAGTTGTGATTTGGTTAATGTGAGGGGTAAAGTGGTAATCTCCTCTTTCAGTTACAATGGATTAGCTAATCCCACTAAAAATGGTGGTATTGTTTAATCCACTACCATGCCTCTTAACTAATCCGCTGGCCTAGTTAATCCTCCAAGCAAACAGCGGATTAACTAGTCCAGTGTGGCTAATCCGGGCTAATCCTACGAACCAAATAGGCCATTACATTCCGTTTTGTTGGCAAAGTTATGGAGGAGTTATTTCATCTGGTAGAGTTCTTTTTGTTAGAACAATATAAAAAAATCATTCATATAATTGAACTGTTGTTATATCATGCGTGAATTCAATTACAAAGAACTAAATTAAATCATACCAGAGGCTTGCACTAAATAGCAATGTCCTAAGACGAAATTTCCTCCAATTCGGTGTATGAATGCTTCAAGAGGTTCGTCCCCAGGATACAACTGGATTGATCTTTGATTACACACCAATCAAAGAACCTTTCTTTGTGCAACTTGATAAAATTTCTCTCAACAAAAAACTTAATACTCTCTTCCATTTCGTACATACTATATATAGACAAATAATGTCTCTTATGAACAGTCACATGCACCTGTTCACAAAACGTGAATGTTAGTGGTTCATTTAACCACTAATTTACACACCTTTTTAAAAGTAAAAAAAAAAAATCACAACTGTTCGTTATCAAACAAACCTTTTAGGAAAAAATTACAACTGTTCACATTGTTCACACTTCGCACTAATAAGTAATTACGAAATTACTTAATTTAAAAAAAAAAAAAAAATTTATGTTGTGAATTAGCTAAGTTATTTTAACATTAGCCCCAAGGCCCAAGGCCTAATCAAAGACATATTAAATATCAAGTATTTAATATATATTAATCAATGGGGAATACCCATGGTCTTTGCCTCCAACCCCACATTCACTTAACTAAGACTTGTAAGTGAAAGATATCTTATAAGGAAAGAAACAAAAATTTCTTTTCCATGTGGGACTAATATTGGATACAATACAAACTCACATATAGTTCAACAATACCCCACATTTGTATTGTATCCATCTGCAACCATGACCAAGTTTACTTTGCCAAATCACAAACACAAATTTAAAAATATCATTACTTTAAAAATAACATTACTTCAAAACAATTGAGAGAGATTATCATGTCATGTTTATCAGGAAAGTGTCGTATAGACTTGAACTTACCCTAGTAAGATCATATCGAGTTCACTTCGTGACCTTGATGATGTATGTATCTTGAATTGTTCACTTTTTGTAGTAAACTAAGACAATATGTCTCACTTATGACATGATTACTTGATGCACGTTATTCTTTGTTGTTCATTTTGGTCCTGAACATATCCTGGATTCATGATAGCTTTAGAGAATTTAGCCTATTCATTCTCATAAATGTGACCCCACATTTACTATCATATAGGTGACTTATCTTTAATCATTAAATGCGTATTGCATACCCTAAACTTCTTATCAACACACTTACTTCATCATAGGAACAGTAATCGTGTGTCTGTTTGTTAAGTCAAGTCTAACTAGTTTGCCTATTGAACCTAGACCATGGGATCTCCAATCAACTAGGTTAGGTTTCCGCTGGACTTGACTTACTCTATAGGCTTTAAGCACATTCCCCTCGATAATATCTTCACTTGATCTCTTGGTAAGCCTTTAGTCAAAGGATCTGCAATGTTTTCCTTAGACTTAACATAATCAATACTAATTACTCCACTTGTGAGTAATTGTCTTATAGTATTGTGTCGGTGCCTTATATGTCTCGACTTACCATTATATATATTGTTCTTAGCTCTTGCTTGTGCTGCCATACTATCACAATGTATGCAAATTGCTGTGACTAGTTTTGGCCAGCAAGGAATATCTTCTAGGAAATTTCTTAGCCATTCAGCTTCTTCAGCTGCCTTGTCAAGAGCTATGAATTCAGATTCCATAGTGGAACGTGATATACACGTTTGTTTTGTTGATTTCCAAGAAATCGTTGCTCCACCTAATGTGAATATATATCCACTTGTTGATTTGGTTTCTATATTATCAGAAATCCAATTTGCATCACTATACCCTTCAAGTACAGGTGGATATTTTATATAATAAAGTCCATAATTTAAGGTATATTTAAGATACCTTAGAACTCTTATTAATGCTGTCCAATGAGCATCATTAGGATTACTTGTGTATCTACTCAGCCTCGCTTATTGCATAAGCTATGTCAGGTCTAGTAGAATTCATCAAGTACATCAAGCTTCCAATTACTTGAGAATATTCCAATTGATAAATTGCTTCTCCATTATTTTTCTTAAGATGACAATTAGCATCAAAAGGAGTTAGAGCAGGTTTACAATCGAATTGATTGAATCTTTTAAGATTTTCTCAACATAATGAGATTGTGTGAGGACATAACCTTTCTTATTCCTTTTGATTTGAATTCCTAGTATTACATCAGCTAGACCTAAGTCTTTCATGTCAAAACTAGAATTCAACATCTTTTTGGTTGACATTATAGCATCTTTACTTGTGCTCATAATCAACATGTCATCAACATATAAACATACTATGACGCAAAAGTTTTTCATTTCTTTAATGTACACACATTTGTCACATTCATTTATTTTGAAACCATTTGCTAGCATAGTATGATCACATTGTTCATGCCGTTGTTTTGGAGCTTGTTTGAGTCCATATAATGACTTAACAAGTCTACAAACTTTATTCTCTTGGCCTTTGACTATGAACCCTTTAGGTTGGTCCATATATATTTCTTCTTCTAACTCTCCATTAAGAAATGATGCTTTAACATCCATTTGATGTATTTTCATATTGTATAAAACAACTATGGCAATCAACATTCTAATGGAAGTTATTCTCGAAACAGGAGAATAGGTGTCGAAGTAATCTACACCTTATTTTTGTCTATAACCTTTTGCAACCAATCATGCTTTGTATTTATCAATAGTACGTCGTCGAACTTTAAGCTTTCTTTTGAATATCCATTTATATCCAATTGGTTTGATTAGGATGGTAAATCAACCAATTCCCATGTATTATTTTGTAAAATGGATTCAACTTCACTATTGATTGCTTCCATCCATAAAGGCGCTTCCGGCGAAGACATAGCCTCCCTATAAGTCTGAGGTTCATTTTCAGTTAACAGACTTATAAAATCAGGTCCAAAATTCTTTGGAACCTTAATTCTTTTTCCCCTTCTAGGTTCCAATTCTTGTTCTTGAACCCTTGAAGTGGTTGGTTCTTCTAGACTCTCTTCAGCCATCCTTTTTCGTGATGAACCATTTTGTTTTTCCTTAAAAGGAAATATATGCTCAAAAAATGTAGCATCTGCAGATTCTATGATAGTATTATCACTGATATCTGAAATATGTGATTTAACTACTAAGAATCTATACGCTGCACTATTCTTAGCAAAACCGATGAACACACAATCTATGGTTTTAGGTCCTAATTTAGTCCTTTTTGGTAAAGGAATTTGAACCTTTGCTAAGCAACCCCACACTTTTAAAGTTTTGTAAGTGGGTTTTCTTTTCTCCAAATCTCATATGGAGACTTATCAGATTTCTTGAAAGGAACTCTATTCAAGATATGATTTGCAGTCAATAATGCTTCACCCCACAAGTTTTGGGGAAGCCAGAATCATTCAACATAGAATTAATCATATTCTTGAGAGTTCTATTTTTCTCTCTGCCACACCATTTTGTTGAGGTGTATATGGCGCAGTGGTCTGATGAATAATTCCATTTGTATTACAAAATTCTGTAAATTCAATGGAATCATATTCTCCACCTCGATCAGTTCTTAATATTTTTATCTTTTTGTCAAGTTGATTTTCAACTTCTGCCTTATATATTTTAAATACATCAAAGGCCTCGCTTTTATTCTTGATCAAAAAGACATGACAATATTTACTACAATCATCAATAAAAGTGATGTAGTAGTTCTTTCCTCCTCTCGTAGGATTTGATTTGAAGTCACAAAGATCACTATGAATTAAATATAATAATTCATTTGATCTTTCTTGAACAGATTTAAATGTTTGCCTAGCAAACTTTGATTCTGCACAAACTTCACATTTGTGTTTAAAATCAATTTTAAACTTTGGTAACATGTTCAAATGTACCATTTTATGAATTAATCTATTATTTACATGACCTAGTCTAGCATGCCATATATCAAATGATTCAATCATATAAGCAGAGGAAGTCATATACGCATAAACAATCATTCTATTACCAGTGCCATTAACAATTACAATGCTTAATTTGAAGAGACCTTCAGTAAGGTACCACTTCCCTATGAACATGCCACCCTTAGTCAATAC
Source organism: Stephania yunnanensis (assembly GCA_039657365.1). NCBI lineage: Eukaryota > Viridiplantae > Streptophyta > Magnoliopsida > Ranunculales > Menispermaceae > Stephania > Stephania yunnanensis. The sequence continues at coordinate 49,911,601 of CM077587.1, read as the reverse complement.
AAATTTGTCAGACTCGAAAACAAGTTTGAACCCTTTCTTATTCAGTAAAGGGCCAGATACAAGATTTTTCCTAATATCAGGAACATAAAGAACATCAAGTAAAGTGATTACTTTTCCAGACGTGAACTTCATATTCACTGTTCCTTTGCCTTCAACCTTGGAGGAGGATGAGTTTTCCATGTAAAGTTTATCTTCACTATCAGCCGGATGAAACTCATAAAATAAGGTTTTGTCACTGCATATGTGCCTTGTTGCACCAGTATCGATCCACCATCCTCTGGCATTAGAAACCATATTAGTTTCTGGAACAACCGCAGTGAGATCAAAGTCAGTATCATCAATTTCCATGTCAGTAACATTTGCTTGGTTGTTCACACCAGAATTATCAAAATTCTGATCTTTCTTGTGGCGACAATCTTGAGCCCTGTGACCCTGCTTTCCACAAACCCAACAACTTCCGTTAATTTTCTTGTAATCCTTCCCCTTTGGTGCTAACGGCTTGGCGGTTCTCTTAAGATTTTTCTTGAAATTCTTATTCGGAATTTTGAAATTTGGACTTGCTTGATTGTCCTACCACCATGTTAGCATTAGCATTAGCCATTTCCTTTTTGTCTCCCTTCCTGTGATCTTCCTCAACACGAAGTCGCATAATGAGATCCTCAATGGACATGTCCCTTCGCTTATGCTTTAGGTAGACCTTGAAGTCATTCCACGACGGTGGAAGCTTTTCAATAATGGCTCCGATCGAAAAATGTTCATTTACGATGCACCCTTCAAGCGTGCAATTCATGTATCGAGAACTTGCGTTTTCCACTTGCTTTACCACGGACTTTGAATCCACCATATTGTATTTTAAAAACTTGCCTACTACGAACTTTTTAGCCCCCGCATCTTCGATTCGGTATTTCTTTTCGAGAAGATCCCAAACATCCTTTGCGGTTTTACATTCAGAATAGACATCATACAGTGTATCATCAAGTCTATTCAAAATGTAATTCCTGCAAAGAAAGTCAGAATTCCTCCATGCTTCAATAGTAAGGAGAGTTTCCCTGGACAAAGGGTCCTCATCGATTTGAGAACTTCTTCCTTCACTATGTTGGCAAGATTCATAGTGGTCACCATAACAACATTTTTCGTAGCCACCTTTTAAAGTCAAGACCCTTGAACTTCTCTCGGTCTTTCATCTGGGATTGGGATTGCGAGATGTGGATTTCTCGATTACAAGAGATGCCATTTCAAACTAGTATGAAAACAACAATTTCGTATAAATCAGTGACTAGTTTTTCTAAAATCAATGACAAATTATATGCAATCAACTATTGTATGTAAACCAGTGATAACATGATTTTTCGTCTTAGATTGTTAGAACAATATACAAAAATCATGCATATAATTGAACTATTGTTATATCATGCGTGAATTCAATTACAAAGAACTAAATTAAATCATACCAGAGGCTTGCACTAAATAGCAATGTCCTAAGACGAAATTTCCTCCAATTCGGTGTATGAATGCTTCAAGAGGTTCGTCCCCAGGATACAACTGGATAGATCTTTGATTACACACCAATCAAAGAACCTTTCTTGTGCAACAGTAAAATTTCTCTCAACAAAAAACTTAATACCCTTTTCCATTTAGTACATACTATATATAGACAAATAATGTCTCTTATGAACAGTCACATGCACCTGTTCACAAAACGTGAATGTTAGTGGTTCATTTAACCACTAATTTACACACCTTTTTAAAAGTAAAAAAAAATCACAACTGTTCGTTATCAAACAAACCTTTTAGGAAAAAATTACAACTGTTCACATACAACTGTTCACACTAATAAGTAATTACGAAATTACTTAATTTAAAAAAAAAAATTATGTTGTGAATTAGCTAAGTTATTTTAACATTAGCCCCAAGACTCATGGCCTAATCAAAGACATATTAAATATCAAGTATTTAATATATATTAATCAATGGGGAATACCCATGGTCTTTGCCTCCAACCCCACATTCACTTAACTAAGACTTGTAAGTGAAAGATATCTTATAAGGAAAGAAACAAAAATTTCTTTCCCATGTGGGACTAATATTGGATACAATACAAACTCATATATAGTTCAACAATTGTAACTGTAGGAATCTCAACTAGTCGTTGTTAACCAAAATAAATCAATATGATCACAATTGTCATCGCGTCCTCTTCCGCTAAGCTTCAGCAATTGTAACTGAATAGAACTTCTAACGACAATCTGGAACTTTTTTTAAGAATGACAGCAGAATTAATAAAGTGGAAGTTCAAATAGTTAACTTTCTGTAGATTTGTATGCATCACCCTGATCTATATACTCAATTTATGCTATGTTCGAGCTTTAAACATGCAGCGCTTTCTTTCTTTTTTGTGTTCTGTATTACTTTTTGATTGGCATTGAAGATTTCTATGCTCGTCTTAGGAAGTTGTGGCCTACTTCTAGAATGAAAGGGAAAAAGTACAGTTTAGCATAAATAAAGGTAGGCGCCCAGGTGGAATTGCTTACATATCATTATATGTCTTCTTTTTAGACTGAATTGTCGTCACTAGAATAAGCTTTTTTTAAAAAAATAAAAATAAAAAAAAATTAACGTAGCATATGCAGTGGTTAGGCTAGAAGATGAGTGATGATTGACATCCTCATACATACATCCAATAAAGACTCCAAGTTTGAGATTTTGGAATCCTGGAATGCCAAATTAATTTCTTTTCTTCTAGATTTCTTTGAGTCAAGGTATAGAGGTTTAATTTAATTAGGGGGACAACTTTAGTCTTTATCGAAGTAATCGGAAATTTGGTTCTTGTGAAAGGTTTAGTATATAAGAAATGAATGTGTTCTATCTTTACAAAGAGCTTAAATTGGATATAGCCGTAGACCAGGCTACATGAAGTAGCTTTACCTATTTGTCGCCAAGGCATTCACTTTTTAGTGTAATTAAGTTACATTTGGTAGAGTAATTGTGAATTACGGTGGTGGTTTGTTCATTAGTTTAAAAATTGGGAATTCGCGGTTCTCGGCCACACGAGCCGAGAGAATGTGCTTACTCTCGACCAAGCATGGCGAGAGAGAAGCTACATTTTGGGGAAGTCGAAGTCTCGGCCACAAAGGCCGAAAAATCTCACGGCGTCTCGGTTACGTAAGGCCGAAAGGACTCAGGTCTCTCGGCCGAGACGTGACGAGCTAGAATTACCGCTTGCTAGGTAATGTGGTGGCGGTGGTGTACTGTAGAGAATTTGGTCATACTCTAGGTTGTACCATGGCGTGAGTGTTAGAGTAGGCTCGGGCGTGATTGGCGAGAGCAAGGCGGAGTGAAATGGTCAACACATCTCGGTGGCGCACAACCGAGACCATTTTATTGCACTCGGTTGTACATTGTCGATATATTGGAGGAATTGTCGGTCATGGGTGCCAGACAATATGTGTTGTTTCACGAACACGCTTGACCGAGACATAAGAAATGGATGAATTTGAACGTTTTTGTTTTGTAAATTTAATTTGGGATCTGTTCCATGCGCTTATATGTTGTAATTTATTCGGGTATGGCTCGTCCAGAAGCTACGGTGACTAGGGAAGAGGTTGGAGCCGAGGTCCCGAGCCTAACCGGGGCGAGGTGGCCGGAGACCCGAGAACGACATCGTCTTAGAAAATAGAAAGAGAAGGAGAATGAGGATGTAAAGGGCAAGGCGAAGGTAGATGGCACTCGTGGAAGGTTACATTTGCACGATGAGGGTTCGACCCTCGATGTCGGGCGACCTGAGGATCTTGTTGTTGCCGGAGGTGAAGATGAGGGGCATGCATCGGAGTCTAGTAGCAATGACTTTTCAGATGCGGGGAACACGATAGAAACAAATCGTAATGTGGGCGGGAGCAGTAGTGGTGGAGCTGGCCATGATGAAGGAGAGCCAGAAGTGCCTGTTGAAGCGCGTGCTCCATTCCCCGGTGGTCCTATAGACGGGGCGTTGTTGAAGAGCTTCAAGGATCATGTGGCTTTATCGATTTGGAAGAATGAGGTAATTTCAATTTCATTAAACGGATTAACTTAACACTCATGGTCTTCACATAATGACGAGATGTTTTTACATTTGCAGGAGCGGCCCGTTCTTAAGTTTATCAATCACTGAGCTCAAATAGCGGAATGGGATTTACAGTCGTGTCACCCGGACACGGCGGGACTATAGAGGATTATTCAGCGTTCCGGGTTGAATACGCTGATAGACCGCTCATACCGCAAGGCCAACAAGGAGGTTATCTCTGCATTTGTGGAGCGGTGGCAGGCGGAGACGAACACATTTCATCTACCTTTTGGTGAAATGTCTATCTCATTAGAGGATGTCAGCTTCCTCCAGAAGATCCATGTGACGGGCAAAGTTGTTAAAGTGGAGAACTTTGCGAGGTACACGGAGGAATCTCGCTCGGACGCTATCAAGATGGTCTCGAACCTACTTGGGGTTAGCGCCGAGGAGGCTGAGGAGGAGGTGAATATCAGCAAGGGGCTCACAGTGCGCAAACATTGGTTGAAGAGTCGATGGTGCCCCAAAGCTGGTTTGAGACCCAGAAATTATCCTCCTGTGGAGTGCACCGCCCGAGCGTACCTGCTGTACTTATTGTCGTGCACTCTTTTTGCCGATAAGAGTGGGTCTCGAGTGTCGATCGCGCTGATGAAGCTTCTTGAGGACTTGGACGACGTAGGGAACTACGCATGGGGAGCGGCTGCGTTGGCCTACTTGTATCGACACTTGGGGTCCGCCACGAGAGTGCTAGTGTCTCAGATTGCTGGCTACCTCACATTGCTTGAGGTTTGTTATAAAATAGACTTAATTTTCATTTTGTTTTTCAATTAGGCCAACTTGCAATTGTGGACTAACTAACATTGTATGTATTTGCAGGGATGGGTGTACGACCATTTCAAACTTGGTCTGGCCACGCCCAATGCAAAGTACTTGGACTACGTGCAACCTCGTGTCTCCAGATGGATTCAAAAGCACGAGACGGTTGCGAATGTTGACAAGCTCGGGGCCATTAGGAGAACCTTGGATAGGTTGCGACCAAGTGATGTGAGATGGTTATCCATGTCCTCTGATGATTGATGTATCTTGGTAATTTATCTTGCAAACAGTGGTTGTTGCATTTTTTCTAGGTCACTTGGGACCCATATGTGAATTTAAGGGAAAATGGCGTTATGCAAGCGATGGCCTTTTACAGTGGGAAGATCAAGTACATGGATGTGGTGGAGCCCTACCACCCGGAGAGGATTCTGAGACAGTTTGGCCATGTGCAATCTATACCAGATCCTCCGCACCGTCCATTGGAAGCACACAGAGGCCCATTTGCGAACAAGTACTCCGTCAAGTATGGGTTCGAACAAGACAATTGGGAGCGATGGAGGAACCATGCGTTGGCTCCTGAAGTTCGGGGCGAGAAGGCAGTATTTGAGTTTTTGGCTACACCAGACTACCTGCCTTGGTTCCTCAAAGTGTCTCATCCTGTTATCACGAATCCGAGCTTTGAGGACCTTGTAATGGTCGCCTAAACCATCGCAGACAACGAGATACTTGAGGTATTGGAATGGTTATACGTATAAGTAATTTTGATATGTTTTACATTGACAGTAACCCGATATTTTTCATCAGCGTAATAGGCGAGCGTTGGACGCGGCGTTGCGATGGATAGACCTCTCGCCGGAGGTGTGTACGATTGACTCAGCGAGGACCACTCTGACTGACATGGTCAACTTCCTTTCGGGAAGGAGTATAAGTCCCACCCCCACGAGTACGACTCCCGCGACCGCAAACGGCACAACCGCAACATCCGGCCCTACCGAACCAGGCTTGAGGCAGTCCCAGCATGGTAGCACTTCCACACCCTCCACCCCGGCCACAGCTCGGCCCACCGAGGCCGATGCTCGCCCTCAGAAGAGAATGCATGGGAAGGAGTATCGAAGGAAGAATATGAAAAAACCCAAGCAATGATCAGCCGATAATAGAGGGATAGACATTTGTACTACATTCTTTGAGTTATATGATGACATCGTCTACTCTCGCCAGTGAGTTTGTAATGTTTTATGAGTACTTGTTGGGTTGCGATTATATGGTGCGTATGGACTACACAATTGTATGACATTTTTAAATGGTTGATGTGTACCTGTTGCCTGTTGACTACATTTTTATGACAGTTTATAATGTTACATTGCCTATTTCTTTATTTTGGTTGTAATTTGTTTTTGGATCCTAGTTTTCTCTGCTTATGAGGGTGTCTCGGTCAAGCAGGACCGACGCTCATGTGCAATTTTCGGTACTGAATAGCCGAGACAACTGCATGATGCGCGGTCTTGCCCTGCCGTGAATGTACTTGTTGCTAGTCTTTACATATGTGTCGGTTAGTCATGGGCGAGAAGCCATGAGTAATGTCACGCATAGGTCGACGATAAGCGACATTTTCGGTATTGCGCGACGGAGCATTGGCGTCAATTCTCGGAGGTGTATGGCCGACACATTACCATATGTCTCGGTCATGCAGGGCCGAAACAGCTGCATTCAGACAACAATTTCCAACTACCAAGACAAATAACTTTCCAAGAATGACCATCCAGCACGACAAGAGCCACGAAAATAAAATTATTGATATATCAATGTAGTATGATAAAATCACTATACAAGAATCAAACTGTACAACAATACCCAAAAGGTAGGATAAATTCATTCATTCTATATCCACACAACTTGAAAGCTAACTTTCAAAATTAGTAAATGTACAACCAACAAAATTTAGAGGTACCAGGCGTAACACTTCGGTGTACCTAAATCTACAACGGATATGGTGGCATCAAGTAGAGTTGCAATGGGCGCGATGTCTCGAAAGACGAATCTATCACGCCAACCTTTCGCACTATCCTGAACATACCGTACCCACGAAGGGTATAAGGATGGCAATGGTGCATTCGTGCTCAACTTCACCTGTCAAAGTGAACAGTATAACATGATCATATTGTCGGGAAACAAAAAAACAATTCAACAAAATTCGTATCACTTACCCTAAGCCAATGTATATTCATGTCATTAATCATGGCAATGACAAGTCTATTGTGCGCGGTGGGCAGTGGAGCACTACGTAGAAGTAGAAATGTGGAGGCACTCCCATACGAGAGGTTGACGAGAACCATGTTGACTGCAGTGGCTACCAACAATCCCATGTCTGGAAGTGTCAACCATTCTTGGAAAGGTGCACCAACTTGATTCTCTCGACAATGCACCACAATCTTGATACTCTCGTAACTCGAGCCTAGCACTTCTCGCCAAAGGTTTTCATGCCCGATAATCTCATCATACAACCTTCTACGGACAATCCTCTACCCGTCGACATCGGCTAGTCCAAGCCCAGACGCAACACACCTATATCCATAATTCTCATCGGCAAGCACATCGATGATGCCCTCAACATGTGGTAACCAATCTGGTTCTACGCAATGACCGTAAGCCATGTTAGTTGCACTTTGCGTGCGTCGACTGACACGACACAGTTTAGGAACAACTTTACTTTTCTTACGCCTAGAAGCTGGAGGCCTCCTGAGTCGATAGCACGTACTCAAATTCACTCGGCAACCGTCTAGTAGAAGAATCGTCAACATCGTGTTTTCTCTTCGAAGACCCCGGTGTCCTCCCTTTTGTCTTAATTTTTGCCGGCGACACAACACCCGGTGTAGACGAAGGTCGATTAATCTCCCTGAGCTGTTGAATAATCCTGAGTCGATCATCCTCATCAGTGCAAGCATTAAACTTTTCCAACACCCATTCAATCTCATCGTGCACGTTGTACCCAGACGGGTCCACCAGATTCTCAGGTATCATACTCAACTTTCGCCAGTAAACATGAATGTCCTCGAGAGGGATGGGCGACCCAGCAAATATATGATGGTTCAGCTCATGTGCACAAGGAAGGCCATGTGTGGTGCGTATCTCGCAACCACAACAAATGGAATCGTGACCAACATCCTCTCCACATGTCAATTCATCTTTAATTAGCCTAAGCGCCCGTTGAGAGACATAACCACGCAATTGTCGATACAACTCAGCAACGTACTCATGTTGGACGACATTCAAACTTAGCTCAAACGATGCCTTGATATTGTTGTGTTGGATTCTAAGGAGTCCATCAACCACATTCCATAGAGTCTCAAAATTGGCCTGACTGTTCCCAAGGTGTAGCTTAAGAATAGAATGCGCAGACTCCACCCTCTGCGTTGTCGTTTCCCCAAAGTGCATATGTCTATTTGTCCAAGCCGAAACAAATTTCTCCTTGTAGTTCTTTAACCATGTGTTGTCCAAGTACTCCGTAAGACCCTTTAGATTCCCAAACTCACAACGCAGGTCATTCACCCTAACTTCGAATAAGGCCTCCAAGTTGGCATACATCACGCTCGTCCACCTATCCATAAAACGCGCAAAACCATCGTTCTCCCCAAACATCTTCTTAGTCTTGGCCAATACTACTTTGTTGATGTGCCAAGAGCAAAGGAGGTGAGACGAGGCCGAAAAACTTCTTCTATGGCACTAATAAGGGCTAAGTCCCTATCGGTAACGAACACGTCAGGCTTAGGCCACCCATCCAATATGGATCTTAACTTCTCAAGTGTCCAAACATAATGCTCATGACTCTCTGATGATAAGAATGCGAACCCAACGGAGAACGTCAAGTGCGTAGAAGTGATGCCAACAATCTCCAACAAAGGCATTCGGTACCTATTTGTCTTGTACGTGCAATCCATCAAAATAACCGATGGAAAACACCTTACCAACTTTATTGAGTCGAGATGTGACCAAAATAACTCTGTGACAACATTCGTAACGGGATGCTTCCTATGTCATGACAGCCACTTATTCTTCTCCAATATGTGCAACAGTTGTTGCATTTGAGTCCTCTCACCCGCATCCTCATTTCGGACTTTTTGTCTTGCATTATATATAGTCCTCATTGTCGATACGTTTCTAACGTCTCTTTGCTTCAACGTATTTAGGATGTCTCTTGGCTTCACATTCCCCTTTGTCATTTGCACTACAACTTCCTGCTCCCCCTTATCCAATCTCCCGGCAAATGAATGGTCGTCTAAGTTTTTTGCGGGCTCGTGATTGTGCCTCCCACATATAACATTGATATACCACAACGAGTCAGCATTTTCATGTACGTTGATAAGGAAATGGCATCCACATTTCTTGGTACCAGTTTGAGTCCTCGCCGTTTCGTCTTCTTCTTCATTTTTTGGTTTCGAAGCAATTTTTTCCGCTTTACCCTTCCCAACTCTTTGTGACATTCCCCTATAAGTCCCTGACCTCTCACATGCAAGTTTCACCCTTCCCCTTCGCTTAATGCCCTCGGCGTCAGAGTGCTTTGTCACTAGCACAAACATGTTCTCACGGCCTATCATTTGAAGCCATGAAACTGCCGCTTCTCTAGTTGGGAATGGCCTGCAAGGTGTAAACATGTCCGTGTAGTCTGGAAATAGGGCAGAAACCGGCATTACCTGCAATACAAACAGTGTAACATTATAATCAACCAAATTGTACAGCACAATCACAAAAACATCCAAAAAAATAGGTTATCGGTAGTACAGGTCAGCAACTTGCTTCAAAGTCTCGCTCACGAACGACAGAGAGTTAATGAATACTCTCGATTTTACCGTTCCGTGACACACGTAAACCAATCGGTCTTATATGACCGAGACATAACCATACATCTCGGTCCTGCGAGGCCGAAACAATCGCGCACCCAAACAGAAACTTCGGATAACCGCAAAAAATACACAATAAATTTGCAAAATTACCTCAAGTACGACCTCTTACGCCACCGAAAGCGTTAAGTACAATCCTCCATTACATAGTGGAGGCAAGTTTGATTCGAAGAAATTACCAAACCCTACGTTGACAAACAAATCATCATTTTCACGGTTATACACAACTCAGCGAGTTCTAAAAAACCCGAATATGGTTGTCAAACATTGTTACCTCATTGTCGGATGATGTCAATCCGCAATAATCGATCAACGCTCGCCAAATGCAATGTGGCTTTCAGGTTCAACCTTGTGGTGGGGTGCCTTTTTTTCTTTGTCAAAATGTTTTGTAGGGTTTGAATCACTATATATACAAGGGCAAAATAGTCTTTTCCACTTTTGCTGAAATTTTTACAAAAATTTTGGGTGCCTTCATTAAATGGTGGGGTGCCCTTAGCGTCCCTCCAAAATTCTGTCCTAGCATAAACCATTATTTCTTTTCAGACCAAACCACATGGCAACATCCTGATTTTGTGGAGGAAATGTGCTATTGTTGTTGCCTTCTTCATGTTTCATGTTAATTACACTCATAATGTTTCTCCATTTGAATAATCTGTTTCTTTATGATTTTTATTTTTCTCTTGGCAAAACATATTTTCTGGTCCTTGAACTTTTAGTCTTTTATGTTTTTGATTCGTGAACTTTTATTAGTGTACATTTTGTCCTGAACTTTTGTTGTTGTACATTTGGTCCCTGAACTTTTAAGTTTTTTATGTTTTTGGTCCCTAAACTTTGAGTTTTTTTATGTTTTGAGAGAAAATTAATTTTTTTTTAACTTCCATTGGTCGGTCTGAGTCGTTCAGTTCAATAATATAAATCACTTTACTTTTATTGACTAGTCACACGACACTTTTGTTACCCACGTTGGTGAAATTTAATACTTTAAATGGTGAAAGGGTTAAATGTAGAATCATTCTTAAAGTTCAAGGACCAATTGTGTAGTAATAAAAGTTCAGAGACTAAAAGCATAAAAAACACAAAGTTCAAGAACCGAATCATTAGTTTTGCCTTTTCTCTTCTTCCCTCGTTGAGTTGTCGTTGGAAATTCTTGAACAGCTCCAAATAAGGGCAACGGTCTGGATCTAGAGAAGTATTCATGGACACAAACCCTGCAAGAAGTCACTGTTAGTGTTCCTGTTCCTGAGGGTACTAAATCGAGGTTCGTTGTGCATGAGCTCAAGAAGAACCATCTGAAGGTTGGATTGAAGGGTCAGCCTCCTATCATAGATGTATGTTCCACACACCGTTCCTTATTTTTTAATGTTGTTGGAGCTTATGTTTTCCCTTTTTTACGTTAGCTTATGCGTTAACTTATGCATATTTAATTTTTTTCAGGGGGAGCTTTTCCAGTCTGTCAAAGTTGATGATCGCTTTTGGAGCTTAGGTATGTGACTGATATCTGAAATCATAGTGTCAAATAAAAAACTATGGAGTACCATAACGCGCTTCGGAATATATATTGCTAAGAAGTAATCTAAATCTAAATACATTGATGAGCATCAAATCTCTCACCGAGGCAGATCTTATGGGTTCAAATCTTGGTAGCTACATTATATTCTCTTGGTTTTTGGGCGCCCATTTATCTTGCAGGATTATTAGTTGAATCAAAGTAAGGAAGGGGTTAAAAAGGTTCGGAATCTTCAGACACTCACGGATATTTAAAAAAAAATGTATATGACTTAGATTGTACAAATAGCTTTGAGGATCGAGATCGATATAGATATCATGTTCCTTTTTGGATCGACGCTAGTAATATCATTTGACAGACGTTTTTTTGATGCCTGCAGTTTGATCAAAGACAAAAATCAATGGGCCTTCCATCAGTGATGAGATGCAAAAGCAAGAACTTCTCAAGAAATTCATGGCTCAGGTGCTCTTTCTTCCCCTCCTCTCTCTAACCACACTACCACTTGAACCTGATTAACATCTAACAGTATATATAAGAATTAACTCTATCTGTTTTCTATTCATGCAGCATCCTGATATGGATTTCTCAAAGGCGACGATGTTAGGTTAAAGCGAGTGGAGCCTTGATTTTACGTAGTAGCTAGGATTTAGGATTTAAGGTTAAGGGTTTTAGTGTTAATACTGTGATCTTCTTTTTATGTTTTATATATGTCAAATGTTTATAGTTGTTAGAAAGTTACTACTTACTAAATATGATGATACCTTTATTTTAATCAATTGAGCTTTCAGTATCTTTTGAAACAAATTATCAGATTAGTGTTGGAGCAATCTACTAAAACATGCATATATGTAAGTACAAAACCATGCATATAATCAAACTTAAGAACTAAATTAAAACAATACCAGAGGCTTGCACTAAATGGCAATGTCCTTAGACGAAATTTCCTCCAATTCGGTGTATGAATGCTTCAAGAGGTTCGTCTCGGGATACAACCGGATTGATCTTTGATTACACACCAACCAAAAGATCCTATCTTCTGCAATGTGACCAAAATCTCTCTCTCAAAACCGAGAAAACTCTCGAATTTTGAAATTTTTCTCTATATCTTCTAATGAGGTTACAACCCCTATTTATAGACCAAAAGACACCTCTTTTGAACAATTACAACTGATTCAAAACGAGACCAAAAGACACCTCTTTTGAACAATTACAAGCTGTTCATTAGTGACTATGATTAATTATGAATTAGTTAACTTGCCATGTCTTTCTTCAATGGGTTCAGAATCTTTGTGACGAGTAAAAAGACCTTAAAATTCTTGAAGAAAGCACATTAAAAATTGGAAAGTGCTAAACGTACATCAGAAATGCAAACTAAAAGGAACATCAGGAACTCGAGTCACGTGTTTTGCATGAGGATCTGTATGTGGACGTATCTTGAGGTGCGAATGGACAACTCAGATGGCTTGATTTGCCTTTTTGATGTGCGTTTCTCATGTGTACATGTAGAAGGGTCCCAAAGAATTGAAGTCATTAAAAAAATAAAAGAATTGAAAATAATGTTACCTGATGCCCTCAATAGAATTGGTGCATGGTAAGCTAGTGATATCACTGAGATATGCTTGATGGGTAGTCATGGGATTGGATCATGACATCCTGCCATCTATTTTCAAATATGTTGGTCTTTCCCAAATTTTGTGGTTGCTCTTGTAAAAATTACCGAGCTTTTAGTAGTGTTATGCACTTCTAATGCATGATACTACTTGTAAATGGCATGAGGCCATCCTTTCGGTTATCTCTGATTTTCCAAGATGAAATGAAATGACCCTATGGTTTTTTTTGTTTTTTTAATTTGTTTTTTTGTTTTTTTGTTTTTTTTTTTTTTTTTTTTTTAAAGAGTGGACATGTCAACTTGGCTTGATATTTTGGTGTATCTCTCTCAAAATTTAGCCCTCACTTCCTCCTAAATAAATTTGGTACTAGACTAACTATAATACAAAAATATGAAATAATATATCAACGGATAAAAAGAAATCAAACTTACCTCCATTAGGTCTCGAATCTTCAGCCTTTTTACACAAGTAACTCTACACCAAATTAGCGAGCTGCCACTTAGTTGTTATGCCAATGGTAAGTTGTTAAGTGTAGGTGAATGAGATGTATTCTAGTGAGTGGAAAATAGAAAGAGAAACTAGAATTGTATGATATGGAATTGATTTGTATAACAGTATAACAAGGTTTTTTTATGTAATTAAAGTTTGTTTTGTTTTTTTTTTTTTTTTTAATAATCGATCACCTAACCTCACATAAGTGGGAGAATGCCTTTTCTACTGGGCTATATGTGTGATAATCTATGTAATTCAAATTGGTTGAAATATTATAACCTTTTACAAATTTTGTTATTATATCCTAACATTTTGATATTTGTTATAAAATTATAATATTTCTAGATTGTTTGATTAGTATCCTAAATCACTTTTAAACTCTAAAGTTGATGACGTGACATTTAAATAATGAATTTAAACCTTAAAATTAATAATTATTTTGATAATTATAGGTAATGAGGTGGTTTTTAAACTCATAATTAAGGTATCACATCTTCAAATTTTAATAATTAATGCACGTTTAATTCGTTAATTAGGACACAATGACCCGTGACGTGGGACCCGCAATGCGATACGTGTCACTACCGAGGCACGATGGCCGAGGTAAATGTTATATTTGTGTGTTGTATGCCTAATGTAATGTATTTGTGTAGACTACTAAGTCATTTACGGGTATGCAGATACCGAGACGAGCGGGGACGTGCCTCGAGTCGCGTGCCGACGTAGGACCGAGGTAGCAGCTCGTGGGGTAATTGTAACTAGTTGAATTTCATTTTATAAAAGAAAAATGGAAAATGATATAAGTTAGTGGCTATAATGTGGCTACATTTAAATATTTATTAGTGGGCATATAGTGTGTACATAAAATCATAAGAGTTGGATTCGCCTCGAGATACGCATTTCGCGGGACTCGAAAAGAAAAAAAAAGTAGTCAAATAGTAAGGCGGTGGAAATAAAATGGATATGATTGGGATTGCCTCGAGATTCATGTAGCACGAATCTCGAGGACATCAAAAGATCTTATCCTATTTGAGTGGTCGGTGAGGAAGAAAAAAAAATCTGCAGAACCAGCGGCTCTGCGAGGAAGAAGAAGAGGGGATCGGGTCGTGTCGGGTCGACCCGAACCCATGTGGGTCGGGTCGTGTCGGGTCGACCCGAACCCATGTGGGTCGGGTCGGGCCCAGACCACGACCGATGGAGAGCCGGTCGGGCAGGCCGGGTCCGGTTGGACCGGGTCGGGTTTGACCCGGACCCACCCATTTATATATATATATATATATATATATATATATATATTATATCTAATTATTTAATTAATTAAAACTGTTTTAATATATAATAAATTCCAGAAAATAGAAAAAAATTATGGAAAATTCAGGAAAAATTCAGAAAAATAGGAAAAAATATATTTGTGACCCAAATCAATAAAACTTCAATATTCCTATAAAAAGTAAAAAAATTCGGGAGTCGGTCGAGGCGTTATACCGGGGGTTTACCTCGAAAAACGTGAAATCGGCAAATTGGTCTCAAACTCAATTTTGACCGATGTCGACCAATTTAGAGATGTTAAATCATTAAATTGAAACTTAAATTGATAAATTTTCAAATGTTAGGACAGTAGAAGAGCTATTACGGGGCTTGGGTGCGTACATCGACGCGACGGAAGCCGGATAGCTTAGGAATTGCTCTGTGTACGTAAGTAAACTGATTTGAGACATTTATTTACATTTCATTCCATTTATTTATTTCTTCTCAGTTATTCGAACTAAATTACCTTTGAAATCCATATGCTATGACTTGTTCAGTTGCTCATTTTATGATGTTCATAGCATACTCTGTTTTGTATATCATTGATTCTAATTCCTATACTTTGTCATGTTGATTGTCGTGTGTGAGTCAGTGATATAGCATGCTATTAGGATAGTTTGCATACTTTGACTCAAATCCTTTGTGCAGTGATATGCTATTACATCTCTTGGATTCCAATACTGCGTCGTTTTTGAATATGAAAGTGGTTCTTGTGGTTGGGGTCATTTGATGATAGAAATTCCGCTTTCATACGAGGGTCACTAGACTTGTCGAGATGTTAGGAAATTTCTCCACTACCTTGCATGACACACGAGGTAACGTGCCTCGAACGGGGTAACCGGACCTCGGGGTTTGTTGGGGCAAGAATAACTTGGGTGAACATGACGAGTTTTAAAACTCGGGTATGTTAGCAAGTATACATTCCGGTGACGACTAATTCACTTGGAATAGAAAAGGCGTAATCGTAAGTACGACCTTTTGATATTTTGATATAGAGCTCAAACTTGTATTGAAATGCTATAGAGCAGAGCTCAAATTGTAGTGGACAGGCTGATGTGATGAAGATCGCGGCAGACCGACCCTAATCCATTACTACTTAACCTTGAGTCAGTTTCATTTGTGATTAACTCAAGTATCTCTTTGCATGATATTCCTTTCAGCATAAGTTTCTATTTAAATTATGCAATTTGATACTTGTTGCTTATTCAGGAATGTGGATCGATGTCTCTCAGTATTACTTAAATATATTCATGCACTCACCGTCTAGTTTGTGACGGTGGTGCAGATCAACCGAGTAGCAGACCAGGCAAAGAGAAGATTGGTGATTACCTCTGAGCCGGTAGAGGACTGCTACGACCTACTTTTGTACGTTTTGTATGCTTTTGTATTACATTTTTATGTACATGTTATTTTGCCTTTTGGGTTGAGTGGTAGGACTATAGAATTGGAGGCCTTAGGATTTCATTTCCATTAGTAACTAAATAAGACTTCCATTTGAATAATTTGTTAGAAAAAAAAAATTAAGTAACTCTGATTCATAGACAACCATAAGTTAGTCACTAGAACAAGTAAGTTAACTGTAGGTGGTATCATAAATGGTAAGTGTGTAGGCGTTTAAATAAGGCTGACTAATTCCTTGTTAGGTCCTATAGGGGAGATTAGGGCTTAATTAAGGGATTAGGCCGGGCGGTGCCCTTATTTGTAGTTGGGGCCGTCACACGCTTCTTCATTGTGACACAAATTTAACAATCTACAAATTTGAGAATATAATAACAAATTTCCAAAGATTAGGATATAATAACAAAATTTGAAAAAGTTTAGAATATTTTAATCAATCAAGCCTTTGTAGTTAAGGGTTGTTTTATATGCACCCCACAATTTTGTAAGAGCAAGCCACAAATTTTTGGCACTCTAATTCCATATTTGCCCTCAAACAAAATGACCTAGTTACTCCTCACAACCTGCACAAATTCTTACATGCCACTATCTCTTGTTGTGTGCCCCACACAAACCAACAATCCTTCGACTTCGATGATTCCCTCCAATCATCGATGACGCAAACTTGCACCTTTTGAGCCCATTATCATTATAAGAGTTGATTTTTCTTTATGCTTTATGATGAAAAATGTTGTATTTCTATTGTTTTTATTTGCATTTATGGGGTTTGAACAAAGTTTTTTGTTTGCTAGGACATTGTTTGTGTGGGTTGTTTGATTGCTATTTACCTTGCAAATGGGATATGAATGTGTAAGATGGAGAGATATTTCTTGAGTTTTCCTTTGATTTTTTTTTTTTTTTTTTTTTTTTTTTTTTTTTCTCGTGTTCAAAACATGGGTTCCGCATCTGATTCTGCCACGCAAAGCCGAACCACATGTTGTAGGTCGGTCATACATGGTCGAACTATCTTATACTATTTGATCATGCATGACCGAACTATATATGTTTAATTGGTCATGTGTGATCGATCCAATACTTGGATATGTGATCCATTTGGGTCGGTCATACATGACCAACCAATAATGTATGGTTCGGTCATGCATGATCGATCTATATATTTTAATTTAGCCCAATCATGTATGGTTTTGTCATGCAAGATCGAAAACCTAAGGCTCGATTTATAGAAGGGGATGAGGGTGTTAACAAAAAATCGAATGGATGAGGTGCATTTCTCAACCAAGAAGAGTAATTTGTGATTTCAACATTTACATTAGTGTGCCCTATCAAAATAATGGGTGCCCAAATCAATGACTTACTCTTGCAAAATTGCAGGGGTGTCCATACAACGATCCTTAATTAATGACCTTTTCCACTGTGATAGATGCATAATTAACCTATGTAATTTCAGTTAATGGTGCTTTTTAGTTCAAAAAATTATTAAATAATATGTAAAAAAAAAAGTATAAAATGGATTTATTGATCTAAAAAGAATATCTGAAAATCTGAGATGATAATTTGAGTTGGGGCGATCAACAGTCGAAACTCCGATCCGATCTCCGCGACTGAAGCAGCGAAGAAGCTGAGCGAGATCTCCACTGTGCCACTGAGCTTCTTCTTGATCGAGAATGGAGAATCCCGATCCGAACGCATGATTTCTGGTTCGATTGCTATGGAGTTGGTTGCGAGTTGAGATGCAGCGCGAATCGTCGCCATTCGAAGCGCATTCGATCGACGGCTTCGAGAGACCGCCTAGGGTTTTGTTCTTCCTTTCTCTGCTTCTGGTCCAAGGAGGAGGCGGAGGCGGAGGCATGGATTTGTCCAAAGTTGGGGAGAAGATCATCAGCTCTGTGCGATCTGCTAGATCTCTCGGATTTCTTCCTCCCGCATCTGATCGACCGGAGGTCAAAATTTTCGATTCGTCGTGTTTTACGCAATTTTTCGTGATTTTTCGCGATTTCGAATTGTCGACTGTGGAGAATCCTTGATTGGTTAGGTCAATTGAGTGCATTGTTGAACTAGCTAGAATTGCGGTGGTGGAGTGTGAATTGTTGGTTATTTTTAGATTTCTGGCGATTTTGTGTTGTTGAAGTAGCTCGGATAAGTGAATCATCTTTGATTTTTTGCGATTTCGAAGTGTAAATTGTGGAGAATCCTTGATTAGTTAGGTCAACTAAGTGCATTGTTGAAGTAGCTGGGATCGTTGTGTCTAGTGATTGATTTCTGCAAAGGTAGAGAGTGAATTATTGTCGGTGGTGGTTAGATTTTTTCGTGATCCTGTGTTGTTGAAGTAGCAAGGATTAGTGAATGATCTTTGATTTTTTGCGATTTCAGAGTGTAAATTGTGGAGAATCCTAGATTAGTTAGGTCAATTGTGTGCATTGTTGAAGAAGCTATGATTTTTGTGTCTAGGAATTGATCTCTGTGGAGGTAGAGTGAATTGTTGGTGATCGTTAGATTTCTGGTGATTCTGTGTTGTTGAAGTTGCTGGGATTGGTCTAGTGATTTCTGTGGCGGTAGAGAGCGAATTGTCGGCGATCTTTAGATTTCTAGTGATTCTGTGTTGTTGAAGTAGCTTGGATTGCTTAATGATCTATGGTTTGCTTTCTGTAGGTTCCGGCCCGAGCGGCAGCTGCGGCTGCAGTCGCGCGAGCTCTTGCTGGACTTCCTCCGCACCAGAGGCTATCACTGCCTTCGAGTTCTGAAGAATTGGTGTCGATATATGGAAGCATTACTCGAGGTCAAACAGTTGAGGAGCTAGAGCAGGAGTTCTATAAAGAGGTTCAGATTCTCATTTAGTATTCTCATTGTAGCCATGATGATTAGAATGTGAACTACTGAATGTGTCTTCAGGAGCCATAAAATAGTTTACCTTGACATAAATTATGGAAGAAAATGCTATTTTTTGTTGCTTGGAAGTATTTAGAGGATTTTTAATGACATTCTTAGCAATAAAATTATTGAGATGTAGATGAAATTCATCTTTACTCGTTGGATGTTGATGGAGAAATCGGGAGGCATGCCATTGAGAAAACTCTTATTGCAACAGAAAATTGATTAGATATTTACAGATTTGCCTGTTATATCAAACTAAATACTAAAATGATTTTTGTAAGATCAAGTCGAGCACAAAATTAATGTTGCATTTAATTTGATTAGATTACATGCGGAAACTTTTGTAATGATTAGTGGCCCGTTCTAGTCTGTTGTATTTATGCAATAATATGGGAATATGCTCTTAGAAGTAGCATGTACAGAAATTTGATGCATTGTGTCGAAGAAGGATTTTTCTATTTACAAAAGGATGCATTCCAAAAACACTATCTACTTCATATGACATAGCTGAACAAAAACCATGACACAATTTTTGGCTTGTGCTGGAGTTTGTCGAGACTCGAGTGATACTAGGGATGAAGCTGATAGGATCCCACATGGAGTGTTCTAGAATTAGTTAGAGGGGAACATTATAAATAGGAGTGGAGAGTTCTTGTAAGGGCATTCAATACATTTGTCTTGGTTGAGAAACTCATTTCTTGGAGAGTACAACCTCTTTAATGCTATGGGATTGCTTGTACTGTGGTTCAGTTCAGCAATAGATCTTCTTTCTCAATTCTCTTGTTTTTATCATTTCTTTGTTAGTTCAATTCAAGTAAAGTTCAAGGTGCTATCAAAAGTCTAGTCTAAAACTTAATGTTGACAAAGAGGAAGAGGAGAATTTTTGAGCATGAAATACATAATTGTAGTAAATGTGATATGCCACTTGTATAGGGAACGGAGTAGTTGAAAACTTGAAAATGGTTGCTTAATGAAGCATGGAGCTAATGGATAAACCTACAACAACAATAACATAGCCTCAATCCCAAATTAGTTGGGGTCCGCTACATGGATCAAACTCTTCCATTGTTCTCGATTTAGTGCAATTGATTTTGAGCCTTCCAAACCATTTAAATCCTTCATAATTAATCCGTCTCAAGTTACCTCCGATCTACCTCAACCTCGTTGAATTTTTTCAGTTTCTATTGAGTCGAGTTTTTTAGTAGGGGCATTGTAGGCTGTCTTTAGAGGTGTTCAAACCACCGCAACTGCCATTCCCCAATCTTTGTGTCTAATGGAGAAACTTAAGGGTGGAAAAAACTTCAACTTGTGGCAGTCCCTTGTAAAAATTTGTAACGGGATTACTTTTTTCTTAAGTAGGATTCTTGGATGAATAGAAATTTGTTTATCCTAAACTCTTAGGACGCAGAGTCCGAAATAAATGGTGTAACTGTAACTAGTTATGAATTGTGTGGAAAAATCAATCTCTTGATGTCAATGGGGGTGTTAATGTAGTTGCATGTTTTGTTTCCTCATGTTCAACTAGGTTCTAGTATTCTTTTTTAAATCGTAAAAGTTGTAGGATTATTTTGATACTATCTCCCAAATTTAATCAAATATTACTACATAATTTGTTGCTTAATAATTGAGAAAATTAAAAAAACTAAAGAAATGGTGAAAGATAGGCAATTGTGAGAAATTTCAATATTTTCTTTGTATAAGACTCTAAATCGCTGATGAGATCATTGTTGTCATATTGGAATCCAATGACAAGTTTTGGTGGTGGGATTCGATTTGAATCACAAGTAATAGGATTTTTTCCCTTTTTTTACAACAGTTAAAGAATATGAAAAAAACTTAATGTAATTAGTTTTATACTTTTATACCTCAAATATTAAATCTTATATGTTATGGTGAATAGTTTCAAACATCAATGGTCGAGGATTCTTAAGAATCTCCTAAGTAATATTAATGTAGATGAAACAAGAAATGAAGTGAATATGAAATTTGAACTATGGAGGATGATAGAACACTGAATTCAATCTATTGAATTGAGAGACAACAACGATTATAAACTCTAAAGTAACCCCAGAGAAGAGTCTTAAAACTCTCTCACCCAACTCCTAAGAGTTCCCAAATTACATTCAAGATGACCAGCTCCTTTTATCTCCCTTGCAACCTCTATTTATACTCCTACTACAAAATTACTCAACTACCCCTATAACTAGCTTGGACTCACACCAATACTATTGCGGTGGTCTCTTAAAACTCTATCATTACTCCCCCCTTTAAAAATCCACCTTGTCCTCAAGGTGGCCATAGAAAATGAGACAAAATTTGTGATGCCAGTCATGAAGCAAAAGAGAAATATGTGAGGGAAGACGAAAGCAGGAGACCACGCAAGAATCCAAATCCATTTCATAATTTTGCATGTGAGCAACAGTAAAGAGCCAAAAGCCAACGATGCGCCCATTGAGGCAATTGTGCAAGAAAGCGCTAAGTGCATCAGCCACCCCGTGTTACCAAAAATCAGCCACACTGTGTTACCAAAAGTTGCCTCAAATTGCATTGTGCCCATGAGAGCCAAACAACGAGCGAGCTCTATCCGAAATTTCATCGTTGTAAGCAAACCTAACGCAGTGAGGCACCCAAAAACTCTCAGCAACATATCATCAAACACTTGGAATACAACATCAATATATGCACCATTGCCCTCGGGTACGACGTAAACTACAACAGCCCTGGCTTGATGAGTTGTTGTTCTTCCTATCATCCGATATCCTCGAACGTCGTGTTGATCACTGCAAGTCATCTTCAATAAATTCAAAGTCGTGTGAACAGGAAGAAAGAAGAGAAGATCAAATATGTCGAAGTCGAATGCGAAATCAACGACAATGATCGCTGGTTTTAGTGATGATGGCGGCGGCCAAGGAGGTGGTGCAATCAAACAACGATCCTTCACATGCAAAAGCAGATTGTACAACCCTAACATCTTCTTTCCTACACGAGCTGCATAAGTACTGAACTGGGATCATATGAAGCAAGATCTGAAAATATCGAGACCTTTTGATTGTTAAATTCAATGGAAGGAAGTTGAATCTGTCGAAATCCTCATGTGGTAGGTGGTGGATCTGTTGGGTCAGAGGTCGGCAACACCTTGGACAACTCAAGATCTGGCGGTGGATCTAGGAGTTGAAGGAAATGACTTTTCGTCTGCAACACCACCTCTCAGATCTCTGATTTCATGTCAGATTTGAAATCGAATGATTGTATCTTCACCAAATTTGGATCACAAACCAATCGAAACAGCTTGGGTGCCGCTAGATCTGACGGATTGGCACATATCTGATGTGCTTGGCCCATGGCTTCGTCAATCTGGCAAGATCTAGTCGTAAGCATGTTGGGATGAAGATACATGGACTTGACCTGATGCATCAATCCTTGAACCTCCAAGAGCAGCTCACCAATGGCACTCTCCAACGTTGGAATCTTCTGAAGCACGATTGGGATTTGCTTCATCTGCTCCTCCAAGACGTCGATTTGAGAATCAATCTTCGACCCCATGTTGATGCTCTGATACCAATGATAGAACACTGAATTTGATCTATTGAATTGAGAAATAACAACGATTATAAACTCGAAAGTAACCCCAGAAAAGAGTCTTAAAACTCTCTCACCCAACTCCTAAGAGTTCCCAAATTACATTCAAGATGACCAGCTCCTTTTATCTCCCGTGCAACCTCTATTTATACTTCTACTATAAAATTACTCAACTACCCCTATACCTAACTTGGACTCACACCAATACTATTGCGGTGGTCTCCTAAAACTCTATCAGAGGACTGCGAGTTTAAAGGCTTTAAGTTGAGTAGGATTAAAACCAAATACATGTATTGCGAGTTCAAGTTCATGAATAGTAGGGATCTAGATAATGAGGTGGTAAAATTAGGAATTTAGGAGAAGTAGTTCTTTAAGGTGAACCATGTTAGATATATAGGATTAATCATGCAAAAAGATAGTCATGTTGAGAATGATGTTATACATAAAATTCAAGTTGGATGGAAGAAGTGAAGGAGTGCAATAGGCATGCATGCAATTGAAATATCCCTTTTAAACTTGAAGGGAAATTATATAAGGCTGCAATTTAAAAGGGAAATTATATAAGGCTGCAATTTAAAAGGGAAATTATATAAGACTGCAATGAGGCCAACTATAAGCTTTATAGGAGTGAATGTTGGGCGGTAAAGAAGAAACCCATACACATAAAATGAGTGTTGTTGAGGATGCTTAGGCGGATGTGTGTTAAAACCGGAACTCGTAAGATAGAATAAAAAATATAGAGATTCAAAGAAAAGTATAAGTGACCAATTGATGCAAAAATTAGGAAGGGCATTTTTAATGATTTGGTGGACGTATCCAAAGGCGACATGTAATTGCCAAAGTTAGGAAACTCGACATAGTAGAATCTAAAGGAATTCGATAGTAATAGGGTTAGACATAAGAGTTTAAGATGCATTAATTATGAATGATTTAAAGGATTATGAAAGCACATCATTAACTATATTAAATCGAGCTAAGTGGAAGCAGTCCACATAACCGACTACGACTAATTTGGGATTGAGGCTTTATTTGTGACATTTGTCATCATCCTCATCATTTGGGCTACCTCTTAATAAAGTTTGCTCTCTTTCCTTTTATGCTTTATGTTTTTGTGCTTTAAGCATTTATTTACGTAGGATTTTCGCCATTCTATCACTTTTTTTTTTTTTTTTGCATTTTTTAATATCAGAGTTATCTTTTATATTTTTTTATGAAATGGATCAAACAGAATGCATGCCATTAGGTGCACTAAATTGAGCACAATTAAAGAGTTTGATCCATGTAAGTGCTCAACTAATTTGGGATTGAGGCTTTTTTCTTATTGTTGTTGGATCAAACAAATGTAAATTATGGTTGTCTTTTATATTTTATAGGTACACCATACATGTTTTCTTTCTTTCATTTTTATATTTTATTATCAGTATATACTTTTCCGGCTTCTTTTTTATACTTTTTTTTTTTTTTTTAAAATTCATATAAGATACATTCAATCATATACTTGATGTTCAATGTATTAATTTAAAGGTCTGTTTTTTGAGGTATAAAGCCTATTATTTGCGTTCTTATATATATTTTTAGAAGAAAGAAAAAAAGAGAACAAACTCCTACGATATGATTTGAATCAAATTCTAGGCCTATCGATTTTATGATCCTTTTAATTTGGCAACTATGTTAAATACACTCTCCCAAACCCAACCATGAACTTCCTTTTGAGAGAGTTGTAATGACCACCGTGCATTGTGACCCATGTATTGTTTGACTTCTTGTTAGAATAACAACTTAGATCCTGACATTGTCCCTTCACCATTCTATTATCTTTCCCCTTCACCATTCTATTATCTTTCCAAGTATAGCATTCAACCTCTATGATTTTTTTTGTATGAACCTATAATAAACTTATATAGCCAAATTACAAAGGGTAAAAACGAATATATAATAGTTGTTATTTTCTCTATGGTCAATTATAAAATTACCCGTAGATCAAATGACAAAATGCCTATTGAAACATGCGCCAAGTTTGCTGACATTTAATGAGTTTTGGAACACTTTCTTTAGATATCTGACACCAAATAGGTATTGTCTTCTAAAGTATTTGAATGTTAACTTGCCAAGGATAAAAATTGGTTAGGTTTTTATTAGGGATGCAAATGGGTAGGGTAGAGGATGAGGACCTCATTTCCATACTCATACCCAATGAAAAATTTATCACCCATACCCAAGGTTTGAAACTTTGACTTCGCCTATGACTTCGCTCACTTAAAATTCGGAATTAATTCGAGAAAGTTAACTTAGACGATGAAAGTTTGAAAAAATTCGCCGGTGTACGAAAGTTTATGGAATTTCATTTTAAATGCTAGAAAACTCAAGTTTCTTCGTAGAGATGCTAGAACTATGTTTTATTCGAATTTAGCCGAAGTTTAAGTATATTTCTAGCATAGTTGAAGACTCGAAGTCTTAGTCGAACTTTGCTCAACTTCCACGAAAACAATTTTACTTCATGTTTTATTAACTTCCATCGATGTTTTCGAAGTTTGGTTGAAGTGAGCCGAAGTTGAGTTGAAGTTTTGCAATTTTTCTATTGCCTATGAATTTCGCTCCGCTCACCTCAAAATCGCCCAAACTTCGCCCAAACTTCGTCGAAGTTTGTCAATTTTTTAAACCTTGCCCATACCCATACCCATAATCATCTGGAGATGAATCCCCATACCCATCAAATCCCCGTGGGTATGGGCAATCCCCATGGGTAAAATGTTTTAACTATTTCATTCCCTATTGGGATTCCCGTGGGGATTTTCATGGGGATTTTTGCGGGGATTGAGAAATCCCCGTGGAGAAATTTTTTTTTCCCATTCCATTCCCCATGAGGGATTCTCGCGGGGATTCTTCAAAATAGAATTGTAACAAATTAGGTGTCAACTATACATACATAGCAACACAATTGTTAAAATTCCAACAAAAAAAAAAAAAAAATCAGCATATCATGCAATAAAAATTCTAACTATTAAGTGCTAACACTTACAATTAAGTTTCTACAAAATCATTGGCACATGCAAAACGAGAAGGTCAAATTCAAAATATTCCTTAAAATCACTCTCTTTACACCATCAAGTTATCAACTTTTTTTCAGTACTTTTGATCATAAAATTCTAAAATATAAATATAGTTGCAAATAATTCAAAACAAAACATATAGTTATTAAATAACCAAATAAATCAAAATTATGAATCTCATTAAGAAGTTTTTTGTTATATGTATGAGTGTTTCGGAGTGGAAACTAGGTAATATTATGTAATGATTATATATAAATATCATATGCTATATGTATAAATAATAAATATCATATGGTGTATAAATTGATACATGAGGATCCCCATGAGTATATGAGTATCCTCGTGGGGATTACCTGTGGGGATCCTCGTGGAAGTATTTTATTACCCGTACCCGTACCCATACCCATACCCATACCCGTGTGGGTATGAGATTTTGTACTCATCCTCACCCCCATCCCCCATTTAAAATCTCCATACCCGTACCCGTTAAGGTAAATCCCCATCACCCGTGGGTATTCCTCTACCCATTTGCATCCCTAGTTTTTATGCTTAGACCTAAGTTCTATCCACTCCTTATATCAAAAGGAGAATCAACAAATCGTACAGGCGATTAAGGAGTTGAAGAAAGTTGAGAAAATAGAGTTGTGCTTAAAAACCTTCTAGATTGGGTATGCGATCCACGTTCCTGTAATTGTTATAAGAGACAAAGAGTGGTCGAGAGATCTTAGCCAATAGCCACAGTTAAACTACGGGGGTAGATTCGGATGTAGATATTTTTAATAATTCATATACTGTTTATGCATATACATTTTACATGTTTCATGAGCTGCTATGCATTCATCATTTATGTATATGGGTTGCCATATTTTCCTTGTAACTGATGTGTACCTATTATCATTTCCTGGATGCAGGATTTTGATCCAGTTAGGCATGTTATAGATAATATTCCATCTGAAGAAAATGATCTTAGCTATTTTGATAAACAGGTAATGTTTTGACATCTCTTCCATTGTCAATATTAGTTTATTAAGCCATTGCTGGGACAACAGCAAGAGTTGGTGAATGAGGCTCTAGTGGAACATCTTACCTCTTTTGCCTACTATTTGTGCCGATGCTATTGTGTTTGACCTAAATCAACACTTTTGATGTGCATTTTTCTGGAACTTATTATTATTTTTTTCTCTTCATTGTTATTCATGATGAAATTCTGCCTTAAGATCTAGGTTTTTTCATGTCTTTGTTGCTTCCCTGCAAGGTTCATCCCTTCCATTGCAATGCTATTATTTTTAAGGATTTGGTCATTCCTGTGTTTTTTTGTGGGGGTATTCCCATGCCACAACTAATTATTGAACCAAATTGGCTTAATATGCATTTCTAATGCCATCTGCTCTGCTCTTTTTTTTTTTTTTTTTTTTTTTTTTTTTGAAAAGAAAGAAACCAAAACTTGCCTCCACTGGGACTCGAACTCCCTACCTCTTACACAAGAGGCCCCAGACCGTACCAGTGAGCTACTCACTTGGATGGTGCCATCTGTTCTTTTACTCTTTTTTAATTAGCATACATTTATACATTTTTCTTTTTTGATGACAACATTCATTTGTACATCATGTATTCTGACATTGTTTTGTTTTTATCTAGTCATGATTTCTTTATTTCTTCTAAGACTATTCCATTGAATTTAATTTGATGTCATGCTGAGATTTTGCAGGCTAGTGTTAGATTAGCGCAATTGGATAAAATTGCAGAACGCCTTTCATACCATGTGATGGAGCACCATGAGGAAATGGGTAAATTTTACACATTCATCTTGAGTTTACTGTGGACTTGCTGTACCGAATGTCCTTTCATAATGCTATTGGGTTGCAACCTTAAATAAGCTTTTAGAGTTTTGGATATATACTTCAATTATACTATTTGGATGTTTCCATGTCCAAACATTGCAAAAAGGATTTGTCATTGTTGGGGTTTTAATTTGCGTTTTACTGTTTTGATCAATAACTTCTATTGAAGAAATAGTTAAACTCTATTGTAGTAATGCGAAATGAAGATCAAGGGTGATTTTTTCAATTTTCTTTTTTCATTTATTACACCATTTTGAGTTGTTATTTCCAGAATGTATTCTTCCTTAAGTCTATATACGTCTTTTGTTCTGTTGCGGACAAACTATTAGTCGGCTTCACAATGATAAGCCGTGAGGTGTATTTTTTTGTGAACCATATTATTTTAATAGCAAGAGCAAGAAATGAGGTGAACATGAAATTAGAACTTTGGAGGAGTATATTGGAGTTTAAGTTGAGTACGACTAAGATAATGGAGTGGTACATTTTGGAGAACTAGAATTTTCAAAGGTGGATCATTTTAGATTCTTAGGAAGCTAGGATGAAGCACACAAAAGGGTGGATATATTGAAGATGATGTTTCGCATATAATTCAAACTGGATGGAGGAAGTGAAGGAGTGCAATAGGTACGTAAATATCCCTATTAAATTAAAAGGAGAATTTGATAAGAGACATAAGACTACAACTAAGTCAATCATGCTTTATAAGAGTTACTATTGTGTTGTAAAGAAACAACACATTCCCAAAATGAGTGTATTGCAGATGAGGATGCTTAGGTAGACATTTGATTATACTTTTTTGGATTGAATAAGGAATTTAGAGATTCAAATAAAATTAGGAATAACATCAATAAGCATATATAAATTAGAGAACGGCGGTTGGGGTGGTGTGGACATACCCAAAGACGACCACCGAATGACCCTGTTAGAAAACTCGACATGGTAAAAGTTGAAGGAATTCAATAGGATAGGGTAGACCTAAAATGGCTTTGGAATGCATTAATTTTGAAAGGTTTGATAGATTATCAAAGAACCTCATTGGCTGCATTTCATTGAGCCTAGTGGAGGCTTTTGATCCATGCAACTCCCAATTAATTTGGGACTGGGGCTCTTTTTGTTGTTGTTGGTTTTAAATACTTAGGTTGTTTGATATAGAGGTTTGTTTGTTTGCTTTGTTGGAGCTAACCCCAACTAATTTGGGATTGAGGCATAGTGGTTGTTGTTGATTGATTTTTTGGATAAGAAATACTAAAATTCAAAAAAAAAAATAGTAGCACCAATTGACACTAAAATTAGTGTAGGATGATTGTCGTAGTTTGGAGTCTTTGGACACATTCATCGACGGTCTGCCAGTTAGAAAACTCGACCACAATAGAAATTGAAGAAATTTGACATTATAGGAATAGACTTGATATAACTTGAGATGCATTGATTGAGATGGATTTTGAAAGCGCGATATCAATTGCATTAAATCGAGTGGAGTAGAAGAGTTTGATCTATGTAACCAACTTCAACTAGTTTGGAATGAGGCTTTGTTGGGTATGTATCTAAATTCTAAATTGTGTATTGAAAATTATAAAGCCCATTCTATCTATTCCTTTAGAAGCTTGGTAGCATAAATTGTGAGCATAATTACTTCTATGTGGTATTTGATGTTGGAGATTTTTTATTGGATGCATGATCACAAACAGTTGGACGATGTGATGTGCCAACCTAGCCAGAACATATAATAAGATCAAGCATGAACTTATGTAAGGTCATTTATCCCTTAGGTTTCTATGAATACTTATCCAGTTAAACATCTATGATGGTAATGGCCCTCCATTAGACTTTAGGACGAGAGATGGCATGAAGATTTGCTTAAGATTTTCTCATCTTTAGTGTGTCGGCCCTAGTTCCCACAAATTGGGCCTCGCCCGACACTTGACCTATGTGGACCCCGTCAACCCTCGTAAGGTCAACGCAAGCCTAGTCAGCTTCTATTTCCATTATTATCGTTAATTCAATGTTGTAGTTGAGTTATTAAGTTTCGTAAGTTCTAATATTTAAGCAACAAAAATAAATTTAAGCAATGTAAATAACTCAAAAAGTAAATAGTTGGGACAACCTATAGTGTGGAAACCTATAAAATATGATCTCATGCATATAAGGCGACAAAAGAGATAAATACACATTTATCAAGTATGCACCCCAGTCCAATTACCAAATTTTTACAAAAATAATATAATATAAATACATAAAAGGACCTACAGTAGCAAAAGTAGAAATCGACTGCGAGGGAAGCTCAGAGGATGTCACCAAGCACTGAGTCACCGACCCATTGCCCTTGCTAGACGCTGGTTCTGTGATTGTCATTAGTTACGGAGACAATTCTTGTGAGTAAATCTAGAGGCGTCTCAACAGTACTTCAAATAATCAATAAAGAATAGTCCATAAATCATGCAAATAATGAAATAAATAGGAAAGAGGTAAGTGTATGATGAACATACTAAAATAAATAAACAACGAGAAATGAGTGATAGAATACAACGGATAGACGTCTAAGTGGTCTCAACGCTCTTCAAACTGTGGGCTCACGACCTTTTCCAGAAACAACTTGAAGTCAATCCCAACTCTCTTCAAACCGTGGGCCCTAAGGTCACTTCCGAGGACGGCTTGGTAATCAAGGATCGAAACTTTGGTTTCGCCTTATAATTTGCCTTCTTGATAATTAGAATTAATTCAGAGAAGTTTAATTCGAAGCGGAGAATTTTGGTAAAAATTCGCTAACTTAGAGAAGTTTAGGAAATTTTATTTAAATGGTCAATAAACTAAAACTCATTTTATAGGATATCAAAACAAGCACAATTATGCATGTATGCCTAAAAAATTTACAATTTAATGGTTTTAAATCAATTTTTTAGGCATTAGGCATGCATACTGTGTATGGTAGATCACTTTTTAGTGATAATAATTGCACTTAAATTTGATTCTCTAACTATTTTATTAATTGCACATTCACATAAGATTAAAATTATGAAACATGCGTTTTTAAATATGGGTCAGTATTTAAAGCAAAAGAAAATAACCATATTTTGGCATTATACATCAATAAAAAACTACAAAGCATCATAGAGATGTGTGTGCAAAAGTGAATCTTGATGCATGCATTGAATCTTGATGCAAAATCAAGGGATTACATGATCGGTGTAGAGGTGTGTGTACAAAAGTGAGTCACTCGCAAATTCTCAATTACCCCAAAAAGTCGCCATCAATTGCAACCTTTAACCCTTCCGTCTCCCACACACATATTCTATTTTTTTGACCGAAAAGTTTGCAATTTATCTTTGTTTTTAGAAATCTATATCAATTTGTATCAGTGTTGTCAATTTTTAACATAAACTTCGGAGAAGTTTTGTAGTTTTTAAGCTACATGTGAACTTTGTTTCGATCCCTTCAACTTCGATAAACTTCGCCTAAACTTCGGCTAATTTTTTCGAATTTTCGTTCCTTGCCTATAACTTCCCTCACTTAAAATTCGGAATTAATTCTGGGAAGTGTAATTCTACATGGGGAATTTCAGTAAAACTTCGACATCATAGAGAAGGTTAAATAATTTCATTAAAGTGCTAGAGAACATCCAAGTTTCATCAAAAGACATTAAAAAGTATGTTTTCTATTATATTTCATATTTTTTCTCATTCTATACTTGATATTAAGTTTTCAAAACTTCAATTTTGACGGGATTGATCAATTTTTTACATTATTTTTTTCTTCACTAGACAATACATTAGAATCCATTTCTAATAATTGAAGTAAAATTGTGGTTTTGTTATCTCATAACATGTTGTCGTTCTTTAGATTGTATTCTAACAAAAGTTGACCCTAACTGCATTTCCTTTTTCTTACAAATGAGCATTAAAACTTGAAATGTTATCATTTTTTTCTAACTTTGGTGGAAGTTTTGTAAAGCTTCATTTACACCTTTTTACTAAATTGGTGCTTCAAAAAATCTTATTATTTCGGAGAAGTTTGGAGAATTTTCAGACCACACGCTGGTCGCATTTATAAAATAAATGCAGATACATTTGGAAAATGCCAAGAATGATACGACATACGCATGACATATCGAACTATTTGCTGGTTTACTTGATGCAACTTCTTTCAGATATTATTGATCCTGTACTAATCATACTTAGAAAACTTAGCTTGCTAGGAAGTCAAGAAAACCTCAACTTCGAGGGATGTTTGATGATTATTTTTGTCAGTGAAGGGGATGCAACTGGTGAGGGAATTGGAGCTGGATTTGAAGGTTGCAAATGTCATTTGCATGGTAAGCTTGTAATGGGGTGCTAGTTAAATGGGAACATAATCTCAATTACAGTCAGGATGACGCCATAGAAAAAGAACACTGTCAACCTTGTGATTTACAGATATCTATTGTAAATTTGGGATACAAATGAAAAAAATCGTATTTTTCCAGTTTGTTTTTCTCCATTTAGTCTTTGTCTTATATTGATCTTGTGGCCATCTGCAGAATGGACGAAGGCACATTAACTCTGCGATGCATGATGTATCACAGGATCTTGTTGTTACTTCAAGTGCTAAAAAGAAGCAAACTTTGTTGGTATTCATCTTTTTCCTTAGACTTTTTTTATTGTATAATTCTAGAAGTGTTGAATATGGTCAGATATAACTTCATTTTGTATTTGTTGCTTTTTCCTCTGTTTTCTTATCTGTTTCTGTATTTAATTTCTTCACATGCTGACCATAGTTAGGTTCTTGTTGTTTTTGACAATCACTACTATGCACTTTACATCGCTTAGAGATGGTGGCACTGTCGGGTCTAAGTAGTCTGGTTGACATTGAGTGGAGTACTTTCAACAAATAAATTTTCTTTTGAAAACGAATATTCATTATTGACTCTATCACCAAGTCTTGTTTGAATTAGGGTTTTAGAATCATCAATAAATATTGAGGCACATGGACTTTGAAGTTTGAACAAAAGAGTTTCAATGTTCAATGCAAGCAATGCATGCCAGATGATGAAATTAGAGTTTCAGCATGTCATGTAAATCCAAATGCTAAGGCGCAAGTATCAGGAAATTGGAGAATGCTGTTGACATTTTTTTGCTGTAGTTTTATTTCGTTTAATCAGTGGTTTGTTTGATATAACTGATCAGAATAAGGTACAACACTCTTGTTATTTAGCACGCTAAGTTGCCAAAGGGTAATTAGGCAGTCATAGAGAGCTTTAATTATTAACCTCTGTGCAACCATATGGCCTTTATCGTTGGTTACAGTTTGACTTTTAAGAGAACTTTCTTTTTCTTTGATATTTAATTATACTGTAAAACTCAAATGCCGACATGATGTTATTTTTGTCTTCCGATGCTCAATTACATATTTGACATGATGGTTTCCCATGGCGATGTCAAATGATTGAACTATTTAGGATCACAAAACTGATCTAGTAGATAATATGGTTCCAACGCCTTGATCCCTTGTAATTTGTAAATTATAACAGATCAGGTTGTAGTATCTGCATTTTAATACTTTATTGAATGCTAGAATAGTTGGTTACTTCCATTTGATTAATATCATGACTTTCAGGATATACTTTTGATTCTGATAGAGCTTCGTCATGCAATGGACTTGCAAGGGTCACTGGAAAACAATGTGGAGGAAGGCAATTACTTCAAGGTTAGTCTTCTATTCGAATTTTACATTACTTAATTAAAGATGACATCCAACTTTTCTTCTATGAAATACTGCTCTTATATTCTTCTCTCTGGCTCAGCTAACTGCTTTTTTTTATATCTTTATTTTTTTGAACAGGCATTTCAAGTACTATCCGAGTATTTGCAGGTCTTAGATAGTTTTTCTGGGTTATCAGCTATACAAGAAATGAGTCGTGGTGTGGAGGTGAGTTTTTATCGTGTCAAGTAATTTATTGGAATATTTTGAATTTATGATGAAGTTGGTCGATTGAAGATTTGGTCCTTCTCCAGTTAATTCCGCTCCGTCTTTAACTAATCGTCTTTCGCATTCATACATAATTGCTTCTGTTTTATAAAATACTGGTATACCACATTTCTAATTTTGAATGACCAAATCATGAAATATATGTCTTGTTTTCCTTTTCTCCGTTTTGAGATTCATTGCATTATCCAGTAATACTAGCCAACTACTCATAATGACGTTTTTTGCAGGGTTGGCTTGCTAGGACACTTCAAAAGCTAGATTCACTCCTACTAGGCGTTTGTCGGGAGTTCAAAGAAGAAAATTATATAACTGTTAGTATACTTAACTTTTTTTTTTCTTTTCATTTTTTTATTTTGTATATCATTTTAAGTGGATTTGCTTGTGTGTTATTTGGTAGACATTCTTGAAAATTTTTACAAGGACAAGACATGACGAAATTTGAATACCAATAAGCACTCAAGGAGTTCTCATTTTTGGTTTTTTTAGTGAATACATATTGGCAGTGTATCATTTTAAGTGGATATGTTTATGTGTTATTTGGTAGACATTCTTGGAAATGTTTAAGACAAGACATGTTGGAATTTGAATATTAATAAGCACTCAAGGAGTTCACATTTTTGGTTCTTTTATTTAATTACTTAATACATATTGCCATATTGGAAACTTCCTCCTTGTCTCATTCTGCTATTAGAAAACTACAACATGATATCATTAAACTTTGGATCCATATTGTTTAATTAGTTCATGACAAAATTAATAATTATTAAAGCTGTTACTTCTTTCATTGTTAATTAATATTGACAATCGTGACGAGTTATCCGCTACTTTTTTTCGTTAAGAGCTAAGCTACTAATAATTTGACAACGTTTTTTAATAATTATCAAGCCGGCCCCCAATGGGATTGAGGTTTGGTGTTATTGTTTTTCAATCCTTCAAAGAATAACCAAAAGACAATTTTGTTGCCCCCATCTTCTATTCAGAGCTATGCTTGGTCAGGGCTCACATATCTATTAGAGTTTATTTCTTCTCTTTGAGGACTTTTCTTTTTTTTTCTTTAGTGAAGTATGCCAAGTTGTGAACTCTGAATTTTTTCAAGGTTTTAATTTCTGGAAAAAGGTTTGCTACATTGATGGTTGTTTTTGTCGTTGGGCCCGCCGGCGCACGCCTGTGCGTGCCCGTGGATCTCCACCAGTACCGATATTTTCCTCTAGTTAACCACCTTCAACTCACAGGTGTTGGTTTTTTATTCCAAAAGGCCTTGGTACTAATTGAGGGAAGATTCACACGTATATATTTCGTTATGAAGTAACACTTATCCGATGTGGGACTAACTTTCGGTCCATACACCTCCAACACTCCACCTTGGACCGAAATCCATCCAAGATGCTTCTCCCAACCGAATCAAGGGCTTTGATACCTCATGGGAACCCGTAGATCTTTGCCGGTACCAATATTCTACCCAACTTAACCACATTTTACTAAGTGCGGTTTTACTTCAAAAGGCCTGGGTACTAATTGAAGGATATCTACACTTATATACATCATTATGAAGTCACACTTGTGCAATGTAGGACTAACTTTCGGTCCACATATCTCCAACATTTATTTTATCCTAAAAGCATTTGATTTTATTTGTTAAATTGTAATTCTTAAGTCTTTGGCTCCCAAATCTAGAAATGGACGAATTTTCAAAAGTCACGAGAATTTTTTTTTTTTTTTTTTGTTTTTCTTTTTCTTTGACATGGGCTGTATGCCAAGAGAAAACACATACGATTTAAAGAAAGAACTATGGTAGATGAATGCTATTTGTGGTGATTTGACGCAATTGGTATCATAAAGATGCATTGTAAAGATTTTGTAAGTGTAGGCCTTGTCCAAGTCTTGAGAGAGTGTGGAGAGGCTACTTGTATTTGTAGGCTTTATTTTGGGAGTGGTTAATTCTCCAAAATGCCAACTACAGTTAGAGTGCCCCTTGAAACTTATAAGTCATTGTTTTTCTTCTCATCTTGTCGATGTAGACTATATTCCAATCCCAAACTAGTTGGGTTAGCTGCATGTATCAAACTCTTTCATTGCACTCGATCAGTGTTTTTCAAGGTGTATCCTAGGCACCGCCTAGGCGATGCCTTAGGCTGTTTGGAGGCCTACCGCCCATGCCATTGATTACAGGCGATGGACCTTTAAGTAATTAAAAAATATTAGAGGGGGTCTTTGCAAATATGAGAAAATACTTCATATATAAGCCCAATTCTACTCTAACACAACCACTTCTCAACCCTCTCCTCCACCCTCACCCTCCTCAGCTT
The DNA here is from genome assembly GCA_039657365.1 of Stephania yunnanensis. Taxonomy (NCBI): domain Eukaryota; kingdom Viridiplantae; phylum Streptophyta; class Magnoliopsida; order Ranunculales; family Menispermaceae; genus Stephania; species Stephania yunnanensis. The sequence goes on along the minus strand of CM077587.1, from coordinate 49,875,931 downwards.
CGACAACCCTCACACTTCCGACAAGCATCCCGCCACTGGCAACCATCCCTGAGAACCCCCTCATTTATGCATTCAGCTTTTTGTGTCTTATTGTGTGGAAATTTGAACCATGTTATGCTTCTTCATTTGTGCGTATTTAATCTTATTTAAATAGTGTGGTACTGATAGCATGTTTCTTACCATTGAGAGGTCTATAAATAAATTATATTCTTTCTTAGGAGATTCTAAGTAAATATCTTCCTGTTTGCGTAAGTCCTGCCTAGACTAGGCGGGATGGACTGTGTAGACCCCACCGTACTGCCTTGAAAACACTCCGCTCGATTTGGTGCCTTTCATCTCCCCAAATTACAATTCAAGGAGTCATAGAAAATAAGTTATAAGTGATATAGTCATAAAAAAACTCCCAAGTTTCCCCAAATTAGCATCGATAGAATGATGCTCTCTTTTCCAAAAAAGAAAAAGAACTTCAATTTTTAAGTTTAATCTAGGCACCTAATTCTGAAGACCTTCAAACTTGAAAGTAGACTTGGTATGGTTTAAAATGGTCGTCTTTTTTTATTCTTTACTTGTACTTGGTTCGGGTTTTAGATATACTTTTAGGTGGGGTAGACAATATTGTCGAACAAGCATCGCTATTTCTTTTTCCCTAGTCTAAATGTAGGACACGATTTAGTTATGCATCTCACGTGAAAAAACATGTCTTGATAATTATCTGCCAAAACAAAATGACAATTAAAAAATTTCTAGGTAAATTCATCTACTATGTTCTCATATTTTCTTAACTATTATTTATTTTAGTGATTAAAATTAGAAATTTGGCAAAAAAGGTGATGCATAGTTTGCAAAGATCTCTGCATTCACGTTGTGGTATACTTGTAGATAGATCAATATGTGGAGCGTTAAACTTGTGTTAAGTTTACTTTTGATTGAATTTGAGTTCTCGTTGTGACTTATAGGACATAATGGAGCAATATTTTATGTTTAAAATTTAGTCTTTACTAGGTTACTTATTGGATATGGATATTCATTAGCTATTTTAATTTCAAAGCATTTCAAAATTTTGTTTTGTGAAGATGGGTGTTTTAGTCAAGTGGAGTATAAGAGTTTGATCCATGTAGCCGACTGCAACTAATTTGGGATTGAGGTGTTTGATGATGGATGTTTTCCTCTGAATAAGCTTTAAGCTTCTGGCTTGTATCTACTGACACGTTGCCTCACCATGTTGTGGGAAGACTCTGGGTTGGACTGGTTGGCCTCTTGTTGGTCTTTCTATGAGAAATATGTCTCCAGCCTCTTTCAGATCAATTTCCCAGATGATTGGTATTCTGTGTTATCCAAGTGTTATAAATTAATGGGTTTCCTACTATTAATTACCGCAGAAAATTAGCGCTTGCAAAGTTTGCTAACTGTATTTACAATTCCTACAATCCTTTGTAACATTGTATTTTTACTCGTTATATTTTATTTTTTTATTTTTTTTATTTTTAATTTTTAACCTAGTGGCGAAGTCGATTCTTTTTATTTCTTTAAATTCTTTTCATTAATTATTCAATTTTTTTTGGTGATCCCTTTGAATAACGATCTCATTTTACACTAAGATCAACAGTGTTTTCTTGTGTTTAAGTGATGAAGAGTTGGAGATAATGCATAATGGGTTAAGTTTGTGCGTTTTTGAGGTGTTAGTCGAATTATTGCATTGATTGGTCCAAAGGAAAATCATTGTTGCAGTTTTGTGCAGGTTGTTGATGCCTATGCATTAATTGGGGATGTTGCTGGTCTTGCTGAAAAAATTCAAAGCTTCTTCATGCAGGAAGTTCTTTCTGAAACACATACCTTGTTGAAAAATATATTGCAAGAGGTATGTGCTTATTAAATTGGTCTTACATTCCAGTATGCTTAACTCTCTGTTTTTATTTTATTTTATTTTATTTTATTATGAAAAATGTATACTTACTGTTATTGGGATCTTGTCCGTCTGTTGTGAATCTGCCAAATTGCTCTGAATTGCTGTCTTTATACGGCCAGATATGAGACCTTAATGCTTGGGTAATTGGAAGTCCTGTGCATACTGGTTTATGAATAAGAATTATAATATTATAACACAAATAAGGCATGCAAGGTTTTATTTTGGATAGACTATGTTAGGGAGATTTTGTTGTTTCATGAATCATGACTAGTTCACCTGTTAAATTCTTGATGCTAGTAAAGTTACCGCCTATGCAATGTCGACGTGGTTCTTGTTTATGTTGTTTGTAATTTTAGGTAGATGACTTGGTGAGTGTGATTGATAAGTGTGACAGATTGCAGTATTCTCAAGGGAATCAAGCATATGCTCATCCTTGAAAGTATGCGGACAACCAATTTGGTGGTTAAAAAATTTCACTAGTTTTGTACAGAAGTTGGTTTTCATGTTGTCGTCGTTGTTTTCACTTCTCGTAGACTGAAAATCTCTTCAATTTAAGTTCCATGTAATTCATTCTTTTTTGATTTGTAAATACACTACTTGTTTGAGAAAGTATGCAAACCTGTAAACATGGTATGTGAATTCTTTGAATTTCCTCAAACTTCTCTTGTTTAATTACACTTTTAAAGGACTGAATTGTGAATGAAAGTTAATGTGAAATTGTATCTATCAAGAAGGTAAAACAACATGATTTAGAGATTTCAAAGGAAACCTTCATGTGTGTTTTTTCCAAATGATTAGTTGTAAAAAAAATAATAGAAGATGTTTCCAAAGAATTTTAAAGAGGTGCATTTATACCTAAGAAACCTAGGACTGTATGTAAAGTAAAGGCGATGAAGTATCATAAACTATGTAAAATCACTATCAGTGCGTGTGTGGGTAATTATGCAATGGATCCCAAATGTATACCCATGCCATGGGAACAATGTGGTTCACCATTGAATTACTATTGAATCTTAATTCGATGGTGAGTATGTTGCGCATTTAATGTGTTTTGCATTAAATGTGCAATAAATGCTATATATTTAGGCTCCATTGTAGAAGCACCCAATAGGGTAATATATATATATAGCATGAGTTCGATTTGAGAGCAAGAGGCATATCAAAAAATAAATGATTACATCAACAAACAAAAAACTGAAATTAAAACTGATTGATTTGCAAAAAAAATCAAAATTTTGCATGTTAAAACCTCTTCTTCTGGATCTCAACAGATAGAAAACCCTCAAAATCTCATGCCCTAACCCACTTGGAACCCCTCGAAATCTTCTATCTCAATTGAACCACCAATTTCAACTCTTATTGCCCTAACAAAAGGCAGTAGAAGAAGAGAAAGAATAGAACGAAGAAGAAGATGGGAACATAGGAGCTCTTGAGAGACCCACTAATGGCCTGTTTGCTTCAAGAAGATGGGGCCTACTGCGATACTGAAGATCGGGCGATGCGATGGAGATAGAGATTAAGAAGATGAGGCAACGAAGAACCATGAAGATGAGGCCTGCTGCGATGAAGATGAAGAAGATGGGGCAAGGAAGAAGATGATGTGGAAATAAGGGGGAGTGTAAAGTTGTATTTTTGCCCCACTTTAGTTGTATTTTTTGCTTGGGGGTTAGCATGAGATTAAGTGTTTAGGTAGCACCAAGTGTTGGCTAAGATGTGAAACAAACATGGGTCTTATTGCTAAGCCAGGGTGTGTAGCTAAGCTACACCCCCAAGCAAACAGGCCTGTATTAATTGAGTTGTTTGTTGGATAATAAGTGTATATCATGCATGACGTAGTTGATAAATCTTTCTTTGAACTATAATATCACATTATCTATGCCTAGACAATATATGGATCTTTCAAACGCATAGGCAAGGCTATTCATACTTGGCTATGATGTCATTAGTGGAAGTACCCTAGATCGAGTGAAGTCGAACTTTTGATCCTGGCTACTAAGGTGTGCTTTTTTCTAATTAATTTAATGATTTGCAGCTTCCTTGAAGTAGGGAGCTAAACATTCAGAACACAGTATTAAGAATTTCCTGATTAGCCCAAAGAAAATCTGGCAACCTGTATTCTAGGATCTTTTCGTCATACGCCATGACCATCCATGATATTTAATTTCTTATTGCTGTCGAATTTTGGTTGCTCTCATCAAGACCAAAGCTCAAACATGAAGCTGTAAAATTACCAAATTTTCTTGCTTTTTTACTTGAATATTAAAAAAATTACAACTTAACTGGGAATTCAAATTAATATGATTATGATATGCTTTATGGTTAGTTTTCTATAGGAGCATGACGATGTTTTTGGGGTAAAGTAGTTACTTTTTTGAGACTGGAGTTTGTTTCATTTGATCTCATTTCATTTTTTTTCCTGGTTGGGCTCTACTAAGTTTTGTTGTTTTAGCTTTTGAATCAAAAGTTTGCTATGGTGTTTCTATAATTGCCTAGTGGAAAAAAGTAGATGGGGGATTTGGTTGCTTATGATTTTCTTGTGGCAACAGTTTTGGCATATGTTGGGGGAATTTGAATTTGTTGGTATTTGGAGTCCTTTAGGCTTGTGTTAGGTGTGTCTATAGATTAGAACAAGTCCTTGCCTTGGGTTCCTTTAGGTACCTCATTGTATCCATATTTTTTTTCTAGCTGAAAGAAAAATCATCTTGATCTTCTATTGTGACATAAATCATTCTCTTGCGGACTGAATATTGCAATCATTTTTGGTATTGATGTGGTTTGAGATCTGTTAGAGCAAACACAACAAATAAACAATCACACGCACACACACGCACACAACAAAATCGACACAGAGAATTATGTGGTTCGACAATGTGCCTAGTCCACGGCAGAGAACACAAATTTTTTATCAATTCAAAAGATTACACTATCACCAAGTCTCCAACTCTCTCACGCTCAACAACTAATCAATACATTAACTGAGACATTAGCAATTTAATGGTCTACCTATAAATGCTAGGATATCAGAGTTGTACTAGGAGACAAACATTGTTGTATTAGTAGTCTAATTAACTTAATTGGGTTTTACTAATCGGGTTAAACTAACCCAAATCCATCTGGGTTAAGACCCGACCCATATTCAAGCCAATATTAAAAGATCTAAATGTGGCCTCTGATGGCAGCGTGTGGAGATGTTAACGGGGTTTGTTTAAATATGGCTGTGTTACTTCAGAATTATGTGAAGAACCAAGGTGAAAAAGTAGCTGATGCTTGTGAAAAGTGGTTGATGACTGGACATTTGAATGAAATGTTTGTCAAACCAGTAGAAGTGCACATGGATGTAGAAAGGAAAATCTAACTAAACCATGCGAAGCTAAAGTTAGCCTTGGATAATGCACAGGACATGAGAATGTATGGGAAATTTGAAACTGTTTCTAAGTATAATAATGTTGCCTCTCCTTGTTTTAGATAATTGTAAGATTTCTGAAACTCTTTCCAAGTATAAAAATGTTGCCTCTCCTTGTTTTAGATTATGGTAAGATCTCTTAAACTGTTTCCAAGTATGATGTATGCCATGCACATAATTGGTTTTTTAAATGTCATTTGTTCTAGAATTTCTCGTATTTTTTTTTTCTTAAAGTTTTTGTATGATACCTAATCTTGCGGTATTTATTTTTCATATAATACATACTTTTCCCTGTTAGTGGAAGGGGAGTTTTGTCTAATGACTAATGGATTTTGACAGGGTCAAGGATTGCCCAACCCGGAAAATAGTCGGTATGTATGGTGTATCTATTTGCAATTCTTTTTTTTTTTTTTTTTAAATTTTTTTTCCTTTTTAGGTTCTACAATCTTCAATATGGGAATCGTATTCAAAGCATGCAGTAGATAATTAGATATTTTTTTTAGATTTGAAGCAAAAAATGAAGAATGCCAAAATAGTCATACCGGTTCCCTTAGTATGGGACAAAAAAATAGATCCTCATGGTTTCTTAATTGGTGCACCCAAAAGTTATTATTTTCTTTGGTTTGTATGGCCAAAAACACTATTTTGAAATTCTTTGGGATTATAAAAAAAATTACAGATTGTATCTAGACTTCTGTTAAAAAATGAGGATCTCCGGTGGTTTTTTCCATATAGATATAGTTACATAGAAGAAGATAGACTGTAAACAACATCTCTTATGTTGGTGAAAACTAGGGGTGACAATTCGTATCGGCTAGTCGTAAACGTGTCGTGTCGTAAACGTGTCGTGTCCCATATAATGCAAACCCATTACATGACATGTTTATTAATCGTGTTAATCGTTTTCGTGTCTAAGTGGGTCGTGTGTTAAACATGTCGTGTAATCGTGTCACCCACTTATTAAATATTGTATTTAAAAATTTTATTTTATTTAAACTTTTATAATTAAGTTACTATTTTTTAAAAATATATCTAAATGATTAAATTCGAAAAAACATACTAAATAACCAATAAAATATAATGTGGTTGTATATAGTCGTTAGTTTTACTTTACTTTTTCATTCAAGTCTTTATTACTATTAAAAATAAAGCAAAAATGACTCGTAATAATAACATAAACAAAATTATAAGAATCATCTAAAAAAATATCTAAATTTTACTTTGGCTTAAAAGTTTTATTTTTTCTTAATAAATAATTATTAATAAAATCTAAAAATAAATAATATATTAAAAGTAAAATGAATATTTCCTCTCAAATATAAAATAAAATATGATAAAAGATGTCTATAAATAAAATAAATAAATCATGCTATTAACATGCATTCAAATAGGTGAATTTTGTATCAATCTATTTATTATACAATATTTATTATTTATACATTATTCTTTAGCCGTGTTAAGCGAGTCATAAACGAGTTGAGCAGGTTGACATGTTAATGACTCGTTTATTAACCGTGTATAAACGTGTTAACATGTTTATGACCCAGACCCACTTAAGCCAAACCCACGACATGTTTATTACGTGTCGTGTCGTGTCGTGTTAATCGTTTCATGACCCAAATTGCCAGCCCTAGTGAAAACAAAGGGATATAAATGAATGGAAATAATATGATAGTGTAAAGAAACAACAAACACATAAAACAAATTTAGCATAAATGAGGATACTTAGGTAGATGTGTGGTAAAACTCATAAAGATAGAATAAGAACTACTAAAATTCAAAGAAAAGTAGAAGTAGCACAACAAATTAATTGGGGTCGGCTACATGGATCAAACTCTTCCATTGTGCTTGATTCAATGCAATTGATAGTGAGCTTTCCAAACCATTTAAATCCCTCATAAGTAATGTGTCCCTAGTTAACTTTTGCCTACCCCCTCATTGAGTTTCTTTAGTTTTTATTAGGTCAAGTTTTTTAGTGGGGCATTTGTAGGCCGTCTTTGCAGGTGTCCAAACCACCGCAACTGCCCTTCCCTAATCCTTGTTACAATTGGTGCTACTCCTACTTTTCCTTGAATTTATGTATTTCTTATTTTATCTTTACGAGTTTTACCACACATCTCCCTAAGCACCAATTGACACAAAAAGTAGGGAGGGGTGGTTGTGGTGGTTTGGACCTCCAAAGACGACCGACAAATGCCCCAATTAGAAAAGTAAATCTACTTGAAATTGAAGAAATTTGACGATGTAGGGGTAAACTGAAGGTACGTTGGGATACATTGATTAGGAAGGATTTAACGGATTTGGAAAGCACGCCATCAATTGAAATTAATCGAGCACAATGGAAGAGTTTAATCCATGTAGCTGACCCCATCTAAGTTGAGATCGACGGTTTGTTGTTGTCAGTCACTTTGATGTTTCCTACGAAAACAGGCTGATTGGGTCATTCGCTAAGTCGTGATTGCACCTAATTTTATGGACTTGTTTTGGTTTCCGTACATTCCTCAAGGTGTAAATAATGTTACTAGTAGAATTCAGGATGGTTAATTGAGATCATTATCCAAAGTGCATGATCACAAAAATTCGGTGACCTAAGAAGTCCTCATTTCATCTGGATTGCATATAGGATTTCTTTAGGAAAGTCACTAGGATCTGAATCTTGGATCGACCCTGCTAAGAAAACCTGGACTTATCCAACAAAGGTTGGCTGAAATATGTTAAATGGAACAATATGAATGCATATTTAACCACTTAAGTGAAGACTAGATGATCAGGTCAATGGGCAGGCCAAAAATTATGTGAATGACACTAAATTTCTTCCTTTTTTGACATTTCTGTCAAAGGGTACTTATCCTGACAATTGTTTTTGGGCGCATTAATGATGAAGCAACATTATTGATTTATGTCTGATCCATGACACTGATCTAATATTTTGTCACTTCACATTTATTCTGATTACTGACGTAAATTGTTCGTAATGTCTCGAAAATTAATTTGTTACACTAATAGATTTTATTTATTTATTTCTTCTCTTTTCTCTTTTTCATTTTTCGTTGATTTTATTATGACCTCTTTTCAGGCTTACCTACAGCGATCTCTGCCTTCAGATACCAGAATCGAAGTTTAGGCTTTGTTTGCTTAGAACTCTGGGTTTCCTGTTTAAATTGATGTGTTCATACTATGCAATCATGAGCTTTCACCCTGAGGAAAAGGTTAGAAACCATATGATCTTTTTCTTCATTTGCATGAAGTCTTTCTGTTTTGGCTTTAAGTCATGTTTGTTGTGTGTTTTTTTTTTTTTTTTCCTTTGAATGAAGTTCCAGTAAGGTTCATTTTGCCAGATGGGGAAGGTTTATATGTAGATCTGTTACATGAATGCATGCTCATGCATAGTAGTGTGATATTACATTATTGTAAAATCAATAAAGAAGGGATGTGAAAAATACAGGAGCTTTGAAGTTCTTATCTTGTGCTTATTATTCTGAAATGCCATTTTTGACAATGATAATAATGCATGCCAACTAAAATTAGCTGATTATTGATTGTGCATCTTCATTTGCTTTTGGTGTTATGGTTATTTTACTTTCTTTCTGAAAGCACATCATCAATTGCACTAAATTGAGCACAATGGAAGAATTTGATCCATGTAGCCAACCCCAACTAATTTGGAATTGTGGAGGCTTTGTTGTTGTTCTGTGAATAAGTTTCCTTGACCGAAATCTCTGATAAATTTCTGTTGAACTTTGCAACTTCCATATATATATATAAAAATATATATAAATATATTTGGTTCATCCTTCTGAATGCCATCTCCTGCTTGAACGTCCCAGTTGAAGTACAACTAGGAAAAAGGCCTTCGAGGTCCCCTGAAAAAGAACAGGCGAGGGTGAAGCGACTGCGTACACATTTTGAGAACTCTCCCTTCCATTGTTATTCAAGATTTGCCCCTTTGTTCATATCATTCATTCATAACAAAGGCATATCCTTGTGGACACCAAATTTATTCATTCAGTGTCTTGTTATAAGCTGTAATTTCTTGTAGAATTAAGTTGTGATGGTCCGATTGCTATTAATTTCGAATATGCAGAATTACATTATTATTTGCACACTTAATATCTAATCAATCTTACTTCTACATCACATCTTTACATGCCCTGTGTCAAGAAATCAGGATTTTATATCCTTATCTGTATTAGATGTTTACTTAACTCTGGACATGCTTCTCTTATGACCCTTTCAACCTCTCTTGGTTTTTGATATTGATTATATTAGAATTTATTACTATTCCAGTCCATTATGTTGTTCATAATCTCAGATGTCAGATCTTTAACTGAAAAGGATATATCATATGCTTGAGTTTAGGACATTATCAGTGAATGCTATAAGGCGTGCCTTTGTTTCGGAGTTTCTAATATTTCCAAGGAGCAAGATTTACTTCATAAACTCTTGTTGTCATAAATCTGTTTTATTGCAATTTTGAATATGTTGTGTGTGAATAAGTTGTAGAAGAACCTTCTCATCTCTCTTTGTAGTCGATGACGTTGATGTTGATAATTTTGGCTGGAGAGGGATATAAAGAATTTAAAAGAGAAATTGCAGACAATAGTTTGTTGTCGGCAAGGTTTGAAATTTCGACTTCGCCTATGACTCCGCTCACCTAAAATTTGGAATTAATTTGGGGAAGTGTAATTCAATGTGGGGAATTTTGGTAAAACTTCGACATTATAGAGAAGTCTAAGTAATTTCATTAAAGGGCTATTGTGCTAGAGAACATCCAAGTTTCATCAAAAGACATTAAAAATTCTGTTTTCTATAATATTTCATTTTTTTTTTCTCATTCTATACTTGATCTTAAGTTTTCATAACTTCAATTTTGATAGGATTGATCAATTTTTTACATTATTTTTTTGTCTTCACTAGACAATATATTAGAATCCATTTCTAATAAGTTCTTATAAAAAAAAGAATCCATTTCTAATAAGTGAAGTAAAATTGTGGTTTTGTTATCTCATAACATGTTGTTATTCTTTAGATTATATTCTAACAAAATTTGACCCGAACTGTATCTCACTTTTCTTATAAGTGAGCATTAAAACTTAAAATGTTATCATTTTTTCTAACTTCGATAAAAGTTTTGTAAAACTTCATTTACACCTAATTCTTAATTCGATGCTTCAAAAAATCTAATTAATTCGGAGAAGTTCGGAGAACTACGGAGAACTTTCAAACCATGGTTGTCGGGATGTCAAGACTTTTTTGTCTATAATCAAATCTACAGGCGTGAACATTTACCTTAGAGAATTTTATTGTTAGTTCCTATTATATTTTGCATTTTGCATAAGAAAGGTAGAATGTGGCATCTTTTGTTTCAATCAGGCCTTGGGAATTTTCCTTCCTGCTAATTCCTTGCATGGGATTTTTGAGAAATCTAGGACTTCTTGCTAATACAAAGCAACTTGGTTTTCGGCTTGCTATTATATTGGTTAAAAAGTTATCTTCTGTCAACACGTGCTTCTATTCTGTGGCTCAAGTCATTACTCTCTCATAAGTGGTGGCTTAAACATCTCACTGAAGTAAAGTTTGAAAAAATTGCTTTGGTAACATCACTTGCGCAAGGATTAGATAAATCTTTGGTTTATCTACTTTTACCAGCTGCCGACCCCTATTAATTTGGGATTGAGGCTATGTTGTTGTATCTACTTTTACCAGCTTTTACGTTTTGGACCTTTGTCATCTTGTTTGGCCTGATCCGTGTCCCTTGGTGAAAAAACTCCTTGACTGTGTTTGATTTTAACCTTTGGTTTTTATCTTTGCCTTCAGGATTCAGAACATTTGGCTTCAAATACAAAGAAGAGCCCAAGTTATGCATCTCCGTGCCCAGACGGAACTCAAAAGGTTGATTCAGTATCAAGCACAATGAGTGATACCTTGACACAGAATGGATTTTCATCTGAATCTATCGACAGAAGAGTTTCTTCGCTTGCAAATGAAGTAGTGGCAACTACTTCTGTAAGTGATTTACCTGGAAGCTCAGAGTCTGCTGCTTCAGATTCTCATAGAGTAGTTTTTGAGGCAAGAGATGATTCTAATGCAACTTCTAGCAGTGGATCGTCGTGGGATCTCCTTCAGAAGGAAGCCATGGCATTTGTTTCACAAACATTGCAGAGAGGGCGGAAGAACCTTTGGCAACTTACAACGAGTCGTATATCAGTTTTACTTTCTTGCTCTGGTGTTTACTCGGCAAGTATACACCAATTCTTGAAAAATTATGAGGACCTTAATGCATTTATATTGGCTGGGGAAACATTCTGTGGGATTGAGGCCGTTGAGTTCAGACAAAGATTGAAGACTGTTTGTGAAAATTATTTTGCAGCATTTCATCGACAGAATCTATATGTAAGTCTTCTGATGTCATTTTCAGCTGCTTCATCTTGCAAGATTGTTGAAAATTATATTGTCATAGTTTATTCAAGCCTCATGGTTCCGTTATTGGGCAATATCATTATATCTGTTTATTTATTTGTCTTATTTTTGTCTTTAAAATTTATTTGCACCTTTTTTTTTGCTCAATTTTTTTTGTTGAATGGTTTGGGTGCAACACCTTTTAATTTTAATGCCTTTTGATCTGTTTGTGCTTGAGTTAGTTGTTATCTAATATCTCTCTCTATTCTGATAATAATTCTCTCCAAAATTTTTGTTATCTTTTTTTATGAATTTAAGTTGGCCTTGTTCTTAATTTACTTTACAATCTATATACTATATTATAATGTTTGTAACCATAATCCCAAATTAGTGGGATGTGCTGCGTGGATCTAACTTTTCCATTGAGCTGCTTTAATGCAGCTGATGACGTTATCTTGTAATCTCTTAAATCTTTTATAATTAATGCACTGCAAATTATCTTAGGTCAACTCCTTTCTCAACCTATTTTCAATTATTGTCTTAAATTTCATTATATGACTTGTGAGTTGCACTCCTTTGTAGTTTGAGCTAGCTTGCATGTCTCATCTGTTCTTGAAAATTGGTATAGGAGTGCTTCTTTTTCATTCTCTTGAGCTTATCCAAAATTCTATTGTAGTTTTGTCTGGTCCCCACATTTTTCCCATTTTCATCTCCTTCAAGGTTTTTTTAACTTTGGAAATCTTAATATTGCATGTTTTGTTTAAATTTCTTTGTCGGTGTGAGATTTCACCAAATATGATATTTACTTGGTTGCATGATTTAGATTTTATTTCTTTGTATCTTTCAATTTGGCTAGTTATAGATATGTCTTTCCCTTTTTTATTGTCTGTCATAGTTTCTCTTTTCAATGACCTTGCGGGACTCTGAATGTTGGCACTTGACAGTTTTTTGATGAGATTAGAGTAACTTTCTGTTGCAAAGCAAAATCACTAATTTGAGATTGAACCACTAAGAAGCGTATTTAATTAGTTAGGTAGTTAATTCTTAAGCCTGGCTCCTGGCTTTTTATGCTCCTGATTTGACTCCTTACTCAAGTGAAGGACAGGCGATGATAAAAGAAAAAAAAACACATTAACATGCACTCTCACAAAAGCACTATACAAAAGAGGAGGGCAGATACTAACCTCTTGGGATTTGGGAGAGAAAAGTCATGTAGTGGAAAATGGTGGAAACTCATTAATTTAGTGGAAGTTCCTCTAGACATACAGACGCTTGTACATAATATTGGCGTGGTGGTTTGGAAAAAGGAAAAAAAAATGTTTTTGGAATAAACTTACAAAAGGAAATAATAATCTGTGATGACTCAGAACCTTGGAGTTTGTGTTCGTGATTGGAGATTCAAAGTTTGTAGGGACCAGTGAGATTTGTGAGAAATTTCAATACTTCAATAGTGTTGGTGCATTTTCTCTATCCTTGTTAATTTTGTTTATCCTATATGAGGTATAAAATTTATGAACCTACGAGAAGAAAATAGTCTGAAGTCTTGGTCTGAAAGAGGAGCGCAATGCATGCATTTGCTGCACTCCATGTTTGAGTAGCTCTGGTGGTAGTGTATGCCTCCAGGACTGATCATGTCAAGTGGAAGTTATCAAAATTGTTGATGATTCATATCGGTAGAGATGTTAGAGTGAAAGTTATTTTCGATTGGAGACTTTGTCTAAAGTAGTATTCATGAGCAATAACCATATATTTCCACTCCAAACAATCTTTTAGTGGGCAATGGGCATAGATCGATAACCTGATTGTGCCTGCTGTAGGATTTTTGAGATGTTAAATCTGATAAAAGACAGAACCGAAAATCTTCTCAAAGAAGCAGCCATCAAATACAAATTTAATAATAAAAAAATATTCCTGTTAAGAAAAAAAATATTTAGGAAGCAAGATCAAATTTTCAACTTGTTTCATTTGATTATTGTTATTGTTATTTAATTTAATTTAACTTTTTTTAGTTTCAGAACTTTGAATCGGTACATTCAGACGAAATTTTCTGTGGGTCAAACTGTCAAAAGTTCAAAAGAAATTATTAAATGAACTTGATGCTTGTGATGCAAAGGAAAGTTCATATCAGAAATGAATTTTAAATCGTAGTAAGCTTGTCAACAAGGTTGAAAATGATTGCAAGTGTTTGAAGTGAGTCTTTTCTCCCATAACATACATTTGAGTTAATCTTTCTTGCTTCATAAATGCTCATCATGTTAGGATTACTCATAAGCATTGTTAAGCTGCTGAAGTCCTTGTTTGTTCAGGCACTGAAGCTGGTGCTGGAAAAGGAAACTTGGCTGAAACTCTCATCAGACACTGTACAAGTAGTAAGTTTTGCAGGCCTTGTTGGTGATGGCGCTGCAATAATTGTTCCGTCCGATGTAAAGTCTGCCAAGATTCGGGTGCTTCAGTCAGGAAAACCCTCTGATCCTGTTGAAAGGGACAGTCAAAAAAGCGGATTTGCTCAATGGGTAAAACATGGAAACCCGTTTCTGATAAAACTCGCAAACGGTTCCAAAGAACTTTTGAGTTCTCCCATGACAAATGAGGCAACAGTCTCTGGACTTACTGATAGTGATAGGTTTTCTCCAAGAAATAGCGATGTGAGTAATTCAAATGGCAATGCTACTATATCAGAAGATGAAGATGAAGATCTTCTTGCTGACTTTATCGATGAGGACAGTCAACTTCCTAGCCGTATTTCTAAACCGAAACAATCAAGATCTCAACTATTAAACTGTAATGAAGAAGATATTACAGCCCAGACAGGATCCTCACTTTGTCTTCTCAGGTTTTGGATTCTCTAAAACCTAATATGCTTAACAGTTGGTGCATCATGTTTTTTGTGATCTAATATCCAGTTATAAGGTTTCCTCTTTTCCAGGTTGATGGACAAGTATGCAAGGCTCATGCAAAAACTTGAGATAATTAAGACAGAGTTTTTCAAGGTATTTTAAGATGCTTTCTCATCCGTTATTGCTGTTGTTGTAGTCAAGTGCTTTCTTATTCCCCTAATGCTTGTTAGTATATATTTTCAGGGAATCTGCCTGTTGTTTGAAGTTTTCTTCCGTTTTGTATATGAAACATTTGGTCGGCAGGATGCTCAACTTAATGGGAAAGCTCTAAATGATTCTATGAGTCGTAAGTGCTTCCGTTGGGTAAAAACTTATTTTTATCATTTTTGAATGTCAGATTCTTGAGTAGGCTAATATGCTGTTCCAAAATATCGTTCCTGGGTTAATGTTTGGCACATGCTTTCCTCAGATCGGTTAAAAACAGCCTTAGCAAGAACAGCTCAAGATTGTGAACAGTGGACAAAACCTCAGGCAGCATTATTCTCTTCCTCTTCCTCCACTTCAGATGTGACACCAATTAGTCCTCCTAATGTGATTTATGGGCATCCACCAAACACTTCATATGGGTTAAAGGTATTTCATTTAATAATATAATGCAATTAGAGTATAATCTTTTGCTTTCCTTTTTTTTTAATTTTTTTTTTCTTCTTAATGTTTACGGTACTTTATGTTCAGACAATGTTTCTGTCCACGAGAATTTGATATCTAATCAACACATATACAATAGATCTTTTGTTGTGGGGCTCTAAATTACAAAAAATGGTGCTTTGCGTACTTTGAGACATCTTCATTAGATAATTATTCGATAAACTGTATTTTTCTAATTGCACGTGCAATCATCAGCAACCAGGTTTAAATTCTGTGTGGAACTACTTAATTTATAGTCACAGTGAGGTAGTTTATTGAATAAAATAAAATGAATAGGAAAATGCAAAAGAAATAATATGGTGTAATGATTGACTGTTGTTTGGCGGTTTGGCCATGAGAAAATGCAACCAGTTTGCATATTTTTTGTTACATTTTATATTTTATTTTATTTTATTTTTGATTGATTATTTATTTTTCGAAATGGTAATGTGTTATTGGTATTGTCAATATGGCAGTACAACTGGCGGTTTTTTGGCAGCATGCTCACATTAGGCAATTGTTTTTTGGGGGTAATTTGATTGTGTAGTTACTGAATTATTTTCTAATGTCTTTCACTTTGAGTTCTTTGGTCGCAGGAAAGATGTGCTGCTGTAGAAACTATTTCTCTTATTGCTAAGATATTGTATAGATCTAAATCTCATCTTCAATCCATGCTGCTGCAGCACAATATCTCTATTGTTGAAGATTTCTATACGAATTTGGTCAGTATATTTGCTATTTTGCTCACAAATGGTGGAAATTACAGTTGCATTGTCAGTTATTTTCTATCTTCATGTATTTGTCTTCTTATAATGTTTCATGACTGAATTTTTCTTTTCTGGTAAATTTTCCTTTTTATTGAGGATTAGGTTGAGTGATATTAGCCATTGAAGTAGAAACCAGAAGTTAGTTTGAGAACTCATTTTATGTGGAATGTTATATGCATTCTGCAATTCAAAATATTTAAAATTATAAGCTCAAATCTTGAATTTTTGAATTCTATCTCTGTTCGGCTGAAGGACTTTTTGTTCTCCAGGTGGACTGTGTGCCAGATCTGATTGAACAGATTCACCGGACAAGTGCAAGATTGCTTCTTCATATTGATGGGTAAACATTTGATATAAAATGAATAAGATAAGCAGTGCTAGTCTGTTCTTATAAATGTTACTTCTTGTAAATGGCATGTGTGGAATATGAAACTACTGGAGACTAACTATTGTGGAAACAAAATCATATTGTGAAGTCATTAAGATCTAAGAGTGTTAGGTAGAGTCCACATTCCCTTTTTGTTTGATACGTTGTCTTGGAACCTCTAATTTCTGGTCTTTTCACATGCAAAAATTTCCTTACTTCATCAACAACCTTTTGTCCCAAATTTTCCCATTTAAACTTCCTATGTAAAGCTATGGTACAATCTTAAATTTAAGTCTTTGGGTGGCTTGTGGTCTTGAAGAAGATTAATGCTCAGGAAGACTGCAAAAGAAGAATCTCAATCAAAGTTCTGTCACCATGATAGTGGCTTACATATACAGTATGCAGGATGAGGAAAGTGTTCATAACCTGTTCTATTGATGTACGTTTTTAAGGGGCATGTTTTGAACCAGTAGTCTTTCTTCACAATTTAAAAATGAGTAATCTGATCAAAATAGATTTGCATTGCCACCATCAGCAACTTACAATAAAAGCGAAGGCGTTTTCAAAATTGTCGTCCTTACTCCTTGCTGGAGAGAAATAAAAGTCGTTTGTGTATATGGGCTTGGATTGATATAGTGTGCGGGACATAACTAAATCATTAGCATCCTCTTAGACTGCTATTACAAAAAGGAGCAGCAATTATCCAGTATATCTGCTTTGACTAGGGGGATTATGGATGGAGAGGGATGTAACACCAACTTTGTTGCTTTTGAGTCCTCTTTCAAATGATCGCTAATCAAATAAAATGAAAAAGCAGTATAATGCAATGCTTTGGTGCTCGTACTTTCACAGTAAAGCTAGAAAGCTCTGCATCCAGGACCACAGATTTTGAACCTGTTAGAATTTATTAGGTGGGAGGGCTGAGAGGGTGGAATGTGGCAAGGGAACCCATATGGTTTGATTATGTCACTCCACAGAAGGTTAGATATTAGGTGAAATTTTGGGCCATGTTATTCTCATGCTGTTTTGTGCATCCGTATATCTCCCTCGCTGAATTAGTTATACAAATTGTGGATTTGCACTAGCTCAATATTCATGGATCGTTATATATGTGAGGTTAATACTTCAAAATTTTTCTTTTCCATTATCTTCAGCTTATTGTTGTCATTGTCATTTTCTTATTACTGTATGAATGAAGTTATGTTTATTCGATGCATAGCTTTGACAATTAAATTCTTGTTACAGGTATGTTGATCGAATCGCCAATGCTAGATGGGAGCTAAAAGAATTGGGTTTGGAGCATAACGGGTTAGTTTCTCAGATAACTTAAATTCGTGGAAAACATCAAACAGTGTTATTTTAAGTTCAAGTTTCTGTTAGGTTTCTGAGCTCATTCCAAGGGGTGTTCGATTCTTTTTTTGGTTTGATTCTTTTTTCGGCCAAAAACAATTTTTTGTGGAGTGTTCAAGCATTCCCTTTCCATAAAGTGTGACTCGAAATTTAGTTGAGATGCTCACTACTGTTATCACTTTGTGCAATTTGAATGCTATTGTAAAAGTTCTTGAAATTGTCGACTTAAAATTTTTATCTCATTGAATATACCTAACTTAATTTTTTGGTTCATCAATAAAAATGACAAACCAATTTTTCCCCAAAACAAATGTTTTATGTGACATCAAACATTATTGTGTATCATTCTATATGGTGTGGTTGGTTTGTCAGATTAAGGAGAAAACAATGCTCTACGGCTTGCATACTTAACAATTAAAAATGGGTGGAACTTAGTAAAGAAGGACTATCAAGAAAAAAAAATTAATTATTAGAATTAGACTTTCTTAGCCATAGTGGCTTAACATAATATCACTGTCTTTGGAATCAATAGCAGAATTTAAACTAGTATTTTTGCAGTATCCATTTATGTTAGGTTCATCTTCAAAATAATAAAGTCTACCTCTTTCATAGGAAACTTCAAATGTTCCTCCTCAATTCAATTCCTATAAGTTGCAATTGCAACTCATAATTATATCTGTTCTTTGGACTTGTTGGATCTCCATATTGCTTGTATATGAATTCTAGGCAAATTAAACATCAAAAAAAAAAAAAAAATTCTAGGCAAATTTGGGAACACGAAAGTATGAATGATTGAGTTTGATCCTCGTATCGATTGAGAGTGAACCATGGTTTTGGAATTTTAGGGTGAAAAAAATTGGATAATGCGATTTGCTTGAGTCAATACAACAACAACAACAACAACAACAACAACAACAACAACAACAACAACAACAACAACAACAACAACAACAACAACAACAACATAGCCTCAGTCCCAACTTAATTGGGGTCTGCTACATAGATCAAACTTTTCCATTGTGCCAAATAATGATGGAGTCCAAGACAAGTTTGAAGATTGGCGTAGTTTGTATAGGCTATATAATTGATTTATGGTCAGTGGGAGTATGGAACTCCTTCCTAGTTGGTAGAGGATATCTGATGCTAATCAACAATGACTTGGGAGGCTCACTAGTGATTGCAAGGCGTTGCCTAGCGTTTCATGGAAAAACAGCCTAGGGTGAACGATAGCCTTCTAAGTAATTTTTAGATTGTTGAAGGGGTCAATTGCAATTAAGTTTGTTCATATGAATACCAACCAAACAAGAAAAGCCTAGCACAACGTCTCTCAAAACCCCGTCCCCTCTGGTAATTGTTTGTGAGGCATTTTAGAGACCCATAAAGTCTCCAATGATAATTAGCTAGGATGAATCTTTCTTTTTTTTGTCTTACATAAGAACCTACAACAAAAACAAGAAAGCCCCAATCCCAAATTATTTGGGTTGGGTACATGGATCAAACTCTTCCATTGTGCTCGATTTCGTGTAATTAATATTTTCTATCACATATCACGCCTATTGCACTCCACTTCTTCCATCCAACTTGAACCCTATGTGTTATGCCATTCATCTTGAGGTCTAGTATTTGTAAACTCACAATCTATATATTCGTTCTTCGTCCTACTTAACTTAAAGCCTTTATATTCTAATGTATTCCTCAAAAGTTCTAGTTTCCTATTCACTTCATCTCTTGTTTCGTCCACTAAAACAATATCATCTGCATATAGCATACACTATGGTATTTCCTCTTGAACATGTCTTGTTAGTTCATCCATAACGAAGTAAAGAGATATGGGTATGTGGCTTATCTAGACGTAGTCCTATTGTAATGCCATAAAGTCCTATAAATAATTAATTTCAAGGACCTCTAAGTAATTCTTTTTCTATTGCCTGGGCATTGCATCGCCTTGTTCATGAGAATTTCACCGCCTTGGGCTGTTGCAATCCTTGAGGCTTACTCATTGAGGTTGGAATTTAGCTTCAACTTCCAATTTTTTTGCCTTTTCATGTAGCTTTCAACTGGCTGCCTATGTATTTTCTGGAATTCTCGCCAACATGCTTGTTGTCTTTTTATATAGTTGTGATTTGGTGATACCAGGGCCAAGCTTTTCTATTCCTAAGTTGGAGCAAATTTTATTGCTTTGTAGCACTGGTTTCCTTCGTGCTTTTTGATGTATATTGAGAAAAAGCTTCTCAAACAAGAAAAAAAAAAGGTTTTCTACAAAGAAGGCTTTCACGAACCTCGTTCAACTTTGATCACATGTAGACTCTACATTTTCCTCTTTATTTTTTTCTTACAGCTGCAGTCATTTTGATTTTTGCAAAAATTTGATAGCATTGTTTACCATTGGAAAATGATATTTTGACACACTTAAAGTCACATCAGACGCCAATTTGAAAGCCATGTGACGCATTTTGAAATGTGTGCTCACATATTTCAAAGTGTATCGCACGGTTACCAAATAAGCGAGTGACTTTTAAGTGTGTCAGTGTAGCATTGCTCCTTAACGTATCATATTGTCACCTATTCATTGTAATAAATGAAAATATCAATTATTTTGCGTAGATTGCCATAGTCGGGTTTTCGACTTGAATGTTTCAGAGGGACTTTCAAGGCTTGAGCACATACCCCGAAAGGCTTTCCATACACTTTCTTTTGTAGTTAGCTTCCCATACACTTTGATCAATAGCGAGAGAGTCCAAAAATTATAAATGCTTATCCGATCCAAAAAATAATAATAAATGCTTATGCTTACGATTGCTAACAATGAAAAAATATTTATAGGGCACATCTGATTTTTCTAGGAGATATATGACAACAGCCACATGCAGTAGGAAGGAATTTAAAAGCACTAAGTTGAGCTTCAAAGAGTGGTTGGGGTGAGATAGTTTCTTAGAATTTTCAAACTAATTCTCCCAACTTGGGTGCTGAATTTGTCATTGCTTGCAATTCCCTTCGTGCAGGAATGGACCGCGTATGCACAATTTTCAGTGTCTCGAAGGGGAGCAACCTCATTTGATATACCCTTTCTATAGGGATGAGCAATTGAATCTAGGTTGCCCGCTTCTGGACATGAGTGTTAGATTGTCACATTTAACCATGTAGCTTTAGGGTTTGGGGTATTTTTAAAAAAAGAATCTTACAATAATTTTGGCCAGAATTGTTTTTTAGTTTCTATTTGCATCTCTTTCATTTCAAAACCATTATCTTGCATGCAATATAGCCATATTTTGTTAGTTTTCAATTGTCAATGCCATATTTGGAAAGGATAGAATAAAAATTGTAGGAAATGAATGAAAAAAGAAAAGATGTATTGAACAATGCCATGTTTGACACGTGTGGCTTTTTTTTTTTTTTTGGTACTCTATGAAATTGATGAGTCTGAAGATTGATATCCACACCAGTTTTGATAGTGTTTTACATTTCAAATAGGTATGTTGATTTAATGCTGGGTGAATTTAAACACTACAAAACACGATTGGCTCATGGGGGAATTCACAAGGAGGTATGCCTACTAAAACTTCAGAACTGACCATTAGCTTCATGATAGCAATTAATGATCTGTTAATCATTCTACACTTGAAAAGTATTATTGCTTCTTCAAAATAGTTTTACTGCCTGAGACTCCATAGCTCATCTTTCAAGTTCCATTTTAGAGACCTCCAGTTTTTTATTAAGCCTTCAACCAGCGAAGTTCCTTTTTTATTTAATTTTATGCTTACAATCTTAGTTGCATGCATTCGGTATGCTTATCATTCATCTGAGTTTGAATTCTTGATGTTTCAGGAATTTATTAATAGTCAATTATGCATTAGGTTCTAGTTCTTTTATTACTATTATGTAAGCTATTCACGTATTTATCTGTTATCTTTTTGACTTTTGTTTTTCTCTTGCTTTTGCATATATAAGTGTGAAAAATAAGTATGATTCTCTCCTCACCTTATTGTAGTGAGTTTTCAGCACCTCCTACCTCCCATTCATGTAGTCAGTCACCTCACTTCCTTTCTTCATATTATTTCTAATCCACAAGTCGCCTCTTTTTTTTTCCCTTCATTATATTTATCTTCGTCTTTGATTTGTCTCTCCATTCCTGCATTGAATTTGTCTTCTCCTGTCCAGTCTTCTCTAAGATTCTATCCCATTTTATTCTTCATAACCTTACTCTTCAAATCTTAGATTGTTGTTGTAATAGACGAGGTCTATCAATATGCTCTTTTTATAAGAAAAGTAGGAGCAACACCAATTGACACAAATATTAAGGATAGGTGGTTGCGGTGGTTTGGATACTTTCTAAGACGGACTAAAAATGCCCTCGTTAGAATTCTCGGCTCAATATAAACTAAAGTAATTCGACAATGTAGGGGTAGTCCAAAGCTAACTTGATACGCATTGATTAAAAAGGATTTGAAGGATTTGAAAAGTACACCATCAATTGCACTAAATCAAGCGCAATAGGCTTTGTTGTGTTTTTTTTGGATAAGAAACCAATGACCCCAACATTGTTGGTTTTTTTGATAAGAAACCAATGACTCCAACATAAGTCGAACCCACAACCTCCCCCAACCTTGCCTTTGGCAAGTGACTTCTCATCCATGTAACTAGAGATGCTTTGGCAAAGTTGCTGGGTTTTGTCTAAGTTGTCGACATCTCTACACTCTGGGGGAACCAATCCACTTGTTTTAGGCTTTGAGCAATTCAGGGTAACTGACAGACTCGTTGCCGTCGTCGGGTTTGATTCAGTGATGCTGTCAACATCGCACTATTTATTGTGTTGCTAGGATCTCTGTGTCTACACGACAGCATGCTAACCTCTAGTTTTTGCCACATGTATTGCACTTACTGGATGGTGGATACAATATTTAAGTGTTGCGAAGTATATTTTAATCATTGTGAACCAATCACTATTTAGTTAGTGGTTAAGTTACATCTTTTGATCCTTTCCCCTTTAAGCTATTTCATTCACATCCAGCTTATTGATTTCCTTTCTTGGCACACCATCTTAATCCACTAAAGTATGCATATTAATTTATATTTGTTATTATTTTTATTCCTTATTTGGAAGAAAATGCGAACCTTCAATTGCTTTTCCATGTCTTGCATTTAGTTGTGCTGAAGTTCCTCTTTCATGTCCTTCGATGGGATTCATGGGAAGTATTACCCGTTTTTGGCATGAGCTTCAGTAATTAATGTTGAGCATGAGCTTCAGTAATTAATGTTGAACTTCAGAAAGATATTGCCAATCTTATTCGCATTGGGGTACAGAGGGTCAGCAAACTTTAGTGTATTGCCCATCGCTCTTCTAGAATCCATTTATTATTATGTGCTCGAAAGTGTTTCTACCTTTAAATATGTTATGTAGAGGAAGTCCTTCATTTAACTATTGCATGGATAAAGAAGCTCTCACCAGTTGGCTGACTAACATTGTTGAGGTTTATATGCCCTGCAAGTACAGCTCAATAATGCTAGCCAGTTACAAATACATTAAATAATAAAAAAAGGTTGAATAGACGACCACTGACATTTTTGCTGACACATTATGCTGAAAGTTTATCTTTTGGTATTTATGTTGCATAATATATAACTTCTAACAAATTATGGTCAAAAAATAAAGTCAGTACTTGTTTTAGGTGAAAATTTACTTCACAGGTATGGTATGGTTTTTGTAGCTATAGTGGAAAATGGTTGTTATGGAAGTCGAATACTCGATAAAAACTGCAGAAGTTATGTCTCTGCAATTTTTTAATGTGTGTATATACTCTTTAATTTCTAGAAATGAATTGTGAATGAAATTTCCTCTACTTCTTTTACTTCAAAATTAACCAATTAGCATCAAGTACCGCAATAAGTAGGGCCTTACATGACACATACGAGTGATAACAACTATTCTTGACCAATGATGGTCTAGGATCCCAGTTCCATATGCTGAAGGCTGTTCCCTATGGACCAAGACCCCACCACTGGCACTTTGGATTTAAAAGGGTTTTGATCGTTTGATGTGGTCAGGGAGTTGCAACACTAAGCCTATTTTCCCTGGCCCTGCCATCAAGTTCCGAACATTTTCTGGAACTCTGTTGCTCCATGAAGTAGCTTCCGTGAATCAAAACTTTTCTGAGATTGCCATGTACTAGGTTGTTTCTACGGATAGTTTCCACAAGCCAGTTCTTCCCTGATAATTGGAAAATGCAACAATTTATTTTCTTTTTTATTTGGTCTTGCTATGTGTTTATATCAACATTACGTATCTGCTATGCAAATTACATGATTGTGCCTTAATTTCGAATTTGCAAGGAACTTCCCTTGCTGTTTATGTACGTTTTGTTATGCTTGGTTTTTAACAAATCTTCATCAAGTAGGAATATCATTATCATGTCCCTTGTATTAAGATTGTTAGCTCCTGGAGTTCACTTGATCAAGCCTAAAGGAACTGAGATCCATCATCCTACTATGTCTAAGAGTCCTAGATTGATTAGGATTATGAATTTTTCCTTGTTTAATTTTAGGCAGCGACTATTAGCCCCCCACTATCCTATATCAGCCCCCCATTTAATTTAATACATTTTAAAACTAAAATGTATTTAGACAAAATTACATAAATAATCCCACTCTAAATCATGAACCTATTTCATTTATTTTTCCCCTTCAATTTTCCACTCTCTACACCCCTCAACTTACTTTTCATTTTCTACGCCCCTCTCTAAATGAAATCTTAACTCATCTCCAACTCCTATCTTACTCACTACACTCACCTTCTCCTCTGATCTTCTACTTGATTTTCACTTTCTATATCCCACCCTAAATTAAACCATAAACTCATCTCATATTCTCTTCTACTTTCTAATCTTTACACCCCATTCTCATCTCTTTGTTCATACACTCAACAATTCACCACAAAATACAACATCTTGATTATAGTATTTGGTTGAGATTTGATTCATATTCTTGAATGGTTAGAGCCTTTATTTGTGTTGAATCTTAGCTTTTAAGGATCAAAGAATCAAAATTAGAATGCATATGGAGAAAATTGAGTTAAGTGGGAGAAAAAGATGATGTGCAATAAGGGGTTGAAGGTTGAAGATCACAAAGATGAAAATAATGCTTTCTTTGGGGAGAGAGGAGGGCAAATATAAACTAGGGGCACATTGGAGAGTTTACTAACAATTAAGGGGAGTGCTTAAAGCATGAACTAACTTATTAGGGGCTATAAATAACATTAAATTAAATGGGAGGTTGATATAAGGTACAGGGGTGCTAATAGTCTTTTAAGTTGTTGTTCGCTAGTTGGTTCTGTGGCCTACATTCATAGGAGAGGAATTATTCTTTTGGAGGAGATTGGCTAACGTGCTTTTGATATATCATGTAGTATGTCAACCGATCACTTTGCTTCTCTTCTTTGCCAGGAAGAAAAGTAATTCTTATTCACCGTGTTTCAATGGAAGGGCGCCATACAATGGACACAGTGGGTTACGCTACACATGCATATAGCTAGGATTGCTAATTTATTATTTAGTAACTTGCTAAATAAGATAGCCAAAACAAATCTTAAAGTGAAAGATGTATGAGCCACTATGTTTATGATGTTTTTTGATTGGTTTTGGAGGTGTTGATTTCTTGGTTTCTCATGTTCATTCTCAAGAATGAATTGCAGGTTTTAAAATTTTGATATTAGGCTTATTAGCTTGTCATGGCAAACAAATTTAAAGCCCTCAGATAATTACCAGGTACAAGACCTTCTTCTAGAATATGGACTTGAACATGTTGCTGAAACCCTTATTGAAGGCCTCTCACGAGTGAAAAGATGTACTGATGAAGGGCGCGCTTTAATGTCATTGGACCTTCAGGTATTTTATTGGTCATATATTTTAGTTCTGCTGCTGGTTGATTTTAGTTTTACTGGCTCAAATGTTTCTGCAGAAAATTTGCAAAATTTGACTAGTTATTCCATCTTTCAGGTCCTAATCAATGGATTGCAACATTTTGTCTCAATTAATGTGAAGCCTAAGTTACAAGTAGTTGAGAGTTTTATCAAGGTAACACGAAATAGTTTTTCGAACCTCGGAACATAAGTGTTTCTTTGAAGATTTTGTCACTTGCTTCATAGAACAAGATGAATGACTTGCTTCTTTTCTCCCATGCATGCACACTCTTTATGTATTAAATTTACAAATTTAACGCGGAGAAAGTGGTTTTCAGATTTTCAATGAAACCTAATTAATTTGATGACGGTCGAAAGATGAGTTGACGATTCATACGAATAACTAAGAACTGTTTACTAATTATTTATTTTTCCTGTCCTTCGCTTAGACTTAAGGTTTGCCCCCAGATTTTATGCAGATGACCTAAAAACCCTCTTTTGCCCTTTCCCTTTGTGTTCGTAATGATGTAATTCCTGGTATCTCAGTTTTTCACTGTACGAATGCTTTGTCCTCTTTAACACTGATTAATCACTCCTAAAATGTTGATTATGTATTGATTCCATTAACTTTATTTATTCTCGCATTTGAAAAACAGGCCTTCTATCTCCCAGAGACCGAGTATGTTCACTGGGCGCGGGCTCATCCGGTAAGCTTATTCCCCTTTTGCCGTAATCTTAAGTCGAAAATTTCAGACCTGTAAAAATACCAAAAGATGCTTTTTGTTCGTTACCTCACAGGAATTCAGTAAAGCTCAAATTATAGGGTTAATTAATCTTGTCGCCACGATGAAAGGTTGGAAAAGAAAAACAAGGTTGGAGGTCCTGGAAAAGATTGAGGCAGGTCATGTATAATTTATCGGTCGTTTTCGCCTAATTGTACTATAAATGCCCTAGCTTCCCTTGCTTTCTTTATTTTATTTTCCTCGTTATATTTTATTTTTCTTTATGAGGTTAATTTAAATTTGATATATCTTTCCTTGTATTCATATAGTATGAACAGAATGATGAGGCAGTACAGCTTTTCGATACTGTGATGTGCTCCCATTAGAGGGATGAATCTGTAAGCTTGACCACATGAAATAATATAAGCAGAAGCATGTGCAGGTGATATCTATGTTTGCAAAGTAGTTTTTTCATTCTAAACTTTCCTCGCTATTTTGAGCTCTACCAGAAGAAAATCTCCAAGTCTTCTTGTATGCGACGTACTTATGATAAATACTCGTGCTGTAGGATTGCCTAGACACTTTGAATTTTGCATTGAGATGTGTGCGGTTACATCTCAAAGTGTGTCGTAAGGACCTTGCTCTATAGCAAATGCATGTAGTGAAGGATTGTGATCTCATCACTCTTGTTGTTTAAAAATTATCTAGATAGTCTCGATAGTCTCTATCAACCTTTTGTAAGACGTAAGTGGCTATGTTTTCCAATACAAATTTTTTCATGTACAAAGCGCAAATTCGAGACCACTAGCTTGGGGGAATTGAATCTCCGCCACTTGACTGCAGTATAACACAATGAATGTAAAGAAGATGAAGGAAAACCTACTAGTGTGCCCCACCACAGGCATGTACTCATCATTCGCCCTCGATATATCTTTGGCTGGGGGCGCCTTGAGAATCATAGGCTGCTGACGAGGTGCGTGCTGCTTGGCGTATGTTCATACTTGGGCAAGACAGCGTTTTTCAAAAAAAAAATTGTAAAAAATAGTAGTGACATGCTTTTTTGGAGTTGCATTTCTTTTTGGCAAACCCAGATGTACTTTATTATTTCAAATCATTAATAAGTACATCCTTGAGGAGCGAGGGGGCAACAATCCACTCGTGCCAACCATACAATGAATTAGAACAATCCACTCGTGCCAACCATACAATGAACTAACTTCCCTAGTTAAGATATGGGCCGTTAAATTCGTTGATCTTCGTGCAAAAGAAACATAATAGCTGAGATATAAAGTTGCATTGGAATAACAAAAATGGAGCAATTCAAACGCCCCATTCTTATTCTCCTTTGTCAAAAATACTTTGGTTACTGAATTTATGTTTGTAACAACATGGACTTGTAACACGCTAATCACTGAAATTTACAATTTGTAACACAAAAGTCACTCATGTGGCTTTTTTGGTTGGAGGTTCAATGAGAGCGCGCATGTGGTATTAAGCCCAGTTGCTGAGCTTTATGCGAGGGAAGAGACCACTAGGCACCACGTGTGAACTCTTGTTGGACCTCCAAATGAAAAGCAACTAAATGACTTTAATGTTATGTATAGTTTATAAAGTTCAATGACTAGCATGTTACAATTAGCAGAGTCGAGTGACCATATTTGTTACAAATATAAGTTTAATGACGAAAATGTGATAAATTATAAAGTTGGATAACCATAGATGTAATATACCCTGCATATTTGACATGTATTTATTAGTGTCTCTTTATTTGTGTATTCATATTTGTGCATAACTTCAAAAGAGCGGTTAAACTGACTCTGCTTTTTGTTGATCTTACAAATGAGACATAATCAAATGCTTAAGAAGCAACATAAGAACATCTCCAATCAATGTGGATTGCACTTTATATTTATAAGATTGCAACTTTTTTCTTTTCATCTTTTTTAACTTATAAATTAATGATAATTAATTAAACGTTATTTCTTAAAAAATAATAATTGATGACCAAAAAATTAATAATTAAAGGATTATACATAAAATTATATATTATATTTACAAGAAATCGATTGTTAATATAAAAATGGAAAATTAACGCAAAAGAGTAATGTGATTACTTATAGTTCTATATATAAGTGTTTAAGCATCAACCAATTTTGCACCTACATCTGATCAAACTAAACTTTTCAAAGATTCATACCGGATCTTTGTTAAGTTTTAGTTGGTAAGGTTTCTTGATCTTTTTGAAGGGGTACGACAATTTCTATTTATTGTCTTTCCAAAATCATTTTTAAGTGAAAGATGTTGCACACTTCTTATAAATGTCATTATTCCTAATTTTTCCCACTTGCTCATGCATTAGGAGAAAAATAAGTTTTTAAGACACTAAATATGTGTTGTTAAATTGTGCGTTATAAAACTTAAAATGATTAAATATATTAGTTTTAAAAAATAACAAGTAATAATTTATTATATATTATAAAAAATAAAGAACTCAATAGGTTTACAATAATATTATATGTTATTTTTTTTGTAATAAAGAGTATTTTAAAATATGTCTTAGAAATAATAAATATGTTTTAACAACATAGTATTTGACAACATTATAAAGATTGTAAAATATAATTTTTATTATAATAATACAGGGGTTTTTTGACGAGGGACTATCAGGCCCCCAACCAACGGTAGTCCAACCAAAAAATAAGCCCATAAATTTATTTTCTATAGCTTATTTACATGAGACCCAATTACATTACTCTCACTCTTTAATAATTAAATACTTAGCTTTTTTTTTTAACCAAAAAAAATTACCTTACTTTTTCAGGTAGTCTCCTGAATTAAACTCAATTCTCTCTCTCTATCAATGTATATAAACTCAAAAATTCGGCTATTTGGATAATTTTAATAAATTGATAAAAATAACATTTTTATAGACATTAATTATTGTTTTGATTAAGAAATAATTAATATTACCAAAAAAGATTAACATTATATATAAAATTAAAAAATTATTGATCTTCAGCAAAAAAAAAATTAATTGATACTGTTGTAAATTGAATTGGAACTTGCTAAGAACTAGATAAGAAAATAGAAGACTAAGAACTTCTACTACTACAAACTAATATTATAAAGGAGAAGAGAAGAAATGAGATAGTTGGAATGAGAAGTTTTCATTCTAACTTGGTGTGTTTTTACAATGAGGTTGGCACCCTTTATATAGGCCATTTGGTGATGATGATAAATGTACTTTATACAATGTGTATAAGCAACACATACACCCCATGTCTTACAACACATCACAAGGAACATAGACAATACATGGAAGAATTGGTGTACATTAGAGAGGATTACAAGTTACATGACAATACATAGACAAGTGGAGGTACTATTAAGTGAGAAATACAAGTTACATGACTACACAATATGTTGGTGTACATGCATGGTCATCCATATTTTATAACACTCCCCCTTGGATGACACTTGCTTAGAGATTGTGCCTCGTTAAAACTTCTACTAAGAAAAACCCTGTGGGAAAAAATATAGTAAAAGAAAAAAAGTACACTATTCTCATAAATATTAAGATGGGTATAATATTGTTAAGATTGCCTCATTAAAAACCTTGCTAGGAAAACCCGATGGGATAAAATCATAGCTAAGGGAAAAAGAGTGCAATACACTAATCAATAACTCCACCTCATGTGAACATGGGTGAAACTTGTTCAGTTTCTTTACTTGCAATGTCTTTAAGTTTACTCAAACCAATACCATATGTAAGCCTTTTAAATGTCGTAGTTGGTAAGACTTTGTGAATAAATCAGCAAAATTATCACTCGATCGGATTTGCTTGACATCAATTTCTCCATTCTTCTGAAGCTCATGCGCATAAAAGAATTTTGGTGAAATATGTTTTGTTATGTCCCCTTTTATGAATCATTCACTTAATTGTGCAATACATGCTGCATTATCTTCATATAATATGGTTGAAGAATCTTTTATTGAAGGCAATCCACATGATTTTTGAATATGTTCAATCATGTTTCTCAACCATACACATTCACGACTTGCTTCATGAATTGCAAGTACTTCAGAATGATTGGAAGAAGTAGCAACCATAGTTTGCTTTACTGACTTCCATGATACAACAGTATTGCCACATGTGAATACATATCCCGTTTGAGAACGGGCCTTGTGGGGGTCAGATAAAAATCCAGCATCAACATAACCTTGGAGATTCGATTTTACCCATCTCGAGTAAAATAAACCCATGTCACTTGTTCCTGAAGATATCGGAAAACATGTTTAACATCATTCCAATGTCTTCGTGTTGGTGAAGAACTGTATCTTGCAAGTAGGTTGACAACAAAAGCAATGTTAGGTCTTGTACAATTTGCAAGATACATAAATGCACCAATTGCACTTAAATATGGTACCTCCGGACCAATTAGCTCTTCATCACTTTCATGAGGTCGAAATGGATCCTTATCCACTTCAAGTGATCTGACAACCATTGGAGAGCTCAATGGATGTGCCTTGTCCATATAAAATCTTTTTAATATTTTTTTTAATATAATTTGATTAATGGACAAGTACTCCCCTTGAAAAATGTTCAATTTGCAAACCAAGATAAAGTCTTGTTTTTCCAAGTTCTTTCATCTCGAATTCCTTTTTCAAGTATTCGGATGTTCTAACGATGTCGTCGTGGTTTCCCACTATATTTAAATCATCAACATATACTGCAATAATCACAAATCATGTTGATGATCTTTTAATGGAGACACATGGTCAAAGCGGATCATTTACATATCATTCTTTCAGTAAATAATCACTAAGACATTTGTACCACATTCGTCCGGATTGTTTCAATCCGTACAAAGACCTTTGTAATTTTATAGAGTGCATGTTATGAGGTTTTGATTTTATTTTTCGGATATTACAAATCCTTCAGGGATTTTCATATATACCTCATTGTCTAGGGATCCGTACAAATACGCTGTAACGACATCCATTAAATGCATATCAAGCCCTTCAAAAACCGCAAGGCTTATCAAGAATCGAAATGTAATTGCATCTATAACAGGAGAATATGTTTCTTCATAATCGATGCAATGTCTTTGTGAGAAACCTTGAGCTACAAGTCTTGCTTTGTACCTTGTAACTTCATTTTTTTCGTTTCACTTTCATACAAATGCCCATTTATATCCAACAGGTTTTACTAGGGGTGGGCAGCGGTTTTTGAAAAACCGCCCAAACCGACCAAACCGCGCGGTTTGGTTTGGTTTTTAAAGCTCGCGGTTTGGTCGCGGTTTGGAAAACCACCAAACCGCGATTCCATGTTTGGTCGCGGTTTTCATTTTGGGAAAACCGCGGTTTAACCAAACCGAGGGTATTTTGGTAATAACCACCAAAAACCCTAAAGTGCTCAAACAAAACCAAAAAAAAAAAAGAAAAATCTCTCACTTCTCTCACTCCTGTTCTCCTCCACTCGCCCGCTCACTCTCTCCGTCTCTCAAAAAATCTCTCCTCCCTCTCCTCCTCCCGCCGCTCACTCTCTCCGTCTCTCGTCACCTCTCTCTCTGGATCTCTGTCCTCCCTCCCGCCTCCCGCCACTCACTTTCTCGTCACCTCTCATCCCTCCCGCCTCCCGCCGCTCACTCTCTGGATCCAGGGTTTGGTGGTACGAAAGGGTTTTCTCCGCCACAGTTTTCGTCGAAAACCGTGGCGGAGAAAACTTTTCGAGCTTCCGCAATCGTCCTTCTTTGCCATGGCCGACCTCATCAATGCCGACTCCAATCCCCGCCTCTCCGTCGACACTCACCCCCACGTCTCTAAAGGCGTGCTTCCCCTCTCGATCTCGCTCTCTCGCCGATTCTTTCGGTTATGGTTTTGTTCGATTTGGTTCGGTTCGAGGATGTTCAATCCGTGCGATTCTAGGGTTGCGGGTTGTGTTTTGTTCGAGATCGAATGGTTGATGAGTGGTTTTGTAGAAACTAGCTCGATTCTAGGGTTCTTTGGTTTTTTTTTTCTTGCTTTTTTTTTAATGCTTGTTTTTTTTTTGCTAATGAATAGATGAAAACCGCGAAACCAAAGCCCCGACCAAACCCGCGCAAACCGCGGTTCGGTTTGGTTCGGTTTTCAATTTTCGCGGTTTGGTCGCGGTTTGGAAAATCACCGAACCGTAGACCCTCGGTTTGGTTGCGGTTTGGTGGTTTTCACCACCAAACCGTGGTTTGCCCACCCCTAGGTTTTACGTCATCTGGCGTTTGAACAATCGGTCGAAAAACCTCTCGTTTCCTTAATGAGTTTAGCTCTGCTTGAACTTCAATATCTCCTTAATGCTAGAGCAAGCTCGTGCTGATAACGTGTTGTAAATTGAATTGGAACTTGCTAAGAACTAGAGAAGGAAATAGAAGACTAAGAACTTCTACTACTACAAACTACTATTATAAAGGAAAAGAGAAGAAATGAGATAGTTGGAATGAGAAGTTTTCATTCAACTTGGTGTGTTTTTACAATGAGGTTGGCACCCTTTATATAGGTCATTTGGTGATGATGATAAATGTACTTTATACAATGTGTACAAGCAACACATACACCCCATGTCATACAACACATCACAAGCAACATAGACAATACATGGAAGAGTTGGTGTACATTGGAGAAGATTACAAGTTACATGACAATACATAGACAAGTGAAGGTACTATTAAGTGAGAAATACAAGTTACATGACTACACAATATGTTGGTGTACATGCATGGTCATCCATATTCCATAACAGATACATATATATTTTTTATTGCAAAAAAAATAATTAACTTTTGGAAAATACTAGAATGACAACAACAATATTACACCACAAGACACATTGGCTAATAAGAGCCTTAACATGCTACCTCGACTAGTGTGTTATGCATCGAGATATGTGTATGCATGCATTTCAAGGCATACTTGGATGACTCTTGTGAACCCATGTGTTTTTTGGTGTGACATTGTATTATCATTCTAGTACTTCTCTTAACTTTTTGGTTAAAATTTTCTATTATCTGTATTGATCATATTATTTTTTATATACGTTAATATTTTTAAAGAAAATTCAAGTATAATGTAACACACTCTATATACAATAAGAAATATGCATGTCATAATAAAATTACATAAATCTATATTTCTCGTGCCGCTTTAGACCTCAAAAATATAAGGTTCGACCACAAGGAGAACCTAAATCCTATTGTGATAAAAAAATTTAAGAGTTTTTTGCATGATATTTTACAAACATGATCAGAAAGTTAAAGGTGAGTTGATGAATCGTCGGCGAAATAGAAAGTTAGGGTTTGAGTTTCGATGGCGAAAGAAAAAGATAGGATTTGATTTTGGGAGAAGAAGAGAGTCTTGGTTCAGGTAATTCACTAACTGAACACAAATTTATGTTGCTTCTGAAGCATTTAATTCTTGATGTGTGTATATATGCATGGAAATATATGTGCATGCAGTATATATATGCTGGTTTATATTATATAACTCCATGTTACAAAGTAGATTGCCTCGAGATACAAATGAGACATTACATGGAAATGATTTTTCTCTTTAACTATTCCTCTTTTAAGGGTGTGTTTGGTAGCAAAGAAAATAAAAAAAATATAGAAAATTGTCTACTTTTTTTTGTATAACCGTTTTTTCCATTGTTTGATAGATTTGTAACTGCACTGAGAGAAAAAACCACATTCTCCTATTTTCCTCATTTATTTTCTCATCTTTTAGGGTGTGTTTGATAGCAAAAAAAATCTTCAATGAGAAAAACTTTTTTTTAGCAAATCTGCTAGAGAGAATTTTATAAAGAAAATTTTCTCATAGTTGTTTGATTGTACGAGAAAGAATTTTCTTTTATGGTTCAATCCGTGTGCGCATCTAAATCATCGTCGATGTCGGGCGGCTCGACGATGATGTTGGCGACGAAGCCGGAGACGAAGAGAGAAAGAAAGAATGTATATCCGCGAAAGAGTAGCAGATGCCAAGTTTGTTTGGGTGGAAGAAATGATCAGTTTGTGAGAGAGATGGAGAGATTTTCAATTTTCTACACTAAGGGTGTGTTTGATAGCAAAGAAAATGAAACAAATCATAGAAAATTGTCTACTTTTTTTGTCTAACCGTTTTTTCCATTGTTTGATAGCTTTGTAACTGCACTGCGAAAAAAAACCACATTCCCCTACTTTCCTAATTTATTTTCTCATCTTTTAGTGTGGAAAATTGAAAATCTCTCAATCTCTCTCACGAACTGATCATTTCTTCCACCCAAACAAACTTGACATATGCTACTCTTTCGTGGATATACATTCTTTCTTTCTCTCTTCGTCTCCGGCTTCGTCACCAACATCATCGTCGAGTCGCCCGACATCGACGATGATTTAGATGCGCACACGAATTGAACCATAAAAGAAAATCCTTTCTCGTGCAATCAAACAACTATGAGAAAATTTTCTTTATAAAATTCTCTTTAGCATATTTGCTAAAAAAAAAGTTTTTCTCATTGAAAATTTTTTTTGCTATCAAACACACCCTAAAAGATGAGAAAATAACTGAGAAAATAGGGGAATGTGGTTTTTTTTTTCTCAGTGTAGTTACAAAAGCTATCAAACAATGGAAAAAATGGTTACACAAAAAAGTAGACAATTTTCTATGATTTTTTTTCATTTTCTTTGCTATCAAACAGACCCTTATTGTGAAAAATTGAAAATCTCTCTATCTCTCTCACGAATCATTTCTTCCACCCAAACAAACTTGGCATCTGCTACTCTTTCGCAGATATACATTCTTTCTTTCTCTCTTCGTCTCCGGTTTCGTCACCAACATCATCGTCGAGCCGCCCGACATCGACGATGATTTAAATGCGCACACGAATTGAACCATAAAAGAAAATTCATTCTCGTGCAATCAAACAACTATGAGAAAATTTTCTTTATAAAATTCTCTCAAGAAGATTTGCTAAAAAAAATTTTCTCATTGAAGATTTTTTTTGCTATCAAACACTCCCTAAATTCTTTATTTTCGACCCTAACATATGAACGAAGACTTTTCGCCCCACTTACATCTCTAACAAACTCGACATGTTAATAGGCCATGGTAGTCATCAATCATAGTGCTCTTTTGTTAGTATAGATAAATTGATAAGGATTTATATATATTAAGTGCAATGGAAGATAGTTTGATCTATGTAGCTGACCCTAATTATAATTTTGAGATTGAGGCTGGTATTAATAAATTGATGAGGACTTATATCAATCTTTTGTTAGTATAGATAAATTGATAAGGTAAGAGTTTGATCCATGTATAGCCAACAAAAATTAATTTTGAGATTGAGTTTAGGGATACGAAGTTAATATGAGAATTCTCAATTCAAGCTTGAGATGGGTTCCTAGAACAATAAAAGGGAAGATTGAGACTAATTTTATTTGAGAAGTGCTAGAATGGCAACATCATGTCACACTACAAGACACATTGGCTCACAAAAGCCATCTATGTGCACATCGAAATGCAATCACACACAGATTTCGATGCGTAACACCAGGGGTGTATCCATTGTTGCTGCCCAGGGCAAAGGCCCAATTTTTTTTTTTTGCTTGTAGAAAGCCCAAAAATGTTTTAAGCCCACCCCAAAAATCTCCCAAACCTTATCGTTGAGAAAAAAATAGCAACAAGCCACCAATGCATACAACTCACAACTCGCATGACACCCACGCGACAAAAAAAAAAACTATTGGCACATTTTCGGCACATTTGTGGCATTCGCACACCCACCGAATATAAGTTTTTTACATTTTTCAAAGCTCATCCAATCTACCATAGAATGACAACAAATTGTCTTTTCAATTTTGTTTTTTGGGAACAATGTCTTTTCAAATTCTATTGTCATGTGTCTTCTACCTCTATTCCTTTTGTGTTTGAAGAAACCAATCTATCTCTACGGGGTTAATTTCATTGCTCCACATTTAATTTTCTTCACTAGATTGCGCTATATTACGAGTATAGATTGAAGTTTCTCTTACATAGTGCGAGCAAAGAGGTATATTAGTTCATAGATTTTGTTTGTTTGTTCATTTTTTTTTGAAGGAGTGTTTTTTTAATGTGGAAATCATTGAACAAAGATGTATGCTAGTTCTTAGTTTTTCTTAATTTGTTGGTTTTTGATGTTTTGTTAATTGGGTGTTGATACATAACACGATTTTGATTGTGTTGAGTAGGATTTGAATAATAATATAGGAAAATAATTGATGATTTGAGACTTAATTAGTGCATTTTGTGGTTGTACTAGGTTCAATGGACAAACGCAAGGGAGTGAAACTGGGTGGAGCGAGGCTAGAAAGCTAAGGAAGAGAAAAAAAAAGCGAAGCCCCTGGTTCTGGCGCCACAACGCCCCACTTGACGTTGTGGCGCCCATCAGAGCAGCGAAACTCCACAAGATTCTGGACTTGGCGCCACAACGCCAGGTCTAGGACATTGAGTACTCATGGCGTCAGTCGAACAAAAATGGCCAGAATGAGCGCTGAGGAGGGTGTTCCGCCATCAACTATCATTGTTTGAATGTTTTTAGGGTTTTGTGCCCATTTTGTTGGACCAAAATACCCCTAGACTGTATATATAGGTGTGAGAAATAAAAGAAACCATCTTTTGCTTTGGAGAACTTGAGAAAAAACTTGTGGAGACTTGAAGATTGAGTTTTAAATCTTGTATTTCTTCTAAACTTGAGGTTTGAATTCATATTTCCTTTTTTTTCCATCATGTTTTGCGTTGAATTCAACTAACTTATGGGGTAATTCCTTTTGTTCTAGGGGTGTTTGGACCCCAAGTTGGATTTCTTATGATTTCAATGTGATTGTGTATGTTCTTTCAATGCAATGTATTGATTTGTGTATTCTCGTGTGTTATGCTATACTTACCTTAATCAAGTAGGTGTAGAATTTAGGGTTTGAGAGTCACCATGATCATTGGGGCTTTTAGATCCGGATTTGGGGAAACACAACTTTGGAACATATGGCGCATCGACCAATGATCATTGACTAGGGAGGCAAAGGAATTGGGGTTTAATGCAGTCTCTCACTTACGTTATTCACACCGATTGGCGAAATCTGAGTGAGACACTAGAATCTCCATAACTGAGACTTCAGGATGGAGTGAATTTTAGTAGATTCGCCTATCATTGCATGAATTGGGAGATGTTATAATTAAACTGGATTCAAATGATACAATTTGGGTGAATTAGACTTCCTAGAACTTCTCTCCATAGCTTAAGACCTCTTTTAATTACTTGTAATTAGTTAGATTCATTTAGTTATTAATTTTCATTTACAAAACCTAAAACCAATGTGTCTAATCCTATTCCTTAGTTAGACTAAACATTAGCGTATAAACGTCCTTGTGAATATGATATATGCGACACCAACATGAGTTAGTGCCACTATTACTTTGATGATTGTCGTACGCTTACGATCACTATCAAGTTTTTGGCACCATTGCCGGGGACGGTAGCTAAGTTTTAGTTTGATTAGGATAGTTTGTTTAGGATTTTATTTTCAGTAATATTAGTTTTTTTTTAATTTGGATAATCATCTACACTTGATCTTTTTTGTTCTTTGAGTTTCATGTATTAAATCTAAACTCAAAGGGCGATGAATAAAAGAATTCAAAAAAAAGTGATGGAAGTTGACCGAGCATCACAAATTGGTGGAATGTTTGAAGAAAATTGGATTATGGCAGTTATGACACAACTTGCTAATCTGACAACTCTAGTTGAAAAGTTTCATGCAAATACATGGAGTCAACCTTCATTAGATCAACTTAAAGTAATGTTGGGATGCTATGGAGGGCAATTATATGGTGGAATGGAGCAAGTCCAATTTATGAATCGAGGCTATAATTTTCAACCTAATGCCACATTTCAAAATTCATATCATCAAGGGATTCATAATTACCCAAACCTTTCCTGTGCAAGTTTAGAAAATGTAAGAGATCATCAAGCCTTCAGTTACTCTCAACAAGGGCAACAAAATGATGATGAAGCAACATTCAAGTCAATCAAGTCACTTATTGGGAGCATACATTCTAGTAATATAGAGCGACATGAGAAAAATGAGAGGAAGATTAATATTTTCAAGCAAAATCTAAAGAGCATGGAAGATGAAAAGAATAAGATCATTGAGAATCTAGAGTTGCAGATAGAACAATTGACTGTTGCGTTGAATTCTCATCTAGATGAGCCTTTTCTTAGTGATACATTAGTGAGTCCAAGGAAGACCACAAATGCCAAGGCTCATGATCAATGTCATGTAGTAACAATGAAGACCAAGAAAAAGGAATTGGAGCCACAAGTAGTATTCCAAACTGAGAAAGAGAAAGAGAAGTTTGATGAAGTCAAGACAACGCATGCGGTAGAAACATTTGGTTCTGCACTTCAAACACATCTTCCAAAAAAAGTGGATGATCCAGGAAGTTATCAACTTTCATGTTCTATTGGCCCATTACAATATGAGAAGGCTTTATGTGAATTGGGGCGGGCATAAATCTGATGCCCCTAGTTATGCTTGAGAAGTTGAGAATTATTGAGTTAAGGCCAACTGAGTTTAGTGTGCACTTTGTTAATGGTTCAATATCTAAACTAACGGGTATAGCGGAAGATGTACTTGTCAAGATTGATCAGTTTATGTTCCCTTGTGATTTTGTGGTGTTGGATTTTGAAAAGGGAGAAAATGTGCCACTGATACTTGGGAGACCATTTTTGGCGACTGCTTGAGCTCTCATCGATGTAGAAAGTGGAAAAATTATGTTAAGAGTAGGTCAGAGAGTAGTGTGTTGAGTGCTCGTGATGATTTTCAACGTACGACGATTTCACAACCATACCATACAATCAAAGAGATCAACACTATTTTTTCGGGCAAATAAATGAAAGAAAATGCACTTGAATATAAAAGAATTGCAAGAGAAACTAAGTCATAAAGCTAAGGAGTTGAGCCCAGAGTTGAGCAAATTAACACCATTTTTGCTCATAAGATAGAAGTGCAAGAGAGCTTCTCCGTTTAAGATTAGGTTCGGGAGAATTCTATGAAGAACTCGCCTACAATTTTGCCTACAAGCCATGCATTTGGAAAACCTATGCGTTGCTATGAATCGGAGAGGGAGCATGATTTGTTTCAGAATGGACATGTAGTCCTTTTTTCCAAGAGCAAACTGAAGACTTTACAAGTGGGTTTGATACCGAAATGGAAGGGAGCCATGAAAACACGACGAATTGGCAAGCAAAGATAAGTGGAGATCTAAAATAGCAAGAGACATGTATTGATGGTGTCTCTGCAAAACCTAAAGCGGTTTCATAGTCAGTTTGTGAGGAACGACAATTTAGTCACTCTTACTTGACCTTCACAAGCGTCGAGCTAAGGACGAAAAACTTAGCGCTATTGGGAGGCAACCCCAAGTTCTTTTGTTTATATTTTAATTCTAATTTTGTCGCATTTACTTGAGTTAAAAAAATGAATTGGTTTGATTATGTGGTTAATACTTGTTTTAATGCATTTCAGGTCTAATATCAATTGCCGAGTGATTTTTCATCGAATTGGTAGACCGCAAGAGACCACAAAGGCCAAAGAAATATAAATGAGATCCAAGTTTTGGAGAGTAACAAAGGAAGGATGGCACGTTGGAGAGAAGCTTAAAATGCATCAATACCAATCAGGGGAGTATTTACCTTCAAAACTTTTTATTTTATTTTCCTTCTCCAATGTTGTGATTGTTGTGAATGACTATATTTTGATGCATGTTCTTGTTCTTTTTTTTTTTGCTCAGGATTTGGTCCATTGAAGACAATGAAAATCTTAGATTTGGGGTGCATAACGCCTATTTTTATTTTTGAGAGGTTGTAAAACGACCCTCACCTGAACTAAGGTCAAGTTGCCCGACCCAAATCGTTACTCAAGCCCGATACCTGAACTAGGCCCAAATAACAATCTGTCACACCTAATTCGACCTGCGGAACAATATACTAACCATATAGGGTAATAAATGCCGATGTAAAATCAAAACTATAATCCCATAAATCATCTAATTAAAGTGATAAGTTTTCAAAAGTCTGAATAATCTCAACCATCCCAAAAGCTTCTAAATAAACCATAAAGCCTCCATAATAATCCAAATTAGATAAGGAGGGCTCCAAACTACCCCAAAGTATCTACCTAAAGTTACAACCTAAATTTATTGTTCTAAAAACTAAATAAATATATAATAGAAGCATGCAAAATACTCACAAAGCAAGGAAAGACTTCAAGCGGATGTCTTTCTTTTGTCGTGGCTAACACAGATGTGGATGTACCTGGAGAGTAAGTAAGATGAGCTAAAGAACCAACAAAGCTCAATAAGAGAGAAGACTCGCTCTAACACTAAATATGCAAGTATTACCTAAAAAAGCGAAACAATTCTATACATGTAGCAATAAATCGAAATGTAAAGCATTTAAGGGAAATAAATAAAAACATGATCCTTATTCATAAAAGGAGATGTAAACAAGTTCCATATCCAATATCACTTAAAGGTAAATTCATCATTCAACAAACTAGGAAATGAGCATTCATTTGAAATCACATAATAAAAAGGGAAAATCACAAATTTGTAAATAAATATCATTCATTTATGGAACGGG
This sequence comes from Stephania yunnanensis, assembly GCA_039657365.1. Taxonomy (NCBI): domain Eukaryota; kingdom Viridiplantae; phylum Streptophyta; class Magnoliopsida; order Ranunculales; family Menispermaceae; genus Stephania; species Stephania yunnanensis. Next base: position 49,834,928 of record CM077587.1, on the reverse strand, counting down.
ATTCAACAAGAGAATTACCATAAGAACTAGTAATAAATATAAATCATGGTTCCATTCAATGCATTCTAGATAATAGTATGAATCCAGTCACCGAAACATAACCCTCGAGATGATGTGAACTATTAGTGGTCACAATGGCCATTATGATCTCCATGTAGTTCCATTAAACCAACAATAAGTATTTCTAAGCCATTACTGATTGTAACCACTTGTGAACTTAATACTTCGCGGTGCAGACCACTCTCTTTTGATGAGCACATTGTCACATCACTGCATTTTGATCGGATAATGAGATTGTTCACATCACATGCATTCCATAGATAAGCATATTCATATCATTAACCAAATGCAACCCAATCCCAAGTCTTTCGATAAAAATATGAAATTTCTATTTATCTAATATTCAAGCCACATTTAATGCATGAGTGAAACTCCTACTTACCTCGACTCGCAGCGATGCCTATAACAACTCTTAGTACGCTCGGGGCTCGATGTAACCTTCACTCGATTTTATACCCCTATAATACATCTCATCAATAAATGTTTTAATTTAAATTAATTAAATATTTCATCTATTGGTCTTTGGGATCCACTAGTATGGGTCCCGCGGGTCCCATGTCGCTCGATGCGAGGGTCGAGGGGTAGGACTTGGTAGGTCTCCCTCATAAACGAGGTAGTGCCCCGTTTGAAAGCAATTATTTTCGTTTATTTATAATACATATTATTGTACTTTATTATATTATACTTTATTATATATTTATTATTATTATTATTTTATTTTTTTAATGGTGTTGACCGAAGTAGGGGGATAATAGGCCTTTGGTGTGTAAGGTCGGCAAAGAGGAAGGACCACCGGTTGTGGGGCCCATCGCGGACTGGCGTTGGGCGCTTCCCTGGCAGCCTCGGCAGCCCCTGCCAGCCCACGGCTGGGACGACCATGAGGGTGGGGGTGGTCACGATACCACCCCTTCTCTTCCTCTCTTATTGTGCTGGTGGGAGCAGCCTGGTGGCGCCCTCACCCTACCAGCGGTGGCAATAGCGAAGTCGCCGATGGTGGCGTAGTGAGGCCGTCGCCGACGGCTTCTCTCGCCGCCTGCCTTGTTGGTTCCAGAAATCATTAAACAAGGTGGTTTTCCACAATTGTTTTGTCGAATTCAAGTTTAATATTCATTTAAAACAAGATTAAAAGGGTGAGGGGGATGTATGTACCTCGATTTGGGGTTCTCTTTGAGTTAGACTTCCAACACCTTAATCTTCATTTTCTCTCCCCGTAATTAAATTTTAAATCAAAATGGGGGCTAGGGTTTTCAAATTGATTTATTTAGTGGGGGATTTATGTAGGGTTTATAAAATTACTTTATATCCCCTAGTGCATGTCTTTTGAATTTTTAGGTCGTCACGACATTCCTAATTTTAAAGAATTTTTGTCCTCGAAAGTAAAATAAAGTCATACCTTATGGCTCGAAAAGAAATGGAAAGTTCTCCGTCATATATTCCTCCTGTTCCCACATCAACTCTTGTTCTCCATGGAATTACCGCTGATTTTGCACTAACATGATTTTTTCTTTCAAAGCTTATACACTTTCCTATCCACGATCTGAATCGTCTGCTCGTCGTAGGACACATCCTCCCTTAAATCAACTTGCCCCCCTAATCGATCATCGGTGCATGTTTGTTATGTGTCTTCCTCAACATAGAAACATGGAAGACATTATGAACTCCAGCTAGTTGTGGTGGTAATTTGAGACGATATGCTACTAGGCCAATTCATTTTTTGATCTCAAATGACCCGACGAACCTGGGAGATAACTTTCCCTTCAATCCGAATTGGTAATGTCGTTTCATTGGTGATGCTTTCAATAGTACAAGTTCTCCTTACTTAAACATAACCTCTCGATGGTCATTGCCAACATACTTTTTTGGCGGCTCTGGGCGGTCTCCAATCGCTGCCTAATCAGTTTATCCTCTCTGTTTGGCCATGCATAAGTTCTAGACCGATCAACACGATGTCTCTGACCTCGGTCCAGGAAACTGGACATCTACACAGTCTCCCATAAAATGCCTCAAAAGATGCCATGTCAATACTTGATTGAATACTTTCGTTGTACGCATATTCGCACAATGAGATATATTTCTCCCAACTTCCACAGAAATCCAGCACACAAGCTCGGAGCATATCCTAAAGTATCTGTATCAATCTCTCGGTCTGCATATCTGTCTTAGGTGAAAAGCTGTATTGAGATTGAACTGAGTCCCCATCTGATGCTGAAACCCATTCCAAAACTGATAGGTAAATCTCGGGTTCTCGATCCGATACAATAGACATCGGGACTCCATGTAATCTGAAAATCTCGTCTACATATATGCATCCCAACCTGTATGCTGAATATTCCATGGAAATAGGACGAAGTGGGCTGACTTAGTCAAACGATCTACATCCACCTAAACCGCATCGTGCTATTTCCGAGTTTTCGGTAGCCTCGTAACAAAGTCCATGGCTATGTGTTCCCACTTTCACTAGGGAATAAGTAACGATTGCAACAATCCCCCATCTTTCGGTGGACTGCTTTCACTTGCTGACATATCTTGCAATTTTATATAAAAGTAGTGATGTCCACTTTCATCCCCAACTATTAATACATCCTCCCTATGTCCTGATACATCTTATTACCCCCAAGATGAACGGTGAACCGATATCTATGCGCCTCCCAGAGTAAGTCATCACTCAGCTGTTTATGAGATGGTATCCGCAATCTGTCTCGAAATCCTAATGGTTCATCAACTGAAAGTCTCCAATCCACATCAACAGTGATATCCACGAGTGACCTGTACTTCTTGTATTCTGAATCAACTCTCTGAAAGTCAACCACTCTGAACACAACCACTGGCTATACTCTCATTTGAATTTGTGACTGAACCATTAAGACATATGAGCTAACAATTGAGCTATATGCAGGTAATCCATTTATATTCATTATAGTCTCGACCTCTTTCTCCAGTCGTACATGGCTCAAAGCATCTTCCATTACATTAGCCTTCCCTGGGTAGTACTCGAGCGTGAAATCGTAGTCTTTCAAAAGTTCCAACCATATCCTCTATCGCATGTTCAACTCACTTTGAGTGAATAGTACTTCAAACTTTTGTGATCCCAGTAGACAGTGAATTTCTTCGCATACAAGTAGTGCCTCCATAACTTCAAGGTAAACAGAACTGGCGCCAACTCCAAGTCATGCACTTGATAGTTCTTCTCATATACTTTTAATTGCTTGGATGTGTAAGCAATTAATTTCTTATCTTGCATTAATACACCTCACAAACCAGTCCCTGACGCATCGGTATACACTAACAACTCCCTGTCGACCTCTGGTAGAATTAGGATCGATGCAGTAGTTAGATGGTTCTTCAACAACTGAAAGGCCTCCTCACATGTATCATTCCATTCATAGGCGGCGTCTTTCCTAGTCCAGTTGGTGAGTGGTGAAGCGATCGATGAGAAACCTTGCACGAATCGTCGATTATATCCTGTTAAACCTAAAAAACTCATAATCACAGATGCATTAGTGGGTTATGGCCACCTAAGGATCGCTTCGATCTTCATAAGATCAATTGATATTTATATTCACCACGTTCCTTAAAAACTTCATTTCTGAAATCCAAAACTCATATTTGATCAACTTAGCATATATTTTGTCTTCCCTTAAGTCTAAAACACTTTCCTGATGTGATTCTTATTATCTGACATAGTTTTCGAGTATATCATGATGTCATCAATGAGCACAATCACGAATTGGTCAAGGAACGTCTTGAAAACACAGTGCGTCAAGTCCATAAACATTGCAGGGGCATTGGTAAGCCCAAAAGACATCACAGTGAACTGAAAATGTCTGTAGTGGGTGCTAAAAGCTATATTCGGTATGTCCTCATCCCGTATACGCAACTGATGATAGCCAGATATCGGATCTATCTTAGAGAAGAACTTTGATCCCCTCAACTGGTCAAACAAGTATTCGATCATGGGGAGTGGATACTTGTTTTGGATAGTCACCCTATTCAATTGTCAGTAATTAATACACATCCTCAAATTGTCGTCCTTTTGCTTCACAAATAACATTGGTGCTCCCCACGGTGATACACTCGATTTAATGAAGCCTTTATAAGTTAACTCCTTTAACTGTGTTTTCAACTCCTTCAACTCAGTAGCCACCATATGGTAAGGTGTCTTGGAAACTGGTCTCGTATCGGGTATGAGGTCAATCGTAAAGTCAATCTCCCGATGGGGAGGGACTCCAAAAGATCTGAAGGAAAACATCCGAAAAGTCTCTAACCACTGGGATTTTCTCAATCAAAACTTTAAGTCCTTCCTCTCCCTTAAAAGTCAAGCTCGCAGTGGTCTCTATCTCGGCCAAACTTGCAACCCTACTACAGGTGGTGGTGTTGGTCGGTGTACAACACTTGAACTCAAACGGGGAATGCCCGAGATTTGAAAAACGGGGAATGCCCGAGATTTGAAAAGCTACAATTTTATGAAAATAATATATCTTAGCGTAATACACTGCTAACCAGTTCATGCTTAGTAATACATCAAACTCGAGACACTCTAAAACCCGTAAATCAAATATCATCGTGTGATCCCCAATTTTAATTTTGCACCCCTCACATACCATGTTAGGATAAATCCGTTCAGTAGAAATTGTGCTCAAAATCAAGTAAGTGTGTACCCTAACCGGTGTCAACCCCAAAACATGAACTACAGCCCTCGATATGAGCGAAACGATAGAACCATAATCAAATAATGTATGCATATCTCGACCATTAATGGAAACTGTACCTATGACTGACTAACGCGAGGCCTCTGTATAATGCTCACCAACTGCATGAACTCTTCTACAAGTAGTTGGGATATAGGTGGGTTAGGGAAATTGTTCTAGTAGTGCCCCGGAGTCCCACACCGCTAACATATCACTTGTGGCTTCTGATAAGTTGGGGGCACCTGCACGACACTAGCTGATGCACTCGATCTGGGCCCTGTTGGCCTTCTGCCCCCGCTTTGTTGTGATTGCTATGGTGGACGCGGTGACTTGAATGTCACATTCTGAGAAGCCGAAAGTGTGGGGGCACATGAATGTGTGTTGTTCCTCATAGAAGTGTGTGGTGCTCTCGAAGATCCACCAGATGATGCATGGTTACTCGCTGATCCCCCAAATTTTGCTTCTTGAAGTTTACTCTCTGACTTTTCTGATAAATGCCAAAACTGCGCTTGCCCTGATTATAGCGATCGGATCCCACCCGAAACTATATATCATCCTCATTACGAAATGCTGACTCACACTCGAGTGCCCGATAGTAAGCCTGCTGGTAAGTCTCTGACGATGCTACCACTATAGCACGTATTTTTTCCTCAATCACTGGACAAATCGTCTCCTACTAGTTTTCTAAGATGGAACATACTCGTATGCAAACTCTGCCCACTCGTTAGACCTAAACGCATATTCAGCCATGGTCATGTTGCCTTGTACCCAGTCAAGGAACTCCTTAATCTTGTCTACCCTTATGGTATCTGGGAACTACTCATCATAGAACAAATGCTTGATTTGCGGGCAACTCATATTTGGTCATCGAGTTCTTGAGATAGACAATCATCATTTGTGCCTTGTGTTCTAGCAAGAAAGCTACTAACAGTACCATGGTCCTCTCGTCAATGCCCAAATTATATTTCCTCTTTTTCATATTCAGTATCCAAGCTTTCTCCTCAATATGATTAAGGTCCTCGTATAAGTATGGCACATCATACTTCATGAACTCCTTTTGGATCATGCCTCTCCGGTATGCCTCATTCTCTCTATCAACTATGGGTACGGCCACTGCAGCTGTAGCCGTGACAAAATCAACACCTTCCTCTACGGGGTGGTGCTCATGTATAGGTGATAACAGAGGATCAGGCCCTACCCTCACTGGTGCATGTCCGGCTACTCCATCATTACTTTGATTTTGCTATAGTTCCAAGATCTGCACCATGTTCTTTTCCTGTGTGGTGGTCAAGTCATGTATGGCCTTCTGACGTGCCTTTGTCATTGTAGACATGCACTATTCCATCTGACGCGCCAGTGTCTTTCTTCTCTTTCCTGAGTTTCCCTTAGGTTGTAGGATGTCCCTCTGTAGTTACTCATCGTGCACTCTGTAGCAACGAGAAAAGAGATTAGTCCCACAAGTTAAGATAGTAGGTATGAATATCTAAACGCTATAGATATTACATTACAAAAAAAATAACATTATATTAATGTTTTATTTCATGTTTTCAACCCCTTCCTATCCTAGGATTGATTTTTTGCGCACTTTAAGTCGAATTGAACCAATGTCTCATACTATTAAGTTGTTCGACATAAACTCGACCTTCAAACTTAAAGGCTCTATATACTTAGGTTTCACTAACTTAACTATTTTCTCTAGGTTCTAACACCTATGCTCTGATACCAACTGAAACGACCCTCACCTAAACTAGGGTCGGGTCGCCCGACCTAAACTGTTACTCAAGCCCGATACCTAAACTAGGCCCAAATAACAGTCTATCACATCAAATTCAACCTGCGGAACAACATACTAACCATATAGGGTAATAAATGCGGATGTGCAATCAAAACTATAATTCCATAAATCATCTAATTGAAGTGATAAATGTCCAAAAATCGAATAATTTCAACCAACCCAAGAAGTTTCCAAATAAACCATAAAGCTTCCATAATAATCCAAATTAGATAAGGAGGGTTCCAAACTAGCCCAAAGTATCTACCTAAAGTTACAATCCAAATTTATTGTTATAAAAATCAAATAAATATATAATAGAAACATGCAAAATTCTCACAAAGCAAGGAAATACTTCAAGCAAGCGTCTTTCCTTTATCGCGAGCTAATACGAATGTGGATGTACCTGGAGAGTAAGTGGGTAAGCTAAAGAACCAACAGAGCTCAATAAGAGAGAAGACTCACTCAAACACTATATATGAAAGTATTACCTATATATCAAAACACTATATATATGAAAGTAGTTTTTACCTTTTATAAATCAAAACATATAAGCTATGCAAGTAAAAGAAATGCTGGAAAACTAGGATTTTACCCACCTAGACTCAACTAGGATTTTACCCACCTAGCCGCAACTAGGATTTTTCCCACCTAGACTCAACTAGGATTTTTCTCACCTAGCCGCAACTAGGATTTTCCCACCTAGCCTCAACTAGGATTTTTCCCACCTAGCCGCAACTAGGATTTTCCCTTTCGACTTAGATTCCACTAAGTCTTACAATGATTCAAATACAACAATTTTGCTGGAAATACAAAGATACACTTTACAACAAAAGTGGTATCAAATTCAAACACAAGCAAGCCACCTAGAGCCTAACTCTTATGCATGCAAGTGTGAGTATAAATGGAATATGAAAATATATATCACTGATGTTATAGCAAATTCCAGATTTGAAATTGTTTCAAAAACTTAATATATTTGTATGAAACCAATTTCAAGTTTAAGAACAAAAGTTTAGCAAGAATCAAGTTTAAGTGCAACACTTTTGTTCAAATCAATCTCGAGTTTGATGATATAAATTTTAAGTATAAAAACTCCAGAGAATATGTTCAAACACACATACCAGAATGATTTTCAAATCAAATACTCAAAATATGAAGATTAAGCACAAATAAGATTTGTAGATCTAGAAATTTCTTACAACCGAGAAGAATGACGAAGAGATCAGCTCACGGAGTGATTATTGAACTCCTTTTGGAAGCCTCAAAGGTCTTTGGATATGTGAGCTAAAGAACAACCACTAAGATCTCCTTTGTTTCTTCACAAAAATCTGATTTCTACCTTGTAGATCTATTGATTTTGAGTGTGTTTGCTCTTGTTGTTTAAAACCAAGTTTGAGGTGGTTTTATAGTGGTAGGAATTCCAATATAGCCGTTTATGGCCGTTCTAGGAATCCAGGAAATCAAAAATTCAAATTTAAAGCTTGATTTCCAAAAGTCAAAAAAAAAAGGCAGAGTGCAATTAGCGCGCTAATATCTTGTGAGTTAGCGCGCTAACACTGTCTTAGCGCGCTAATGACATTATTAGCGCGCTAAGCTGCAGGGGACTTGAGAATAATTAATTTATCCCTTTGTGTTAGCGACCCTTAAACTTGTCGGGACCTAACCAACCCTTATATAACATGTTATACATGTTTATTATGAGTCATTAAGCTTACTTGGGTGGTGGGATAGTTTTACAAACCCCGAAAATGGAAATTCAAAGTTTCACAACTTATTAGGGGCTTTCCTGCAACTTTTCAGTTTTACATTTCAAAAACAAGTTTTTCTTTTTCAAAAACATTTATAATGATCTTCTAATATGTAAATGACCATTCACACATGATTTCACATTGTTTAATTTCATTTACCTATTTAGGTGTTTAAAATCCACTTTTAAATTTTGAAATCAACTTAAGACTTTGAGAAATGATTTCGAAAACTTGATGTATGCATGAACTAATGCATTTGGCTTGTGTGAAAGAATTTGTATACCTTACATTGGTTTTACAAATTGCGGTTTGAACTTTTCTTCTTCATTTCTTCATTTGTGCCGAGTCTTGAACTTGTATTTCTTGAATGCTCTTGAAGTCTTGTATTGCATCATTTATTAGACAATTTCTTCATATTTCTTGAATACATTTTCACCTTGTTTGTTTGTCTCCATATTCCCCGATGTGTTGTATTGCATCCTTTAACACAAACTGAAATACTTGATTAGTACATTTTCACTTTGTTTGTTTCCATCAAAATCTCGGTAGGAATGTGAATGACTAACCACTTAGTCCAACAATCTCCCCCTTTTTGATGATAACAAACAATGTGAACTTTAAAGGTGTGAAAACATAATCTAAATGTATATCACATTCAACACATCAATCTTTTCAAGTTTAACCACATTTAACTTCAAATATGCAAGTTCAAAACCAACAACCGTTTCAAATATACCAAAGATAAAAACCTTTCAAAAACCTTTCAAGTTCACCACATTTTTCTCCCCCTTTTGATATTATCAAAAAGCGGGTTTAAGCATCCACAATTTTTCTCCCCCTATCAAGTATACCAATAAAAACCAACAACTTGTTCAATTATACCAATATATGCAGGTTAAAATTATCAACTTGATATCAGTTACAAAAATCAATAATATTAACGTATCAACCTGATACCAGTAAAAATGAGAATTATTAACCCGATACCAAGATATACCAATGAAAATATCACCCTTTCATATCATCCTTTCAAAAAATATCACAATATCAAATATATCACAATATCTCCCTTTCAAGTTCTACCTTTTCTCCCCCGTTTGATATTATTAAGACAATGGAGTCAAGTATCTGCAAAGATAGACACGATTCAAACAATACGAGAGAAATAAACTTCTCCCCCTTACTGTATGCATATCAATAAACAATATACCAGAATAAAAGCATTCTCCCCCTTACTTTATGCATATCAACAACATAGTATACCATGATAAAAACATTCTCCCCCTCACTTTATGCATATCAATAAACAACATACGGAAGCGATACACATGCATAGACTATAAAACATAGTGAAGCACAAAATAGCCATAAAGAAAACTTAGAGATACGCAAAGAAAATTCATGATATAGATAGCATAAAGCAATGAGAACATAGTTGTGGCTTAAACATGAGTATGACAAATCAGAACACCTAAGACTAACATATTAGAGCCTAATGCTTATCTAGGTGTATCTAAACGCTTCTTCTAGACGATGGTGGTGGATAGTCAGAACTAGAAGCGTTGTCATCTCGCACTGGCCGAGCCGGAAGCCGTTGACTCTCAATGCGACGAAGCCGATCACCATGATTCCGAAGAGTCGTCTCGACGACATTGAATGATTGAGTCATATACTCTTGCAAATTTCTTGGTGAGCCGATACATATGCCAACGAAGGTGACATATTAGGAGGGGGTGTTAAGCCGCTAAATGTAGAAGGATGTGGAGGGCGTGTCTTTGATTCCTCGTCTTCTTTGCTCGGAATCGTAGAATCTTGAGCTCTTTCATGATCACCATCATTATCATTGTGACATGCTTCTCCCTCATCACCGGCACTGGTCATCATCGCCGAGATGATAGCTATACTCAAAAAATCGGCACATCAAACGGATCGTCCGTAGAAATAGGAGACTCGTATCCGCCGTGATCTTGAGTATAAGGAATAGCATCATCCCTAGTCCATTGCTTCCTCTCACGAATATATCGATATTTCATGGCTTTCAATGTGGCCATGTCAATAGAGTCAAAAACACTGAGAGGACGACCGCCTAACGCAAGATCTACTTGTGCAGACTCCAAGTAGGATGTAATAAGATGGGCGTAAGGAAGATGACGACCGCTGCGCAAGTGCTAGTCATATATCCGATAAGAATGTAAGGAAGGTGAGGGGTAGCATGAGGAATAAATGACCGAGTATGAACATGTCAAGTAAAGTGACATAGTTCTTGCTACCTCCTCGTGGAAGAATGACTTTATGAAGTACCTTATGGAGAAGATGAGGTACTAACTTAAAGTCGGTATCCGTGATACCGGTCGGATAGACGGTTAAGTTACTCTTGGACCGTAGAAAGGAATTAAGGACTTCTAAACGGTCAAATGGCCAACTTAAGAATTTGCACACAACCGTGGTCGAAGGAGGGTGCAATGGAAGGTTAAGCCGTTGAGCGAGATTTTTCGGTGTAATCTCAATTGCTCGGCTACCAACGAATGAACGAAGGACAAATTGATTTGTGGTTTCAAGGTTGGAATAAAAGACTCTAACTAGAGGGGGGTTATAGTTAGACCGATGCGTACAGAAAGTAGTCCACCCCGCCGCGTCAAGAATTTCCCGAATTGGGAGATGAGCCTTATCAAAGAAGGAAACATCGACAATTGCGGGTCGTATAATTTTGGCGTCCGTTAGCCGTGGAACTACTAATTCTAGGACGGACGAAGACTCATGGATGGCTTTGGCACGACCTCACGGAGTGGGGCATTTGCCGGAGGTGAAACAAGGTGAGTGGATTCATCACTAGATGAAGAGGATTGGACAATACGCCGACTAGAAGGACGTCGTGAGGACGTTGCTTGGGTAGGTCTTGATGGAGTGGGAGCAGTAGGTGCACCCGTTCGAGAAGAAGGGCGGTTTGAAGGGCGACGTGATGACATATTCAAAACGAAAATGGAAGGAATCAACAAAGATTAGGGAAGATTTGTACCTTGGAAGAGTGGAGATCACTGTGGAGAGTACACGGGGAGTGGATTTGGCAAGAGGAGAGGAGATACTTGTGTTTGAGGTGAGTGTATTATGAAAAATTTAGGTTATAAAACCCTGGCCGATCGACATTAGCGCGCTAATGGACAGAATTAGCGTGCTAATTCTCTCTGGAATTTTTCGGTCACGAGTGGTCATTAGCGCGCAAATTTGCGCTATTAGCGCGCTAATTCCTTTCGGAATTTTTGACACAAAAATTTTGAACTTTTGTAATTTAGCTCCGATCTTTCTCAAACTTCATGGACACTTCATTAACATCATATAAAAAGGTTTGGAATATTTAGAACATATGTAGAAGGTCCAATTTTCGAGACATGCCTAACTCACGCCGAATTTTAAAAACTTGTTTTCTAGGCAAAGGCTTAGTGAGTATATCGGCTAGTTGATCCTATATGGGCATATGAATAAGTTTTAACATTTCCCCTTTTGGATGTGATCACACAAAGAATGGTGTCTAATCTATTTTGCCACAATCATGCATCACAATTACTTTATGCATTCAAACATGAAACATTTTGCATATTTATCTCATCAACGTTAATGGCATAAACATTTTTATCTATATATGCAAATAAACAAGGTTTCATGCTTCTCATTTCTAACAATGCATTTTGATGATTCAAACATAACATGAAATCGTTTGTCACACAATTGACTAATACTATGCAAATTATGTTTCAAACCATCAACAAGATAAACGTTAGAAATAGAAAATAAATTGTTACCGAACGATTCAGAGACCAATAACTCTTCCTTTGTTGTTGTCTCCAACTTGTAACCTTTTCACCATCATGCAGAAGCTTTAGTTTAATGTCTTGATGTGCATCTTCGGTCATGTGACTTGAGCACCCATTTGTCGAGTACCATGGGGTGCTTTTCCTCGCATCCTATACTATGGGAAACACACTAGTTTTTGGTACCCAAACACCTTTGGGTCCGAGAGTGTTAGTGTCATAAACATTTTTAGCTACCCATGCTAGTTTACCCATTTTTACCTTTTGTAATGAACATTTCCCAACCATGTGAGTCTTGTTGCATTTAGAGCATCTACGATCATCATTTAGTAATTTCTTGTAGCTTAACTAGTTTGCTCCGTAACCTATGCCTCTTTTGTTAAGTGCACGTCGTTGTGCTCCTAACATCATGTCAAACATTTGTTTACCATTTGTAAACTTATGCACCGTGCTAGTCAAGTCCTCTACTTCCTTGACTAAAGCATCTCTTTCCTTTATGACTTCAGTTAAGTCATTTTGGAGATCATCAATAATCTCATTTTGTGACTCTATTTCACTAATTGCAATGATCAAACTCTTTTTGAGTTGTTTAGTGTTTTTGACCTCCTTTTTCAACTCTTTTCTAAGTTCATCAAGATTTGGAATATCATTCAAATCATTAACATTATCAAAATTAAAAACATTAGAGTTTACCTCGCTTGTCTTGTCTTTGTGAGACAAAATATTGCCTTCTCACTTTCTCGATTCGAGTCCGAACTTGAAGATGATGAGTCATCCCAAGTTGCTTTGAAACTCTTCTTTCCTTTGTCAAATACCTTCTTGGTTTTGCACTCCGTCTTGACGTGACCCGGTTTGCCGCAACCGTAGCATATTATTTCGTTTGGTTTTCCTTCCTTGCTTCCACTTCGCAGCTTCTTCTTGTACTTATCTCGTTTGTACACGGCCTTATTTAGCTTTCTTGAGATCATAGCTACTTCTTTCTCAAGATCATTTTCATCATATGATTCCTCATTTTCGATGACCTCTACTCGATGCACTTGGGGAGCTACTTGCTTTTAATGCGATTTCTTTTCTTGAGCTTTTAGTCCCTCCACTTAGTGCTTCCAATCTTGCTCGGTCTTTTAGTTCAAATTCATGAAGCTGTTAGCTCTCCGCATAATGCATCGAATGTATAATCTCCAAGATTTTGAGCCGATTGGATAGCGTATTTCTTGGCATCCCATTCCTTAGGCAAGCCTCTAAGGAATTTATATACTGAAGTTTCTTGATCATAATTCTTGCCTAGATTCTTGATCTCATTTAATAGCTTTGTGAATCTAGTGATAGCGGTGGCTATGTCTTCATCAGCCCCAACTCGGAAAGTTTCATAATGTTCCTCAAGTATTCTCAACTTGGTCTTCTTTACTTGCATGGTACCTTCGAGAATGTACCTCAAGCTTTTCCCATACTTCCCTTGCCGTTTGACACGCACTTACTCTGTTAAATTCATTTTCACTAAGTGCACAGAATAAGTGATTCATAGCTTGATCATTAGAAAGCTCAAGCTTTATCTCCTCTGTGGTATACTCTTTCAATGGCTTATCGGTGGAGTATAGCCATTTTCAATTGCGTCCCATAAAAATCTATTTTGTGCTCTAATATAAAATTTCATTCTTACTTTCCAATGAGCATAATTGGTTCCATCAAAATATGGAGGCCTACTCGAAGTGGTGCCTTCCCGAAGGCGATTTGGATCTAAAGTTTGCATCCTTGCACAAAAACACTCAAAGATACGTTAGTAATACTTTGAGCAATAACCCGCTCTGATACCAATTGAAGGTCACCCAAGAGGGGGGGTGAATTGGGTTACCGAGTAGTTTTTGCCCTTTTAAAAACTTTGTGCGCAATTTACAACTATGATGTATATATAAGCTATGCAAGTAAAAGAAATCTTTGGAAATATAAAGTGACACAAGATTTATAGTGGTTCGATCCAACGATCTACATCCACTACCTAACCTCCTCAGTTAGGATTTCAACCCACTTATATTACCAATAAGTGTTACAACCTAAGCATCACCTAGGATTTTCCCACCTAGCCGCAACTAGGATTTTTCCCACCTAGCCGCAACTAGGATTTTCCCCACCTAGCCTCAACTAGGATTTTTCCCACCTAGCCGCAACTAGGATTTTTCCCACCTAGCCTCAACTAGGATTTTTCCCACCTAGCCTCAACTAGGATTTTTCCCACCTAGCCTCAACTAGGATTTTACCCACCTAGACTCAACTAGGATTTTACCCACCTAGCCGCAACTAGGATTTTTCCCACCTAGACTCAACTAGGATTTTTCTCACCTAGCCGCAACTAGGATTTTCCCACCTAGCCTCAACTAGGATTTTTCCCACCTAGCCGCAACTAGGATTTTCCCTTTCGACTTAGATTCCACTAAGTCTTACAATGATTCAAATACAACAATTTTGCTGGAAATACAAAGATACACTTTACAACAAAAGTGGTATCAAATTCAAACACAAGCAAGCCACCTAGAGCCTAACTCTATGCATGCATGCAAGTGTGAGTATAAATGGAATATGAAAATATATATCACCGATGTTATAGCAAATTCCAGATTTGAAATTGTTTCAAAAACTTAATATATTTGTATGAAACCAATTTCAAGTTTAAGAACAAAAGTTTAGCAAGAATCAAGTTTAAGTGCAACACTTTTGTTCAAATCAATCTCAGAGTTTGATGATATAAATTTTAAGTATAAAAACTCAGAGAATATGTTCAAACACACATACCATAATGATTTTCAAATCAAATACTCAAAATATGAAGATTAAGCACAAATAAGATTTGTAGATCTAGAAATTTCTTACAACCGAGAAGAATGACAAGAGAAGAGATCAGCTGGAGTGATTATTGAACTCCTTTTGGAAGCCTCAAAGGTCTTTGGATATGTGAGCTAAAGAACGACCACTAAGATCTCCTTTGTTTCTTCACAAAAATCTGATTTCTACCTTGTAGATCTATTGATTTTGAGTGTGTTTGCTCTTGTTGTTTAAAACCAAGTTTGAGGTGGTTTTATAGTGGTAGGAATTCCAATATAGCCATTTATGGCCGTTCTAGGAATCCGGGAAATCAAAAATTCAAATTCAAAGCTTGATTTCCAAAAGTCAAAAATTGCAGCGAGTGCAATTAGCGCGCTAATCTTGTGAGTTAGCGCGCTAAACTCGTCTTAGCGCGCTAATGACATTATTAGCGCGCTAAGCGCAGGGACTTCGAGAATAATTAATTTATCCCTTTGTGTTAGCGACCCTTAAACTTGTCCGGGACCTAACCAACCCTTATATAACATGTTATACATGTTTATTATGAGTCATTAAGCTTACTTGGGTGGTCGGGATAGTTTTACAAACCCCGAAAACGGAAATTCAAAGTTTCACAACTTATTAGGGGCTTTCCTGCAACTTTTCAGTTTTACATTTCAAAAACAAGTTTTTCTTTTTCAAAAACATTTATAATGATCTTCTAATATGTAAATGACCATTCACACATGATTTCACATTGTTTAATTTCATTTACCTATTTAGGTGTTTAAAATCCACTTTTAAATTTTGAAATCAACTTAAGACTTTGAGAAATGATTTCGAAAACTTGATGTATGCATGAACTAATGCATTTGGCTTGTGTGAAAGAATTTGTATACCTTACATTGGTTTTACAAATTGCGGTTTGAACTTTTCTTCTTCATTTCTTCATTTGTGCCGAGTCTTGAACTTGTATTTCTTGAATGCTCTTGAAGTCTTGTATTGCATCATTTATTAGACAATTTCTTCATATTTCTTGAATACATTTTCACCTTGTTTGTTTGTCTCCATATTCCCTGATGTGTTGTATTGCATCCTTTAACACAAACTGAAATACTTGATTAGTACATTTTCACTTTGTTTGTTTCCATCGAAATCTCGGTAGGAATGTGAATGACTAACCACTTAGTCCAACATTCTACACATAGTAGTAGTAAATAAAAATGTAAAGCATTTAAGGGAAAAAAAAATAAAGACATGATCCTTGTTCATAAAAGGGGATGTAAACAAGTTCCATATCCAAATCACTTAAAGGTAAATTCATCATTCAACAAACTAGGACATGAGCATTCATTTGAAATCACATCATAAAAAGGAAAATTCACAAATTTGTAAATAAATATCATTAATTCATGCAACGGGGTTCAACAAGAGAATTAACATAAGAACTAGTAATAAATATAAATCATGGTTCCATTCAATGCATTCTAGATAATAGTATAAATCCGGTGATCGAAACACTAACCCTCGAGATTATGTGAACTACTGGTGGTCACAATGGCCATTGTGGTCTCCATGTAGTTCCATCAAACCAACATTAAGTGTTTCTAAGCCATCAATAATTGTGACCACTTGTGAACTTAATACTTCGCGATGCAGACCACTCTCTTTTTGGTGGGACCACAGCCTCACCATTGCATTTTGTGGCATGGACCACTCTTTGTTGGTAGGCACACTGCCACACCACCACTACTCGTGGCATCAACCATTCTCTTTTGATGAACATAATGATATATCACTGCATTTTGATCGGATAATGAAATTGTTCACATCACATGCATTCCATAGATAAGCATATTCATACCATTAACCAAATGCAACCCAATCCCAAGTCTTTTGATAAAAAATATGAAATTTCTATTTATCTAATATTCAAGCCACATTTAATGCATGAGCGAAGCTCCCCACTTACCTCGACTCTCAGCGACGCTTATAACAACTCCTAGTACACTTAGGGCCCTTCACTCGACACTATACCATCTTAATACATCTCATCAATAAATATTTTAATTTAAATTAATCAAATCTTTCATTTATTGGTCTTTGGAATCCACTAGTGTGGTTCTCGCGAGTCCCATGTCGCTCGATGCGAGGGTCGAGGGGTAGGACCCGGTGGGTCTCCCTCAGAAACGGGGTAGTTCCCCGTTTGAAAGCAATTATTTTTGCTTTTTTATAATACATATTATTGTACTTTATTATATTATACTTTATTATATATTATTATTATTATTATTATATTTTATGGTGTTGACCGAGCCAGGGGCCAACATGCCCCTGGTGTGTAAGGTCGGCAAGGAGGGGGAAACCCCCCTCCCTGACCACCGACAGCCTTAAGCCAACGCCGGCCTGGGGCGCAATTGCCATTGCCAGCCTACGGCTAGGACAACCATAAGGGTTGGAGTGGTCATGATACCACCCCTTCCCTTCCTCTCTCCTGTGTTGGTGGGGGCAGCTTGGTGGCATCCCCACCCTGCTGGCGGTGGCTACCGCGAAGTCGCTGGTGGCGGCGGCAGCACTGAGGCCGCCGACGGTCGCTTCAGTCGTTTGCTTTATCGGTTCCACGAGTCACTAAACAAGGTGGTTCTCCATCATTGTTTTGTTGAATTCAAGTTTAATATTCATTTAAAACAATATTAAAAGGGTGAGGGTGATGTATGTACCTCGATTTGGGGTTCTCTTTGAGTTAGACATCCGACACCTCAATCTCCCTTTTCTCATCCCGTAGTTAAATCTTAAATAAAAAAGGGGGCTAGGGCTTTCAAATTGATTTATATAATGGGGTTGATTTGTGTAGGGTTTACAAAATTACTTTATTGCCTCTAGGGCAGGTCTTTTGGGTTTTTGGGTTGTCATATGTTAGGTGGTGGAAGCATCGAGTATTTTGCAGGCATTTGCATATTAGTTAGAGAATTCTTTTGATTCTTTTCTTGTGTGGCTGATAATCTATGATACATCTTTTATCAAACCAATGAGATAAAATACTTAGGGAAGAGTAAAGGGCACATATGCTTAAGTGTTTAGCTTAGCTAGATCGAGGATTCTCCGGAGAGGCCCGGTGTAAGGAATGATCTATGCCAATACAAAAAAAAATAAACTAAAAGTAGGCGGGACTTTAATGAAGACTCAGAGATTCTAAAACTTGTTCTAGATCCACTCGAGGCTATAAATTCTGAACTTAAAGGATTTAGGGGAGGAGTTAGGCCTTATTTGAATATTTTACCTAATATCCTATATTTCCTTTCATCCCGTTGAGCCTTGCTTATCATGAGATTCTGGCACCAAACGTTATCTCGAGCTAAAAAGCCTTAGACCACTTAAAAGTTAGATTGATGAGCAACCCTTATCCATGATGAAAAGAGCTTGTAAATTTTGAGTGAAAGATGAAATCAACCCAAAAAAGGGGAATGTCAAGAGAAAAATGAATAAATCCATAAAAAAAGTCTAAAGAAAAAGAAAAATATGGACTGGTGTAATGAAAAAGAATAGTTATGAGTGAACTCCTAACTGAATATGAAAGTTTGAATTTTTTAGAGTTTATTCTTGTTAAGTTCTCTATGTATGTAAGAACTCTTGGTCTTTTAAGTTTGATGATAGTGGAGAGTGGAACGAAAAATAAGCTTATGGAATCTCTTGGAATTTGATGCTTTCATTGAGGTTTCAAATCTTTTTATGGACACTCTCAAGTAGTGGCGGTTAGACTCTCGGAATCGCGCTTAGGTTGTCGAAAGTGGATTCTTGTGAAGGTTAGGTTGAAAGGCCGAGTCGTGGGCAATATAAAATCCTTAAGTTCAGTTAATATTTAGTTTGAATTTGAAATTGGAAGACGCCACTAAGGTTGAGAAGTGATGAGAAATACGAAATTTGAAAATAAGTTTGTGTTTGCATATACTTAATGTTTTCAAACTGTAGATGGATGCCTTTTATGCGTAGTTTGTTGGTTCAACATAATTTGCATCTCTTGGTGTCCAATTCTTTCCTGTGAACTAGGAAAATCTTAAGTTTGGGGGTGAGATGCGTAGCATGATTTTGATTGTGTTAAGTAGGATTTGATGGGACTGAGGCTATGTTGTTGTTAGTAGGACTTGAATAATAATATAGGAAAATAATTAATGATTTGAGACTTAATTAGTGCATTTTGTGGTTGTAATAGGTTCAATGGACAAATGCAAGGGAGCGAAACTGGGTGGAGTGAGGCTAGAAAGCTAAGGAAAAGAAAAGAAAAGGGAACCCCTGGTTCTGGCGCCACAGCGCCTAGTGAGCGAAGCCTCTAGTTCTGCGCCACGGTGCCCCACTAGGCGCTGTGGCGCCCATCAGAATAGGAAAATTCCACAAGCTCCCGGACTTGGCGTCAGTCAAACAAAAATGGCCAGAATGGGTGCTGAGGAGGGCACCGAACCACCCACTTCAACGCCGCCGTTAGCTGGGGTCATTTTTTGAACTTTTTAGGGTTTTGTGCCCATTTCGTTGGACCAAAATACCCTTAGACTATATATATGGGTATGAGAGATAGAAGAAACCATTTTTTGCTTTAGAGAACCTGAGAAGACTTGTGGAGACTTGAAGATTGAGTTTTAAATCTTATATTTCTTCTAAACTTGATGTTTGAGTTCAAGTTGGATTTCTTATGATTTCAATGTAATTGTGTATGTTCTTTCAATTCAATGTATTAATTTGCGCATTCTTGTGTGCTATGCCATACTTACCTTGATCAAGTAGGTATATAACTTAGGGTTTGAGAGTCACCATAACCAATGGGGTTTTAGACCTGGGTTTAGAGAAACATAACCTTAGAACATATGACACATCGATCGATGGTTATTGACTAGGTAGGCAAAGGAATTGGGGCTTAATGCGGTCTCTCACTTACGCTATTCACGCCGACCGGAGGAATCCGAGTGAGACGCTAAAATCTCCATCACCGAGACCTCGGGATGGAGTGAATTTTAGGAGATTCACCTATCATTGCATGAATTGGGAGATATTATAATCAAATTGGATTCAAGGGATACAATTTAGGTAAATTAGACTTCTTATAACTTCTCTCCATAGCTTAAGACCTCTTTTAATTACTTGCAATTAGTTAGATTAATTTAGTTAGTAATTTTCATTTACAAAAACAAAATCAAAGTGTCTAACTCTAATCCTTAGTTGGATTAAAAATTAGCTTTTAACATTCCTTATGGATACGATATACCCGGCACCAATACGGGTTGATGCCACTATTACATTAACGATTGTCGTACACTTGCGGTTACTGTCAGGTGTTTTTTATATATAAGAAAATGACTATATAACTATGTTGCGAAAAAATCACATATTTTTGACAACATAGTTTATCTCCAATATATTATGCCACATATTTCTTTAATTTTTTTATTGCAAAGCTTTTTTTATGTAAATAACTTATTTTGAGAGTTAATACAACTTCTTTTATTTAAAAAACTGATACAAAAAATGGTGATTGAGACAATGAAATTTGAAGGTTTTGTTGCGATAAAACTTTAATTTGTTAAGTACAAACTTAATAATGCATCAAATCCAATTTTCTCAAAAGTTATGATAGAAAATGTGTAATTAAGATGAAACTTTAATTTGCTATGCATATAAATTAGCAACATTAGTTCCTTTTTATTTTATTTTTATGTTTCACATGTTTTTTATATCTTTGATCATGTATCATTTACATTGATTGAATTGGGAGAATAAAAAGAAAGTTTTCACGACATTTATATTTAATGAGACATTTTTTTGTAACGGCCCATTTTCCAAATGGACCGCTACGGGGGCCAATGCGAGCTCAAAACTTGGCCTACCAGCACCAGCCGTGTCCCGCATGCTATCTCATCCACATTTTAATCATATAAACAACAATTTACTATCTAAATTGTTACTGAACTCAAGTCATCTGAGGTCGTGTTAAACCATAATATATCACAGCGGAAGTCTTTTATCATGACAGCCAAAATATAAAACATTATAGTCATGCATTTAACTCTGATACCTAGTGTGTAAAACTTATATATCATCATAGACCAAAAATACACCTCAATACCTCAAAATATCAAAAGTATAAAATCCTAAGGTATCTCACTATCTCAAATCCCCAAAATAAAAATAAAGTATATATAATACAAACGTACAAGCCTGGCTTAATATCTCTAAATCACAGATATTTCGGTAACTTTCCCTTGCTCGACTTGTACCAGGATCTGCACTCAAGCCGTCACAAAAAGGTAGATGACGAGTCTAGAGTAAGAATTCCCAAAGAAATTAAGTGAGCAATATGGAAAGTAAATATTGGAATTTAAACAAAACTATTAAATAAACATGCGTAAATAAATACAGACAACTGTGCTCATCCCATGCATAAGTAATAATGAAAGCTCAAAGTATGTTCCTAGAGCCTAGGGTCAGACTAGCGCTATACTTCGGAATCCCCACATACTATTGTCGGTGAGTAGCACTAAAGCAAGGCCAGTATCTGGATCCGCTAGGTGATCGGCGTGGACCTACGATGCACCCACACGTGCCCCGACGCGACCCTCGGGTCGACCTATTCACCGAGATCCCTGACACAGGTGTTATGGCCTAGTGGACATACACACAAGAATGGCACGGAGGGAGAGCCTCAACGTCCGTCTATTTAAACTAAAACCAAGAATAGAGTATTGAAAGACATAATATGAATTCAAAAGCAAAAATAAAGTGTTGCTCAAGAAATTTCAGTTGGGATACTATACACCTCAAACCGCACTCCGTGTCATAAAGAATAACCCCTGGTCCGATTCCGCCGAATCCCAGATATACAAAATTACCACCCGAAATGATATATTTCCATTTATAATTGATTTTTAGTCAATTGGATGTGTTTTATGTCACTTAGCGAAAATAGTGTAAAATCTGCAATATCTAGCGCGCTAGTTTTGGGAATTAGTGCGATAGATTACTAGGTAGCTAAACGTGCTTCGAGAGAAAGAACATTAGCGCGCTATATTTTTTCCTAGCGCACTAATCGTTATCTAGCGCGCTATATGACCTCATTAGCGCTAATCGCATTCTGGACAGAAGTTTGGCTGAAACTTTTGGGTTCTAAACTCTATCGCCAACAACTACATAAACCACTGAACTTCATAGAACTTAAAACCCACCAAAACAACTACTTAACAACCACTTAACAATCTATATAGGATTCACACAAACACCTCAAAAATTTGTACCAAAAGATAAAGAAAGTTGAGGTAATTGTGAATCTCACCTTGCTTTGATGAATCAACCTCTCAAGCTCCTCAAATGATCAAATTTGACACCCCAGAACCCTTGTTTCTTGGTCTCAATTCTTAGATTGGAGATAAGGGTAGAGAAAAGTGGCGGAAACTAAAGTCAAATTGACTTTTATAGTCCAATTTGGATCTCTCCTCACTTGTGCATGTCAATCAATCTAATGAGCACTATTTGCTCATTTTCCAACCTCTAATGACTCCAAATATGACACCAATGGCATACTTGCCCTTGTTCTTAACCTAAAAAGTCATCTTTCAGGTGTTCTGATGCCTAGTTTCGCGTCTCAAAATGTGACATACACGTACTACCATGTCCCTAACCATAAAAGAGGCATTACATATTATTATTGAACTCATTTTATTCATTTTATGTGTGTATTATTTTCCCCGACCTAGTATTTAGTCTTTTAGACTACTCGGTACCCGCTTTGACGCGTATATCAAGGCGAATACTTAACACACGGTCTTGCACGTCAAATGTAATATAATTACACAAGTTGTAATGTCATTTACTCTATTTTAATATAAACATTGTAAATTAAACAAATCAGCACACAAAATAACTATTTACCTAGCTCCAAGCATGCACTAGCCTAGCTGTGGGTCCCACGAGCGTTTGAGCTATCAGCTACGTCTGCAACAACGTCATTAATAATGGTGGATTAAATTTAGGCCGCTACAATTCTTCCTAACTAGGTAGAATTTCGTCCCTAAATTTAAATTAAACTTAACTACTTACCAGCAAATAAGTGGGGATATCGTCGTCGCATAGTAGACTTAATCTCCCAAGCGAGTCCCTTGGTCTCGTGATGCTGCCACGTACCAAAACCTTCGAGATCTCCTTATTCATCAAAATCTGAGTCCTCATATCCATGACTTCCACAGGTTGTTCCTCGTATGATACATCAGGTCGCACCTCAATTTGACATATATCAATCATAGGCCTCGGTCCCGACCTAGTCAGCCTCAACATGGAAATGTGAAACACTGGGTGTACTCTTGCTAACTGCGGTGGCAACTCCAGACGGTATGCCACTCTGCCGACACGTTCCTCAACTCTAAACGACCCAATGAACATTGGTGCCAGTTTCTCCTTAATGTCAAACCTCGATGACCCTTCCAGGGCGAAACTTTCAAATACACCAAATCCCTAACCTCGTAGCTCAGACCCTCAAAATACTTGTCCGCATATTTCTTCAGCCTATCATGTGCCGCCTGAAGCCTCTGCCTCATCTGTCTCACCTTCTCAGTATGGTCAACGACAATTTCAGGTCCTATAGTCGTTGTATCCTCCAGTGTTGCCTAACATGCTGTGACTTGTAGGGCCTACCATAAAGTGCCTCAAATGGTGGCATCTCGATGCTCTCCTGAAAGTTATTATTGTAGGCAAACTAACATAAAGGTAAGTAATCCTCCCACGATCCACTAAGCTGTAATATACACGTCTTGAGCATATCTTCGAGAATCTGAATCAAACCCTCTGATTGGCCATTAGTCTAAGAATGATATGCAGTGCTAAACTGTAAATGAGTGTCAAAATGCTCATGCATACTCTCCTATAGTCTCAAAGTAAATCTTGGATCTCTATCAAAAATAATGGATACTGGTACACCGTGCAATCTGACAATCTCTCTTTCAAAAATAGTACTCACCGTATAACAAAATATCTTATGGCGATTGGAATGATATGCGCCGACTTCATTAACTTGTCAATAACTACCCAAACTACATCGTGTCTCTTTGTAGTCTATGGTAGGCCACTGACGAAGTCCATGGTAACGTGTTGCCACTTCCACTGAGGAATGGGCGGCGACTGTAGCAACCCATCTGGTCTCATGTGCTCAACCTTCATCTACTAGCATATATGACAACTCCGGACGTATCTACCTACGTCAGCCTTTATCCTTGACTACCAAAACAATATCTGCAGATCGTGATGCATCTTAATTGTAACGGCCTGACGTGCACCGAACACGTCAATAAAGTAAAGTTTCTTAAACCAACTATTTTGTAGAATAGTGGCAAAGGGTCGATCCCACTGAGATTGATAGTCTTTCTTAGGTTAAAAACAACAAAAAAGGAAAATCATTGGTTTTAAAATAAATATTATAATCTAACTAAACTAAATAAATAAAATAACTAAACTAATTTTCAAAACAATTAATAAATAACTAAGTAACACCTAAGTCTACAGTTCCACAAATCGGGATCAAGATTTAATGGTAATCATGGTCTTCAGTCTTTTCCAAAAAGTCATTAATTTATATTCTTCTAGATTAGCTATAGAAAATCGACATCCGCCAGAAATTCCTAATTCCACTAATCTCGATAGTCAGGACGTCCACCACTAACTATTTACCTAGTTAATATATAACTTTAGACATCCGCCAATCAGGTTTAACACACTATCCGCATTAATTTGGATCAATGGGAACACTAATCCTAAATAATCGGATCGCATTCGCTACCGATTTAACCTAGATTCAATTATTGCACACTCAAGAATCAAAAGGGTTTGACGGCAAACGGGTGAGTGTTTGTCACTTTATTGGTTCAAAAGCACAATTACACGGATACTAATAGTTCAAATAATTATAGATTGTCCATCTAAAAGTATGCACTGGCCATATACAGACCCTAGATCTAAATCATAATCATTAAAATCAACAACAATGAAATATGAGAATAATAAAATAATAGATCTCACATAATATGCCATGAATCCATAATCCCGACTTGCTTCCCTTCGACCAAGGCAAGGAGTTGATTAGCCGATCATCGTCGTCGAAGAAAGTCGATGCTAAAAATAATAGTCAGTGTTCTTTTCAATAATACCTAAGTTCCTAATATATAAAACTCCTAAAATTGGTCTCGGGATGTGTGAGAAAAATTTTTGGGGTTGGGGAGGTGACTTGTGCGCTTAGGAGCATCGTATGCTGTTTTCAGCTTGAAAATAATGTCCGCCACGCGTCACAGAACCATTGGCTTGTTCCTGTTATTTCCGCTGACGTGGCGCATTCTGATTGATCGAGAGATAAATCGATGACGCGTTGTCGTGTTTTGTATCGCCACGTGTCGCCGCCTAATTGGAGGGGTGAGCTGCCGATGACATGCTGGCGCATCAAGCGCGAGCCACGTGGCGCGTATGGAAGCGGTGAACAATCACGTGTTCGGCAAAGATGTGGGGGTTTGTGTGAACGCGCATCTCGAGAAAATCAAAGAGCAGCTGAAGCAAAGAGAAGTGTACGGAGTGTGACGTGTACTCGTTGTGCTGACGAGGCGGCCTGTGATTGGCTTAACTGGTTTGTTGACGCTACGTGGCGAGACACCATTGGTCGAGCAGGCTGCTTTGCTTGCAAGCTGAAGGGATGTCAGAATGAGGTGGCGCTTGCTGATTGGAAGAGAGAAAAGACGTCGCTGACGTGGCATCGCCTGATTGGTCGAACGCTGACGTGGCAGCTCCCAATTAGTTGAAATATGCTTTCTCCTATTCTACCTACCGCGCAAAGCGTAAATCGAGGCAAACTGTCTGGCATTCGATCACTGCATGTAAATACTCCATTTTGAGTATTTTCTCGCCACGAATTCAACCGCACACTCCGTTTCACCTAAAAATGACCAAGAAATATAATTAATATATAATTTAAAGATTTTCCATATTTAAATATACTAAAATGAACTACTAAATATATATAAATACTACTTGCTGATTGGAAGAGAGAAAATATGTCTCTAACGTGGCATCGCCTGATTGGTTGAACACTGATGTGGCAACTCCCAATTGGTTAAAATATGTTGTCTCCTATTTTACCCAATGCACAACCCGTAAATCAAGGCAAACTGTTTGGCATCCGATCACTGCAAGTAAATACTCCATTTTGAGTTTTTTTCTGCCACGAATTCAACCGTATACTCCGTTTCACCTAAAAACGACCAAAAGAATATAATTAATAAATAATTTAGAGACTTTTCATATTTAAATATACTAAAATAAACTACTAAATTTATATAAATACTGACTTATCACGACCCAAATTAATTAAACTAAGATAAGCGTTAATATCGGGAATTAACGAGACTTAAGTATGCGATTTTAGCGAGACTTAAGTATGCGATTTTAGCGAGACTTGTACCATTGGGCCATTGAAAAATCACGTTCATATATGGCCTTAGAAAGCATATATGGGGGGACGTGGATGGTGGGAGCCCTTAGAAAGCTCCCACTGCCTTGGGGGTGTCAGGGGCTCTACTGGGTCGATGCGTCGTTCTCCGGGGTGCCCTAGGCCTTCACATAAAAGGCGTTTCTACAATACGATACCACAACTACAATATGTAGTGAACGACGTACCTTGTTCAGCCAGAAACAACTAAAAGATTTAAAAACAAATGTAGACGTTTGAAAACTTTAGTTAGATGTGGAAAACCATATGATCCTCGCCTAGAAACTATTAGTTGGGAAGTGAGTGAAAGTGAGTTTGGGGATTTAATCTATCTCTATACATGTTAATTTCGTTATGTATATATATGTGTTATCCATGTAGTAGCTGATTCGCGTTCGTTCTCCATTTGCAGTCGGAGATGGCGGAATCACGCGATAGCGGTGATGCCGGTGCAAGCGGCTAGCAGATTTCATTGCACTGATGACTTCCCGCTTTGCCCCACCAGCACCTCCAGCTCAGAGAGCAGGTCCTACGATGACTACAAGATCGATCATAGTCGACCGCACTGCGACACTGATGATAGCAACTCCAGCAGTGGAGACAGTGTCGATACCATCTTCCACACCCTCATCAGCTAGTTCGACAGCGATAGTTCAGCTGGTGAAAGACTTCATCAGATTGAAACATGTATACTTCGACGGTGAGAGAGATTTTGAGAAGGTTGAGAAGTAGGACTTGTCGCAGGAGAAGTCACATAGAGTCTTGCAGATTGATGATAGACTCAGAGCAGAGATCTCGTCGTACACCTTACAGCAAAATGCCGATGTGTGGTGGCGTGTGACGATAGCTGCTAAGGGAGAGCTTAAGTCTTGGGATGCCTTCAAGACTAAGTTCTATTAGCAGTACTTCCCACCTGAGGTGATGAAGTGGTTGAGGAAGGAGTTTATGAACTTGAGACAAGGAGCCGACGAGACAGTGATGAGATATCGAGACAGATACGGCTATCTGAGGCAGTTTACTGGAGATCTTGTGAAGGAGGATGACAATGATGTGTATTATTTTGGCGACGGATTGAGGCCGGATATTGGTTTTTACGTGGTCAGTTCAGGTGTCAGGACACTGGGAGAGATATTTGAGCGTGCACTTGCTCACGAGACTTATTATATGAGCCAAGTGGCTGACGGGACACCCTTAGTACCTGTGATGACACCTGATCAGATGGCGAAGTATAAGCGGAGGAGACAAAAGGGCAAAGGACCGAGGATATAGGATAGAGGTGTTCAGGGGGCGATTGTGCCTTATGTAACATCTCCTACATCTTTGAGACGATTATGGGTAGACCTCCCGTACCACCACCAGTCACACATGCATTATCAGCTCCTACTACATTTACTTTACCAGCACCACCAGCTCCACGTCAGCAGCACGGTGGTAGAGGCAGAGGAAGAGGTAGAGGATGAGGATGAGACAGTTCCAAACAAGGGCAGAGACATGCATCTGCACAGGCCCATGATCGGACATTGGGTTAACCTAGAGCAGTCACTTGTTATCTATGTGGTCATATGGGACATATCAGTCAAGAATGTCCACAGCCAGCGACGGTGATTCCACCATAGCGTCGAGAGGTCATCCATACGATTGCACAGCCTGACGCAGACACTACACGGAAACTCATTGAGGGTACGGATTTCCATTTGTGGTCATCAAGCTTATGTCTTATTTGATTCGGGTTCGACAGTCTCTTTCATTTCTAGTTGCATGGTCGGCATGTTAAGGTTGAAACCGGTTAGTGTTGGAGTCCATTTGATTTTGAGTACTACAGTCGGAGATAGAGTGTACCCTAATTCTCTAGTGGAGAGATGCCCAATAGAGATCGACGAGGTTGAATTGCATGTAGATTTCAGAGTGCTTGAATTTCTGGAATTTGATGCGTTGTTAGGGATGGATTGGCTAGCATCATATCATGCTCATATCGACTGTTTTGCAAAAAACAGTGATATTTGAGATTTCAGGGCATCCAGTGTTCATATATAGCGGTAGTACACCGAGAACCGAGAGCACTCGAGGTCGGCTTGCGACTAGTGGGGAGATGGAGACTTTGGTATCGGTATATACCGTTGCAGAGAGTCATGAACCAAAACTTGCAGAGATTCCGATTGTGTGCGAGTTTTCAAACATGTTTCTGGAAAACTTACCTGGATTACCACCACCAAGGGAGATTGATTTCATTATTGAGTTGGTGTCAGGGACGAAACCGATATCCATACCATCATACCGCATGGCTCCACGAAAGTTGGAAGAATTGAGAAAACAGTTGCAAGAATTGAGCGAGAAGGGATTCATCACACCTTTGATATCACTATGGGGAGCACCGGTCATGTTTGTGAAGAAAAAGGACGGTACTTTGAGACTGTGTATTAATTACAGACAATTGAATAAGGTCACAATCAAGAACAAGTATCCATTACCGCATATTGACGATTTATTCGATCAGTAGAGATGAGCACAATATTTCTCCAAGATAGATCTACGATCAGGGTATCATCAGTTGAGGATCAGGGAGGATGATAGATACATAACAACATTTAGTACGAGGTATGGACTCTATCAGTTTACGGTCATGTCGTTTGGTTTGGCTAATGTTCCTGCCATGTTTATGGATTTGATGCATCGAGTAATGAGACCATATCTTAATCACTTTGTGATCGTATTTATTGATGATATGTTAGTGTACTCGAAGACTCGAGAAGATCACGAGCATCACCTCAGGGAGATGTTGCAGACTTTGAGGGAGCACAGACTATATATCAAATTTAGTAAATGTGAATTTTGGTTGTCTGAGGTCAAATTTTTGGGTCATGTAGTTGGAGCAGCAGGTATTGTTGTAGATCCAGCGGAGATTCAGGCGATTTTGGATTGGCCAACGCCAACGTCAGTAACTGAGATTAGGAGTTTTCTGGGATTAGCAGGCTATTACCGAAGGTTTGTGAATGATTTTTTGAATATCGCTTCGCCAATGACCAAGTTGGCCCAGAAAGACGTGAAGTTTCAGTGGTTAGAGGAATGCGAGGAGTCATTTGCTCAACTGAAGAACTTGTTGACTACTGCACCAGTGTTGATATTGCCAAAGGCTGTAAAGGATTTCATGGTGTACACAGATGCTTCTCGTATGGGTTTAGGTTGTGTGTTGATGCAAAAGAAAGGCACAGTGGCCTACGCATCAAGACAATGAAGATACATGAGAAGAACTACCCAACTCATGACTTAGAGTTGGCGACGGTAGTGTTTGCTCTGAAGATATGGAGACATTATCTATATGGAGAGAAGTTCACACTCTATACAGACCATAAGAGTTTAAAATATCTCTTCACACAAAGAGAGCTGAATATGAAACAACGCAGATGGTTAGAGTTTTTGAAAGACTATGACTTTTCTCTGGAATATCATCCAGGAAAATCAAATGTCATCGCTGATGCGCTGAGTAGGATTCGGACTAGAGATGTTGAGACTGTTCGATGTCATATGACACACGAGTATGGTTTACTCGAGGCGGCGGCTAGGCTGAGTCAGTCAGATATTATTAATGACACAGAGGTACTAATTTGTGCTCAGGTGAGACTTCAGGCAGTGTCGACTCAGAGAGTGTCATGGGATTAGAAAACTGAAATTCTATATCCGAGATTTAGTGAGTTAGCACAGAGTTTCGAGTGTACTGACTGGACAGAGACAACAGATCAGTGTCTCAGATTTCGAGGCAGATTGTGGATACTGGCAGTGGCAGAGCTAAGAGATGAGATTCTTCAAGATTCACATCGCTCGCGGTTCACTGTTCATCCAGGAATGACCAAAATGTATCATGATATGAAAAGACATTTTTTGTGGCCTGGGATGAAAGCGGACATATCAGAATATATCAAGAATTGTAGGATCTACCAGCAGGTGAAGGCAGAGCATCGTAAACCTGGAGGATTACTGCAGCCGCTTCCCATTCCATAATAGAAGTGGGAAGACATAGCTATGGATTTCGTTCGAAGACTGCAGAGGACTGTTCATCGACATGATTGTTGGGGCATGTGGCTTAGGTCAATCCATTAACTGTCTTTATGAATATTTTTAGTTAATAAAATAGAGGATTTCATTTGCTGTTTATTATAATTAATTTGCATGTTTACATTATAATAAGATCCATGGGTATTTACAGAAATATTCTAAATGTCCCTAGTCGATCATTATATTGGGAACTATAATAAATTAAGACTAGTGTGAGTCTTGATTGATGATCATATGATGATTATACGTATAGGGATACGAATCAAGATCACGGGTACTTGTTAGGGAACAAAGTACTGGATCGACCCGCTATGAGAACATCGCATGGATTAAGTCATAGTTGTTTCTCATGATAGGTATATTTTTTAGTAATCTGACTTGAGATTACCAGAGACTTCAACATTAGGAACATAGTGATTTGACACTATCAAACGTTGTCTTTAACCGGACGATTATAAAGGTTGTGATTGGTTATCTTGTGTGAGCAATGTGATGAAGTTATGTAATCGAGATAGAATTTGTCCCTCTCATATAAAAAGAGATATCCAAAGTGGATCCTCGATGTGTTAGATTGTTAAAAGGCCTAGTCTAAGTGAATTGATATTGATCAATGTCACTTGGATGTTTTCGATCTACCTAGAGATCGAGACTAGTATGATTGAACATGTTGGATGACAATTCCATGCCTTATGTTTGATCAAAAGGATATCGTGTGACAAAATGATGTTATATACACTATTGATTAGGTTGTATCGATTTGATATTCGTACGACTTGGGTAGTCATAATGTCTTGCTAGAGGCCGCTTATGACTTGTATACCAAAATGTGTTTCGGTACACTGCCAACGTTGTATGAGCCTATTGGGTCGCACACCAAGAATGGTTTTGCGAGATTTTAAGATGGTTCAGAAAAATGAATGTTATATGATAAAATTTATGATAGAAACGTCATTGTGGTGTATTACACTTATACTTCTTTAAGTATGGTATATGTGTAATTTACTTAACTGTTTATATACGAGGGTTGTATAAATAGACGCTTTAAGTTAGAACACATGTACGAAAGATTGAGGGTCGAAACTCTATTTTCGTTTTAGAAATGACTTAGGGTTTTCTGGTATCTCTGGATCGTTTTGGAGAGAAACAAAAAGGTTTGGTATTCTCTTGAAGCTAGCACTTCGAATCTCGGCCGCCATTCGTGTGTGGACTGCTGGTAGAGGGCGTTCGTCGTTGGCAGTGCCTTAGAGATCGATCAACCTTCAGAAAGGTATTTTGCGATCGAGGTATGATTAAACTTTCTTGGTTTAAACGTTTTAATGGAATTAGATTCAGATCATGTTGGGGTTTTTATCAAAATTGTTTTGTAATCTCTGCTGCGTATGAACCCCTAAACCCAACAATGATTCCATCTGGGTGATTGTGGACAGATTGACAAAATCTGCCCATTTCATACCAGTTACAGCCCATTACACATTTGACCAACTGAGTGTGTTGTTTGAAAGAGAGATTATCAAGCTGCATGAAGTACTTTTGACTATTACATCAGATAGAAATGCTATGTATACGTCCAGGATGTGGGGGAGTATGCAGGAGCAGTATGGTATATGCTTATAGTTTAGCACAGCCTTTCACCCTCAGACTGATGGGCAGATTGAGAGGTTGATACAAACTCTCGAAGATATGCTCAGGGCGTGTGTACTTGAGTTTGGCGGATCGTGGGAAGAGTATTTACCGTTGTGTGAATTCGCATACAACAACGATTATCAGGTGAGCATTGAAATGACGCCATTTGAGGCGTTATATGGCAGTCCGTGTCGCACACCATCTTGTTGGGCTGAGCCAGAAGACTGGAATTTGTTAGGGCCTAAAATTGTTGTGGATCACACTGAAAAGGTAAGACAGATTCGCTAGAAGCTAAAAGGAGCCCAGGAGAGGCAAAAGAAGTATGCAGACATGTATTGCAACGATCTCACGTTCGATGAGAGAGCGTTAGTGTATATAAAGGTTTCTCCTCGTAAGGTTCATCAACGATTTGGTTTGAAAGGCAAGTTAGCACCGAGATTCATCTGGTCTTTCAAGATCAAGAAACGGGTTGGAAAGGTTTCTTATGAGTTAGAGCTACCTCCACAGGTGACGGGAACTCATCCAATGTTTCATATTTCGATTCTTCGACTAGCTAGCTCAAAGGCAGGCGAGAGAGCGACTGTGGATTTGAGTCAGATTGATTTGAGTGAGGATATCTCATATGAAGAACAACCATTTCAGATTCTTGACCGAAGGGTGCAGCAGTTAAGAAATAAGTATATCCCGAA
Organism: Stephania yunnanensis; assembly: GCA_039657365.1. Lineage (NCBI taxonomy): Eukaryota > Viridiplantae > Streptophyta > Magnoliopsida > Ranunculales > Menispermaceae > Stephania > Stephania yunnanensis. Next base: position 49,802,197 of record CM077587.1, on the reverse strand, counting down.
GGTGTTAGTCAAGTGGCAGTTTCATGGAGATTCAGAACTCACTTGGGAACGGGAAGACTATATGCGAGACAGATTTTCGTACCTTTTCGAGTCAGGTATATTTTAGAATTCGTTTAGTTTAAGTTCGAGGACGAACTTCCTATTAGTTGGGAAGTATTGTCACGACCTAATAATTAATACACGTTTATTTCGTTAATCAGGACAAAATGACCCGTAAGGTGGGACCCGCAGCGATATACGTGTCACTACCGTGGCACAGTGGCCGAGGTAAATGTTATATTTGTTGTGTTATATGCCTAGTGTATTGTATATGTGTAGACTACTAAGTCATTTATGGGTATGCAGATATCGAGACGAGCGGGACGCGCCTCGAGTCGCGTGCTGACGTGGGCCCGAGGTAGCAGCTCGTGGGGCAAGCAGAAAAAAATGCTATAAATTAGTGGTGGTAAAGTGGCCACATCACTCAAAAAAATAGTTTGGTCAATCATCTTTATCTCATTCAACAAAAAAAAACATAAAACACACAACAAATAGAAAAAAAAAACGAGAGAGAGGAGGAATAATGATCAGGAAAAAGGAGAAAGGAAGGAGAAAGAATGAGAGAAACTGAGAGGGAGAGAGACTGACAACTCAAGAACGCAAGGTGAGCTAAGTTGTTTTGGCGTTATTGATTTTGCTGTCGTTGTTGTTGTGTTGTCAGCTGTTGTTGATGCAGTTAGTAGCCATGGAGGTTCGGCCTCCATGGCCGAGAGAGATGTGGGGGAGATGGAAGGAGTATCTCCCCTGCCATCAAAACCCGTTGGGGCTGGGGTTGGGGACCAACCCCAACGTCTCAAAGAGAAAAAAAAATTTTAAAAAATAAAACTCTGGTGAAAATGATGATGGAGCCGGGTCGGGTTAACTCGGACCCACTTCAATATATATATATATATATATATATTTAATTATTTATATTTAATTAAATTAAACATATTTTGAATATATAATAAATTCCAGAAAATAGATAAAAATATGAAAAAACAAGTTCAGGAAAATCCCATGAAAATAGATAAAAATATATTTGAGACCCAAATCAATAACACTTCAATATTTCTATAAAAAGTGAAGAATTCGGGAGTTGGCCGAGGCGTTATACCGTGGTTTTACCTCGAAAAATGCAAAATTGAAAAATTGGTCACGAACTCGATTTTGACCGATGTCGACCAATTTAGGAATGTTAAATCATTAAACTTGAATCTAAATTGATAAATTTTTAAATGTTAAGACTGTAAAAGAGCTATTACGGGGTTTTGGGGCGTACATCAACGCGATAGAAGCCGTATAGCTTAGGAATTGATGTGTGTATGTAAGTAAATTGATTGAGACATTTATTTACATTTCGTTCCATTTATTTATTTATTCTCAATTATTCGAACTGAATTGCCTTTGAATTCCATATGTTATGACTTGTTCAGTTTCTCATTTTATGATGTTGTTCATAGCATACTTTGTTGTATATATCATTGATTCCAATTCCTATACTTTGTCATGTTGATTGTTGTGTGTGGAAGTGAGTGATATAGCATGCCATTAGGATAGTTTGTTTATTTTGACTCCAATCCTTTGCGCATTAGTCTGCTATTACATCTCTTGGATTCCAATGTTGTGTCATTTTTGAATATGAAAGTGGTTCTTGTGGTTAGGGTCATTTGATTATAAAATTCAGCTTTCATACAGGGGTCACTAGACTTGTCGGGATGTTAGGGGATTTCTCCACTACCTTGCATGACACACGGAGTAACATGCCTTGAACGGGGTAATCGAACCTCGGGGTTTGTTGGAGCAAGAATAACTTGGGTGAACATGACGAGTTTTAAAACCCGGGTATATTAGCAAGTATACATTCCGGTGACGACTAATTCATTTGGAATAGAAAATACATAATCGTTCGTACGACCTTTTGACATTATGATATAAAGCTCAAACTTGTATTGAAATGATATAGAGCAGAGCTCAAATTGTAGTGGACAGGCTGATGTGATGAAGATCACAGCTGACCGACCCTAATCCATTACTACTTAGCCTTGAGTCAGTTTCATATTTGGTTAACTCAAGTATTTCTTTGCATGATGTTTCTTTCAACATAGTTTCTATTTAAATTTTGTCATTTGATACTTGTTGCCTATTTGGGAATGTGGATCGATGTCTCTCAGTATTACTTAAATAATTTATGTACTCGCCGTCTAGTTTGTAATGATGGGTGCAGATCAGCCGAGTAGTAGACCAGGCAAAGAGAAGATTGGTGACTACCTCTAACCCGGTGGAGGACTGTTACGGCATACCTTCGTACGTTTTGTATTATTTTGTATTACATTTTTATGTACATGCTATTTTGCCTTTTGGGTTGAGTGATAGGAATATAAGACTAGACACATATTATATATATCACCATTTTTGTTTATATATGCATGTGATCACTATTTCCTGGTTTTTCCACAATAGGTTAGGCTTTATGTCCCACTAGTAACTTAAAAAGACTTCTGTTGAATAATTGGTTAAATAAGAAAAAATTTAAGTAACTCTGATTTATAGACAACCATAGGTTAGTCACTAGAACAATTAAGTTAATTGTAGGTGGTATCATAAATGATAGGTGTTTAACTAAGGCCGACTAGTTCTTTGTTAGGTCTTATATGAGATATTAGGGCTTAATTAAGAGATTAGGTTGGGCGATGCCCTTATTTGTAATTGGGGTCGTCACACGTTGCGTGGATTACTCGGTTGACCCGGACACGAGAATCGAGAAAATATGTTATATATAGATGGTGGTCGTATATATGTGGTGTTTAAATTTATTATTATTATATCGCACTGCATGTGTGTATGTTGATATCGGGCAAGGTTATGTGATGGGTTTCGCATGGAAAGGCGTGTCGACGCGGGTGTCGAGTAGGTGAACTACGGGTACACTAGGAAACTCCACTAATTCACATTAAGATGATTAGTTGATGAGTTAAAATACGTAATGTAACCATAGGCTAAGTTAATTCAATTAAAATGATAGGATATGGTGTACCTTGAGTTTCGTTAGTCGAGGGTTAGTGGAACCAGAAGTTGATAATTTTTTGTGACTAAAAACATTAACCATAGATATTATGTGAGGCTAAGCTAAGGAGAATAAATTCAATGAATCAAGGCCTATAGTTTGAGTAAATTAATTGGAAAGCATAGGATTATTCTTGAGATATACAATAGCATATCTAAGAGTCGGGTGAGTACTAAAATGGTGTCACTTAAGGTTGAGTTAATGGGGTTAGTAGGATATATGGTAAGAAGTGGACCATTAGATAGTCATCGGGATACATAAATTCATGGAGATAAAGGGCTAAGAAACACTCTCACCTTAATAAATATGCCAAGTTGAACAAACCATGCAAAAATTTAAGCAAAAACCAACTAAATTGCTGGGAAATCGAGAGGAGAAGGATTTGTTGCTAGAATTAGAGCTGGACAACAGCAAATTGGAGGAATTAAACTTAGGTAATCATTTTCATCATCTCCTCTATCTAATGAACTCATTTTGGGAGTTTTGATGGAAAATCGAATTTAAGGGTTCGATCACTGATTTTTGGTGATGTGTTGATGAATTATCTGTTAAATGATCATTTTCAATAAGGAATTATCAATGGTTTTGATTGAATTGGAGTTTTGATGAAATTGGGAAAACTAATGAATTTATGAGATTTGTGGAAATTGCTCAAATTTTTGTTTTAAGGTTGTTCTAATTGTTGTTTTGGGTCAATTTGATATGGAGAGGGTGTTAAATGGGATTTAGTTAGCTAATTGGGGACTTTGGGACATAATTTTCGAGATGAAAATTCTGTCACATAGGGCAATTAGCGCGCTTGATAAGTCAGTATTTATATATATTTAGTAGTTTAATTTAGTATATTTAATTATGCAAAGTATCTAAAATATATATTTAATTATATTTTTTTGGTCTTTTTAGGTGAAATTGAGTGCGCAGTTGAATTCGTGGCGAAAAATACTCAAAATGGAGTATTTACATGCATTGATCGTATGTCGGACAGTTTGTCTCGAGTTACGCATTGCACGGTGGGTAGAATAGGAGACAACATATTTCAACCAATTATAGACTGCCACGTCTGCGTACATCTTCTCTCGACCAATCACGTCTCGCCATCTCAGCGATTCTCCATCACAGCGGCGACCAACATCACGTTCCAGCAACTGGCACATGGCGCGTTCTTACCCTTTCCAAGCATGTCACCCATTTTCTCTCCTCCAATCACATCCAGCCACATCAGCGCCACACATCATCAACACAACACAGCGAGCCCATCGTTTCTTCTCCTTGCACAGTAGTTGTTGATCTGCCTCAGGATGTGCGTCCACACAAGCTTTCAGATTTTCGCACAAACTTGTGCAATTCTTCACCGCCTATTATGCGCGCCACGTTTCACGCTCCCACTACGCCACAACACGTCATTAGCACTCCTCTCGGCCAATCAGACGACGACACGTTAGCGTACCCTGACCAGGCGGACCAATCGCGTTGCAACACATGGCGGACACCTATTTTCAAGCCAAAAAAATCATACGATGCTCCCCGGCGCACGAGTCACCTCCCCAACCCCCAAAATTAGTTTCTCTCACCTCCCGAGATCAATTTTTAGTAGTTTTATATATTAGGAACTTATGTATTATTATTTGGGAGGACCGACTATTATTATTTGGTTATCGACTTTCTTCGACGACGACGTTCGGCTAATCAACTCCTTGCCTAGGTCGGAGGGGAAACAAGTCGGGATCATGGATTCATAACATATTATGTGAGATCTTTTATTTTATTATTTAATTTAGTTTAAATTCTCCTATTTCATCGTTGTTGGTTTTAATAAATATGGTTTAGATCTAGGGTGTGTATGTGACTTATGCATATTTTTAAGTGGGCAATCTATAGTTATTTGGACCATTAGTATCCGTGTAATTGTGTTTTCGGACCAATAAAGTGACAAACAATCACTAGTTTGATATCAAACCCTTTTGGTTATTGAGTGTGCAACAATTGAATCTAGGTTAAATCGGAAGCGGATACGATCTGGTTATTTAGGATTAGTGTTCCCACATACCCATTTTACTGCGGTTAGTGTGTTAAACCCGATTGGCGGATGTCTAGGGTTATACATTAATTAGGGAAGTTGTTAGTGGCAGACGTCTTAGCTATTGAGATTATGGGAATGAGTAATTTCTGGCGGATGTCGATTTTCTATAGCTAATCTGGGAGAATTTAAATTAATGACTTTTTAGGAAAGATTGAAGACCATAATTGCCATTGAATCTTGATCCTGATTTGTGAAACTGTAGACTTAGTTGTTACTTAGGTATTAATTAATTGTTTTGAAAATTAGTTTAGTTATTTTATTTATTTATTTAGTTAGATTAGTTAGTTAAATTAATTTATTTTAAAACCCTCGATTGTCCTTTTTTGTTGTTTTTAACCTAAGAAAGACTATCAATCTTTGTGGGATCGACCCTTTGCCACTATTTTACAAAATAGTAGGTTTAGGAAACTTTACTTTATTGACACATTCGGCGTGCGTCAGCGCTAATGAGGAAAATTAGCACGCTAATGATTCTAGGCAGAAACTCTAATTTAGTTTTACGATTAGCCCGCTAATAACCCCTATTAACGCACTAACTCAACACCACAAATTCGATAAAAATGTGTTTTAATAACGTAGCTAGTTGAAACCCACTTTTAACCCACCAATTCTTAGATTTACTATTTTTAACTTGTTTTGAATTAATTAACCTAATAAAAGACTATTTAATAATTTTTAGGTTTTGAAATAAATATTGGTTTTAAGAGTTAATAGATACTAAATTAATCTTAAACTCACTATATTTGAATTGAGAAGACACAGAACTCTAGGATATCGGGTATCAGGAGCTAGTCGGGTCTGATTTAGGAATCTGAGGAAGTCGGAGCGCGGATTGAGGTGCGTAAAACCCTTGAGAATGCTTCACAGAATTCAGTTCATTTTTCTTATGCATGTGATAGGTGCCGAACTATTTTCCTTTACCGGTTTGTCTAACTGATTAATCAATTTCTCGAGGTCTTACATCGGGATGTGTGGACGGACTTGGGTACACTATACCATAGCACGTGTGATCATGTCCTCGGTGAATTGCGACCTGAACCGCACCAATGCGCGCGTGTAGGTGTCTCAGCGGATTTGGTCAACGCCGCAAGGACTAAAGACAAGACAGTGGAGGTGGTGGTAGAAGCCCCTGGAAAGATCTTTAGCTCCGAAGTATGGTATAATATGATACATGCGACACATCCTCGAGTTTTCATCAAGGATATTTATGTGTATATTAACTAAATTGTGGTGTGTTTACATTCTCGTTTATATCATTAACTGCTATTATGCCATATTTTCGAGCATGTTTGGTCTATATGTACTAGTTGTTAATCTCTGTTTGTTTGATTATTATATGTTGCGTTGTAATAACTGTCATGGTATGCTGCCTGAATCTTTTGTATTGTCCTTTATTCATGTAAGTATGTATTTTTGTTGCCAGATAGCATACATGCATGATTTATACTTCTATTTGATTTCTTGCTGAATATTGTATGGACTTCTCTCGGGAATTTACTCACTGGACTCGTCACTATATTTGTTGGGTGACTAAGTGCAGACTTTTCTACGAGTAGCGACAAAAGAAAATCTTGGGTGACTATCTCACTTTGCTGACGGTCTTGGACATACTCGTATGTGTTTATATTATTTTGATATTTTTGTTTTTATTTTGGTTAGTGGGAGACTTGAGATGACCTTGTACATGTATATACCATCTATTATGGTATTGTCGCTTATATACAGAGTATTTTTTCGAGTTTTCCACAGTAGGACATGCTCGTATAGATAATGTTTATCATGTTAAATTACTTTGCCTAATTGCATCAATTAAAGCTTCCGGTGATTTAAATTAACTTGTAAGATACAACCCACTAGTATGATTAGGATTATAATAAACTACAAATTAATTAACCTATTAAATATTTAACTACTTAAAGAGAATATGTTAAGAGAATATGAAAATCCACTAACTAATTTAATAAAATACACGTGGACACGAATTTCGAGATAAGAAAATGATGGGCAGGTGTCGGACACATGTAGTTGGGTCCACCAGGCAAGGAATGCATGGAGACACGTCACCCCGGGGCGACAGGGTCGCCACATTGGTCCAACCATGATGAATCGTATATCGCGATCGGTGTGCGTCCTCAAGAATGTTGTCCCTAAGCTTCGATACCCCTGGTATCCACAAACAACCCCTCTGTCTCAAGCACCTGTCTGAACCCTCAAACCACTCAATGCATCCCGGATCCTAACCAGGCCACTGATCCGTAAATATTGACCGTCAGCTCTCTGCAATTCAGCAACCCACTCAATAGACACTGTAGGAACTCGCATCCGACAACAAATCTGTAGTTCAGCAATAGCATCTATCACACACAACACCGACGCTGCCTCAAGTAACCGATGCTCATGTGTCATATGCCACAGTATCGTTTGGCTCTCAATACCGCTCTTGCTCAGAGCATCAGCTATAACATTCGCCTTACTCGGATGATACTCAATTGCCAATTCATAGCCCTTCAATAACTCGAGCCATCTCCACTGTGGCATGTTCAACTCCATCTGAGTGAATAGGTACCTTAAACTCTGGTAGTCTGTGAATAACACGAACCTCTCACCATACAAATAGTGCATTCAGGCCTTCAGTGCAAACACGATCGTTGCAAGCTCCAAGTCATGCACTGGATAGTTTACCTCATGAGGTCTCAACCATCGAGATAAATAAGCCACTGGGTGTCCGTCCTGCATCAACACGTAACCCAACTCAATGCCTGATGCATCAATATAAACTGAAAAACCCTTACTTGCTACAAGTAATGCCAAAACTGACGCTGAAGTCAATTTCCTCTGCAGTCCCTAAAAAGCATCCTTACACTCTTGTGACCATCCAAATCTAACATCCTTCTTGGTTAGCCTCATCAATAGTGCTACAATCATCGAAACATCCTGCACGAAGCGCCTGTAATATTCTGCCAAACCCAGGAAACTCTGGATGTCAGATACAGACTCGAGTGTCTTCTAGTCAATAATCGCCCGAATCTTTTCACTATCAACTGATATGTCCTGATCACTGATGAAATGCCCCAAGAATTTCACTTCACTCAGCCATAATGCACAATTATTGAACTTGGCATAAAGTCGGTGCTCTTTCAATGTCGCCAACACATTTCTGAGATGCCTCTCGTGCTCCACACGAGTCTTACTGTAAATCAAGATATCATCGATGAACACAATGACGTATCGATCTAGAAATGGCCTCAGCACCCTGTGCATCAAATCCATGAAGATTGTTGATGCGTTAGTCAGCCTAAACAGCATGACTGTAAACTTGAATGGTATGTACCGCATACCAAAAGCGGTATTCTCTACATCCTCCTCTCAAATCATCAACTGATGGTATCCTAATCGTAAGTCGATCTTCGAGAAGAAATTGGCCGCAGCCAATTGATCAAATAAGTCGTCAATCCTCGGAAGTGGGTAACAGTTCCACATAGTCACCTGTTCGGCTTTCGGTAGTCTACACACATACGCATCGAGCCGTCCTTCTTCTTCACAAAAAGAACTGGAGCTCCCTAAGGTGACATACTAGGGTTAATGAAACCCTTCTACAATAAGTCATCTAATTGGGTCCTCAACTCCTCGTGCTCCGATGTTGAAATCATATATGGTCTGCTATAGATTGGATGAGTCCCTAGAATTAGCTCAATGATAAACTCAACAGCTCTCAATGGTGAAAATCCTGGAAAATCATCAGGGAACACCTCTGGGAACTCGCGGACAATAGGGACATCCTCAACCTTAACCACCGTCGCAAGCTCTGGCTCAACCATAGCCGCATACGCCTCCATCTCTTGCGATGTAGCTAATCTACCTCGAGTCATAGGTAATGCAGTCGCAACTCCAACAAATGTAAACTTTGGAATCCCCTTGATTTCAAACGTCACGGTCTTGCTGAAACAGTCGATCTGTGCTTAATAAGATGATAACCAATCCATACCGAACATCACGTCGAACTCCAGATACTCTAACACTTTCAATTCAACTTATAGCTGATGTCATTCAATCTCCATAATACAATTCTAGCATCTCCGGTTAGGTTATCTTATCCCCAGCTGCAGTGCTGATAACAATATGTGTATCTAAGGTCAATGTAGGTAACCTTAACTCTCCTACCATGCGTCCAGAAATAAAAGACAGTATGCTACCAGAATCCATCATAATATGCATGGGAATACCACAAATAGATAACGTACCCTCAACAAGCTGTCTGGTTGCTTCCTTGTCCAGTTGTGCGACCCCAAAAGCTGCCATCTAGGTGTTGGGGCATGTGCCCTAGGTCAATCCATTAACTGTCTTTATGAATACTTTTAGTTAATAAAATAGAGGATTTCATTTGCTGTTTATTATAATTAATTTGCATGTTTGCATTATAATAAGATCCATGGGTATTTACATAAATATCATAAATGTCCCTAGTCGATCATTATACTGGGAACTATAATGAATTAAGACTAGTGTGAGTCTTGATTGATGATCATATGATGATTATACGTATAGGGATACGAATCAAGATCACGAATACTTGTTAGGGAACAAAGTCTTGGACCGACCCGCTATGAGAACATCACATGGATTAAGTCATAGTTGTTTCTCATGATAGGTATATATTCGAGTCCTCGACTTGAGATTACGAGAGACTTCAACATTAGGAACACAAGTGATTTGACACAATCAAACGTTGTCTTTAACCTAGGACGATTATAAAGGTTGTGATTGGTTATTGTGTGAGCAATGTGATGAAGTTGTGTAATCGAGATAGAATTTGTCCCTCTCATATAAAGAGAGATATCTAGTGGATCCCTCGATGTGTTAGGACTGTTAAAAGGCCTAGTCTAAGTGAATTGATATTGATCAATGTCACTTGGATGTTTTCGATCTACCTAGAGATCGAGACTAGTACGATTGAACATGTTGGATGACAATTCCATGCCTTATGTTTGATCAAAAGGATATCGTGTGACAAAAGGATGTTATATACACTATTGATTAGGTTGTTTCGATTTGATATTCGTACAACTTGGGTAGTCATAATGTCTTGCTAGAGGCCGCTTATGACTTGTATACCAAAATATGTTTGGTACACGCCAACGTTGTATGAGCCTATTGGGTCGCACACTAAGAATGGTTTTGCGAGATTTTAAGATGATTCAAAAAAATGAATTTTATATGATAAAATTCATGACGAAACGTCCTTGTGGTGTATTACACTTATACTTCTTTAAGTAAGGGTATATGTGTAATTTACTTAACCGTCTATATACAAGGGTTGTATAAATAGACGCTTTAAGTTAGAACAACACGAAAAAAGATTAATAGACCAAAACTCTATTTTTCGTTTTAGAAACGACTTAGGGTTTTTGGTATGCTCTGGATCGTTTTGGAGAGAAACAAAAAGATTTGGTATTCTCTCGAAGCTAGCACTTTGAATCTCGGTCGCCGTTCGTGTGTGGACTACTAGTAGAGGCGTTCGTCGTTTGGCGCGCCTTAGAGATCGATCAACCTTCGTAAAGGTATATTGCGACTGAGGTATGATTAAGTTTTTCATGGTTTAAACGTTTTTAATGGAATTAGATTCGGATCCTGTTGGGGTTTTTGTCAAAATTGTTTTGTAATCTCCGCTGCGTATGAACCCCAAAACCCAACAGTGGTATCAGAGCCATCGAGTTCGATTCCATTAAACTCATTGCATGTTTTCTTCTGATATATACATGATATATGATTGAAAGCATGTTAATAGTTGATGTATATGTGATATACATAAGTTTTCTGTGAGATTTATTATCATGTTTTGTGTATATGATACATATATTCGTGATTTAATTGAAATTAGTTTCGTGTTCTATGATCCATGATACCATTAGGTTCGATTAGGATAGTAGTTCATGATTCAATTACATGTTTGTGATTATTTGGATGAAGACCGAAATTGCAAATAATTAATTTTCGAAATTATTTATTTATAAATAATTAATTTTCGAAATTATTTATTTAAAAATAATTAATTTTCGAAATTATTTATTTATCTTGTTATATCTATTTTGTTATGAAGTTTCTATTTTATAAAGATAGATAACAAATTAGAATATGAGATAAATTTCAAGAATCTTGTTATTGGTGATATATTAGGATTCAAATATCTTAATTCCAAAATAATTAATTAATTTTCGAAATTAATTATTTATCTTGTTATATCTATTTTGTTATGAAGTTTCTATTTGATAAAGATAGATAACAAATTAGAATATGAGATAAATATCAATAATCTTGTTATTGGTGATATGCTAGGATTCAAATATCTCAAGTCCTAATTGGATTAGGATAAGATTAGTCCTAATAAGATTAGGATAAGATTAGTCCTAATAGGATTATGATAAAATTAGTCCTAATTGGATTAGGATAAGATTAGTCCTAATAGGATTAGGATAAGATTAGTCCTAATTGGATTAGGATAAGACAAGTCCTAATTGGATTAGGATAAGATTAGTCCTAATAGGATTAGGATAAGATTAGTCCTAATTGGATTAGGATAAGATAAGTCCTAATTGGATTATGATAAGATTAGTCCTAATAGGATTATGATAAGATTAGTCCTAATTGGATTAGGATAAGATAAGTCCTAATTGGATTAGGATAAGATGATTAGTTAGATGTGGGCCCGAGTTAATTAAAATGTTTTAATTGACTTAATTTTGGATAAATTAAGGGGTTAATTTATGATAATAAAAATCAGCGAAAATTATGATTTTCTATAGCTAATTTTAATTTTCGAAATTGAAATTCGTCTTCTAAAAAAAAAAAAAAAAAAAAAAGGACGCCATTTGCCCATCGTAGTCTAACTAATCCTAGCGCATGGGAATTCTTTTATTAGTGAAAAGTATAAAAAATTCCCAAATTGTTTAGTGATTGAACAAATCAATAAAATATATGATATTTCATTGTTTACATAAAATCACTAAAACTGAATAAAATCCCTCTATTAAATCTTAAGTCTCGTGCCATCCATTTTAAACACTTGTCAAGGCCTCGATCACACTAATATAGTTTCAGCCATAGTTGAGTGTATTGTGTTATCTTGGTGAGACAAGTTGGGTAAGAGTTACCTGAATGTTTAAAATGGTCCGACTTAATAAAGCCATCAAAATAGTTTTGAGCTTTAGGCAAATTATGAGATAAAAACATGTTAAGACATAAGATGTCCCATATCTCATAAAAGGATCTAAAAATTACATAAGATGTAATTGGTAACTGTTACCTACCTAAATAATCTAGTTCTGTGTTTCATGCCATAGTTGTCATAGAATTAGGTGAAATATGGATTTTAGTCCCCTAAATAAACAGTATGTTTCAGGAGGGTTGTTAATTTAGTGGGAGCCTATTCCTCTATACTAAAATAAACTTTGCATAATCTTTATTGTAGATAAATGGCATTTTCAAGTAACAATAATCCCTTGTCACTGCGATCCATCCTTGAGAAGGATAAGCTATCTGGGACTAACTTTCTTAAGCGGTTCGAAACTTGAGAATTGTTCTTAAGCATGAACGCAAGTTGTATGTCTTGGATGCTCCAATCCCCGAGGACCCACCACCAATGCTACGAAAAGTGTGAAGGATGCGCATAGTAAGCATGTCAACGATTCTCGATGTTGCATGTATTATGTCGGCAACTATGGTTCTGAACTTCGAAGGACATGAAACGATGGAAGCCTACGACATGGCTGTAATGCTTATTGAAGGAAATGTTCCAACAGCAAGCTAAGCAAGAAAGGTTCGAGATAGTCAAGAACCTACATTCTTGCAAGATGACTGAGGGTGTGTCAGTTAGTCCTCATGTTCTGAAGATGAAGGGCTATGTTGACCAGCTTGATAGACTCGGATTTCCCATAAGCCAAGAGTTGGCTACGGATTTGATCCTGAATTCATTACCGGAGAGTTACTCACAATTTGTGATGAACTACAATATGAATAATATGGATAAATCAATTTCAGAGTTGCATTTGATGCTCAAGACTGCTGAACGAAAATATCAAGAAACCCTCTAGCAATATGTTGATGGTCTAAAAGGGAAAGGGAATAAAGAAGAAAAGCAAAGACAAGGCTAGAATTGCCAAGGCTGTTGCTGCACATGCGCAAAGCCCATGAAACAAGTGAAGCCCCAGCCTGTTCCTGCTTCAAAACACCCAAAAGAAAAAGGAAGAAAATTGTCATTTCTGTAATCAAACCTATCTTTGGCATTGTCGTCTCGGGCACATAAATGAAAAACGCATAACGAAGCTCCATAAAGATGGACTTCTAGATTCATTTGATTTAGAAACATATGAAACGTGCGTATCTTATTTACTGGGCAAGATGACTAAAAGTCCCTTTACTGGACACAGTGAAAGGGCAAGTGATTTATTGGGTCTAATACATACCGATGTATGCGGTCCTATAAACACAATGGCTAGATAAGGTTATCAAGTACTTCATTACATTTAATGATGATTTCAAAGAGATATGGTTATGTATATCTTATGACACATAAAGTGAATCATTTGAGATGTTTCGAACGTTTCAAAATGAAGTGCGAATCAACTTGGTAAAACTATCAAAACACTTCGATTAGATCGAGGTGGTGAATATTTAAGCCAAGAATTTGATAATCATCTTAGAAATTGTGGGATTGTCTCCCAATTGACTCCACCAACAACTCCACAATGGAATGGAGTTTCGAAAGGAGAAATCGAACCTTATTAGATATGGTTCGATCTATGATGAGTCATGCAGATCTTCCATTATCCTTTTGGGGTTATGCATTACAAACTGCAGCTTTCACTCTAAATCGAGTTCCTTCTAAAGCGGTTGATAAAACACCATATGAGATATGGTACGGGAAGAGACCTAGTTTGTCTTTTCTTAAGATTTGGGGTTGTGAGGCTTACGTAAAGCGACAAGTCTCGAAAAACTAGCACCTAAATCGACAAGTGTTTATTTGTGGGGTATCCTAAGGAAACAAAAGGATATTACTTTTATAATCCCATTGAGAACAAAGTGTTTGTTGCTCGTTATGGTGCCTTTATGGAAAAACAGTTTATTTCAAAAGACACTAGTGGGAAAGAAATAAATCTTGAAGAAGTTCAAGAATCACGAGGTAAACACTGAACCGCTCTTGGAAGTTCAACAACGTTCGAACCGTTGAACCTCCACAAGTGACACAAGGCCCACGTAAATCTAGTAGGGTAAGACATGAGCAGAGAGATTCGAATTTCTCATTGCGATAGTCGTGATGTGTTGCTTATAGACCAAAATGAGCCCACCACTTATCGGGAGGCTATGTCTGGACCGGACTCGGATAAATGGCTAAGTGTCATGAACTCGAGATGCAATCCATGTATGATAACCAAGTTTGGAACTTGGTTGATTTACTTGAAGGTGGTAAGACCATTGGATGTAAATGGGTTTTCAAGAAGAAAAGCCGACATGGATGGCAAAGTGCATACTTTTAAAGCAAGACTTGTAGCAAAAGGTTTCAGAGCGGACTCAAGGTGTTGATTATGATGAAACTTTTTCGCCAAGTAGCCAGCCATGCTTAAATCCATAAGAATTTTAATTGCCATTGCTTGCATATTATGACTATGAAATATGGCAAATGGATGTAAAAAAACATTTCTTAATGGAAAGCTGCTTGAGGACGTGTATACGACACAACTTTGAAGGTTTTGTACATCCCTGAGAATTCTAGGAAGGTATGCAAGCTTCAAAGATCCATTTATGGATTAAAGCAAGCTTCTCGGAGTTGGAATCTTCATTTTGATGAAGCAATCAAGGATTTTGGTTTTATTAAGAACGAAGATGAGCCTTGTGTATACAAGAAGGTCGAGTGGGAGTGTAGTTGTTTTTCAGTCTTGTATGTTGATGATATATTACTCATTGGAAATGACATCCCAACATTGCGAGAATGTCAAGTCTTGGTTAGGGAAGTGTTTCTCAATGAAAGACTTAGGAGATGCGACCTATATCCTAGGGATAAAGATCTATAGGGATAGATCTAAAAGGCTAATCGGTCTAAGTCGAGTGCTTACATAGACAAGGTCTTGAATAGGTTCGGTTGCAAGACTCTAAAAGAGGATTGTTGCCAATGTCTCATGGGATAAGTCTCAAGAAGACTCAATGTCCTAAGACAAATGATGAGCGAGACCGTATGAATAAGATTCCATATGCATCACTATTGGATCTATCATGTATGCCATGTTATGCACTCGACACGATGTATCATATGCTTTGAGCACTACAAGCAGATATCGGTCAGATCCGGTGAGAGTCATTGGATAGCAAGTAAAGAACATCCTTAAGTACTTAAGAAGGACTAAGGAAGTGTTCTTGGTCTATGGAGGTTTTGAAAATGATCTAGTTGTAAATGGTTACACAGATGCAAGTTTTCAAACTAATATAGATGATTTTAGATCGCGATCTGGATATGTGTTTACTTTGAATGGGGGTGCGAAGAAGTGGAAAAGTTCGAAAAGAGCGTGGCAGATTCTACAACAGAAGCGAGTATATTGCGGCGTCCGATGCAAAGCAAAAGGAGGCGATTTGGATCAAAAAGTTCATTTCGAACTAGGTGTGGTTCCAAGTATTGCTAACCCTGTTTGTTTGTATTGTGACAATAACGGGGCAATAGCACAGGCCAAGGAACCTAGATCACATCACAGATCCAAACATATACTCAGGCGTTTTCATCTCATTAGAGAAATTATTGAGAGGGGAGACGTAAAGATTTGCGGAGTACCTAATGAAGACAATGTTGTGGATCCATTGACAAAAGATCTTCCACAAGCAAAACATGATGGTCATGTTAGATCATTATGCATTAGATGCATGTATGATTGGCCCTAGTGCAAGTGGGAGATGTTGGGGCATGTGCCCTAGGTCAATCCATTAAGCGTCTTTATGAATACTTTTAGTTAATAAAATAGAGGATTTCATTTTTGTTTATTATAATTAATTTGCATGTTTGCATTATAATAAGATCCATGGGTATTTACATAAATATCCTAAATGTCCCTAGATCGATCATTATCTTGGGAACTATAATGAATTAAGACTAGTGTGAGTCTTGATTGATGATCATATGATGATTATACGTATAGGGATACGAATCAAGATCACGAATACTTGTTAGGGAACAAAGTCTTGGGCCGACCCGCTATGAGAACATCACATGGATTAAGTCATAGTTGTTTCTCATGATAGGTATATATTCCAGTCCTCGACTTGAGATTACGAGAGACTTCAACATTAGGAACACAAGTGATTTGACACAATCAAACGTTGTCTTTAAGGACGATTATAAAGGTTGTGATTGGTTCTTGTGTGAGCAATGTGATGAAGTTGTGTAATCGAGATAGAATTTGTCCCTCTCATATAAAGAGAGATATCTAGTGGATCCTCGATGTGTTAGGCTGTTAAAAGGCCTAGTCTAAGTGAATTGATATTGATCAATGTCACTTGGATGTTTCAGATCTACCTAGAGATCGAGACTAGTACGATTGAACATGTTGGATGACAATTCCATGCCTTATGTTTGATCAAAAGGATATCGTGTGACAAAAGGATGTTATATACACTATTGATTAGGTTGTTTCGATTTGATATTCGTACAACTTGGGTAGTCATAATGTCTTGCTAGAGGCCGCTTATGACTTGTATACCAAAATATGTTTTGGTACACTGCCAACGTTGTATGAGCCTATTGGGTCGCACACTAAGAATGGTTTTGCGAGATTTTAAGATGATTCAAAAAAATGAATTTTATATGATAAAATTCATGACGGAAACGTCCTTGTGGTGTATTACACTTATACTTCTTTAAGTAAGGGTATATGTGTAATTTACTTAACCGTCTATATACAAGGGTTGTATAAATAGACGCTTTAAGTTAGAACACACAGAAAAAAGATTAATATACCAAAACTCTATTTTTCGTTTTAGAAACGACTTAGGGTTTTTGGTATGCTCTGGATCGTTTTGGAGAGAAACAAAAAGATTTGGTATTCTCTCGAAGCTAGCACTTTGAATCTCGGTCGCCGTTCGTGTGTGGACTACTAGTAGAGGCGTTCGTCGTTAGCGGCGCCTTAGAGATCGATCAACCTTCGAAAGGTATATTGCGATTGAGGTATGATTAAGTTTTTCATGGTTTAAACGTTTTTAATGGAATTAGATTCGGATCCTGTTGGGGTTTTTGTCAAAATTGTTTTGTAATCTCCGCTGCGTATGAACCCCAAAACCCAACACTAGGCCCTATCTCTAGCCTGCTCTGTCTATGATGGTAGTGGTGCTAGTTTGGTACAATCTGCCACAATATTTCCAACCTGACCGCATCGGTAACATGTACGAGTCTCTAATTGTAAGAACTGTTATGACTTTGTGCTGACCCTGGCCTCGACTCTGGCCTCTCTTACCTCTATCATGCCTATAATGTTGTCTAAGCTGATCAACTGGTGTAGAAGCCGTAAAATAGGGAACACGTATTTCACAATATGTCACCTGGCAATCATCACGTCGATCTCGGTCCTCACGATGATCTCTGTCGCCTCTGCGACCCTGATCAGACTGTCAATCACCTCGACGAAGTCTCTGGCCCTATCTCAGCCGGACTCGGTCTCTCCTCTGTCTATTCGGTCTCTGATCAGACCGAGAACTCGAAGCTGGTTGACTCTGCAACGTAGCCTGGATCGCTAATCGACTGGCTCTCTGAACCAGGTATGTTTCGTGTGCGAGGGACATGTCGTGACTCTTTGTCAGTGTACGAACTCCACTTGACACAACCGTGCTTGCAATCATCTCATCCAGACCTCGAACAAAATAGTATATCTATAGTCGATCTGTACCTGCTATGTCCATAAAGTGCGATAATAGATATTGATATTGTTGAGTTTTGGGGTTTATACGCAGTGGAGATTACAAAATAATTTTTACAAAAACCCCAACAGGATCCGAATCTAATTCCATTAAAAACGTTTAAACCATGAAAACTTAATCATACCTCAATCGCAATATACCTTCTCGAAGGTTGATCGATCTCTAAGGCGCGCAACGACGAACGCCTCTACCGGTAGTCCACACACGAACGGCGGCTGAAATTCAAAGTGCTAGCTTCGAGAGAATACCAAATCTTTTTGTTTCTCTCCAAAACGATCCAGAGCATACCAAATACCCTAATTCGTTTCTTAAACGAAAATAGAGTTTCGGCCTTTTAATCTTTCGTACGTGTTTTCTAACTTAAAGCGTCTATTTATACAACCCTTGTATATAGACGGTTAAGTAAATTACACATATACCCCTACTTAAAGAAGTATAAGTGTAATACACCACGAGAACATTTCTGTCATGAATTTATCATATAAAATTATTTTTTTTGAACCATCTTAAAATCTCGCAAAACCATTCTTAGTGTACGACCCAATAGGCTCATACAACGTTGGCAGTGTACCAAAACACATTTTGGTATACAAGTCATAAGCGGCCTTTAACAATACATTATAACTACCCAAGTTGTACGAATATCAAATCGATACAACCTAATCAATAGTGTATATAACATCATTTTGTCACACGATATCCTTTTGATCAAACATAAGGCATGTAATTGTCATCCAACATATTCAATCGTACTAGTCTCGATCTCTATGTAGACTAGAAACATCCAAGTGACTTTGATCAATATCAATTCACTTAGACTAGGCCTTTTAACAGTCTAACACATCGAGGGATCCACTGGATATCTCTCTTTATATGAAAGGGACAAATTATATCTTGATTACACAACTTCATCACATTGCTCACACAGTAACCAATCACAACCTTTATAATCGTCCGGTTAAAGAAAACGTTTGATCGTGTCAAATCACTGTATTCCTAATGTTGAAGTCTCTGGTAATCTCAAGTCAGATGACTGAAAAATATACCTATTATGAGAAACAACTATGACTTAATCCATGTGATGTCCTCATAGCTGGTCGATCCAGTACTTTGTTCTCTAACAAGTACTTGTGATCTTAATTGTATCCCTATACGTATAATCATCATATGATCATCAATCGAGACTCACACTAGTCTTAATTCATTATAGTTCCCAGGTATAATGATCGACTATGGACATTTAGGATATTTCGTAAATACCCATGGATCTTATTATAATGTAAACATGCAAATTAATTATAATAAACAACAAATGAAATCCTCTATTTTATTAACTAGAAGTATTCATAAAGACAGTTAATGGATTGACCTAGGGCACATGCCCCAACAGGTACCTCTTCACGTACACCATGACGGACATATCACCCTGAACCAATGACAAAAAACTCATCCTTCAATCGGCCACTGACCTCCAAAAACAACATTCAAAACTATGTATATACATATCCGTATGTATATACTCGTCCATAAACAGCATTCAAAACTATGTCCAAGTAGTCACAGCTGGATGAGTCGCGATATAAGTAGTCCACCATACTGCTGCATCAACTCTCAAGCAAAAACTCGATAATCTCGGCCGATTAATCTCCTCAACCCGAAGCAAGTCATGTAGTCGCTCATGAGATAAAAGCTACCTCTCGGCTATCTATGGATCCCCGGCTGCATAACATTATCCCGGCTAGAACCTAATAAAATCCTTCATCTTCTTAGCCTCAATTGTCATCAAACTCCCTCAAGTAGACGCTACTGCTGGCTGCTTGGTAGTCACAGGTGTAAGAACCACTGCAGTATTCACTGGTACTGCTACTGCCGCAACCCTCTCGGCCAATGTCTCAAATACAGCTGCTTGCACTTGAGTCTTAGCGGTAGTAGGAGCTACAACTGCCTGAGTAGTAGTCATCGGTGCAACCATAACGGTAGTAGGCACTGTAGTAGTCTCCCGGGCATCTCGAGCTCTCATCATGTCTATCAGTAATGTGAATCTATCATCCATAGTCTGCGCCAATGACTACAACGTCAAATTCGACCTATTCAGATCACTAGTATCTTCGATCTCAGGCTGAGTATCATCTGAATTAGGGCTGGCAAAAATACGGGAACGGACAAAAAGGGGACTGGACACCTATTTTGAAAATGATTAAAGTTGGTGCCCAGTTCCGGTCCCGTTTTCAAAACGGGCATTATTTTTTTGTCCAGTCCCGTATGTTTGTAAAACATACGGGACTCGTTTTGCCCATTTTTTTTTAAAATATGATTAAATATTTTATTTATCAATTATCTTAAAAAAAACCCTCAACTACAACTACAAGTCTACAAGTTTACAACTACAAGTCACCAATTACCAAAAAATAAATACATCATATCACAATTTTTTAATTTTCAATATAAACATCACAAAAATTTTAAAAAAAGAGATATCACCTCAAATTCTCAATAATCCAAATTACCAATTCGACCTATTCTAATCCCAGACCGAGAAAGGAGAGTGAGAGCGAGCGGAGCGAGAGCCGAGCGTGCGTGAGGAAAGAGAAGAGTGAGAGCGCGCAGAGCGAAGAGAGAGAGAGGTCGAGCGGGAGTGCAGAGACGACGGTTGGCGGAGAGAGTGAGAGGCGGACGGAGGCAGAGAGTGAGACTCGGGCGTGCAGAGACGACGGTCGACAAAGAGAGTGAGACTCGGGAGTGCAGAGACGACAGTCGCAGAGAAAGCGAGAAAGCGGACGGAGACGAGAGAGAGTGAGACGGGAAGAAGGAGAGACGACGGTCGGCAAAAGAAAGTGAGAGGCGGACGGAGCGCAGAGAGAGAGAGTGCAGAGACGACGAGGCAGAGATGACGGTCGACGGAGTCGTGCGTGAGGAAGAGAGAGTGAGAGGCGGACGGAGGAGCGTCGTGCGTGGCCGTGAAACGCGAGGCGATGAGAGACGACCGTGAGGCGGTGAGAGGCGGAGTGAGGCGGAGCCGTTAGGGTTTCTAGGTTTGTTTCAGAGACAGAGAGTAGAGAGACAGATGACGATGAGAATGACTGAATAAGATAAGAGAAAATGAAATGATAAATCATAAAGTTAAAAACTTTAAATAGTGAAATTACTTATATGCCCTTCAAATTAATCACGAACGGGTACCCGTTTTTTTGAAATTTCTGCCCGAACCCAGTCCGTATTTTTAAACGGACACAAAAATTTGTCCAGTCCCGTATGTTTGTCAAAAAAATATTGTCCGATCCCGTTTAAACGGACCCGGACAAAACGGGCAAAACGGGATCGGGCATATTTTGTCAGCCCTAATCTGAATGTTATCCATCCATTGGTATCTGCATCGAAGAACGTACGTCTAATCAGTCTCAGTACATATATATATATATATATATATATATATATATATATATACGTGTATCATATGTATTATACAACCAAAAATAAAACATATATATCCCTGATTTCTACCCATCTCACCTCACTTCCCAACTAGGACTCTAGTCAATTCCTATGGGTTTCCACATCTAAAGTTTAGTCATCAAGTTTATTCTCAAATTAAACCACAAATGTAATTGTATCAGAGTTAACTTTCAATTCCTCGAGGTTCACTAACCTTGCTCTGATACCAAAATGTAACGGCCCATTTTCCAAATGGACCGCCACGGGGGCCAATGCGAGCCCACAACCTGGCCTATCAGCGCCAGCTGTGTCCCACATGTTATCTCATCCACCATTTGATCATATAAACAACAATTTATTGTCTAAATTGTTATTGAACTCAAGTCGTCTGTTAAGATCGTTTTAAACTATAATATATCCCAGCGGAAGTCTTTTATCATGACAGTCAAAATATAAAACATTATAGTCATGCATTTAACTCTGATACATAGTGTGAAAAACTCATATATCATCATAGACCAAAAATACACATCAATGCATCAAAATATTAAAAGTATAAATTCCTAAGGTATCTAACAATCCATATAGGATTCACACAAGCACCTCAAGAATTTGTACCAAAAGATAAAGAAAGTTGAGGTAATTGTGAGTCTCACCTTGCTTTGATGAATCAACCTCTTCAAGCTCCTCAAATGATCAAATTTGACACCCTAAAACTCTTGTTTCTTGGTCTCAATTCTCGGATTGAAGATAAGGAGAGAGAAAACGTGGTGGAAACTAAAGTCAAATTGATTTTTATAGTCCAATTTGCATCTCTCCTCACTCGCGCATCTCAATGCAATCTAATGAGCACTATTTTCTCATTTTCCTACCTCTAATGACTCCAAATATGACATCAATGACACACTTGCCCTTGTTCTTAACCCAAAAAGTCATCTTTCGGGTGTTCCGACGCTCGGTTTCGCGTCTCGAAATGCGACATACGCGTACTACCATGTCTCTAACTATCAAATAGGCACTACATATTGTTATTTAACTCATTTTATTCATTTCATGCGTGTATTATTTCTCTCGACCTACTATTTAGTCTTTTAGACTACCCGGTACCTGCGTCGACACGCATATCAAGGCGAATACTTAACATACGGTCTCGCACGTCAAATGTAATATAATTACACACATTGCGGTTTCATTTACTCTATTTCAATATAAACATCGCAAATTAAGCAAATCAACACACAAATAACTATTTACTTAGCTTCAAGCGTGCACTAACTTAGCTATGGGTCCCGCAAGCGTCCAAGCTATCAACACGTCTGCAACGTCATTAATAACGACGAATTAAATTTATGCCATTACATTTTTCTTTTAAGGATAACATATTAGTTTTGAACTAAACTTTATGGGGCACCATGGTAACAAAAGAACCAATATATTTTTTCCCTTTTTTAAATCAAGTGGAGAGACATCTAAAGTTGACAATCTTTCTCTATTAATTGTTAAGGCTTCATCTCGTGAGGAAGCCAGACCCTGAGAATCTCCAACTCAAGGAGTTGATATTGATTATAATTCTCTTGAAAAATATCTGGGCTTGCGTACTCGATATGACAATATTCCTGCAATGCGCGAGATGAAATTAGACGAAAATATATAAAGATGGGTCCTTGTCAACTTAAGTTGTCAGAATACCCACGAATCCTATTCAGAAATTAATATCGTTGCTTTCAACTAAAATGATTTGAAAAAATTCAATGGTTAGAGTATTCTCCTTCAAAGGACGTGATATTTTGTTTCTCATGTTACCTTTTTGAAAATGGTAATACACCTCAATGCACATTAACTAATGAAGGATTTAGAAATTGGAAAAGAGTCAATCAAGGGGTTATTCCATTCTTGATACATATGGGAAATATCAATTTGCCACATAGAAATTCCATACAATCTGTTAAGGATTTGTCGAATGTTACTCGACACATTGACATAGTGATAAATGCACAAACTTCAGAGGATATTAAAAAAAAATCGGTTGCGGCTTAAGGTTACAAGTGAGGTTGTCCGATGGCTTCATTTACAAGGATGGACATTTATAGGTCATCGTGAAGGTTTAATTTTAGAAAATCGAAGAAATCTCATAGAAATGTCAAAGCTTATGAGTAGATTAAATGTTAATATTAAAGATGTTATACTCGACAATGCTCCAGAGAATGCAAAGTACACCTCACCAAATATTCAAAAAGAGATTTTACATATTATGGCTAACATGGTGAGAAAAAGATTCGCGAAGAAATTGGAGATATAAAGTTTCGTCTATTAGTTGATGAAGACAAGGATGTAGTAGGCAAAAAAAAAAAAATGGTAATTGTGTTGAGATTCGTAGATGCTCAAAACTCAATTAAAGAGTGTTTTTTATATCGTACAAGTCGAAAACACCGCTGCTTCAACACTTAAGAAAAGTGTATGTAACTATCTTGCTCGGTATAACTTACTTATAGATGACTTGCGTGGTCAAGGATATGACGGTGCTAGTAACATGCGTGGGGCATGGAATGGATTGCAAGCTTTATTTCTCAAAGACTGTCCATATGCATATGATGTGCATTGTTTTGCTCATCAACTACAATTAGCATTAGTTGCAGCTTATAAAAAGGAACCGTCGATTTGGTTACTCTTTTCAAAGTTGTATTCTATTATTAACCTTATAGGTTCTTTTCCAAAACACCTTACAGAGTTGCAAGCCTTTCAAGCTGTAGAGATTGCACGTAAAGTAGCTAATGGTGAATGTGAAACTGGTAAATGAGCTAATCAAATTGGAAGTTTACAACGAACAGGAGAAACACGATGGAGCTCTCATTTTGATTCTATTTGCAGTGTAACTGATATGTATTAGGCAACGATGCAAGTGCTTAAAAAAATGGTTAGTGATGGATCTACTGATGATATTCATGGTGAAGCAAAATGTGTTTTAATAATGATGAAAATTTTGATTTCGTATTTATGTTGCATGTAATGCATAGAATCATGGAAATTTCAAGATATGTTTTGCCGAAACTTACAAGAAAAAACTTTAGATATTCTGAATGCAATAGATTCAACTGTCACAATAAAAGTACTTCTTTTAAAATTACAAAATGAAAGCTTTGATCACCTTTTGATGTGTGTGAACTCGATTTGCATAGAGTATTAAATTGAAACACCTAATATGAATGTTTGGTATAAATAGGGCACAGGTCGTTCTTGTCAGCAAAAAAGTCTCGTCACAGTTGAGCATCATTACCACTTTGATATGTTCAATTTCGTGATTGACTATCAATTGGAAGAGTTGAGTTACAGATTCAATGATGATGCATTGGAAGTCTTTAAGTTGATATGTGTTTTACAACCAAATGATCAGTTCAAATTATTTGATGTCGATCAAATATGTATTCTTGCAAGAAAGTTCTATCCTGCTTATTTTAGTGATCAAGAAATGCATCATTTGAGATTTCAATTGGATCATTACGAGGTTGATGTACTTCACTATAAGTGTTTTCAAGATTTGTCATCAACTTCTGAATTATTAGAGATATTAATTCGAACAAATAAGTCGCATCACTACAACTTGATTAAGATATTGATTCATCTTATTTTGACTATACATATATCTACGTCATCAACGGAGTGGACATTTTCAGCTATAAACCATATTAAGACTAATTTATGAAATAGAATGGAAGAAGAATTCTTAACAGATATTGTGGTCATTCAAATTGAACGAGAAATCGCTCAAAATATCGATATAGATGAAGTAATTAATGAATTCAATTTTTTAAAGCAAAGGAGTGCGCAACTTAAATATATTTTTTTCTTCATATCCTGGTTTTTATATAATTTATTATTTAAGTATTATGTTTATTCTTTACCCAACAATATAATTTATATTTGATTCTATATTGTTTGTGTTTGCAGCTGATACATTTTTTAATGATCGGGTCATGTTTATGAAAAGTAGACATCAATTTTTTAATTACTCTCAAAATTTAAGATACTTCAATTGAACTCGTCATTCATTGATTTTATGATTTTGATTTAATCTATTACAATTTTTTGTGTTCAAATGTTTTTTTTTATTTGCTTAATAGTTTGTGGCTTAATTTATGTGATAAACAATGCTAATTTAATGTTTGTCATGGATGCATACATATATTATGGTATAATTTATTTAAAGCATACATAATAATATATAAAAACAATAATTTCAAAAATATTTATAGCCCAAGGCTATAAAAAATCATGGATTCGCCCCTGCGTAACACGTGGGTCGATGTCATATGGAAGGCTCTTGTTAGCCAATGCGTCTTGTGGTGTGACATTGTTGTTGTGATTCTAGTATTTTTCATTTTATTTTCTCCCTTTCTTTTTTAATAATGAACTTTTCTTTAAAATAGAAGTGTATCTCTAATAATAAATATTTTCAAAATTGGTCACATGCTAAGTACATGATATTAACAACAGACTATAATAATCTATATATATTATAAGAAAAAATGATATTTCTCGCACTTAAGTGAGGGGGTAGGATGGTAAAATCTAATTTTTTAATTTTTTAATAATTTTTGTTTTTTTTTGTCTTTTTTTTTTGGAAATTTCTAGCTATAACACAAAGTATTTGGCAAAAAAATTATAACACAAGTATCACAAATTCTTTTTTTTTATCCATTACAACACAAATTCAATTAGTATTTATTATAAAATATATAATTTTATCTTTAATAAAGTTAAACGTAGAAATAAAGCAATTCATACTTAATTTCTTTTATTTCTTAAGGCTCAATTAAAATAAAAAGTTCTTAAAATGTGATCAATATTTAAAAATAAAGTAAAAACATAATAAATTTTTTTTTTATTTTTTTTTTATTAAAATTATTTTATTCAATATGTTTATAACTATTTTTGCCTTGCTTTTCGCGCAGGAGGCCCACCACTTCTACAAATAACTGAACATCAAATCTTTCCAAAATATTAAATTTCTAACTTAATAACCTATCATCTACGTACTTATTAGTTGTTATCAATCTTTTGTGACTGTATGGATAGCTCGTTGACGTTCTTATCAACTTATCACTCACTCCCTAGGCTCCCTATCACCTAGGCTACGTGTAAGCTAAAATTGAAAGTACGTATCACTACTGTAACCGCCCCTTTTATTATATGTTGGGTTACGTGCCCAAACGTATTGGACACGTACCGGACGATACGAAATGAAACAAGCAAGTCGTGTTCGTTTCCGATATTCTCGCCCGAAACGCGTCATCTCTCTATAAATAGTAAATACTCTCATTCTCTCTCTCTTGCGTTCTGTTTTTTTTTTTTTTTTCGAATCCCACATTCATCGATCGATTCTTAGAGTTTTTCGTTCTTCATCACAGCGATCGATCAAACCAAGTTTTTTAGGGTTTTCTCAGCTGTGATCAGATGGGTGGGTGGTCCCCCAATTCCGCTACAAATGCGTATCTCGAGACCGTCAAGCTGGTAATCTCTTCTTTCTCTGATCAATCTTGGTTGAATTGATTGTTGTTTGATTGGGTTCGTTGTGATCTGGGAATTTCAAGGATGAGTTTGCCCAAAATGGGAACTTGGGTTTTGGTTTTTTGGATGTATTGGTATGAATTATATCAAGAATATTGGTTGTCCATTGTTGTTCAAATTGGGGTTTTTGTGATCTTGGTTTTTGGTTCTCTTGTCTTTGTTGTTGTTGTTGTTGTTGTTGTATGGTTGGTTGATTTTTATGGTTGTTTGATTGGGTTTCTTGTGATATAGGACTTTCATGGATGATTGATTTTGCCCAAAATGGGGATTTATGTGAGTTCTCAGATTTTTATTGTTTCTTGATGGAAGATGTCAAGAACATTGGTTATATTGTCGTTCAAATTGGGTTTTTGTATGATCTCGAATTTTGATCTTGAAAGAAGAAAGTTTTTTAGTAGATGTCAATACATTGGATGATTTTGCTCAAAATTGGAAGTTGGGTTTAGGTTTGTTGTCTGTACACATGTGAATTGAGGTCTAGAATCTCTATTATCTACCAGTTTCTTGAGAGAAGATATCAAGAACATTGGTTATTCATATTGGGTTTTTGTTAGGGTAATGCTAGATGGACTCAAAAAGTCCGGACTTAAACAACCAAAAAACATAAAGACCCTTAATTCAAATTCATTATTGGTGTTTGGGGGTAGAGGGTAATTAGTTCTTTTACTTAGATAGATATCTTAAAGTATTAATAAAAAAATCTTTGGGTCCGGACTCAAAGATTTCGAACATATTTTTTGTTTTTGTTAACGTAAATGTTGATTCTGAAATGAAACATGTTCTGGGGAGAGAATTTCAATACATTGAATTGATTTACTTGTCTTTTATGGGTTTTTGGCAATATTGGTGGTGAAAAATATGGTTGCATTTTATTAATCATACCTGTATCAATTTGCTGTACTGGAGTCATCAAATTTTGTGCAATGTGTTTTTCTTTTTCTTTTTTTCTTTTTTTTTTTTTGAAGAAGAAATTTTGTGCAATGTGTTTGTTTCAATGAATAGCTTAGCCTCTTTTCTTGTATGCCATTTGTTGTTGTAGTGGTGTATATGGTTGGAGTTTCCCCTATTCTCTCATTTTTCTCTAGTTTTCTTTTAGCTTGTTAGGCCTTTTTTGTTATCCATAATTGGGGTTTTTGTTATCTTGAATCTTGATTCTGAAATGAATAAGTAGTTCTGGAGAGAAAATCTGAATGCATTGGTTTTTGGCAAAAGTAGTGGTGAAGAACATGGTTGCATTTTCTTGATCATACGTGTATCAATTTGCTGTACCAGAGTCACCAAATTTTGTGCAATGTGGTTGTTCTTTACAGGGGTGATTTGTGATCAGCATGTCCCTACTAAGTTAAAAGGAAAATTTTATAGGACCGCAATTAGGTCAGCTATGCTCTATGGAAGTGAATGTTGGGCGGTAATGCAACAACAATTACATAAAGTGAACGTAGCAGAAATGAGGATGCTTAGGTGGATGTGTGGTAAAACTCGTAAAGATAGAATAAGAAATATAGAAATTCAAAGACAAGTAGGAGTAGCACCAATTGATACAAAGATTAGGGAAGGGCGGTTGCGATGGTTTTGGTCACCTGCAAAGACGGCCTACAAATGCCCCAACTAGAAAACTTGACTCAATAGAAACTGTAGAAATTCGACAAGGTAGGGGCAGACCAAAGTTAACATGGGATGCATTAATTAAAAGGGATTTGAATGGTTTGCAAAGCTCACCATCAATTGCACTTAATCGAGCACAATGGAAAAGTTTGATCCATGTAGAAGACCCCAATTAATTTGGGACTGAGGCGATGTTGTTGTTGTTGTTGTTGTTGGTTGTTCTTTACTTTTAACATGAACTATTTGAATGTCATAAGGTCGTAGTTTAGCCTTTTTTTTTTCTTGTGTGCATTTTTTGTTGTTGGCATGGTGTATATGATTTGAGTTTTCCGTGGAAGACCTTTTTAATGATACAAAATTTGTTTTTGATTAAAAAAAAAAAAAAAAAGAATGCGCAAATGAGTGAAGTTGGTCTGAAACTTGAAATTGCAGGTTGTCATATTATGATAGAGATCCATCATCTACTGTATCTTAGGCTAAGTGTTTGGAAAATGTTCGAACTACTTCTAATGTATCTTAGGGACCCATCATCTACTTTGAAATTTTTTGAGTTATGTTTTCTTCACCCAATTGATAGCATGCATTCCATGCTTATTTTGATCTTTACTTTGTATAGTAGAAAAAACTCGCATTCCTTATTTCATTCCTCTAAGTCAGATGTTAGGGGAATGTCGTTGAATTTGCAATGATCATTCAGAAAACTAGTTTGTATACTTATGATTAGTTGGTTGTGTCAACTGTATGAAACTGAGTGGAGGGGAAGAATTTGGTCCGTTAAGCTGACCCCAACTAATTTGTGATTAAGGCATTCTTGTTTTGTCGTTGTCTCGTTGGTGTTGTTGATCAATTGGTTGTGTGGTTTGCAGTGAATATTGTGAACAAGTGATGGGTGATGTTAATGGTGCAATTGTGCATGCAACAGTGGGGTGTGCTGCAACCATTACGCTTCTACCCCATTATCTCTCTACCCCACGTTACATTTGTTTTCTGCAAGATTGCATGGGATATAGCCATCCTCAGTGACATCAATGATTGGATAGCTGAACACGCATATATGTTGTTATTGATCCATTTCTGTTACCTATTTCTAATATAACGTACTATTTGAACTATTGCAGTGTGGAAGTCAGGAAATGAATCAGGATTCATCATCTGTCAAACCGGAGCCAGAGAGCAGTGAGTTCATTTCGGCATTGGCCGCTGGTATGAATGCACAGCTCATCGTTGAGGTATCATCTGACGTTTCCCCTTCAACAATAGCTCTGGCAGCAGCTGCTCGACAAACTGGGGGTCGTGTTATTTGTATCTTACCAGAGGACAAGACTCAAAATCAATCGAAAAAAGTGATCAAGGAGTCTGGCTTAAAGGATGTTGTTGAATTCAAGGTTGGAGACCCCGTGGAGATGTTATCTCATTATGAAAACATTGATTTTTCTCTCATTGACTGCAACACCGATGATTACTCAAGACTACTAAAGGCGGTAGATGTTAACCCCAGAAAATCAGTTGTGGTGGCAAACAATTTAGAAGGAGAGAACAAAGGGCTGGGAGGCCAGGTGAAAGGACTGAAGGATAAGACCCTGGTGCGGTCAACGAAGAACCCGATTGGGAAGGGTATGGAAGTGACTATGATTGGAGCTAAGGATCAATTTAAAAGAGACTGGGATGGTGGCGGCGGTGGCGGTACACCTCCAATGGAGATTAGGGGTAGAGTGAAAAAGACTGGCAAGAGCAAGTGGATTGTCAAAATTGATGAAGAGAGTGGTGAAGAGCACATATTTAGGGTCCCTAATTCACTTTAGTGGCGTATTTATTCCCTGATCTGTGTCATCAAAAAGTTTGCACAACAATAACTCTCCTAGAGTTTCTTTCAACTGGCTATAAAAGCCAGAAAAGGTGGTGCATGCCAAGGATTTTTTTGCGTTGAAGGAGGTATCCTGTGAACTCATTTCTGAAAAACGCACTACGCGCCTAGACCCTGATCTTGATTCTCTAAGCTGAAATTTGTTATTGATCAGGAACAATGCTTTGTCTGTCTTTCTCTTTCTCTTTCGCTGAAAGCTGCGGGAGCTATCGCACAATCATGACAATTACGGCGTTTTGATGAGGGTGAATCCGAATGCTTTCAGTTTGATCATTCTACTAGGTGGTTGTGTTTCAGTAGCCATTGCAAACTGACTATATGCATCTTGTAGTTGAGGAATAATCTCTCTTCCCTCTTTGTGAGAAGGTTAGGTTGTTTGGAGTTTTGTAACTTTGGTCATATGTAGGAAGTTTGCCATTCTATTTCTTGTAAAAAGACAGGCATTAGATCTCTATTTGTTACTCTTCTTGCTTATAGAAAATGGAGCATCTTCTCTTAATTTGAAATTTTTGTTAGTAGTACTTCTTGACTTCTTTCATTACCCTTTATGGTTTATTACAAGTGCACGAGGAGCAATTTCGGCTCTCTAAAAGACGGCTCTCTTAAAGAAACATTTTTTATTTCGATTACAAGCTCACGAGAAGATACACAAGTTTTAGTGAGTTACAGTAGGAAGTCCTGTGCAAACTTCAACTTCAATGATTTAAGGGTTTGGAGCCATTGCAAATCACATTGCTATAAGTATAACAGCATGCACAAGACCTGCAGAGAAAGCTATGTTACATCCCAGTTTGGTGCCTTGTCAAATACTCTTTAGGTTAAACCTTTCAGATGATTAGGGTCAAATAAAGTTAATAAAAAGAGTTGATAACTTAATCTTTATGTCAAATCACCTAAGAATTCAAAATAATTGTTTGAGGGCTGTGTGTGTTTGTTGGCTTTGAGTAGAGTTAAAGCATAGACCTAAATGCATTCAATAACAAAAAAAAAAAAAAAAGCCATGCAAACTCACATGGTGATTATTATTGGTAAATTGATACTGGTCGTTCAACTTAGCTGTAATAATTTGGCATTAAGGTTTTTTTTTTTTTTTTTTATTTGACTCTATTAATTCAAGCTGTGATACACATGAATATGCTCTGAAGATACAACAACAACAACAACAACATAGCCTCGGTCCCAAATTAGAACACATGGAGCAAACCTCAGCACAATGGAAAAGATTCCAATTTCTAATCAACAAAAGAGTGCTCACTTACAATTTCAATTTCCAATTTCTAAACCAACAAACTCACCATTATCGGTTCTAAGTTCTAACTAACTCTATATTATTCTATTTGATATTTGAATTTTAAAATACTAGAATGACATTGTGCAAGTCACACCCCAAGTCTCATTGCATCAAATAACTCTATATTATTCTATTTGATATTTGAATTTTAAAATACTAGAATGACATTGTGCAAGTCACACCCCAAGTCTCATTGCGTCAAATGAGTCATTCACAAAGTCTCGACTCACGTGTTATGTATTAGGATTTATACATGCTCATATCCTGAGCAGTGGTGGAACCAGAAAATCTTGTTAAGAGGGTGAACTTTAACCTTAGTTTTTTTTTTCCAAACAAAAAAATTATATTAGTATGAAAAACTAAGCATTCAAAAAAAAATTTGACAATGCTAGCAATGCTACACTTGTTATATAAGGAACATGTGTCGACCGTAGGAAGCAAGAAGGATGAATGCGTAGGGTACTATAAGGGACTCAAGTACCCAATGGTTAGGGGCAACCATCTCCCCCTACCAACAGATCGCCCCTGATCCCGAGCCACGCACGGATGGCTTGTGCGGTGGATGTGATTTTGAGTGTGACTTCGTGATGTGATTATAGCAAGATCCTTTTATAAAACAAATTCCAACAAAAAAATTCATGAAACAACCCTTCATACATTATATTTTAACTAACTTATATAAAAAGAATTTGAGGGTCATTTGAGAAGTGTAGTGGCAAAAATAGCTTTTCAAGTTAATTAAGAATGTGAACTAATAATTTTTATTATTTGTTGGTGTAGTATATAATATACATTAATTTTGAGATTATTGTCTTTTTGATCCTACGGTTCTCACCCTCCTCGAGTTTGAGATTGGTCGAGGCAAAACTTTGAGTACCCCGATCAACCGTTATCCTATACCAAAAAAAAGGTATAAGCTAATTTAAAAAACAAACATTCTTTATTACACCCAAACCTACACATTTGTATGAACTTAGAATAGAATTAACCAAAGTTGGAAAATTTTCTCTATCCATCAGTACCCTTCTCTCTACAATTATTCAAGAAAATCGGTACACCTCTTATTCGACCGTTACCTTTTTATAAATGATTGGTTTCCGAACACACCTTGCTTTTTGAAAACTCACTTTTAATATGCACTTGTTGGTGTCCTTTAATACATGTATCGATATATGTGCGTCACAAATCGATGTCTATCTACTCTAACTAGTGCGTGTTACAAAGTAAGTCATCCTAACATCTTCCTTGTTTTTTTAGTGGCGGGAACTTCAACTAACTTTCCATGATTACCCGCCATTTTTGCAACTACCACCAACATCATCATCATCATCATCACCATCATCACAAAACTTGCAATTCAAGAGACTAAAACCTCTCAACCGCGAAACCCTGATTGAAACCAACTCTTCATCATCATCGTCATCTTTACATTCATTTTGAGTTGTTGTGATCTGATCAGGAGGAATTGAATTGAATTGAATTGAATTTTTGTGGTTGAGTGATCAGTGGTGGTTAGGCTTAGAGCAAGAATGGCGGTGCGGGCGAGAGCGATGTGGGTATTTCTTTTTGTTGTTCTGGTTGTGTTGGATCTGAGGAGATCTGCAGCGGCGGAGGATTCGCGGATGGCGCTGTGTAAGGCGGACTTGTCGAGTTTCCTCCCGGTGCCGTTTAGCAATATGACGGAGACGAATTGCGCGCCGGTTTGGAACAATTTCGTCTTGAGAGTAAGTTTCAGATCTCTGTTACTGCTTTTTCTTCAATTGTTTGGTTTGAGTGTTTTTTTTTTCTAAATCGGCCGCAATGGAAGAGATTGACTATGTAGCAGACCCCAATTAATTTGGGATTGACTCTATTTATGTTGGTCTGGTTTAGGTGTTTTCGGATCGAGTTTTGGTTGGTGCATTTGGTTTGAGTCCTGGTTTGATGATTTCTTTGTCTTTTTTTTTTCGCTATTTGACACCTATTGATTGAAAATGGATGTTGGAATAGTTATTGAAGATTTTATTTTTGTATCAAATTTTGTTATCTAAGATGGAGAACCTGAATTAGCGAGATTTTTAGTTTTACACGTCGTGCAAGGGAAGATGTAAATCATTAGATGTCGAATAGATGTTGTCATTTGAAGATGTTGGAAATAAGGCCTAAGCATGGGAGATCATATGTTCATAGATCCGAATCAGATATCTGTGTAATGGTTTTCTCTTTAGATTTTGAGTGGTCATATACAAGGAAAAGGGATTCAATTGATTCCTGTAAGGAATAGGTATTCAGATCGGCAGCATCATTGTTAAGTGCTCGATCGATTTCTGTATAAATTCAGCTACAACGCTCGAAATAATTGCATAGGCGATGGAAAATGAATTTTGTTGTCTGAAAATGTGCAGTTATGTATGTAGGTGAGGCTAGGGAGGAATTTTAAGTCCAATTACGACGCTAACCTGCGTAGATGTTGAGATCTTGAACGAATTGCTAACGTTCATACTTTCAAATGGAACTAGAGCAATATGTCGATGTCCATTACCCGAATTTGAGACAAGGGGACACAGAAAACCTCTCTTAACAAGAAAGCAAGAAAAAAAAAAATGCTTGTTTACAATATTCCAATGATTTTTCGTCATTTGCACACCACAGTATGAAACTATTTATTCATTCTTTCTTTTTGGAGTGCTTTGGCGCGGGAATATAAGAAATGGCATTGCATTAAAATGCTGAAATTTTCAGTAAAATGTTTGAAATGAGGGACACTGATAAGATGAGCAAGCTCTATTTCGAAAAAAACTGGAACTTTCTGTGATGTGTTTCACTGTTGGCTCCTTCTTGATGCATCAATGTCTGTTCTTGCAGTACTTACAGAGCGATGATAACGTCTTAACCATCATATTATCAGCCCCTTATACTACTGGATGGGTTGGAATTGCATTTTCGAAAGAGGGGAGGATGATCGGGTCGAGTGCAATGGTAGGTTGGATTAGCAGAGAAGCTCATGCTTCCATCAAGCAGTATTACTTACGCGCTACAGTTGCATCGGAAGTCATACCAAACAAGGGTGAACTGCCCCTCACTAATGTTCCACCAGCTGTTGTTGTCCATGAAGCTACCATTTACTTGGCATTTCAGATGAAATTTCCTAATCGCGTAACTAAGCAACCAATCTTATTAGCATTTGGGACAAAACATCCAGTCCATCATCGGCTCTCACATCATGACGATAGAATTTCTATTGCCTTCGACTTCTCTGGAGGTCTGTTTCTTCAATCCTCATCTTTTCTGTCTTCTCTATACATCCACTACTGCTCATAATTTTGGTCCTATGTATGGTTGCATAGAGGAAATTAATTCAAGCCACTAGGAGATGTATTGTTGCATAGAGGAAATTAATTCAAGCCACTGGGAGATGGAACCGTCCGAGAAGAATTTGATTTCACTTTCTATACATTTCCAAAAAAATCTCTTTAATTACAATTCTAAACCTCATTTCCTAGGGATGCTCCGCCGTTTGGAGGATAATAGAGTGAAGTGAACAAATAAATACATTTCATGCAGTGACCATTGGGAATCTACTTACAGAAGTTTGAGAAGAATTATCTATTGTGCAATAGAGGAAGAATGCGTCTAAATGATGTTGCTTTCAATGAAATTATCTCCAGTTTCTTGCGAGTTAATTCCGTCGTGGGAATTATTTTCTTACATGTTCTCCTTGTACAGGTTCTGTGGCTGTTTTAAATAAAGGGACTGATAGCATGAGGAGGAACCATGGAATTTTGGGTATCATTAGTTGGGGTCTGATACTTCCCGTTGGTGCGATGGCACCGAGATACTTTAAGCATAAGGATCCGCTGTGGTTCCATTTCCATGTGTGTTTTCAGTTTCTGGGATTCCTCATTGGGCTTGCTACTGTGGTGCTTGGGAAGGTATTATATGACAAACTGAATGCGAACATTTCTGCGCATAGAGGCATTGGGATCACTGTTCTTACACTGAGTATACTCCAGGTTATGAGACTAACCATTACCTTGATTACTGCTTCTTGTATCTGATCTTTGCCTGCAAAGCTTCAACATTATTCATTTATTGAATCCAACAACTTCTTCAGATATCGGCGTACTTTTTAAGACCGCACAAGGATGCTAAGAACCGTAAGTACTGGAATTGGTACCACAACTGGGTTGGGAGGATAGCTCTCTTCCTTGGTGCTGTAAATATTGTCTTAGGAATGGACGCGGCAGGAGCAGGGAAGTCTTGGAAGATCGGCTATGGCTTTCTTCTTGCTTTCGTTCTTGCGACGGTAATTGTTTTCGAGGTATTATTGAGGCTTAGGAGACGTGATAAAACGACACAGCCAGCCTTCCAAATGGATCCAATATAATGCCAATGCTCCAAGTGCTGAAGGTTAGGATGCAATCTTCTACTTTTTACAGGGAAAAAGTGAACTTCCCATTTCAATGCTAACAATATAACTTTTCTTCTCTTAAAATACTATGCCATGTTAGGCTGAGGTTGTAAGTGGCTTGTTGATGTAGGGAAATTCTGCCTCGTCGAAACGAACTGCATTTTGGATGCAATTTTGGTCTCAACTGAGTTGTTTTGTTATATGAACATGAAGTTTCCACTGCTCAAGATGTAAATGCTATAAAAACGGAACGGAAAACTCATCCTCCAAACCGTCAAAGTCATGTTGAGCTTCCCTAATTGTCGTGAATCGCTTGGTGCATTTGCGCTTTTTATTGGTGCTGTTTATAAAGATTTGTTGTTTTGAGTGGCAAACTAGGTTCAGCTTGGGCATGGATGGTCAACCAATTCACTGTTCCTACTATATTTTGTTGAGTTAATGGAATGTTGAGTTGTTTATAGTTAGGAGAGGTTTGTACAGCAATTTTGTGTCTTGTGTAAGATTGCTACTTTCCTTTACAATCCTTCAATGCTACTGAATCTGTTCTGTTTTCATTTCTCTGTGTTATTTATATTAATTCTGTTGCTTTTGAACTTGTAAACCCTATGTACTAATACAAAAGCCGTTTCCGATAAAAAAAAAAAAAAAACAATTCTCTGCAAGTTTTTGGTATCCTATTTTAATTCATAAATGATTCTGTGATGAACTTGCAAGATCATTTCTATTGATCAGTTTTTATTTCTTAAAAATTTTCAAACACCCAGTCACAATTCATATTACAATGAGAATACTAGGAATTTAATTCGACCAAATGAAATCATAACCTAGAAAACAAACCACTATTTCTTAGTCTTCTGTGATGAACTTGCCAGATCAATGGAAAGTCTCATTTTGTGATGAATGGAAGCTCTTAATGTGCAAGTGACAAAATCTACAAAATTTCAGTCTTACCTTCCAAAGAGTAGGAGACTTTCCATTGATGATGTTGCCCAGCAAGAGTAAATAAAAAAAAAAAAAAAAAAAAAAAAAAAAAAAAATGTTAATCGGTATGTCATGGACAATATCATATATTGTCTGCAAACATGTATGCATTGGTTAATACAATAAAACATGAAAATTTATATCTTTTATCTCATTTTTTAATAATTGACATTTGCAATCATTTTTTTAAGGAAAGGGTGATATGAGATAGCACTAAATCGAGCGTAATGGAATAGTTTAATGATCCATGTAGCCGATGGCGATCTTGATCCGATATTTTTATATTTATTTTTTATGTAAAAAAAGAAAAAAAAAAAAAGAAGTTGAGTTGGTTTCAACAACTTCTAGTTAGTTCCCACTACGAACACATTTCCGAGGTTTATCTTTTTTGTGTATCTATCAAAACATGTGTAGAGAGGAAAAAAGAGAGATCAGGAAGTGAGGGAATTTTGAGGGAGAGAGTTTGATACTGAGGCTTTCAGCGGAATTCGTTACTGATTTGTAAATTTTCTTGTGAATTTTTCTGCTCTACGGAACCGTAAATGTTTCCCAATTAGGGTTTTACCACATAAAAAAATTCTTGCATCTCGTTTATTTTAATTTTGCATAATTTTATTTCTTTTATTTTCTGTTTGTTGGGATATTGGGATCAAGTTTTTGGTATCAGAGACTAATTTTGGCGATCATTTTCTTCTCGAATCTATTTTGGTGGGATTTTGTTGAATGCACGGACTCCGATCAAATGAGGAAAAAGTATTTCCAATAAATCCTGAAATCGACAGAAAAAAGATATCAACAATGTCCACTTCGCAGGATCCTCAAGGGGTCTAAACGAGCTGAAGAAAAATATGGAAAGGATGATAAAATCATGCAGAGTCTCTCAATGTCAGCAGCAAAGGCTCCTCAAGTTTCTAAAGCACCAGAGGTGTCATCCTCAAATCTTTAGAATCAGAATACTGAAGTGGTAGATCAGACAAAGTAGAAGCGAAAATTGAGATTCCCGTCTACAACGGAGAATTAGATGCAGATCAGATGCAGAACAACTTGATGCTTGGTTGAAATCCTGGAGGTATATTTCGTTACTAAGATATATTCAGATATGTAGAAAATCAATTTTGCAAGATTGAGATTGGGAGGACATGCGATTACTTGGTGGGAAGCACATACCACTGGGCTAGCTCTCAACAATGAACCTCCAGTTACTACTTGGGCTCAATTTGCAACTACAGTCAGAAATCAGTTCTACCCTACTGGCTACAAGGAACGGCTACTTGAAAGTTGGCAGTTTCTCAAACAAGAAAAAGGGCAGAGTGTGCAAGATTACACAACTGAATTTAGGAAGCAAGCAATGGCTCTGAATATTAATCTGCAAGATTCACAAATCATAGATAAATATAATGGGGGTTTGTTCTCAAGACTTCGAATAGAATTATCGCTCTTTCCAACCACGGACATTGACGATGCTTTGGAGAAATCAATGTTTCTTGAGATGAAAAGTCGTCCTCATAACAATTGAGAACCAAAAAATTCTCAAGAAAATAAGTTTTCAAAGGAGTGCAAGAAATATAATGTAACGGCAAATAAGGGAAGCAATATTGTGACAATTGCAAGATAGACAGTCATGCCAAAGCAAAATACTGGAAATTACATCCGAAGTTGAGACCGAATTGGTGGAAAGATCACAAGAAAACAACTGCTTGTGTTGAAGATGAAGTGATGGAAGGCTCCTTAGAATCTAATGAGAAACTGATATTTACTACCTGCAAAGGAGAGCCAAGCACCTCCAAGGAAATAGCTTGTTCTCAAGTTCCTATTGATATACCAGAATCCACCAAGGAATAACTATTTTGGGTATATGCTCAAAATGGCAGAACTCCAGTAATCACTTTATTTGATAGCAAATCACAATATAATTTAATTGTGGAACAACTGATGAAGCAGTTGAAATTGGAGACTTCACCACATCCTCATCCTTACCCATTGGAATGGTTGAAGAAAGATTTGGAGTTGAGGGTAAAAAGTCAATGCACTTTTAAATTTGCAATTGATGAAAATTTTTTATGATCAGGTGACTTGTGATGTCGTACCATTGGGTTTATGCCAAATTATTTTTGGTAGTCCTTATTTGTGGGACCGAGATACTACTTACTACCGGGGAGAGAATATTCGGCAGTTAGTGAAAGATGACAAGGGATTCAAAATTATGGCATCGAAGGAGAAAAAGAAGTTGCAACTTATGATTGCACAACATATGGTTAACTCCAACTAGAAATTCAATTTATTGACGAGTCAACCAACCTAAGATGAGTTTGTCAATTCAGTATGACTTAATTTTAATGATTGTTCAGATGATCAAAAATAAAATAAAATAAAATAAAAAGAACTTCATCAATCATCGAATGATTTTGAAGATGTCATGCAAGAACCTACGGGTTTACGACTTCAGATGATGCTTTTCAAAAATGAACCAACTATATGGGGTTTGAAGGGAAAAAAAAAGCATCTAAGACTTTGAAGAAAATAACTTGTAAGGCAAAACTTCTTCGAAAAGTGAATGATCTAGTTCCAAGTGGAGCAACCACAAAATACTTGGTTTTAGATAGAAAGACTTAAAAGACCAGGAAGGGAAGTCATGAATTTTTCTAGACTTGTGAAAAAGGTCAATTTTCAAATCATGCAAAGTGGTATTCTGAAGAACAAGAGAGAAATTTCCTCAGTTAGTTAGTGGAATGCTTTTAAGGGACCAAAAGCCTCTTATGGGGGAGGTCTGATCCGTTATTTTTATATTTATTTTTTTATTATGTAAAAAAAAGAAAAAAAAAGTTGAGTTGGTTTCAACTACTTCTAG
The DNA here is from genome assembly GCA_039657365.1 of Stephania yunnanensis. NCBI lineage: Eukaryota > Viridiplantae > Streptophyta > Magnoliopsida > Ranunculales > Menispermaceae > Stephania > Stephania yunnanensis. The sequence continues at coordinate 49,762,111 of CM077587.1, read as the reverse complement.
TTAGTTTCCACTATGAACACGTTTTCGAGGTTTATCTCATTCTCTGTATCTATCCAAATATGTGTAGAAAGGAAAAATGCACAAAAAAATTGAGAGAAAAAAAGAGAGATCATGAAGTAAAGGGAATTTTGAGGGAGAGAGTTTGATACCGAAGCTTTTAGCCGAATTCAGCATTGATTTGTAAACTTTCTTCATAGTGAGTTCTTCTGTTCTACGGAGCTGTGGATGTTTCCCAATTAGGGTTTTACCACGCTGTGGATGTTTCCCAATTAAAGTTTTACCACGTAGAAAAAAATTCATGTCTCTCATTTATTTTGATTCCACATTATTCTATATATTTCTTTTATTTTTTGTTTGTTGGGATATTGGGATCAGATCCCAACTAATTTAGAATTGAGGTTGTTGTTGTTGTTGTTGGGGGAGATAAGATATTATAGTTTCTGACAAAATTTAAAATCAAAACCATATGATTTGATTTTTTGTGTATCCATCATCTAATAATTTGGGCTTGATTAAAACTCTTGTTATTTCAATGTATAAATGAGGAAAAAAAGAGAAGAATAACATACAGAAGGTTGAAAGATATGATTAATTACAACAGTAATGAAACAACAAAGCTAAGTGCCAATAAAAAAAAAAAGCTCCAAAAACTATTTCTTGGATTTCTTGCAAAGCTCCTTTATCCATGTGAATGTTAGCTTCTTTGATCTTGCCTTCTTGCTTGATCCATCCTTCCCCTTCTTATTATCTTCGTCATTCAGCGGCGGCGGTGGATCAGGGGTGTTGTAATCCCATTGATCCGCCCATGATAGACCGCCGTCCATCTTCTCTCGTCGCTCCGGCTGCTCTCTCTCTCTCTCTATCTATCTATCTATCTTTATCCCCTCTCAACCTTATTTACATATCAAAGAGAACTTGTTGGAGGAGATAGAGAGAGGGATGATTGAAGAAAAGCCTTTTTTAGTGTCTTCATATGTTTTTTTGGAGGGACATGGCTTTATTGGTGGTTGAGCTTGTATGTCTAGAAAACAATTTGGTCTTGACGGTTGTCTTTCAACTGTTTTTTGCTTAAATTAATTTCCCCTTTAACTTTCTGTTTCCCTGCTTTGTAAGAAAAGAATAATATACATTTGCTTAGTTTGGAGGAAAGCCAAGGCCCTCAAAAGTTATCCACATTTAAATGTGGCAGGACATCTAAATCATAGGATTCAAGGATACAAAACTATTGAAAATAATACAATTTAAATAAATTGCTAGGATAATTGAATCAATAATATTTTGTTCAATGCAGAGGGAATCCGGGTTCGAGTCTCGGCCGCTGCATGAAACAGACAGAAACTCTATACGCATTGTGCATTGATCCCTCTCAATTTTTTCCCTCGAAAAAGTTCTTAAATGAGAAAGAACACAATTGAACTTTTTACAACTCAAAACTTGAACTATTACAAATATTTCTGAGATCAGTGGCTTGTGAGGAGATGAAAGAATAAATATCACTGATTGAACTTTTTAGAGCATATGATCATACAATGATGAATCAATTTCTGTAGTACTCTACATGGCCTGCAATATCTCTGCATAGCAATTTCGACTCAGCTGCCACCTTTATGCTATTTTTAATCACCAATCCTGTCTTCTTATGTGTTGGTGCTGGCTTGAAGGTCCTTGCTTCTTCCTCTTTCCCTAAAGACAATAGCTCCCTCGCAGGAACAACGTTTCCCCACCAAAAATCACGCAGTACCCCATTGATAAGCTCCCAATATTCGCGATCTCGACGTATGCGAAAGATTGAGCTTCCATTTGGTGTCCAACAATGCAAATCAACCCATTCTCTATCTAAAATCTCCATCTGTCCCTGCACCTGAGGTATGTAATAGAATGGCACCATTGACCATGGAAGAGCATTCTCAGGCTTCCCCTTGTTGTAAGGGCACTTGACCTCGAGTATGCCACTGTTGGGGGAGCACTCGATCAATCCATCAGGAGAAGCACCGAGCCAGTGAAAACTCTCTTCTGAATGGATGGCAAAACCTAAGAAACTCACGTCTCGATCGGTGAGGCTTTTATACCGCTCCACGGCTACAGATTCATTTTGCACGCCCCATTGCATAGCAGCAATACTAGCAGATGCCATGGTATCTGCATCAGCCGTAAATACCTTCTCATGCCAGAGCTCATAACGGCGATTTCCCTTCCATAAGCCTAAGGCTGTGCTGAATGTGCTCGTAGTAAGCTTATCCCTCCTTAGTGCAAACCATTCCTCCGACTTCTGTGGTGCATTGGAATGGGTGAGACTGCTCACGGCAACCACTGACGAGGGAGCATGAAGAATCAATGAATCTAATGAAGATGGAACCACTAAAGCATGAGAGAAGCATGTCCGGAGAGTATTGACAGTGCTTTTTCTTCGACATGGCGCTGGTGTCGCCTTATGGTGGAGGATTCTAAATCGGTTAACACAGGCTACAGTCATTGTCGACAGAAGTTATCCCTTTGTAGAATTATATTCTGATCCAATGACTCCACTGATGCCTCAGTCTCCAAGTCTAGTTGAAATACTGCAATTTTAAGGGAGAAGTGAAAAATGACACACATGAACTAAGACAAATTCAACACATTAAAAAAAGAAATGAAAAGAAAATCAGTATTTCCCCATAATGCAGGTCGTTTGAGATATTTTATAACCCTTGAAATGTCTTAAACAAGCAACTGTGCCATGAAAAATCAAGCCATTTGAGAAAAAAATAACGAGAGGTAGATTCTAGTATTGCTTGTAAGTTGGGAATGCGACATACAAAAGTAATGATCACATACAAAGCAATAAATCACAATAAATCTCTGCACTGGAAGCAATAAGTGATACCAAAATTAATAATACAACCTGCTCACTGTCAACAAAGCAACAAACATTCCTTTAGTGCATCAAGAGCAAAGGTTGAATCCAACAACAACCAAGCTTAATCCAAAATTAGTTGGATGTGTATTGTTTGCAAAGCTCACCATCAATTGCACTTAATCGAGCACAATGGAAAAGTTTGATCCATGTAGCCGACCCCAGTTAATTTGGGACTGAGGCTATGTTGTTGTTGTTGTTGTTGTTGTTGTTTGGTGTCTCCCCCATTTTTTTTATTGGTGTCTCCCTTCATGAAAAGGGACAAGAAAATAACAGCTAAAATAACATGAATCAGGGTAGCTCATAGTATGATTGAAGATCATGCCCCTAATACAGTAAACAAAAGGCAGCAAATTGAAGGCTGAAGCAGCTCAACTGGAATGATTGCTTCCTACTCTATTACACTTACTAGGAGTGTTTTCAAATTATGGTGATAAAATGCATCTTTCTAGCAAGTAGAGAAAAGGTTAAATCTAAGTGTACAAAGAGTTGGCAAGTTTTCTGTTAAATACTAGTAGTAGTTTGCGTGATGTTGTATAACCAGTTGTGCAGGAATTTTTAAAAAGTTAAATAGGGGGTTCTCTTGGTGACTCCCTAGTTATTTCCGGTTCATTGTAAGAGCTCTATCTAATAACAAGTTCCCATCATTTCATCTTAAAGAAAAAGAAGACCAGCTCAAAGGGACTACAGTTATTCTTGTTTCATCTCAAAAAAGGAGAAATTTAGTACTTTAGGGACACCTCCTCAGAGTTTCCAATGCAACTTTGTGAAAATAGTGCACTAGTTAGAAAATTTTACACAAGGAAAAGAGTATGCGTTGTGCGATGATTTCTTATGTGAGTCATAATTTTCACAAAATTATAACTATTTTAGAAAAAAATGGCGTTTAAAAGGCAAATGAATGTTTTAAAAGCTAACTTGCAAACATAAAAAGAGGACAGTTTGTCAAATGCAGTGGACTGAAAGCAATACAGTTCTACATACAAGACGAATAATAGGTTTTCAAAAAAAATTTAGCTAAGTTAGTTGAAAGTCACAAGTAGGGATGTATCAGAAAATGAGGTTGTTATGAAAACTATTGAATCTAGAAGTACCTTCACATAAATGACTTATTACTTTCAAACACATTCCACGCACATATGTCCAAATTGTCGCTGAATTTATGGTTTACAATCCTGCAATAGGCCAGCATCAATGGTTTAATCACAAAAACTTATCTCACGCCATCATAAGCAATCACTGAAGTACAACTAATGGAAAAAAGGCAATTTGCTTAACTGATTTAAACTTCATATCGCACATTTAAATAGAAAATGAATGTGAGTTTGGAACCTAATGTAGATATACATTGCAATTGTAATTTCAGCTATATCAAAGAGAGTACTACTAGATTCATATACCGGATTCGCTTCTTGAACTCTCTAATCGAATCCAAAATCAGAGTACCTTCCAATCAGTGTAGCTTCTACTGCCCAAAAAAAAAACCCCAATTTTTTGCTCAAAAGGGTTTTTGCCCCAATGTTTAAAACCCTAAATACCATCAACTGCACTAAACCTAGCACAATATAAAATCGGAGTTCGATTCATGTAGCCGACCCCAACTAATTTGAGATTTTTGCCCCAATGTTTGAAACCCTAAATCACCTCTTTTGACAACTTTTACAGCTCCAATGACATCCTTTCCCACATTTCATCTCCTCGTTTGCCACAAAAATCAAAACTTTGCATTCATTTCGACGATTCCGATTAAATCTAAACAATAAGTGCAATTCTGCATCCTCTCAACATGCCTAAAACCACTTCAACATAACGTAGTTGAAAAACAAACATCAAAACCCTAATCAGACCAAACCAAGATGAATGGACAGAATCAAAGCGAGAGAGATTGAGAAGATTACATGGACGGAGCTCGAATTGAAGGGAGTGGCCTCTTCAGGAGAGATTTGAGCTCTGATTCTTGCAGATGTTACTGTAACGTCGTTGTTGTTCTTCCCCAACTAGTTAGGGTTTTGTGTTCTTCGATGGTTTCCGTTAATGGCGTTTTTAAGATAACGTTTGCGTTTGCGGTTCACGCAAGAGCGAACCCCTTGACCCGGACCTAATAGAGCCGGTCATGGACCGGTCTGAACCGGACTTTGAAATTGGCCCATTAAGCTCCGACTAGTCCAGGCTCGAGTCCGATCAACCCATTAAAGAGTTAAGCTCTCCTAGACAAGGCCGCCCATAATTTTTATTAAAAATCTCTTAAATGCACATCGAGTTTCATGTACACATATGTCATGCAACAATCAAGGTGTGCCAAATTGGTGTTAGTTAAAATAGCAAATAAGCGATTTAGTATAAAGTTATTTGAGTAAGAGATTGGAAGTTCGAGCCTTGTAATGGATAAGTTTTAATTTCTTTCTTATCAATAAAAAAATAAAGCATTTTTCAATATTTTTACATATAAAATACATATTCTTTTTACTTTAAATGTCAAAATTATTTTTAAGAACTTGCACCATATGGAATTTTATGTCTCTCTTTTCGTCATTCCGAATATTGTTGGTTTTAATTTAGTTGATTATCAAGATTTTGGTTTAGATATGGTTCTATCATATTCCTACTATATATGAGACCCGAACGACGAAAAGAGAGACTGAGAATTTCATACATAGGATTCCATATAGAGTTCCATAAAGGAAACTTTGATGCTAGTTTTTTTTTTTTCTTTTGAAATCTTGTGCGGAGACTCTTTGTAAGTTTTATTTATTATTTATATTTTGATTTATAGATTTGATAAATTTCATATTTGCATTTACAATTATGAGTGGCTAAGTACCACTACCTAGGCCAAGGTATTTAAGTTCTAGGGATTCATAGATTTGTGAAGTTTATGCGCTTCGATTCTTAATTTGTTTATCACTAGTTTCGTATTCTTATTTGCATTGTTATTACAAAGTTTATAATTACGGTTTTAAACCTTAAGTAACTTCCTTTTTGCTATGTAAGTGTACGTACATAACAATTAATTACGGTTAGAAACCATCGTCAGTGATCCTACCGTCGCTCGGTAAGGGGGATTACATTAGGTGGCGAGTGGGTATAATGGTAATTCACTTAGCCGACTTTATGCAAATGTTGTATAAATAAACATGTTAAGTGAATTAACATTACATATGAAATTAGGGTTAGAATCTAATTTTTGTTTTGGACAAAACAAGTTTGGTTTTTCTTCCAGTTTTAGGGAGAACAGAAAAATTGTATTCACGTTCTTTCTCGGGCTAGCACTCGGAATCTCATCCGCCATTCGTGTGTGGATTTTTAGTAGAGGATGTTCGTCTTTGGCACTGTGTGTTACAGATCGATCAACACAAAGAAGGACACTAGCAATTAATGTACGATTTAATTAGTTTCAATCAATCAGTTTAACGGAACAAGGATTTAATCCTGTTGGGGTTTTTGAAATAAAAATTTAAAATTTTCGCTGTGTTTTGAACCCCGAAACCTAACACTTTGTGTGTTGGTAACTAGTATATCCTTGTGCATTTAGAATATGAGATATGTACCGTGTATTGTAATTTCCATGTGACATGCAAGTGGACAATTCCACGCTAGTTATTACTCATGATAGGTGTTCTCATAAAGTACTAATGCTACTAGTTTGTTGAAAGCCTACGGCAAATCGATGAGTTTGCAAGTCTAGTTAGTTTGTGGTTGTATCACACGTTCCCTCCATTGACATGGGGAGAACGAGGTGATGAGAGTCACTATAAGCCTATCTACGAGAATCTATAATAGGGCAAACATATGATAAACCGACAATCGAATCAATTCCCTAAAATGTCAATTCATGTCTTGGTCTAGAGTCTTTTATTTATTGATTTTCAATTTTAAGTGTTTTAATTTGTTTACCTTTGATTCTCTAGTTTAATTTAGTTTTTTTTTTCAAATTAAAACTCCCGTTCTTCCCTAAACCTAAAAAAGAACATTACAATCCCGATGGGATTGACCTTGTACTTGTCACACTACAAATCAATTGTAGTCTGTGAAAATGAGACTATTTTTGGTGTTATACGACGTGACATCACTACGGGCCAACCATTTCTATGTGCACACATTCCAAGGCGCCGCGTGACTCGCAAAAAGGTGTATCGTTTCGGGTTAATTTTTCTAATTTTTTGAAACTAGATATGTTTTGGGTGTGCTTAACAAGTCATGTGGCTATTCGAGTTTATGAACAGGTCTGGATACTAGAAACAGCTCATTTTATAGGGATTGAGAGCTTTACTTGTGAAAAATCAAAGAAAGTGGTTCAAGATCGGTTCCATATATAAGGAAAGGGCCTGTTGCCCCAAATCTTCTCATGTTTGGCTTTATCAATGAATTAAGTACTTGCATGTTTATCGAAGAGGTTTTTTGTATTTGATGATGATGTGTCTAATTAATTTGATATGTTAAATTAATGTAGCACTTTTGTATTACTTGAGAGCAACCAATTAACAAATAAAATTGCTTCATGCACGTGAAGCTTCTGTCTTTTGTGTTGGTGCCATACGTATTGATCCAGACATATGCATGGGTCAGTAGCAACTATAGTGAGATAATATCAAAATCAAATATTTAATGGGTCCGTTTCTCATAATGGTTATGTAAGAAAAGACATAATGATTGCCTATCATATCTAAATCAAATATTCAATGATCCGTTTCCCATAATGGTTTGATTAATTTGTGGCATAGAAGATACGAGACAGACGAAAAAATTACACAAAGTACAACGGAAATTAATTTAAATGAGTAAAATAAGTGTACGTTTTTTCATATCAATTTTTATTTATAAATTAGGTTTAAAAATATCTATTAAAAATGAATTGTTCTAGTGAAATTAGGGGATAAATAATTAATTCAAATGAGTTAAATAAGTGGCTTTTTTTTTTGAAATAAATATACATTTTGAAAATGCGCTATCGGGGGAAAAAATTTTCGGCCTACGTGGACACATAAATAGCGCATTTTCAGAAGCGTTATTCATGTGTCTGATCCACGTTGAACAAATAACACAAATAGCGTATTTTGAAAAGATGTTATTCGTGTTATTTGGATATATTAATCCACGTGGTTGTCCATGTGGATTAGTTGAAGCCGATTTATACGAATAACGCATTTTCCAAATACGTTATTCGTGTAAGTAGTATTGGGTGTCCACGTGGAAAAGACAAACAAGAATAGCGCATTTTCAAAATGCGCTATTCTTGTTTCTTGGACATACACGTGGGATGTCCACGTGGGAAAGACAAAAGTTTAAAGGATGAGTTGCATGATTACTATAGGTTGCACGGGTTGTCTGCCTCGCGATACGTGCGTGACGTTTGCATAGGGTGCAAGGTCTGTAGTAGATATACATTGGTTGACCCATTGAGATACATGCATGAAGTTTGCATGGATTGTCTACCTCGAGATACGTGTCCGTCGTTCGCATTAGTTATCCACTTCGAGTTACGTGCATGACTTTTGGATGGTTTGCACATGTGTGACATTTGCATGAGTTGTCCAAACCTCTAGATATGTGTGTGACATTTGAATGGTTTGCACGAATATGCATGGCTCGCCCACCTCGACATTTGTGCGTGGTGTTTCCATGTGTTGTCAACCACGAGATACGTGTGTGACATTTGCATTAGCTTTACCACCTCGAGACACGTGCGAGTCGTTTACATGATTAACTTGAATTTTACAAAGTTACATGGGGTGTCCACCTCGAAATACGTGCATGATTTTTGCATTGTTTGCATGAATTAGGCGAAGTTATATGAGTTTCCACATCGAGATACGTGCGTGAGTTTTGCATAGATTGCAATAGGTTGCATGAGTTGCACGAGGTTGCATGGGTCGCACGCCTCGACAGACGTGCTTGGCATTTGCATGAATTCTCCACCTCAACATACATGCGTGACATTCGCATGCATGGTTGTCCATGTCGATATGTGTGCTTGTCATTTACATGGGTTGTCTACCTCGAGATATGCGAGTGACGCGGGTTGTCCATCTCGATAAGCACGTGTTGTTTGTATGGGTTCTCCACCTCGATGTGCGATATTTGAGTTGAACAAATAGCTCATTTTCAAAAGAAATCATTTATAGAGTTTAGTATTTTGTATATATAGCTCATTTTCAAAATGGAAGTTATTCATATAAGTGTCTTCCACATCACCAACGATGTATGTCACCTCAACATCAATAACTCCTTTTAAAAATGAGTTATACACTAATTTTAAAATTTTAAAGTAAGTCTCATTATTTGGTGAATAAAAAAGTAAGCCACCTTATTTTTTGAAAAACCCCAGAGACAGACAGTTTAATTTATCTGCTCATTGACTTTAATGGAGTCAAGTACTCGAGTAGTTTAGGTTCACATGAATTCGTAGAATTATCAACATTCTTTTTTTATTATTCGGATTAAATTTTAATTTGCTCCCTCGCTTCCCCACCTCCAAAAATTTAAAAAAAAATGCCCTGGTTTCGAATTAAATTTTCTCGCTCGGCCTCTAAGCATAATTAATTAGATCTGTTTATTGATATATACTGTGTTTTCAGGTGACATATTGTGTGCACTTAATTAGGGTTTGTGTCATCCTAGCAATGCTATATAAATCAATGGTGTATTTTTGACATGGATTGCAATGGGTTTGGCCCAGGAAGTGCGACAACGATCGGCTCGCTTTGAAGAACTGACTCTCCAGCATGTGATGGCCAAAAGGCCTCTAAATTCCCAGCTCAGTAGACTGTGGACTGATTGTATGCCAATTAACATTGGCCATTTTGTGATCATTACATTCGGCTAACCAAGCCTATTGAAAAAAAAAAAAAAAAAAAAAAAAAAAAAGGTAGCTCAATCTTTTGGTGTAGGGGTTGATCAATTTAGTTGTTTGAGATGATGTAAGATTGTAAGGAGGTTGCTTGTCACTTCATTTGTTATCTTTGAAAGTAAAACAGGCCATGACATCTTTTGTTCTATAAGCCCAAAAGGCCTTTTGGGCTCCTTTCAAGTCCTAAACAAGTGACTCTCTCTCTCATGGGATACTGCTTTCAAAATGTACATTGGATTCAAATGTCAAGCTCACTCTTTCATAAGGTATACTGCTTTCAAATTCTGCTCTGTATCGTCAACTTGTGGGTAGTTTAATTGATCTTATTGTCAGTCGACCAGATATTTGTTGTGTTGTTTATATCATTAGTCAGTTCATGTCGGCTCCCCGTACTGCTCACTTTATTGTTGTTCTCTAAATCCTTCGATCTGTAAAAGACACTATGTTTTATGGTATCCACGTCTATGTAAACTCTCCATTAGTATTAATATTCGGTTATTTAGATGCAGATTGGGCTAGTGATCTGACTGGCCGATTATTGTTTCTTCTTGGGCAACTCATTGATACCCCGACGAAGCAAGAAACAAATAGTCGCATCTCTCGCTCCAACACAGAATCTAAGTATCGTGCATTTGCTGATACTTCTTCTGAATTACTTTAGCTTCGTTGGTTACTTGAATATATGGCCAGAGGTTACACATTCTTGTGTTACTATCTTGCATTATGATAATCATAGTGCGATCCAAATTGCCCACAATAATGTTTATAATTGTATATCTTTCTTGTGTACAAACAACGTATATATACATATAGGTCTAAGATATAAAAGGAAAGTGTATGACTAATTACGAAATGAAACTATTAATTACAAGGATTTTTATATTCTTTAGTTTTTTTTATCAAAAAGATGCTTTGCATTATATATTATATATAGATATATAAAGTAGTTCTACTATGGTCATTGAGAAAAAATTACCATACTAATATATATGTGTGTGTGTGAGAGAGAGAGAGAGTCAAAATAACAAAAAAATATGAAGGGATTTTCTTTACCCTTCCCTTTACAAGTAAGACTATATATACACCGACACCCATTTTTGACTCGGTGACATTTCATTTACTCGCCATTTAGGAGTTAGGTTGGGCGTACTATCCCGTCACGGGCAATGCCCAATTGACCCCCCAAATCTCGAGCTTCACCTTGCCGAGAATACATCATTTATATCAAAAGCCTGTCCCATGGACTGCCCAAATCATTCCACCCCCATCCTATAAATTCATTAGAGTCAACTAGTTTCGCTGCAACTCGTCTCTTCACCATCTCCCACAAATCCAAGCTAGCTCGATCCATTTCGCAAAAAAGCCTATTAATTAACATTGCACAATTATGGTCGTGCAAGTGCTAACTACGCGATAGCTCCATTGATATGGTATACGTGACAATATATCCTTAACATATGGAGTTCGTGTATATATCCCAAATTCATCAATACTTAGTACTCCATATTAATATAAGTTCATTAATTAGTATTAATTCTCTTAGACAGCATTCCATTTACTCCACCTCATCTTGCCGCATTGGGGACTCAAACTCCACTCTATTAAGACAATGCAAATACCACGCACACACACAAACATATACTAGTTACATTGAGCATGATTGAGCCTCGCTTGCTACGCTCACGAAACATCATGAATTGATTTAATTTATTTTTAATATTAAAAAGTACAGTACTATTCTATGAACTTTTATTTTGCAGTAATGTATGAGATGAAAAGGATCGAGACCAGCGTAGAAAGAAATGTGGGAAAAAATAATTTTTTTATAATATCTTAAGCACCTTAATGAATATTCAGTTTCTCTACTTAATTTCATGATGAGTAAATAATCATAAATAAAAAAAATTTATTATGAACGTGAAATAGAAAGAGACGGAGAGATATGAAAATAACTCAACCATTTTTTTCTTTTATTTTTGCTTGAAAAAAAAACTTTAATTTAAAACGTTTGAAATCAACGTATTAAGGTTTTTTTTTTTTTATAGGGGTTATATATATATATCAAACGATTGAGAGTCACTTGCTTGAAATTGGTTGTTATTTAAGACTAATCATATTGTTTCACTAGTCCAAACCAATCTTAATCCATAAATCAAAAAGTCACCTCAATTTTAGTATGATTGACATTAATTAAAGTACATTCGTCAAAGATCTCAGTGAGATTACAACCATATCACTCATTAAAAGACAAGATTTTGAAAAGTCGTGAGTTAGAACTTAAAAAAACAAAAAAACAAAAAAACATCAATTAGCTAGATCACACTTGTCGTGGAGAGACATGAATTATACATCACTTCAAGACCTTATTAGTATGAGCAATTAAGATATCAAGTGTCTGGAATAAAGGAGATTAATGAAAGAGGAAGTAAGCAGCGTATGTGCGTGTCGTAGCCACTTGGCTTGGATGCAGTGAAGATGACACTACTTGCTCTTTTAACGCATAGTGATCTTAGTTGATTGGTAAGGACTGTGACATAGTGTCAAGGCTGGGACGCCCTTAATTTCAAAGTCAGTAAAAATTGGACTCTACTTGGCGAGCTAACATCTGTGGGGGGATCACATCAATTGATGAATACAACACTTCGTCGGTATGTACAGGCCTCAAAACACTGAGAAATGCGATGATATAACATCTCTCATCATTAAAGAGCATATATCATATGCATGATTCAAATAAAATATATATATATATATATATATATATGGTAACCCAAAGTGAGTTGCGTAAGGAATATAAAGAATTATAAAAGTACATCATTATAAAGTACATCATTAATTGAACTAATCAGACAAGTAAAAGTGTTTTATCTATGTGCAGATCTTAAAATATAAAGGTACCCTAAACTATATATATTATAATTTATTCATGCAATAGCAAAACTGAAAATATATTCATAATTAAGTTCAAATATTAGAGCTTTCCGTTGGGCGAGTTGTAGTACATATAATATGATACTGGGGTTGCTAGCTAGCTAGCTGCTGCTAATTAAGGGCAAAGAATCCCTCCACTGTCAATATCAATTTGATGTGACAAGCCCCAAACAAATGGGGCTGGAGATGGACCTCAATTTAATTTTCACTTTTAACCAAATTAAAGCAGTAAAAAATAATAGTGGGCTAGGTTGAATGAGATTATTACGTCACACGCATTATTTCTAAACTAATTGTTTCCTTACCCTTCACACAGGTATTATTGAAATTATACAATAAAAAATTTATTAAATTATTTTACATCCTTAACTAAATATCCACATCGATATCTTTAGATGATATTATGACTTAATCATCTGCCCAATACTAAAAATTACGTACATTAGTAAAAGTAAACATTTAGACTTCTCATTCAAGTGGTGAATTCAAAACAACATCATATTTTTGGCAAAGGTAAAGAAAAAAATGAAATGAATGAAGTATGTAGAATTATACTGCTTGTTTTTTTATGACTTTTTTTGATAAATTCGAAGTATGTGCGTCTCTCTCTCTCTCTCTCTCTATATATATATATATATATATATCTATCATATATATAAAAGCACGAATCACAAATTTTTGAGTCGTAATCAAATTTACTTTTTTCTCCCTCACCCACACTATTAAATAGCTATCTATTGCTAACAAATAGGAGGATAAGTACAAAAAGGTAATCACATTTTTCCACAAAATACAATCGTACTAAGCTTCTAAATAGCTATTAAATACAAACAATCGACTCCGAACAAGGCTCGACTCACTTCGCTGCGGTGCACAAAGTTTTCGGCGCCGACAACGTATCCAAGCTCCTCCTCGCATCCCTCCCCCACAAGCGCCTCGACGCCGTGGTCAGCATCTGCTATGAAGCCTTGGCCCGCATTCGAGACCCGTCTACGGCTGCGTCGCCCACATCTTTGCCCTCCAACAACAGGTACGTACACATGTACAGTCACACTCAGTGTCTATACATTAAAATTATTACTACATATATAATGTATGTACACACACTGCATACATACATACATAATTCCATGTATTCATTCTCTTATAAAGTCGTAACAAGAGTTTAAAAAATAAAAAATAAATCAACAAATATCGAAGAATTAGCTAATTAATATAATCAGCTTATTAAAAAATTGAATAGTAGATCCGATGTAAACTTCTAATGGAGTTAAAAAAAAAAAAACTGGGGGACTCAATTTTAGAAATACCAACAACAACAACAGCTACTTGGATCAAAAAGAAAAATAAATAGAAAGTATGCCACATCGAGAAAAATAAATAGAAATTTGAAAAAAATATCCGATTAGAATCGAAATATATATAGATATAGACTAGATATATACTATATACGTATAGATGTAGATTGGCTAAGTATTCAAAATTATGATTGAACTATATACGATCTTTTTTTTTAGATAACAAAGTTCCTAATTTATAGTTTGCTAAAAAAAATAGCAAGTCGGTGCTACTTAATATTTTTGCCGATCAATATATAGATTAGGCTACACAATTAGATTAGGCTATACACAATTATGCCAATACTAATCGTGTTAGCATTAATAGCTAAACAAAGTTCTTAATTTATAGTTTGCTAAAAAAAAGCTAATCAGTGGTAATTAATATTTATTATACTAATTTATATATCTATATATATATTATATTAAGCCTACATTCTGTGTTCCACGTGGCATTTTGAAGCCTTCTCGACCAGCGACGTGACATGCCTAAGATGTAGCCTTATTTAAAATCTCATTAATTACATTCCTTAATTAAAAACCTATGCATTCAACCTCACTAAATATAGAAATTTAAAACACCACATCGTCACCTCCTTCGCCACGTCATCGACTCCAACTATAATGGGAATAAAGTTACATCTTACACGTGGTATCCCTATCGCAACATCATCAACTCTTTCGTCATACCATCAACTCCATCTCTAATAAGAATAACATAATTTCTTGCATTGTCAACATGGCACATTAATAAGCATACATCTTTAGTTGCCATGTGGTTTTTTATCAAGCTTCATTCTCGACACATCATCCACTCTTCTACCATGTTATCAACTCCAACTGTAATATACATGTATTTATATATTTATTAAGGTTACAACTTTTGTTTGTTTTCCATTTCTCATCAAACATATATATCTATCATATCTATCATATATATAAAAGCACGAATAACAAATTTTTGAGTGGTAATGAAATTTACGTATTTGCCTATACTTTTTTTTTCATCTCCAAATCAACATTTTCTTTTGTATTCAAATCAAACTCTAACTCCTTACCAATCCACTACACGTTTTTTTTTTCTTTATCTCCAAATATGAATTCATTCTCATCAATCCAATACGCTTTTTTTGAGGAAGTAATGTCCTAGCATGATTAGTTTGTTTTTTCATTCACATCTTATCTCAATCACATTATAGAATATTGATAAGCTAAAAAAGGTACTTATATTTCTAATTTTCAAATTTTAATTACAATTTTTAATTTTGAATTTATATATATATCATACATATAAAAGCACGAATCACAAATTTTTGAGTGGTAATGAAATTTACCTTTTTGCCCATACTTTATTTGAGTGCTAATAAAATTTATTTTTTTGCTCATACTTCTCGTGTCTTCTTTTAAAATTAATAAATTAATTCAACTTAATCCAAATTGCACAAATTTCTGAGTGGTAATAACGCTACCTCTTCAATGTCTTGAACACTACCTCTTCAAATCGATCAACAACTCACTGATCAATCACTTTCCTTCCTCTTCAAATCATTCATTTCATGCTTTCCTTCATCGATTCATTCGCTGCTTTCCTTTGCTCTTTGATTCAAAGGTGAGGTAATCCACATTTCTTCTCCAATTTTTTTTTTTGCTGTGTTGATTAGATTTGGTATTGGAAATTCTTAGATACCCATGATCGAGACTTTTTATAGAACTCTGTAATTCTTTGTTTTATGCATTCTATGTGTTTGATGAATTGTCTAAACCATAAAGCCAACAAATTGAACCTCTGATTTTATATATGCAATTGATGATTAGTTAATTAGCACTATTTTATAAGGTGTTTAATTAAAGTCAAATCAATATCAATGGATACCCAAGTCCATAAACAGTGTTACAATAAATCTATCTTATCTTTCAATCATTTTTTTATAAGAAAGAGGTATATGTATATATCAAAATTATCAAAAAGTGTACAGAGAGGAATTTCGCTTCTACGCATTGTTCATTAATCTTTGTTTTGTACCTAATAAAATTATCGACAAATTACCCAAAATAGCTAATAAGATTTATAGTTTTGAGCTAATAAAATTGCGAGTGCTCGAATTACCCCCGCACATTGTTCTCTTGGTGCTTTCATGCATTTTTACCATCTCCAAAAGTCGGTGTATTGTCCATTCAGAAGCCTCGCGATTCCATGTGATGGTATAGGTTTTGTTTGGTGTTCCTTCATAGATCACCACCTTGGTCCCTCCTCTGTTGAGTTGGCATCAAATTCTTTCCCTCCCTCTTTTTAAAAATTGCATTTTGTGTATATTTCGGGGCTATGCATGGATATGTGTTTTTCCATGGGAGCATCAATAACGTAGTAGATTTTCTCGGGGTGGTTTTCTATTTTTCAACTCATGCTTCTTCTATCTTTAATTATGCAAAGCATGCATTTTTATTTTTTTTTGAGGAAGTAATGGCCTAGCATGACTAGCTTATTTTTTCATTCACATCTTATCTCAATCACATTAGAGAATATCGATAAGCTAAAAATGGTATTTGTATTTCTAATTTTTAAATTTTAATTACAATTTTGAATTTAAATTAATAAATTCTTAGAAATTAATTCCCGCGAGCGAGAAAGCGGGCAATCAATCGTGCGTAGCACGTCCCGAAAACTAGTATATATATATATATATATATATATATATATATATATATATATATATATATATATATATATAAATGTTCAAAAGAATGAAAGTTACAAAATGATGGGGTATCTTAGTTGGCACTTATGTCAAGCAAAAACTATTAAAAAATAATAATCGTGCTTGGCCTTTTACATAAGCCAACCTATGGTTCTTATGCATCCCTTCAAACACAAGGAACCCCACGAACATGTGTACATGGAGACCCGAACAAAAATTCAGATGATGGTCAAGCACTCCTCAAAATTTTCTTAAATTGGATGCGAGTTGGATGTATTTATTCTATTAATTCATTCGTTGATAATATAACCATTATTAATTATTAATAGATGCACACATAATATATAATTATATCTCTTAGGACAATTGATAATAGAAATAAACAAATAGCAAAAAATAAGAAAATTGAGAAAATTAAAAAATTAGAAAGATGAGAGAGATAGCTTCTTAACTCTCTCTCTCTCCTCCGACTTATATATATATATTATAGATGTTTACTACCAATTGAAAAGTTAAGGGGGTGTATTCAATGGGAGGATTTGAAAGGATTTTAAAAGAGTTTGGAGAATTTTTGAAATTGAATATATTTAATTTAGATTTCAAAGGATTTAAATGAACTTTTGAAAAGTCGGGGGCATTCAATTAGAATTTTCATATATTTTAATGGATTTCATAAAACTCTTGATATATTCAAAAAATGTACATAATCAAATATCACCCCAACTGATAAGTCGACATTTATGTTAATTCTAGTTGTATATTTAATATGTTTTTAGGTTCAAAAGTCTCTAATATATTACAATGATAGCTCTTATTTATAATTTACAGGTTTATGAAGTGCATGATCGAAATCAAAGGCCAAAATGGCGTGAAATGAGTGTTTTAGAGATAGGTGACAAGTTGCATTAAAAAGCGAGATGCACGCATCTCAAGGCATCATTGGTAGCATCAGTGACGTGCGTAAATGAAGTGTATGTGCATGGGACGTTCATTCAATTCATACTAAATGAATCGATAATTGTTAATGACATCATCATGATGTCATGATAGGATGCAAATACATGGGATCAGTATTGGCGGTTGCAATGGTTAAATAGGATGCAAAAACACGGGCCGTAAATTTGCAAGTGATGCACTCGAGACGTACACAAGATTTGAACCTTTGATCTTCGTTGATCCACGTGCCACATATAGAAATCAATTGGCAAGTCGTGCGGCAAAAGCAAAATTGAGGGAATCGAATTAGGAATATATTAATAGTAGAAGTGGCAAAAGGTCTCGAGACCCGTTTGTTCGCATTTGTCCCGTAAACGAGTTTGGACATAATTTTTTCAAAATAAAAAAAGTTCGAATATATTTTTTTGTCCTTTTTAAAAAAGATTTGGATTCGGACAAAGTTTCTTAAAAAATGGGTACTCGTTTAGCGATTAATTTAAATAATATTTTATTTATTTATACGGATATTTTGAATCTTTCATAATGTTTGTATTGTAATTTCACTAATGATTATGTTATTTTTATATGAAAACTTGTAAGACTTGAATTTAAAATGTATAACATGTTTTTTTTTCTTGTAGTGATGAATGCATGACAACATAAAAATCATGCATTTTTGTTAATAATTAGGTAAGATAATTATATATTATATTAAAAAACGGGTCGGGACAAAAAAAAAATGGATATTGTATGTTTTGAAAACACACGAGTCCAGACACAAAAAAAGTGCCCGTTTCAAAAATCGATATGAGTCCGAACACTATTTTTGGTTGTTATTAAGGGTACGGGTCTGGACGCTATTTTTGGTTGTTATTAAGGGGGTGTCCGGACCTGTACCCGTCCAAACCCCTTTTTTTGCCACCCCTAATAATTAGTTAAGGTTTATTACTTATCTCTCTATCTACTTCGATTTTTCGTCTTTCGCTTTTCTTTTGTTTTGTGTTCTTCATCCATGATACACTAATTTATGGTCTAGGCAAGACTACGAGGGAGGTTAAACCATTATTATCCATGGATTTGTGAGATCTATTTATTTTAATTTCATTTTTTTTCATTCGCGTTTTATTCTTTTCGGTATTGCATGATTAATTAGAGTTAAACCTTGATTTATTGCTAGTGAGGCATACTCATCCGGTCTTTATACAAGAAGACTACACAAATGACAATGACCATACCGATTAATTCGATCCTTTTGGGACCGATAAAGTACCTTAGGAATCTAGGTTAAATCGGAAGCATCCTTACTTGTGCGATCTAGTTGTCTAGGTGTAGTGTCTTCACAAAACTCATTGCGGTCATCGTGTTAAACTCGATTCGCATGAGTATACGGTTATACATTTACCGAGTCCATAACTACACTAGGATACTTTTGATTTGCATACTTTACATAGATTGAAGACCAAATCCAATCTTTTATTGAACCAAACTTGCATGTTTTGACCTATGTATTTTCATTAATTGGTTTCAAAACTATTCTTCCCCGTTAAATTTAATTCCTTGCTATTTAGATTAGTTAATTTGTTCATTCTCTCAAAACCCCCATTTTCTCTTTCTTTTAAACCTTACAAAAAATATCAATCTATGTGGGATCGACCCTTTACTACTATCTACAAAATAGTTGATTTAAGTTATATATTTTATTAATGCGTTCGACGCGCGTCTCCTACCCATAAGACTTGGATGGATTTTGGATCAATTTATTCCAAATCCACCAAATTTCATGAAAATCCATGAAAATATATCATTAGAAAAAGACTTGGATGGATTTTGGATCAATTTATTCCAAATCGTCCGTCTCCAAATTGGATCGAAACATGAAAATCCATGAAAATATATAATTAGTTTCGAAAATGGTTTCCGTTTATCCTATTGTTCAACAACCACAAAAAAAAAAAAAACTTACAATCCTATAAATATGCACAAAAAGAACTATCAATCGAAAAGTCTTGAGATGTTCTTCAACACCACTCCGACAGCCAAGGGACATTTGAAACAACTTAATAATTGAATAGTTGAACTTAAATTTTTCAGGACATAAGCATCATAGGAGATAGAGCTAAGGTAGAAGAGCAATGACTCACATCGAACTTATAGTGACGATCCCCGCACTCGACCATCAAAGTCTACAAACAAGCAAAAAGATTAACATTAATTCATTTGAGATTTAAGAATCCACAAACGATGATAAACACGCATATACTGATTTAAGTAAATTAAATTTTTACCAATCCAAAGATAGGAGGAAGATAGCAATGTTTGTCATTTTCACTTTTATCTTCATTTTCTAAAAACATATAAGAAAACAAAAATATGCTACCTCATAGATAGACCAAAAAACTCATAAGACTATTTTCAATCAATCCACTTTCACAAGCTACAAAATTTATCATAAGCTCACTCATCTCATTTCAAACTGAGCTTTTTTAACTTTCAAGAACCAAACAATAAACCTGTTTAATCCATTTCATAAAGATCGATTTACATTGGCTTTCACCTATTGCAACCCACCCCTTATTTTTCAAGCGTGACGGTGACTCCTTTACCTTTATCTAGAGCACACAATATTCTACATAGGTTGAGTTTGACAATATCAACTTGATGAGGAACTAGGATACCTTTTAAGTTGTGAAGTATGAACTTAATGAGTATCAAACTATTGATCACACCAAAAAAAATGATATGGACTTGTTATTGCCTAAATTTAAAGAAGACATATCCTTATTCAAACAACAATGCAAATTATAGATCATATTCAAGTAAAATTTATGCATTAAACCACTTAATCGAATATTTCAATCAAAAAATGAATGAACCAAAACCAATTTTAAATATGTTTTTCATGGATTCTTAAAGTAGTATTTACTGAATTTATTTAGACTAACTTAAATCATTTAAGGACTCAAACCTCATTCCTAGTTATCTGACTTAAGTCATTCCTGACTTTTAAACCATTCTTTCAAATCAACTCATTAGAGTCAAGTTCGACTTAAAATTCTCAAATCATAGCATTTAGTCGAAATCGAAGTCTTTTTTTCAATGGATAAAACAAAGTCTCTTCCGCATCTCAACTTAGCTTCAAGTCTCACCCAAAATGATGATTACTAAGTACATTCAATAAAGTTGGATTGAACATATTTCAAGACTTGAAAAAAATGAATGAGCTCTCCTTGAAGCGTTTTAAAAGGATTTTACCCAAATCAATGCAAATTAGCTACAATCCTTTCGAGACATGAAAAATCATACTAATGATTGCTCGATTAAATCATATCATAGAAACAAATTAAAGCTCAATAAAGAATCCATGAGACTTTAGAATCATACTTTTCCATGCACTTCGTTAAAAGAACAAGTTAAGGTCTCTTTTGACAATTTCATCAAACAAAAGAGCACATTATCCACCAATACCTTTTACAAGGCATGATCACTTTTGAATACTAGCCCAAATCATCAATATCATATAAATTTTTTTTCATGGAATGCAACTAACCATAACAACTTAATCAACTTGTCCATAAAACTCATTATATTTGAATCGACCAATAAAAATCCGTTTTTAAAGTTAAACTAAGGATCATTAAAAAAACTTAATGAGCCAATCGGCCCTTATCGACAAGTCCATGTTTTAATAAACTAATTGAGGGAGTTAGATTCTCACCATGCCTTCAATAGAGGGCTTCAACTCCAATTTTTCTTTGAAATAACATGTCTAGCAAAGGATCTCTCTCTTTAGTTGTTATTTTGGGAAGAACAAACTTACCTCGACTTTTAGCATTTCCTTCTCAATCACTTGTCTAAGCCTATCAGTTTCCTACAAAGTTCCAAAAAGAATACATTGTAAGCAAGTAGCAAATTTCTAATAAAATTCTAATAAATTGTTTGGCACATTGAGCTGAAACTATAAAAGATAAAATCCGAATAAATAGTTTCTAATTACTACTCATTAGCTAATTATGTCATAAATCTATGAAGTCCGCCATCGCAAAACCTTGACGATTTTGATTCTTCATTTAGTTGCTAAACTTTTCCAATTGGGGCAAGTTGAAACACTAACAAAAATATAGGCCACAGAATCAAGGTATTTTCTTACTTGAATGTAATCTGAAATAGGAAATTTCAAGAAACCTTAGTTCCATATTTGCAAACCACATCCATAAACAAAATAAAACAATTGGAATTAGAAACAAACCCGATTTTCGCTTATGAATCCACAAACTAAGAGAAAATTTTAAAATAATTACACAACAACAACAACAACAACATAGCCTCAATTGGATGAAGTAGTAAACACCTTTTTCTCAAGCCCTAAGCGAAGAGAGTGATGACTTACAATGGCAGATGCGAGGGCTCGGCGGCGTCGGCAGTTTGACTAATTCCGTTTCGATTTTCTTTTTTTTTGTAGTGTTTGACATTCTTTTGTTACGTATATTTGTTACGCAATAATGTAACAGCTTAATGTTAGATTATCATCTTTCTTTAAAAAAAAATACATGAATTTATCAAATTGAATACACCCCTAAATAAAGGTGCCAGCGATTAATAAAGAGCGTCGCTATGGGCCCCCCACCTATTATTAAAGACACTCAAAATTTATGGTTATTCTCTCATCTAAATTTTATCTTGATTGAAATGACAAAATTGCTCATTCATTTTATCAAATTGGTGGATTGATGGTGGGGTGGGGGCAATTTCGAAATTTCAGTCAAATTTTTTAGGTGCCCTTAATAAACCACTTGGTGCCCTTTATAATGATGTGCCTTCACTAATAAGTGGGCGGGGCTCTTAATAAATCATGCAAATGTTACAACTTCACTAAAAGTTAAGTTGAGGGTTTTCGTTGGACCCATATCATTGCAATGTAGGTAGCCCATCATGTACTACACAAGCCGCCAAATACTGCAATGAACATGTACTACAAGGCAAATGGCCAAAAAAGGAATATGCATTGGGCAGGGGGAGCAAGAGGTTTCCTTTAATAAGTCTAGTCTAGAGTATGAGTCGAAACATTTCTAGTGAGATAATGAGCATAACTTACTTACGAAAAAATATGATTTAGTGGTGAGGTATTAAGTTTGACTCTTGCTGAAGTCACAAAAAGTTGAAGGATTTGATATTATTTAATGTGTTTAATTGAGTGTTTTAAAGTTTAATATTTTAATATAATAAATTATTATAATTTACTATAAGGATATTTAGATCAGTTAAAATTTAAATTCTATTTTACCAAAAAAATATATATTTCTATGAAGGGAATAAATCTGTTCAAAAATACAATCAACTTTTTTTTTTTAGATTAAAAAAAAAAGTGAATTGTAGCTTCCTTGCATGCTCCGAAGCATCCAAATTATGATTTTCTAGGTGAGAAAAAGGCTCGAAGGCCAAATGCTTAGCCTAATGCTAAGCTGGTACAATCATTATTTAGTAAGAACTGAATGTTCCCTGGTGAATCGCACAAGACTCTAGCATCCAACTTATTCCAATCAACAAGGACTACATGAAGTAGAAAACATTCAAATAGGTTCCTGTATGCATATATATATGAAACCCGACATGTCCTGACTCTATAATTATCATACTAAACACTTATATCAACTTGACGTGCAATAATTAGAAAGGAGTTAAGGATTATTAAAAAAGTTATGTTGGTCATCAACTACAATAAATCGATTGAAGTGAAAGAGTCTAATCCAAACATCGAACTGAACTAATTTGAGTTTGAGGCTTTCTTGTTCTTTTTTGAATATGCGATTGTACATATCCATTTATAATTCAGGGTTATTCCCCATGTCATGACAAGGGAAATTGTGAAAACAAGCTCTCATCATGTAAGCTGTAAATTAACAGAGTTTTGAAGTGGGAATTTAGGGTTTGAATTGAAGAGCACCTACTTTAGTATATAGAGTCAATATCAGCAAGTACACATCATAGTGTCTCTTATATTGCGCGTATACTTCCATAAGAATCCCAAAGTGATATGGACTTTATTTCTAAAAAAAACATTTTGGACCACATAGAAGTATCAGAGCATACATAATGTAAACAAATAAATGAAGAGAGGGTCCCATATGTGCACCATATGTATGAACCAAAAAGCTAGCTAGCTTCACTAGGAGACGATTCACTCCAGCTGGTTCTCACACATCTCCTGCTCTTTTACTTGTCTGTGCTCTCATCTCAAAATGTTCAGGTTCCCAAGGTGAAAGTGAAGGTGTTAGGTTCCATTGGTCCTCAAGATTCATTAATTGCTAGCTACCGCACCAATCATTTTATGTGACATATATACCAATATTTCTTTCACATTTCATGAATGTGACCATTTATAAGAGGGTTATTACCTAGCTATGAGAATAGTGACCTGAATACTTACGTCTTTATATATAAAAAGGCTACCTAACAAGCTAGATAGATATATAAATATACAACACCAATATAACCTCAATCAAAATCAAATTAATTCGGATATGCTACATGAATCAAACTCTTTCATTACACTCAATTTAGTAGCAAGATATGTATACAAACATTTCGAAAATGCATATTCTGAAACTATCTTATCATCTCGTGTATATATATATATGTTGGAAATTCATACGGGATCGTTACTTTTTTCGATAAATAATAGGGTTTGAGGTTGTGACCTAATTAAAAGTTAATTTGCATGTCATTTAAATAATGTGCAGTGAAATTCTTTTATCAGGGAACGACTAAATGTCTTCAATAGCAACTCGATCTCAACTGTACATTGTAATGAACTCATACAACAACAATAATAACAACAACAACATAACTTCAGTCCCAAATTAATTGGGTTCGGCTACAATTTAATGAACTCATTTGCTGCTTAAATTAAAAGAAAGTTTAAGTAAGTTGTAGAGAGAAGCAAAAAAAGTAAGTTGTAGAGAGAAGCACAAAAAAGTAAGTTGCGGAGACACATTTGTTAGGGTTATTGCCCTAAGTGTTCTGTTATTGAATTAGACACCATGAGCTCAATATACATGAATTTAGCTCAATACATCAACATGCACTAAACCAAATCATAGGTAGAGAGAATATTGTAAGGAGCAAGAGTGGACCAAAAGTGGTTGGAGATAGAACATGGACTCTTCTTAAACACATGCTATCTACCTTCTAGAAATTATGGAAAGATATATGCTTGTGTGTGTCATACTTTTTCATAGAATAATTAATTGTAAGCTTATATATTAGTATTCCCCTCTCCAGTGAGCATTTCATTTTTTTTAACAATAAAAAAGAAGTGTACATATAAATTCTTTCAACCTTTTTTGGTGATCCAAACTTTAGCCAATAGAAAGTACAGAAAACCACTATGAACATAAATATAAAAGATGTGACACATATTGAACTATATTCTAAACCCCTTCTCTCATATAACAGCTACTTTATTCAACTTTTCCATATTGGGCTTTCAAGGTTTTCTTTCTTTTTTCCTTTTGCATTAAATCCAATTACGATTAAAGAACATTCACACCGGCTAGAGTGACTTAATTGTGATCTTGATGAAACAGCATATGCCTATGTGCCTATTATTTTTCCTTGCTTTTTTTTTTTTTTTGGTCTCCTTTAGGCCCATTTGAGATTGATTCCTTGTTTTTTGAAACTTTCAATATATATAGTTTTACAGGCTTACAGCCAATTCTATAATCGTTTACGTTTTATTTTGTTTGGATTGACCTTAGCTAAACGACAAACACTTTTGATGAGAAGCCTCTAATTAATGGATGCTAATTAGGGTTTAGTTTGATTAGTTTTTTATTAATGGCCTCTAATGATATTTAATTTGTCCTAAATTAAATTATGTATTTTTAAAAAGATAGTTCTAAAATATATATATATTTTTTTACCGTGATCTTAAATCTTACTTTTAACAAGTGAGCCCTCATCCATCTCATTAAATCAATGCTTTAGGGTTTAGTCGCATGAATTAAGGAAGCTAGTACTTTAAAAGACTTGAACAAATAAATATCAAATATATATAGGTAGTGCATGCATCGTTTAAGTCTTAAGGTGTCATTTTTGAAAGGATATGAAATAAAGAAACAAAGAAAATAAAAAAGCATGCGTCGCACATGCGTGAATTTGTTGTCTAGAGTGCTTTTTCATCTTGAGAACAAGAACATTTATTCTTCCCAAAAAAACAAAAAACAAAAAATAAAAAATTGTAGTGCAAGTGAAACAGTGGCTGCCCATAATGGACAAAAGGATTGTAAATCATTAGAAAGAATTATAAGCAGAATCTATCTCTATGCACCTTACCTACTCCATAATTATTTTCTTTCACTAAAATAGAAAAGACCTATTGTGACTATTTTTAACCGTCACAAAAAGCTTTCGTAACTGTTTTAAATCAATACGAGGTCCATCATATTATGTTATGAGATGTTACAAAACTTCAAGGCTTTTTGTGACGGTTAAAAACCTTCATCTTATTTAAAATGTTGTATCAGCTTTAAGGTTTTGTAACAATTTTTAACCGTCATAAAAGGCTTTCAATTTTTTTTTTAAATGAACGTTTTTTTTTATAGCCTTTAAGATATTTTTTTTTACAAAATAAAAATAAAAATAAAAATAAATAGTAATTATTAAAAAATAAAATTAATCTTCTCAAAATCAAGTTTTAACAAACAAATCAGTACATAAGTTCTATAATTTCTTAAAATTCAATTTTTCACAAACTATCAGTACTGTGGTCTCGATCAAATTGAGGAGGAGGTCTCGATTCTAGCAGCGCAACTAGAAAGGCCTGTGGTCAAACTTGACTAAGGGAAGATGAAACACTAAAGCATCAGGGAATTGCTGACTGCCCACCTCTCAACCATATTAAGTACTAAAGCACCTTCCCTACATCATGCCGAGCAAGAACTTGCATCTGTTTGTGCTGGAACACCCTTGCTTGCTGCTAGAGCTATCGCGAATTCTTCAGCCTATAATATCAAAAGGTAGCATTCAAAAATTGCTAGCCACTACGTCGAAGCCCAATACGTACACAACCAGAAGAAAAATACATAATTGATTTACCTAGCAAGCACGAGCATTCATTATCTGCTCAACATTTTCTTCTTGGTACTTTGCAATTTTTGCTTCAATTATAGCAACATCTTTGCCTTCGATTAAATCACACGCTATACAAGAAAAGAACACACATTTTATATTTGAGCTTAACTTTTAAAGAGAGAAATTCTATCTAAAAAACTTACTCATGTCCTCCACTTCTTCCAAGTAATCATTGTATTCTCTCAAAGATGGGAAGTCCTTTTCTCTCTTATAGAATTTGTGATCCAACAACACAATGAAAAATTACTCATACAAACAATCATCCAATTCAATTAAAGCAATTCAACAATCCGTAGGTGTAGATTGAAGCTAACTTGAGACGCATTCATTAGAATAGATTTAAAGATTTAGAAAATGCGTCATGAATTGAACTAAATAGAGTGCAATGTAGAATTTGATTGATCCATGTAACCGACTCAACTAATTTAGTGTTGTCTCTACTAACACTAAATTTAGTAGGAGAGCATGCTAATATATACAAATGAGGGACGGTTGAAATAACTTCTTTGTGCAAGTTTTTGTAAGTGGTTATTTTACAAGAACGAAATTGTTCTACTTAGAAAAATCAAAAGAACCTACAACCTAAAACCAATAAATTAGAGGTATCGTTGAATTTGTTTCCTAAGATTGATAAGTA
This sequence comes from Stephania yunnanensis, assembly GCA_039657365.1. Classification (NCBI taxonomy): domain Eukaryota; kingdom Viridiplantae; phylum Streptophyta; class Magnoliopsida; order Ranunculales; family Menispermaceae; genus Stephania; species Stephania yunnanensis. Next base: position 49,734,705 of record CM077587.1, on the reverse strand, counting down.
TGCTTTAATATGCAAAAGTGCTTTTAAAAGTTCAAAAAGAACTGTGTACCTTCATTGGAGGATTCTTGGACAAAGGGAGCATGTGTAACGATTCAAATTAATTAAATTAGGATTAGCGTTAATTTTGGGGTTAAAGATTGTAGTTCGGACGTTAAGTGGATAACTCGGTTGGCTTGGACACAAGAACCGAAAAAATATGTGATTTATGGATGGTGGTTGTGAATATGTGGTGTTTAAAATTATTATTATATTTGCATCGCATGTGTGTATGTTGCTATCGGGCGAATTTATGTGACGGGTGTTCGCCTCGAAAGGTGTGTCAATGCGGGTGTCGGATAGGCGAACTACGGGTACACTAGGAAACTCTACTAATTCACTTTAGGATGACTAATTAATCAATTAAAATGAGTAATGTAATCATAGGCCAAGTAAACTTCAATTAAAACAATAGGCTATAGCCTACCTCGAATTGCATGTTGAGACGCGAAACATCAAGTGTCGGGTAGTCGATGGTTAGTGAGAACACAACATTTGTCAATTTGGTGAATAAAAACACTAACCATATGTATTATAAAAGTCATGCGATACACCTAGAGGTGTGCGCTCACACTCCTCGAGTGTATCACATGAAGGGACGTCCACTTGAGTCCACTAAGAATCCAAAGTGAGTTACAAAAGCATTTTTCAAAAATATTAAAAGTAGTACACTAGCGAACTCTGATATAATTGTTCATTTCCTTAAAAAATGTTTCCTACATCAAAACAACCAATTATTAATCATATACTAAATTTGAGAAATAAACTCTTACTATATATCTTGAACAAGATTGTCTGTCCAATGATCTTAGATAGGACGGATAATGGTGGGGTACAATACAAGTTACATTGATAATGATGTCCAAATTGCAATAAAATATTTAAAATTATTATAAATAATTATGGCACTCAAGGACTCCGACTGCAAAACTTTAGTTTATTTATTCACCTTTTTAGATATCTAACCAGATTATGAAGATTAATTTAGCATGCTGATTGGAAGGACTAGAAAAGGATAAGAAAGCTTTTATACATTTTTGGAACATTATGTATCAAGTTGCATAGCTTCTAATTAAATTGACACAAAACAAGCCCCTCTTTTGATGGACATTTGATAAAAAAAAATGATCAACAACAGTACCTAATTAATGAATGTAGATGTTGAAAAAAATGGGGTGTAACAAGGAGTACGTAGCCGATATATAATATTAAATGATTGATAGAACTTCATTTTCTTTTTGATAATCAATCGTAGCTAGGTGTCCTGATATAATATCAAACTACTCGCCATTGCATGCTTCGCGGGTGAGGAAGACAAATTATCATATATTAGATAAAAATGAATTTAATGAAAAAAAAGTTATTTTTAAGTAAAATTTTGATGAACGTGAAACCAATAACAAATCATTCTATTTTTGTGTAGATGAAAACAAAAAATATACAACTGAAAAGATGGTTTCATATAGCCAAAAGATAATTTTTTGAATACGTAATGAGCTCGCGCGTGTTCGGAGAAATCTAATTTTTTTTCAAAACCACAAAATTGCTTCAATCACCTCTAAAATTTTGAAAAACACAAAAAATAACAATTGGCGGACAATTCACAGTTCACACATTTAGAACAAATTAAAGGTATTAATTGGTTTTCAAAAAGAAAGAAGAATAAAAGGTCTTTTTTTATCAGGAAAAGAATAGCTAGGTCTTTGATACATATAAAAATATATATATATAGAGATTTTATCCTAATATATCACGTCCTTAATTATATAATGATATACATTGTATTATATGAATTATCCTAATATATCATGTTAAATATATTTATATTAATATATTAGGTTAATATAAATAGGTGTAATTGTATATGTTACAACTAAACAATAACAAGTTACTTCAAAAATAAAATAGAAAAAATCAACAATAATAATCATTTATACAATTATTGAATAATATCATTATTTAAAAAAAGGATAGAAAGAAACGCATTAAATCGTAAAAAAGTAGAGACACTTTACCACGTGCGTATTTACCTTGTTAAGTTTCTCAAAAGACTCGTAGCAATGACAAAAGCTTATAAAATTAGATACTAAAAGATATATAGTTTTGAGAGGTGTGTGAGTTCTTGAGATGATTTGACTTAAATAATAGAGAGAATAGTTAGGGCACACCCAAGAAACCAATGCTACGTTACGTGCCTCCATGGGGAAATCAAGATCGAGACTAAAAACAAATAATTAAGATATAATAAAAAAAACGGTTACATAGGCACATAAAAGGTTTCTTAAAATGCAATAAAAATCGGTTACATAGATATATGAAATGTTTCTTTAATTAGAAATAATAAATATTTCAATTTTTAGGTTATGTAACATTTTCTTTAAGCCACAATGTACCCTTTTTTAATGTATTACTATACTAATTGTAGATTTCATAAATTAATCATGAAATGTTTTTTTTTTCTTAATTAATTAGTGGTAAAACATTTATTTGAAAGTTTTATTTCTTTAAAAGGAGTAATAAGCCAACAAATTGGTGTGCCAATGGCGCGTTGGGAAGCCTCGAAAACGACACGTGGTACACCTAAGATGTTGGCTTATCTATATATAATATATAATACTATATATATATATATAAAATAAGTCTACATTTTGAGTGTGTCACGTGGCGGTTTTGAGCCTTTGTAGCGCCACGTGATATTCCAAAGGTGTAAGTTTCATCAATCTATTAATGGAATGTGCCACGTGGCTTTTTCTATCCTTTTCGACGCGCCACATGTCATACCAAATATGTAGTTTTTGTTGAGCTATATATGGTATGCTTCACGTGACGTTTTTAGCATTCTTGACGCGTCACGCGTTATATCTAAGTTCTTGGTTTCGTCAACCTATATATGGTATGTACCACGTGGTGTTTTTAAGCATTATCAACTCACCAAAATTAGTAAGTTAAAACATGCTTAGGCATTGACATTTCTAGAGATACGTATTGACACATCAAGAGACCAATTGAGTTTTCATTTGGTGTTACTTAGAGAAAGTTAATGGAGAGTTAGTGGAATTGTGTCAAGATGTAGGCCATTAGATTAGTCTCGGGATACTTGTGTATATTATGATCAATGGTCATTAATCAATCTTATCATATATATAAGACTGAATTGATAAACTCGTGCAAACATTTCATTCTCATTTCATAAACTTAGGAGTTAAGAAAAGTTAGAGAAGAAGATAAGAGAGATCAGCAAGGGAGCGAGGAGAAGACTTGTTGATTTAGTATAGGAGTTGATCAAAGTTGATGGTGTACAACAACTAAAAATTATACTTACACTAGTCATTTAGTTTAATTTAATGAATTCATGATATAAATGAGAGTGGGTCGTTCTTATGATCATGGTTGATGTCTTGGGTCTCTAGTAGGTTAGAACAAGAATTCCAAGGTGTTGGAGTTAGCAATGTGTGGAGAAAATTCAGAGTTCAAAGTGCAGAATTATGAGTTTTCCTGCTCATACCTCGTTAGATGTGCTAGCTAGCGCGCTAGCATGCTAATGACCTCATTATCGCGTTAGACATTCCACCCACGCGTTTGGTGCTCTAACAACACAAAATCTTCAATTTTCTAATTATAAATTAAACACTTTAAACAAGTCAAAACCCTAATTAAAGATTTAAACACACTCTAAAATATGTGAAATGATACCAGGAACTTAAGGAAGAGACTCGTGGGTTTGGATAGATGTTTTGACGTGTCGGGAGGCCTAGTTAGCTAGGAAATTGCGTGGATTGTAAGTAAACTAATTGAAATATTTATTTACATTTCATTCGTGTTTTACTATTCATTTTCAGTTATTTGAACTGAATTATCCTTTGTACTCTACATACCATGACTTGTTGTCTCTTCACTATCATGACATTAGTTTTTGATTAAATGGTTTTATTGACTCAAAATCATGTACTATGTCATTTTTAATTGTTGAGATATCTAGTCAAATGACATAGCATGCTATTAAGTAGGTGTTTGATGGTATTGTAAATCTAATTTTCTTTTGTGCATTAGATATAAAATTACATTATTAGATTCCTAAACCATGTTATTTCTTGGGTTATGAAAGTAGTTCTTATATAGGACCAAGATATATGGAGATAACCGCGACACACGGGGTAACTAGATTCTCGGGGATGTCAGAATCTCACCACTAACTTGTGCAGCACACGGGGTATGAGACTTGGAGTTGTTGACAAGTAAACATTACATGTGAGGGGCACTTGTAAGTATTTATATATAAAATGAAAATTTTAAGGATGTTAAGATATTCATGATATTGTTTACGCCTTTAATAGTGAAATAAGGTTGATGTGATGTAACTCACGACTGACAGACCTTAGATCATTACTACTTAACCGAGTGTCAGTTTCATATTACTTAACTAAATTATCTTATAACATGAAATCATAGTTGCTATTGTTATGCTTTCGGATACTTGTTGTATATTTGTAAATGTGAACAAATGTCTCTAGTTTTACTTTTTATTTTCTTGTACTCACCATCCTTTTTATAACAGTAGGTGCGGATCCATCGAGTAGCAGACCGGATAAGGAGAAGATCGACGACTACTTCTGAGCCAGTGGAGTACTGTTACATCTGATTTTGTAGGTTTTTGATTTTGTTGTATGATTTATATATATGTCTTTATACATTTTTCGGGATGTATACTATAGGTTGTGAGATAATTACCCGACCAGACACGTGTTGATATATAGTTATCGTCGTTTATTATATATATGCATGTGATCTTTGTTACCTGGTTTTTCACATACTTAGGTTTTATATGAATGGCTTCCGCTAATTTGTTAAGACTTTCGCTAAATAATTTTTAAATGGTATAAATTTTAATATACTCTGAAATACTATTAAGGTTAAGAATGATTAAGGTTTATTAGAAAAGTAACAAATGTGGTGAGGGTATTAGAAAGGCTTATTAGTACGTTGTTAAGTTCTACATGGTGGAGGTTAATGGCTTAATGATGAGATTAGGTTCACAGCTTTTCAAACCATTCAAATCCTTCCTAATGATGCATCATAAGTTAAATTTGGTCTACCTCTACCTTGATCGTTGAACTTCTTCAATTTTTATCGAGTCAAGTTTTTAGTGGTGGCATTTGTAGACCGTCTCTGCAGGTGATCAAATCACCGCAACTGTCTTTCCTAATCTTTGTGTCAATCGGTGCTACTTCTACTTGTCTTTAAATTTCTATATTTCTTATTCTATCTTTAAGAGTTTTAGCACACGTCCACCTAAGAATCCCCATTTCCGCCACGTTCATTTTATATAGTTGTCGTTGCTTTACCGCCCAATATTCACTTCCATAAAGTATAGATGGCCTAATTGCGGTCATATAAAATTTTCTTTTCATCTTAGCAGGAACATTTCGATCACAAATCACACTTGTTGCACTCTCCCATTGCATTTTGTCATTTCTTCCATCCAGCTTGAATTCTATATGTGACATCATTACCATCACTTGTATGATTGATCATAGATATCTAAAATATTTCACCTTAGAAACTTCTACTTCATCAGTGCATATAACTTGACAACTTTACTTTGTTCCATGCATTAATTGGGGGCGATCATATTTCAAGAATTTTTGCATTAAATATATATATATATAACAACAACAACATAGCCTCAGTCCCAAATTAACTGGGGTCGGCTACATGGATCAAACTTTTCCATTGTGTTCGATTAAGTGCAATTGATGGTGAGCTTTGCAAAAGAAAATCGAGAAGGTTAAGATATTTTTGTCAAAATTAATAAATTAATTTGGATATTTTTATAAAAAAAAAAACTTGAAAAGATTGCAATATATTTTACTCCCTAAATCTTGATTTTTTATACGTAGCTCGTTTTTAATTTGTATTTGAAGAACAACGTTTAAAGAATATTAAAGCCATCCCATCACGCAAGTGGTGTAAGTTCAAGTGTCATTGAGCTTAATTATATGGAAAAATATGTACCAGCACTTTAGATTAGACACATTGAAGCTCATCAACTATAATAGTTTGCGCAATATTATATGCATTTTGCTTATTTAATTGTATATATGTATATATTAACTCTAATATTTGTGTCATAAATTTCTAAATTTCTTAACAATGGTCTTCCATCAATGGTAGAGTGATTTAAATCAACTTCAACTTGGTATATATCGTATGTGACATTTGTGTCACATGTACTTAATTGAAAATCTTCATGTACTAATTTATGTCTCCCCTTCTTTTATGTTGTCACGAAACTGTCGATATGCTAGCCAATCGTTATTCATATTAACATTGTATGAGGTGGATTTATTTGAAGGCGCTAACCTAAGAAATTGATCATGTCGTCGCCATTATTTATAAACTATAAATATGCTCCAAATTAGCTTTATTTTTTTGAGGGCCTAAATTAACTTTATTTTGTCTTTCTTGCAAAAATCATACTTGGAGTAATAGCTATCTAGGAGTTATTACATGCCTTGGATCTGAGATGCAAGTTAGGCCTAAATCAAAATGATCTCAAATTGCCTCATCATTCAATTAAGGAAAATCAACTTTTTCTGGGACATGTATATTAAAATTGATCCCTTAGATCATATATGTGGGGTTTTTTTTTTTAATGATAAGAAAAAAATAACTTGCCTCATTGAGATTCGATATATGTGTTTGGATCATTGTGTGCATCTTTATTATGTTTTGACCGATTGAATTTAATCTAAATAATTGAACCATACACTTATTGCCAACAAACGTAACTCAGGCAGCTTGACAGCCGTGTAACAATATGGAATAAATACTAGAAGACATCGTAATCTTGCCACACAAAATCAAGGGATAGAAAGCCAATTAACTCCAATATTAATTATCAACTGATCGAGGCTCAGTTTATGATATGATTCTATTTTTGTTTTTTTGTTTTTTTGTTTTTTTTGACGAAAGGTTCTTAAACTAAATATTAAATTTGAATTTCATATGATGGCATGCTAGTCTAAATACTTGAGTTTATACAACGTCAGCTTTATATTTGCATTACATAATTATTATTGAGATTTATTTTTAATATTTCAATGTGCGGTTTTTATTTATAAGAAAGAAAAATAACTTATCCCGTTGAGGTTCGATCCCATGACCTTATTTTTAAACTACGTATTAAATTATTGAGCCATCCAATTAATTAAATTATTTCCGTGTGTGTATTTGATGTCCAACGAATACTTATGTCAAAAGTATGTCACTCATTTACTAACAAAAACAAAAAGAAAAAAAAGTGGGAAAGAGCCAAAAAAAAAAAAAGAAAAAAAAGAAAGAAAGAGAAAAAGAAACACAAGTGAAGTAATGACAAGCGAAAATGTGATTAAAAGATGGAAAGATACATATTGCATACGACATGACAATTTTTATTTATTTTTTTTTACGAAAGAAACAATTTTGCCCCACCAAAGTTCGAATTATGTCATTTTACTCCCAAACTCCATACTAAATTATTGGGTCATAAAATTAGTTAAATCCTGTCGTTCAATTACTACATCAAACACAATAAGAACTCTAATTCCTACAACACGCACATTGGGCACTTAGGTTGTCACACACATATGCACGTCCATTGATTTTTCGTACGAATGTATGCTCGACCTGGGTTACACTAGCATTTCCCTACTGTTGACATGTGGACCGAATTATAGTCTCACATCGGTTAAATATAACTTCAGAAAGAAATATTTAAATGTGGATCTCTCTCCAAGTAGTATCGAAACCTTTTGAAGTAAAACACTTAAATATGATTAAGGTGTGGATAATATTTGTATTAGTGAGATCCACATACCCGCAAATAAAAATGTGGGTAGACCTAACAAGAGGTATCAAAGTTGAGAAAGATTGATGCTCGCCTATAAAGGCGCGGGTACAATAACATACAAGGTTGCCAACATTGCTTGATTTGATCTATTCGATGGTGCATCACTTTACAATCAAATTTCTTCCATTTTTATTTGTGTGCAGTTTTTTGGATGGCAACTTTAGTTGACAAAAAAAATGTGCACATTAAAACCCTCACATTCAACTTTATATATATATATATAGTGTCGTCTAAAATAACATGTGACTATTCTTCTATAAGAGACGCCTAATAAGAAACTCGAATGTAAGACGTCATAAAGGTCCAAGTTACCGGGTAGTAGAACAAGAGACTTATTATCTCAATAATGCTCCAACGTGAATTAATCATAATAATTGATGTTAAATACGGTATTGAAAATGAAAAACTCTCATTATAAGAACATCTCTTGCCAAAGCGCTATGTTGCTCCAACGGAACGCTATATTCACCGCTAACATGAATTTTCACTATAGTGGAACTCCAATTAATATTGGAATGTTTTAATTTTTGTTTTAAACTTTTAAAAATAGAAAATAAAGTTTTGAAGAAAAAATATAATTCATGATTAGAAAAGAAATAAAGTTTGATGTGATATAATTGTAAAATAAAAAAAAATAAAGTTTCAAAGTTGAATAAGAAATAAAGTTTGATGTGACAGTAACTGTGGGAAACTAAAGTTTTGTGGTTGAGGATGATACAATGCTCAGCCTCCCTCACCCTCCTATAAATGCGTACACCAAGTTGTAAAGAAGGGAAGAATGAGAAAGAGAATTTATCAATGCCAGCAATAAAAGCAGGAGCAACAACACAAAAACAGCAACAACGCAAGAAACTAACTCCAAAATGACACTCTCTCTTCCTCCTCTGCTTCTTCTTCTTTTTCTTGGTTTCGTTTCTGTTCTGTTCCTCACATTTCAACTAATTTGATTAACAAACAACACCAACAACAGCAACAAATTGTAAAAATTCGTCACTAAAGATCTATAGCTCGGTTTTGAAGAAATGTATGCAGACAGTGGAGTGATGTTCTCTTACTTCCAGACCTTCTCTCAGCAAATCTATGGCCTCCACTACCCCATTGCCCCCTCTTCATCATCATCAGTAATCTCATCTCCTTCACTAAATATGTGTTTTTGCATGTTTTTTTTTGTGTTGTGATTAGGGTTTTGTTCTGCTGTCTCAGATCTTCAAAAAGTTAGAGGCCTTTTCTTTGATTTGTGATCTGTTGATTGTCCAATCAGAAAAAAAAAAACCCACTTTGGAGCAAAGAATCCCTAAAAATTTCTAAAACAAATTATGGGGTCTTGTCTGGGCATTTTGTTGAATTGAAATAACTTCATCAAATTTCCCTAATTTTCTGGGCTTCATTGACTGTGTGTGCCAATCAGTGTTGTTCTTTGTTCTTAATTCAATCATGGGTGGTCTTCATTTTGATGAATTGAAACAATTTCATCAAATTTCACCCCTTTTTGGCCAACACATGAACATGAACGCACACATTTTGAAATTTAAAATTTCCCTAATTTTCTGGGTTTCATTGACTATGTTTGCCAATCAGTGTTGTTCTTTGTTCTTAATACTTTCATGGGTATTCTTCATTTTTTGATTTTTAGTAGTCAAAGAGGAGTTGCACTTGTCTCTGTGTGTAGGATGAGCAAATTCATTTACTTGTGTGGATCTTTAGAGGACAATGAGCAGTAACTAAACTTGTCTAATTTTCTCTCTTTCATTATGGATTACTTTCTTCCGCGATTTCGACAGGAGAATCTTAGAATGGCTGAATGGGTTGTTTTGATTCTTCTTGTTTTCAACACCCATTCAATTCTTGTATTTGTGCTTGTTTGAGCTGCTCAAGTGCTTTTCATGGCTTTCTTTGCTGATTTCTTGTGATTTATGAACTTTTAAAGCATTTCACAGCAATGATGAATGCGAATTAATGTGTATACTTTCAATTGTTTCGTAATTTCCTGAACCTGAATTGTTTCCATTGGGTGCTTGTTCATGATTAGATCACCTGGTAGTAGTTTTGTTTTCTTCATCCATTTCTATATTTGTATCTTGGGCTTTATTTGTCTTTCTTTTCGTTATGAAAAAGAATGAAGATTATTAATAATTCATAGATGCACTTAAAAATGCATCGCCGAGCTACCCTCGGCTTTATTATGTGTTCATGAATATGTTCATTTAAGTGAACTTGTGATTCATTCCTTTTCTGGTAGGATTCCTCTACGACTTCATTATTTTTTTTCCCGTTTACTTTCAAGCAAGTTCTTCATTTATTTTGTTAAATACTATATTTTTCCAAGTTAGTAATCTCACTGTTATTTTGTTCAACAAGTATGCTTCACGCGGCTACTCATTTTTAGTGTGTTTGTTCTTGACAACACCGCTCTTGTGGTTTAGAACGGATGACATTCACTTGGTTGGCAATTTTCGCGTTTATGTCCACTCAACCAAATCTATATTTTTGTTTCCATGTCCCCGTATGAATTTATTAAACAATATGTTGAGTGAGTGCAATTCTAAAATTGGAGCTTCTTTGCAACTGACTTATTGGTCTTCTTTTCTTGTATGGAACGACCTGGTTCAGGCCTCCACTCTATCTGAGTATGATAATTATGATTTGGGAGGAGAAGGGGACCTGTTCAAGGCTCCCGAACCGATCATTGAAGAGGCGGCAATGGGACTTGATCCCATGGCAGCTGCCATTTCGATGCTATCTTGTAACGAAAATGTGAGCCCCTCACAAATGGAGGAGGTCATGGATATCGGATCAATTCAAAATGAACAACTGTTGAATGAGGTCTTATATGAATGTGAGATGGATCTCTTGGCCAAATCCGCCATAGAAGAATCGTATCCGGAGGTACAAGTCATCAAGGTACCTGCTGTGGAGATGGAGATGGATCCCGTTGCAGACAAATATGGGAAGAATCTGGAAAGTTCGATCCAGAAAAGTGTTAGTTCTGGTTGCCTTAACTCAATAGAGTGGATACTTGGCGGTGCAATGAGGCCTACCTTTCCAGTTCCTTATGGCATGCGGAGAGCATACAGCGAGGGAGACATGCAGGTCAGGATTGGCTAGGCCGGCATATTTCTTATTATTCTTTTAATTTACGCTTGTAGTTTTTAAGAAAGCATTTTTGAATTATCGTCCAAGAAATGTCCCGTAAAAAAATTAACAATCGCGTAGAGATAGAAAAATATGTGGAACTCATGTAAATGATGTGGGATTTATTTCTCAGTTTGAAGGCAAGAATTACAGAGATGGTTGTTCTTGTTTGCAAGTTTGATCACTTGCATAATTGTTAGGGAAAAACAGTCTTCTATTTTATTTTTTTATTTTTTTTTCTTATCGGAAAATACTCTACTAACTCGGGCATGTGACCAAATTTTGGTGAGTTTCCAATGAGAATTTACACTACCTTGGCATTAGGCCAGAAATCAGTGTGCAGAGTTGCAAAATGCAAAATTTTAGCTTATGCCTGGCCATTTCCACATGATGTGGAGATGCGTTCATTGATGTTAAGTTTTGCTGACAGAATCTTGGAAATGGCAATATTAGTATTGTTCGCGCTCCCTCTGAGCGACCTATTGTGACGATTGGCAACTGCACAATTGAGGAACGTAGAGAAAAGCTATCGAGATACTGGAAGAAGAAATCAAAGAGGAACTTCAGTAGGAAAATCAAGGTATATTGTCTTTACCAATTATTATCGATACTCGTTAAGTTACATCCTCACTTCATTTTCGAGTGCACATTGTTCACCTTGGCAACTTAGAATAATAAACTAACAGCAGTTTCTCCCAGTATGCTTGCAGGAAAGCGCTGGCGGACAGTCAACCAAGGATTCGAGGAAGGTTTGCAAAGACCCAAGAATCCGAGATTTGCAAGAAGCGTAGAGTGAGAAATTGACTAAGAAATTAACAGTCCAAAGCAGTTTTCGGCACAAAGGCGATCGTGATGCGACCCTCCTGGATTTTGCAGACGTTTAGTGAGAGCCTCCTAATATCCTGGTAAATTAAATTCTCCTCCCTTCTGATCAGTAATAAAAGTGCTGGTGAAATGGAGTCCTGTAATGTATATAAGTTTGTAGAATAAAGGAGGTTCAGGGCTCCATTTACTCCAGTCCATGCCTATCATGTATCTGCTATTTTATAGTCTTTACTACAAATCTTGGGAAATAAAAGTTATCTTTTTGAGTACATTGGTTTTTTTTTTTTTTTGTCAAAGGAGTACATTGTTCACTTCACTAAGCCTACTGTATTTCTTCAATTAATTACATGTAACATCAATTATTTTTTTTCTCCTGTATGTAACATTATTGTAACAACATTGTAGGCATCACTTGATGAGAGATCTAGTCTTGTCATACAATGTAGTGCATACTTTTAGTTTTGTTTGATTGAATAGTTGAAAAGCAATAAAGCATACACTGCACTGTTACAGACGTGAAAGGAACCAACGCCAACGCCAACACCTGGTAATATAAAAGGTGTTTTAACTGTAGAAACTTGATGAAAGCACATTAAATAAAAGGTGTTTTAACTGTAGAAACTTGATGAAAGCACATTAAATCGAGCCGGTGGAAAATTTTGATCCATTTAACCAATCTCAATAAATTTAGGATTCATTGAAAAATGCTAGGATGCTCCACAACGGACACGCAGGAACTCCACCCACCCGACATGGAGCCGACTCAGCACATGCAGTCTCACCCCGTCAGCAGCTCCTCGATTTTTGTTTGTTTTTATATCAAAACTCAAAATAAATTTGTCAAGACAACTGCTGACTTTGCTTAGTCGATTGTCAGGTCGTACTTGTTAGAGCGCTAGTCGACTGACGACCAAAAAAATAAACAGCCCGCCATTTTTTCTTTCTTCTTTCATCATCATCTCATATCAGCCACACCAATCACAAAAGAGAACTAGATCTCACACAAAACACAAAAGAGAGAACCAGAAGAACCAGAGCTTAAACGGTGATGTTGCTCGTGAGCCAGCCACCATAGAGAATAAGCAGAGCTCGGACAACGTTGTTGCTCGTGAGCCAGTCACTACTCCAAGTAATTTGTTCTCTGGTCATAGTAAAAACTCTCAAGCTTGCAGGTTAGGTTGGTAAGTAAAATTTTCCTACTCAAAGATAACACTCTAGCATTTTGAATGGTTTAAGGTTGAATATGTAAGATTTTGTTCAAGGCTTAAGGTTTCGTGTTCTTTATTGTGTAGGGTTTGTTGTTCTTTCTTTCTCTATTCCCCATTTCAGCCTTAGAAACTCTTTTTTGCCACAGGGAAGAGCCTGAGCTGATACTGCATTGTTTCTCGTGAGCCAGCCACAAGTTCTCTCAAATTCGAATTCTCTGCTCACATTAAACTCTGGACCTTGTTGCTTGTAATTTTGTTGTTGTTAATGTTATGATATTTAGGGTTTAGGGTTCATATAATGTTATTGATGTTGGTAAATAAAATTATCCTACTGAAAGATAACACTTTAGCATTTGGTTTGTTGGGTCTTATTGTAAGGAGAGATGGTGAAAATATGGACACTCTAGCATTTTGATGGTCATAGGATTGAATATGGAAGATTTTGTTTAGGTTTTAGGGTTTTGTGTTCCTTATTGTTATGTTTTGTTGTTTGGTTAATGGAAAGAGTCATCAATAACTCCTGAATATTGAGGTCTAATGCCAGGTTTCTCTTCATGTTTATTATCTTTTTAGCGATTTCCATTACTAATGATGATCTTGATAAGGATAATGCAACCTTGCTCTCATTTTTTAGGATTGTTCTCAATCTAATTTGAGGTTCTTAATTGAATTTGAGGTTATGCATCTCGACTTCATTTTATTTCATGTCCATATTATATTCTTTTCAGATTATGGCTAGCAGGGGCAAAAATGGTATGTTGTATTTAGCGAGTGCGAAATAGGTGTGTTCAAGGCATGGGAGGAATGTTGTTGTTCCATACATGGGTATAAAGTTTGTAGTTACAGATCTTGCGCAACAAAAAAAAAGGCATTTGCAGCCTTGAAGAGATCACAAGCAATAAGGCCTAAATTTATAGGCGATGCCTCTACCTCCTAAATGCACAATGTCACTACTTGGCTATTGGGTAGCGCAAAACTGTTGGGATGAGTACGGAGGCATTCCTTACCTCCGCATCCTCCAAGCTAATGGATTATTGGCACCTTATAAGCCGTTAGGTGCTGCAGTCCATGTAGAAGTGGTGAATGTGTCTTGCTGTGTGGTAGAAGCTGTGAAAGAAGGCTGTAATGAATGTGTTAGTTGTTTAATGGAATAAAATATTGACTCTAACTTGTATTTACGTGTTGGTTGTTTAGTTATATTTGTGTGTACGTGCTTGTGGCTGTGAGCCATGAAGACTGTATGTTCTTGTGGCTGTGAGACATGAAGATTGAATGTGCTTGTGGTTGTGAGCCATGAAGACTATTTATGCTTGTGGATATGAGCCACTTATGAATGATGTACGTTCTGCTTGTATTTGTGTTGTTAACTTCACTAGAATTATCAATGTTTTATTCTCTTGTTTTTCTCATAAGTTGGTTAAGGTTTCGCAAACAAATAAGATATAAACCTTGTATATGTTACTGGAAAGAAGAGAAGTAAATAACCAACTAATGTGACTATCCATTACATAGCAATGATCCCCATTATAAGTAGGCATCATATACTACGGATGAGTTGAGCAATCAACACAATCAATACTATGAAAGAGGCATCATCATCCCACAAAATAAGTGAATTTGTACTTGTTGATAAAAAGACTTAACATACCAAAAAGTTTGGGTGCCACCATGAAAACCTTAAAAGATCAAATCAACTACGTAACCATGTTTATGCCCTTCGGGCTCAAGTACCATACAAACATAACCTAACAATGCAAAGATCAAACCAACTGCGTAACCAAGTTTATGCCCCTTAGGCTCAAAGTGTCATACCAATATAACCTAACCACTGCTTGATCAAACATACAACAAACTACTTAACAACCAGAAAGAAAGTCAAGTACCCTGAATAAAAACAAAATATAAAAGAGAAGTTCATAGTTTCATAGTTAGTCAAATTACTTGTTTTGCCTTGAGAGTTATGTTCAATCAACCCTTCCTTCATGTCACCTAGTATAGCCAAAGCACCACCTGGTATGGTCTGTTCAGGCGAGCCTCAACTTCCTTGAGTAACTTATAGTTTAACCTTTGACACCTCTTGTTTCAACTCCGACCTGTGGGAATTTATATTCTACTATAACCTCCCAACACGCATGTCAACAAGGGCATAATTTTGGACTATAACAGTAAGGACATTATTTTTGGATCCTTCAACTGTATACTTTACCATGCTTTCAATTTCCTGGTTCAGGGTTGCTGATGAGGTCTGCACCAACTGTTTCAATTCCTCGACCTGATTCCCTTTCGTTGCCAATGAGGTCTATAGCATTTGATGTATATTCTCCATATGTTATTGTAGCACAGATGCGATGGAGGACTGTACTGCTAAGTGCACTACATTTCTTATCTCTTCCATTTGTTGCTACTGCAGTATGACTGAATTGGATGACTTGACCAACAACTTTAGCTCCTCCAATTGCTTCTCCATCATCTTCATTTTTTTCACTGACCTCTTGCTGGTGTTGTAGGGTGCTCAAGTTGAGGAGGAAACTTTCTTGCTCTGTTGGTTGCTCCCACCTTAAAGTGCTTTTTCAGCAGCACCTCGAGTTCTCCTTTGCTTGCTTGTGTTGGTTCTCCAAGTCATGCTCCTAATGAAACTCTTTTATCTGGTCCATAACATGTTTCTGTAGCTCTGGTTTATCCATTGATTGGTTCCCGCCCTCCTTGGTTGATGGCCCTTCCCCTGCATGAATTTTTGGTGATGAAAGGTATGTGTGGGATGAACCTATCATCGAATGTATTATCAACAACTTCTCCCCCTCGAGCCTTTCCATCTATAGCCATTTGACCTTCATTACATACAAATAAATTTAATAAGTGAATACAACCAATGATTCAGTAATCCAACAAGAAGAAACTAAGTAAAACCTTGAATAAAAAGAAAAATGAGAAGATTGCTTTCATTATCTGATTGATATGTAGCTTTTCCATTTTGAGCCTTTCCACATATAGCCAGTTTACCTCCATTGCCTACAAATAAATTTAATAGATGGATAGTAATCCTTCTAATGCAAAAAGAAGAAACTAAATAAAACCTTGAATGAAAAGAATGAATGAGAAGCTAATATCATAGCTTTCATTGTCTGATTGATATGCAGTTTCTCTACTTTGAGCCTTTCTACCTATAGTCAGTTAATCTTCATTGCCTAAAAATAAAGTTAACAGATGATAGTAATGCAAAAAGAAGAAACTAAATAAAAACTTGAATGAAAATATTGAGAAGCTTATACCATTCGTTTCACTGTCTAATTGATCAACAGCTTCATCAACAGCTTGATCAACAACTTCATTATTATCTTCTTCATCAGCTCCATCATCTGAAATATTATCATATTCTTCTGTGTACTCATCTAAGTCATCTGGTTACCTCATTCCTCATCATAAGTATCCATCAATCCTTGACCAATAGGGCTATCATCTTGTTTACCCACCTCATCCATTTCCTCTTCAGAGAATGTGTCTCTTAATGCAATCGACTCCTTGCCTATATTCTTCACTGCAACATTCCCTATATTTTCCGTTCTAGCTTTTTTCCTTCCCTGACGTTGCAGTCACCCTACTCACTTTCCTTGTGTGAAGGATCCACTTACCATCCTTAAACTTGTATTACATTCGGGGCATAGTTTTCTCGCCAATTATATCTTTTTTTTTTCATTCAAGCACTTTTCATACTTTTTCTTGGGAGGGAAAGTTTGACCAACATCATCAAAGAAGGCGCAAATGTGATGGGCATATGACAACCCTTATTTGGCCTTTAGGGCTGCCTTGTACATGTGGGATACTATAATGCGGGCTAAGTCAATCTCTACTCCATTTAGCATAGTTTAGGTCAGGAATATATTGTAGTGGCTCATGCAAGTCTGTCCACCAGTCTTGGGGTAGATCCCATATGCCACTTGACGATGGACAAATCTAGCAAAAACTGTTAGCTCTCTAACACTGGGTTTCTTTGGGTTTTTAGGGGCAAACCCTCCATAAAGTTCCTTCAAAGCCTTGGTTACATCAAAATCTTGAACTTTGGACAACTGGCTCTGGCTATAGCACTTAACTTTACCCTTTGGAAGGCCAAATAACTGACAAATGTAAGGTTTTGGACACTTTTATGCTAAAGCCCTCGAAGAAAGTGTGTGAAACAGAAATGTCATTTGGGTCGTGAGAACATAAGTGAGCATAGAATGACCTCACTTGTTTAGAGTTAATCGGGAGCTTGGCGGACAGGAAGCTAGCTCACCCTACCTTCTCAAACAAAGCCCTGATATTCACATTAATATAGTTGAAATACTCAAAATCAAGCCTCTTAGTTTTAAGGCACTCTTTTTTTGAATGGCATAAATGGTGGTTAAAGTGGTAGTAAACTCATTGACCTTGCTTCTCGCTTTGGACTATCCTTCACCTTTGTATGTGATGACATGAGGGCATCATATATATTTGTAGGAAGCTTATCTCTTTTCGACATCCCTGCCACCTTCAGCCTCATACTGAAGAAGGAGAGTCGATGGGTGGAGTTATTAGTGGGCGAAGTGAACAAAATGGGCATTTGTTACAACCATAATGAATACCCATGTTCTTACGATGTAGCCTCATCAAGTAGAGCCACCAACTACCAAGCCTCATTTGAACCTGCATAAAAATTGGAAAACAAATTTGTCACCAATCCATTTATTATCATCTATCATATCATATGCCAAACTTCAACTTAATCCATTAATTTACACAAGCTTATAATATTATATCAACGCGATAATAAATAACACAAAATTTAGGAAATCAAATATGGACACATATAAGTTAGCCAAGTAAATTAAAGTTTTAACAAGAAAATTGAATAAAACATGCAAAAGTTTAGACATTCATTTCTTGCACTTGTTTAACGCCCCTAATTTTCGGGTCACCTTAGGACCCACCATGTCGCATTCCACGTCACCAAGCCCTGCCACATTATGGCTCACTTATCCTCGACGCCCCGCGACCTAATTGGTTGTTACGTTTTTCCATTTAACCTTAACTTAGTTAATTAATCCCTATATAAATATTAATGATTTCATTAGCCAGTTGATCGCCATCCATCTCATGTCAAACTGAGCCTCAAGCAACTTACACCCCAATGGAGGTTTGTTACAATTGTGGAAAGCCAGGGCATTATGCCAATAAATGTCATAAAAAATCTTTTAAAAAGAAAATTCATCTTGCTAGATTCTCTGAATCTGACTCCGATGCCTGTCATTGTGTGGCAAATTTTCCTAACACTTCTTCTTCTTCGTTCGAGTTTGAAGTGAATGTTTTAACAGCTCACGAAGAATTAATTCTTACCATTGGTGAAAGTATTTCTGATCCTGCTCTTAAATATAAATATTTTACAGAGATTGTATCATCCCCTGCTTCTCTGGAAGCTTCTTTCTCTTCGGAGGATCAACCTGAAATTTCTGCAGCCTTGCAAAAGAAACAAAAGAACTTTAAAAACCAATTAACTTTTGATGATTCAAACTATACTTTTGCCAGTCTGATGCAAGTTGTTGGTAAAAAATCGCAACAAGCAACCATTCAATCTCTTCAAGCTAAAATCAATCAGTTAAAAACGAAAATCAATCTGTACTCGTTTAACTACTTTGGAAACTCCGAATCCCGAAGCTAGTTATAGTTATGATTCTAATAATATCTTTATTGATGCCATTACTCGATATGAGTATCAAAGATGGTTTACTCCTATTACATTTGCACTAAAAGGATTTAGTGCCAAATGTAACGCTTTAATTGACTCTTGTGCTGATTTGAATTGTATAAGAGAAGGTTTTCTTCATTTACAATACCGCGAACGTATCAAGTCTGATCAACATATATCTGTTGCTAATGGGCAACAAACACGAATTCAATATAAAATTCTCCTTGCACATATCTGTCATCAAGGAATTTGTATTCCTTTATCCTTTATTGTGATTAAAGGATTAAAACATGATATGTTATTAGGAACTCCCTTTTTACAGAAAATACAACCTTTTTCTGTCTCTATTAAGGGAATTTCTACGACAGTGCAAGGCAAATCCATTCATTTCTCCTTCATTAATCCACCTAAAGAATGATTCCTTAATTTTATAATTAATCAAATTGAATATAAAGATAATCACATTCAATTTTTAAAACATGAAATATTGTTATTAAAAACTGACCAATTTTTGCAATCTCCTGCTTTTAAAGCTAAATTATCTGCTTTTCAAAGTAATCTTCAGACAAAATGTTGTTATGATGTTCCTTCTGCCTTTTGGGAACGAAAACAACATATAGTTACCCTTCCCTATATTCCTGACTTTCATGAATCACAGATTCCCACAAAAGCCAATCCTTCTCAAATGAATTCTCGATTAAGAAATCTTTATCAAAATGAAATTAAAGATATTCTTAAAAAGAAGATAATTACACCATCTAAATCTGCCTTGAGTTGTACTGCATTTTATGTTGAAAATGCTCCTGAATTAGAACGAGGTGTTCCTCGCTTAGTTATTAACTATAAACCTCTCAACAAAGTCTTAAAGACTATCCGTTATCCTATTCCTAACAAATCTGATCTTTTAAAAGCTACAACCTCTGCTGTTGTCTTTTCTAAGTTCGATTTGAAATCTGGTTTCTGGCAAATACAGGTTCATCCTGCTGATCGCTACAAAACCGCCTTTAACACTCCATTTGGACAATATCAATGGAATGTTATGCCTTTCGGTCTAAAGAATGCTCCTTCTGAATTTCAGAAAATTATGAATGATATTTTTATTCCTTATCATTCTTTCATCCTTGTTTACATTGATGATCTATTGGTATTCTCCTTCCTTATATCAACGTTGGAAACATTTATATACTTTCCAGATGTTAATCCTTAAAAATGGTCTTGTTTTATCTCAAAAGAAAATGTAGCTTTTTCAAACTGAGGTAACATTTTTAGGATTCAAAATTTATAATCAAACAATTACTCGTTAATAGAGTCATTAGCTTTGTTAACAAATTCCCTGATCAATTAAATGATAAACATCAGTTGCAACGATTCCTCAGCTGTCTTAACTATCTCTCTGATTTCTATAAAAATGCATCCCTTGACAGACAGTGTCTTCAAGACTTATTAAAATCAAAAAATCTATTTCATTGGACTTCTGATCATACCAAAGCTGTTCAGCTTATAAAACAAAAAGTCAAAGCCCTTCTTTGCCTTCATCTGGCTAATTCTAATTATTTTAAAATTATTCAAACTGATGCTTCAGATAAAGGTTATGGTGGAATCCTTCTTCAACGCACTCCTACCGGAAGTGAACAACTAGTTTGCTTTACTTCTAAACTTTGGAAAGATGCACAAAAGAATTATTCTACTGATCAAAAAAAGTCCTAGCTATTGTGCTAAGTGTTCCAAAATTTCAAGCCGACATTTTAAATCAAAAGTTTTTGATTCGTGTCGATTGTCGCTCTGCCAAAGAGATTCTTCTCAAAGATGTTAAAAATTTAGTGTCAAAACAAATTTTTGCACGCTGGCAAGCTATTTTAAGTATTTTTGATTTTGATATTGAATATATTCAAGGGAAATATAATTCTCTTCCCGACTTTCTGTCACGTGAATTTCTTACATCTCCTTCTGTGAATTTACTACAGATCATGTCCAAGAAAGCTCCCGCCAATGGATTTAGCCTTTGGCTTCTCCAGAACCTCAGTGTGCCTACATAAAAACCAATCATCATCTCATTCGTATTCTAGAATCCTATGTCAATGACAAACCTCTTGAAACACAAATCGCCTGTACTATGCCTCCTAGCCTCCATTTCATACCAACTCGCCCTCACCTAAATATCCAATTCTATAAGAACATTCTTATTTTTACTCAATCTGTTCATTTTGAACATTTTTCAAGAGAGAACTCCTCTGAAATTGATTATTCTAAATTTAAGATTCAAAAAATATTATCTGAAGACGAATGTTGTTCGTTGTACAAATACATGGCTAAAACACCTTTTACGTATAAAGAAATTGTGATAGCAAAAGACAAACCTGCTATGTTTATTAGTTATCATGATTATATTGACGCCTGGCGTAATATTTTGTTTTACAAAGATCCTCACAATCATTCTTGGTATATTACCTTCAAGCGTCAAATGCCATCCTCTTTTCCTGCCTGGTGGATTACCGATTGGTGGAAGAAATTTGGTCCGACAGCTGAAATTTTTCCTACCCCTGTTAAAAAATGATATGATATCGAGCAACTTCCTCTTCTTCAGTTTATGAAGTAGCATTTTATTCCACTGGATCCTCAAATGGGAATATGCTACTTTTCCTCTTCTCTCCTATGATGATATTACCTATACCTACCTATCGCAAGATATTTCCTGCAAATGGTGGAATAAGTTTAATTACGAATCCATTATTGCCCCTAAAACCCCGCTTAAACTCCATGAGTTTCCTTCATTAGATTCTTCATTCAAAGACATTGTCTCTAAATCTAAACCTAAACCCATTAAACTTAAAACCAAAGAAGCGTCGTCATCTGCAATTGAACCAGATTTAGCTCAAGTATTACTTGCAAAAATCCAAGAATTACAAGAGGACAATCAAAAACTTCGTCGTGAATTTTAACTGGTTTCCTTAAAGTGTTCTTCATCAAATCCCAGCATTCACCTGTCTGACGATGACCTCACATGATTTGTCCTCTACAGTCCGACAACCTTTGGTTGATTATTTTGCCTCTCAATTGTACTCTAATGGAGTAGATATTCTCTGGAATCCTCCAATTTACGTTGTTCTATCAAGATTTATATGTTTTGTGTAAGCTTTGTTTGGACTTCAGATGATACGGATTACCTCCTTGCGTTATGGTATTTACTTGATTGTCCTCCTATTACAATCATGATAGATACTATGACTGTACTTCGTTTTCCCGAATATGTTTTTGCTGCCCTTTGGCATTTCTTGCATTTTTCCCCAGCAGCCTCTTTCTGCCATTTTGTGTATCAACGATCTTCTATGCCGTTGATTTTCTGGCCTTTAGAACAATAAACAGTGTTTATCCGTTCCTGGACGTGTTCAGCCCTCTGGCCCATGCCAATCCTCTGTTCAAGTATAGACTTCCTGTCATAATTTCCATTGGTTATTATTGACAGCCTTGGATTCATGTCCCTCTGGTGTTCGAAAGGTCAAGTTACGTTGACTTTGCCTTTTATCAAAGGTCAAGTTACTGTTTACTTTACCTTTTGCTTTTTGTAAGAGTCGTTACTATTTGCTTTTTGAAGAGTCACTTGACTCTTGCTTTTGTATTATTTGGCTTTTACTTTTCTGAAGAGTCGTTGTAGGATTGCCCTTTCACAGGCAATGCGTCTATATATATGGTTTGAAGTTTCTTATGAAGGCATCGAGTCTTAAGTTTGTAATTAGTTTCTAAGGAGTTCTTTCTTGTTCTATGTCCAGTGTGTAAGATTGTGGTATTCCATAATATATGAAAATAGAGTGTTTTTACTATCTTTCTGGTATTCTTTGGTTTTTTCTTTCCTCTACCTCTTGTTATTGTGTCTGGTGTGAGTCTGCTTTTCCTTTGTGCCCATTTAGTCCTATAAATCCATTAAGTCCTTTGTTTACTAAAAGTCCAAAACCATATCGCAAGTACCTAGTGTGTTTTCAGTATATCAGTGGGCGCTCATTTGGTATCAAAGCCACCGACGTTCCTCCTCCCCCTGTAAGTATATTTCTTTTATGTCTATGTTCTTATCTTTATCAATCTACTTAATTCTAGTTTGCACGATTTTTGCTTTCACCAACGAATTATTTGATTTTGTCTTTTGATTGGATTTTTCTTTGGGAAAACTT
Source organism: Stephania yunnanensis (assembly GCA_039657365.1). Lineage (NCBI taxonomy): Eukaryota > Viridiplantae > Streptophyta > Magnoliopsida > Ranunculales > Menispermaceae > Stephania > Stephania yunnanensis. Next base: position 49,711,755 of record CM077587.1, on the reverse strand, counting down.
GGTTTTGTTTTATCGGTTAACAACTGCTTTCCTAGTCGCGTTGTAAGTCTCGCAAAAGGATCGTAAGTCGAGCATTAAATCGTTGACCAAGTAAGTGTTAACACTTTCACTAAATCATGAGTTCTTTGAGACGCTCTCTATCAAAGGTGTTATCATTTAAATCATCTTTTTCAATCGGGTTCTTCTTCGTCTTCCTCTCGAGTCTCATTCTCCTCCTTTAGTTAAACAAGTGTCTAAACATAAACTTAAAAATATTTCGAAATAACATATTCTAATATAGATCGTCTTTACATAATGGACTATTCCTGAGGTTAAACCTTCTGGCGTTTATAAAAATGAAAATTTTTCACCAACTCAAAATTATGTAATTAAACTTGTTGAAGATACCATTTTTGTTACAGAAGATGGTCAAGAGATTTATCTCTTCTCTCCTGAAAAAATTCAAAGCTATCTTTTGCTACCCATAAATATTTGCATCCTTATTCAAGTTGCAATTAAACCACTTAGTGACTTTAGGTCTCAACACTGCCGCGTTAGTCTCTTTGCGAGATAAACGCCACCTAAATTTTCAAAATTCCTTGTTAGGACTTGTCGAATGAAGCCTCGCTGAAGGTCCATTATACTTCGATTGTTTTCCTAATTTCACTATAGATCTTCATAATGATCATGCTTATAAAGCCCTATTATTAGGAATTTCTACCAAAGGTTTTACCTTGTCCGACTCAATTTCTAATGTTGCAGTTGTTTATCGCTTCTATTACAAATTGATGCACACAACCATTCCTGACATTGCGTACACCGAGCTCCAAAAAGGAACTGCTACGCTTTTCCTCACCAATGTAAAAAAAATACTATCATTGAAAGAAAACAATTAAACTGGAAGGGACTCCCATTTCCTCATCAATGGACTATTACAGATACGAATAAAGAGGAAGCTCAAAAGAGACAAGTGTCTCAAGAGATTTCTCAAATAATTGAACATGATGACGGTAAAGTTGATATCATATTTGCTCCTCGAGCATCTACTTCAACTGTTACCTCAACCGCTTATAGGGAACCACAGGCTAGCATACCTCCTGTCTCTACTCCTCCTTCCAACCCTCATCCTATTGGTGTCGCATACCCTGTTTATGCTACATCTACTCCCACTAATGATGATAATGTCAGTATAAATGATTTTGATGACTATCACATTAATGTTGTTTCGATTGAAGAACAAGAAGAGCAATTTGTAATGGATTATGAATTGCTGAAACAGAAATTTCTAACTCATCCATTAAAATCTTCATTTTGCAAACTTGTTCCTTTAAATCAACAAGCAATTTTCCGTGAAAAATACTTTGACTATGTCAAAGCTCATCAAATTAATATCTCCTTCTTTGATTGGTTAGCTCTTAAAAGTCCAAAAATTTCCCTGCAAGTTAATGCTATTTGGGAAAGTACTACTGGTCATAAATTTAACCAGCCACATCCGCCTTTGGCGCCATTTAAAATTAAAGAAGATATTAAAGCTTCTCCTTTTAAATCCACTTTTGCTGATGATGGTCCTATCACTAAAAGAGATTTAACTCATATTATTGAACAAAATAATTATACTAATATGTATCTCTCTACATTAACTCCTACCGATACCGCGGTACCTAAAGCAAGTACTCCCTCCTCATCTTTTCAGACTGCTAAAATTACTAAATATTTCTTTCCACCCTCTTCTTCTTCCTCATTACCATCGTTTGCTCCTAAAAACCGATTTTTCGGATGAATTTCTCGATATTATTACAAGCAAACTAGGTAAACTTCAATTAACAACCACTCCATCTTCCGAACAACCTTCTTCGTCACAACCTTCATTATCTAAAGATAAAGCTCATGTTATTCTTACCTTATCTCCAGCCTCTAACCCTGAGATTAAGGAAGAATTTGACTCTAACTCTTCCCAAGCCTTGTGCTACTGAGCATGAAATTGCCTCATCGACTACGAAGGTGGCAATACAACAATAAACCTTTCTTTCCAAAAAGCTGTATCATGTTGCTCCGTTAAGGAGTATAATTTTGAGAAAATGTATCTTTATACCAGCGATAATCATTAAGGGTTCTACACCTTAGATTTTTTAATTGATCACGGATCTTTTCATTAATAGAATCAAGATGTCCAACAAATTGCCAGATTATGTTGGCCATGAGAATATTAACTGCATCATGCATAAGTTCACCTTGATTATTTAACATAGGTTGATTTAGGCTATTGGTTTTAATATGATTATAAATACCTTGACGTTCATCTTCAGTCATGACATAATGCCACCAACCATATAATTGGCCAGTAAAGCCAGCGGTAATGGCTTTAGCAATGTCAGCTTCAGCATGATTATGAATAGCACATGCTTTAGCATAAATATGCATTTTCAAAACAAGTTCAAGGATTTGATATTCAGATAATCCATCAATACTCCAGTCATAAATGGCAGAGCCATCAAATTTTTGATTGCGTTTTACCTTTTCTTCCAGAATAAGGTCAGCAGGAGATGGTCGTGTATAAAATTGTTTTTTCAAAGGATATCTCGAGGATTTAGAACGAGAATTCCTTTGCGTTCGTCGCATAAGGCGATTAAGTTCTAAAGATTGTGACTCAGAGTCAGATGAGGCAATTTCATGCTCAGGTAGCACAGAAGGCTTGGAAGAGCTAGAGTCAAATTCTTCCTTAATCTCGGGGTCAGAGGCTGGAGATAAGGTAAGAATAACAAGAGCTTTATCTTTAGATAATGAAGGGTGTGACGAAGAAGGTTGTTCGAAAGATGGAGTGGTTGTTAATTGAAGTTTACCTAGTTTGCTTGTAATAATATCGAGAAATTCATCCGAAAAATCGGTTTTTAGGAGCAAACGATGGTAATGAGGAAGAAGAAGAGGGTGGAAAGAAATATTTATTAATTTTAGCAGGTTGAAAAGATGAGGAGGGAGTACTTGCTTTAGGTACCGCGGTATCGGTAGGAGTTAATGTAGAGAGATACATATTAGTATAATTATTTTGTTCAATAATATGAGTTAAATCTCTTTTGGTGATAGGACCATCATCAGCAAAAGTGGATTTAAAAGGAGAAGCTTTAATATCTTCTTTAATTTTAAAGGGCTCCAAAGGCGGATGAGGCTGGTTAAATTTATGACCAGTAGTACTTTCCCAAATAGCATTAACTTGCAGGGAAATTTTTGGACTTTTAAGAGCTAACCAATCAAAGAAGGAGATATTAATTTGATGAGCTTTGACATAGTCAAAGTATTTTTCACGAAAAATTGCTTGTTGATTGAAAGGAACAAGTTTGCAAAATGAAGATTTTAATGGATGAGTTAGAAATTGATGTTTCAGCAATTCATAATCCATTACAAATTGCTCTTCTTGTTCTTCAATCGAAACAACATTAATGTGATAGTCAGCAAAATCATTTATACTGACATTATCATCGTTAGTGGGAGTAGATGTAGCATAAACAGGGTATGCGACACCAATAGGATGAGGGTTGGAAGGAGGAGTAGAGACAGGAGGTACGCTAGCCTGTGGTTCCCTATAAGTGGTTGAGGTAACAGTTGAAGTAGATGCTCGAGGAGCAAATATGATATCAACTTTACCGTCATCATGTTCAATTATTTGAGAAATCTCTTGAGACACTTGTCTCTTTTGAGCTTCCTCTTTATTCGTATCAGTAATAGTCCATTGATGAGGAAATGGGAGTTCCTTCCAGTTTAATTGTTTTCTATCAATGATAGTATTTTTTACATTGGTGAGGAAAAGCGTAGCAGTTCCTTTTTGGAGCTCGGTGTACGCAATGTCAGGAATGATTGTGTGCATCAATTTGTAATAGAAGCGATAAACAACTGCAATATTAGAAATTGAGTCAGACAAGGTAAAACCTTTGGTAGAAATTCCTAACACAAGAGCTTTATAAGCATGATCATTATGAAGATCATTAGTGAAATTAGGAAAACAATCGAAGTATAATGGACCTTCAGCGAGGCTTCCTTCGACAAGTCCTAACAAGGAATTTTGAAAATTTAGGTGGCGTTTATCTCGCACAGAGACTAACGCGGCAATGTTGAGACCCAAAGTCACTAAGGGTTTAATTGCAACTTGAATAAGGCCAAGATGCAAATATTTATGGGTAGCAGCATAGCTTTGAATTTTTTCAGGAGAGAAGAGATAAATCTCTTGACCATCTTCTGTAACTGAAATGGTATCTTCAACAAGTTTAATTACATAATTTTGAGTTGGCGAAAAATTTCCATTTTTATAAACGTCAGAGGGTTTAACCTCAGGAATAGTCCAGTTATGTAAAGACTGATCTATATTAGAATATGTTATTTCAGAAATATTTTTAAGTTTATGTTTAGACACTTGTTTAACTAAAGGAGGAGAATGAGACTCAGAGGAAGACGAAGAAGAACCTGATTCAGAAGAAGATGATTTAAATGATAACACCTTTGATAGAGAGCGTCTCAAAGAACTCATGATTTAGTGAAAGAGTTAACACTTACTTGGTCAACGATTTAATGCTCGACTTACGATCCTTTTGCGAGACTTACAACGCGACTAGGAAAGCAGTTGTTAACCGATAAAACAAAACCAAGTTTTCCCAAAGACAAAATCCAATCAAAAGACAGAAATCAAATAATTCGTTGGTGAAAGCAAAAATCAGGCAAACTAGAATTAAGTAGATTGATAAAGATAAGAACATAGACATAAGAGAAATATACTTACAGGGGGAGGAGGAACGTCGGTGGCTTTGATACCAAATGAGCGCACACTGATATACTGAAAACACACTGGGTACTTGCGATATGGTTTTGGACTTTTGGTAAACAAAGGACTTAATGGATTTATAGGACTAAATGGGCACAAAGGAAAAACAGACTCACACCAGTCACAATAACAAGAGGTAGAGGAAAGAAAAAACCAAGGAATACCAGAAAGATAGTAAAAACACTCTATTTTCATATATTATGGAATACCACAATCTTACACACTGGACATAATACAAGAAAGAACTCCTTCGAAACTAATTACCAACTTAAGACTCGATGCCTACAAATGAAACATCCAACCGTATTTATAGACGCATTGCATGAGCAAGGGCAATCCTACAACGACTCTTCAGAAAAGTAAAAGCCAAATAATACAAAAGCAAGAGTCAAGTGACTTTCAAAAAGCAAATAGTAATGATCTTACATAAAGCAAAAGGTAAAGTAAACAATAACTTGACCTTTGATAAAGTCAAAGTCAACAGTAACTTGACCTTTCGAGCACCAGAGGGACACGAATCCAAGGCCGTCAATAATAACCAATGGAAATTATGACAGGAAGTCGTCACTTGAATTAGAGGATTGGCATGGGCCAGAGGGTTGGACACGTCGAGGAACGGATAAACACTGTTTATTGTTGTAAAGGCCAGAAAATCAACGACATAGAAGGTCATTGATACACAAAATGGCAGAACGAGGCTGCTGGAGAAAAATGCAAGAAATGCCAAAGAGCAGCAAAAACATATTCGGGAAAACGAAGTACAGACATAGTATCTATCATGATTGTAATAGGAGGACAATCAAGTAAATACCATAATGCAAGGAGGTAATCCTGTATCATTGGAAGTCCAAACAAAGCTTACACAAGACATATAAATCTTGATAGAACAGCGTAAATTTGGAGGATTCCAGATAATATCGACTCCATTGGAGTACAATTGTGATGCAAAATAATCAACCAAAGGTTGTCGGACTGCAAGGGATAAATCATGTGAGGTCATCGTCAGACATGTGAATGCTGGGATTTGATGAAGAACACTTCGAAGAAACCTGTTGAAATTCGCGATGAAGTTTTTGATTATCATCTTGTAATTCTTGGATTTTTGCAAGTAATACTTGAGCTAGATCTGGTTCAATTGTAGATGAAGAAGCTTCCTTGGATTTAAGTTTAATAGGTTTAGGTTTAGGTTTAGAGACAATGTCTTTAAATGAAGAGTCTAATGAAGGAAACTCATGGAGTTTAAGCGGGGTTTTTGGGGCAATAATGGATTCATAATTAAACTTATTCCACCATTTGCAGGAAATATCTTGCGATAAGTAGGTATAGGTAATATCATCATAGGAGAGGAGAGGGAAAGTAGCATATTCCCATTTGAGGATCCAGGGAATAGAATGCTGCTTTAGAAATTGAAGAAGAGGAAGTTGTTCGATATCATATCATTTTTTAACAGGGGTAGGAAAAATTTCAAGCTGTCGGACCAAATTTCTTCCACCAATCCAGTAATCCACCAGGTAGGGAAAGAAGAGGGCATATGATGCTTGAAAGTAATATACCAAGAATGATTTTGTGGATCTTTATAAAACAAAATGTTACGTCATGCATCAATATAATCATGATAACTAATAAACATAGCAGGTTTGTCTTTAGCTATCACAATTTCTTTATACGTAAAAGGTGTTTTAGCCATATATTTGTACAACGAACACCAGTCGTCTTCAGATAAGATTTTTTGAATCTTAAATTTAGAATAATCAATTTCAGAGGAGTTCTCCCTTGACAAATGTTCAAAATGAACAGATTGAGTAGAAATAAGAAGGTTCTCATAGAACTGGATATTTAGGTGAGGGCGAGTTGGTATGAAATGGAGGTCAGGAGGCATAGTACAAGCTATTTGAGTGGTAATAGGTTTGTCATAGACATAGGGTTCCAAAATACGGATGAGGTGATGATTGGTTTTTATGTAGGAACACTGAGGTTCTGGGAAGCCAAAGGCTTAAATCGGTTGATGTTGGAGGAAACTTTCTTGGACATGATCTGTAGCAAATGCACAGAAGGAGATGTAAGAAATTCACGTGACAGAAAGTCAGGAAGAGAATTATATTTCCCTTGAATATATTCAATATCAAAATAAAAAATACTTAAGATAGCTTGCCAGCGTGCAAAAATTTGTTTTGATACTAAATTTTTAACATCTTTGAAAAGAATCTCTTTGGCAGAGCGACAATCAACTCGAATAAAAAATTGTTGATTTAAAATGTCAGCTTGAAATTTTTGAACACTTTAGCACAATGGCTAGGATTTCCTTTTGAACAGTAGAATAATTCTTTTGTGCATCTTTCCAAAGTTTAGAAGTAAAGCAAACTAGTTGTTCACTTCCAGTAGGAGTGCGTTGAAGAAGAATTCCACCATAACCTTTATCAGATGCATCAGTTTGAATAATTTTAAAATAATTAGAATTAGCCAGATGAAGGCAAGGAAGGGCTTTGACCTTTTGTTTTTATAAGCTGAATAGCTTTGGTATGATCAGAAGTCCAATGGAATGGATTTTTTTATTTTAATAAATCTTGAAGACACTGTTTGTCAAGGGCTGCATTTTTGTAAAAATCAGAGAGATAGTTAAGACAGACGAGGAAACGTTGCAACTGAAGTTTATCAGTTAATTGATCAAGAAATTTGTCAGCAAAGCTGATGACCCGATTAAATGGAGTAACTGTTTGATTATAAATTTTGAATCCTAAGAATGTTATCTCAGTTTGAAAAAGATGCATTTTCTTTTGAGACAAAACAAGACCATTTTTAAAGATTAAGGCCTGAAAGGTATATAAATGTTTCCAATGTTGATCAATGGAGGGTGAGAATACAAGTAAATCATCAATATAAACAAGGATGAAGGAATGATAGGGATTAAAAATATCATTCATAATTTTCTGAAATTCAGAATGAGCGTTCTTTAGGCCGAAAGGCATAACATTCCATTGATATTGTCCAAATGGAGTGTTAAATGCGGTTTTATAACGATCAGCAGGATGAACCTGTATTTGCAAGAAACCAGATTTCAAATCGAACTTAGAAAAGACAACAATAGAGGTTGTAGCTTTTAAAAGATCAGATTTGTTAGGAAGAGGATAACGAATAGTCTTTAAGACTTTGTTGAAAGGTTTATAGTTAATAACTAAGCGAGGAACACCTCGTTCTAATTCAGGAGCATTTTCTACATAAAATGCAGTACAACTCCAGGCAGATTTAGATGGTGTAATTAACTTCTTTTTAAGAAGATCATTAATTTCATTTTGACAAAGATTTCTTAATCGAGAATTCATTTGAGAAGGATTGGCTTTTGTGGGAATCTGTGATTCATGAAAGTCAGGAATATAGGGAAGGGTAACTATATGTTGTTTTCGTTCCCGGAAGGCAGAAGGAACATCAGAACAACATTTTGTCTGAAGATTACTTTGAAAAGCAGATAATTTAGCTTTAAAAGCAGGAGATTGCAAAATCTGATCAAGTTTTTAATAACAATATTTCATGTTTTAAAAACTGAATGTGATTAGTTTTATATTCAATTTGATTAATTATAAAATTAAGGAATCATTCTTTAGGTGGATTAATGAAGGAGAAATGAATGGATTTGCCTTGCACTATCGTAGAAATTCCCTTAATAGAGACAGAAAAAGGCTGTATTTTCGTTAAAAAGGGAGTTCTAATAACATATCATGTTTTAATCCTTTAATCACAATAAAGGATAAAGGAATACAAATTCCTTGATGACAGATATGTGCAAGGGGAATTTTATATTGAATTCGTGTTTGTTGCCCATTAGCGACAGATATATGTTGATCAGACTTGATACGTTCGCAGTATTGTAAAGGAAGAAAACCTTCTCTTATACAATTCAAATCAGCACCAGAGTCTATTAAAGCATTATATTTGGCATTAAATCCTTTTAGTGCAAATGTAATAGGAGTAAACCATCTTTGATACTCATATCGAGTAATGGCATCTATAAAGATATTATTAGAATCATAGTTATAACTAGCTTCAGGATTAGTAGTTTCCAAAGTAGTTAAGCGAGTAGAAAGCTGTTTAATTTCAGTTTTTAACTGATTGATTTCAGCTTGAAGAGATTGAATGGTTGCTTGTTGCGGTTTTTTACCAACAACTTGCATCAGACTGGCAAAAGTATAGTTTGAATCATCAAAAGTTAATTGGTTTTTAAAGTTCTTTTGTTTCTTTTGCAAGGCTGCAGAAATTTGAGTTGATCCTCCGAAGAGAAGAAGCTTCCAGAGAAGCAGGGGATGATACAATCTCTGTAAAATATTTATATTTAAGAGCAGGATCAGAGATACTTTCACCAATAGTAAGAATTAATTCTTCGTGAGTTGTTAAAACATTAACTTCAAACTCGGACGAAGAAGAAGAAGTGTTAGGCAAATTTGCCACACAATGACAGGCATCAGAGTCAGATTAAGAGAATCTAGCAAGATGAATTTTCTTTTTAAAAGATTTTTTATGACATTTATTGGCATAATGCCCTGGCTTTCCACAATTGTAACAAACCTCCATTGGGGTGTAAGTTGCTTGAGGCTCAGGTTTGACATGAGATGGACGGCGATGGCGAAATTTACGAAATTTTGGTTTAGGATACTTGTAATAGGGAGGTTTATAAAAGGTAGATGATTGATGCTTTCGTTTAGAACGATGTTTTGGTGTAACATATTTAGAAACATCAATATCATGACCAAAGTCATAGCAGAAATTTCCTAAATCATGTTTCAAGGTAGATTTTTCTTTGCGAATTTGGCGATTAAATCGCATATCATTACAGATAGAAAGAGCACATGTTTGAACAGCTTGAATGACATCACCATATGATAATTCTGCTAGAGTATTATCATAATGTTCTTTGATAAAATCTTTAATTTTATTTGCAAAGTAAGGTGGCAATCCAACAATAAACCTTTCTTTCCAAAAAGTTGTATCATGTTGCTCCGTTAAGGAGTATAATTTTGAGAAAAATGTATCTTTATACCAGCGATAATCATTAAGGGTTCTACACCTTAGATTTTGTAATTGATCACGGATCTTTTCATTAATAGAATCAAGATGTCCAACAAATTGCCAGATTATGTTGGCCATGAGAATATTAACTGCATCATGCATAAGTTCACCTTGATTATTTAACATAGGTTGATTTAGGCTATTGGTTTTAATATGATTATAAATACCTTGACGTTCATCTTCGGTCATGACATAATGCCACCAACCATATAATTGGCCAGTAAAGCCAACGGTAATGGCTTTAGCAATGTCACTTCAAAGCATGATTATGAATAGCACATGCTTTAGCATAAATATGCATTTTCAAAACAAGTTCAAGGATTTGATATTCAGATAATCCATCAATACTCCAGTCATAAATGGCAGAGCCATCAAATTTTTGATTGCGTTTTACCTTTTCTTCCAGAATAAGGTCAGCAGGAGATGGTCGTGTATAAAATTGTTTTTTCAAAGGATATCTCAAGGATTTAGAATGAGAATTCCTTTGCGTTCGTCGCATAAGGCGATTAAGTTCTAAAGATTGTGACTCGAGAGTCGATGAGGCAATTTCATGCTCGTAGTAGCACTGAGAAGGCTTGGAAGAGCTAGAGTCAAATTCTTCCTTAATCTCGGGGTCGGAGGTGGAGATAAGGTAAGAATAACAGAGCTTTATCTTTAGATAATGAAAGGTGTGTGACGAAGAAGGTTGTTCGGAAGATGGAGTGGTTGTTAATTGAAGTTTACCTAGTTTGCTTGTAATAATATCGAGAAATTCATCCGAAAAATCGGTTTTAGGAGCAAACGATGGTAATGAGGAAGAAGAAGAGGGTGGAAAGAAATATTTATTAATTTTAGCAGGCTGAAAAGATGAGGAGGGAGTACTTGCTTTAGGTACCGCGGTATCGGTAGGAGTTAATGTAGAGAGATACATATTAGTATAATTATTTTGTTCAATAATATGAGTTAAATCTCTTTTGGTGATAGGACCATCATCAACAAAAGTGGATTTAAAAGGAGAAGCTTTAATATCTTCTTTAATTTTAAATGGCGCCAAAGGCGGATGAGGCTGGTTAAATTTATGACCAGTAGTACTTTCCCAAATAGCATTAACTTGCTGGGAAATTTTTGGACTTTTAAGAGCTAACCAATCAAAGAAGGAGATATTAATTTGATGAGCTTTGACATAGTCAAAGTATTTTTCACGGAAAATTGCTTGTTGATTGAAAGGAACAAGTTTGCAAAATGAAGATTTTAATGGATGAGTTAGAAATTGCTGTTTCAGCAATTCATAATCCATTACAAATTGCTCTTCTTGTTCTTCAATCGAAACAACATTAATGTGATAGTCAGCAAAATCATTTATACTGACATTATCATCATTAATGGGAGGAGATGTAGCATAAACAGGGTATGCGACACCAATAGGATGAGGGTTGGAAGGAGGAGTAGAGACAGGAGGTATGCTAACCTGTGGTTCCCTATAAGCGGTTGAGTGGTAACAGTTGAAGTAGATGCTCGAGGAGCAAATATGATATCAACTTTACCGTCATCATGTTCAATTATTTGAGAAATCTCTTGAGACACTTGTCCCTTTTGAGCTTCCTCTTTATTCGTATATGTAATAGTCCATTGATGAGGAAATGGGAGTTCCTTCCAGTTTAATTGTTTTCTATCAATGATAGTGTTTTTCACATTGGTGAGGAAAAGTGTAGCATTTCCTTTTTGGAGCTCAGTATAAGCTATGTCAGGAATAATTGTGTGCATCAATTTGTAATAGAAGCGATAAACAACTGCAACATTAGAAATTGAGTCAGACAAGGTAAAACCTTTGGTAGAAATTCCTAACACAAGAGCTTTATAAGCATGATCATTATGAAGATCAATAGTGAAATTAGGAAAATAGTCGAAGTATAATGGACCTTCAGCGAGGCTTCCTTCGACAAGTCCTAACAAGGAATTTTGAAAATTTAGGTGGCGTTTATCTCGAACAGAGACTAACGCGGCAGTGTTGAGACCCAAAGTCACTAAGGGTTTAATTGCAACTTGAATAAGGCCAAGATGCAAATATTTATGGGTAGCAGCATAGCTTTGAATTTTTTCCGGAGAGAAGAGATAAATCTCTTGACCATCTTCTGTAACAGAAATGGTATCTTCAACAAGTTTAATTACATAATTTTGAGTTGGTGAAAAATTTCCATTTTTATAAATGGCAGAGGGTTTAACCTCAGGAATAGTCCAGTTATGTAAAAACTGATCTATATTAGAATATGTTATTTCAGAAATATTTTTAAGTTTATGTTTAGACACTTGTTTAACTAAAGGAGGAGAATGAGACTCAGAGGAAGACGAAGAAGAACCTGATTCAGAAGAAGATGATTTAAATGATAACACCTTTGATAGAGAGCGTCTCAAAGAACTCATGATTTAGTGAAAGAGTTAACACTTACTTGGTCAACGATTTAATGCTCGACTTACGATCCTTTTGCGAGACTTACAACGCGACTAGGAAAGCAGTTGTTAACCGATAAAACAAAACCAAGTTTTCCCAAAAACAAAATCCAATCAAAAGACAGAAATCAAATAATTCGTTGGTGAAAGCAAAAATCGGGCAAACTAGAATTAAGTAGATTGATAAAGATAAGAACATAGACATAAGAGAAATATACTTACAGGGGGAGGAGGAGCCTTTCTACCTATAGTCAGTTAATCTTCATCGCCTAAAAATAAAGTTAACAGATGATAGTAATGCAAAAAGAAGAAACTAAATAAAAACTTGAATGAAAATATTGAGAAGCTTATACCATTCCTTTCACTGTCTAATTGATCAACAGCTTCATCAGCTGCTTGATCAACAACCTCATTATTATCTTCTTCATCAGCTCCCTCTTCCGAAATATTATCATATTCTTTACGTGTACTCATATAAGTCATCGGTTACCTCATTCCTCATCATAAGTATCCATCAATCCTTGACCAATAGGGCTATCATCTTGTTTACCCACCTCATCCATTTCCTCTTCAGAGAATGTGTCTCTTAATGCAATCGACTCCTTGCCCATATTCTTCATTGCAACATTCCCTATATTTTCCGTTCTAGCTTTTTTCCTTCCTTGACGTTGCAGTCACCCTACTCACTTTCCTTGTGTGAAGGATCCACTTACCATCCTCAAACTTGTATTACATTCGGGGCATAGTTTTCTCGCCAATTATATCTTTTTTTTCATTCAAGCACTTTTCATACTTTTTCTTGGGAGGGAAAGTGTGACCAACATCATCAAAGAAGGCGCAAATGTGATGTGCATATGACAACCCTTATTTGGCCTTTAGGGCTGCCTTGTACATGTGGGATACTATAATGCGGGCTAAGTCAATCTCTACTCCATTTAGCATAGTTTAGGTCAGGAATATATTGTAGTGGCTCATGCAAGTTTGTCCACCGGTCTTGGGGTAGATCCCATATGCCACTTGACGATGGACAAATCTAGCAAAAACTGTTAGCTCTCTAACACTTGGGTTTCTTTGGGTTTTTAGGGGCAAACCCTCCATAAAGTTCCTTCAAAGCCTTGGTTACATCAAAATCTTGAACTTTGGACAAGCTGGCTCTGGCTATAGCACTTAACTTTACCCTTTGGAAGGCCAAATAAGCGAAAATGTAAGGTTTTGGACACTTTTATGCTAAAGCCCTCGAAGAAAGTGTGTGAAACAAAAATGTCATTTGGGTCGTGAGAACATAAGTGAGCATAGAATGACCTCACTTGTTTAGAGTTATTAGGGAGCTTGGCGGACAGGAAGCTAGCTCACCCTACCTTCTCAAACAAAGCCCTGATATTCACATTAATATAGTCGAAATACTCAAAATCAAGCCTCTTAGTTTTAAGGCACTCTTTTTTGAATACGTGGCATCAATGGTGGTTAAAGTGGTAGTAAACTCATTGACCTTGCTTCTCGCTTTGGACTATCCTTCATCTTTGTATGTGATGACATGAGGGCATCATATATATTTGTAGGAAGCTTATCTCTTTTCGATATCCTGCCACCTTCACCTCATGCGAAGAAGGAGAGTCGATGGGTGGAGTTATTAGTGGGCGAAGTGAACAAAATGGGCATTTGTTACAACCATAATGAATACCCATGTTCTTACGATGTAGCCTCATCAAGTAGAGCCACCAACTACCAAGCCTCATTTGAACCTGCATAAAAATTGGAAAACAAATTTGTCACCAATCCATTTATTATCATCTATCATATCATATGCCAAACTTCAACTTAATCCATTAATTTACACAAGCTTATAATATTATATCAACGCGATAATAAATAACACAAAATTTAGGAAATCAAATATGGACACATATAAGTTAGCCAAGTAAATTAAAGTTATAACAAGAAAATTGAATAAAACATGCAAAAGTTTAGACATTCATTTCTTGCACTTGTCTAACGTCCCTAATTTTCAGGACGCCTTAGGACCCACCATGTCGCATTCCACGTCACCAAGCCCTGCCACATTATGGCTCGCTTATCCTTGACGCCCCGCGACCTAATTGGTTGCTTACACTTTTCCATTTAGCCTTAACTTAGTTAATTAATCTCCATATAAATATAATGAGATTTTACAGCGGAAGTCTTAAACGAGTAAATTATGAAACATTTAACAATCCTAAGTAGTGGAAAACTCGACAAAAGATACCATGTATATATTAAAGCGAGATAAGTATAACAAAGGTTCCATATACATGTAATCAATGTTCTATAGTCCCCAAAACCCGAGAAAATATAACATATTGTAGTCATACACGAGCTGGCTCCACAATTTCAGAGGTAGTCGCCCAGTTCCTCCTTAACATTGCCCTTGTTTGTTAGAGGCTCTGCACTCAGTCACCTAACAAATACAATGACGAGTCCAATGAGTAAGATCCCAAGAGAAGTCCACACAATATTAATGAAATAAAACTGATAATTTATGAGACATGCGAATATAACACCTGACAACATTACATCATATTCCTATGAATGTAGGCAACACACGACAAGCAAAATCAGTAGCGTGAAATAAATAAACATCATATACTAATTAAACGTGCTCGAGAATAAAGCAAGATTAAATAAACAACCGTATAACCACTAAAAAACCCACCAACCAGTAATTGATAAAATCAAATAAGAACCACGTACATACTTACAGGCTTACAGTGACTAAATCCGAACTTCAGTAAATGATATGGTCCCTTCCCGATGTTGTTACACATCAGGACCACCCTAGTCCCTCTCGACGGTCGCAAGTATATCATGTCATCAACACGAGCACTATCAGAAGTAACCCGTGCAAGCAATTTAGCCATAATCAATATAGACATAAATCGAAATAAGAGTAGAAAACCCCATGTATGCCCACCGATAGTCACACATCTAATCCGATATCGATAAAACCAACCATGAATTATGTGAGGTATTCCATTGGGTTTATGCACCAGAAATACGCGCTTCAAAACATTGCTCGTAAAGCTTCTAAACTAACCCCAACCTCGTTCCTGACACTCGCCTACCGACTCTTAGATCTCTGGTTTTGATTTGATAAATTTTTGGTGTTTAGATATCCGTTTTATTATTGCATAACTCAAATAAAATTATAATCACAATTCTTGTGGTTTTAAACGTCCCCGTGGGTAAAGACGTCTTTGTGGGTACATACGTCCCTGTGGGTACATACGTCTCTTTGAGTACTGACGTCCCTGTGGGTATAGACCTCTCTATGAATACAAACATCTATGTGGGTACAACATTGTTCATCATTTTCTTCAACAACCTAATATGCATGAAAAAGACCATAATCCAAACATCAAATCTCGATTAGAATCATGAAATTCTCGATCACCATGAGCCTATTTGACCTCGATTATTCCCAATCAACCTAAGACAACTATAATGATCATTTATATTGATTGAATTAAAAGTTTTTAACATGCATTTTAATGAAATTGGAATTGAAGAAAGACATGAAATTTATACCTTGTTAATGTCTTTGCTAGCTTGAATCCTTAGCTTGAACTCACCATCAATTTGGTTCAAATCCTCATAGATCTCAAAACTTCAGCAACCAAACCCTCTATTTCTTCTCTCCAACAACTTTCTTCTTCTCCAAGATTTGTAAATGAAAATGGTTTCATTTGCATGAGTTGATCTTATATATTAAGGAGTGTTTGATTTCTAGCCATTGATCTCCATGTTTTTACGTATCCCGAAGTTCATCTAATGGTCCACTCCTTACCACTTATCTCATTGTTTCCCACTAACTAAATCCAAGTGATACTAATTGGCTACTCACATGGTTCCTAGATGTGTCAATATATATCTCTAGGAAAATCCTATGATTCCAATTTATTAACCAAACTATAGGCCTTGATTTATTTGATTTTATTACATTAGCTTAGCCTCATCATAATACATATGGTTAGTGTTTTTATTCACCAAATTGACAAATTTTGTGATCTCACTAACCCTCGACTACCCGACACTCAATGCCCCGCGTATCGACACGCATTTCGAGGTACGCCATAACCTATTGTTTTAATTTAATCAACTTAGCCTATGGTTACATTACCCTTTTTAATTGATTAACTAGTCATCCTAACGTGAATTAGTCGAGTTTCCTAGTGTACCCATAGTTCGTCCACCCGATACCCCCATTGACATGCCTTCGAGGCTAACACCCGTCACACCAACTCACCCGATAACAACATACACAAATGTGGTGCAATACACTACTAATGATTTTAAACACCACATATACACAACCACCATTCACAAATAATATATTCACTCGGTTCTCGTGTTCGAGTCAACCAAGTTATCCACGTAACTCCCAAATTACGACCGTTAATCATCGAGATTAACACTAATCCTAGTTTAATTAATTTGGGCCATTACACTTGGGTAAAGAAATTTTGAGAAAGCAATGGTCCTATTCAATCAATAGTGTCGATCAAAACTAGTGTCTCCTTTGTCCACACCACTAGTACATACCAACTTGCATCCACTTTGGTTCCTCCATTGCCTTTTGCTACTTTGTTCTCCTCCTTACCTAGCCAAAAAACTTTCTTTAAGTCAAATGCACTTAAAAACTTATAGTACTTTTATGGAACCCAGAAAATAAATTACATATTTTTTTCTTGTTGTTGTCATTCTTAACAGGTTGATGCTTCTCATTACCACCTTGTATTGGTTGTTGTTTGTTTATGTCTTGCTATTTAGGCTCATATGGTGGCTTATTCCTACTTACCCGAGGCCTACCTTACGTTTTATGTGCTTTGGCTTTTTATTTGTTGAGTATGGCAAACTGATTTGCCCTTCGATGCCTTGGACGGAGGCAACTTCGGGGGATGCACCTTAGATGGAGGGTCAACATCAATCATGTGAAAAAGCTTGTCCACTAACTTTCAATTGTTTCAAGCACGAATATCAACTTCTCAACTGCATGTGAGAACATCGCGATATAATGGCATCGTATCGATCTAAGAATGTGGATGCATTACAGTCTAACTTGTTTTTCCCCATTTCACGATCATAATAACATTTGAAGTCATTTTTCCATCTATCCAAAATGTACCGTGAGGGGACACGAAGAACGTCACGTTCACGTAATACACATAGGGAATGACAACAAAGAGAATTCCTCTAAAATCAAACGATTGACATATACCGTTTACGTCTTGCGTAGCATTCCGATATAAGACTGCATAAACTTTTTTTCGTTGTTCATCGTTGTCATCTTCAACCGTAAAGTCCCGCACAACATAGGAACAAAATCCATCCCCTTCCTCAACCTTTGTCACATTCTAATTCACCACCTCCCCAACTTTTTTTGAAACTTTGCAAAAATATCGTCAGTGTATATATCGCTGAGTTGTAGCTCATATGAATCTTAGTGATCAAATCCCACTCTTTATGGTAAAATTCAAAATCAGCCACCTCTTGGTTCTTAAACTTCTTATCCACTGCCACCTCGTAATGAGTGATAAATTGTTTCAGTATGGTCTTGGAACTAATATACCTATCAAAAAATGGTTCATCATTTCACTTCTTTAAGTGGTGGACATCCCAGCCCAAAATATACCCTTCACAAATAATGGAACCCATTTTTCTCTCATCTCATAAAGTGTTTTCAACCACTGTTCACTTGCCACCTTGAATGTATACTTTTCCATCATTGCACTTCATGTATTCTCAAACTCGTATATCGTGAGTGTCTCATAGAGTGCTTTCTTAAAACTCCAAGTAATCTTTTCTCGATCGTTAAACCTAGTGAGCTTATCTGGCACTTTCTTTGTGATGTACCATAAGCAAATTTTATGTCGTGCATTGGGAAATACCTTGGTAATAGCGCCCCTATTGAGGAACATTGATCAAGTATTATAGCCTTAGGCTCACCCCCATACAATTGGACCAAGCCTTGAATAACCATTCATAACTATCAATTGTCTCGTCGGCTAGTAATGCACATCCAATTAAAACTGATTGACCATAATGATTCACATCGACAAAAGGTACAAAAGGCATATCATACTTATTGGTCAAGTATATCGTATCGAATGAAACCACGTCCCCAAAGTAATTGAAAGATAATATTGACATGCAATCTACCCAAAAAACATGTTGGAGGTGGTTTTCATCATCAAATTTCATCGCCTAAAAGGAGTTCACATTTTGTTTTTGCTTTTTGGCAAAATACCGTAATATGGCCTCCTCATCACCACAGCCAAGCCTCGGCCTACGTGAAGCTTCCATACAATTCCTAACATCCTTCTCTATAAAAGTCAACTGATCAATTCCACTTGCATGAACAGACTCTGCCATGAATAATTTGCAAACCGAAATTCTCACACTATCATTGATTATGATTTTTTTAACTACTTCTAAAATACTTTTATTGCATCTGTAGAACTATGACTTAGATGGGCTAACATCATGGTTGTGTTCAAGTGTTGCCTTTGTAATGTGCCATTTCAAATCCAGGCTTAAGCAGGCAAACACTTGTGTTTTGCAGCCACATCTTGATAGTAAGTTCTTCACATATTTTCCCTTTGTTCAAACATAACCTCGCTTAGCACATGCAAGAGCATACTTTCAAATTACATTGCCCTTCTTATGAGTAGATCTCAATCTTACCCCAAATCCCTTGTCCTTTGCATATCGTTTAAATGATGCCTTAACCTCATTAATAGTTTCAAAAATTATTCCTTCATTCGGGTCTTCTGCAAGATCAATTGCTTCAATTCCATCATCACTATCATCGCCACTATCATCGCAATCATCTTCATTGTTACTTACCTTATTGTCATCCCCAATATCCACATTGTCAACAATCTCCACATTATCCTCCTTTTGTCAAAAATATCCACATTATCGTCATTGTTGACAATGTTTTCATCAACAAATTCAACATGCTATTTGTCCCCATGAAGTGTATTGTTACTTGTATCACACTGATCATTAGATGGGTCCAAATGGGACATTGTTGCCTACAAATAGTGGATAATTCAAAAAATAAAAAAATTATATGTAGTCGACTATATGAGTTTACACCTAACATTAAAGATTTTCCTTTGTAGTAGACTAAATGAGTGAAGCCCTAACAACACCACAATATTCCTCAATAGTCACTGCAGTAAGTGATTAATTATTGCATGTACATAAATTAGAGTCAAAATGAAAGCAATGAAGCCCCATTGAGAGTCGACTACACTAATTCTTAATGCTTCTAACTACCATTAGTAAAGGTTTTGAAGTGAAACTGGTCAACCCTAAACTCTAAATGCATTTGACATCCTTGCTCTAAATGCACCACCAACTAAATTCTAACAACATTTAAATGCAACAAACCATAAACCACTAGAAAATGTACCACGACGCTTATCATTAACTCATGTACTCAACAACACATATCAAACAAACATACACTTTTAAGAGACAAAATGAATAAATATGTTCACTCACCACCTCTTAGTACTTCGAATCTCAGTTTTTTCAATCTCCAAAGATGGTTTCGTGAGCAAAGAATCAAAATCTTGAAGTAGATCACACTACAAAAAAACAGCAAATCAGAAACGGAATTAGAAACGGAACTTATTTTCGTTTCTAAATCAGAAACGGAATTAGAAACGGAATAAGTTCCGTTTCTAAATTTAACAGTTAGCGACGGAACTGACAGGGAAATATTCAGAGATGGATTTGAGACGGATCAGAGACGGATTTGAGACGGATCAGAGACGGAATTAGAGACGGAATTAAATTCCGTCTCTCGAAATTTGGCGCCACCATTCCCGCCAAATTCTTCATTTCTTATGGCCGTTCATCATTCCTCGAGATTTGTATTTTATTGGATCGTGGCGCCTCTCCTCTTTCCCGCACCCCACCCCCTCCCAACAAAACAAAGACAAATCCCCAAATCATTCACACGAAAAAACCCCAAAACCTAAATCTGTCTCTCCGTCTCGTCGCGCCGGTCGATCGTCTCGTCCCCGGACGTCCATCCCGTTCGATCGTCTCGTCTCTCCGTCTGGTCGTGCTAGCTGGTCTCTCTCTGCTCTCTCGCTCTGGCCGTCTCAGTCGCGGTGGTCTCCGTTTCTCCGTCTGGTCGTGCTACTGGTCTCTCTGCTTGTCTCGGTCTCGCCGTCTCTCGGTCTCTCCGTCTCGTCGCGCCGGTCTCCGTCATCGCCGATATCTCTCGCTCTCTCTGGGTCTCGATTCGGATCCGGTTAGCAAGGCATTTGTAGTTTTGGAGTCTTACTACATTCTGATATAATCTATTTGTTTTTGATTGTTCTTTATAATGCAGGCAACACTCATGATCAAGAGCTCTTCAGCTTTCATAGAGATCATTCACCTTGTGACGGTTTTGAGGAAGTACTGAACTGCTTGGCTGTTTTCGCTAAAAATTTGCGTCTGTCAGGTTGGCGTTCTAGTCCCCTTGTTTATCTAATTTAAAAAATTTATGGAAAACCAAGGGTGACATGAGAATTATTTAAGTTTCCGCTATGGTTCATTTGATAGTTCGATCTTCTAGTAAAGATCGGAGTTGAAGGCAAGAAGCTATTTTATCTTGAAAGATTTTCCAATTTAAATTAAGCATGCAGACTTCATAAATTTCCATCTATCAATAAATATTTGGGGTGTCCGGTGTTCCTACGTACCTTATATACGGCATCCAGGAATATTAAAGTCGTAATACTTGTTAGCATTGCAAATATTATGCTCATGATCTGAAATATGTTATAGATTTTCACTTGAATGAAGCTATATCGCTAGGCAAGGCGAGTCATATATATGCCTTGATGTTCAAACATAGGAAATGAACATAATGTGGCTGACCATTGTGTATACTAGGTTTTCTTAGCGGCTCCGCTATACTAGTCTAATAAAAGGATTAAAAAAAAAATTTATTTTCTTGAAAGGTCTTAGCTATTATGGTCATGGAATCCTTTTTATTTTTGTAAATTCGTCTTGGCAATTGGCCGTGTTATAGTACTACCTTATTGTTTATGAAGCTTGTGAAGGAACAAACTCTTGATCGAGGTGACATATTTAAAGAGTTCAGTTCTTTTAATTGTTATTACTTTAGGAGGTTTTATTTTAAGCTGTTCTTGAGTGATTTGATTTGTTATGTGGTTGATTGTGCGGTGAATGAGTGGACATCGTTCGATTCTTTTTGATTTTCGATCTTGAATCTCCGTCTCTTTCATTGCTCTCTCTCTCGGTCGCTCTGTGCTTACCGCTCCGCTCTTAGCTCATCAAGGTAAGACAAAAAAATTTTTTAACACCCGAATTCTCTTCGCATTGTATCTGCTCACATTTTCCCCCGGATTGGCTTTCATGTGCATTAGTTGGTGTTCTTCACTTGATCTATTAAGTTAATGTTGTGCCTTTTGTTTGGTTTAGAAGTTTTTGTTCTGCTCTTCTCTTACCCGCATAGTTTTTGTGGTTATGATTGTTCTATTTTTAGGTTTTTTAATATGTACTATTTCATTTAAACCTTTTAATTGAGCAATTCAAGATTTAAATTGATTCCGTATTTGGTTGTTATTCCATGTTTATTTTATCGGTATAGCATGTCATCCGTATTTGGTTGTTATTCCATGTATCTTTTATCGGTAAAGCATGTCATGATCAACATTATAATACATTAGAGTCATGTCGAGGTTATTACTTTGTCGCTTGATGTTATAGTTGTTAGTAATTTCATATTCATGCACTTGCTATGGATGATTGATTAGTTAGGTGTTGTTGGTTACGATTGAATGGTACCTATAATTACTTAATTTCTACTACTAGTTAGGATTAGAAACACTAGGATTACTCTTTTAGTTAATGTTGCTATTTCACATTACATTTCTAGAGAATGGAATAAACCTATGACCTTAAGGAGGTATGATTGAACAAGTAGTAGACGCGTTGATACTATGTGGTATTTGTATGCCTTTATATCGATATAGGTTAGGCGCACGGCCTCAACTTCGATTCCCCACACAACTAAATGTCGGGCTACTGGTGGTCTCTTTTTGCAATCCTAAGGCATGTGGGACGAGTAAGACAAAGTGTTTGGATACCACAGTTACTCAAAAAAGTTATTTGAGAGAAAATGCTTAGTGTCAAATAAATGACCAAAATCATTTGGTGCAAGCATAATATCATCAACATATAATATCAAAAATATGAACTTACTCCCACTAACATTAAGATATATACATTGATCAATGATGTTTTCCTTAAAAACAATACATGTTATTGTATCATTAAACTTAAGATACCACTGTCGAGAAGTTTGCTTAAGTCCATATATTGATTTCTTAAGTTTACATACAATATGTTCAGTACCAACAATATTAAATTCTTAAGGCAAACCGATGTAAACTTCTTCATCGAAACTCTCATTTAGGAAAGCTGTCTTTACATCAATTTGGTACAACTCTAAGTCAATATGAGCTAGTAATGCCATAATTATTCTAAAAAAGTATTTCTTAGAAACTGGAGATAAAGTTTGTGTATAATCAATACCATATTTTTGAGTAAAATATTTGGCTATAAGTCTAGCTTTATATCTCTCAATATTACCACTACAGTCACGTTTATTCCGCAATTCAACGAGATCCGTAACTTCATTTTGAGCCATCGAGTTGAACCCATCTTTCATAGCATGGATCCATTTGTCAGAATCAACGTGATTTTCGATATTTTAGTAAGATATTGTTTCATTAGTAATTATTAATGTTGCTCCCTGTCGATTCTACCACTTTCTTCATCATAGCACTCGAGAGAACCTGCAACGGCATAAGATTTGCACACAAACAGCAAGCATGTTTTCTTCTCCCATGGATTAATTCTGCAATCAATCGGTAGTTATAGTATATTTTACTTAAACTTAGGTTAAAGAATTTATTTTGGGGAGGATAATGTTTTAGAAATAAAATCCATGATAACTTATGCATGAACTGGGCGTCCAAGGCAACTAAGATATACAGAGGATAAATGGACAATGAATGTACCTGCGATGGATGGTGGTTTGTTGAAGCCAGATGTAGTGGAGGGTACGGAAGATGAAGTTCCTTTTTTCTAATAATGCAGTTTTCGGATAGGCGGGTTTTACTTTTTCCTATCGTTCTCGAGGGTATGGGTTCTTATTTTTTGACGATGAGCATGTTGTGGACTATTTGTTTCATTCGCATGTTAAACTCATACTTTTTTTGGTGGTGGTGATTTTGGTCCTTATAGGACTCCAGGTCTCGGAGGTAGGCTTGGTGGGTATAGTGGAGGCAGTGAGCTTGGTGGGGGTTATGGAGGCTTTGGGGGCAGTGGCTTAGGTGCTTATCGAGGTGAATCTTCTCTTGGCTATTCTATTGTAGCGACTGAATCACTTCCTTTCAATAGTTTGTCGTGTTGAATTTTTTAGTTACTTGATTTACATATCTTTGGTGGTTTAGTTTGTTTCAAACATTAGTAAATATTGTTGTCATGACCGAGTAGATTGGTATTTTAGCTTGAATGCTATAATTGCTATTACAGTTTGATTTACATTTCGAAGGGAATGATAGTCTTCATATTTTTTAGATCGCAAATGCTTGATGCATATTTTTTTGATCGCAAATGCTTGATGCTTGTACAAGGTGACCATAAATGTTAAATGTTTGGCTATCTCTGTCTTATGAATGAAATCATTCAATTTCTTTAAGGATTACTTTTAAAGAATTTCTTTGCAATAGGACTTCATATGTTCTTTTTAATGTAATTGTAATTATATCCCGAGTCTTGAATAAGCTCCAAATTTGAATGTAAAAACTAAACCAAACAAATTAAACAAACTGATTTGGACCTTCCAAGTCAAGCCAATTCATTCTTGCATTAACATTCATCTCGCAACACCAATTGAGAAAGCCACAACCAGTTCTAAACATGTCCTCGAGCGAGTTCTAGATAATAACATTTCAAAGTAGGGAATATTCGGTGACTTCATGTTTGTCGCATCCATTTTTGGGATGATAAAGCGAAAATGTTACTAGTTTCAAATGTTTTGTGCTTTTGAGCAAAAACTTCAAGAATTTGATCCCGGTTTTGCCATGACTGAGTCCTATAATTGAAACATACTCGAGATTGTTTTTGTGATATGTAGAACATGGGCTAGTTCCGTGCTATTTCTTGCTAGGATAAAAGACTCCAAAACAGGACAACTAATTAAAAACCACCACCCCTTCTGAATTTGGCTCCAGGAGCATTAGGCCTTCCAACTAATTAAACTCCAAGGAAGGTCAAATTCCTAAATAATTTTGATGTATAAAATACTAAAAATTGTACAAGAATGAAATGGAACACCATCGATCTTGTTTTTCAAATTTAAGAAAGACAATGCTATGTAAAAAGCACACACTTGTCAATGATCATATTAGTTCTTTTAAATACACTTGTTTTGTTGCTATGTACTTCTTTGCGGCAAGTAAAGGTCGTTCTTGATTTGAAGGATGGAACAGAGCTTGTGGAGATTGTTTTGCAGCAGCAAGTATGTTGTTTCTTTGCAAACAAGTATGTTGTTGTTTGCAAGCAAGTAAAGGTCCTTCTTCTTCTTGCACCATTTTCAAGCATCACAAACTAGCATTGCGGGACTTACGGAGAGCAATAAGAGAGTTGGAAGATAAGGAACAGTGGGCATGTGGATAGCAAATACATGAGGTATAAGCTTATTCAACATTGTATGGTTTTTTTACTTTTCTTCACTCGCTTCTCTTGAATCCCAAATTTGGTTTTTTTTTTTTTGAGTAGGAACACATGGCTTGTCACCTTTGGAGCACACAACAGTTTAGATGGGGTGAGAGGATGAGTTGTAGAATCATACTTACATGATAGGTTTGTGCTTCACTTTTAGTTTTTCCCTTTTAGCATTCTTGCACTCATGCCTTTACTTATTCGAAGCATGTTGAAATGCAAGCCTTTCAAAGCTTGTACAATAATCCAACTCAACTTACATGATAGGTCCATCTTATAGAAACATTCTCGGCAAGCTATTGGTTTTTCTACCACCAACTTTTCATTATCCCATCAATTATACTACCCTCGAACCTAAGACTCTTTGTGTATTGGTAAGACATTGTGTATTGGGAACGAGAACCAGCTGTTATTCCTGACAGAATTCTTCAATGGCCAGAATGCTATTGTGGCTGTTAATGTTCATTTGGGGTACAATCAAGAAGGTTCTCTAGTAATGCTATTGTGGCTGTTAAGTATCACAGCAGTTCCTACAGATAGTGAGTGATTCTTCTATTGTCATTTCAAATATATATAGAATGGCTAAAACACTAATTTAAAGTGACATTACCAGCAAACCAGCTTGGTTTGTTTTTTTTTTTTTTTTGGAGCAGTATCACAGCAGTTCCTATCTCAGTTTTGCTTGGCTGCTGGTGAGCTTTTCTTTTAAAGCTTTCTTATTCTATTTGTGAGTTTTTTTCTTTTTTTCTTCACTGCGAGAGAGGACAAATTTGGTTTTTTTTTTTTTTTTTTTTTTTTGGGAGTAGGAACACATGGTGATTTGTTTTGGAGCACGCAGCAGTGTAACTTCATTCCTATCTCGGCTTTTGCTTGGTGTGGTGAGCTTTTCATTTTAAGGTTTCTTATTCTATTTGTGAGTTTTTTTCTTTTTTTCTTCACTGCAAGAGAGGACATCACCTGGTTTTTTTTTTTTTTTTTGGGAGTAGCTTAACATGGTGATTTGTTTTGGAGCACGCAAAGCAGTGTTGGTGGATGAGATGATGACTTCCTATCAAGATTTATGGGAAAATAGAGAGGTGGGAAAATAGAGAGGTTGGTGGATGAGATGATGACTTCTTATAGATACATTGTTCTCTTTTTTTTTTTCTTCTCTTCCTTTTGATAATCCCAAATTTGGTTTGGTTTTTTTTTTTTTTAGTAGGAACACATGGCTTGTCACCTTTGGAGCACACAACACTTTTAGATGGGGTGAGAGGATGAGTTCTAGAATCATACTTACATGATAGGTTTGTGCTTAACTTTTAGTTTTTCCCTTTTAGCATTCTTGCACTTCACCATTACTTATCATATGCATGTTGAAATGCAAGCCTTTCAAAGCTTGATAAATAATCCAACTCAACTTACATGATAGGTGCATCTTATATGGTTGATGTTCATGTATTTTTTGGAAGATTTCTTATTCCTCATTGTATGGTTTATTTCTTTTCTTCACTGCATTTCTTGAATGTATTCGTGAATTTTTTTTTTTAAAGTAGGAACACATGGCTGGTTTGTTCTCGAGCACTATTTCATTTTTAGATGGGATGAAATTCGAGTTTAGGATCAAATTTGAACTGTGAATGTTGCATTGATGGGAGTTTGGGGGTCAATGTTGCTATTTTCCTACGCATTGATGGGACTTTGGGGATCAAATTTGAGTTTAGTTTTTTCCTTTAAGCATTCTTGCACTTCACCATTATCCTCTTTCATGTTCCTTATTACCTCTAGTACTCCTCTCTACCTACATATGTGCATAATTGACAAAAGACCAAAGCAAACTCAATCGTAAAGAATTTATAAATTAGGTTCGGAGCCGACTTGTTATGTATGATTATTAGTAATTTCTATGTTTCTTCAAATCCACCATTTTTCTCATTCGCTTCCAATGTACATCCTTAGTACAATAATCTCTCCTTTGCCTACTTCTTTCAGTGCATACTATTTGGTTGTTGCCCCTCGGATGGAGATTCGAAATGCTTCAAAGCTGCGTTTTAGTTATTAGATGAAGTCCTATTTGTGTATACTTCCAAATTTTGGACCTTTTGTGAGTGTTTTTTTTTTTTGCTTGTTGAACGATAGGATTGGTGGTTTTTGTCTATACTTCCAAATTTTGGAGCTTTTGTAATACATGACAACTTTCCGTGGATATATAATTTTTTTGGCTAGTTTTGAGTTTCACATTTTTTCTTTCTCTTTTTAATTTTTGTTCATATATGTTGTCGATGTATGGATGCGCAATTTGGCTTCTTTGGGGGATGTTAGCACCCCCAAGGAGTTGTTGGAGGGGGTGCAGGCGATGGAGTATGTCATATCGGGTTGTATTTTTATTTTTTAGGTTGGAGAATCAATTGGATTATGTATCAATGCCATATTTAAACAAAACAGAAAATTAGAGACGGATTAGCAACGGAATTCAAATTTTCCGTTGCTATTCCGTCTCTAATTTTCCAGAAATATTTTTATCAATCACAAACGGATCAGAGACGGAAATATGAATTCCGTCTCTGATTCCGTCGCTAATTAGCAACGGAATCAGAGACGGAATCAGAAACGGAATAATCCGTCTCTGATTCCGTTTCTAATTAGAGACGGAATCAGAGACGGACTATTTGCATTCCGTCTCTCATTCCGTCTCTGATTCCGTTGCCGATTAGAAACGGAATCAGAGACGAATTCATAAATTTATTAATTCCGTCTCTGATTCCGTTGCTAATCAGCAACGGAATCAGAGACGGAATGCAATTACAAATGTACAATTTCGAAATAAATTCCATTTATGTTCCGTCTCTGTTCCGTTTCTAATTTCCGTCTCTAAATCCGTCTCTAATCAGAAACGGATATTTTCCGTCTCTATTCCGTCTCTAATCAGAAACGAAATCCGTTTTCCGTTTCTGATCGTATCAGCGACGACGTTTTCAGAGACGGAACGCGTTCCGTCTCTGTTCCGTTTCTGATTCCAATCAGAGACGGAATTTTCGCAAATCAGAAACGGAAAATTCCGTTTCTGATTTGCTGTTTTTTTGTAGTGTCAGATTCTTGGTTCAATTTAGCTCTGGTTCTTGATGAAAAACTTGAAAATAGTTGTGTGGCTGAGATGAGGATAAGAGAAATAAAGAAAAAAAATGGCGGGTTGTTCAATTTTTGTTAGTCGATTGATGCTCTGACAGGTATGGTCTGACAGCCGTCTGAGGCCGCATCGCTTTAAAGTCGACTTGACAAATTTTTTTTGTTTTTGGTGAAAAGCAAATGAAAATTAGGGAGCTGCTGACAGGGTGGGTCGCAAATGTTGAGTTGGCTCCACGTTAGATGGGTGGAGCTCTGAGTGCCCGTTGTTGTGCATCCTAGCATTTTTCTTCAAGTTTTGTTATTTTTTGTTGATTTGAGAATGATTTAAATGTTATTATCAAGTAGACAGTGTCGACAGAGCTTCCCATACTAAATCGAGCGAAGTGAAAAGTTCAATCATTTTGGTTGACCTAAACTAATTTGGGGTTAAAGCTTCATCATTTTTGTTTTTCAAAATGACATTAAAGGCTTTCATGAACAAGTTGAATGTGTTGAGAGAGCTCCCCATGTAACTAAATTAGATAATGATCAACTAATGGAATTTTAATGATAAACTAATAAAATTGTAACTAAATTAAACATCTCTAATCAATTCTAAAATTGTTGAAACCCAGCTTCTGATTTATATGACTAATGAAATTCCAAGTGGAGAATAATTGTTTCCAAGGTCTAAGCATTTCCACTGTGGAATGCATAATAAATGGTATACCTTTAATTTATTTATAATTTAAATACATCGTAGACTTTTGCAGAATAGTCCAAGTTCATTATGGATCTTGTAAGTTATGCAGACTCGTCGGGCCTACTATGCTCACTTAGGCTCTGTGGGTTTATTGTGAGCTTCCTAATTTTTATAGGTCTACTATGACCAATTAGACTAACCATCCACTAAATGTCAGAAAGTATGAAATTGTTTCTCATGAACTCATTATTGGAACAAAGATACCTCTTAAAACCAATGGTTGATTGGCGCTCGACACAATTGGAAGCGGGTTGCTGTTTCTTTAACTAGTTACTCGAGTTCGAGTCTTGAGAATAAAAACACCTACATTGAGAGCTACCCCCCACTTATATGATGTGTGACTCAGACGAATCCAAAGTAGTCGGATAGTTAGATACCGAGATATGGAGTGGTTAAAAAAAAAAAAAACATGTAAGATTAATGTCCTCGAAAAAAAAAAACTTGTAAGATTAATGTATGTGAGACTGCGAGAGTAATGGCAATCAAAATGACATATGACAATGGTTTCACAAGAGTATAATCATTTTAGCTTTCCTTAATCTTAAGTTATACGTTGTTCTTGTTCATTTCACTCCATTTGCTTTTTCCTGCTCACGATATCTGAAATTCCATGCCCAATTTGTTTAACTAGTGATGCTAATTGATTAAAAGCTCAAAAGGAGCAACCCCGCACCATCAAGTGGCATCTTTGCCCCAATTGTTTTTATATTAGACCCACATAACATAGGTGGGCATAACTATCAGGACAAATTGAGTGATGATCCCTATATATTTGTACTTAAGGTTAGAAATAGGGATGTAAGCGGAGCGAGAAATCTCCATTCCCGGTGGGGATCTGTCTCGATGAGGCCAGGGTTCCTTGCCAACTAGCACCTACGTGGTCGGGGACGAGGAGAATTTCATACCCGCCATCGAGGGCAAAGTGAAGGCAGTATTATCCCTTCCCACCGCGGGAAATCCCGTGGTGATTCCTCACCCATGGAGATTCCTACGAAGATCCTGAATATTCCCTGTAAAAATTGCATCAAAAATCAAAATCATTAAATCTTATATTTCCCTTTTTTGTATGATGAATGCTTCATAAAATTTGCAAACCGATTTATAGTTGCGAAGAAATTTTTTTAATGATTTTAATTTTGAATTTAAAATATATTTGATCTCTTTAAAAAAAAATATGAGAAAAAGTGATGGGGGCGGTTAATCCTCATGGGGTGAGGATCCCCGTGGGGTGGGGAATGAGGGTCAAAATTTCCCCAGTGGTGGAATTTGAAGCGGGAATCCTCGTCCCGCCATAAGTGAGGATGGAGATGAAGATTGCATTTCCCGCCCCACCTACACCCCTAGTTAGAAACAATTTCAATAACCTCCAACCTTTAAGAGAAATAAATTAATGGTTCATGCAGACAAAGCTTCACAATTGCATGGTATTCCTCATTAGGAAGCGACATCTAAAACAAGTAGCTCGAAAACTAAGTACAGGAGTCATACCTACTTTTGTTCTCAGAAAAAGCTAACTTGTTGCAGCAGCAGCAGCAGTAGAAGCAATAATATCAGTAAGTAGGGATGCTTAATTTTCCAATCCACAAAATCAAGATGAACAGCTATGACAACTAGAAGTGCAAAAATACACCTAAAATAGAAGCCAAGTCGAACGACTACGAACTTAAGTTGCTTCAAAAACACACAGCACAAATGATATATGGTCAATTGGAAAGCATGTAGCAAATTCGCAAAATATTGAATGTTTTGACATTATTTGCTAGCAACAATGTTCTACAATTACAATCAATAAAAATAATGAACAGGTAAAATGTCTATTTGGATAACAAGGATTATTTGATTTCAAGCAATCCTGTCCTGCGGAAACCAAGAGTTTGTTACCTTTATGATGCCTCATCTGTCTCTCCCTCATCCCACCGACAAAATCGAATCTGAACCTGCACACAAGCTGAGGACTCCAATTAGCCGATGATAATGAGAGAGGACGGTAACATTAATTGCAAAGTGGACCGTGTTTTCATCCATTCTTCACACATATGCTTATCGATGGCCAAACATTCTATAATAAAAATCTAATAAGAACCTCGAATACACAACTTTCTACCAAAAAATAAGCATGGGACCTTGAATAATTGATGTTTTGATTTGATGCAATGCACGTGTTCTTAAAAGATTAATAGAGGTTCCCACTGTAAAATACCCCAAGTGAAAATCAATAAATTCGCCAATGCCAAGGTTTTCACAATATTCAATCAAGAAACACAGCCTTCCACAGAAAATTTGTTGAGAATGTATTATGATGTTCTTGCCTCTCTTTCGAGTAATAAATAATTTATTTTACCAGAGTCTCTACCAGGAATTTCATTCAGGGAAAACAATTCTGTATTTCAGATGAGAATTATGACTAGTCATAAACAACAACTTTGACTTGTTACTCATTTTGATCCTATTTCTGCCAAAGCATCTTTAGTGAGATGCAAGAAAAAAATTGAGGCAGCAATATTCAAAGGCAAGGTTGGGGTTCGACTTGTTGGAGTCAAGGGTGTTGTAAATTTGTAATTAAGTTACTTTCTTATCCAAAAAAAGACCCCATCTCCTAACAGAAAATTTGGTTAATTTGTTTGGCAGGATCAATAAATCTTACATGAAATACACACATAATTCAGAATACAATGGTTGTACCTCAGTTAAAACAAGATGCTTTTATTGCTATAAGAGTGCCTAGGAGTGAAATGGTGACCATCATGCCAAAGACCACCTACATTGTCAATGAGCATAATATAAGACTCACGAAAATGAAACACACCCTAACATTTTTCGAGTTTGTAGTTTACAGTAAAATTAACATATCAAAATATCAGAGGTCTAGCATTGCCAATATCTAATGCACACCTTTTCGCCACCAAGGTTCACGTGCATAGTATTGAAACTACAATTCAAATGATTGGTTTTGATTTGATGACCATTATTTAGATAAAAGAATGTTATGGGCAAACTAACCTGCATTCTTCAACAAGCTTGGTCAACTGAGCAAAATGACAGAAACGGATGATCCCGAAAGCCTGAAGAATGGAACTGCCTACTCTTTCCTCTTGTGGCAATGAAAACCCTCTCTACTATTCAACAAATACTGAAAAAGATTCTATGGGACTGTGGCCGCGATATCTTCCTTTGAAGACACATTATTGGAAGATTTTGGAGTTTCGCTCCCTCTAACTACTCTGTTGTATATAACCTTAAATGACTGTGAGCCATACGGCTTATTGAGCAAACTTATTGGCATTCTCAGGGTCTGCTTTCTGTTTCTTCTTCCCCTTATCAAAATGCTGAAGGTGCCCTCACCGTCAACCCTTTTTGAGTTCCGATAACCACGATTGTCACATCTAGTTTCCTTGTCTTCTTTTGGATCATTATTGACATTTACTTCATTTCTAGAGACTTCAACTACACTAGATCCCAAGTCTGCGTCTTCGGGTCTATTCTGCAAGTCAATTTTGTCTTCTTGTATTCCATCTACGACCTCCGCCACTGCACTAACATCCTCTTTCTTGGCTTCTTCATCACTCTTGGCCTGCAAAGGCAAGCTTGAAATCAAACTTGTCCCCTCCAAATTATCAGATTGAACATTTGATTCCAGAATAGGACTAGTGATGGGTTCAATGACAGGTGGGACTACAGAGAATTCAATAGGATGACAAGGGGGCCATACAGTACCAGGAATAAAGTCTGATGCATTTGGGCTTATGTTACATTGCCATGCCATATGATTGGGATGAAAGGGACCATTAGAAATGGGAAAAGTGCTAGTGGGAACAGGTTGTGGTTGAGTATAAGGTGGATAAATAAAAGACAAATGATGAATCATGTTTGGCGTCCGGGGAGGTGAAGGAAATGGATGGTGAGGAGACATAGGAGCAACAGCAGGTAGCACACTTGTTGGTCCAGGATGAAGAGTCATGTTCACTGGCCAACGGTTAACTGCGGGAACAGCACAGCACCAGCACCAGTAGGGATGCTAATGTTCAGAGCTATGGGTGGGCCACGTGCAATGGCAATGGCTGGAGATGGATTGAATGGAGCTGCTGATGCAGACAACTTCTTGTTGGGAACATCTCGCACGTCTTCTGAGTTTGAGTCCAAGAGCTTATCTTTCAAATCCTGTACTTGTATAGTGGTGTTTGAATGAGTGTCTAAATCAACACTACTTGCAGGCTTATCACCGAATTCTTCTCTGGCAGAATCTGTGGAAATTGCATTGTCATCAGATTGCATGTTTCCATCCAATGCCTTTTGATCCTCATCTTCATCAGATGAAAATATTTCCTTATCCAAAGTGGGTATCTCAGAATGTTGCTCTACCATTTCATCCTTCGGTTGAGTTTCTTCTGTATGAACAATTTCAAAGTGGTCTTCAACATGTAATAAGGAATCAGGAATGCAATTTTCAATTTTTCTTCTTTATTTTCTTGTTTATCCACTGTCATGGATACTGAATCCTGACTTACTTCATTTGCATCTTCTGTTTGTTTGCTGACATCTACTTCCCCATTATCTGAAACATCATTTTGCGAATTTCTCACCTGCATCTTAGCAATTGTACCTGGAGGAGCCAATGCAACTTCCTTGTAAGATGGTGATTTACCAAGGCCAACAACAGAGTTTTTCTGGGAAGCTGTTGCCACTTCACCTGGTGTAGAAATTTGATATGCCTCCAATGGAGGATTGCATGCTTCACCCTCTTTTCTAGTTATCTCCACCGTCTCTCCTTTGCTAGATGGAGGGACTGACTTGACCCTATAAGCTACAGCCTTGACTATTTTACGGCTGAATTTAGCACCTGACGTAGTTTTTGACTGCTGATAGTCCGTATAGCTTCCTGGAGTTACTGTTCGTTTCTTTAATAGGTAATACCTACTGTTCTGATAGCTATTCTTCACTTTGTATTGGTCCTGTTCAGTTACCACATCCTTTTTCTGATAATTATAGACCCTCCAATATATGCCCGTCTCTGCCTTACCTTCTGTCCAGATGACCCAGCTGATCTTGGTCTCTGAACAGGCTGCCATCCATCCTCTCCTTCATTGGTCATTTCTACCAACATTTCATCTGCAGTAGTTGATTTCTCCTTCTTGATAACTTCCTCTACCTTAGATTTTACTGGCTGAACTGGTGGCTTGGTGGTTTCATGTGAACTTTCTACAGTACTCGCTGGTTCAGAGAGTTGATTTTCTTCATCTGATATTGCTGTAGGAGAACCTTTTGGAGACGTATCAGAGTGGGCTGCACCTAAATTTTGGGTGGATCGACTCTTGACCTGCAAAAAATATGGTAAGTCCTCTTTCAGGAATAATCACGATCACACTAAATAAAGAATGTATTTAACATTAATGCTATATAAACTGAACAAGCAAATCAATGATCCCACATCAATTTGTTGTTAACATTGGGTCCACTAAATCTCTTTCAAAGGATTGTTTGGATATACCTTTGCATTAAGACCTTTCCTCTTTGTGGTCTCGGCGTCTCTTAGCTTTGCATCTTGACTAGGATCAATATAATCAAGCAAATCCGACACACTGTCAAGAAAATAAATAATAATCAGAAATGTTGAGCTTCATGCAATGCAACTACTACCAGGAGGTAATTAGGCTATGTAAATCAATGTACCAAGCCTCCTATTCAGCAGGCTAACCAACAAGCATACAAATATGCAATGACCATTCAATATCTCATGCCTGTCTGATCTCTCAATGCACATATTTATCCATATTAACAACCTAGAAACTCATATAAACTGCCATATAAAGTAGCAACAAATACATAGAACAGTAGTTTCACTAGTTTGGAGTTTGGACCATAATAGGGTCTACTATATCTCTTCTGAATCCCAAATCCTATGGTATGTATTAGGAGAAGGTAGTGAGAATGCCCATCTTCTATAATCCAGTTCAACATTGTCATATGAACGAAAATCAAAACATCTTTTCTCCCACCATTCAATTATCCAAAGCACACAATTGCGACATGCAGTGACAACTAACAAGGAATTAACTTGCTAGAAACCAAGCCTCATTAAGCTCAAAGCTGACGTAAACAATGATACCTAAGATGTCCTTTACTAGCTATTGACGCATCAGGTTTTCTGGTTCCATTTCGAGCAGCTTCTTGCTGTTCAAATGCCTTTGACTCAAAGTACTCAAGCCAAGCAGCAGCATCCTGCATATTAACAAGATATATTAAGGAATGTCGAGATCAAAGCCTAAAAGCTGCTTCATAAACAAGGCAGTCAGTGCCTTCAAGCCTCCATATGGAACACAAGAATTCAGAAACTCTTATTCCATTGCCTTTGCATGTAGAACTTATACCTGCGTACGCAAATCATCAGGTCCAAGCTTCGCTCGGAGTATTTGCAAGGTTGTCTGCTCATGCTGAACACTCAAAGGATACGCCTCCATCAATGACAAAGCAATGGCTATTGCATGATAACTTGCTGCCGTCTGAGATAAGAAAGAAATTAGTTGTTCTTCCAGATAAAGGAAAAGACGGGTTATCAAAGAATTAAAGTTCCAAATGCATACTCTTTATGCAAACAATTGATTACTTATAGAAAATGAGAAAGTAAATCAAAGGGAGTCTGGACGTAATTTTTGCTGTGGTGCTTGATATATAATTTGGATCAGTGCATAATAAGTCGTTTTACAGAAATAGAATACCCAAACGCGATTCATAACAAGAAAAGCTAGCAAGAAAAGCATATAACTCAGCTATTTTTTTTAAGTAGTAGCTTCCATTACAATGTATAAACAAAGAGGATAGTAAAGCCCTAGGGTAAAACCAAAGCTCCATAAAACAGAAACTACATGATATAATGACTGAAAAAGAAAAATATGGGAAACATAGAGAATAGAGTTGCACCTGGATATGATCTGGACCAAGTAACCTTTGGTTACACTTCAGAGCTTTGTGAAGATACCTGAGTGCAACATGCACATTTCCAAGACCTTCTTCCATCATTGCCACATTGATGTATGTAGCAGCAGTATTTGGATGAGATGGGCCACAGGTGAGATGTAAAAGGTACAAAGCACGTTTTACATACCTGGAGAGTGTAGAAGGATGAAAAACATTTATAAAGTCTCCATTTTTTGTATCAAACACAATAAAATCTCCATTTAAAGATTACAGAGAATGTACACAATATCATACATCAGAAAACATCAGCAAAAAAGTCTCGATTCCATATTAGTTGGATTCTACTAAATGCATCAAATGCTTCCGCTCAGTTCAATTTAATGCAGTTGGTGATAAGCTTTCATAATCCTTCAAGTTCTTCATAATTAATGCATTCCGAGTAACCCTCGGTCTAACCCTACATTGTCGAATTCTTTCAATTTCTATTGCTCCAAGTTTTCTAACTGGGGGCATTTGCCGGCCGTCTTTGAGTATATCCAAACCCCACCCTTCCTAATTTTTTACATTTATTTGTGTGAATCCTCCTTCATACGAACTTAGTACTGGCTATGTCAAACATAAGAAAAGCTCTTATATTCTACATAGGTGGAGTTATCAGACATTAAAAAACAACTTTTGAATAACTCATCAAATTTTCACCAACCAAGTGGATGGCTCACCGGTTTGATATGGGATTACTGGGTAAGAGGTTGAGAGTTCGAGCCTCATAGTGAACAAGTTGTGGTTTCATTCTTATCCAAAAAACTTATCAAATTTTCACCTTACAATAAGGTGATTCTTACTCGTTGACAATGAAACATGTGATGTAACACAGACAACTATTATTTGTAAAACAATTAAATAACTGAATATAGTGCATCAATTGTTAGTATGAAAAACTTACTTCAAAGCCAGTTCTGTATGTTGCAGGCGATAATAGAATACTGCTAGATCCCCATAACTTTTCATCGTATCTGGATGATCGAGTCCCAGCTCTCTTTCATTGATATCAAGGGCTTTTTGTTGATAAATAGTGGCCTGTGATATAGAACCTAAAGTTAACTAATATCATCTGCAAAACTGAGCCTAATCTTGGTTATGATTACATAAAGTATTATGAGAAGACTACTAGCACAAGTTCGTTTTATCAGGATCAAACACCTTAGTCACCAAGAATTAAAAATAGACCTGATTGAAATCCCCCGTGTGATAAAGAACCACAGCCAGAAGACTATATGCCCCAGCTGTCATCCGATGATAGGGACCACAAACTGCCACGAGCTTTGCTAGGGCCTGCATACCAACACAGAGAATAAATTCATCTTGTGCCAAGGTATTAAGATTTTATCATCATCCTGAACATATCAAATTTAATATTAACTACAGGTTATTTAAACCTTCAAGTTTAAAAGAATGAGCCCTAAAAGAATTTGAGGAAATGGTAAAAAACATGTTCGACAACACATTACTATCGTATGGAATAAATATGCAAACGCCTGACAAATAATTTTCAAAAACAATCAACTTAAGTGAATACTGCAAGCTGAAATTGCAGGCTATATTACGACTATTTAAAAGACTACGAGTCCCTGGTTTTCATAAACAATTATTATAACGGTGGTCTTGTAAATCTTCTTGATGAAGTGGTACGCAATTTTCAGGGTCCTATAGAATTTCAAAACTAAAACAAAAGCTCATCCAATGTAAGGAGGCAGCGGACATGCTAAGTTCATTGAGTTTGACTTCAAATCTGACTAGTATCATGGATCCTAATTTCAGAACCTCCACTTCTCAAACACGCTCATGATTTCGAAATTCGACAAAACTCCCCGTGTTTCAATGAATTTTGTCTATTTTCAAAAGAGGGGAAACAAAATCCTTGTCTACGAAAAAAAAAAACAAAAAACAAAAGTCAAAATTCACCAAAAAATCGAAATAATTTGGGGAAGTTCAATATAATTTGAGGAAGTCCTACCAAACAGTAGCAAAAAGTTGCAAAACTTTCATGACCACGTGGAAGTTTCAGGGAGATTTTGTAGAATGTACCGAAATCAATCTAAAATGAAGCCTAAACACCAGGGAAATAGTTGGTGAATTGAATATTGTATTGTGAAATAATGCTATGTAATTGAAAATTGCATGATGTATTGAAGAAGAAGAAGAAGAAGAAGAAGAAGAAGAAGAAGAAGAAATAATAAAAAAAAAAAAAAAAAACAACAATAACAACAATTTTAAATAATTGAATTGTGACTCTTATGCCTTACAGTTGTATAACTATGCGCATTTTTAACAGTTTCAAAGAGAGATTTGAGTTTTTAACATTTAGAACGAAATTCCATAGACTTCCATAAATTGGCAAATTCTTGCACTTCCCTCGTCGAATTTAACTTCCCTGAATTTTATTTTTGAATTTTAAGTGACTGAATTACAAGGCGAAGTCGAAGCTTCAAACCTCGAATGCACTTATTGAATTGTCATTCTTGTCTACTAGCTCTATTTTCTTTTTCCCTTACCACCCAAACATAAATACCATGAAGAAATTGTTCAATGCTTTCTATGAAGATCTAATGACAAGTAGAAAGATTCTACAGGATGCAAGCAATGGAATTTAATTGACAAAGAGTAATTGGCAGATATCCCATAATTTTATACAAGTTTTCAAAGTTTGCCATTTTTTCTCAACCCAAAAATTAGGGGACGAATATATGTCGTTAGGAACTTAGGAACAATCTTCTACCCTTCAACTCCATCTACAGTAGCTAGTAAGTATCAGGTGATGCATTGAAACTTAACAGGCAAGGGCAGTTATATCAAAAGCAACAACAATTTTTATTTTATGTCCAATAGGGAACAAGTTATTTGGGCTCAATACCTTTGTACCATAGGTGACAGCATCTTCAAGCTTCCCTTTATCTAAAGCTGTTTTTGAAGATTCTAACAGTTGGCGCCCATCAGCAGACGAGCATGCAACTTGCTGCACACGAGCAGAAATGAATAAACAAAAGATCTTCTAACAAATTCACTCATTACTTAAAGAACCAGCACTTTTTGAACATACCTTGTGCACAGGAACTAGGCAAATTATGTCCGACTTCCTGAAAGGACTAGGAGAATCCATATCGAAATCCCTGGGTGCCAGCTCAATACCCACCTGAAAGAAAAACGAGCATCAATAATTGTGCTTCAACAAATAATACTTTCTTTATCACCCTACATTTACCACAAACCCATTTAAGCATCCTCATATCTCCAACTCACATACTATGTATGCTTTCTCGAAAAAAAAGAAAATCACATACAATGTATGTGTTGTTTCTTTATCACCCTACATTTACCCAAAAAGCATAGCTGGCCGAATTATGGTCTTATAGAATTTCCCTTTTAGTTTAATAGAGATCAAATGTCTAACCAAAATGACCCAATTAGTACCAATGACAATAAGATCTCAACTTCGAAGGACACCTCTCACACATCAACATCAACCCAATAAATTGAGAAATATGATGGCTACTATCATATTCAACAGTCAATTATACATTATTAATTATTTTTCTTTTTCACAAGGATTCCAATGTGAAAGATGGACTATGTAACAATATCCTTTAATCCAAAGCAGGGCATGGATACGAAGAAGACGCCAGATTTTTAAGAACTGGAAATGGAAACTTACTACCACTCACCTTATGGCATAATCCACGTAGAATGGCAAATTTCCTAACATCTTGATAGTGTTTGTCACTTAGTTCCCACTCATATCTCTTCATCAAAAAGACCTGAAGCCACCTCCACACAAGGGAATGCACATTGCAAGCATCATTGGTTTCTCTGTCTTCAGAGGCACCAAGCATCAGGTTCAATGCAGCAGCTATGGAAGCAGCCATATCTTCGATGTTAGCAACAGCAGAAATCACAGCCTGCATAATGTGCTTGAAAGCTCTCACAATCATCTCATGAATGCAAAGGGACTGCACATGTGATAACTTTTCAGACAACTTCACCTGTAAAACAACAAGCAAGCTGAACAACATCAAAAGTTGCAACTTTTTTTTTTAGCTTCAAATAATACATGATTTTCTTATTTAAATAGCTTTATATTTACTGTTGAATACCTACTTAACAGATAATAACTTTTATAGGTCAAGTAACGATGGACTTGGTATCAGCACTTGGTTTGTGAGTGTACTAAGGTTCAAAATCGCTTTACCAGCATTAGCAAATCTTCACAAGGGGTAAGTATCAAGGTGCGACATTGTAATACAAACTGTTCATATGATATAATTTTACCAGGCTTAAAACAAAATAAAATGAGATATAACCTTATGTTAGACGAGTAAAGGTGTCGAAGAAAGTCAGTTATCAATTCACATTTAAGCATAAAAAATGACCTAGATTTAGTCCAGATACTTACAACACGACCTAGCGAGCACATTCTCAGACCTCTAGTATGCATGAAATCGGTCAGAGTCCGGCCATCTACTGGTGAAAGCTCCAATGATCCAAAATCAGCAACCTATCGTGGAAGAAAGAGAAGTTTCAAGTTCCAACACGACGACCGATATTATGCATAAAAAGGGAAAGAAAAGCAATCAACCTGAGTTCAGGAGTTACCAGCTTTTGAAGAGCAACTTCATCATAATATTTCTGAGACATCTCAATTAATTCCTCTAGAGACTGCCAATAACATGCCAAAGCTTAAATTCAATTCTAGATTAAACAAGGGGATACAGATTCTCCAAAAGTTTCCAACTTAATATGTTACCTTGCGATGAAGTCCGGTTTCTGATTCCTTTAACCGTGTAAAAGCGGAATCTGACAAAATTCTCTTCATAGCAAGCTCATTTTCATCTGCTCTGTCTCAACTAGAGAATCAGCTGGAGTTTTGGAAGTTTCAGGTTCCCCAACAATGACTACAGTGGGAGATCCCTCCACAGGGAGAGTGTTTGAATTACTCCCATCCAATTTACTCTTGTGGTTCTTCAAAGACCTAAGAGGTTTACCTAGACCCTCAACCTTCTTTTCATTCTTAGCCTTTTCAGTAGATGGTTTCTTATCTTTTTCTGCATTCTTTTGGTCTTGTAAGTGTTGTATCCAGCATGCACCAAGCTCCCATCTCACAAAGATTTCTCTTTTAATTTCCTCTTCCTGAAGCTTCAGCAGACTCTCTTCTAACAACCCCTTTACAAAGGACTCTGCTGCATCGAGTTCTTCACTTTCTAAATTTTGTGAAGTAGGTGTTGTTTTATTATGCTCTAGAGCTGGTCTTTTGTGAAGTAGCAGCCTCAAACTGAAAGAATGAGGGTATATAAGGTTTACAAATAAGCTTAATCCTAATTTCGAAGAAATAGAATAGAGCGCTCAAGTGTCAAAAGAACCTGTTTATATTGAGAGCATTGGCACCCCCTTCACGTTGTTCCAAGCTTTCAACGGTGCTATTAAAACGAAGGCCGGTGGAGCTGCTTTGTTTCCTTATGACTTTCACAGTTGCGATGTAACCACTGTGTCTTACAATGACAACACCAAGAGTGGCAGAATCCTGCAATTAAAAGACACAATTTGCATCACCAATTAAATTGATAATACAAGAAACCACTTAAAACAAAGTACATTCAAATATTGGTCAGCAATTCTAAGAATAAGCTTACGTGAGCAGCAGTATTTTCATCTGCAGTTATCCCTTTCAATAGGTTATTTTGTACCAGATTCTTGACTTCCATTCCTGTTGTTTGATGTCCATCAATCTTTGTATCCATCTTATAACTTGCATCAGCTGCGTCCTTTTTGACGATGATGCTCAAGTCCCCTACAGTAGTGCCATATAAGATTTCCCCATTTCCAACTACCGAGTTTGAATTTGGAGTATCCATCACATGTCGTATGGATGAGATGGCTCTGAATATTGCAACATCAACAAATAGACTGTGAAGGAGGAAAGCTTTCCTATCTCTAATTTGTCTTTCCTCTGTCGTACTGCACGGCATAGATGAAAGAAAAGCAAGCTCCTGGGCCCATGGTATCAAATCACTTTTGCCGTCTCTTCCTAAACCGCCCCCATTTCCTCCCCAAGTTTCATCCTCAACTGGGAGCAGTGGAAACACTGATGGTAGTTGTGCCACAACTGGTGGAACTAGCCATGTATTTGAACGAAATCCATAGGGAAGATTTCCAAACTTGAAAAACATTTAAAAGCAAGAACTCAGTAAGGGATTCAGAAGTATACTCTCTCTTTTTTTGGTATTTTATGTGCCTAAAACTTTTATAAAAAAAAAAAAAGGATTTAAGATTTGCAAGATTCAATTCCTGCAGATGTTTAACTGAAGACTTGTGCATACCTTGTTACGTTCAGAAAAAGCCTTCATGAGATCATCGTAGGCCTGAAATACCAACCAACCAACAACAAAGCCTCAATCCCAAATTAACATTTGAAAAAAGAAAGACTTTAAAAAAGTATCTCAATGTTAACAAACGTATGTATATCCGTGATGAGAAAGTAAACATCGATACCTAATTCAAAGCAAAAGATGGTAGAGTTCCAAAACTTAACATGATTTCATTTTATTGTAAGTTCGGGCAAATATAATTACGACGAGATGTAAGTAATGACCATTGATGTTTATTATGCAAATTGGGGACTAATTTTGATAAAAGTAATTAAGTATGATTATCTACACTAGCCTTCAGTGGCGTACAAAGGTTATATTATTTGTATGATAATTTGAGAAAGCAAGGCTTGAACAAAAAAGAACTCTGAATAATTCACAAGGTTTTTTTTTAAACTTCTCAAAGAGCATTTGCAAGCTTCTCAGACGAGAGTCAAAAAGTATTTCAAAGAAGGTCACTATAATCATCAAAAACCTCAAGAACTTGTGTGTTTTTTGCAATATTGTACAATGGGCGTGTTTCTTCCTAAATGCATATTCCTAATATTCTTAATGAGTCTGGCTGGTAACTTTATGGTTTAAAAGAGCAAGATCATATATTTAAAAGACTATTTAATCATAAATTGTAAACATTTAGAATAAGATTTCATAATCATAATGCTAGTTGCATATTCCTTGTGTGAAATTTTTACTCTTGTTCTTTCACTTTGACTGGTAAAAGTCAAATAGAATTTCAAGATAAAGTGAATATTTAAAAGTTGATTACTGAAACATTTCCAGACTTCGATTATCATGCTTTCCATTTTAAGTATGAGTCGAATGTTTAACATTTCTTGTCTTCTATTGCTTCTGTAAAATTTTAGTTATTAACATTCTTGAACATCAATTTTTACGGGCATGTCAAATCTTTCCATAATACATGCTCATTATAGAAGTATCCCACAGTAAATGATTATAGTTAATGGTAACGCGAGGAATGTTACTAGAGAAACAAAAGGATCTAAGATTAAAATTTAAAAAGCTGTTCGATATGTCTACTTTGGTGTACTTTTCAAAGCAATGAAAAAGAGCAAACATCCAACCCGAAAAAGTTAAAGAATATCCAAATCTTAAGACTAGGCAAGACTAACATTGTCAAAGGCCCTGCTCAGCTGTCGCAGCAAATTAACAAGGTTGTGGCTCCATAATTGCTGCTTGCCCACACTGCAAAATCCTCTTTTGCAAGATTCAATTGTCACAACCTTTCCATTACAGAGCTTCACCTGCGAATCAGTATAGCAAGTTGAAAACTTCGCGAAAAGATTACTCCTACAACAAATTGGAAAAAAGGAGAATCAGGTAGAAAATTACTTCAATAGAGAACAAATGATCTTCAAGCAAATTCTCATCATTCCGCTGTTTGTTAGCCTTTCTAATAACTGCAATATCAGCAAACATTAACCAAATTTGAGCTCAAGTCTTGCATTTTCAAATTGCAACTCAATCTTGTACTCAATAATGATATAACAAGTTAATAATGCGGAAAAGCTCATAGGTACTCTCACATCAAAATCTCCTTCACGAATTCTACATCTAAAAGCTAAGTTCTAG
This sequence comes from Stephania yunnanensis, assembly GCA_039657365.1. Classification (NCBI taxonomy): domain Eukaryota; kingdom Viridiplantae; phylum Streptophyta; class Magnoliopsida; order Ranunculales; family Menispermaceae; genus Stephania; species Stephania yunnanensis. The sequence goes on along the minus strand of CM077587.1, from coordinate 49,667,921 downwards.
TTTTTCAAAAGGACCCTACTACTGTAACCCAACATGGACACACAAAACCAACACGCACTTATCGACGTCCCTGGGATACACATCCCCAATGCAAAAACCAAAGGACGCCAACACTGCATGTCGGTCCTGCATGTTGGTGTTGGGTTACAAAAGCATTTACAAATGCAAATAGCAAGAATCACACGTTTAGATTTCAAAAAAGAAATGCACCTAAGAACAATAGACCTTGCCAACACTCAAATCACAGCTCAAAACAATCAAATCCCAAATTAGAGCATCTCCAATGGTAAATGTGGATTATAGGGGTGGATTGATGCCACGTGTGGATAGGACATGGCTTGAATATACATTGAAGTTCAAAAGTGCTCTCCAATGGTAAATATAGATTGCACTTTTTATTTTAAAATTTTATTATTATTATTTTATATATTTTAAAGAGAATTGCTGAAATTGTTATGGATTCCACCATTTAGAAGTAGACATTCAAAATAAATAATGTCTATCCACGTCAACTCGGCATTCAAAATGCACATTCCATTGGAGAGATTATTTTCAACGCAATGTCTGCTTAGTCTTAAGTAGCATACATTGACATCCCATACACATTCCATTGGAGATGCTCATAGTAGTGGTTGACTACATGGATCATCCTTTTCCATGAGCTTGATTTAGTGCAATTGAAAAAAAAAAATCATCCAAGAATTCATAATCTGCAAAACCTAAAACCAAACCAATGTAGTTCGATCGCTCACATTGAAGGGGCGGAGTGAGATTGGAGAGCGAGAAGAACTCGTAGAAGCAACCGAGCTTCGGCCTCGGATTGCTCATCTCGCCGTCTCCTTCCACGGATCCGTCCTTCTCCGCCGACGCCAACGGCGAAGACCTCTTATTGTTGCTAGGTTTCTTCGCCGCCGCGCTATCGTGCGCGCCGCCGCCACCGCCGCCGCCGCCGCCGCCGCCATTCTTGCCAGCTTCGCACCTACAGTCCTTGCTCTGCGGCGGCGCCGCCGCGGCTTCCTTCGCCGGAGACGGCCCGAAGTAGGTCGTGCACGCGACGATATCCAGGAGTCGTCTAACGTGCGCCGCCGCTTCCTCCTCGTCGTACTCCTCTGTAGTGAGAGAGAGAGACCCACAACAACAAAAAAAATCAATTAAGGAGGCATTTGGAATTAATGATAAAAACAAAGGGTCATTTAACAATTGATAAAACAGTTTCTGTAGAATTGGGGGCTTCAGAATAATTATGAGTTTATTGTGATATGAGAGACCTTCGATCAAGGTGAGAACGCACGGCTTCAGAGCTGCCACGTCGAATGTGTCCTTCAATCGGGGCCCACGTACCTGAAAAAAATATGTGAGGAACGATTGATCCAGTGGAACACGAAGTAGCATATTATTCGACGTTAAATGCCACTCGTAGTGCGTGTATCAGTCAAAGGAGATGTCGTTCAGGAAATTGACAGCTGTAGAGAAAGTACGTAAATAGAGTGTTTGATGTTGGTTCACTGTACACAAGCGAATAGAATTGTTAGATAAGACATCTCACACGTACCGATTATAATCCGACGGTAATAATAGTTCCATAAAAGATTAGCTTTTTCTTGTTCAATTAATTTGATTTAGGCCCTCTCAAACATGCGAAATTAGGTTTTGGTCCTCAAACTTTGACTTGATGGTTATAGGACATTATATCATATGCTTTTCAGGTGTTTTATAGGGCTATTTTTATTTTATTGAAGCCCCTGTCAAATACATGGAATTAGGTTTTAGGTCCCCAAACTTTGACTTGATTGTCTGCTTTTCATGTTTGACATATGCATGTACATGTCGCGCATGTTTGACAAAAGAAAAACGTGTATGTGCATGATTTACCAAAGCAAAGCCATGATTAAATTTCATGTTTTGATGTCGATTATGTGGTTGGTATTTCGCCAATTAATGAAGGTTTTTAAATAATTAAAACTATCAATAGAGTCTTCTTTTACTCCATAGTCGGTTCAAACATGGTAAGAACTATCGCCCTAATATCAAATAAGAGGAATTGAAAAAAAAAAAAAAAGCAATCGAGTAATACACTTTTCGTCCATAGAGATGCTAAGTTGTCATCTTGATTTTAATTTCATGTTTTCATATTGATTTTGTGGCTAGTAATTCTTAACTAAAGTGTAAATAAAATACGTCTCGCAAAAAGTCTGTTTAGATAAATTAAAGATGATCGGCCGTAATTCTTAACAAGATGGACTAAAAAAAGCAATCAAGTAAAAATCTTTTCATACTTCAAAGTTGTGAAGTTATTGAAGCCATCAAAAGAAACATAGAGAATCCACCACTACATTTCAATGTAATAATCGAAGGAGTCTAAGAACTTATCAAATGTATACACCAAAAAACATATATTTTGACACTCATTTTTCGAAGGAAGGTAAAATATTAAGTGTCAAATCAAGTAGATAAGGACTTTTAAGTTACGTGCATTTCTTATTTTTCTTGACATTTCTTCGCAGCCATCAATGAAAGATACATATCAGAAAAAATGTGAAAAAATCAAAAAAAAAAAAAAAAGAATTATCGAAAAACCCAAAGGTGTCCACATCATGGCTTGAATGGATTTTTTTCGAAAAAATTTTCCATAGAAAAAAATCTTGCTCGAACGAAAATAAAAGATTTTTCGAGAATTAATCTAACCTCATGCGACAACGAGAAGCTCGTTATGTTGCAAGTGACCGTGTTGACAGACAAAAGCCGGCGAACATCTATAATCCTGTCCGTTGATATACCCTGTCAAATGACAAAGATACCCTCACTCTTTCAGCAAAATCTTAAATATGTCCTAAACAGGAACACGAGTTTAATTATTAACTAACTAACCTTCAAAATTACTCGAGATTAGCAAACTAATCTTTAAAATTAAATTAAGAGCAAGTTGATTAACTAACTAACCTTCAAAATTACTCGAGATTCGTCGGGAAGGTTAACGGTTATATCGACGGCAACGGGAAGAACTGCGAATTCGAAAACATGATTTTTACCACTTATTTAAATTATATTGTGCTAGTTAAATCTATCATGGTTGTTTCTTCCTTATAAAAACAAATAAAAAAAACAATGAACAGACTGTATAATTGAGATAATCCTCATACCCTTCTCTTCCTTCTTCTTCTTCTCGCCTTTCGCCTTGCCGCCGCGACTATTCCTCGGTGCCATTCCTAATAGTAGTGCTAATGCTAAAACAGTATTACTTAAGTGATTAATTAAACCTGCAAAAGAGACACTAGTTAGTTAACATTCAAATTAATTCACTTCACACTCACTATAAAAACTATGTGAACTTTCATATGAACATAGATATGGTATATACTATATGTATTATGTGTACATGGACACATTGATTAACCAATACTATAGTTCATGTACATTAAATTCTTATCCACAAAAACAAGGCTGTTGAGGGGAACCATATAATAACAATACATTGCATCCAACAACACAAAAACAATAATTATAAGAGTATAGAAAAATCAAATCCAATTAAAACCAGAGAAACCCAAAATTAATTAAAACAAATCTTTCAAACAAATACAACATCTGAACTAGTATAGTGAAACAGCTCAAGCTATTCTATATACATGGAGAGACTTATTACCAGAGCAAACAGAGAGAGAGTAGCTTTAAATTAAGAGGGAAGGTTTCGATTGAATTCTAATGAAAAGGGTCTACAAATCTTCCACGAAACCAATGAAATTCACACCAGAGAGCAAGGAAAAGTGAAGATTAAAGTGGGTGGAATACAAGGGACTTTAGAGGGTTTGAGAGTTGAGTGAAGAGTAGTAGAATTTGAACATTAAAGAGCAATAGCTGATGAAGAGGAGCTAAAGCTCATCCTTGAAAGATAGAGAGAAAGGGAGAGGGGAATAGAGAGAGGAGATAGAGAGTGTGATAAGGAAAGAAGGGTGGAGATTTAAGGGTCAGAATTTCAGATATGTGGCGTTTGATGCCAGTTTTATTTTTTATTTTTTATTTTTTTGGCTATTCACGCTTGAGCATTAATTAATAAATTGTTGTCTTTATATATTAATAGTATAATATTATTAATATGTCTGTCCCTCACAACTTGTTTTAATTGTGAAAATTTTGTATATGTATGGAACTGAATGTTAAATACTTACGTGTGAATGTTGCATAATGTCAAGTACAAGAAATTGTATAAAAACTATGATAAATCTAATTTAGAACGAAATTTAAGAAAAAGAAAGTGTATCATGTTTAGCAAAAGTATTAAATTAGATGCATGTATTTGTGACCATGATTTAATATCTCCCTATTAAATAAATAACCCACAAAGAAGTGGTATAGCCTGGTGATTGAAATCTCACATTCTATACCAATACTAGGTGTTGCCTGCGCTTCGCACAGGTGTCAGTGAAGACTTTTATGATTTATATGTATGAAAAGGGGCAAAAAAAAAGAAAGTTACAAAATGGTTGGTGTCGTAGTTGACCACTATGTTAAGCAAAAATTATATATATAAAATAAAAAAAATAAAAATCGACGTGCTCGACCCTTTACATAAGCCAACTCATGGTACTTGTGCATTCATTCAAACACAAAAACCCTACAAACATGTGCACTTGGAGACCCAAACAAAAATTTAGATAATGGCCAAGTACTCCCAAAAAATTCTTCGAACTGGATGCGGGAGAATTAAAGCGTAGAAGAATGGATGAGAAGTGAAATTTATAGGGGGAATAAAGCTTGCACTACACTCAATTCCATGTATATGTCCATAATTTTTAAAAACTTTTACCACACTCCATTCCATGCGTTTGCCCATGATTTCGAGTAGAATGTACTAATTTTATTAATCCATTCATTGATAATATAACCATTGTTAATTATTAATAAATGCGCACATAATAGATAATTATATATCTTGGGACAATCGATAATAGAAATAAATAAATAATAAAAATTAAAAAATTAAAAAATTAGAATGGTGAGAGGAGGTAGCTTCTGAACAGAATGTACTAATTCTATTAATCCATTCGTTGATAATATAACCATTATTAATTATTAATAGATGCACATATAATAGATAATTATATATCTTGGGACAATCGATAATAGAAATAAATAAATAAATAATAAAAAATTAGAAAATTAGAAAATTAGAATGGTGAGAGGAGGTAGCTTCTGAACTTTCTCTCTCCTCCGACTTATATATATATAGATAGAAATATAATATAGATTTTTAGAAAAAAAATTTACAAATGGTTTAAAAAATATTTACTTATAAATCATTGAAGTGACCATTCATTACAAAAAAAAAAAAAAAGAATTTGAATGAACTTAATTGTTGTTTCAGTGCCCTAAATAGTATATATAAATAATGTTGCGGTAACCAAATCGATAATGTAAGATTCGAAACAAAGAATATAAATACATCATTAATTAAACGATCATTTAGTTGTTCAAAGTTGGGTTTTTCGTTTTTCAAAAATATGGGAGAATGAATATATTTTAAAACAAAAAAACACAAATATGTAAATATCTATTTTTCGTTTTTCAAAAATATGGGGGATGAATGTATCTTAAAACAATAAATAACACATATATATTAATATCTTAAAATAAAAAAATTAAAAAATTAAAAAAATCTTAAAAATGAAATGGTAGAAGGAGAGAGCTTGTGAAACTTTCTTTCTCCTTCAACTTTTATATATATATGGATGCTCCATCCGTTCATAATATAAGAAGTTTTGATCAAATTATAAATTCAAAATACATCATTGCACGTGCTTTGATTACATCATTAACCACATTAATTCTTTATTTCATTCGATAAAAAAAATAAGTGTTTTAATTGCAATTAAATGTTTGGATTGATTGAAGGGTAAAATGAGTATAAAATGATACAAAATTTTTTTAAAATTTTTAAAGCATTTTGTATGTTTTTTAAAAGAGAGTTTTTGGAGAATGTGAGAATGTTTTATATAAATAATTTCGAAGGGAGTAGTACTTAAAATTACAAATTATTTTATTTTTTGGGGGTCTAAAGGTTCAAATATGAATTAATTTAAATGAAGGTTAATTGATGTTGAGCTTTTAATGTGTAAATGGCTCAATTGGGGGAAAAAAAAAAATTAAGTGGCCAATTAATTGAGGAAAAATAAGTGTGGGACCATTCTTTATAAATAAAAGTTCAAATGCTCAATCAATACTTCTTAATAAATTCAATGATCATTTAGGTTGTTTTGCTGACTTTTTAATATCTAATTTCTCATGAAGATGCTCAAACAAATCAAACAACCCTCAAATACACGTATGTATCAAAAGTAAGAAAACTTAACATTCGGTTCAACTTATATAATATACTACCTCCTTCCTCCGATCACAAATATAAGTAGTTTAAAGTAAGTACACAAGAATTAAAACAACATTAATTACAAGTGTAACTTACATATACGTTATTTGACATTAAATGAATTGAAGAATTATAAATATTTGAATTGTATAAAAGTATAATTGGTAAAAAAAATAATAAATACACTCTCGAATTTTAAAAATGACTTATAAATTTGACCAATAAATTTTTAATAGAAAGGCTTGAATTTTTGATGTGAGGGAGTATAATTTTTTCTTGCATATTATCAAGACAGAAAGAATATAACTTGAATGATTAACAGATGCTTAATTATTAGAGATTATATGTTTATGATTTGGTATAGATTTAGAGGAATGTTTGAATAACGAACGCACACATCAGCCATACCGTGTTCAACTCAAGATGCAGTCTTACGCATCTTGAGATTTAGGTCTTGTTTGGTATGTGGGTGAGATATCTCCCAACGTATAGGGGAGGGAGTGAGTTATCTTCCCCTTCCCCCATAGGGGGATATCTCAAGGAGTTCAATAGACAAAAATACCCCTTACAAATTATTTTTTATTTAAAAAATATGTATGAAGGGCATTTATGTCAATTTCCATATTTTACTTTTTTTAAAAAATTTGCAATTTCTTTGCAAGTTCAAAATTCAATCAAACATGAAATATGAACTTATATAGTGAGTTAACTCCATGAAGTTATCTCCATTCATACTGTAAGTTGGCCAAAACAAACTAAACGAGGCCTTAAAACACGGTGGAATATGGGAGGCGTGGAATATGGGAGGCGTGTGTTAGGGTGTAATGTCATGGTGTTATTTTAGATTTTTTTCAATGGAAGCTGCAAGAGGTACTCACTTTAGACACCAACTTTGGGCGCTAGTACTCGAACTCGTTAATACACCTCGAGATACGTTTTTGATGTGTATCGAATGATGCTCAATTGGTAGGTGCCCAAAGTCGATTTCTAAAGTGGGTACCTCAAACATTTTCCTTTTCTTTTCATTTAAACTTGGGTCTGATTGGATCGGTATTTCATTAGCGTCTACAAAGAAATGGAAAGCAGAGGACAAGCCCTAGCCTCCTATAGTCCTGTGTATTTTTATTTTTTTGGACTTAATAGTCCTATGTATTGTGCTTAATGGTTGAACTAATTATGTGCGTCATTAAGCATTTGGCACACGCCTACGTCGCATAGTGACCCCTATAATGGAACACATTGTTGTTTGTTGATCTCTCTAGCTACATGGAGTTTAATTGGTTTGTTTAAGCATGTATGGGAAGTAGTTCTTATTTTGCACACATGATACTCAAGCCAATAATGCTTCCTTGCCTTTATTTCTAATATGCTACAGTAAATAAATTCTCAAACCTAACTGTCTATATATCATTAAATCTTAATTCTTGTCCTAAAAAGTTTAGTTCACTAAAAGCCCGAAACCATGTCTATTCAAAGAGTAACAAAAGTGTTCACCAAAAAACATGTAACAAAAGTACTTCTAAATTCTAATTTAAATACTTTTTTTTTGTGGGTAATTGAAGCACTTTCGTTATAAGAAAAATTACATATTTTTTAGAACGAAAAAGTACTTCTAATTAATGGATGTTGAATGTAACTTTATTAGAGCATCTCCGATGGTAATGTAGATCGAGATCATGGATTATTACCTTGTCATAGATGTGATAATGATGTTTATTAGTATCTATACATATATAAGAGTATCTCCAATGAGACCATAAATTGGGGTGGAAACGGATCCACCTAGAGTACAATTTACATTCAACAATTCATAATGTACATCTTATGTGACATGAAATCAAAGTGGATGACGCTTGCTACAATGTCTACTTCTAGATCTTGTGGTAGATTAATTCCTACATCAACATTATTAATTCTTTTAAAGTTTTTATTTTTTTAACTCTTTATTAATATTATAAAAATTGAAAATAAAAGTATCAACTTATCAATTCATGGTCTAAATCCACATTATCATTGAAGATCATTTTAAGAGATAAATGTCTATCTAGTGATATATAAGATAACATCATCTCCACATTTATAATGTGGCACTAATCATGATCTAAATCTATGTTACTATTGAAAAAAAAAGCAGCTATATTACTTCAAAAAATAAAAACAATAATGGATAAGGACAACAGAATTATTATTATTTTATGTAGTACTATTTTAGCTAGAAACCTTCGGCTACTTTTTATATTTGGCTCCTTTCGGCTTATTATTAACTAAACGAAAGCAATGTAACTATAATTAAAATTTATATATATTAATGATATACTTTGAGAAAGATTTTAATATATATTTAGCTTAAAAGTAGTTTTTTTTATAATGAATTTAGTTTAAAAGTAGCTATTAGCTAATTATCAAGGATGCACATGTCATATATACAACCGTATCCAATTTCCTTTGCTAGTTGTATTTGATTATTTAAAGATTAAATATAATCAATCAAATATATATATTGTTAAAAAATTATATATGTACAAAATCTCTTAATAATATCGATCAAGGTCACAAGGCCCACAATCAATCCAAACAACGATGGTTGAGATGCAACTAAAGGTGCTTCTAATTGATTTATTTTATCAATTAATAACATTATATTCAAATAACTAATATTAATTTGTTATATAAGTACACACATGAATCCTCACACTTTTATATAAAAAATAGCATGCATGACGGGTGTAGTTCCCAAAATTGAAATGCATTTGATCAGAGTGTACATAAATTTTTTTTAGGGGGCCAGTCCCAATCTACAGTGCACACCACCCCAATATTATATGGGATATACATGGGTTACAATTTTTATTTTTATTTTTTATGGGGGAAGGCCTCCCTCGCCCATAGTGTGCCTTCATCCATCTCGTCATGCAAGTATCTTGTAATGGCTTATTATATACTATATTTAGTTACAAACTAATGTAAGTCATTTAAGGAAAAACACAATAATTAATAAGACATTTAATTGTAATGTAATATTACGGTATTACCCTTATTTTTATTAATACCTTTTTTTTATGAGTGGCTTCTCTTCAACTTTTATTTTTAATGAGGGCAAAATAGGTAAAACATACTTGAGAATTAGATAACAACTTAATTGTATTTTTGAACAAGGAAAGTAGAGACGAATCGACGAGTGGAAAGGTGGTTTCTTATCAAAAGGCGGGAGGGTCACCCTGATCTCATCAATGCTCGACTCAATCCTGACATACTTCATGTCACTGTTCCGAATGCAAAGCTTTCTGTCGAAGACGATGAACGGTGATTCCTTATGGATGCTTGTTGTTTGGTACAAGGTGTCGAGACCAAGGAAACTCGGGGGGATTAGTATCGATAATCTGATTATCCGAAATTAAGCTTTAGCATGTAAATGGCTATGGATATTCCAAAGGGAATCGAGGGCTCTCTGGGTTAGTGTAATTAGGAGTATATATGGTATGGCCTCGAAACGGTTGGGAGTCGTGCAACATGCATGCTTATCCCATCAACAAAAGTCCCTTGGGAGTTCATGAAAGGGGTTGCCTACTCGTTAGGCAATGGTAAGAGAATCCGCTTCTGGCATGACATTTGGAACGGTATCAACACTAGAACATTTTTTGCTTTTAATAGAGGTTTTAAAATCCTATTAAATAGAGTATTATTAATAGAGTGTGAAAATTTGTTATGTTTTAATTTTTAATACATGTATTATATAGAGTTTTTTAAAACTTTTATCGATTAGGTGTTATTTAATAACACCCCATTTAATGAGGTTTTAAAACCTAGATTGTTCTAGTGCAAGAATTCTGCAAGGCTTTTCTTACTGTCATGTAAACTAGACGCATGCGTGGCTGAGGCAGTAGTGTTTGACGAGAACGAGGTTTGGTCTCATCTACGGCAGCATGACAATCACGGAGTTCGCAGCTCTCTTTGAGTGGCTTCAGGGCATTGTTATATCTCCTCATATCGACAACGAACGCATATGGGAATGGGAAGTTTCAAAACTTTTTTCTGCTAAATCGGCTTTCTTCGGTCTTTGTTTGGATTTGTCCCCTCTGAGTTCTTGTCGGGTTTATGATCTTATTTGGAAGTCATGCACCTCAATGAAGGTGAGAGTGTTTGTGTGGTTGGCCTGGCTGGGCAGGATTAATACAACTGACGTCCTGCAAAGACGATGCCCTAATCATACACTCTTAAATGGGATGAATCGAATTGGGCTTGAAGTCCCTCATCGGTGCTTACTTAGCTCATGGCAAACGGAGGAATATGCTTTGTAGGGCCGGGTCGCTTGCACTTATATGGTCGTTGTGGATCGAGAGGAACTCTTTAAGGATGAGTCAAGACAATGGGATGAAGTGTGGGAGTCAAAAAAGTGATACGTAGCATCCATTATTAGCAATCAATGATTTCAAGGTTTGGTCGTGGTATCAGTTAAATGGGCATTGGTTACTTCTATTGTGAACTCTCTATATATGTATGGTTTACGACTTGGTAGTTGATCCTAGGTGCTAGCAATTGGTATTTTGGTCTCTCTGCAGGTTTTTTTTTGTGTTATTCCTAGCTCGTGGGTTGGAAGTATTGCTGAGCTTTCGCGTGGACGAGGTGGTCTCCAATGTCTCTGCTTCTTTTCTGATGACATGGAAGCGAATGAAATCTTTTAGTATCTTGGATGTTTTGGAACTAGAGGGGGGCAACTGGTCATTGCCTTAATACCACTGGCAAGGTAGTGCGCCCAAGGCCCCAACCTCAGTTTCACACATTCAACAAGGTCACCACTGGAAGTTCTATTTGTTTCAACCCACGGGCGTCATCCCTTGGTGTTTGGCAGCTACTGGATATAGAAACACTGCTATAGACTGATCTGGTAAGTTTAAACAATGCTATTTGAGGTTTCGGGTGTGTGGTTTACATGAGGGTTGGGTTTCTGTGGACCACTCATCAATTTTTAAAGATTAGGGGAAAGAGGTTTGGATGCGCTTTAATGGAGTGAAAAATGGTTGGTTGGAAGGTTTGGGTGGTTTCAAATGAGGATAGGTCAAACTTTTTCTCAAGCTTTATAGTCTGGTGGAATGGAAGTTGTGCTCGTGTTTTTGGAGAGCATGGGATCATTGAGTTAGCATTTTTGTTTGTGAAAAAGGGACATACGGTGTTATGCTAATGCACCGAGTTTCTATAGGCCATATTTGCTTTGGATGGTTTGGTTTTTTTGGCTTGCTATCTTTATGTAAATATACAAATATAGAGGTGTAATAGCATGTATCTATTTATAAAATATACTACAGGAGTATCGCCTCCATTATTCAAAAAAATAAAGGTCACACCTAAATAAAACAAGCCATTTTTCCGAAGAGCCTTACATTGATTATTCAAGTGAGACCAATCAATTGGGTGGTCCAATGGTTTAGTATGAAATTTGAAATTAAGAGATCAAGGGTTCAAAATTTGGCGGATGCAAAAAGTTGTTTCTTTCCTATAAATAAAACAAGCCATTTTTCTGAAGAGCCTTACATTGATTATTCAAGTGAGACCAATCAATTGGGTGGTCCAATAGTTTAGTATGAAATTTGAAATTAAGAGATCAAGGGTTTAAAATTTGGCGGGTGCAAAAAGTTGTTTCTTTCCTATAAAAAATTATTCAAGTGAGTAGAAGCGAATTATACATATTTTACATATTTTTGGATTGGAAAGCTCTCGTGTTCTCATACTAGAACATTTTTTGCCTTTAATAGAGGTTTTAAAACCCTTATTAAATAGAGTGTTATTAAATGTCATGTGAAAATGTGTTATGTTTTAATTTTTAATACATGTATTACATAGAGGTTTTTTAAAACTCATATCAATTAGGTGTTATTTAATAACACCCCCCTTTAATAAGGATTTAAAAACCTCTATTAAATACCGAAATTGTTCTAGTGTCATACTCTTCTCAAGCTGATGAATGCCGACCATTGGATTTGAGTAATAGGCTGTTACTTCTCCCAACTCGATCTAAGTACGTTGGTGAATGTCCATTAAATTTGAGTAATTGGCTAATGTTTAGTTATGTATCCATTTATTTGCTTGTGTACCAAACTCATATTGTATGTCGGGTCTGTCGTCGACCTTCAAGATCACTTGATTTTTGGTTGGAAAGCAATTAAGGAACGCATTCTCACCCTCCAAAAAGGTACTCTATCTGATTCAATGCACGTAATTAAGAGTTTGGAAATTAATCACCCAAAAAAAGTAAGAGTTTCGTTGGAAACAATTTATTGCGTCTAAAATTTATTGCAAACACATATAGTGTACAAAAAGTGGACAATACATTGACATAACATGTATTATATGAAGGAGTTACAAGTTACTTAAACAACACATACATAACCAATTGAGGGTGTACAAAGTGAGGGAATACAAACAACATAGAGATGTACAAGTCACACATGTGTTGATGTTACATGTTTGATCGATCTTAGGGCCATCCAATTTACAACACTCCATCTTGAACCACACTTGCTTAAAGAATATGCCTCGTTAAAACCTTTACAAGAAAAATTATATGGAAAAAGCTTAGCATAGGAAAAAGAGTACAATGTTCTCATCAATTTACTTTGTAGTATAATATTGTAGATTGCCTCATTAAAAACCTCGGTGGGATAAAATCATGGCAAAAAGAAAAAAAGTGCAATACACTAATCAATTTTGATACGGAGTTTTAATATTGTTAGGATTGCCTTATTAAAAACTTGCAAGGAAAACCTAGTGGGATAAAAACCATAGCGAATGAAAAAAAGTGCAATACACTAATCAATTTTTATACGGAGTTTTAATATCGTTAGGATTGTCTCATAATAAACTTTCAAGGAAAATCCAGTGGGATAAAACCTTAGCTAAGAAAAAAAGTGCAATGCACTAATCAATAACTCATTTTGATTCTCCACCTCATATTCACATGGGCGAGACATATTATATTACATTATAACAAATCATTGCAAGTAAGTTAAAAATACAATGTCTGATCTTTTACACCTTAAGCATTTTATTGGTTCTTATGCATTTCGTTGTACAAGGATATCATTTTCTATATGAACCATTAATGTTGAAACGCAGGATTTTGTCACTCTTTTATATATAGTACTTGCATCAAGTAATTGATTCATAAATTGTTGCTAATGAATGATCCTTTGAACTTTAAGTTCATGTTAATTTATACATGAATCATAATATAACAAATTTGATGCAATTTGATGTGTTTCAAGCAATTTCACGTCATTCCTTTTGAATTGACTTATATCTCTCTCTAATGATGGGAAAAATGCTTCATCAAAGTGACAATTAGCAAAACTTGCTATAAATAAATTCTCAATTAGGGACCCAAGGCTTCTTATAATATAGTTAATGGAGAGTTAAATCAATATAAGTCTCTTATTGATTTGTCTTGAGATAATCACCAACTAATAAAAAATGTGGTTCCAAAAAGGACATCCATACAAATTTATAATATTTTCGCATTATTGATGATTATGTACGATCGAAAAGATCATTTTATGAATGTCATAAGATCATTTGATTTATGACGACATTCATTTTAATGTGCCTTACATATTCTAGAAGTTAAAGCCAAAAATTTTATTCTCAAATTAAATCATAATCATATAGAGATATTATCTATTATTTTGAGTAAACTTCTTCTGAACAAGACTTTAATAATATAATTGTTGTATTAGATATTGCCTAGACGTTAGCATTCGCTAAGTTCAAATTCGAGAAATATTCTCTTTTATATTATAATGTACATGCAAGTATCACAATACACAAGACATAAATTCATCGCCTATATTTAACTCATGATTTGAACACAACTTGATGTGCCAATTTTATCGAGTCATTTTCAATGATAAAATTTATAATTTTGCCTTTGATTTTGAAGGCATGGTAAAGGTATCAAAATATTTAGGCATAACAATACTTAGTCCTAATGGTATTTCAAACGTGACAAAGTTTGTCACAATCTTGAGCGTGCTCTTTGTCAATAATAATTGGTCATTTCTTGTGGTGCTTCACTTTTATTCCAACTTTTAGTGGAATTGTCAACACAACCTTTACCAGATCTTTTCATCTTTTTCACGTCCGTAAATTCATTTTTGCAATCATGATCATTATATGCAATACATGATTCTTTATTTGAAGCTGAACTAATTGGACGATAGCGATATTATATTTATAATATCTTATTATTTTACTTAGTTATCATGATATAAGAAATCAATCCTTAATTATTTATTGGATTGATATGCGCATTCGATATTTGTTGTAGTAATAAATCAAGGCGGACCATGTAACCTTCTTAGTATTGTCTCATCAATCATGTTTTCACATAGCCTCAACATAGAGGTAATTAAAATTGCGGAATTATAATTAATTAACATTTGACTTATTAAATTTTGTAGAAGTGTTACATTTTTCTTATATATATGTATGTATATAAAGCTCCATAAGTGCAAAAGATATGAAAGTGAAATATTCACTTTTTAAATCTCTAAAGAGATTGACGAATGATTGTGTATAACACACAATCTTATATAGATGCTTTATTTGTAAATTGTAGTATCTAATTGCCATGACAAGTAATTCTTGTCAATAATATAATAAAGCAACGAATTCAACTATGGTTGAATAATATTTTGAAAACATATGTAATATAAAATAGTTTTCTTCTTTTTTATATAAAAAGCAGAACATATGATTAAATATATGTTCACAACTTGATTCATTAATAAACAAAATGTACTATTCGTATGAGTTGGTGGGACAACCTCCAGGTTTGGTGGCGAGAAAAAGTTTACTTAATATCAAACATCCTCGAACGGGATAACATGTTTCTCTTTCAATGCTTAGCTTTACCGGGGACAAGACTTACTTACTATCAACACAAATTCATACTGCTATTTGCATTATAAAATCAAGAATATAGCATAATTAATTGTTCATAGTATAGAGAAAACTATATATCACACATTGAATTTGATATTTGATGTAGAAGATCGTACCAAATGCAACTACAGAGCATACTTTCGCAGTTGGTCACGTTACAATGCATAGTGTGTGAATAAATTAAGTACGTGTACATAAATAATGCATATAACAAAAAAAAAAAACCAAATTGAAGTTATTTAAATCAATAAAAATTATACCTTCCTAACTTTGTCTCTTTAGCAAGCCTTCTTAAACTTCAAGATCTGTTTTGTGCAAGAGCAAACTTGTGCTGATAACGTATTGTAAATTAAGTTGTAACTTAGCTAGAACTAAAGCAAGGAAAGTATCAAAACAAGAACTACTAGAACAAGTAGCTAGAGAAGAAGAGACACGAAAGAAGAGACTAAGAGTTGAGAAATGTAGAGATTTCCATTTCAACACTACTATGTTTTTTTTTACAAGTGAAGGCTCCCTTTTATATATGCCCTTAATAATTACGAATACATATACTTGACTATAACTTACAAGTAATTCAAAGTGTGTAAGTTACAAATATACGTAGTGTACACAAAGTGGACAATACATTGACATAACATGTGCTATATGAAAAAGTTACAAGTTACTTAGACAACACATACATAATTAATTATGGGTATACAAAGTGAGGGGATACAAGCAACATGGAGATGTACTAGTCACACATGTGTTGATGTTACACATGCTTGATATTAGGGTTATCCAATTTACAACATATGTGTCCTTTTTAGAGTTTATACATATAAAAGTTATTTGATAAAATATGCACTGGAGAGAGCAACATCTAAATCACTACAAAAAAACAGCAAATCAGAAACGGAATTAGAAACGGAAATAAGTTCCGTTTCTAAATCAGAAACGGAATTAGAAACGGAATAAGTTCCGTTTCTAAATTAAAAAGTTAGCGACGGAATTGAGACGGAAATATTCAGAGACGGATTTGAGACGGATCAGAGACGGAATTAGAGACGAAATTAGGGACGGAATTAAATTCCGTCTCTAAAAAATGGCGCCAACATTCCCACCAAAACTTTCTTTTTTTTCAACCGTTCATTATGTCTCGAGATTCGTGCATGCTTGATCTACATACCCACAACTGTCCGTCTCTCCCTAAAATCACTCAGCTCTCTCTCTGTCTCTCAAAACCTCTCTCTGTCTCTCAAATCTCTCTGTCTCTCAAAACCTCTCTCAAAACCTCTCTCTCTCTCTCAAAACCTCTCTCTGTCTCTCTGTCTCTCAAAACCTCTCAAAGCCTCTGTCTCAACAAACCTCTCCCTCACCGCTCTCTCTCTCTCAACAAACCTCTCTCCCTCACCGCTCTCACCGCTCTCTCTCTCACCGTCACCGCTCTCTCTCTCTCTCTCTCTCACCGTCGCCGCTCTCTGCTCTCTTTCTCACCGTCACCGCACTCTCTCTCTCGCCGCTCTCTGCTCTCTCTCTCTCGCACCTCTCTACTCTCACTCTCACCAATAGCCATGTTGTTCGTCGAATCGATTTCGCGTACCAAACCCTAGATTTAGTCCCCTCCGATTCCGTCTTGGTTTCTAGGGTTCGTTCTAGGGTTTTTTGATGAGGCGTGGAGTCTAAAATCGAGTTCAAGATCGATAGGGTTTTGAAGGGTCTGCGGAGATTCGGAGAAATGACGGACCAGGCTGGAGCTCGAGCTCAACGAAGTCGGACGCGCCTCGGCGACCCCCGGCTCGGTCGACGACTTGTGGGGATTCTCGATGTGAGTTCTGTTTTTGGTTTCTAGGGTTTTGATTTTAGATTTTTTTTTATTGTTTGGTTTCTCGAAGATTGCATGTGAGTTTCTTGGGGTTTTGTGGTGTCTAGGGTTTGTTTTTGTGTTTTCGGTAATGGGGTTTTGGTAGAGTTTTGTTTGGTCTTGAAAGCTTCGATCTTTCGTGTTTGGTTTTGTGTTTTTCGAGTTTTTGTTTCAATTTGTTCAATTTTTTTCCCTCCCATTTTTTCTTTGTTAAACAATTTTCTTGTAGGTACTTACCGAATGTTTGTAGAAGACATTGCATTTAGGTATGTTTTGAGTGGACGCATAATGTTAGTTCGTATGTTCTTTTTCGACAATTTTATTTCTACCATTGCTTATCTTTGCCTTGCTAGTAAGCAGCTGTGCTCTCAACATGGCTTGTGAAATTTTGCAATTGGAACTTGGAAATATGAACTTGCTTGATTTTACATCTTATAGGAATGTGTAATTAGAGCAAGTTTCCCTAGTGATTTTACATCAATAGTATATTCCTTGAGTAAACCCAATAGAACATGCCAAGGAAAGATTTCTATTTAAAGGGGCACTTTAAGTCTAATTCTTTATGATTTCCACTTCAATCAGTCCATTAAAGTCCTTGATAACTCATATCCAACACTACTAAATATCTCAATGTCAAAGAAGTTTCCTCGCTCTTTTGTACGGTTGTTTAGGTATGATTCAATATATGTTAAAATCTAATATGCATGCATATATGATGTTAATATACGAGTCACATACTTGTCTTTTTTTTTTTTTGAAATCTAATAATCTATTTAGATCTTTAATTTTATTTGTGTTTTTTGTTTGTTTTCCAAGGGTTTTCACTTGTTTTGTTCTACTTTTCATGTGCTAATTTCCTGGTATGTATACAAATTTCTTTGTGACAAAGGAGATATCTCGATGAAACCGATCGAGAGACGGGCGTAGCAAACAAATCTCTAGTGTTCCCATTCATCTTAGTATTTATTCTCCAAATGGTGAGATGACATTTGCATTTATTTTTTTAATCCTCCTCCTTATTCTTCACTTTATTTTTCTGTTACACATGTTATTACAAATGTAGAAGTCTTTGACCTTTAGAACAACGACAACATAGCCTCAGACCCAATTAATAATTGGGGTCGATTGAATGGATCGAACTCTTCCATTGTGCTCGATTTAGCGCAATTGATGGTGAGCTTTTCAAACCATTTAAATCTCCCCTAATTAATGCGTCTCAAGACTTATATATGTTTGATCCATTGTCATCATGAAATGCATCAAACATATATGTCTTTGACCCTTAAAATAAGTAGGAGAAATGTGAAGCTTTCATTTTAAAGGTAGAAAGCTGTTCACTCTACATAAACTGTTTGTTTGACTTAAGTAGAAACGTGAACTTTTGATAGCTTGACTTTTGATATGTGCACTGTGCATATTTATCTCTTTTGATGGCCATCTTGACTGCCTTGTTTTATGGCTGTAGTTATTTCTCATTTCTAACTGAAATGGTCATTAAGGTGCATTCCTTGCTTGTTCTTTGCCTTGCCTTTATCATCTTTGTTCAATTGCATGTTCCTTAGTTTTGTTAAATGTATATTCGAAGGTATTGTTGAATAATTGACTTGCTAATGGCCATGTATGGCTTTAGACAGAGAATATAGAGATAAAGAGCCAGATGAGATGTGTATTGGTAGTAGTAGAAGTTGCAGTTTCCTATTTTCTGTTATGCTCTTAAATATTGATTTCACTTGGGATTAGACTCATTCTCCATGTTAAAGTTTATCTAGGTTGATTATTCGACTACTTAGCATCTTTTTTGGAATGAATGGTGTCGTGTTTATATGTGCACCCATTCTTTTGTATGCTATGTATAAATAATTTGTAGATGACAAATTCGATAGCCTGTTTTCTACATCATAATTTTGAATTTTTCCTCAACCTGATTTGTCTAATTTTACTTTTCTTGATCCGTTCGATTCCCCCTCCCATAAAATTTCATTAATTGATTACGATGTAATGTAACATGTGAAGAACATACGTGTATTTCTCGATTGATAATTCTTTTCCTTGGTCGCGGTGGTGTTGAAGAACATCTCAAGACTTTTCGATTGATAATTCTTTTTGTGCATATTTATAGGATTGTAAGTTTTTTTTTTTTTTGTGGTTGTTGAACAATAGGATTGGTGGTTTTGTGAATACTTAGAAATTTGGAGCATTTGTAATACTATACAATTTTTTTTGGATATATATCTTTTTCAATTTTTGATTTTTACATTTTTGTTCTTTCAATTGAATATTTGTTGATATATATTGTCGATGTATGAATGTCAAATTTTATTTTTTGGGGGATGTTAGCACCCCCAAGGAGTTGTTGGAGGGTGCGGCGATGATTTTTATTATATATTGGCGAGTTAAATGTGCTTGGATTGAGACCTATATATGTAAGACTTTAAAAATTAAACAAAAATGAAAATTAGAGACAGAAATAGCAACGGAATCTTTGGATTCCGTTGCTATTTCCGTCTCTAATTTTCGTTTATGTAGATACATAAATCAGAAACGGATCAAATTCCGTCTCTGATCCGTCTCTGATTAGCAACGGATCAGAGACGTAAATAATCAGAAACGGAATTTATTCCGTCTCTAATCAGAAACGGAATTAGAGACGGAATAAATTCCGTTTCTGATCCGTCTCTAAATCTCTGATTGAATCAGCGACGACGTTTTTAGAGACGGAATTGATTCCGTCTCTGTTCCGTTTCTGACTGCAATTAGAGACGGAATTTTAACAAATCAGAGACGGAAATTTCCGTTTCTGATTTGCTGTTTTTTTGTAGTGAATTAAAGAACCTATATAAGTAATTGAATGACTCACTTCAAGTGATTTTAGTAACATATCACAATAGGTTTTTAAAGTTTTGCGATATGTAAAACTTGAGGGAGTATATGAAAATTATGTTTGAAGCCTTTTGTAAGTGCCCCCTCTAGCTCGAGGCTGGTTCCTCTCTCTCTCTCTCTCTCTCTCTCTCTCTCTCTCTCTCTCTCTCTCTCATGGAGCTCAAGTATATAACTATGTGTACGTTAAATATTTTGTGCATTTATGACTCATAGATGTGTTGATTAGAATCCGATGGTTGTAAATGATGTTCTCATGACATGTGTATTTTTTGTGGTTCCCTTAGTAGTAGTACCTATATATAAATATATATATGTATGCTGATTTCTGGAGCGCGCGTGCTATGCACGCCTGTACCTGCTTGGTACCCTTACAGGAATTTAATTATTAATCTAATAACCTATTTTACACTTTCGACAATTTAATTAATTTTTATTATCCAAAAAATATGTTATTGTTGTAAATTGGATGACCTTTTAACCAAGCTTATGAATAATCACATTGTCAAGCATGACTCTCACATTGAATTGTAATATCAAGCATGACTTATACATTGAATGTAACTTGTACACTCTATATAACTTGTATTCAACTCCAATGTATAATCACTTATCCATGTATTGTCATGTAACTTGTAATCATCTCCAATGTACACCAACCCTTCCATGTATTGTCTGTGTTGCTTGTGATGTGTTGTATGACTTGTGGTGTATGTATACCTTGTACACATTGTATAAGTACAATTATCATCATCACCAAACGACCTATATAAAGGGTGTCATCCCCATTGTAATTCACACACCAAGTTGAATGGAAACTTCTCATTCCAACTATCTCATTTCTTATATTCTCCTTTGTAGTAGTAGTTTTTAGTAGTAGAAGTTCTTAGTCTTCTATTTTCCTTCTCTAGTTCTTAGCAAGTTCCAACTCAATTCACAACAATTATTTATTTTTATTCTAACTTTTTTGACAACTAATTATAATTATTTAGATTTAATAGCTTCCTTGCTTATATTAATTCTGAAGATCCTTGAAAACATTTATCATAATACATACTGTAAAGATAAACTTAAGTCTACATCTAGTTATAACAATATTCATTACTTAAAAAAAAAAAAAAAAAAAAAAAAAAAAAAAAAACAATATCCTAAATGTTGCGCGCATTACTTGGTTTAGATGGGAGAAGACCAAATCATGATAGAATGAGTCTTACCTTCGCTCATCGTTTATAATGTGACGAGAAAACGAACTGAATAACCACATTTTGTGCCTCATCTTAGAGGTCATATACACTAAATATAAAAAATTTACAAAAGAAAGATGGGTATTGTCAGCGCCAGTCTCGCTTAGTTCTGACTTAGCCTAATTTCCCTAATTAGGCATCTAATTCATTCAATTGACTTTAAACTCAAAATAATTTTTATTTCAATCAGTAATAATGCTCCAAAACTAAATTTATATCCTCATTCAAATTCAATTCATGATTTGTTTAATTGGAGCAAATATCTATATTTTGTAAAAATTTCGGCAACACCTCCCCCAAAAATGGCTTGCCGAAAAACTTTCATCTAATAGACAACAGAGTTAGGGAGAGACCGAAAAGGACTCACAACTCCTCGCAGTTCACAATCTATATCAAATTCAGTCTCTAAGTACTAACTTAGAGTCTCTGATACCTTACCTACAACTTTATAATCCCGAAATAAAATAAAACTAAATCATAAAACTCATAACTTACTTCAAACTAATTTAGGAGACTCTTACAACCTATTCAAAAGTATTTCACGACCTACACTCACCCCAAAGCCCAAAACAATATATATATATATATACATAAAGTAATTACAACAAGAAAATTAAACTTTTAAACATAAAACATTCACCGAAAATCTTCGATCGAGCTTTTCCTATTCTGTCTAGTTTTCACAGAGAACTTGACATCATAAAAAACAACTCGAAGATGTCAAGTAAGTAAACTTCTACATTGCTCTATACTCCTGCAAATGTTAGTCTGAATACATGGAGACATGTAATTGCATTTCTAAATAACAACAAATTTATATAACAACGTGAATCCCTCATTTCGTATTCTAAGCTCATGACAAGCGGACCCACTCACGATGAACCTAAAACAGTCATATGACTTCAATGCATGCTACCTCATAGTCGACACTACCCGCCTTAGACGCCTACAATAAGTCTAGTCTGGAGTGGAGCACCTCATAGTCTTACGACCAAAGCAGGGACAACTCTATCTGAATATCATGTATGCATGACTATGAATGATGCAAAGTGCAATACAGACTAAACACAAATGTAGATACAATTAAAGATACAAATTCCATAAATAGTAAAGACCACTGTAGGCTTTACTTACAACCAACCAATTTTGAGCTTAATTTTCAGCTTTCCTGGAGCAACGGATCACCTTGAAAATGGTTCCAGTAGCTTCCCTGCATACCCAATTATATTATGGGTCAAGCTTCAAGCGAAATCAAATCATGAAATCCAATGAAAACTATAGCCAAAATGCGATTGAGAATAGTTTTCAAAAATATTAATTTTATATAACTATTTCAACTAGCCAATTTGGGGCAACTTTTTAACCTTAAAAACCTCAATATTTGTAATGATGACCTGAAAAGAACTTGTAGTACTCATGCCATATTTTCCATAGAATCTAATAACACTCAAATCGGATCATCGACGGAGAAGTTATGAGTTTTCTAATATGGCATGTCAACTAAACAAACGTTATTTATTTTGAACTCAAAAACTTCTCCAAATCAATATTTTCGCAATTAAATTCTCAAAACTCGACAATAAATGTCACGATACCACCCGATACCAACACCAAAGGAGCCAAATTGGATCAAATCCAATGATCAAATCATCTAAAAACCTAATGTAAATCGATATCGGCTATAACAACATATCCAAAATAGTTATCAACAAAATTGCATTAGTTCATGTGGCGACCCCAAATTCCGAGACAACCTTGGGATCCGCCATGTCGTGTTATACGTCACCAAGCCCTGCCACGTCATGGCCCGCTTATCTTTGACGCCCCGCGACCTAATTGGTTGCTTACACTTTTTCAACTAACACTAGTTTAGCTAATTAATCTCCATATAAGTATTAATGATTTAATTAGCAAGTTAATCAATTTATTAAGTTATATTACAATATTATAGCGGAAGTCTTTAAATGAGTAAGTTATGCAATATTTAATAATCCTAAATAGTGAAAAACCCGACAAAAAGATACCATGTGTATATCAAGGTGAGATAAATACAACAAAAGATCCATACATATGTATTCCCTGTTCTACAGTCCTCAAAACCCTATGAAAACATAAATATACACATACTAAAAGATATGCACTCGATCACCCAATAAATTCAGTGACGAGTCTAGTGAGTGAAATTCCAAGAGAAGTCCACACAATATTTGTGAAATAAAAATGGTAAACTAAGAGACATGCGAATATAACGCCTAGCAACAGTAAGTCATATTCCCATGAATATAGGCAGCATGCGACAAATAAAAACAATAGCGATGAATAAACAATACATAGCAATAAAGCATTAATAAGTAAATAACCATATAATCACGAGAAAACTTTGATCTAAACCAACAAATAATCGATAAAACAAGATAAGAACTACGTATATACTTACAGGCTTACAGTGCTAGACCACAACTACGATTAACAGATGAACAATTCCATACGCTATTTCAAGTCAAGGGAACATCTTACATCCCTCCCGACAGTCGTAGATATATTTTACTGTCGTCGACACGAGCACTAAACATAAGTAACCCGTGCAAGTGATTTAGCCACAACTAATATATACGCAAACCGAAATAGGAGTGAAACCCAATGTGTGCCCATCAGCAGTCACACATGTAATTTGATACTGGTAAAATAAAACCATGAATTCTATGAGACATTCTAATGGGTTTACGCACCTCAATCTGCGCTTCGACTTCTTCGGACTCTCGAATCCGACCCGACTAGCTCCCCGATACCCGAGTTAACGGTCCCCTTAGTACCTGAAGTCCAATTTTACATATTTATTATGTTTATAGGATTTTGGGTATGTATTAAGTCAAAAATTCCGAAAACAACCTTTAAATTTAGTTTTCATCTGTCATTGGCGCCTTAATGGGACTGCCTAGCGCGCTTGGTATGATTAGCGCTAGGAAATCAGTCCAGCGCGCTATTGTTCTTCATTTTGAAAAATAGTTAAGTGCTAAGACTGATTAGTGCACTAACCAATCTAGCTAGTTAGCGCGCTAATTGCTCTCTGTGATAGAATTCTCAATTCGAGAATTTAGTACCAAACTCCTCAATTAGCTAACTAGATCCCACAAATATATTATCCACTCCATGGTGACTCTAAAACACCATCCTAACCAACATAATAACAATAATTATATCAAATTCGTCAATTTCATGAAATAACTAGTTTTTCCAAATTCACCCAAAAACATAATTCATTCAAAACCAGTTGTAAATTCCCATTTGATATCATAAATATAATTGTAGTTCATAAAAAAAAACATCAGATATTAGTGACAAAACCTCAATATCAAATTTACACTAACACCCTCCAAAATTGAACTCATTTTCATGTACAGGATGTGAAAGAGATGATTACCTTAGGTTTGATCCTCAAATTGACCTCCAAAACCCTTGAAATCAAGCTGCAAATCTCTCTTCTCTCCTCTGATTTCTAGAAATGAAATGGTTTGGTTGCATGTGTTTTGATCATCTCATTTATATACATTAATGTGAGATTGAATCCTAGCCATTGGTTTTTATGTACACACGTATCTTGAAGCTCATCTAATGGTCTACACCTTGACATGTATCCCACTTACTTTTCACTAATTCCCTCCTAGTGACATCAATTCGACACTCCATTGGTACCTAGATGTGCCAATACAAATCTCCGGATCAATCTTATGGTTTCAATTTAATCAACCAAACTATATGCCTCATTTAATTGATTTAATTAACTTAGCTTAGGCCTATTATAATACAATAATTAATGTTTTTATTCACTAAAATTGAAAATCTTGTGATCCCATTAACCCTCGACTACCCGGCACCCAATGCCCCGCACCTCAACATGTACCTCGAGGTAACTTTCTGTCAAACTAACTCACCCGATAGCAACATACACATATGCGATGCAATACAATAATAATGATTTTAAACACTGCATAGACACAACCATCATCCATAAATAATATATTTCCTCAGTTCTCGTGTCTGAGTCAACCGAGTTATCCACGTAGCGCCCGAATTACGACCGCTAATCCTCGAGATTAATTCTAATCCTAGTTTAATTAATTTGGGTCGTTACAATTTAATTCATCAAAACCCTAAACTACATCGGTGGTATTTATTTCAAATTGGTGCAAATCAATGCAATATACCAATTCATAACAATCCTTGCTAATTTCTATCAAAACCCCGCAAAAGAAATAAAAAATTGAGAGAATTCAAATTGAATTGAGAAAAATGCCCTGCTTTGAGTATTTATGAAATTGCGGGCCGAATACCTCGTTTCCACCATAGAAACTTAGCTCGAACTGGCCGTCTCGCGATGCTTTACAATTTTGCGAAAAGATACCGAGCAAAAATCGGATGTCGGGAGCTCACGGAGCGAAATAGTGCACGAAGAGGGCTAGCGAAATGAACATAGGAACGTTCAGTTGAATTGAAATGTAAACGTTTTGTTTTGTTTATATATATATATATATATATATATATATTTACATATAAACCCACGTTGCTTGTGAGTAGCTTAATTTCGTTTTATTTATTAATTTTTAAATTCTCTATTTTGACGTGTTTTGACTTCCGATGCTCTTTTTGGATCTGATTTTTTGTCAAATTGAGTCACCCTCTCGACAAAACAGTCCAACTCCATAAAACATATATCACACTAGTTTCAGTTATGCGAAAACCCAACAAATCTTAACTTTGTCCATGACATATACTTAACCCTTATGGACCAATTCTCTTGCCATATTTAGTCAAACTTATACAAATTTGAACCTAATCTCATTCTAGACCTCCACTAATTGATACGAAACTTGACGCAAGGTTTTGCACAAACTTCATTCTTATTTTATACTGCCATCGATCTCAACTTGCACGTAAACCAATGCAAAATCCCTGCATGATATTTAACACTTGTTTAATTAGTTTTCAACCAGCTAATAATTTATTTTCACTCCCGCCCTTCAGACACACACTTACAACCCAAATTATGTCAAATTGAGGATACACCTCAACACACCCTGACTTCGCAATAAAATACCATATAATACACACACTAGGCATTGATCATTGAAAAATAACATTTCGCCTTATGATCTCCGGTCCGTAATGTGTTGGTCCCACCTCGGATACTTAAACTCCAATTAAAACTCGAAAATATTTAATTAGTAGTCTAATCAAGTTTATGAAATTTTCGGATTTCACAGGTATATATTTTTATAAAATATGAATTAACTAATAGCTTATTATTGATGCAATTGACGTTAAATATTATGCACATGAAAAACCCTAAAAAAAAAAAAAACACTTGGCCTTGTTTGGTTCAACTTATGCTCTTGCTTGTCATTGTTGTGGCACTCAATAAGCAACTTTTAATTGTATCGATTGGTTGCATTTTATGCTTTCTATGATCGGATGATGTCACACTGATGTGGTAATCAAAACTACTAAAACTATCAAAACCACCCTGATTTTCAAAAGCATTGATCTCTCCGTGCTTTAATTTTTGATTTTCATAAGCACTTGCCCACGTCATCAAAGCATAAGCTAAAAACAAAAATTGAACCAAACAAAGTCTAATTAAAATCACTCATTTAGAACAAAAAAAAAGAAAAAAAATGTGTATCAGCTATTCTTATTTAAATAAAAGTCTAAATTTTATAATCTTTCAAACAAAAACCATGTCTTAAAGAAAAAAAAAAAAAACTAGTCTTTAATTCGATTTTTTCCCAAAAGTACAATATATTTAACTTTAAAAGAGGGAAATAGGGGGGTTTTTTTTTTATTTCGCCACACTAAGCAATAACGCCTTCTCAGAAGGCGTTATTGCTGATGTGGAATTTGGCGTAATTTTTTTTTTTTTTTTTTTGGAAAAGAAGCCACGTGGCCAAAGATTCTCCGAAGGCGCTATCCTAGGCCACGTGGTTTCTGACGCCACGTGGATCCACGTGGCGTCCGACACATTGATAGCGCCTTCTCCGAAGGCGCTATCGGGTTTTGGTATGTCCACGTGGCGACACGTGGCGCCACATGGCGTCCCAGCCGATAGCGCCTTCGGAGAAGGCGCTATTTGTATGAATGTTCAATCCGTGTGTCCACGTGGATCCACGTGGACACGGTTGGCCTTGTTTATTGGGGTGCGCGATAGCGCCTTTTGAGAAGGCGCTATCGGCGCACCAGCCTTCTTCTTCTTCCGAGACGAAACCGACGCGAGAGAATCTCGCGTCGGTTTCGCTAGGATGCGAGAGGGGAGGGGACAGGGTAGGGGACGTAGGGGTCACGGGATTACTAGTAATCCCGTGACCATACATGATCCTTGGCGCTATATAAGGAGGGGACGGGGAGCTCGGGAAAGAGAAAGCGAGGAGAGTGTATTCGTGTAGCAGCGCGGCGGAGGGCGTAAGCGGCGGAGGAAGGTCGACGGAGCCGAGCGGCGGAGAGCGGACGAGACGCGAGGGAGCGAGGAGGTCCGCGGCGAGAGGTGAGGCGAGAAGAAGAGGCGGCTTGGACGATCACGTTGCGCGGTCAAGCAGTGGGAGCGCTTGGGAGGCGCGGAGCGGCGGCGGTGCACCGATCGGTCATCGGAGGAGAAGGAGGAGGTCCGGTGAAGGAGGATGAGGTAGGTACGGGAGGAAACCATAAGTTTTTGTTGTTAAAGTATGTGTTTTTAGTTTGTTTAGTTTAGGTTTGTGTAGTTTGGTTTAAGTTTGTTTAATAAGTTTAGTTAGTTTGTTTAGTTTGTTAGTTAATTAAGTTTGATTAAGTTACTTTGATTAAGTTAGTATAAGTTTGTGGAAGTGAGTTTAGGTAATTATGTTTGGTTTAATTAAATTACGTTTGTTTAAGTAAGTTTAGGTAGTTTGTTTGTTAAGTTTGTTATAAGTTTGGTTAAGTAAGTAAAGGTAATTTATTTGTTATAAGTTAATTTAAGTTTGTTAATAAGTTAATTACGTATGTTTAACTTAATTTCCTATGTTTAAGTTAGGTTAGTCATATATGAAGTTTGTATAAGTTACTTTAGGTAGGTTGTTTTTGTCTAGTTAGTTTGTTAAGTTTGTTATAAGTTTGGTTAAGTGAGTAAACGTAATTTACTTGTTATAAGTTCATTGAAGTTTGTTAATAAGTTAATTACGTACGTTTAACTTAATTTCGTATGTTTAGGTTAGGTTAGTCATTTATGAAGTTTGTTTAAGTTAGTTTACGTTATTATGTTTGTTTAAGTTAGTTTACTAAAATTATGTTAATAAGTTGGTTTAGTTAATTACGTTTAGTTAATTAAGTTCGTTTGGCATATTTTAGTTATTTTAGTTCCTTACATTTATTTCATAAATTTAGTAAACCATACCAATGTTGAAATGCGAATTACAACCTACCTGCATGGAAGCTAATATTACACTGAAAATGTCGGTGTCAAAGAATGATTATGCTCTGTAGTTGCGCTATTATTGCGATCTTCTACATCAGAAAGTTCGATTACGCTATATAACGACATGATTGTAAACTATTTTCTTACAAAATTGACGCGCCATTTGTCTGTTACATTTTTACATCCAAGTTTCCAAACGTCTGTAGGTCATGTCACAAAGAAACATCCCTTTTCTATTCTATGCGCACGGCTCCATTGTTAATGGGGCCAATGGCATCGCGTACAGCTTATCGCCATCAGTAATGTTGTGGGTTAAGTTTGGGTCGAGTGGGCGTGAAATGATTGATGCCATTTGTGACGCGTTCCATATCTCATCAACGGATAATATAGTTCATATGACGTATCGCCACATGATAGTTCATTCTCGTTATTTGGCGTTACAAACTTCAGTAACTACCAAATAACCAATGATTATGATAGAGTGGAGCCTCACGCATTTGTTCATTTCGCGTCGCCGGAGGCTGTAACTAGGGCATTGGATGCCGCCAACCGGTGTGACCTAATTTTCAATGGGAATCCATTGAAGGTCGGTTGGGACCGAAAGCCCGTTCTTTGTTAATAAGAGGAGGAGGAAGATTAGTCCTTTCAAGTTCTCTGATGTCGGTGTCGAGATGGGAGCGTTGGTTAGTCCGAACGAGTTAGTGGTTGGTTGGTTGGGAATCCATTGAAGGTCAGTTATAGAACTGCAGATGATGATATACATGTCACGACCCCCTTTGATATGTTGGATGATGATGATCCTTGGATCAGAACCACAGATTTCACACACAGTGCTGTTTTCATCGCCACCTAATTGTGCCTACGACGCCCAACTGCACCGCATCGAATTGTGTGGACATCATCATGAAAATTAGGTGACTTTTCACGCAAGCTACATAAACATGTGGGAAAATCGTGGGGACACCATTGCGACAGCGGCACTGAATGAAGGGCATGACGATCAAGACTACATGACGTGGTATCGATCGGTCACTAGGAGATTCATAGGACACGACGGGGCGTTACGTGACTACTCGGTAATCTGCTAACTATTAATTTTCCTCAAACATTTAATATTATATATTGCGTGATTTGAGAACTTATTTTTTATATTTCAGCGTAACTTGGTGCATCGACTTAGGCGTGTGTTTATTGAGGATGGGTACGAGCAAGGTCTTGCTGCCCTTGATGAAGGGATTAAAATTTTGGACGAAGATGAACGACAAAGGTCTAATCTTTCGCATGACGGAACTGACGTCCAACAAGACATAGATGAGGATATTGAACGAGTCAAGAACCAGAGGAAACACATCAATCTACTCGACTTGATTCATCGCAAGACGAGCTACCTCAACCGGATGTACAACCACATCGTCCAACTAGACAAAGAGTACGTCCGGTTTGCTTCACTGAGGAACAACGTCAACGGAACCGTCGAAATAGACCTGCATGATGAGTTTACTTGATGTCATAGTGATTTGTAAATAACTTATATTTTGGGTTGACGAAGTACGTGTATTCAACCTTCTCATTGAATAAACTTATTTCTCATGTTTTCCATATTATAATAATTTCGTAGATGTGATTACTCTTCAATAGTTAGTTTAGTTTGTTAAGTTAGTTTAGGTTATATGTTTAATTTAACTTAAGTGGTTAGCTTAGTTAGTTAGGTGTCGGTGGTTAGGTTTTATTATTTTAGTTTGGTTAGGTTAATTAGCTTAGTTAGTTTTGTTTAGGTGTTGAGGTTATGTTTGTTTAGTGTAGTTGAGTTAGGGTATGTTCCAGGGGTTCGTAGTTTAGTTAATTTAGGTTACGTACTTTGGTTAGGTTAGGTTAGTCGAGTTTAGTTTGCAATTAAGCTAGTTAAGTTAGTTATTTTAGTTTACTTAGTTTGTATTGTTAGGTGGTTTGGTTATTTAAGGTTAGTTAGTTTAGTTTCGTTATGTTAGTTAGTTAGTTACTTAGTTTAGTCGAGGTTAGTTACTTTGTTATTTTAGTTTACTTTGGTTAGTTAGTTTGGTTTTGTTAAGTTAGTTTAGGTTAGTTACTTTGTTATTTTAGTTTACTTTGGTTAGTTAGTTAGTTAGTTAGTTAGTTAAGTTAATTTAGTTAGTTTATTCAAGGTTACTTACTTATTTAGTTTAGTTTGGTTTGCTTAGGTTAGGTTAGTTAAGGGTAGTTTAGTTAGTTAGTTAGTTAGTTAGTTAGTTAGTTAGTTAGTTAGTTAGTTAGTTTAGTTTGGTTAGGTTAGTTAAGGTTAGTTAGTTTAGTTTAGTTTATTTTGGTTAGTTTAGTTTGGTTAGTTAAGGTTAGTTAGTTTAGTTAGTTAGTTAGTTAGTTTGGTTAGGTTAGTTAAGGTTAGTTAGTTTACTTTACTTTGGTTACTTAGCTAGTTAGTTAGGTAGTTATTTAGTTTAGTTTGGTTTGGTTGGATTAGTAAAGGTTTCTTACTTTAGTTTAGTTAGTTAGTTAGTTAGTTAGTTAGTTAGTTAGTTAGTTAGTTAGTTAGTTAGTTAGTTAGTTAGGTAATGTTAGTTAGTTTAGAAAAGAGAGTTGAAGGTTGAAACCAATATATTCAAAAATTGGTTTTTTTTTTTTTTTTTTTATAAATATAAACTCCTCATATGCATATTCAAATTTGGTTGTAATTGTCGAGATCGCTCGACGACGACATTACGACGACATACGGCAGCGAGGACGAGAGCGGCGAGAATGTCGCGGACCAGCGCAATGAGAGGACAGAATCGGCGAGTCCGGTTCGTAAAGGTGGCGACGACATGGCGCGACGTGGCATACGTTTGTACAGATAGCGCCTTTTTAAAAGGCGCTATCTGTACATATGTCCGCCATGCCAGCGCCATGTCAGCGCCACCTCATAAACGCAAGTTTTGCTCAATAACGCCTTTTGAGAAGGCGTTATTGAGTGAGTGTATGTGGCGCTGACGTGGCGCTGAGGTGGCGATCACATGTACGGATAGCGTCTTTTCAAAAGGCGCTATCTGTACAAACCCTGCCACGTAGACGCCACGTCACCAAAAACAAAAAAACACCCCACTCAATAACGCCTTCTCAAAAGGCGTTATTGCCTACATCCGGGATAAAAAAAAACACTCTCTATTTTGTGAAAAAAATTGTACAACAACCCTAGTGTTGGAAAAACCCCCTTTAATTGTAGGCCCACAAACATATAAGAAATTTTCAGTAGAAGTTGACCAAAAGGTCGCTTTATCATTTTTAATACACCGTGGAGTGCCAATTCAAATTAGTGACATTTCATTGGTGAGATTACAAACCTTAATTATTATTTATATCTTCCCTTTTATTGATACTTTTGTTTTATAAAATTATTCTTATTCTTCATAGTACATTCTTCGATCACTGAATACGAAAGCTTTGTAAAACAATGTTAATATATGATTAGAGCGGACATAATAATTTTATTTAAATAACTCAATTGGGCAACCTTATGATTAGGTACGGAGTGTGGGAGTAAGAGATCATTAATTCAAACCTTAGAGGAACATGTTGCTTCTATCTTATAAAAAAAAATGAAAATTGTTTAAACAAATATAATACGACAAGAAAAAGTATTTTACTTGAGTTTAATATATATATATATATATACATATATGACCAAGTCATGACGTGATGTACTAAAAAGGTCTGAAACTACAAAGCCTGTTTAGTTAGATGGGCGAGACGCTACTAATTATCGAAGGTAAGGTTTTGAGAGAGTAGCAGCTCGATTCATGTTGAAATCAAAATGTTGTTTTTCCAACCAAAAAAAAAGTCCGAAATTAAGTAATTTATTAGGCTAGGTGCTTGCTTAATATATAAGCTATGTTAGAGTCTGTTAATTAATGGATTCATATTGAGATAGGTAAGCACATTTTGTTTATGCATGATCCAATATATACTAAAATTAACCACTGTACGTGATTAACAAAAGTATCATAAGCACTAATATAGGTGATGATCAGTGGGGCGGTGTCAATTGTGAGAAGATGTAAGTAGGGATGTGAGATATTATTTATTAATGCTCTTTTTGTTCTTTTCCACATTTTTAACCAAAAAAAAATATTTTCTTGGAGACGCGAATATTTCTCAATTATTATTGTATATCAAACTTATTTAAGTATAACTTTGGTGGTATATAATTTGTTTTTTTATATATCCAACTTGTCAGGTATAGTGATTGGTGCAACGGAATTAGCTTTATAAATATTTTAAAGGGTATAAACAATGTCCACTAATTATTGGCAAAAGAAGTCCCATTTAATCTAAAAAAATTATTGGAAACAGAAGTCAAACGAGTGGAAATTGAACATGTGTCGTTAAATAATAAGTGTAATTTTTCTTTTTTATTTTAAATAATAAGTGTAATTTTTATTCTAATTAATCTAAAAAAAATATTATAGTGTTCTACACTCTATATTCACAGTCAACTTCATCATTGTCTTTGAAATGACACTAACCACATTTCTTTTTGATGAGATAGAACATTAAAGTTTGATATATAATTGCTTACATCTCTAATAAATCAGATACATGCTACTAGAAATTTAAATCACATAATGCACAAATTAGTGATTAAATGTGATATACTAATCACCAGTTCTATTCTAGGCTTTTTTTTTCATGTGAGATATTATCTTGATTCTCTCAAGGTTTCCCTGATTAAAAATGACAATCACATAAATTCTTTGGGTTATTGATTTTTTCTCACTGCTTGCCTTTTATTTTCCATTTCATATGAATTTAACACGCCAAGTTAAATATATGGTTAATTTGTTGGAAATAGGATACTGAGAATACTTTGTAACATCACTAAGAATGCTTAGAGTTAGTGATTGCAAGGTGTTGCCTAGGCATTTTGGAACATTAAAGTTTGATATATAATTGCTTACATCTCTAATAAATCAGATACATGCTACTAAAAATTTAAATCACATAATGCACAAATTAGTGATTAAATGTGATATACTAATCACCAGTTCTATTCTAGGCTTTTTTTTTCCATGTGAGATATTATCTTGATTCTCTCAAGGTTTCCCTGATTAAAAATGACAACCACATAAATTCTTTGGGTTATTGATTTTTTCTCACTGCTTGCCTTTTATTTTCCATTTCATATGAATTTAACACGCCACGTTAAATATGTGGTTAATTTGTTGGAAATAGGATACTGAGAATACTTTGTAACATCACTAAGAATGCTTAGAGTTAGTGATTGCAAGGTGTTGCCTAGGCATTTTGGAACAAATTTGCCTTGACGGTAACCTAGGCATAGATTTTTATTTGATAGATTTATTGAGATTTATGTCAATATCTTAGAATCCATAACTTTAAGTGAACTTCATAGATATTTGTTTGATAGATTTTTTGAAGTCCTCTTAAATTAGTTAACTATGCATAGACAGATTGTAGGTCTTGGATCACATTGTTATTATGTTAGACTCCAAAACATCCATTTGTTCTGCCTTTTGTTTGTGTTTATTACATGCATGAACCTTATTTGTAGAGACCTAACTAGCCTGAAAGCTCTTCTAATAAAATAAATCAGAATTCAGTTTAGGAATGTCAACAAGAAGAGACTAGAACCTTTGAATGTGTATTATCTCTTCTTTACAATTTTCTCAATGAGTTCTGGAAAAGAGAAGGATTGCCCTACAAATTAAGGCATAGAGGTATGATCAGTTGGTGCATGTACCCTTGGATTTGTACTGTTTCTTTATATATGTATATATAGACTCTTCCTATGTATAATTGATGAAACAATAAAGCTATATTCTTTTAATTTGTTAGTTTGTTGCCTTTTCAGTGTACTAAGTGTGGATGTTGCATTCAATCTTGATCATGTACATGTCTTCTATTGAACTATTTCACTCCAAATTTATGATTTCTCTTTTTGAGTCACATTTAGTTAGGTGGGCTTTCACTATTTTCCTTTTATAGAACTATTTCACTCCAAATTTGGTCTGATAAATCCCACTCTTTTTTTTTTGTTTTTTTTTTCCGTAAATTTTTTTTGTTAGTTTTCTCTACTACTTAGTTTGTGAATTAGGTTCATTTGTTTAACAATTCAATCTATTGTAGGTTCAGTGATCATATATGGAACTCCAATCATAATTTGCAGGTATTTAGACCCACATCATTTAAGCCTATGACACCTTCAATCTAAATTGATGAAATGCGTGATGATTTAAAAGCCTCATCGATGTCATGCTCAAATATCATCAACCTTCTTAGAATTAATCCTTCATTTGTCATGTCTATGCAGAGCCCATCTCTCACATATGCTTACCGTGGCACTTGACAGTTTATACAACTCTTATACTTTGGATATGAACTTTAAAGAAGTTTTTGAACATATATGATCAATTTATACATAGGCTTGATTGATTTTTGCAGGTGATTAGATAAATACCTGAAATTGGTTAAATACCAGATATCATTATCATAAATTTCTTTGCATTGCTATGTTGTTGCGGTCAAAATATCACTTAATCCAATTACATGTAATTGACTTAATTAGTTTAGTTAATTTTCAATCAACTAAATTAACTAAAATTAATTTAGTTAAGCAAGTCAACTAAAACTAATTTAGTTAATCTTTTAGTTTCATGTTGCCACAGAAGATGACCCAAGGGAAAAGGCCAAGGAGAGTTGAGTTTTTCTTAGTTACAAATGACTATGAAAAAAGGATGAACAATGTCACTAAGGACTATTAAGAAAGGCTAAACAATGTCACAAATGACTATGAAAAAATGATGAATAGTGTCACAAAGGATTTGGATGAGTTTCGCACAAGTATGTAACTCTTTCAAAAGCTATTTTCATAGGTTGGACGTTCATTTCAACCATTCTTTCACTTTCCAATGATGTTTGTGCATTTCCTAAATTCCATCTTAACTCTCTTCTGTGAACAGTTAGGAGGTTTAAGGGTGATCTTTCTCCAACGCTTGAAAATTATCCAAATTACACTGGAAATCATTCAAATTACCTATATTATTTGCCTATGCAGGTGTTGAGTCGTTAATTATGTAATATTATATATATATATTATTTATATATTTTTATTGTCAAGTCTCCAAAATACTAGCCTAATTGCGTTTATTTATTATTTTCAGGGTTATTGGAATGCGCGGTTGAATCTGAGGCGAATTTGATGGGGCCCACATGTGAGACACGAAAGAGATGATGTGGTGGACAGCTAGGCATACATGTGCCCAATGATGCTTGCATGATTTAAGGATATAAGTTAGGAATGTTTTGGTTTTAATATGAATATTATATATATATTATAATATTATAATATAATGGATGGGAAGGAAATAAAGAAAAGAGGGAGAGATAGAAACTGACCGATTACTATTGGAGATATGCATGAAAGAAAGAAAATAGGGGGAAATAGAAACGGTAAGAGAAAAAAAAAGGAAGAGAATGGACCGGAATTGATTTATATACCTTTCGGTTATTCATGATGGCTCTCTCGGAAATTCTTTTTTTTTTTCTTATTTTTTGTGTTCTTCATCTATGCGAGGCTAAAAACCTCTAGCCTAGACAAGACTGAGAGGGAGGTTCGACTGCGCATATCAATGGATTTGTGAAATTTATATATTTTAATTTCAATCTTTTCATTAATATTTTATTTTCTTTGGTATTGTTTCAATAATCAAGGTTAAATTCATGTTTAAATCTTGATTTACTCGCCAGTGTGTCGTCAGCATCCGTACTTGTGCAATAAGACCACACTAGTGGCAATTGATCTTACCAATTGATTAGTCACTTTTGAGACCGGTTGAATACATTAGAAATCTAGGCTAAATCGGACACACGAGTGATTCGGTTGTCTAGGTGTAATGCCTTCACGAAACCTATTGTTGTCATCGTGTTAAACCCAATACGCTTGAGTATAGGGTTATACGTTTGACTAGAGAAATAGTCACTGTCGTACCTTGGCTATCGAGACTAGAAGTGCGAGGAACCGTGTACGTTACCGGTTCTTTAGCTACACTATGATATTTTGATTTGCATATTTTACATAAATCGAAGACCAAATCCAATCTTTTTATCAAACCGAACTTGTATGTCTTGACCTAGAGGTTTTTATTAATTGTTTCAAATTATTTTCATTGTTTTGTTTATTTATTTTAAACATTAGTTAATTTATTCATCCTTTAAAATCCTTGATTTCCCTTTTCGCTATTTTTGACCTTAGAAAGATTATCAATCCCTGTGAGATCGACCCTTTGCCACTATTCTACAAAAAATAGTTGGTTTAGGTATTTTTAATTTTATTGACGAGTTCGGCGCTCGTCAATTTTTGGCGCCATTACCGGGGATTGTTCTTTTTCTTTCTTTGGTTATTTTTTTATTTTTTTTATTTTTTTATTTAGTATCTAGTTCCTTGTTCTTAACATGTATGCATGCAACCCCGCGATGGCCTCTTACCCCCACAATTATGATCGATTCGAAGACTCATTATTATAATGTGAATGAGGTAGGTATGTTATATAATAGACATCAATTTTCTAACATGCATTCTTTAGTGCAACAAGTCGAGGTTTGTAAAATTTGTGAAGATTATTCTCATTACACATATGATCATGCCAAGTCCACAGATTCCTCAACAAAGCACCTATTTGAAATATATGATGAAAAAATTACTAGATGATCAACAGCGGTTTCATGAAGAGCTTCAACAATTTTCGCGTGAGTTTCCAAGCTTGCAAAACTTGAAAACTCAATTTATTCAAGTGAATGCCACACTTCAGAATATGTTTGATGAGAAAGAATTGTGTAATACACAACCAATTTCTTCCTCAGAGGAGAATGTGAATGTTGATACAATGAGGAATGTTGAGGTGAGTGTTGATACACCGGTGGAGAACTATTGGTGTGTAACAACGCAAGGACTTGAAGTCCTTCAAATTAAGTCGGACATTTCCATTGCACAGAATGATGATGATGAAGCTGCGATAGAAATTGGAGTCATTTCAGAAAGGCCAGATGAGCCGCAGATAGAGAGCAAGGAAGACCAACCTCTTGTGTTGGTGAAACCACCCACCCTCCCATGCATATTTGTTAAACCTTATACGGGGTGGAAGTAAAAGAGCGTTCGCAGATTTTCTACATTGCTGACACCTTTGTGTTGGATGACCATGATATGACAAATTCGTTTGTGTTAGAGATCCCGAATGAGCTCCCAATTCTAAAGGAGCGCGTGCATGCTGCATTACCCAAATATGTTGATGCGTCATTTGTTATTGACATTTCCAAAGGAGATGACATTACGTGATGAATCACAATAAGTCTGAAAGGCGCTCGTTGGGAGGCAACACAACTTTGTTTTTATTTTTATTGCATTTATTTCAGTTTTAATTTAGTTTTAGTTTTTTTATGTTTAATAAAGCCATAACTTGGTCTTTTGGATTTTTAGAGGTGTAATGAATGTTTGATGAGCACTGACGACACTAAACCACCCCCTGAGTTTTGGTAGGTTTGACTATGGATTACATTCTTTTTGGAGTAATTTGAGCA
This sequence comes from Stephania yunnanensis, assembly GCA_039657365.1. NCBI lineage: Eukaryota > Viridiplantae > Streptophyta > Magnoliopsida > Ranunculales > Menispermaceae > Stephania > Stephania yunnanensis. The sequence continues at coordinate 49,629,660 of CM077587.1, read as the reverse complement.
TATTCTTTTTTAGGAATTAACATATTATTATATTTTTAGGTGTTTTGAGACTTGGTTGGGACATATCCAACTTAAGTCGCCACATTAGTGGTGGATTTTTAAGTAGACCCAAAACCCAAAACCTCATTCCATCATCTTGTTGACTTCACCCGTAGTTGAAAGACTCGGGCTCGTAAGACTTGATAGGAATCATTTGAATTAACTCCCATGCTTATTAGTTCTTGCTCTTATTATAATAATTTTATTTCATAGTTTACTTAGTCACCTAGACATGCGATATTTGAGCATTCACTAGTTTTTGGAGACTTTTGTTATGTGTGCACTTGTATCATCTTCTTATTTTATCCATATTCTTTTTCATCACTATTCTTTGTCTTTTTTGTTGCATGGATTCCTTGACTTGTTTTGAACCTTGAGGATAAGGTTCGGAATAAGTTTGGGGATACTTTAAGATTTGTGGATTAAGTAGGATGGATTGCTTTGCGAAAGAACGCAGGTGAGATCATTTAATTTTTTTTTTCAATTATATACGACTATATGTGGTTGTTGGACGGTATTGGTGGTGTTTGATTTCTCTTATTCACTCATTTCTTCCATTTCTTTTCCCTCCATACTCATGTATCTCACTTCATTAGGAGTTGATACACTTTCATGCATGTATTTAGTATAGTTTTCATTATTATATTGTTTAAAGTCACCCGAAACTTTGTTTCATGCCTTTGGTTGTGGATGGGTATATTATGGTTGCCTTTTTGACTTGAAACATATGAAAAAGTAGGAGAAATACTCACTCGAGTCTGTAGCTCAACATTTTTATGATTTCATGATTAGGGGCTTAATATGATGATTAAGCCTTGTGCTAGATACCAAAATGGGTAGACGGCTGAAATTGTACAAGTGATGAGACTTTAACCCACATTGGAGAATTTGCTTAATTATAGTAAAAGTGAGAAGGGCTAACATGAGTTTTCAAAATATAGAGAGTCCCACAAGTTTCCACAGGAAATGGAGAAGGGAAACTTGTGGTGGGAAAAAGCGAGAAAATCGGTCCATAGGAAATGGAGCAGGGACCGTATTATTTGAAAAGAAAATTTGGAGAAGAAAAAAAATAGAAAGTGTACATATAAAATGAATAAAGGCAGAAGTGTATGAAAACTCCTCAAATAAAAAGGTTTAGCTCGAGTGCTTATAGCTAGATTAAGTAAAATCTTAAACTTGCATGCTTGAATGTGTAGACAAAGAAAACCCGCAAGTAGTTGATGACATTTGTCTTAACCATATCTTTGTCTTGAAAATGCGATCTTAATTGTGTTTGGGTTGCAGTTCTTGACATATCTTAACTCCGAAATTTCATGAGTGGCTTATTAACTTGACAACTATGTAAACCAAAGGAACTCCATGAATTCTGAATCGGGTATAGGATTAGTTGAGTCTTTGCATAGCTATATTAGAAGTCTAGTTTAGTTTACCTGTGTGTTTGTCATTTACACATTTGCTCGGGACGTGCAAAGTCCTAAGTTTGGGGGTATTTGTTGAGTCGTTAATTATGTAATATTATATATAGATTATTTATATATTTTTATTGTCAAGTCTCCAAAATACTAGCCTAAGTACGTTTATTTATTATTTTCAGGGTTATTGGAGTGCGCGGTTAAATCCGAGGCGAATTTGGTGGGGCTCACATGTGAGACATGGCAGACAACTAGGCATGCATGTGTCCAGTGGTGCTTTGCGTGATTTAAGGATATACGTTAGGAATGTTTTGGTTTTAATAGGAATATTATATATATATATATATTATAATATTATAATATAATAGATGGGAAGGAAATAAAGAAAAGAGGGAGAGATAGAAAGAAAGAAAATAGGGAGAAATAAAAACGGTCAGAGAAAAAAAAAAAAGGAAGATAATGGACCGGAATTGATTTATATACCTTTCGGTTATTCATGATGGCTCTCTCGGAATTTTTTTTTTTTTTTTTTCTTATTTTTTGTGTTCTTCAACTATGCGAGACTAAAAACCTCTAGCCTAAGCAAGACTGCGAGGGAGGTTCGACTGCGAGGGAGGTTCGACTGCGCATATCAATAGATTTGTGAGATTTATATATTTTAATTTCAATCTTTTCATTAATATTTTATTTTCTTTGATATTGTTTCAACAATCAAGGTTAAATTCATGTTTAAATTTTGATTTACTCGCCAGTGTGTCGTAAGCATCCCTACTTGTGCAATAAGACCACACTAGTGGCAATTGATCTTACCAATTGATTAGTCACTTTTGGGACCGGTTGAATACCTTAGAAATCTAGGCTAAATCGGACACACGAGTGATTCGGTTGTCTAAGTGTAGTGCCTTCACGAAACATATTGCGGTCATCGTGTTAAACCCAATACGCTTGAGTATAGGGTTATACGTTTGACTAGAGAAATAGTCATCGTCGTACCTTGGCTATCGAGACTAGGAAGTGCGAGGAACCGTGTACGTTACCGATTCTATAGCTACATTAAGATATTTTGATTTGCATATTTTACATAAATCGAAGACCAAATCCAATCTTTTATTGAACCGAACTTGTATGTCTTGACCTAGGCGTTTTTATTAATTGTTTTCAAATTATTTTCATTGTTTTGTTTATTTATTTTAAACATTAGTTAATTTATTCATCCTTTAAAACCCTCGATTTCCCTTTTCGCTATTTTTGACCTTAGAAAGATTATCAATCCCTGTGGGATTGACCCTTAGCCACTATTCTACAAAAATAGTTGGTTTAGGTATTTTTAATTTTATTGACGCGTTCGGCGCACGTCAGCAGGGGTGAGTGTTTTAGTTTCATGCAATTTAATATTCAGTTACTGGTTTTTAAACATTGATTTTCATCTTTAGATATTATTTACTTGGTAGAGACTTTTATTTATGCATTTTAAGCAAGTTATAATTGTAGATATGCCTCAGCATTTGTGTGTGTTAATTTGTTTTAGGTTTCAGCCTGTAGAAGAAGCGAATGTTAAAAATTAAGAATATATGCAATACAAGTTAATTTCAATTTCATACTGGCATAATTTTCAAAGTGAATACTTGCAATATATAAAATAAATACCTGCCCATGGATGTCCATTTGCATTGCAACAATATGGTCTAGTATCACGCCCCGAATTGAACAACTCATAAGATAAGCTATAAATTTGCCAATAACAGAAAGGGAATTATGAGCCACAATTGTTGAAAATTCATAACTTGGTCTTCTACATGAAAGCTAAAGGCAACATATATTTGCTAATTGAAAATCTGGACATATATTGTTGGACGCAAATCTGAACCATATTAATTTTAATCAATACTTGCCCATGTCCTGCTATTGCAGATGGGCAAGCCTTTGTTATATGTGATGGCTGAATTGTGGGGTAGTGTGATTGATTTATATTGTTGGATGTATTTTTTTTCAAGTGATGATTTCTCTTGAGAGAAGTAATTGATTATATTGTTTTATTAGATTGTGAAGTTTAAGCCTTGATTTTGAATTACCAGCTTGTATGCATGTCTGATTAGCATAAATTCTATGTTTCTATTTATAATCTTCTTTCCTTATTGGGATAAAAGTCTTCCAATTGAAGGTTTGGATAGTGCTTCTTAGTGTTTTTTTTTTTTTTTGTTCTTATTGAATGTAGCAAGTGTTACTGATTTGTTCTTGAGCAAAAAACCTCATCAACTTTTTTTGTTGTTGAAATTTTCTGCTCTATTTATTGTTCATTCTAAAAAAATGTTGTATTGTGTAAAACTCAAATTCTTGAAGACAAACTTTTTTTTTGTCTGTTGCTTCGCCTCTCCTTGCCCTTACATGAATGAATCCATTTGGTGGGGGTCTTGGAAGACTTGCTTTTGATCTTCTTGTTTTCCTTTGTTTCTTTTAGTTCTTTGTTTTATCCATTGCTTATATTAACTGGTTGTATGTAAAACCTATTTGCGGTAAGCTACCTTTTGAAGTCTTTGACCAAACAATGAATTATTAATAGAGTGCACAAACAAAGTTGGAGATACAGAGAAAGAGAAAGATGGTTTGAAGTTTTAGATCAAACAATTGTTCATTAGTACTTTGTAAATCTGTATTGTAGTGTTATTGTTGAATTTGAAGTGATGAATGTTATTCTTTTGTGACTACCTATTACCCAAAAAGTGTTACTGTAGTGTTATTGTTAGTTTGATTTTTATTCAAATGAAATAAATAAAAATCTCTTTTATATTGATAAATAATATTTTTGTAAGGGTTCTTTCTAATAATATTAATATTAATATATAAAATCTTATTTTCGATAATATTAATATTAATTGTTTTTTTTGATATATATATATATATATATATATACACATAGGACGACGCTAAATATGAATGCGTTGTCAACTTAGAGACACTAAGTGTATATGTGTTGTCAACTTAGAGACACAAAGTATACATGCGTTGTTAATTTAAAGACACTAAGTGTACGCGCGTTGTCAATTTAGAGACACTAAGTGCACATGCGTCGTCAATTTAAAGACATTAAGTGTACAAGTATTGTCAATTTAAGGACACTAAGCTTACAAGTGATGTCAATTTAAGGACGCTAAATTTACAAGCGTCTTTAATTTAGGGATGTATATACAAAAAATCTCTTCGAATTGGAGACGCATAAGAAATAAATGTTATAAAATTAAAGACACATAAATAAAAAAGCGTCCCCACGTTAATGACGCTTATTTCAAAAGTGTCTTAAATAAATATTACCAACACATACATTTTGTATCGCAAAAAAATGAGGCGACGTCACTTTTACCAATACAAGTGGTGACACTTTATGATGCGTCAGTAAAAATTTTAAAGACATTAATTAATGTCGTTAAATAAATAAATTAATGTCACTAAACACACAACGTTTTGTAGTGAAAAATCCATAAACCTTCGGTCTTTTTGACAAGTTACGACTCATCTACCTTACCAGAGATGCTTTGACTTTATCGCTTAGTTTTTAGTCCTTACGATATATAATTTGTTGCATAAAGTACTTTGAATCGTGAAAATACAATTTAAAACTAAAGATATTAGTGCCGTGCTCACTTGAAAAATCACATGAAAGAGGTGAAAATAAAGAAATAAGTGAAAATAGAGAAATGCGAATTCCTAAGATAAAAACCGTGTTAAAAAGAAGTAGAAGGATATGTTTGACATTTAATGACAAATAAAAATGTCACCTATATAATAGTAAATGTGAGTCGCATTTATGAGAATGAGACATGCTAAATTCTCTAAATCTATCATGAAATTAGGATCTATCTAGGACCAAAATGGACAAAATTAAAATGTATAAACTGAATTTTGATAATCGTGTCATGCGTAAGGCATATTGTTTTGGTCTATTACAAAAGTGAACAGTTCGATCAAGATCCTCTATATCCACTGCGTCACTAAGTAAATCCAATATGTTTACTATGGTAAGTTCAAATATTTTAGATATTTTTCCTGACAACATGACATGACACTTCTCTCTCTTTCATTTATTATTATTTATTTATTATTTCTTTTCTGATTGAAAACCAAATTTGAACAGAAATGTGGGGTAAAAGTAAAATTTTCTATTCAAATGTAGGGTATTGTTGCAACTTGAAGAGTTTGAATAGAAAGTTTTTAGTTTCACATTGCTCACGTACAAAGAGTATGAATAACTCTTTATATCTATATGCCCTCTATTTATATGTATGGCCTTGGGCCTTTGGGCTTAGATTGTTTGGCCTTACAAAAATCAATTTTTATTTTTTGAGATTTTTTTTTTAATTTCGTAATTTCGAAATTAATTAATGCGACGGTTAATTTTTTTATTTCAATAGGTGCGACTGTTGAATAATACCAATGGGTATTATTTTGGATTTGGATAAATACCTTGGTTGGTTTGAACTAGTGCTTCAAGTTATATTTAAGAAGAACTAAAACACTGAATACTTCACTTAATTTTTGAAATAGATATACTCGAGAGAAAGAAGCAAATCAGTTTGACCAACTTTCAGAATTGGTGAATTTTGTTTCGGAAAGGCATCCGATTGTACCATGGGAGCAGATCTCTGTGGAAAATTCGATGACCGAATTCAGAGAAATTTCGTCTTAGGGCATTGTTTCTGTGTAAGTATTCGATTAGATTATTTTATTTGTTGTTTAATTATGTTGTTATTTATTTGTAAATTCGTTTTATTCATATTTATTGTGTCATTAGAGATGGTACTGTCCTTCAATTTACACATAGAACATGGGGCATAGTTGGGACAAACATTGCAATCTGTCGTTTAAATTCCAAAATGCTACTATATTTAAGTTGCGTTTAAAGATTTAGCTAATAATCTATATTATTTTAAAATAATCTAGTCTACCAAACACACCTTATTAGTTAAAGTAGATTATAATCTAACTGATAAGCTAGCTTAATTACAAGCTAATTTATGCATGCCAAACAGAGCCATATTTTGGAGAGAATTGTTGACGTGGCTATAGATTGCATCGTCTAGAAGTAGACATTCAAAATAACACTTTCTATTTTAAAAATTTAGTGTTTCCTATATATTTTAGAGAGAATTGCTGACGTGGCTATGGATTGCATCGTCTAGAAGTAGACATTCAAAATAACACTTTCTATTTTAAAAATTTAGTGTTTTCCTATATATTTTAGAGAGAATTGCTGACGTGGCTATGGATTGCACCGTCTAGAAGTAGACATTCAAAATAGATAATGTCTATCCACGTCAGCTCGACATTCAAAACGCACATTTTATTGGAGAGGCTTTTTCATTTTAATGTCTATTTAGTCCTATGTGGCACACGCATGCGCGAGCCCCTAAATCTTCGTCAGCACTAATACTGCCCCCAACTTAACCACCTTGCTTCAACTCTTAAGTGTCTATGCCGCACATGTGTATGCGAGCCCGTGAATCTCCATCAGCATTGATGTCCTCAACTTAAACATCTTCAACTCTTAGGTGTGATGTTTTAACTCAAAAAGGTCTCTGTACTATTAGGATGAAGATAATCAGTTATATACTTCTTTATGAAAGTCTTATTTAATCGATATCTAACTAACTTTTCGGTCTACACCTCTCAACTTATAAAATCTTAAAAATGCAACTAGGGTAAGCCCAACAGTGTTTTTTTTTGAAGTGCTAGCTAGAATGACAACATCATATCTCACCGCAAGACACATTCGCTCACAAGAGCCATCTATGCACACATCGGGAAGCGGACATATACATATCTCGACATATAACACGCAGGTCGAGGTCACACAGAAGACACTTGTATGACACATGATATCGTCAAAAGGTCGAGGTCACACGGATGCAGGTCGATGTATCTCGTGATGTAATATTGTTGCTGTCATTCTAATATTTTCTTTCTTTTTTGTCAAAAGGTTAGACTTATACTTATAACTCTTCACTTTCTTTTTTGTCAGAAGGTTAGCCTTATACTTCTAACTCTTCAAGATCACATGACAGGGAGATGTAATTTGGAAAATTCTGCACCAAATAATAAAATAAAATAAAAAAATTGCCCCCTGTAAGCATCATGATGAAAACATGCAAACTTGAGGTAATGAATTCAAACTCTTTTGTTATGCCTCCTCATTTTATATTCGGTGTTTTGAGCTCTCATTGTTGACCTATAAAAGGCTTTTTGACCTCAAAAATAAAAATAAAAAATAAAAATCAAACTCCATTGCTCTTTGACTTAATTATTTGCACATCCATGTACGCTAGCTAGCACCTTTTTTTTTTTTTTTGGTTTACCACGTGGTGTTCAGTGGCAATTGTATTAACTAATCCATGATCGGGCACTATCAAGCTCAATATAAGGGGTAACGCTCCTAACTCAATTATTTTCATTCACAAAACTTAAAATCAAGACATTACTTAAGGGGATCAAGTTTCTCCTTACTACTTGGGCCAACCAAATGTTGTTGGTAGATACGCTAGCACTTCACAACAAATAAAGTTTTGACTCGGGCTTGTTTTTTGAGAAGTGCTAGAATGACAACAACACGATACATCACAAGACACGACTCACAAAAGTCATTCATGTGTGTCTCGAGAGCGGCCGTATGCATCATCTCAATACATATATGTATTTTCCTAGTCAATGTCGCATGGGAGGCTCTTGTGAGCCAATGTGTCTTTGTGGTGTGACCGTTGTTGTCATTTTAGTATTTTCCTTTTTTTTTTTTGGGTTACATCAACTTGGGTTTTACTTGAACTTAATTAAATCTTAGGCTCATATATTTCAAGCAAAACCATGCATATCAAACTTTATCTCTAATGAGAGGCCCAATTTATTTATTTATTTATTTTATTTTTTTGGTGTAAAGCCCAAGCTAAGTTTTCACGTATTAAGGGTATAAATATTGGCCAAAGCATATCCGGAGAGATGATAGAGGCATCTCGTGCCAATAAGGAAGGTTTTCAAGAGGTTGCACGTCTGACTCCCGCTCAAATAAAAAAAAAAAGGTATAAATATTGGACTTCATACTTAGGCTTCTTCTTTTCCCTATTATTTCCATCCTCCCCTTTTCTACTTTAGGAAGTCGTGAGTTCAACTCCCACCCCAACCTTAACTAGACAAATTAAAAACCCCGTATTAGTTACTTTTCTTATTTGTGCATTGGTAAACTATATAAATAAGAGCACCCTATTATGTTTAATGTACCCCAATTAGTACAAAATATAGTTACATCAACAATACTAATGTGCTCAATACGCTATGTCGACCCATCCAAGTTTTACGGGTCTACTATGACTTAGCTCTGTCCATTGAACATCAATAAGCTTATAATTGCTCTTTATGAGCTTGTAAGTTGTAATCGGGACAAGATTGCCTTTTAATGTGGTAAGATATAAAATTGTCTATTTAGGCTTAAAAAAAAAATCCAAACTGATAATACATTCTATTCCTACTTTCTTTTCTTTTTTTCTTTTGTCAAGGCATTCTATTCCTACTTGTGTATAATAGTCCATCCATGTGGGACTAATCTCAACAAGATATATAGACCAAACTCTGTTTACTTTTATTTTTGCACAAAAAAAAAAAAGAAATACAATCACTGGCTTTTTTAATTAAGTTTTCAAGGGGTATGTATATGAAATAATGGTGTTTAGAGTGCAGCAGATGAAGTGATTGTGCATTTGGTTTCGTTAACCTAAAAGTTGAATACTCATGTCATGGTTCATCGACCAGTATTTTGAGAACCACATAATTAAGTTGACAAGTGCTAGAATGACAACGACATGTCACACCACAACATATATTAGATTACAGAGTCATCCATACATGCCTTGAGATGCAGACTTACATATATAGATCCCGATACATAACACGTAGGTTGAGGTTGCATGAAAAGTTCTTGTAAGCCAATTTGTCTTGTAGTGTGACATTGTTGTTGTTGTCATTCTAGTCTTTTCCAACTAAGTTACGGGGGCATTTTCAAAAGTTTATAGTAGCTCAATTAGACTTTGTGTGGATGGTTTTTTTTTTTTTTTTTAAAATATTCATTGTATCTAGATAAGCCTGACTATTCCAACAGGGTTCTAGTGCAATCGGCCTGAGCGTACTTTAGTGGCCTGAACAATCTTGATACAAAGAGGAATCAAACTTAGAATTGTGCGCCTAACCCACACAACCCAAGCTAGACCAATCCATCCGGGTGCTTTTTTTTTTTTTTTGGTTTCATACACGTTGAAAAACCATGTTTAAACAAGTCAAAATACAGGTTACCTAACTCAAACTTGAATAAAGGGTAAGGGTGCAGTGGGGCAGGAAATCTTATAGGAAAGTGCATGGACCTATCTCGATGCACGAATGAGCCGAATGAAACAGGAAACTCAAAGGAAAAGAACAGGAGTCTTGACGGTAGAGCTCATAATCTATAAATTAGTCAGCATCCCACACTTCGCGCATAGGTAAGACGGTGTATTAAACTATTATGGCCTGTTTGGTTCGTGGGATTAGCTCGGATTAGCTACACTGGACTAGTTAATCCGCTGTTTGCTTTGAGGATTAACTAGGCCAGCGGACTAGTTAAGAGGCATGGTAGTGGATTAAATAATACCACCATTTTTTGTGGGATTAGCTAATCCATAGGGGGTGGTGGAGGAGATTACCACTTTACCCCTCCCATTAACACAAACACCAAACAACAATTCTTGATTTGAATCAATCGACCTCCGTTTTCCCTGTTTTGGTCATCTTCTTCGCGAGATCGGGAACAGCCGAAATTGAACCAGCCGCTGTTTAGCGACTTCTTCTTCGTTCTCCCTCCCTGTTTTCCATCGACGGTCGAAGAGGAAGCGAGGAGGAGGAAGGCCGCGAACCGCAAGGCGCCGGTTTGTGTGAGAAGGAGAGGAGAAACGCTAAGCCGAAATCGAACAGGCTCAACAGCGTTCGGCCGAAATCGAACCAGCCGAAATCGAACCAACGAAATCGATCATTTTGAGGTATTCTTCTTCAGTTCTGTCAATCATTTTTAGGTATTTGAATTTTTCTTGCTCAATGTTCTCTTTATCTATATAAAATATATATATGTGATTCTGTAGTATTTCGCTAAAAATGGTTCATCTGTTGTGAAGAATTAGCCATTTATTACGGTTTCCTGGGATGTTAAATTTTTCTTGCTCAATGTTCTCTTTATCTATATAAAGCTACATTTCAATCATATGCAACCTGCTTAGCCAAGTTTAGCTAAAAATTGAAGTAGGTAATTTAATAAGTTAATATCCGCGAAACATTTGAGATATTGCAGTTGTGATTAAATCGCTCATAGAATCAATGTAACACAATTCGGGACGAAAAACAAAATTTCTGAGACATATAGTACATCATGAGGTACACCACAAATTAGTCATTGCAAGTGTAATAAGCACAAAAGGTGTATTAAGTTATAGAAACTGCATAACGACATTTTACCAATTTGAAGTTTTTTGTCATTTAGGTGCTGGATATTGATGAAACCTATCAAGGAATATAGGATTGGTGGCATATTGAACTAGAGAGTTTGATGACAAGCAAAAAACTTCTTCGGTCAAAATGAACAGAGATGTAGATGAGGCAGAAACCATTTGGGAAATGGAGTTAATTAGGACAAACTCTTCTCATCATTCTTCTTCACTGATTTTGTCAAATGAGCTATTGTATTCCTATTTCATTTTTCTTTGTGAATACTAGTTTCTTTTTTGATTGGGAATAGTATCTTCTTTTTTGATTTTGGTGTTATTTATATAAGGGTATTTTGGTAAATGTACATATACAACCTCATTTAATCCCCACCTTAAAACTCCCAACCAAACAAGATACACAAATGGGACTAAACTATCTAAACCCATGTGTTAGTCCCATCACTAATTAATCCCATGTGTTAGGATTAACTAATATTTGAACCAAACAGGCCATTAGATGAAAACAACTTTTTGAAAAAAAAATGTAAAAAACTTTTTTTGTAATCTCCAATATGAACTCGAAGTCAAGAACAATATCATCCAACTTTTCTATGATGATTTTTTTTTTCAATTGTCATTGTCCAAAATCTTTTATGGATGTAAATTAATAGAGTAATACGAAATTTTCCTTACCCATATCCAATTTATGATACTAATGCACGTAGTTGTGGATATGAATACTTGTAACCAACTTTAACCCTAATTGAATTACCAAACTCTTTTAGGGATGTGAATTGGAGGGTACCTGCATTTTACCTACGCGTACACCCATTTGTCTAAATTTGATTATAATATGTATATAAACACTCGTACCCGACTATAAATCGGGGTTTTTCAAAAATTAAGGTGGGTATAGTTTTTTATTCCAAAAATAAGGTTGACTACTTTTAATTTACAAAACTAAGGCGTGTCTCCTTTTGAAAAGGAGTCATTGGTGATGATGTGGCTCCATGTGGCGGTGTGTTGATGAGGTGGAGTGAATGACTCCTTTTGAAAATGAATCATCTATACAAAATGAATGACACATTTTGAAAAAGAGCCATCTATACAAAATACAAACCACATTTTTACTCCTCAAAATGAGTACTTTGTTCAACTTGAAGCGGTGAACCTATGCAAACGTCATGTACGTATCGGGATGGACAAGCCGCATCACGTACGTATCTCGAGATGAACAACCCGCATCACGTACGTATCTCGAGGTAGACAACTGATGTAAATGACACGCACGTATATAGACGTGGACAACTCATGCAACCGCCATACATGTATCTCGCGGTGGGGAAGTCATGCAAACGACACGCACGTATGTCGAGGTGGCCGACTCAGTAACCTCGTGCAATTCATGCAAACGTGACACACGTATCGTAAGGTGTGCAACTCATGCAACCTCGTGCAATTCATGCAAACGTCGCACACGTATCTCGAGGTGGACAACTCATATAATCTCGTCCAATCAATGCAAACCGTGCAAAGGTCATGCACGTATTTCGAGGTGGGCAACCCATGTAATCTCGTGCAATCGAAGTAAATCATGTAAACGTCACTCACGTATCTCGAGGTAGACAATTCCACATTTTTTGGCATCCACATGGCGCCCACGTGGAACACTCCACGTGACGCCCGTGTTCAGAAAACATGAATGACGCATTTCCAAAATGCGCCATTCATGTTGGCATCCACATGGCGCCTACGTGGAACACTCCACGTGGCGTCCGTGTTCAGAAAACATGAATGACGCATTTCCAAAATGCGCCATTCATGTTAGGGAACATCCACGTGACGCATCCACGTGGGCGTCACGTGGATTGTTCCACAATACACGAAATGCGCCATTCGTGCATTTTCAAAATGCGTTTTACCTCACTTTTGGAATAAAAAAAAACCTAACTTATTTTACTCATTCATATTAATTTTGACAGTACATTTGTAATTTTTCCAAAAAAACCTATTAGAATGATCAAACTTTTATAAGGAAGTAAATTGATAGGGTACTCGTAAAGTCGTCCCTATTCGTGCATATAAACACTTGTATCTAGCCATAATCCTATTAGAATTACCCTTTTTTGAAACTTTTTTTTTTATATTGTCAAAAAAATATTTAACGCTTTTTTCTTGGAAATTAAAAAATGAAACTTTTTTTTGAAACTTTTTTTTTATATTGTTAAAAAAAGAAGTAAATTGATAGGGTACTCGTAAAGTCGTCCCTACTCGTTCATATAAACACTTGTATCAAGCCATAATCCTATTAGAATTACCCTTTTTTGAAACTTTTTTTTATATTGTCAAAAAAATATTTAACGCTTTTTTCTTGGAAATTAAAAAATGAAACTTTTTTTTTTTCTTGGAAATTAAAAAAATGAAAAAGTAGATTTTATATATAAAAACGAAAAAGTAGTTTTTTATTTAAAAAAAAAAAACGAAAAAGTAGTTAAAAAAAACGTTTTTGAAAATTAATACTATCAAATATATCATGTTGATTTGAGAAAGGAGAAAATTGAAAAATTAGCTAAAAACATCTTTTGTTTCTCATAAAAATAGAAATAGTAAACATCATAATGTCATATGACAATCCGTATAAGCTTCTCATATGCCATGTGTGTCTCATAAAAATAATTAAAAATAGTGACATCATCATGCTACATGTCAATCTATGATAACTTCTCATATGCCACATGTCACGCTGTGAGACCTTCTCGAATAAATAGTTTCTTTATATATATAGAGATTTGGGTAAAAAACCCAAATTTACTAAAGCCCGTATTTGATGGGCCCCTGGTGGAAAGCGTTCATTTCATGGGCCCATTGACTTGAGTTGGGTATGAGTGATATATAAGGGAATTAGTTCCCTTTAATTAAGTGAAGTCTTAAGTTTGAGTTTGGAAGGCTCACTCCCATATGATGTATAGCAGTGCTTGAGTGTAGATTAATCGGTGCGGTTGGTGCAAAACACACATGTGAAGCCAAAAAAAGAAAAGAAAAGAAAACTAAGTGTTATACTATGTACATTAGGATCTAGACCATATATGTTTAGGGATGTTTCCTTAGTCATAATGCTCCTCATAATGTATCCAAGTATATATCCAACGGATCCCATCCACTGTGCTTAGGGGTTTCCGTGCTAAAGTATGTCCATCATCTTTTTTTTTTTAATTTTTTTTATTTCTTTTATTTAGAGATATACATGGACCCACTATACATGGACTTATATATATATATATACTTTGTATTTCATGTACAGTTGGGCTTAAGAGCCCATTAAAAAGACCTTCACTAAATTTTACTATGTATTTCAGATAAATCTCGCTTTTGGTAGTTTAATTGATGAAACGCTTCACTAATTTCATGACATATAAAGAGGGCATATATATATATTTCTCAGGTCTTTATCTCTTTTTTCTAGAGACCCATGCCTAAAAGAGTAAAAGGTGATCATCGCATCAAACCCCTTTCGGGCCCTTTATAAAATGAATTTTTGGATACCTATAATTCCCCTCTTATCCAATCAAATCGAGTCAAACACCTCAATAATTTGAGTTTATGCTGTGCCAAGAAAACTAGCCAGCAACTCTCTTATATTTTTGTCCATTTCTTGAAAGTAGTTAGCTACAGCTTTCAAGTTTCTATCAAGTCTTCAAAGTCTATTGACTCGTCAATTTTAATCCCTTCTAGCGCAAGAAAGCTGTGAAGAACTGTGCATTAAAGTAATAATTGGTTGAGTGGTTTTTGGTTGTTAGATTATCATTTTCCTGCAAAAAGAGGTTGAAATGACCAACTAATTAGGTAGCTCAATAATTTGATATGGAGTTTTGGGAGTAAGAGGTTATGTGTTTGAAATGACCAACTAATTCGGTAGCTCAATGATTTGATATGGGGTTTTGAGAGTAAGAGGTTATGTGTTTGAACCCTAGTGGGGCCTTAAAGTTTATTTCTTATAAAAAAATGAGGTTGAAATGAAGTAAATATATGCATTATCTTCTTTTTTCGTGGCCATTGACTTTTCTTTATTGAAGGAAGCCGCTAACAAACTCCACAAAACGAACCTTATTACTCGAACGTACACCGAATTTGAATTTTTATTACTAAACATACCCAATTTTGTTTTTTTTTTTTTTTTTTTTTCCAAAATCCCAAAAGACCATCCTCTACCAATGTTCAAACTCTATCACCCTCATCACTCTCGCCCCAACACCCATCGATCCTTATCATTTCTTGATTTTGACCATTGTAGACATTTACTAGGTTGGAAGTATCATAGGAGTGTTTTTCGTCAAATAAGGTCGAGGCTGATCTCGCTAGTGTCTTAAAAGAGAGGAAGTGTCTTAAAACACCGAGTCCTCTTTAGAGGTTTTGGTTGACTCCCAATCGACTTCCATTGAGACCTTTAAAGAAGTCTCAGTCGCCTCCTAGCGAGGAAGTACGTCGAATAAGTGTCATTCTTTGTGGGAAACGGAAGGAGTCGATGAAGGCCTTTAAAGAGGTCTCAGTGGGAGTCCACAAAACCTCTTTAGAGGTTTACGATGACTCCTAGGCGACTCTCACAGAGACCTTTGAAGAGGTCTCAGTCACCTCCTACCAAGACTGTAAAGAAACAGAGGGAGTCGATCGAGACCTATAAAGAGTTATCGGTGGGAGTCCACAAGACGTATTTAAAGATCTTAGACCTATGTGTTCGAAACCCGCGAGCTACAAGAACGAACAAAAAAACTTAAAACTAAAAAAAAAAAAAACACATAAAGACGACAAAAAATAGCGGGTTTTGCTCAGAATCACTAGATATTCTCGATTTCATTGACATTTTATGACTAAAATGCAAGATTCAAGCTCTAAATCAAAGCCTTAAACCCAACAACACCACAAAAATTGATTAAAAATAGCAAAAACCCAAAAACAAAAATCTAAAAAATAACATGAAAAAGGTGGGGAATGCACTTACGGTGTCGAAGAGACGTGGTTTCGCTCGAATTTCGTTAGAATTTGGCCGGAGGTGAGGGGCGATTCGAGAGAGGGAGAGTCAGTTTAGTGATTGGGGTATGGGTGAGCGGGGGCAAAAACCCTAAATCCTTTATACGGAAGGGCAATAATGTCATTTTGAACAGGGGCGAAAAGGGAATTCCTTACAAAATTTGAATTGGGGTTTGTTTAGCAAGTTGCAGGGCCTGTTTAGTCGTTTCCTTATTGAATTGTATGTGTAATAAGGCCCAGTTCCACACATAAAGAGCAAAGGTTGGCCAATTAAATTTCTTCTTTTTTTTTTTTTATCCCAAATGCCTTAATAAGGCTAGAAGGGACATTTCATTAATTTTTAGATTTTTTGGGTGGTCTCCATTGATTTAGAGTGTGGCTATTGTGATGACCCCTCCCTTAATCTAGGGCACCACCCAGCCTAATCCTGTCATTGAGCTCTAACCTCCACCACGTAGGACTTAACAACGTATTAGTCGGCCTTTCTAATACACTCACCACATTAGCTACTTTTCTAATAAACCTTACACCATTCTCATACTTAATCGTATTTCAGAGTAAATTAAGCTCTTATACAGTTTAAAGATTATTCAGCTTAAATCTTGACAAATTAGCGGAAACCATTCATATAAAACCTAAGTATGTGAAAAACCAGGTAACAAAGATCACATTCATATATATAACAAAATGTCGATAATTATATATCAACATGTGTTTGCTCGTTGATATACTAGAAGACATATATAAGTTGTATAACCCCAAAAGTATATAGAAGACATATATAAGTTATACAATAAAATAAAAAACCTACAAAATCAGTCGTAGTAGCATTTCAATGACTCGAGAGGTGGTTGTCGATCTTCTCCTTGCCAAGTCTGCTACTCGATGGATCTGCACCCATCGTCATAAAAATGATGGTAAGTACAATAATGTAGAAAGTAACACTGAAATACATTTATCCATATTTTCAAACACAACAAGATAACAACCCACAATACATACATTCATCACACCACAATAATCATTGATACACAAATACATTACCAAACAATGTAGCATCAATAGACTATTCAAATGAACGACCCATTTTAAATTGTGTACCTAACATATTAGCCCTAATGTACCCTATTGATCACATAGACATTGTGTAGCCACTTATTGTCACGACCTGAATTTTTAATCTCGCTAATTATTCGTAATCAGGATCACCGACCCGTGACGTGGGACCCAAATCGTGACACATGCATTGACCGTGACGAGATAGCCGATGTATATGTTAGACTTGTTATGGTGTATGCCTAGTGTATTGTATATGTGTAGACTATTAAGTCACTCTTACTAGTGTATAGGTGTCGAGACGTGAGAATGGAGATGTGTCTCGAGTTGCGTATCGACGTGGGACCGAGGTAGAGAGTGATATGGTAAGTATATTTTGAGTTTAGTATAGCTTATATAATGACTTTAATGTGACTGTAATTGATTTTGAATTAAATGTAGCCTAAGTTAGTAGTTTAAAACAATAGCCACGTGATTTACATCGAGACACGTATTAGCACATCTAGAAAACTAATTAAGTTACCAATTTGTGATTATTTAGATTAAATTAATGGAGGTAAGTGGAACATGTGTTAAGAAGTGTACCATTAGATATGTCTCGAGATACGTGTGTGTAATTAGATCGATAATTATCATTCAACAATATTAATTTCATATATATAGTTAGAGATCAACTAATGCAAACCACATATTTTCATTCTCATAAGCTTAGGAGTTAAGAAACTTGCTGGAGAGGTTTGAGGAAGAAGAAAATCACTTTAGGTTGGTGAAATCAAGGTGTGGCGGTTGATCAAGCTAGTGAACATCAACTAGGTAATTCACTTACACTAGTTTGTTTAGTTAATATGATGAATTCATGAATTAGATCATGTTAGTGGTTGTTTTTATTTTGTTGATGATGTCTTGTAGTTTTCGAGGTGTTTGTGGAGATCCCCAAAGCATTGGTGAAGCCTATGTGTGGTGTAAACTCAGAATTTTGGTTGCAAAATTCTTGGTTTTCCTGCATATAATGCGCTAGATAGGATAGTTAGCACGCTAATCTCGATTAACGCGTTAGAGATAGTGGTTAGCATGCTAATGAGGCCACTAGCGCACTAATCAAATCATTTAGCGCACTAATTGCCCTGACAACATAAAAATCTGCAATTTTTCAAATTTGCCAAAACACTATAACTAAGCCTAATGCCCCAAATAAAGGTCTAAACACATTCAAAACATGTTACGTCATATCAGGAACCTAGGAAAGAGTTACATGGTTTAGAATACGAGATTTGGAGTGTCAAGAGGTCGGTAAAGCCAAAATTTTACATTGTTTGATGTGAGTATACCCGTTAATTATTTATTTACATTTTATTTCTAGTTTTTACTTGTTTGTTGTAGTCTATAATGACTATGTCTAGCTTTGTACTCTCATATCATGGGCTTATTTGTTATTCCTCATTTTTTGAACTTGGTTTCCATGATATTTTGATAAATTGAATTCTTTTGAATCCATTTATGTATTGTATGTCATTTCTTGCTGTTTTGCAGTAAATGTAGTATAAAAAGCATGCTATTAGGGATTTGTGAGTTATAGATGACTTTATAGACTTGTGTTCTTTGGAGAATTTTGTGCTTTGTAGCATAGCCAATTCTTAGAATCCATAATGAGTCATTTTGTTGGATTTATAAAGTTGTTATAGAATCTAGAGTCCATTGCGCTATGAGTCGATTGACACACGAGGTTAGAGTCCCTAAGGATGTCGGCGCTCGCCACTATGATGAGGCACACGGGGTTAAAATCCCTGATGATACCGAGGTTAGAGTCCTGACGACACCGGGGTTAAAGTATCTAATGATATTAGGCTATGCGACACCACGCACATCTTTTAGTGGTTAAGGCTTCACTGTCATAAGTCACAGCCGACCGAAACTAGATCATAACTACTTATCCTTATGTCGGTCTCACTTGTTTAACTGTGGTATTTCTTGGCATAATTGTGGCACTAGTCATTCTTTATTGAACTTATGCTTTTAAATACCATTTAGTTTTGTTTTGGAAATGTGAATGAATTTGTCAACGGGGACTACTATTACTTTTTGTACTCACCGTCCTTTTTATGACGTTGGGCGCAGAGCCGTTGACGAGTAGACTGGGGAAATAGAAGATTGGCGACTACCTTCGAGCTAGCGGCGTACCTCTACAACGACATTTTGTAGGTTTTGATATTTTGTGTAATATACAGTTTCATTTTGATACACTTTGGGGTTATATATTGGGTTGAGCGTTTAGTTCCCTGATTTGTAATGACATTACACTATTTATATTCGCCAATTTGTTATATATGCATGTGATCGTTATTTTCTTGGTTTCCACATACTTAGGGTTTTTAATAATTGCTTCCGTATAATTTGTTAAGACTTATGCTAAATTTTATAACTTTTAATAAGTTTTTAATTACTTTGAGACTTAATTGTAAAGTGACGTGTGTTTTATTTATCCTAAACACAAGTAGTTGAGGAAATTTGGATATAAAGGCTAATTAATACGTAGTTAAGTCCATTGTGGCTAGGATTTGGGTTTAATTATGGGATCAGGCCGGGCGGTGTCTTAGATTAGAGAAGGGGGCCGTTACACTTATTTAGTTATACACATAGACATTCTCCTTATTGAGTGTGAAACATGACATATCGACCTTATGAAATAAGTCCGCACACATAGTACTTCAGTATTACCCTTATTGGTCGTCTCTTATGCATAAGCATTCTTTTTATTAGTTGTGAAACATGGCATATCGACCTCATGTAATATGTCCGCACACATAGTACTTCGGTATTACCTTTATTGGTCGTCGTTTAATCATTTCACACATTGACCTAGATATTACCTTTCAGGTAATAGCTTATATATCCTATCCTTATTAGTTGTGAAACATGGTTTATCAACCTCATGTAATAGGTCGGCACATATAGTACTTCGTACTACCTAATTGGTCATCACTTGTTCATTTTATCAACCTTATATGCCAGGTTTGTGACACTAGCTAGTCGATTATACTGACATCGCCGAGTCCCATACCCTGTGTGCCGCGTATACACAAAAACAAATTATGAATCTAACATACATATTATGGTTTAACTACAATACACAATTTAGTAAACACACAAATCATGACACTAAAAATTCACCAAGCAAAGCAATTCAGTGGAGCAATAATGAAAGATGAAATGGAGAGAAACATCTCGATCAGTTTACTTACCACTAAGCAAATTTCCTAGCTAATCCGACCTTTTGACACCTTGAAACACGTAGTCAAAGCCTCGAGACTTTTCCTAAGCTCCTGGTACTATTAAACGCTCCTGGTACCATTAGACATGTTTTATAATGTGTTTAGATTCTCGCTTAGGGTGTTAAGCTTTTAAATTTAACTTAAGTAATTGCAGTCAAGTGATGTTTAGAGCATCTAGCAAGCTGAGTGGAATGTTTAGAGCGCTAGTGACCTCATTAGTGCGCTATTTAACTTGATTAACGTGTTATGTGCAGGAAAACCTAAAATTCTGCACTTTGAATTCTAAGTTTTCTCCACACATGTCTTAGTTCAATACCTTGGGATCTCTTGTACTATACCTTAAAGACCCAAAACACCTACAACAACATAAAAACATTCACACTTTTTTTATACCACAGAATTCATGAATTAAACTAAATTAGTGATGTAGGTAGAGTTACCTAATTGTACACCTAGTTTGACCAACTCCTTCCCAAATCAATCAACCTTTATAGCTTGTTGATCTTCTTCTACAAATTCTTCTCCAGCACTTTGCTTAACTCCAAGCTTATGAGATGAGAATGAAATGATTTGCATTAGTTGATCCATTCAATCTTATATATGTATAGGTAGGGTTGAATTATAGCCATTAATCTTAATGTACACATATATCGAGGCCAATTTAATGGCCCACATATTGTTTCAAATCCACTCTCCACTAATTCCTTCTTGGTAACACCAATTGCAACTCAAATAGTCTCTTGACGTGTCAATACTTATGTTGAGGAACATCTAGCTGTTATTGTTTTAACTTGCTAATTTAAGTATATTTAATGTAAATCAACTATAGCCTTATCAAATTTAATTATTTCAGCCACATCAACTTAAATTAACTTACCACATCATTCTCCACCCCCGGTCCCACGCTGACATATCTTGAGGCGCGTCCCCGTTCACGTCTCGACCTCTATATACAAGTATGGCGACTTACTATGTCTACACATATACAATGCACTTAGCATTCATCATATCACAAATAATACATTACTCGATCTTAGTGTTGGGTTCGTGTACCTGTTCTCGAGCCACGTTACGACTCTGTAACCCTTAATTACAAACCAAATCCAATATTAGAAATTTGGGTTGTTACAGCTATATGCACCCTGCACAATGATCACTCAAGTAGCCAAACCTCTTTATTAACGCACACGCACCTTCAATTCTCCAAATTCTTCACAAGTGCAATTGATCCCTTGCCGTTGGAGTGCCTTTGTCGATCGAAGGGGGCTATAGGACATCGTAAGTATGTTATTTCTCATTTTTTGTGGTTGAATGAACTCAGTTAACCGGTTTTGAGGAGACAATAATGTGGGTTTTCGTATTGTAGGGTTTGTTAGATTCGATGTGTTTCCATCACTGTTAACGTATAATAGGTGAAGAAAAAGAGTGGGGGGGAGACAATAATGTGGGTTTTGTATTATTATTTTTTTAATTTTTAAAATTGTATTGGGGACGCAAAATGATTGGCTACACAGGACCAAGACACTATATAGGGTCTCGGTTGTATCTAACTAACGCTTTTGCATGAGTCTCATATTAAAGAAACTAAAACCATGTATGTACTATGTAGTTCTAGTCACGTGATTATTAGGTATCGAGACTTGAAGAATGGTTTAAGACATGTGCCTAGGTCAATCCCTTGTCTTTATGAGGATTTCATTTTTGTTTCTTATAATTAATTTGCGCATGTTGTTTCTCGAACTTACTATAATGAATTAAGACTAGTGTGAGTCTTGATTGAGACAATTGAAGAATGCCTTGTTTCGAGAATAAGAACATCACGTTGATTTTGATGGAATCCTAGATTGAGTGACACAATCCGTTGTCTTTAATCGGACGATTTGTGTGAAATGTGGGTGGAGTGCTCATGTTTTTTAACTAGATCTAAGTGAATGGATCAATGCAATTTGGGAAACTGGATGACGGGGTTCGTGTGACAAAATGAGAAATTGATTGAGTTCCTTGATCATCGAGGTGCCCTTAGAAAAAGCCGAGGTGCCTATTGCCGTACTCTTGATTTATTGTTTGTACGTTAGAGTACATTTCTGATGGCCATCAATATAGATAAATGAAAAAGAAAATTAAAAGTGGATGAGTGAATAAATGTGGGCTCCTTTAATTAATAATGGTTTGGTTTAACTAGTAATAAGTTTCTCTTGGATGAAGATCTAATTACAACAAACTTTAATTTGGCCATTAATTAGATTCGTGTTTCCTAATAAATGGCTCTTAGTCCCAGGTTGGATTCCCTGCTATGTGTAAATTTTCAGGGGCCACTAGGGCTTTCTCAGGCTGCTAAGTACCTAGACTACGTAGGACTAGTCAGGTTTGCCTAGATACCACGAATAAAAAAGGCTCTTAGAGAATAAAAGGGCTTGAGACCCTTACGATTTAATCGTAAAAGCTTATGTAAGTTAAATTGAGAGTTGGTAAGGTTTAAATTATTTTAAAACTATATATACTAGAGAGGGGCGTGTGTAAAATGAAACATTTTGTCATGCCCAAAATTTTAACTGTGTTATTAGCTTTACACAGGCTCTACGACCCGTACTGTGGGACCCACACCGCGCTACGTCCGTTTACCGAGGCAAGGGCCGATGTACATTTTATATTTGTGTGACGTATGCCTAGTGTACTGTATATGTGTAGACTACTAAGTCATTTACGAGTATGCAGATATCGAGACGAGCGGGGACGCCCCTCGAGTAGCGTGCTGACGTGGGCCCGAGGTAGCAGCTCATGGGGTAAGATTAATTAATTTACATTAAATGTAATTTAATGATTTGCTTAATAAGTGGCTATATTAGTTGTAATGTGTTCACATTAAATCAATATGCAATGACTTATAGTTTGCAAAATAAATCAAGATGCATTGGATTTGCATCGAGATACGCATTTCACGAAACTCGAGGAATATTTGGTCAAAGGCGGTGGGAACAAAGGATAAGGATTGGGTTGCCTCGAGATTCATGTTGCGCGAGTCTCGAGGAACTAAATATCTTATCCCTTTTGCTTTCAAGTCTGTTGAAATAAAAAAAAACAATGAACCAGAGAGAGAGGAAGAAAATCGAGAGGAGGAGAGAAATAAGAAGAAAAAGAGATGAGGAAAAGGAGAGAGATCGAGCTCGAGCAAGGAGTGTGAATTTCTCTTGTTGATTGTGTCGTTTGTTGTTATTGTTGCGTCGGTGGTTGTTAGTGTTCGGGTGGCGAACTTGGACGAGCTGCCATGACAGTTCGTCGAGCTCGATGAAGGCATGGGAGTAGTCTCCCCTGCATGCGAACTCCACCTAGGGTTGGGGATGGAAACCCAACCCCAGCAAAGAAGAAATAAAAAAAAATGAAACATAGCATCGAATCTGTTTCAACGAAGAAGAAGAAATCGAGTCGGGCCGACCAGGACCGGGAGTGGGCCGGCCGGGTCGTACTCGACACGACTGGGAACGGGTCGACCGACCCGGATCATGGATCGGGTCGGGTTGACCCGGACCCACTAAAATAATAATAATAAAATAATATATATTTAATTAGTTAAATAAATTAAATTGATTTTAATAAATAAATCCCAGAAAATAAAGAAAAATATGGAAAAAATCTAGAAAAATTCCAAAAAATAGGGAAAAACATATTTGTGACCGAATCAATAGAAATTCGAGATTTCCATAAAAAGTGACGAATTCAGAAGTCGTTCGAGATTTTACATAGGGGTTTACTCGAAAAACGTGAAATGGGTTGAATGGCGAAAATAAATAAGAAAAGTGTTTCGAAATTTGTCTCGACTTTGATTTGACCTAAGTGAGACATTATTGAATGTTAGGGAATTACGGGGAACTCAAGTGTTTGGGCACGCACTTCGATTCGTCGAGGAATCGGCTAGACTAGGATAAACGTGTGACTAGTAAGTACAACTGTTATAATTTTATATTTCATTTCATTCAATCTTATTGATTTATTGGTCTATTGGTAGACATTACTACTTGTCATATCACATCATGTTGTTCTTGTATCTATTCATGGATGAATATTGTGACATGATGCATTGTGAATTATTTCATTGCCTCTAATTCCTACACTTGATGTCGTTCTTGAATACAATTTATGAAAAGCATGCTAATGGACTACTTTGAATTAAAATAGACTTGTATTGATTTCCTTTGGGCTTTGCAGCCTAACTTGCCTTGGTAATCCTAGAACTTTGAAATTATTTGTCTTTGAAATTAAAGTTGAGATTATCTAGTGTCCATTGCACGAGAGATGCGCGGTTCACAGGGACATGGGTCTATCGGGGTTTCGACACTCGCCACTACACTTGCGCGACTCACGAGTTATGGGGCTCGGGGTGGTCGACAAGCATGAGATTGATGTTCTAAAGCGTAGAGCGCAGCTCCGCTAATTGTGTGAGATATGTTGAGCGCAGCTCCATATCATAGTGGGAAAATGTAGGTGATAGGTCTCATCGCCGACCTGATGTAGATCATCTCGACTTAACCTGTGTTTGTCTCTGTATCTTTAACGGTGGTATTTACTTGCATTACTTGTTTCAACAATTTATTTTGCTCATTTATGCTTTTAAATACCATTCGTTCTTTTGGAAATGTGATATGAAATTCTCCAATTAATACTTAAATATCACTATACTCACCGTCTAGTTTGTGACGGTGGGTGTAGGTCTATCGAGCGGTAGTAGATAGGAGAAGGAGAAGATCGGCGACTTCCTCTGAGCAGATCGATGACTCTCCTTACTCATTTTGTACGTTTCGACTTTCGTTGTATTATGATTGATTATGTCATTTTGGGTTATACATTGGGTTGAGTGAATAATGTCATATTTATACATGCATGTGATGCTATTTTTTTCTGGTTTTTCACACTTAGGAATGTTTTAGAGAATTAATGCTTCCGCTTAATATTTGAGATACCAATGCTTCCGCTTAACATTTGAAGTACCTATCCATTGGATTATATAACAATATATGGAGATTTGGAGGAAATAGGGACGAAAGGCTGACTAATACGTACTTAAGTCTTAGATCATGTGGATTAAGGCTTACGTACGGGATTAGGCCGGGCGATGCCCTGTTTAGAAGTAAGGCCGTCACACATTCATATTAATAAATTATTTATATATATATATGAAAGGCTTAATTAGTTTAAATATCACAATCTTTCATAACTTTTATTATTATATTCTAATCTTTCTAAATTATTTAATTTGTATCTTATAGCACTTTTTACTCAAAATTTGATGAAGCGACACCTAAATAATAAATTTAAAAGGGCACATCAATATCTAAAATAATAATAAAAAATTATTAGATTTATTATTTAAATTCATTGTTTAAGTGCTACATCTCGAAGTTCAAAAGTGACATAAAATACAAATCAATCAATTTATAAAGGTTGAAATATAATAATAAATTTTAAAAGTTTAGATATAATAACAAAAGTTGTAAAATGTTAGGATATTTAAACAAATTATGCCTATATGAAAATGATTTTAATGTTTCATTAAATTTGGACAATTCATTCTATTAATGGATGAGCCAATGAAAATCATTTCTTTGTTTTAAAGGAGATTATAAAGAATATAAATGTTTCCAAAAACACTAATTTTTATTTAACTCTTTCTTACTTTTTGAATTAATGAAAAAAATTGACTTAATAGGTCTTAAGAGGTTTTGGTGAGTGGCAACTCTTAACCCTAAATTTCTTTTTTTTGGATTATGTCTCGTGATTATATATCTAGAGTCAATGCCAATCTTCTTTTCGATTGGCGGTGATTCCAACCACTTATTTTTTGTGTTTGATTCATTCAATAAATTAACTATATATCTGTTCGGATCTGTAAAAATTGGTACCATTCTTGTTGTAGTACATCTCTCTCAATGCTTATTTGTTGATTTGTGCAGTTTTTGGATTGGTTATTTTCTTTAAGTTTATGTACTTAGTAGATGTTTTTAGAGAACAATCCCGATATATTATCACATTATTTCAATGTTACAGTCAGATTCACAACCAAACTCATGATAGATAGATACTCTTTTAAACAAATAGAATTATCAAATCATTGATGATTCTATGTCTGGTCCTGTATCGAGCCATATGCTAGAACATATTTGGCTTTTATAGAGGTTTTAAACCTCTATGAAAGACATTTCATATGGTTTTTGATCTCTATAAAAAGCATTATCTTTTAAGGTGTTATCATATCCTAAACTAATAAGATGACGATTATGAACCTCTATGAATTCTAGAGATTTAATAGGAGTTTCAAATTGCTACCAAAGACATTTTCCTTTTTATAAGGGTTTAGAACCCCTATCAAATCCCTTTTTATTTAAAAATATAAATTGCCGAATACCTGGGATTCACTAATTCACATTTAAAAGATAATATAGAATATAATTGTAGTAGCTCATAATTTACTTATAGTAAATTAATCCATAATCAGGGTTACTGACCCGAGACATGGATGGGAGCGGGTATATGGTCCGAATACTCAGTGTGAGGACCGAGCAATATAATATTTCTCGAGTGATGAATGCCTAGTGTAATGTATATATGTAGACTACTAAGTCACTCCTACCGATATATATATGTTAAGTCGTAAGTGGGGACGCGCCTCAAGATGCATGACGACGTGAGACTGAGGTAGAGAGTGATGTGGTAGGTAAGTTAATTTAAATTAGTGTAACTTAAATAGCAAAATCGATGTGGATATAGTTTGATTTACATTAAATGTAATCTAAGATAGCAAGTTAAAGCATTAGTCATTGATGTTTCTCGAGATATGTGTTGACACATCAAGAGACATTTGAGTTTCAATTGGTGTTAGTTAGATGGATTTAGTGGAGAGTTAGTAGAATTGTGTCAAGATATGAGCCATTAGATTAGTCATGAGATACGCGTACTTATTAAGATCAATGACTAGGAATCAACCTAATCATATATATAAGATTAAATGAGAGATCACCATGCAAACCATTTTGTAACCGCCAAAATTAATTAAAATTAATTAAATTAGGATTATAGTTAATCTTGAAGATTAACGATCGTAATTCGGGTATTACGTGAACAACTCGATTGACTCAGACATGAGAGCAGATGGAATATGTTATTTATGGATGATGGTTGCTTTATTTGCGGTGTTTAAAATAATTATTATTGTATTGCATCGCATGTGTGAACGTTATTATTGGGCAAGTTGGCGTAACGGGGAGTTACCTTGGGAAGCATGTCAACGCAAGAATCAGGTAGGAGTGATCCGAGGATGTTAGAATAGGCTGAGAACTAGAGTATGATATCTAATTAAACCACTGACTAAGTTATATAATTAAATAAAATGAAATATGACGCACCTCGATATGCATGTCGAGGCGTAGGCACCGAGTGTCGAGTAATCGGGGATTGGTGGGACCACTAAGTTATCAATATGTATGTCTAAGAACACCAAATATTAGTATGAATGGGCCTAAGTTGGTTAAATTAGATCAAATAATATAAGGCTTATAGTTTAGAATGATTAATCTAGGACCCTAGATGTTCATCTAGATGATCCTATATGATGATTCTTTGGCTAGATGTGTACAAATGTGTGTGCCGCTGAAGTGTGTGACTTAGCTAATGAGGATCCGTGGATTTTTCTAGAGATAGGTCTACACATTTAGATCAAGGGCTAAAATATAATTTACACATAGCATAAAATGGGGACTTAGTTGGTTCTCGATTCAAAATCAATATGCACAACCTCAGAATTTCAGCAACACTAGAGAGAATTAGGAGCTAAAGATTGTGATTTGAGAAACTTTAGAAATCCAAGGTTTCATCAATAAGGTAATCAATGTCTCCATCTTTTTCAAGCTTATACTCCATTAAAATGGTCAAATGAAGCTTTAATTTGGGGATTTATGGCCAAAACAAATTTGAAGTATTAACTCATTGTTCTTAGGCATTCCTATTTGTTTTTCAATTCATTTGGACAACCTAATTGTGTCTTTAAAACCGATTTTCATGAAAATGGTGTTATTGATGAAAATTGGTTAATACATGCTTTAAATCTTAAAATTGATGTAAAATCTTGTGTGATTGTTGTTGCTGGCTATTTTTGTTGGTTTAGGATTCCCCTAAGAGGAGAAGATAGGCTCGTCAGCTTGGATGAATGTGATGGGGGAAGAAATCACAGGATTCCCGAAACAAAAATTATGAGTTTGACATAATTAGCGCTCTAATGTCTTAGTGCAATAACTACCCTGCAGAAAATTCAAGAAAAATGTACTTTAATAACGTAGTTTACAAAAATCCATTT
Organism: Stephania yunnanensis; assembly: GCA_039657365.1. Classification (NCBI taxonomy): domain Eukaryota; kingdom Viridiplantae; phylum Streptophyta; class Magnoliopsida; order Ranunculales; family Menispermaceae; genus Stephania; species Stephania yunnanensis. Next base: position 49,601,036 of record CM077587.1, on the reverse strand, counting down.
TCGACACAAAGATTTTATGTTTTAAGGGTTTTAATGCTATTTGAAGGAATTTAAATGAGTAAATAATAATTTAATAATTCTTAGGATTTGTATCGAATTTGGTTTAGGACTTAAAAACACTAATCTAATCTAAAACCACTACAATTTATTATAAAACACATAATTGACTTCAGGGGAATGAGGGATCGTAGTTTGGGTATCGAAAGATAGTCGAGGTCAGATTTGGGAGTTTAGGAAAGTCGGAGCACATATTGAGGTGCGTAAACCCATTGGAACACCTTATATAATTCATGGTATTGTTTTATCAATATCGGATGAAATGCGTGACTGCTGGTGGGCACTTATGGGTTCTCCACTTCTATTTCGATTTGCATATATATTGGTTGTGGCTAAATCACTTGCACGGGTTACTTGTGTTTAGTGCTCGTGTCGACGGTAGTAGAATATATCTACGACCGTCAGGAGAGATGGAAGGTGTTCCATTGACTTGTAATAGCGTTTGGAGGGATTCATCCGTTAACTATAGTTGGGGTTTAGTCACAATAAGCTTGTAAGTATATACGTGGTTCCTATCCTATGCTATCAATTATTGGCTGGTTTAGGTCAAAGATTTCTCGTGATTATATGGTTGTTTATTTATTAATGTTTTATTTCCGATCCTGTTTATTTAGTATGTTTTGTTTATTAATCGCTATTGTTTTTGTTTGTCGTACGTCGCCTACATTCACGGGAGTATGACTTACTATTGCCATAAGTCATATTCGCATGTCTCATAGTTCATGAATATTGTGTGGGCTTCTCTAAGGGTTTTAGTCACTGGACTCGTCAGCTGTATTTGTCGGGTGACCGAGTATAGATCATTCGACGAACAAAGGCAATGACAAGAAGGTATTTGGTTGATTACCTTTGAGATAGTGACACCAACTCATGTTTGACTATAATATGCATATATATTTACATTTATGTTGGGTTATAGGGACTACAAAACATTGAATACATGTATATGGATCTCGCGTTGTATTTGTTTCGCTTTTGTTATATATTTAGTATCCTTTTTGTCGGGTTCCTACTACTTAGGATTGTTTAATATTGCATAATCTATTCACTTAAAGACTTCCGCTGTAAAATTGCAATATAAGTTGATAAATTGACTAGCTGGCTAATTAAATCATTAATATTTATATGAAGATTAATTAGCTAAGCTAGGGTTTAATGAAAAACGTGTAAGTAACCCGTTAGGTCGCGGGGCGTCATAGGTAAGCAGGCCGCTATGTGGTGAGGCTTGGTGACGTGTGACGCGACGTAGCGGGTCCCACGACAGCCTCGGGGTTTGGGGCCGCCACAGTTTGGTATCAGAGCAAGGTTCGATGGAGCCTTAGGAATAGTTTAAAGAAAAGAGAATAAAACTTAAGCAAACAAATCTTATATGTGGAAACCCGAAGACCCTCACGCAGAATCCTAGTTGGGAAGCAAACTTGAGTCGGGAAGCGATAAGGCTCATATACGTGTTATATTTTTGATTGTATATATTATATACACGTATAAGAAGATGATTAGACACGCGTTATTTTGATCAAGATAAACGTACGATAAGATCTTACCAAATGTTTGGACAATTACGCGACAAGTTTCTTCAAGTGGGTTTTGACATACAAGAGTATTTTGACTTGTGCAATGAAATACTCACCTTAACAAAGCGTTGCCGACTGAATGGTGTACGAGGACTGAATGTGGATAAATGTCTCTCAGCGTTACTTTCTATATTACTATACTCTACCGCCATTTTTTAACGGTGGGTGCAGATACTTCGAGTAACAGACTAGGGAAGGAGAGAATCGATGAGTAGTTCTGAGCCGTCGACGAATAGTTTTTGCTACTTTGGTAGGTGATCATTTTGTGTATCTATTATTTACATCTTTTGTATTACTTTGGGTTGTGTATTGGGTTGAGAGACTAGACTTGCTTACTATTACGTGTGTTACTTTGGTGGGTTTATATAATTGTCTATTTAGCTAGTTTCCACAGTAGGTGTTTTATAATTGCTTTCGCTAATTTTATTAAATATCCCGCTGATAATTAAGGTAATGATAACGATCTCTTAATTAACACTGATGATAATGAAATGAATAGTAACTATGTTGAGTGTGTGAAACGAGGTGAATAAAATATAAATGCTGATTAATACGTTGTTAAGTCCTATGTGACATGGGTTAAGGCGTAATGACGGGATTAAGTCAGGTGATCCGTCACAATAACTCAGTTATCAAAGTTGAAAATTTAACAAAATCCAAAACAACAACTAAATCTAACAAAACAGATGAACATACACAAATTTATTGTTTAGTAATTTTCACATACCAACACAACATTAAGCTGATTCAATCTTCTTGTGTAGCAGCACACTTCTATACTCCTCTCTTGGCACACAATCGGACCCCTCGATAACTTCATCAGCCCGTTAAACATTCATCGTCCACCACTTTTTCCATCAAACTTTTGAAGATTTCTAATTCAATACAAGACTCCCTTAATTCTTGCCTGCAAAAAAAAAATATAGCTTACTAGATCAACTCATTGTTACCGAAAAATGGTGTCAATCTTAATTATAAAAAGAGTGTCGATCTTAATTAGCATTTCAATATCTAAATACACCTTATGGTGGAGAATTGGGACTTGCATAAGATCTATCATTATAAGCATGTAAGGCGGATGGTGCCTGCATTATTCAAAATACATGATCTCAGTCAATTTATGTCACTTGTTGGGGGAATGAAAGGAAAATGTAGAGGCAACATGCATGTTATAGCTTACAAACGCTGCTGTATTTGGCAAATGTTTGAATGAAGAAGCGTTGCCAGAAGATTCAGAGTTTGCCTGCACAAGTAAAAGCAAGAGAGATTTATGACAATCGAATTTTAGCTATTTACTAGTTATATAGTTTCCTCATTGATTCCCCTTTCACACAATCGATTTTGGTATGCCCCCGAAAAGTTTAACGAATAAATTATCCATACCGATGCAACTTCATGGTGGAGCCATGACAATATACTACATGTATAAATTCTACAATAACTAACAGTGTAATAAAATATTTTTCAATGTTTCACCTGTCTTCTGGGTGCCAACCAATTTATGTGCCTGATCTATTAGAGTTTTCATGGTTAAACAAAAACATGAAATAGATCTAGCACTTGTTTTCGTCTAGTCCACAAGAGAAGTAAAAAAAAACTCCCTCGTACTTGAAGGAAATGAGGCATTGGCAGTTTGTTGTTGATTTGCAAGTGCATAGAAGTAAAACTTCACCAATTTTCAAATAACAAAACCTCAATGTTGATCCAAATTAAACATATGGTAGAGCAATGATAGAAAAGTGAAGAAGGCTTGATTCAAAAAATAGGCATCTTAGAATATTTATCAACTAGTATAGCAACTAAAGAATCTATCTTTAACTCCATGAATAAGTAGTTTTCCCTTTTAATCCAATCCCCCCAGTGTTGGCAGACCCAGATGAACTATATGTACTCTGCATCAACAACCCCTACATTCTTTGTTCGATCACCCTATCAAATTTATAATTCACACATCAACTCCAGTGGCAAGCCAATGATTAACAAGATAAATTAATGTCTAAGGCATTGAGATTTACCTATGCACAGTAGCCCAGCTATATATATCCATAGTCCATGCATGAATTGAGTCATTTTGTTAAAAACAAAGAGAAACCATTATCAAAATCAGTATAAATGTAAGCCATCAGCGATTCAATGAAGTTAACTCTTATCATTAACAAATGGAGGTATACTTTCATCTTCTTCTCCCAATCCAGGAACTTCATCATCATCATCTTGAACCTTCAGGAAATCATGGAGAGTAATCAATGAACACTTGAAACAATGCAAGCATTCAAAAAGTTCAGTAAAGTTATTAAAAGGGTAGGCTACAAATTTTTCAAACAAATTTTAAAAATACAAATTAGTTTGCAATACAAAAAATAATAGACATACTAATGAGGCTTGGGCTTTCAAATCCTCAAAATCAAAATCCCACGCGCTAACACCTCGTTTGTACCGGCTCTAATAGAGAAAGCGCGAAGGGAGGAATGGTATGAGAAAAAGAAAGATAGTAGTAAACATTAAGCATTCCATCTGTTGTTATAGAAAGACTCGTCCTATTATTCTTCAATATTTATGCTTAATGTAGAAGTGCAATAAGAATTTTTCAACTTATGAGATAAAAACTCAACACATGTGGATTATAAGGTGGGTTAAATGTTGAAAAGTATATTTTGTGAATATTCAGTGACCAATTAGGCGAAAACAATTATGATACAATGCTAACTGGCATTGTAGCTTCATCGGCTCGGGCTGATCCACCTAATGACACGACAGATCCAGTTACTAGAGAAGCCCATGGTAACTCCAGGTCCAGAAGAACCATTAACAGCCCAAGTTGGTTAACGGGTTTCACTCACTGAATGGTGGGCCGTAACAAACACTACACCTCAATTTAAGTTGTTATCCAGGTGACCATCACGGCTGTAGATGATGTGTCCTTGGACTATTTTACCCCTTTAGGGTTTTTGATATATTTAAACCACTTTTGGACGCTTGGAATGCAAGAAAAAAGCTATCCATTTGTACTTTTCCTTCCTTACTGCTCAATCTCCGATCATCTAGGGTTTAATCTAAAACCCTAGGTGATCACACCTTATCAATTGGTGCTTTAATTCCGGAACTATGGGTCCAAGCCATGATAACAAACTGGAGTCTCGCCATGAGACAATTTCAGTAGCCATTACTTGAGATTCGATCTCAAATCGCATTGCATCTTCCTTAATAACACTTACTGACGCAACGGATATCTTCTAAACCAGTTGAACGAATCCACAAACAACTCGATCTAGGTCAGAACTTAAGCCAAAGTTCGAAAATTCTTTTATTTCAGTCAAAACTACGAATTACACCTAATAGATCGCTTAAATAGCAAAACCCTAAAACTTTCCAAAATAGTAAAAAGTCCAAAAAGCTCTAAATTGAAAACTAGACGAAAAATAGAAACAAATGCAGCAAACGACAATAAAAACGGAAATTCCTAATGAAAGTTATATGTGAAACAAAACTTTCATAAAATAGCAAAATTGCCGTTTCGGAGGGCGAAACGATGGAATTTCGCCGAACAACGTTGTAGTCACCCAATAAACCCATGCCCCCAAAACGCCAAAACTAAAACGCCCAAACTTCGCCATTTGCAGAAATTACTAAAATGCCATCCTGTCATATCTTTCCATCATATTTTTCCAAGAATTTACAAGCTAATTCTTGGACTTCATCATTCTCCCCATGGTGGACAGAATTCGCCCTCGAATTGTCATCACCAGACGTATCCCTATAATAGGGAACAAGATGTTTGACATTAAATACATCAGCCGTGATGTGACTTGGCAACTTTAGTTTGTAAGCATTAGGATTAATATTCTCAAGAACCTCCACAGGACCAATCTTCCGAACTGACAATTTGTTGTAATCACCCACAGAGAATCGGTATTTAGTGAGAACTGCCCACACAAAGTCACCCACTTCAAACTCCACGTGACGCTTCTTTCGATCTGCATATTGTTTGTACATGTCAGCAGCTTTCTGCAAGTTATCTTTGACAGATTGATGAATCTCTTGCAGCCCACTAACAAAGTCTTCTGCATTGCCATGCCATCTAGTCTTACTTGGCACTGGTAACATATCAAGAGGACCTCGAGGTAGTACTGAATACACAACCTGAAAAGGACTAAACCCGGTACTTCGATTAACAGCATGGTTGTGCGCAAATTCTGCCTGGCTCAACTTGAAGTCCCAACTCCTGACATTCTCACCCACCAAGCTCCTCAAAAGATTGCCTAACAAACGGTTGACAACTTCAGTCTACCCATCTGTTTGCGGATGATAAGCACTGCTAAATTTCAGCTGCGTGTTCACCATAGCCCACAAACTGCGCCAAAAATGGTTGAGGAATCTGGTGTCCCGATTTGAAACAATCGAGGTAGGAAGGCCATGCAATCTATACACCTCCCGAAAGAACAGTCGAGCCACTTTTACAGCATCTGTGGTCTTCTTGCATGGGATAAAGTGAACCATCTTGGAAAAACGGTCAACCACCACAAAAATAGAGTCATTACCTCGCTGTGTTCTAGGCAACCCCAGCACGAAATCCATGCTAATATCAACCCATGGCTATTTTGGAATGGGCAAAGGCATATATATACCGACATTAGTTGCTGTACCTTTCGAAAGCTGGCAAGTCTCGCACTGCTGTACATATCTGTCCACTTCCTTGCGAATGGTAGGCCAAAAGTAAGAGGCCTACACTAGTTGCAAAGTGCGATCACGCCCAACATGTCCCTCTCCATGTAACTTTCTAATAATCAGCAATCTCAAGCTGCAATTAGGAATGCAAAACTGGTTGCCCCGAAATAAGAAACCTTCCTGGAGTGTGTAATCAGTACGCTCCCCACTCCGCACCTCTCCACAATAGTAGCAAAGAAAACAAATCAGAGAAGTAGGAAAACCCAGGTACCTCAATGGTCATGCGGCTCAACAAACCTTTTCGTCTGCTCAGGGCATCGGCAACTCTGTTGGTCACACCAGACTTGTGTTTCACCACAAAAGTAAAGCGCTCCAAATAAGCCACCCAGGAAGCATGTCTGGCCGAGACCTTGTTCTGCCCATGTAAGTGCCGCAATGCCTCATGGTCTGTAAACAACACGAACTCTCTGTGAAAACGATAATGCCGCCAATGCTTCACGGCTTGTACCACTGCATAGAACTCCACATCATATGTGCTATACCTCAACTTCGCCCCAGACAGCTTCTCACTAAAATAGGCAACATGCCTATTATTCTGACTCAAGACAGCTCCAATGCCTACCTTGGATGCATCACTATATGTAACTCAAATGGTAGGTGAAAATCTGGCAACACCGGAATGGGTGCAGTGGTTAATCGCACCTTGATCAGTTGGAATGCTTCATCTGCCTCGTTGCTCCACCCAAACTTCACGCCCGTCATACAGTCTGTAATTGGGGCCATGATACTGCTGAAGTGTGGAATGAACCGCCTGTAGAATGAAGCCAACCCGTGAAAGCTGCGAACCTCCGTGACTGTGGAGGTTCTAGGCCAAGTGCGGATGGCTTCTACGTTAGAGTCATCAACCTGCAACCTTTTTCCGGAAAATGACATAGCCTAAGAAAAGGACATTCGGTGTCAAAAATGAGCACTTCTTCATCGCAACATAAAACTTCTCCCTTCGCAAGATAGTCAGAACATCTCGCACGTGCTGGAAGTGTTCCTCCTCGTTAGTACTGTATATCAATATATCATCAAAATATACCACAACACACTTGCCTATCAAAGGTCTCAAGCTCTGATTCATGACTCTCACGAAGGTGCAAGGTGTGTTTGACAGCCCAAACGGCATGACTAACCACTCATACGGCCCCTCCCTAGTTTTAAAAGCAGTCTTCCACTCATCCCCAACTCTAATGCGAATCCGGTGGTACCCACTCTTCAAATCCAGTTTTGTAAAAAATTTTGCTCCACTCAATTGGTCAAGTAAATCATCCAAGCGAGGGATAGGAAAGTGATACCTGACAATAATCTTGTTGATTGCTCTACTGTCCACACACATCCGCCAGGAGTCATCTTTCTTTGGTGTAAGGAGGGTTGGTACTGCACAGGGACTCAGACTTTCACGGATGAATCCCTTCGCCAATAACTCTTCAACCTGTCTCCGCAACTCCTCATGCTCACTGGGACTCATTCGGTAGTGTGGTCTATTAGGTAGTGACGCACCAGGTTCAAGGTCAATCTGATGCTGGATATCACGCAATAGTGGCAGTCCTTATGGCATCTCATCGGGAAAACATCACAAAACTCCTTCACAATAGGAATTGCATCTTCAGGAACATCAACATCTCTATCTACCTCATTTCCCATCAAGATGTAAACGACCTCAGAATCCTGTAATTCATCTTTAAATCTTGCCAAAGACAGCAAGTTACTAGATTCTTTAGTAGGCTTAACTTCCTCCGGGTCCTTGGCGGGTACTAGCACAATCTTCACTCCCTTGAACAAAAGGGTGTATTTATTGGTCCTGCCATCATGCACAACTCCCCTATCAAACTGCCAAGGACTTCTCAGTAACAAGTGGCAAGCATCCATAGCCACAACATCACACCAGACTGAATCCTTGTAGTTAGCACCAATAGAAAAAGTCGCCAAGGCGCGCTTCGACACCTTCACCTCACCACCCTTCTTCAGCCAAGCTAGCTTGTAGGGCATGGGGTGTTGTTCAGTTGCAATGCCCAACTTTTGAACCGCTTCAACTGAGACGATATTCTCGCAACTGCCTGCATCAATAATGAACCTGCACACCTTGCCTAAAATGGTACACTTGGATTGAAAGATGTTATTCCGCAGCCACTCATCATCGCCGACAAACTCTCAGGAGTCATACAAGAACGCCTTACAACTAAGGCAAGTACCCACATCTCCAAATCCACGACCTCCTCTTCGTGTTGTCAGAAGTATCAAACGCTGGTTTTGCAGTGATGTTGGTCTCTTCCCCTTCGTCTTCCTCTTCGTTCTCAATAAAGAGAGCCTTCTTCCCTTTACATTCTGACTTCCTGTGACCAACTTCGCCACAACCGAAGCATTTAATCCCACTAGTGCTAGGTCTGTTTGTGCGACTAGTAGGGTTAATTGCAGCGATATTACCTCTAGTATTGGCTGTCCCAACACTAACATTACTGGAAGCATTACTCACACTCCGACGCTATTGTTTCTCCACCAACAATGCTCGCTGGTGCGCTGCAGATAAGGAACCCGGATCAAACATGTTAACGACCTCTTGGATCTGCACCCTCAGTCTACCAATATACCGTGCCACTAATTGGTCGTTAGTCTCCTACAGTTCGTTTCTAGCGACTAACTGATAAAACTCAGTAATGTAATCATCTACTGACTTTGCCCCCTTGTCTCAGATTCTGCAACCTCTAATACATAAGGCGTTGGAAATTGTAAGGCAAGAACTCAGCCCGTAAGTGCTTTTTCATCTTCTCCCACGAGGTGATCTTCGCATTTCCATTCCTATTCCGCATCAACTTCTATTGTTGCCACCAAGTGCGTGGCCCTGTTGGAATCTGTCGCAACTGATTTGCACACGCTTGTCTTCGGGCACACCTTTGAATTCTATGACTTCTTCAACCGACGCCGACCAGTCCCAAGAATTATTCCGGTTGAAGGGTGTCATGGAATTCTCGGGACCTCCGTCTTCATCCTGAGACTCCCACCGCTGCGATCATCCTCAATCGCACGCGGCTCGTAGCGCCTCTCGGTGCCTCAACATACTCATCCTCCCCTTCGGTAGAAGAATCTCCTAATGGTTCATCACCAACAGGTTTCCTTCGATTGTTACGGATACGATTCATATTCTGACCCAACAACTGATCGATTCTGGCAGTTAATTGTTCTACCACCGCGCCCATGCGTTGGTCAATCAATTGGCCAATTTTTCGATTCAGATTGTCACGGTCATACACCTCCTCGATACGCTGCTGGTTCCTCTTCGGCAACATGATTTCTCCAATTACGCTGAAGTAGGCTCTGATACCAACTGACGCAACGAAGATCTTTTAAACCAGTTGAACGAATCCACGAACAACTCGATCTAGGTCAGAACTTAAGCCAAAGTTCGAAAATTCTTTTATTTAAGCCAAAACTACGAATTACACCCAATAGATCGCTTAAATAGTGAAACCCTAAAATTTGCCAAAAATAGTAAAAAGTCCAAAAAGCCTTAAACTGAAAACTAGACGAAAAATAGAAACAAATGCCACAAACGGAAATAAAAATGGAAAGTCCTAATGAAAGTTATAAGCGAAACAAAACTTTCCTAAAATAGCAAAATGACCGTTTCAGAGGGCGAAACGATGGAATTTCGCCGAAAAACGTCGTAGTCACGGCGTAGCCGTGAGTTGTGATCTCCACGCCATTTCCAATAAACCCATGCCCGGAACGCCAAAACTCAAACGCCCAAATTTCGCCATTTGCGAAAATTACTAAAATGTCATCCTGTCATATCTTTCCATCATATTTTTCCAAGAATTTACAGGCTAATTCTTGGACTTCATCACTTACTGTCCAACTTCTTCAGAAATGCCTCATCAATGATACCACCTACACAAGACCCACCCGTTCACGCCCTCAAACTACCTAAGGTATATCTTTCTCCTTTTGATGGGTCCAACCCTATCAATTGGATATACTATGCGGAGCAGTATTTCACATGGTACCATATCCAACTAGAGCAATTATTATCGATGGCTGCCTTCTTTATGCAAGGGGAAACCTTAAGTTGGTATGTCTCAATGGATGCACAAAAACAACTAACTCTACACTTAGGGAAACTTCACACGGTCTCTCAAGTTACGTTTCGGTACTTCGACCTACGAAAACCATTAGGTGGCCTTGTTAAACTGCGGTAAACAGGCACTTTAAAGACTACATATTTGACCTTGAGAAACTCAGTAACCGAATCATCGGTCTTCCACCATAGTTCACACTATCTTCATATCTTGTTTTCTCTCCAGGCTCAAACTTGAATTCCAACGAGAGTTGGCTATTATGCGGCCCCAATCTGTAATGACTCATTACCTTAAGCAGGAGATTAGAGTTAATCCAAATTTTAATTAAATCGAGTTAGGCTCGTGGTTAAGTCCAGTTTATCTGGAATAACGTGTGCATGGATTTACGTGCCATTTGATGTTTGTTTGATGTGTTTTAGTATTTATTGAAATTATTGAATTTATTGGCTTATAATTGAATAATTGAAAAATTAGTGGCACGCCTAATACCGTGTGTGGGTAAAAGGTGATGCACATGAGTCATGGGCATGCGCGCTCGACTGTACTCATTGGCATGCAGTGAAATTATAAACGCATGAATATATATGTGTATATATATTTATATATAATTGTATATATAAATATATATTGAAAATAAATAAATAATTAATAATTGGTGGGCTCCTAGTGATACGTGGGGTCGAGGGTGACACGCATGGGACATACAATCGCGTGCACACTCGACAGTCGTCGTTGGCACGCATGACAAGTTTTTGGGCGTGAAAATACATAGGAGAATATATATTTGTATATATATGGTTATATTTAAATATATAAATAAATCTTAAAGTTTAAATCAAATTAAAACATACATTGGATTCGTCTTGAGATACGTGTTATGGTTGAGTCGAGGAAGTGAGTGTTGAATGTATGTTTGATTTGAAGGAATTATTCACGTCTCGAGATGCATGCAATCACATATAAAGAATAATCAATTTATATGGTAGGCAGAAGTTTTTACAAAAGTACAAAAGTTTGTAGTTTTAAAGAGGGAAGTACGTGTGGGAATTTTTTTTCCCCATAGTAGGCAATATCGCCTAATGAATAGGCGCTATTGCTGATGTGGCATGGCCACGCGGACATCAAGGGCTGGCCAGTCCACGTGGAGTGCCAAATGCAATAGCGCCTTCGAAGAAGGCGCTATTGCATTTGGAACCTGTCCACGTGGATCCACGTGGACAGGTTTGGGGACGTGGTTTGGGGGGATGTGCTGATAGCGCCTTTTGAGAAGGCGCTATCAGCGCATCCCCATCATCTCCTTCCCGAAACCGACGCAAAGAATATTCTCTGGGTCGGTTTCGGTAGGGATGCAGGGGTAGGGGCGGTAGGGATCACGGGATAATAATCCCGTGACCAAGGAGGTAAGGAGGTTGGTGTATATAAGGAGGGGAGGGGAGGAGCTCGGTGGAGAAAGACGGAGAACGGGAGGAAGGAGTGACCACGGCGGCAAGTAAGGAGGAGCGGCGGCACCGGATGCGGGAACGCAGATGAGGTACCAACGGCGGAGGAAGGAGGACGAGCAGCTGAGCAGGGAGGAGAGCGGACCTGCGGCAGGGGAGCACGGAGCAGAGCAGGGAGGTCCGCGGTAGGGGAGCACGGAGGAGTGGCAGCTGATCAGGGAGGAGGCGTTATTGTGGGCGGGAGCGCGGAGGCAATGGGGGCACCAGACATCTCAGCGGAGGAGAAGGAGGAGGTCCGGTGAAGGAGGATGAGGTATTTCTAATTTTGTTTAGGTATGTTTATTAATCGTTTTTAGGTAGTTTGTTTAGTTAGTTAAGTTAGTTTAGTTTTGTTAGTTTGTTTAGTTAGTTAGGTTAGGTTAGTTTAGTTAGTTTGTTTAGTTTAGGTATTTAGGTTAGTTAAGGTTTGGTAATTTAGTTTGGTTAGTTTAGTTTAGTTTAGTTAGTTTGTTTAGTGAGTTAAGTCAATTAAGTTAGTTTATATTTGGTCTTTAGGTTAGTTAGTTAGTTAAAGTACTTTGTTTAGTTTATTAAGATGGTTAAGTTTGTTGAGGTTCGTTTGTTTATTAATTGTTTTTAGGTTAGTTTATTTAGTTAGTTATGTTTGTTTAATTTAGTTAGTTTGTTTAGTTTAGGTATTTAGGTTAGTTAATGTTACTTAGGTAGTTGAGGTATTTAGGTTAGTTTAAATTTATGTATTAGTTTGGTTAGTTTAGTTTAGGTAGTTGATGTATTTAGGTTAGTTTATTTAGTTAGTTTTGTTAATGTAGTTTGTTTAGTTATCACAATGTTGCAAGATATGTTTGCCAAATTTGTTTAGGTTAGTATAGTTTAGGTTGTTAATATATAGTGACATAGGTATGTCTAAGTTAGTTTAGTTACTTTGTTTAAGTTACATATGTATGTCTAAGTTAGTTTAGTTACTTTGTTTAAGTTAGTTTAGTTAGTTTGTTTAGGTTAGTTTAAGTTTATGTATTAGTTTGGTTAGTTTAGTTTAGGTAGTTGAGGTATTTAGGTTAGTTTAGGTAAGTTAGTTTAGTTAATGTAGTTTGTTCATTCAGTTAGTTTTTTTAAGTTAGTTTAGTTAGTTTGTTTAAGTTAGTTTAAGTTTATGTATTAGTTTGGTTAGCCTAGTTTAGGTAGTCGAGGTATTTACTTAATGTAGTTTGTTTAGTTATATGCGCACGTTTCAAGATATGTTTGCCAAATTTGTTTAGGTTAGTATAGTTTAGGTTGTTTAGGTTGTTAATATATAGTGACATAGGTGTTTTTCATTCGCAAATCAATATTGAATCGCAATTAGACCTACCTCCAACACACAAAACTGCACAAACATATATGTTATATTTTATGTTAACGAAAGCCTCAAAATTTATGAAACCATATATATAGTAGACTAAGCTCATTTAGACTTTGAATTCGTTGCGATCCACTAAACTTTCATGAACACATCTACAATTTTTTTGTTTTTTTTTTTTTTTTTGGATATGTTTACATTTTATTAGGTTATTTTAGGTTGCGTTTGGTTCACATAGTTTGGTCAATTTATTTTAGATTAGGTTACGTTAGTTAATTAACTTACTTGAGGTTAGTTTTCATTTATTATTTGGGTACACGTTTACTTATAGTCGATTTATTATACTCTTTGTGTTCTAAACTAACGAAAATACAATGTTATTGCAGGAATATTACGTTGAAGAGGAAAAGCGGAGGAAACAAGTAAGTTCACTAATTTAGTATTTTCATAATTATTTATTTAGGATAGGTTATGATTTGCATGCTATATAGGGACATACGTATTGTGTTTATGAAGAATGGTTGATATGTTTACTTATTGAAAAGTGCTTTTCCACGTCATCGCCACCTCACCACGCCTTTTCAAAAGGCGTTATTGGTTTAATTTGATGTGGTGAGGTGGCGGTGAAGTGGCGATTACGTGGATGGCAAAATGTATTGATAGCGCCTTTTCAAAAGGCGCTATCAATACAAACCACCGCCACGTCAGCGCCACCTCACCGCGATCTAACCACCTTCGACTCAATAACGCCTTTTGAAAATGCGTTATTGCCTACTTTTGATATTTCAAAGTACACCACCCTATTTTGTGAAATAAATTGTAAATCTCCCTTACTTTTGGAAATACTCCTGGTAGGCATGTGTCAAAAACAAAATCACTTTAACAAGTGACACATTAATTCATGACTTTTGGATCTACCTCGAGATTTGTACATGCAATTCTTGATGAGGAAAAGTTATATTTATCCTAAAGAACTTAACCAACTCCTTCAACTTGATTTTTACTTGTAAAGAGAAAAAAATGAATAAGAGACTAAAATCAAAACAGAGAAGAGGAAGAGAGAAACTGGGAGAGAGAGGGTGAAAAGAACGAGAGAGAGGCGATGAAGTCGATGATGAAGGTGAGATGACTGATTGTTGTTGTTGGGTTCGTTGTTGTTGTTAGCAGTTCGTCCGAGGAGGGAGACGATGCAAGAGGTCGTCCCCCCTCCCATATTGAGTTGGGGTTGAAACCCAGTTCAATCGAAAAAAAAAAATAGAGCAGTTCGTTCTGCTCTGTTGGGAGAGGAAAAAGAAGGGCTGGGCCCTAAATCGGATCGACCTGGTTCAAGCCCAAACCCTAAACCAAAATAAATAAAAAAGAGAAAGGAATTAAATGCTAAAAAAATAGAAAAAACTCCACAAAGTTAAAGGAGAAATCCCAAAAAATTATATTTTGATAAAATAAATAGAAATTGACGAGTTTCTATTGAGAATTAAATATTTAGAGTTTTAAGCGAGACTTTATACCGGAGTTTGACATCGAAAAACATGAAATGGTCACATTGACCTAAAATTTGATAAATTGGTTCTGAATACGATTGAGACCGATTTAGGGGTTCTAAATAATAAATATTGAATATAAATTGATGACAATTGGTTTATTTTAGGTTCTTAGTCAACGAGGGAAGATTTACGGATTTTGGGAATCGCATAAATCGATAAAAGTTAGAAAAGCTCGGTACAGGTAAGTGAGACTTTTATTTTTATCAATTATGCAACGTAATTAGTATAATTAGTTCATATAGCATTATGGAATGGGAATGGGGCAATGTACTGTGACATGAACTGGTTTTTATGAAAAATTATTCGGAAAGAGGTACGACAGGCGAATCGAACTGGAGTGACGATGAAGGTAATTGGTAAGCTACTGACACCTTCTTTTCAGCTACATTGAGGTACTTGATTGTTGCTTTCCTATTATTTTATATAAAAAAATGAACTCGAAAAGGGATGCGACAGGAGAATCCGACTGAGGTTGACGACTGAGGTATTGAGAGGCCAACTAATACCCTTCCCTCATATTCGTGACACTAATCGATTGCTACTTTCTATTTAAGAGTGGGTAGCTACGCTACGCCTGGATACACCATAGAAATCACACGTCGGCCAACGTGTGAGTTTCTGTGGATCGTGAATCAAGGTAATGGGAGTTTACAACTCTTGTTTTTAATGCAAAAGAAAAAAAAAAAAAAAATACATGTCACGAGTACAGTTGCAATTGGCATGTGAACTTGCATTCCGTTATCTATAATTATATCATTTTAATACCTGAATAGATATGTTTCGAACGCATATTGTTATTCATTTATTCATTGATATTAGTGGATAATTGATCGGTTTACAAGCATCATTTACTGAGTAAGTTGGAGCGTTCATTCTCCAATTAACATTTCAGGTTGTTGACGTGCACTTCGACTCAGGAACAGAGAAGATTAGGAGTCTATAGTATTCTTTACGGTGAAGTGAGTTCCCTATTGTTTAAATATTATATTGAATTACTATTTTGTAATAAATAGGGTGTGGATATGATTTTACGACCGAGGTTTTATGCCCTTTTTTTGTATATTGTATGTTTTCTCAAAAAAGTTTTAATTATTTTGCGTTTTCAATTATTTATTCGATATACGATGTATTGTTTGTGTGATTATCAGGTATGAAGGATGGATTACTGTTACTTTAATTGAGTCCAACTGGTGTACCGGGGCTTAATTAAGGTTTCAGGCCGAGTATCGCTCTAATTGGGATAGGGGAGGCTACACAATAACTTATTGATGCAATCGGATTAGCAAAGCTCCTACATTCCGAGTTTGCCAACGAGAAGCAAATGACCTATATGGGAATTACAGTTTCCAAAACGTGATGGTCAGTCCCTTCGATGCATCAACGACACCATCACCCCCACCGATGACCTCAACTATGCACAACTATTGTTCCGATTCGACGCCTTAGACAAGTCGAAATGTAGGAGAGGCGCTCAAAGGGTCTTTGTTTCAACTGTGAGGAGAAGTTCACTCCCGGGCACAAGTGTAAATCTACGCAATTTCTCCTACTCTTACCTGATGACACCCTTACCGAGCCTGACAACCCTTCCCTTCCAATTTCCCTAACCGCCCGTGCACACCTTCCTCTCACCTTGCCAAAACTAACCATCACAGACCACACAGACTTGGTACATTTTCACCTCTCCAACACCGCTCTCACGGGTTCCCCCGACTGGAAAACACTTCGTTTGCGGAACCATAACCGACCATCCTATTTCTATCCTAGTTGACCTGGGAAGTTAACACAACATTATTCGACCTCACTTTGCATCTTTCCTCCACCTTCCCATTCTAGACATTCCATAATTTCTGTGATGGTCGGTATGGGGCCTCCATCCCATGCTTAGATGTGACCACCCTTTCTCAAATTAGGGCACCGTTTGGTCTAATCCGTCATTAAGTCTTAACCTCACCATGTAGGACTTGACAAGGAATTAGTCAGTCTTTCCAAAATCTTTATTCTTACTAGTTAATTTTTCAAATTATCATTTTCTCATCTTATGTCAATTAATAAATCATAGTTAACTAAATTTACCAATTTAAAGTTTATTCAGCAGAAGTCTTAACAATTTAGCGGAAGCTCTTAACATGATACCTAGATTTATGGAAAACCAGGAAGTAAAGGTCACATGCATGCATACATATATAATGAAATGACGATAAAATATATCAAGATGAATTTGGTCAAGGTTTTATCTCTTAACCCATAATATATACAACCCCAAAAGTATGTGAAATACATTTGAAAGTCATACAACAAAGTCAAAACCTACAAAATTTGGTGTAGCAGCACTCTATTGGCTCAAAGGTAGTTGCTGATCTTCTACTTTCGTGGTTTGCTACTCGACGGATCTGCACCCACCGTCTTAAAAAGGACGGTGAGTACAGGAAAGTAGAAAGTAACACTGAAAGACATTTTTTTCACATTTCTAAATATACAAGTATATGAAAGCATAAAGATAACAACTATGCTTTAAGGAAATCATGCTATAAGATTGTGGCGGCCCTCGCCGCCCCGGGGTGACGTGTCTCCGTGTACTCCTTGCCAGTTGGCCCAACTACAAGTGTACGACACCTGCTCGTCCTTACTCCGTCTCGAGATTCGCATCACTTGTGTGTGTACGGTGTATAAACGACAAATGCAGCGGAAGTTGTACGTAAATGCAAGAAATATTAATGAAGTTAACAAATCCTACTGTGGAAAAACCCTGAAAAGTATTGTGTATAAATGTAGATGACTGTACCATATAAAACTAAGCATGTACAAAGTCATGTCACTCCCCAGTTCCCAAAAGAATCAAAATATCAAAAATAATCACACGTACAAGAAATCCTCGAAAGTAGGCAGTCAGAGGTAGTCACTTAAGATCCCCTTGCCCTTACTTGTACTAGGATCTGCACTCAATCATCACAGAAGAAAATGGGTGATGAGTCCAGTCAGTAAAACCCCAAGGAACTCCTCCGAGCATTCATATAAATAAATGGAATTCAATAAACACTGTTAATAAACATGCGGAATGTAAACAGATAACTGTAAGTAAGGCATCGCATGCGTAAATAACAATAAAGCTCAAATATGTGTGTCTGTTCCAGTCAGACTAAACCATACTTTGGGATTTCCTTCCAGGATCCCACTAGTGGGCGCACCCAACTAGCTATCACCTAATCCCTCTCGGTGGCCGGCGTAGACCTATCGACGCACCGACACATGTAGCAGTTCCCTCGGGTCGTTATCCACCGAGCACTCCTGATACACATGCTATGGTCTAGAATGCATAGACACACAACAGAACATTCGGTGGGAGTAACTCAACCAACCGTCCAAAAGATGACAAGATAAGAATGTAATTAAAAGCATGAGGAATACTGAAAATGAATGGAAATACGAAACAAAATAAATACTCGAGAGTTTTCCCTTTAGGTTTTTGAACCTCACAACGCGCTCTCCTATCCCGTAATCAATCCCTGGGTCCAAGTCCACTGGGTCCTTGGTAGCCAATTGATCACCTCTGTCAACCTATGTTCATTTATGAATAATTTAGGTTAGCATGCTAATTTACAATAATTTTCTAAGATTTTTAGGCCAAATTGCCCTTTTCACGTTTTTCAAGGCAAAACCCGCAAAAGGTTGCGTCCGAAATAGCCAAATATTTTAGTTTTCATAGAAATTCATAAATTTCTATTTATTTTATGAAAAAATATTTTTTTTTCAGAATTTTTCCCAATTTTTCGGAATTTTCCCAAAATTTTCCCTTCATTTTTATTTTCTTTTCACTTTTCATTTTTTTTACTTTTTTTGGAGTGCAGTCGGGTCGCCCCCAAACGGGTCGGACCCGACCCGGCCCAGGCCCGGGTCTGGTTTGGGTCGGGTCGACCCAACCCGGCCCTAGACCATAATGGTCCAGGCTAAGCCCATGGGCCGAGCCTGTCACATTCTGGGCCCGACCCAGTAGGGGGTGCACACTTCTTCCTCTTCCAACTGGTTTTCGAACCAGTTGCTAGGTTTTTTTTTTTCCATTCCATCTCTTCTTCTCCGGTGATGGGTTAGGGTGGCTCTCCACCCCAACCCCAGTGGAGCCGATGGCAGGGGAGGCACCCCTGCCATCCCACCATGGCCATGGGGTTCGGTCATGGAGGCCGAACCCCCACTCTTGGCCACTGCCCACTGCCCAACAACAACAACCACAACGACTCACCTCAATTGTTATATCCACTATGCTTCCCAGCGCGTCACTGGTTCTCCTCTTCCTCTCCTTTCCTTCCTTCTTCTTCCTCGGTCTCGACCTCCCGGTTCCCTGTATGTGTTAACAGTGTGTGCGTAAGTTTTATGTGTGTGATGTGGTGTAAATGGGAATCAGTGGACAGACACCTTGTGAAGAAAAATGGCCGAATGTCTCTTGGTGAGGACAATTGTGACACATGTTCGTGACACCGTTAGGACACTCGCCCGTGTTTCCGGGCATTTCAACGTCCGATTTCGCGTCCGAACCGTGATATTCGCGTACCACCGCGTCGCTAGTTACTCATTATCTATTCCATATTATTTTCTTGACAAATTTTTATTTAATTTGTGTGTTTTAGTTTCCCCGACCTAACATTCGGTCCCGTCAACTACCCGATACCCGCGTCGACACGCATATCAAGGCGAGTACATTTCTCACAATCTCGCACGTATTTTGATGCAACATACACACATGCGATGTATTTCGATAAATTTCACCGCAAATAAGCATCAAACACAATACCTAGCGTACCTAAATCCCTGAGTGTCCTAGCCTACCGCGTCGTCCACGTAGATCCAAGTTGGCGTCCACGTCCATAAATTTAAAAGACATTAATAAAATGGGTCGTTACAGTTCTTCCCAACTAAATAAAATTTTGTCCCGAAATTTAACTGTAAGACATAGTTCAACCCATCGCGATACCTATCCGCATATTTCTTTTGTCTATCTTTTGCAGCTCGCGGTTTCTGACGAGTTTGTCGAATTTTCTCTGTGTGATCAACAACTATCTCAGGCTCTACTGTATACTGAGACCGGTGTGCATCTTCCAGAATCCCGTCCCGTATCTCCTGATCCGCGGGTATCCACAATCTCCCTCGGTATCTCAAACATCGATATGTAGTTTCTGCCCAATCAATGCATTCCGGATTTCGTGACAGACCACTGACCTGCTCATAGAGCCCATCAGCCCTCTGACACTCGGCAACCCGTTCAATCGATACGATCGGTATCCTCGTCTGATAACAAATGTGATATTCCGCCGTAGTAGACAACTCAACCACACATAATTGATGTTGCATGTAATAAGTCATGCTCATGTATCATCTGCTGTAGAACAGTCTGACTGTCGAGCCCACTCCTGCTCAATGTGTCTGCTATGACGTTCGCTTTGCCAGGGTGATACTCAATATCGACATCGTAGTCCTTCAACAACTCCAGCCATCTCCGCTGACGCATATTCAAATCTCTTTGAGTGAAAATGTATCGTAAACTCTGGTGATATGTGTACAACACAAATCGCTCTCCATAGAGATAGGGCCTCAACGCCTTCAGTGCAAAGATGATCGCTGCAAGCTCCAGGTCGTGCACTGGATAATTAAATCGACGAAATCGAACCACTGGAACGTCTTCAATCCGGACCTCCGTTCGAATTTTCGGCTCACCTATCGCCGCAAATGCCTCCATCTCCTGCGTTGTAGCTAGTCGGCCTCTCGTGATGGGTAAATTAGTTACAGAGTTGGGGTGGAGGGAATGATGTCGAGCATGCATTAATTCAGTTAAGGGAATACATGTATGACAAGATCGATGGGGTGGAGGGAAAATTCATTACCACTCTGACTTTCATTTACAACATGCTGGACACTTGTGTTACTCGTGTGGAAGATCTTATCAAGGCGCATGGAGTTGAAGTGAAGTCTCAAATAGCGCAACTGACAGCTCTTCTACAACAATTCCAAGGCAGAGAGGTAGACGCGAAGAAGGACATGCCCGAGAAGGATATAGAGGATACAACAATCGAGGCCCCAAACGCACACCTAGTTGTGGCCATAAGTGAGGAGTAGGAGCACTAAGGTAGGAGTTTATTCTCTTTTTGGGTTGAAAACATTTATCTTATTTTATGGTTTGTTTGTATTGAAACGGGTGATAATTTGGTTTGATTTTCACTCCATTCAGGTGGAGTGCTTATCTTAGGTAGATGTGATGATGATGAACTATCACACTATAGAGTGCTTTTGTAGCTTGGTTTAATCAATCCTCTATGTAGAGTGCTTTTGCTACTTGGTTTATTAATTTTGTTGATTATTGTTTTGATCATGCAAATGTGTTTTGGTACTTGTTCTATGGTTTAATTTGTTTTGGTTTGTATAAAGTTATATTTTCGATTTTTTTTCACTTGACATTTGTGCTTGGTTATTGCTTCTTTATTGTTAGAGTTTGAGGTCATTTTGTAGGTATTTGTGTTGTGTTAACTTCAACCAAATCATAATGCAAGTTTATAGGTGTTTATGTTCTTCTATAGATGTTGAAACAAATGCAAATTTGTAGGTGTTGTATTACGTTTGTGCTTACTTCTTCAACCAAAATAGATAAGTTATGAATTTGCCACCGAAACTCAATAATCAACTAAATCAAATGTACACTAAAAATGTTAATCTTGCATTTCAATCCCACATGCAATATACCGATCATTTCTTCATCAAAACCACCTAAATGTTTGTAACATGAGTATTTAAATGGCTACCTTAAAATACCTCCAATTCTTCCTTGAACAACAAAAGGGCAAAAATTAGAGCAACATTTAGTTAGGCTACAAAAGTCATACATTAAAAACATAAAGAGATGTATCAAATGTAGCAACAACATGGTCGAAAAAATGATAAAAAAATATAGTCTTTTCTCTCATCCATAACATAATCACCCTTTACATGAAAGTGGTGCCCATTGAGTGCTCACAAACGACATCTCCTACGAATCGAGTGACATAGTCCACTCTGCAATGTCAACCTTATACTACCCACCTTCAAATGAGATAGAGGTTGTTGGCCACATGATGTAAATAGGTCATGGTTAGCTCCTACCTACAAAATCATAGGCAACAATAGACTGGCTTCATTAGACACCAAAAGTAGGAAAATCTCTTCTAACAGGATTATCAATCTAATATTTAAGTTAACGTAAATTATAACCATTTAAAATAGAAATTACATTTGCCTGTTCAAAAGTTGATACTTGCCCCACTTGAGACTCTTATCCACCTTGAGATAAACTTTCTTTTGCATGTGTCACCTATATTTATTATATTTCAAGCATTAGAAACACCAAAGAGAATACAAAACACAATGTACATATCAACTAACAGTAAAATGCAAGTTAAAAGCATGTTAGGGAAGTTGTAACTATCCTTCTTTCTTTTCTTTGACTGGATTGTTGTCTTATTGCATGTTCTCTTAGTGGTAGTCTTCTTTTCCGCTTGATCATTTGCCTTCTTTGTTTGTTTCTCTAAAACTCCTTCCTTACGTTCAGTTAGAGGTTGACCTTTTCGATTTCCAACTTCGACATCCTTCATGTTTTTGTAAATTCATGTGTTATTGACTCTGGCTTTTATTAGTATTTTGACCCGCAGTTGAAGACTCTCCACTTTTCCCCTCTTTAACATTAATTATAACAAGGAGGCGGTCTTTCGATTCCTTGATAACTGCATATATTATCAAGGAATTGAAAGACCGCCTCCTTGTTATAATAAACAGCAAATGAAATCCTCTTTTAGAGTCTTGCAAACTGTCTTTATGAATACTTTTAGTTAATAAAATAGAGGATTTCATTTGTTGTTTATTATAATTAATTTGCATGTTTACATTATAATAAGATCCATGGGTATTTACAGAAATATCCTAAATGTCCCTAGTCCATCATTATACTGTGAACTATAATGAATTAAGACTAGTGTGAGTCTTGATTGATGATCATATGATGATTATACGTATAGGGATACGAATCAAGATCACGAGTACTTGTTAGGGAACAAAATACTGGGCCGACCCGCTATGAGAACATCACATGGATTAAGTCATAGTTGTTTCTCATGATAGGTATATTTCTCAGTCCTCTGACTTGAGATTACCAGAGACTTCAACATTAGGAACACAGTGATTTGACACAATCAAACGTTGTCTTTAACCGGACGATTATAAAGGTTGTGATTGGTTACTGTGTGAGCAATGTGATGAAGTTGTGTAATCAAGATAGAATTTGTCCCTCTCATATAAAGAGAGATATCTAGTGGATCCCTCGACGTGTTAGGATCGTTAAAAGGCCTAGTTTAAGTGAATTGATATTGATCAATGTCACTTGGATGTTTTCGATCTACCTACGAGATCGAGACTAGTACGATTGAACATGTTGGATGACAATTCCATGCCTTATGTTTGATCAAAAGGATATCGTGTGACAAAAGGATGTTATATACACTATTGATTAGGTTGTATCGATTTGATATTCGTACAACTTGGGTAGTCATAATGTCTTGCTAGAGGCCGCTTATGACTCGTATACCAAAATCTGTTTTGGTACACTACCAACGTTGTATGAGCCTATTGGGTCGCACACTAAGAATGGTTTTGCGAGATTTTAAGATGGTTCAGAAAAATGAATTTTATATGATAAAATTCATGACGGAAACGTCCTTGTGGTGTATTACACTTATACTTCTTTAAGTAGGGGTATATGTGTAATTTACTTAGCAGTCGATATACAAGGGTTGTATAAATATACGCTTTAAGTTAGAATACACAGACGAAAGATCAAAAGGCCAAAACTCTTTTTTTCATTTAAGAAACGACTTAGGGTTTTTGGTATGCTCTGGATCGTTTTGGAGAGAAAAACAAAAGGTTTGGTATTCTCTCGAAGCTAGCACTTCGAATCTCTACGCCGTTCGTGTGTGGACTACTGGTAGAGGGCGTTCGTCGTTGGCAGCGCCTTAGAGATCGATCAACCTTCAGAAAGGTATATTGCGACTGAGGTATGATTAAGTTTTTCATGGTTTAAACGTTTTAATGGAATTAGATTCGGATCCTGTTGGGGTTTTTGTCAAAATTGTTTTGTAATATCCGCTGCGTATAAACCCCAAAACCCAACAGTGGTATCGAGCCATCGAGTTCGATTCCATTAAACTCATTGCATGTTTTCTTCTGATATATACATGATATATGATTGAAAGCATGTTAATAGTTGATGTATATGTGATATACATAAGTTTTCTATGAGATTTATTATCATGTTTTGTGTATATGATACATATATTCGTGATTTAATTGAAATTTGTTTCGTACATGCTGGTAACCATGTTAGGTTAATTTGAATAATTTTAATGAATTGAGTTTCGTGTTCTATGATCCATGACACCATTAGGTTCGATTGTGATAGTAGTTCATGATTCAATTACATGTTTGTGATTATTTGGATGAGGACCGAAATTGCAAATAATTAATTTTCGAAATTATTTATTTATAATTAATTAATTTTCGAAATTATTTAGTTATAAATAATTAATTTTCGAAATTATTTATTTATAAATAATTAATTTTTGAAATTATTTATTTATCTTGTTATATCTATTTTGTTATGAAGTTTCTATTTTATAAAGATAGATAACAAATTAGAATATGAGATAAATATCAAGAATCTTGTTATTGGTGATATACTAGGATTCAAATATCTTAAATCCAAATTAAATAATTAATTTTCGAAATTATTTATTTATCTTGTTATATCTATTTTGTTATGAAGTTTCTATTTGATAAAGATAGATAACAAATTAGAATAAGAGATAAATATCAAGAATCTTGTTATTGGTGATATACTAGGATTCAAATATCTTAAATCCAAAATAAATAATTAATTTTCGAAATTAATTATTTATCTTGTTATATCTATTTTGTTATGAAATTTCTATTTGATAAAGATAGATAACAAATTAGAATATGAGATAAATATCAAGAATCTTGTTATTGGTGATATACTAGGATTCAAATATCTTAAATCCTAATTAGATTAGGATAAGATGATTAGTTAGATGTGGGCCCGGGTTAATTAAAATGTTTTAATTGACTTAATTTCGGATAAATTAAGGGGTTAATTTATGATAATAAAATCAGTGAAAATTATGATTTTCTATAGCGAATTTTAATTTCGGAATTGAGATTCGTCTTCTAAAAAAAAAAAAAAAACGGGATCGTCGTCTAACTAATCGTAGCACACGGAAATCTTTTATTAGTGAATAGCATAAAAATTTCCAAATTGTTTCGTGATTGAACAAATCAATAGAATATATGATATTTCATTGTTTACATAAAAATCACTAAAACTGAATAAAATCCCTCTATTAAATTTTAAGTCTCGTGCCATCCATTTTAAACACTTGTCAAGGCCTCGATCACACTAATATAGTTTCAGCCATAGCTGGGTGTATTGTGTTATCTTGGTGAGACAAGTTGGGTAAGAGTTACCTAAATGTTTAAAATGGTCCGACTTAATAAAGCCATCAAAATAGTTTTGAGCTTTAGGCAAATGATGAGATAAAAACATGCTAAGACATAAGATGTCTCATATCTCATAAAAGGATCTAAAAATTACATAAGATGTAATTGGTAACCGTTACCTACCTAAATAATCTAGTTCTGTGTTTCATGCCATAGCTATCATAGAATTAGGTGAAATATGGATTTTAGTCCCCTAAATAAACAGTACGTTTTAGGAGGGTTGTTAATTTAGTGGGAGTCTATTCCTCTATACTAAAATAAACTTTGAATAATCTTTATTGTAGATCAATGGCCTCTTCAAGTAACAATAATCCCCCTGTCATCGCGATCCATCCTTGAGAAGGATAAGCTATCTCTGGGACTAACTTTCTTGATCGGTTCGAAACTTGAGAATCGTTCTCAAGCATGAACGCAAGTTGTATGTCCTGGATGCTCCAATCCCCGAGGACCCACCACCAATGCTACGAAAGTCGTGAAGGATGCGCATAATAAGCATGTCAACGATTCTACCGATGTTGCATGTATTATGCTTTGGTAACTATGGTTCTGAACTTGAGAAGGACATGGAACTAATGGAAGCCTACGACATGGCTATAACGCTCGAAGGAAATGTTCCAATGACAAGCTAGGCAAGAAAGGTTCGAGACAGACAAAAACCTACATTAATGCAAGATGAGTGAGGGTGCGTCGGTTAGTCCTCATGTTCGAAGATGAAGGGCTATGTTGACCAAACTTGATAGACTCGAATTTCCCATAAGCCAAGAGTTGGCTACGATTTGATCTGAATTCATTACCAGAGAGTTACTCACAATTTGTGATGAACTACAATATGAATAATATGGAGAAATCAATTTCGAGTTGCATTTGATGCTCAAAATTCTTTGAACAAAATATCGAGAAACCTCTAGTAATATGTTGATGGTCTAAATGGGAAAGGGAATGAATCGAGAAAGGCAAAGGCAAGGCTAGAGTTGCCAAGTTCGTTCGCACTGTCGTAAAGCCTATGGAACAAGTCAAGCCCCTACTGTTCATGCTTCAAAACACCCAAAAGAAAAGGAAGAAAATTGTCATTTCTGTAATCAAACCTATCTTTGGCATTGTCGTATCGGGCACATAAATGAGAAACGCATAACGAAGCTCCATAAAGATGGACTTCTAGATTCATTTGATTTAGAAACATATGAAACATGCGTATCTTGTTTATTGGGCAAGATGACTAAAAGTCCCTTTACTTCGGACACGGTGAAAGGGCAAGTGATTTATTGGGTCTAATACATGCGATGTATGCGGTCTTATAAACACAATGGCTAGAGGAGGTTATCGAGTATTTCATTACATTTCCGATGATTTCAGAGATATGGTTATGTATATCTTATGAAACATAAAGTGAATCATTTGAGATGTTTCGAACGTTTCAAAATGAAGTGCGAATCAACTTGGTAAAACTATCAAAACACTTTGATCAGATCGAGGTGGCGAATATTTAAGCCAAGAATTTGATGATCATCTTAAAAATTATGGGATTGTCTTCCAATTGACTCCACCAGCAACTCCACAATGGAATGGAGTTTCGAAAGGAGAAATCGAACCTTATTAGATATGGTTCGATCTATGATGAGTCATGCAGATCTTCCATTATCCTTTTAGGGTTATGCATTACAAACTGCAGCTTTCACTCTAAATCGAGTTCCTTCTAAAGTGGTTGATAAAACACCATATGAGATATGGTACGGGAAGATACCTAGTTTGTCTTTCCTTAAGATTTGGGGTTGTGAGGCTTACGTAAAATGACAAGTCTCAGAAAAATTAGCACCTAAATCTGACAAGTGTTTATTTGTGGGGTATCCTAAGGAAACAAAAGGATATTACTTTTATAATCCCGTTGAGAACAAAAAGTTTGTTGCTCGGTATGGTGCCTTTATGGAAAAACGGTTTATTTCAAAAGACACTAGTGGGAGAGAAATAAATCTTGAAGAAGTTCAAGAATCACGGGTAAACACTCGAATCAGCTCTCGGAAGTTCAACAACGTTCGAACAGTTGAACCTCCACAAGTGACACAAGGCCCACGTAAGTCTAGTAGGGTAAGACATGAGCCGAGAGAGATTCAGATTTCTCATTGCGATAGTCGTGATGTGTTGCTTATAGACCAAAATAAGCCCACCACTTATCGGAGGCTATGTCTGGACCAGACTCGAGATGAATGGCTAAGTGTCATGAACTCGAGATGCAATCCATGTATGATAACCAAGTTTGGAACTAGGTTGACTTACGAAGGTGGTAAGTCCATTGGATGTAAATGGGTTTTCAAGAAGAAAAGCGACATGGATGGCAAAGTGCATACTTTTAAAGCAAGACTTGTAGCAAAAGGTTTCGTGCAAACTCAAGGTGTTGATTATGATGAAACTTTTTCGCCGTGTAGAGTGCTTAAATCCATAAGAATTTTAATTGTCATTGTTGCATATTATGACTATGAAATATGGCAAATGGATGTAAAAACAACATTTCTTAATGGAAAGTTTGCTTGAGGACGTGTATATGACACAACCTGAAGGTTTTGTACATCCCGAGAATTCTAGGAATGTATGCAAGCTTCAAAGATCCATTTATGGATTAAAGCAAGCTTCTCGGAGTTGGAATCTTCGTTTTGATGAAGCAATCAAGGATTTTGGTTTTATTAAGAACGAAGATGAGCCTTGTGTATACAAGAAGGTCGATGGGAGTGTAGTTGTTTTTCTCGGTATCGTATGTTGATGATATATTACTCATTGGAAATGACATCCCAACATTGCGAGAATGTCAAGTCTTGGTTAGGGAAGTGTTTCTCAATGAAAGACTTAGGAGATGCACCTATATCCTAGGGATAAAGATCTATAGGGATAGATCTAAGAGGCTAATCGGTCTAAGTCGAGTGCTTACATAGACAAGGTCTTGAATAGGTTCGGTTTGCAAGACTCTAAAAGAGGATTGTTGCCAATGTCTCATGGCATAAGTCTCAAAGAAGAATCAATGTCCTAGGACAAATGATGAGCGAGATCGTATGAATAAGACTCCATATGCATCACTATTGGATCTATCATGTATGTCATACTATGCACTCGACACGATGTATCATATGCTTTGAGCACTACAAGCAGATATCGGTCGAGATCCAGGTGAGGTCTTTGGATAGCAAGTAAAGAACATCCTTAAGTACTTAAGAAGGACTAAGGAAGTGTTCTTGGTCTATGGAGGTTTTGAAAATGATCTAGTTGTAAATGGTTACACAGATGCAAGTTTTCAAACCGATATATATATATATATATGATTTTAGATCGCAACTGGATATGTGTTTATTTTGAATGGGGTGCGATAAGCTAGAAAAGTTCGAAGCAAGAGCGTAGCGAGATTCTACAACCGAAAGTGAGTATATTGCGGCGTCCGTGCGATGCAAAGAAAGGAGGCGTTTGGATCAAAAAGTTCATTTCTTAATTAGGTGTGGTTCCAAGTATTGCTAACCTTTGTTTGTTTGTATTGTGACAATAACGGGGCAATAGCACGAGCCAAGGAACCTAGATCACACCACAAATCCAAACATATACTCGAGATGTTTTCATCTCATCGAGAGAAATTATTGAGAGGGAGACGTAAAGATTTGCAGAGTACTATCGAAGACAACGTTGTGGATCCATTGACAAAAGCTCTTCCACAAGCAAAACATGATGGTCATGTTAGATCATTAGGCATTAGATGCATATATGATTGGCCCTAGTGCAAGTGGGAGATGTTGGGGCATGTGCCCTAGGTCAATCCATTAAGCTGTCTTTATGAATACTTTTAGTTAATAAAATAGAGGATTTCATTTCTTGTTTATTATAATTAATTTGCATGTTTACATTATAATAAGATTCATGGGTATTTACGAAATATCTAAATGTCCCTAGTCCATCATTATACTGGGAACTATAATGAATTAAGACTAGTGTGAGTCTTGATTGATGATCATATGATGATTATACGTATAGGGATACGAATCAAGATCACGAGTACTTGTTAGGGAACAAAATACTGGGCCGACCCGCTATGAGAACATCACATGGATTAAGTCATAGTTGTTTCTCATGATAGGTATATTTCTCAGTCCTCTGACTTGAGATTACCAGAGACTTCAACATTAGGAACACAATGATTTGACACAATCAAACGTTGTCTTTAACCGGACGATTATAAAGGTTGTGATTGGTTACTGTGTGAGCAATGTGATGAAGTTGTGTAATCAAGATAGAATTTGTCCCTCTCATATAAAGAGAGATATCCAGTGGATCCCTCGATGTGTTAGACTGTTAAAAGGCCTAGTTTAAGTGAATTGATATTGATCAATGTCACTTGGATGTTTTCGCCTACCTAGAGATCGAGACTAGTACGATTGAACATGTTGGATGACAATTCCATGCCTTATGTTTGATCAAAAGGATATCGTGTGACAAAAGGATGTTATATACACTATTGATTAGGTTGTATCGATTTGATATTCGTACAACTTGGGTAGTCATAATGTCTTGCTAGAGGCCGCTTATGACTTGTATACCAAAATCTGTTTTGGTACACTACCAACGTTGTATGAGCCTATTGGGTCGCACACTAAGAATGGTTTTGCGAGATTTTAAGATGGTTCAGAAAAATGAATTTTATATGATAAAATTCATGACGAAAACGTCCTTGTGGTGTATTACACTTATACTTCTTTAAGTAGGGGTATACGTGTAATTTACTTAACAGTCGATATACAAGGGTTGTATAAATAGACGCTTTAAGTTAGAATACACAGACGAAAGATCAAAAGGCCAAAACTCTTTTTTTCGTTTAAGAAACGACTTAGGGTTTTTGGTATGCTCTGGATCGTTTTGGAGAGAAAAACAAAAGGTTTGGTATTCTCTCGAAGCTAGCACTTCGAATCTCGGCCGCCGTTCGTGTGTGGACTACTGGTAGAGGGCGTTCGTCGTTGGCAGCGCCTTAGAGATCGATCAACCTTCAGAAAGGTATATTGCGACTGAGGTATGATTAAGTTTTTCATGGTTTAAATGTTTTTAATGGAATTAGATTCGGATCCAGTTGGGGTTTTTGTCAAAATTGTTTTGTAATATCCGCTGCGTATAAACCCAAAAACCTAACACCATAAACATAATTTATACCTCGCATTCAAAAATACTTTAATAATTGCCCAACCAATCGAAGGACATTGGTCAGTTATGATAGCTTGAGGCTCCTGCCCTATGGAAGTAAGCTAAGTCGTAAATAACCATTTATAGCTCTCTTTTGATTCATAAGCTAGCAATGGACACCCCATCAACACTGATTGCCCATGCTAGTTGACCCTAACAAAAGGAGTAAATGACGTATTTAATCTGTTGGTCAAGTAGGTGGTATCGAACAAAATAACATCTCCAAAAAAATCATAAGCAAATTGGGATCGGGAATCAACTCAAAAAACATGCCTAATTTGCTTTTATGGTCCTACGTCTACGGTATGGAAAAGATTTGTATTCTTCTTTCGTTTCCTTATGAAGTAGTCATATATTGCTTTTGCATCTCCTTCCCTGAGACGCTGTCAGTGGTTGTCATATAGATGATTCCGTACATATCTCTCTGTGTATGGTAAGTTTTCAAAGCCCTCGGCTCGAATTGACTCCGTTATGAATGATTTAGAGACCGGAATCCTAATAGTCTCATTTAAATCCAATCATCTTGTTGTTGCAATACTTATGAATCTATTGCAATAGTAGAACCTAGACTTGGAATGACTCATTCTATGGTTGTGCTCTAGACACATTTATTATGTGCCACTTCTAATCTTCGACTATTCGAGTAGTCACTTACGCATCACACCCATACCGTTACTGCTTAGCTGAATAGTAGGTGCCCTTCGATCTGTTATGAACTTCTTTAATACATTAAAAAATGTATTTTCATATCTCACCACTATTTTTCCTCTTGTATGAAGTACGAGATTTTACCCCCAAATCCTACGCTAGTAGCATAACTTTTAAAGAAGTCCTTAACCTCCTCAGCTGTAATAAACACCATGTCTTCCTGTAGCTCTAGGGTTTGTGGAGACGCATCCGACACGGCGCTCTCACCATTGATGTTCTGATCCAAAGATCCCCATTTTTCATATATATATACATGTTCTTTAATCATTTCATTATGACTCAGAACAATCATCTTCCATAGGTCATTCAGTGCATTTACTTCATCTATTCTACTATATTTTAACATGAAGAACATAATTCAAAATAGTCCAAACAAAAAGAATGTGTTACAAAACAAATAACTTAAATTGTTCAAAAGGAATAAATGTTTTCAGTTGAAAACCCAACACCCATTCAATGAATGCATAAAACAAATTTCCTCTTAAAAAAAATCAAAAAATGACATTCAATGCATGAAACCCCGGCCATGAATCAGTCCACCTGAGTGAATGCTCGACCCACCCTACACACAATCATCGAACAACCGCATAACACAAGAATAAATGACATAATAAACATGTGAAGACAAACAAGCACTTTTGAACACTAACTTCCACACAAACAAAACTTTCACTAAACCCTAAAATGTAACGACACAACTATGTACAAAACACAGTCATATGAGCCAAATAATCACTTTTACTTTGAGTAAGAATCTTCAAGGGAACATGAGATACACACTTACCAGGTGTTCAGGCTTCAAAGATTATGGTCCATTTCCAGATCTTCTTCTTAAGATTCGTTGTTCATATACCCGAGCAAGATTCTTCTGCAACAAGAATCAGAGAACAATGGATGGAAGAAAAGAACTAAAAAGACATAAGCTTGCTTGCGTTGACCCATCTCATCGCAACGAAACCCAATTTGACGAGACGATTGACACGCATGACGCGAGGTGAGGCCCACTCGACAGGCATTCACTGGCAAAAGGGACAAAAAATAACATAAGACTAAAACTTCCATGACGTTACATTCCATCTATTTCCATCCACTTTTTGTGGTCCCCATGGCCTGGTGGCACTTGCCACGTGGGGTGTGTAGCAAATGGCTGTAACAAAGGTATGTTACAATATCATTTTCCTTTTTTATAATCATGTCAATTAAAATGTTCAAATAAATATCTAGAAAAGAAACAAAATCATATGTGGATGTCAATTTGAATGCCTAGAGTTCACATACTTTTTTAATGTAGATTTAGACCATGGATTGGTGTTACATCATAGATGGGAGAGGATGTCTATCCTTTGTGGCACTGGATTGGCATTCATCTCTTAAAATAGTCTCCAATGGACAGTGGATTTAGACCATGGATTAATAAGTTGGCACTTTTTATTTTCGATTTTCATAATATTTATAAAGGCTTGAAAAAATAAAAAACTTTGAAAGAATTAATAATTCTGACATGGCAGTCTACCACAATGTCTAGAAATAGAAATTGTGGTAGACACCCTCCACTTTGATTTCATGCCACATAGGATGGACATTATTAATCCATGGTCTCATTAGAGAGCATTTTTTGGGTTGGATGTGGATTGTATGCTAGGTGGATCCATTTCTACCCCATGATCCCATTGGAGTTGCTCTAAATACACATTTCCATTGGAGAAATCTTTTTTCATCTCAACGTCAATTTAATCTTATGTGGCGCACATTGACATTCAATCAACATATCATTAGAGATGCTCTTAGGGTTTTAATCGCCTAATAAATAGGAGTTATTAAAAACCCCTATGAATTAGGTCCTATAAAATTCGAAAAATTCTTCTTGCAATTAATATATAAATTTAATGAAACTTTTATTTTAATTACCTCAAGAAATGAAGTTATTATATAATTTTTTTATGAAAATGATCTTGATAAATAATCAAATTATGATGGGAAGATCACCAAATCCATTTGAAGATCTATGATTAATGTCACCAAATAAAGTACTATGACCTATTTATTTAATAAGGTGCTTTTGTTAGGCCTACTCAGTATAAAACGGAGTTGGACTTTTTGAACTAGGTCCGGCCCAAAAAGACGACCTCTCTAAACCGGGCTTCCATTTAATATTGAGTAGGATACTACATACTTATATATATACATATATCATATATAAAAGCACAAATCACAATTTTTTGAGTGGTAATGAAATTTACCTATTTGCCCATAATTCTCGTGCGTTCACTGATCCAAATTTTTAAGTGGTAATGAAATTTACTTATTTGCCTATACTTCTCGTGCATTCCCTGATCTTTTAAAATATCTTTTATCCTTCAACTCCTCAATTTCGTTGGTTCGTTGGTTTGTTGGTTCTCGATTCTTCAACTCACCAATTTCGTTAGTTCTCGATTCAATACAAATACCTCTAATTTTCTTCGTCACCTAAAAAATCAGTTTTACCCTTCAACTCTCTGATTTCCTATTCGATTAATGGTGGCTCTCCCTTACCTACTAATCGTTTTTTTTTCTCTCATTGCACTATTGCGATCTCTCACTCCTAATACACTTTTTTGCTGCACTCTAGGTTTTCATTCCTAATCATGAGTACGAATCAAATTTTCAAATTTCCTTCATCTGCAATCGATTGGGCTTACCGGCATCTCTTACCTAACACTGATTCGGGTATGTGACTATTTGTGTCTTATATAAACACTATTTCTCCATATATGTGAAAAAGAGGGAACCATGGTCCTATTATGGTCCGAGAAGGAGTTGGCTTCATAAAGCATATTTTTCCTTGGTAGTAATGTTTTAATGTTGACGTTTCCATCTCTTTCGACTGTTTTCTTTCACTTCTAAATGATTTTTTATTTCTTGGTTTCAATCACTCATCTATGCTTCAAGTATGTCTGTCATAATTGGAAGCCAATGTTTTTGCTTACTGATGTACGATGTTATGTTGAACCTTTTGTTTTAATACAGAAAGCAACTGGATAACATCAATGTGAAACCTTATTTTCTTTTCACTTAAAGCAAATTCAAATTGGTTATGTATCATGAGAGTTAAATCATTACTGTGTTGATTAGATTTGGTATTGGAAATTCTTAGATACTGATGATCAAAATTCTATGTAGAACTCTTTAATTCTTTGATTTTTTTTGTTTTGTTTTGAATTTTAGTGTTTATGCATTCTATGTGTTTGATAAATTGTCTGAACCAGTTTTTAAATAAAGTTAAGTGTTAGATGATGAATAGGGGAACGGAGGTGTTATGTGATCCTTAAGAAGATTGGGTGGGTAATAGAATTGTTTATCAAAATCGCTGAGAGTGTTTGAGGGCTTTTCATATGAGCTTGTCCTTGACATTCATAAGTTTAAGATTTTAATGCATTTAGTTGTACTCGGGTTATCAATCGTTGATCCTCCTCTGATGCAAGTATGTAGTTTAGTTTAGTTTCCAAATGCAAGATTACTACATACTAGGGAAGCATCAATATGGTGATTGAACTTTTATACTTGTGCATCGAATAAAATTATACTAGCCCATGTGATTTTTCTTGGCAGAAAATTAGCCAATTTTTAGCAACGCGTAATTTTATCACAATAGTCATAAGTCGTTTCTACATACAAATTTAGCATAGAGACAACACTTGTTTGCTTTTAACTAGCAATTTGGTGTCATAACAAAAAAATTTATGTTCTCAATTATCCAAAACAACATTTTGGATTTAATTTTTTTGATAATTCATTAATGGGCTTCATTTACTTAATTATATGATCTTAGGATGTTTTCTCAATTGACCATATTATTTAAAAGATATTAAACTTCTTTGTAGGTTAATCCTTTTGGAAATAAGGAATCCATCTCGATGATTATATTCAAATAGCGTAGTTCTAACAAATCATAGCTTAGTGTATTTATTCAAACTTTTTAGGATTTAAACAAGTCAATCCCTTTCAGTTACTTAGAGTAAAGATTTTTTGACATTACAACGAAGCTTTTGAGAAACTAAGTCGTTAATTTGAGTTCACGAAGTTAGGTAGTAGAATTCAAATATCTTTTAGATAGGTCATTGACACAATAGTAACTTTATTCATCTCCTTTGTGTTTGATTAGCTCCCTTTTTACATTATACACTCGATAACTGGTGCAAATACGAAAAAGAATTTGGTGATTGTCACCAAAATTAATTTAATTTGGATGTTAAAGAGAAGGTGTTATGTGTAGTAATTTACTTTCACAAGTTAATCAAGTTTTTTTTTTCTTTGTTTTGGTGTTGATGATCGATCTATTGCCTACATACTTATAAGTTTATTGTTGTTGCAAAATTTGCACTATTGCGTGCATATATTTGACTAGCTTATTTATTGGTTGTTGTTTTGTATACTCAAGACTAATGGTTATTTTTCATTAAAGTGCAGGAATCAATGTTCACAAGAGGTTCTTATATATATTACTAAAAATAAATAAATATTATTTTAGCTTATTGATTAGCCACCCACTTCATACAAAAAAACATCCTCTTATACAATGCATGGCCCTCTTATGCCATATTTCAAAATAACCTTCTTTAAGATCTCCTTTATAATTTTCTATGTCATATCAATATTAAGAATTGCATTGTTCTTCCCTTATTTCAACCCACTACAAAAAAACAGCAGATCAGAAACGGAAATTTCCGTCTCTGATTTGCATAAATTCCGTCTCTAATTGAAATCTGCAACGTAACAGAGACGGAATAAATTTCGTCTCTAAAATCGTCGACGCTGATTCAATCAGCAACGGAAATGTGATTCCGTTTCTGATTAGAGACGGAATTTAGAAACGGAACAGAAATGGAAATTTTTCTAAATGGTACAATTGTAATTGCATTCCGTCTCTGATTCGTTACTAATCAGAGACGGAATTATTAGATTTCGTCTCTGTTCCGTCTCTAATTAGCAACGGATCAGAGACGGAATTATTAGATTACGTCTCTGATTAGCAACGGATCAGAGACGGAATATAATAATTCCGTCTCTGATCCGTTGATGATTCATGCATCTATTCCTCGAAAATTAGAGACGGAATAGCAACGAAATCTCTGAATTTCGTTGCTAATCATTCTCAATTCCACTTTGTTTATTTTTCAAACCTAAACTCAATCCAATTGGTTCTCCAACCTCTAACCTGTAAATACAACCATAGAACCTACTCCATCGCCTGCACCCCCTCCAACAACTCCTTGGGGCTGCTACCATCCCCTAAAAAAGCAAAATTTGACATTCATACATCGACAATATGTATCAACAAATATTCAAATGAGAGAAAAAAAATGTACAATTCAAAATTTGAAAAAGATTTATATATCCACGAAAAATTGTCAAGTATAATAAATGCTCCAAATTTCTAAGTATTCACAAAAACCACCAATCCTATTGTTCAACAACCACAAAAAAAAAACTTACAATCCTCTAAATATGCACAAAAAGAATTATCAATCTAAAAGTCATGTAAACAACTATAAAAGTTACATGATATGCTTTAAATTCCTCATCTCTCACTTGAAAACCAGATTATGGCAGGTATTGTCACAGGGATATAGGCAATCAATGGCACTAACTCCCACTCGATCGAAGAACCAGTCCCCTACTGATAGGGTCACGCTCTGCAAATATTGCAAAATAGATCAAACTAATGATAAAAAAAAAACTGCAAAAAAACTATCTCCATTTACAGTGCAAAAGAAAACAGTATATTTTACTATAATTTCCGACGGTACATGGCTACTTGTGTGTCCAACTAACACAATTTATTAGAAGGGGGAATCTGAGAACCTACCTAACTACATGAACAAAAAGCTTTGCTAAAGCACAATTACGAAAACGTATTAAGTGCTAAAGCACAACAACATGCCAGCAAAAGGAAAATTCGAATCATTTCATTAAAAATGTCTAATGATCACAAAACTACATAAGGTGAAAACAAAGGGAATACAAAAAGTACAAAGATCCACAATATTGAGCAAAAATTAAAAGAGAACATAATACGTTGAGAATTTACAGTATTATAGAGCAAATAATGAAAACAAAGCACTTGTGTCTGTAGGTCTAGCAAAAATTATAAGAGAACATAATAAGTCAAATAAGGCCACAGCAGAAGAATAAAGAACATGCACTTACAGAGGAAAGTAATAGAGTTGAAACATCAAATTAAGTGAATTGGAAGCTTTGTGTAAAAATTAACAAAATTTAAATAAGGATTTGTAAGGACACGAAGAAGCTAAGCTAAGCTTTGTTTCATTTGATCAAGTTTTCCTCTTTAAGGGTGTATATACAAAAGATTGCAAAATCATGCCGAAAATAAAATTACACATGAGCCACATCTCTGGAGAGACTTCATATTCAAAATACATTTTTGTGCATATAGTCAGGGATTTCTGCAGAAACTCAAGAACAATTTACTGCTCATACTTAATTATCAAGTTTTTCATGGCAGTCCATGGTGGTGCAATATAATGCTAGAGTAGTCCAACATTGTTGATCCAGAATTTAAAATATTTAACTTCAATAAACTACGTACATTTATATATGGTTCAAAATATCAAAGAGGGTACACTCAAAATTCATTAATTCAAACAAAAAAAAAATCATTAATTAATTCAAACAAAACAAACAATGTTCATGTATATAGAGAAGGTGCAGAAGAACACTAGTGCAGGGCAAGAAGGCATCATTTTGATAGATTACATAGTTGCCCTGATTGTTCTTCCTCTCTCAAGACTCACTCATCTTGAAACACAAATCAAACAACCATGACTAGTACCAAAAAAAAAAAAAAAAAAAAAAAAAAAACTTAGTTTCAATCAGGACGTACTCAAGAAAACACAAACATATATATGGCTTACAGTGTGATTCCTCAATCAAGTTAGCTAGCAAGCTAGAGCTGCAAAATATACTCATCTACTATATTAGTTGTGGAGAGGGTTTGGACCAGTGTGAATTTTTCTCTTTTCATCTTCAAACAACACTCCCTCATCTTTACCATCTCCACCACTCTTCTTCGACGTTGCCTCACTCGAAACCACCACCAAATTAGAGGCCACGGTCGACGACAAGTCTAGAAACCGAAGTAGTACTCTCCGAGGCAAAGTACTAGTACTACTACTACTACTACTACTACTACTACTACTACTACTACTACTACTACTACTACTACTACTACTACTACTACTACTACTACTACTACTACTACTACTACTACTACTACTACTACTACTACTAAACCACGAGAAATAGCCACTGCCTTCCATTTGCCTCCATTTGAGTCCCATCCATTCTGCAGGAAATGCAATGCCCTGACAACCATTTATAAGAGAATAACATTTCAGTACTAACATCGTAAATATCATTAACTGTTATTCCTCTACAAAGTGCATTTCCAGTTTAACTTGATAAAATCTTAAGAATATAGCTACATTGATAGAGAAACTAAACTCCTAATATGTAAACAACTTTCAAAAGGAGCGTAGGATGTTGAGATCTACACCACAAAGGCACAAAGCAATTAAAGAAATAAGTGTTAAATCATAAAATATGGAAGAACAACAACTCACTCGCTCGAGAGGAAGAAAAAATGCAGAAGCACTTGATGACTTGCTCCCAGCATTCAAGGCCACAGCTTGCCCTTGCCAATCAATGATAGGGGAACCACTAGAACCTCCTTTTGTTCCAGATGCAGCCTATCAAACCACAAGTCAAAAAAATGGGCAACTAACAAAATAGTGGAAGAAGAAAAAAAATAAATAATTTAAATAATTTAATTGATCATCATAGACCAATCAATGGTATCAACTCATCAATCTATAAAAGACTGCACTCAAAAATTCACAAACTACAAATGCAGAAGAAAAGGCTTAGCAATATATATAATCAATCAATTAAAAAAAATTGGCACAGAGTGCACTTAGTCAGCAAGCAATCCTCTTTCAGTCAAGTACATTCATACTTTTACAATTACCATGCATTCTCATAAAAGTCTTGCTCTTTGACCACATTTTTAAACCTGTATCATCATCCCTTAAAGTTTGAATGTTATAAACCCTTCTAAGATTTTAGAATAATTAAGAAGCAAATATACTGGAAATATATTATGAAATTAATTTACTTTTATATCCTGACATCCTATCTATGTGTAGCCCAAGTAATGACAACTGTAGGATTGGCCAACACGTAGATTTTCGGAGATCTTCCTAAAAAACATGCAGAAAAGAAAATTAACCTTTTCGAATAAACATGTTCAATGCATAACAGTTCAGATCTATGTATTTATGTTTTCACAAGCCTAAAGCACCAATTAGCCACATCACAATGGCTAAATATATGCTACATTGCTACATACAGTTTTCGGTAAATGCTAGTCATTCACCGATTGAAAACTGAAAATATACACTAAAAGAGAATAAAAGTATTTCAAAGAAGAATGTAAACAGTAAACTATAGATTATCCAGTTGACTGATCTGCAATTGTGGCAAGGATGCTGACAAAAAGTTTGAATGAATATAAACATTGGGAAAAAAGTACAGCATGCCATTTTGATGATATGATGACACTATAAAATGCTACATTATCAGTCCGATTGCTTACTTGCATATAGAATGTATTGAAGTCATTATAGCCATCCCTATAAAGAAGAATAGGAACAAATTATTTCAGTCCCACATGTCTAAGAGGTCAAATTACAAAAAGATTCAACACCTAAAATAAGTTAATGAACTACATACACATAACATGAATATGCATCCACAAACTTTCACTTCTTCAGAACAATGGATGGACCTTGGTTACCTTCACCAAACAATCCATGCACTATAAATTATTTCAAGAAAAAAAAATAGAAAGATACATAAAGCCTGCTTCAAGAAGCAAACAACAAGGGGTTGTGGCAGGCCATAAAGTAAATGATGAGATAATATGTCTCACACTTTGTTCGTCACTATTTTATTTCAATTAATTTTACATTTTTCTATTAATGCAGAACTCTATTTATTCTTTTTTTTTATAAGAAGAACCGTATTTATTATTGATAGGAAAGAAACATAATTTATCAGTGAACTGTTTATATTTCAATCAATTATGAAAACAAGAGTAAAGTAGTACAATTACTACATACTTCTTGTAATGAGGAGCATCTCTATCCAAGCGAGCAAGGGTCTGAGACCGCCATTGAAACCTACAAAAGCATAACATTTGATCAGCAAAGAAACGTGGAATGGAAGAACGAAATCAAGATTAACAATTGTAGAAGCAATTTTTATGCATGTACTTGCACGAGTAGCAAAAGTAACTAGATTATCAAAATCTACAAGTAATTGATGTCCAAAAAATGTAATCGTATACAACAAACAGAAACTGTGATGGAAATGCGATTCGAGTGAATTAAAAAAAAAAAAAGAATTAATTGAGAAACTTTAGTACAAAATATGAGACTGATTAACCTCCTTTGAGATAGGAGGTTTTGCGATTGCATAGTAGTCAAAAAAGATTTGCAGATTTGAAGGATCCTCCAGAACTGGCCTCCAAGCAGACGGTACCTACACATGACTGAATA
Organism: Stephania yunnanensis; assembly: GCA_039657365.1. Classification (NCBI taxonomy): domain Eukaryota; kingdom Viridiplantae; phylum Streptophyta; class Magnoliopsida; order Ranunculales; family Menispermaceae; genus Stephania; species Stephania yunnanensis. The sequence goes on along the minus strand of CM077587.1, from coordinate 49,560,183 downwards.
GCGTGAACATTTCCAAGAGAAATCAAGTGAAAATTAATGCGTTAAGATGTTAGCATAAATTTATTAACAATAAATAAAGCAATGTGAATATGCGATAGATAGAAAAGCACTATCATTTAAAAAAAAAACTTGTACAACGAACCTTCAGCAGACTGTTTTTAATCATACATGATAATCTATTTCAAGTAGAGAAGCAACCAAGCTCTTATAGTGATCAAAATGAGCTTGTAGAGCAATAGTAAAAAAGATCAGCAGTAAAATCAGCTTAAAATGTAAAGTGCAACAGCTGTCTGGCAACTATTTTTTCTTGTCATTAACATCTTATCACAATTTTTAAGATAAGAAAATTTTCTTCAAAAAATAAGATAAAGATAAAACCAGGAGTACACACAACATGCAACAGCTGAACTTGTAAAGTGCATTGGCTGCCATGCCTCATATATGCATATTTGTTGTCACAAATCTCGAGATTTGATGAACGGGTATAACAAAATAAAGTTTTGGTGGGAATGTTGGCGTCATTTTTTAGAGACGGAATTTAATTCCGTCTCTAATTCCGTCTCTGATCCGTCTCAAATCCGTCTCTGAATGTTTCCGTCTCAATTCCGCGTCGCTAACTTTTTTATTTAGAAACGGAACTTATTTCCGTTTCTAATTCCGTTTCTGATTTCTGTTTTTTTGTAGTGTGAAAATCGAACTTTCGGCTACACCTTCACAAACATCTCCACGGCAAAGCGGGCATACCCTGCACACCAGAGATCAGAAAATATTTAGCATTTATCAACACATATCATATGGTATTCATGGTGACAGGGGAGAACTCTTATTTTATCACCTTCTTCATACTCAGACAAGCAAATGTAACATCTGCAGTAAGGTAAGAAAGAAGAAGTAAATGGAATTTTTAAAATTCTGAACAACAATCCAATGAAACAAAAAGAAGTATCAATCTAAATATGCACAAAAAGAAATGTCAATCTAAAAGTCATGCGGACAATTGCTAAAGTTATCTACAAAAGCAAAAGTATAATCTCAAAATTTACACAAACAACAAATGCAAATACCATGTATCACCAAGCTGCTAATCTCTCGTAAGCCATTTTTGCATCTCTCGCTCAACATTGTCTCCTTGTTGTGGTGGATCGGCGGGTTCTATTTGCGGCGGCTGTTGCTGGTCATGAGGTGGTGGTGGTGATGGTGGTGGTAGTGGTGGTGGTGGCGGTGGCTGAGATAGGCCTGCTCCGTCCATGGTCATCCCGAGATGCTGATGCATAAACGCCATAACCTTTCGTAATTGCTTGACAACGATATCAAACTCTGCACGTGGCACCATCTCCGACATCTGGGACCCAGGATCTGCATATCTCCTCTTCTTTCTCCCTAAAGACCCGAGACCGTAGACACGTCCTTGGGACACTCACCCGCCACATTGAGGTACACCGCCTCATCATCCACCGGTTGGTCCGGTGTAGCCTGGGTCAACTCCAGACGTCTCCTCTGGAGCCTATCCTGCATGTATCAACAATAAACAACTTACATGATATGCTTTAAAGTAAACTTAATACTATTTAACATTTCATTTCTACACTTACATAGAACCGCTCTGATCTAGTATCGATGAATGTCATCCCGTCGTGATTTACGGTGTGGAGATGCAAATACAATTCATTCACGGTAGGTGGCGTCTCGGATGAATCAGTCTGCATACAGGACCGGTTATAAATTCAGCATAAATATGTTTATTAGTAGTAGGTCGGCGAACTCATATTCGCCAAACACAAATCAATTGCGTAGTGAAAAAGTGTATAAATGTAAAAAAATAAACTAGAGTGTAAAAAAAACTTACCAATCTTTCATTGGGCAAAACATGAAAAAATGTGGCATAACAATATCAAAGAATGTAAATTAAGAAATAAAATATAGCACAATTTTCAGTATTGGCAGCTAAAAACCAGTGAATGCTTGTCGCTTAATGGCAACCAAAGCTCCCTAAACAATTTGCAGCACCTATCTCCAGCATGACATCTAAATTTGTGCACAATTGCAAACAAACTCAGCTAAACGATCTACATTTCAAATCAAATCAAACCAACTTAATAATGTAAGACCAATCTTCAAAAAAATAAGAAAACAAGGTAATCACATAGAAACCCAATGCACCAAAAATAGTTTTGTGTTTCTTCAATCAATCATATTCCTACATAGTATCAAAATCTGAACTAATAGGAACATGACCTAGAATCAATGGAATTAACTTTTTACTTACCGTACATGCATCCCACGTTTTAAAAGTAAAACCCAAATCTTTGGTCAATTTGTTTGGTTTTTAATATGAATTAGGTAATCAGACGCCTTCAAGAAATGCTTCTATCGACAACTCAAGCAACAAAGTAAATGACTTAGCTGTCCAACCACTCATTACCTTCAAGCTCAACATCTGTACAATGAATGAAAGTTGAGTGAATTTCTCACATCTTGGATATAATGGTTGTTCCGCATCTTTTATAAGCTTTAAAAAAGTTTCGGTTTCTTCATTAGGTCCAAACTCTCGTGTAGATTCACTCAAATTCTCAGTATCCGCATTTGCATCAATATTAGGAATCTCAAATGCCTCATGGCCCATTCCAATCATATCATCATGAAACGATTCATGTCTTTCTTTATTATCTTCATAACAATCTAAAGGAGTAATCGATTATCCATGGTAAATTCAATTTTTGTAATGATTTAAGAATCCATTCAAAATAAGATGTCCTTTAACCTTTTCTCTTGACTTTAAAAATCGATTGCAACACTCTTTGCATGGGCAATATATTTTTTTTTCCTTTGTCCCGTTATTGGCATAAGCGAAATCTAAAAATTGTTCATACCCATCCATACATTCTTGAGAGTTTCAATCAACTAAGGATATCCAACTCTAATCCATTATGTATGCACTGAGATTATCAAGCATGACATTAACTCGTTAAACTTATGATTATTATAATAGAATATATTAAGCATTCACATATCACATCAAACGTAACCAACAACACCTAACTAATCAATCATCCCTAGCAAGTGTATGAATATGAAATTACTAACAACTATAACATCAAACGACCAAGTAATTTCCTCAATACATGATTCTAATGTATTATAATGTTGATCATGACATGCTTTACCGATAAAATGAACATGAAATACCTACCAAATACAAAATCAATAGAAATCTTGAATTGCTCAAGTAAAATGTTGAAATGAGATATTAAATATTAATAAATTTTAAAATAAATGCGAAAGTAAAATTTGAGACTCTTGCTTGATTGATCAGGTTATGTCTCTGTGTTGGTTTCCATACCCTTCCTTGGAGCATAAATTAGAAGTATTTGCAAATTTTTTTCTCCTAATGCACAACATTTAAAAGGAATGTTCATGTCCTACATCATATCTTTTCGGTCACTAGGAAAAAAAGGCTTTGACAAAGGGACTACTCATTTCACAGTTAGATCCTACATATCTTTAGGGTCACTTAGATTTCATACTAATTATTTTTTTTTCCATCAAAAGGAGTCAGAGCTAGAATATTATTTATATGATTTAACAATTGATTTCATACACTGCAGGAATCTAAGAAAACTAAAGTACAATGACAAATTCTACCAATTTGATTTGAGCTTCAAAAGGCATTGCAAAAGAAGGAAAACTACCAAATTATGTTGCTATGGAACAAAGATACTTTGAAACTAAATTGGCAAAAACCAACGATGATCACCCTTCTCATGACATCTTTGAGGGCCTTAAAGTCATAAAAGAAGTGTATGAAGCATTGAGATCTAGTCCACAATGGAATGAGTTTTGTTCTTGATTATGGAACAAAACCCCATATCATCCAATTTTTTTAGGTGAGTATTGAAGCTGTACTTCTTTATTATATAAATATAATAAAGTAATAATTTAAGAAAATTGTGGGCTATACAACAATAAGACCCTTATATCGGGCCAAAAACAAGGCACCCATCGACAATCCCACCATATCTAACGAAGCACCCATAAAAAATCCCACCATAGCTCTTTATGAGCTGCGAAAATAACAGTAGCAAAAGCCAAGAGATAGCGAACCCAACCAAAACAATCAGCATGTCAAGCATAAAAATAACCCATATCATCCAAAACATGGCAAAATGAACATAACTACAAAACCCATATCACAACAGAGAAATGCAGTTCACATTTCATTGTTACTCGTTAGAACAAGCATAACCACAAAACACTAAGCATGCAAGAGAAGTGCAGAACAAAAACTTCTAAACCAAACAAAATACACAACATTAACTTAATAGATCAAGTGAAAACACCAACAAATGCACATGAAAGCCAAACCGGATGAAAATGTGAGCAGATACAATTTCAAGAGAATTCGGGTGTATACGATTTTTTTTTATTGTTACCTTGACGAGCAGAGAGCGGAGCGGTAAGCACAGAGCGACCAAAGAGCAGAGAGCAATGAAAGAGAGAGAGCGGTGAACGAAGATGACCGATGAGATATCGGTCACCGGTGAGAGTAGAGAGTGGTGAGTGGTGAGCGGTGAGCGGTGACCGGAGAGAGAACGGAGAGCGTGACCTAGCAAGAGACGGAGATACCAGAGAGAAAGAGAGTTGAGAGCCGATGACGGAGACGATCGACTTGTTGGGGGTTTGGGATTTGGGGGGTGGTGACCGGAGAGAGACGGAGAGACCAGAGAGACCAGAGAGACCAACGCGACGAGACGGAGAGACGAGAGTTGAGTGCAGAGCTCGAGACGAGACGATCGAACTTGTGGGATTTGGGGATTTTGGGCGGTGACCGGAGAGAGACGGAGAGACCAACATGACTGGTTGAGCAAGAGACGGAGAGACGAGAGTTGAGAGAAGAGACCGAGACCGAGACAAGACGATCGAACTTGTGGGATTTGGGGATTTTGGACGAGACGATCGAACGGGATTTGGGGATTTTGGGGAGGGGATTTTGGACGAGACGATCGAACAGGATTTGGGGATTTTTGGGGAGGGGGGGCCTTGATCCAAGCACGCACAAATCTCGAGATTTGATGAACGGTTATAAGAAAAGAAAGTTTTGGTGGGAATGTTGGCGCCATTTTTTAGAGACGGAATTTAATTCGTCTCTATTTCCGTCTCTATTTCCGTCTCTGATTCGTCTCAATTCCGTCTCTGAATTAGTCCGTCTCAATTCCGTCTCTAACTAATTTTTTTAGAAACGGAACTTAATTCCGTTACTAATTCCGTTTCTAAATTTCATTTTCCTTGTAGTGAACCAGATTTCTCCATTGTTGGAAGAACTTCATGCCTTTGGTTGTATACTTCCCTAACAAATATGGATATTGTGCCGAACAAAATTGTTAAATGGACAAGAAGATAGATTGTTCTTAAAGTTTTTAGCATAATTTTTGTTTGTTTCAATTATTTCTCTTAGTTGATGCATTGAAGAAACTGCAATTGCAAAAATTTTAAATAACAATGTAAGAATATGATCACATTCGTTTACAATTTATTCAATTTTTTTTCTAATTTTTAAACTTTAATTACAACTTTGAATTTTATTAGTAAATTCTTAGAAATTAATTCCCGCGAGCGAAGCGAGCGGGTCAATTGTGCGTAGCACGTCTTGAAACTAGTGTATATATATAGACATACAAGCTAGTTTCTTGAATCGATTTGTGGGAATTCAATTAATCTAATAACTTATTTTATTTTTCAAAAAGTATACTTTATTTTTATCCTGACATTTTGACAACTAATTATAACTATTTGGATTTAATATTGGGAATGCTCTTAATTAATGATAGAATAGTAAATTTAAGTAAAGGTTCAAAAACTTAATCAAGTGTAAAGTAGTAAATTCAAGTGACGATTGAAAAAATGATTATTCTTGCTTATTAAGTATAGTAACTATTATATATATATATATAAAACAGTTGGTTAACACTAAAAGTGAGTTGTTATCACTTAACTAGTGACTTGAGTTCAAGTTTTGAGAATGAATATACCAACATTGGGTGCTTGCCCATCTAGGCAGTGCATGACTCGGGACGAATCCGAAGTAGTTGTATAGTTGAGATACCAAGTGGTTTAGACCAAAAAAATGTTAACTTAATTAAATGGAAAATGCTAGAATAACACCCCAAATGACACCCCAAGTGACACATTTGTGACGTAGCGCAGGGCCTACATCCATTGAAGTAGTCGTCCTCCGTGTTTCGAGATATACACCACGTGTGTTACCCACCGAAAATTATTTTGTGCACACTCAACGCCAAGTCACAAACGCTAAGTCACAGGGGTATCACTTACGGTGTCATTTGGACTATCATTCTAGCATTTTCCTAATTAAATTATTTTATTTTGATAAATAATAAGAAAACTGGTTTAATTATTTTTGTAGTGTGTGCTCCATTTTATGCAATATGTACAGTTATAGCGTAGCTGTAGTTTACGCAGTTATTTGTAGCATTACTCTTCCAATATTTGTGCTCTGAGTTAATGTTAATCTGTTGAAAAACCAAAAAAAAAAAAGAGACCAACTTTTAACTAAAGATTTTTGAAAAACCAAATCTTTTAACTAAAGATAGTTTGTCAAAATTAAGAAATATAGCAGGTAATTAAACTTCTATATGTTACTATATAAAATAAAACCTTTTTTTGGTTAACTATGGGTATCTAGCTAGACATCCGGAATTTTGATATGATTGACACAATTTAGATAATACAATCTAACACACTGACGAAAGTATTTAAAAATTTAACATCTATGACTGAGGTGGCAAGCCACGTAGGCAAGAGAAGTCTTATGGAGTTGCAAAAAACACACACCCATTTATTTTGCGTCTAGTACTAATCAACAAATGGCCAAAATATACCCTCATCTCTTTCAAACATACCACCTCCTTCAAAGTCACTACCCTCCACAGACCGCCGCCGCCGTCCGCCACTACCCGCGACTGCCCGCTGCCTCCCACCGCCGACCTCCCTTTTTTTCTCCTTTCTTTTCTTCCCCGCTCCTCCACCCTCCTCCTTGTCCTTACCACAAAGATAGGCCAACCATTTGTAATATAAAATAAAACTATAATAACTTATAATATGTAAACTAAATATGACAGTAGTTTAATCATATCAGACAATTAGAAAGTGAAATCCGGGGTTTTCTTTTCTATAAATAACAAAAGATATCTCTCATTTTATAAAAATAGCATACTAGCTAGCTAGCTATCATCGATCATTTTTCTTAACAATATTTAGCTATCTAGTTATCTGTTGATAATAATCATTATAGAGAAAGCTCCCTCATCAACTGCCATTGTTGCCCCTGGTAAAATCAACATTAGGTATACAAGTTGACGATGAACTAATTATAAAAAATAATCAAATAATGTTTCTAGCGTGAATTATTTTCGCAGCAAGACTTATAAAATCATAAGAACTTACCAAGTGGATGACTCACTGATTTAGTATGAGATTATTTGAGTTATTTTCAATTTATAATTATTTTTGGGAAATTAAATGATATGGCCGGTTAATTATCCTTATATTTGGAATATCATAAATATATACATATATTTTCTACATAGTGTATCTTAATTTTGTTTTATGCATTGAGATGCGTGTATCGACAGTGGCAGATCTAAGAGAGGCGAGGTCGCCCCTAACCCCGGGCCTATAGTACCCCTACGGTCGACACACGATTCCTATATAATTTTATCCTTCCAGCCTCTCTTATGGTCAACAATAGCTTCCTATGTTAAAGTTTGCCCCCCTAACAAGATTTTTTTGTTCTGCGACTCAGTATATATCGATGTGATGTCTCAAGACATGACATGCAACCTTGTAGCAAATATGTATATGTCTCAAATGCACACGGTCACCCAATCTCTATCAATTATTTATATGGATCGACCAGCTAGGTCATTAATTCTTTGCATTACTGCATGTCTTCTGGTTGCCAGGAATAAGCTTAATAATAGTATTTTGATAGGAATGGCTAAATTAATGTTGGTGCGCATGCATAATGCATGAGATCGGTGATGAGTATACAGTATATGATCATGACATTGGTGGTTATGATGGTGATATATGACATATGTACATCCATTAGTTTGTTTAATTGACACTATATACTAATTTCAGGGACCCAATAAATATGTTTGATCATGCATGTACATATACACGAATGCCATGCTGATTAATGGTATTCCTAATTAATTAAATGACTTTGTAGTAAACCAATTTAGTTGGTCAAATACATAAATATATATTCGTTTTTAATGGGAAAATTAATTAAGATATTTCGATTTCATAAAATTGATAAAATAAAAACACGAATAATTATATTATTTTTTTCCGTAGATAATGGTAATATATATATATATATATATATATATATATATATATATATATATATATATATATATATATATATATAGGCGAGTCAATAAATGCATGCATGGACCGAGTTTTTTTTTTTTTTTTTTTTTTTTTTTTTTTTTCACTCCATTGTATCAATAATTCATAGGTTTTTCTTATGTATGTACGACCTTATTATTATGGAAATGAGATAAGAGACTATAAGAGAAGCAGCCATAATAAATATACGGATTAAAACATCTATCAACCAATACATTATGAGTGTGAATGGAAGCGGGGCTGGAAGGGCCGGTCGCGATTGAACGCCTTACGGTCATGTTTGTTGAACGCCAGTTACGCCACGCATTAACTTGACCAAACGTGATTGTGATCGTTGACTTGTATATATGCAATTAATGAATTCATGTGCATGGCACATGTATGCATGCAAGTGCATTGTACGTATAATTTGTTGTTTACTACTTATTTTGCTTTCATTCCAATATTGTTTCCATACATGGTTTCACGAGAACAACAAAAAAAAAATAAAAGAAAAAAAAAATCTACGTTCACACAATACAATACTAATTCATGCATAATTTTATTTTATTTCTTTGTCAAATAATTCATGCATAATTGTGCTTGCGCATTTAGCTTGCCACACACTACTGAATATCTCAATGTACTTAATATCCAAGAGACTCATGACATTAATTATTTGACTTTAATTATAATTAATTATCTGTGATTCATGTGGTAATTTGAGCATATCTTTTAAACGCGAAGGTAGTCTAACCAAACGTACAACTTCACCAAAATAATTAACATTAATTTTTTTTGTTTTTTGTTTTCCCAATCTATATATCTATATAACAAAGCTATGTACATTGTTGATACATGTCAACTTTACATATATTAGAAAAAAAAGGAAAACTAAATAGAACCAAATAGGGGCGACTCCTTCTCTCTCGCTGTGGTTGACACCCACTCCCTATATAACAAGTGTAGATCTAAAAACATCATTCAAATTAATAGATCTAACTTTTGTTAAATCCTATAGTACTAGGTGTTACATTCTTCACTTACTCTACATTCATGATTGTGCATTTATTTTTGTTGCATTTTTTATTATCTTATTTTTATATATGTGGTAAGTAAAAATATCTTAGTATTTATACTTTTTAAACAAATGTATCTCAATCTATAGACATTCACACTACATCATATAACTTTACTATTGGGATACATTTGAGTAAAAAGTTTGTGTTAAGAAATTTTTGCTTACAGTACTAACCCCTTTTTTAACTCCGCCAATGGATTATTACCAGTCCCAAGCCCAGAAAAGGAGGAGGAAAAAGGTTTAATTTTATGTCAATATACTACTAGAAAAATAATATCTTTGTCTCATGTGTGGAGTAGAGCAATGCAAAATTTCGACATCCCGAATGGCCCCTAAGTTCCATGCAGGTCAAAGTCCGGCCTCGACTCGATAGCCTGCCATTTCGCACGGGTATAACGTTTCATGTTGTCAAGTAGTGCAGCTCGCATGCCCGCCCGATGTCTACAAGTCGTGCTTCTTCGACGTTAAAGCGAGTCGCTTCCGCTGTACGATCGAATTGACCAGTGACGACTTCCCCATATTGGTCCGCCCAACTAACGCGAATATTGGCAACCCATTTGAGGGACAGTCCTTAGTCCAGGTACTGCTTTTCGCAAACTCAACTTCCTTAATCCGAGCATCTCTCGCATAGCTGCTTGGCACAATGCTCGAGCCCTTCAAAACCCTAGCACTCAAAGCCTCAAATGTCAACTTCGGGGGGTACGAAGAGCTTTTTTAGGGGTATCTTGACGTGGATCTCTTCAGGGGTTATCAAATCGTGGGGGGTCTCAAGATTAGTAGTCGAGGAAACACTACAAAAAAACAGCAAATCAGAAACGGAAATTTCCGTCTCTGATTTGTTAAAATTTCGTCTCTAATTGCAGTCAGAAACGGAACAGAAACGGAATCAATTCCGTCTCTAAAAACGTCGTCGTTGATTCAATCGAAACGAAATGCGATTCCGTTTCGATTTAGAGAGATCGGATCGTAAACGAATTTATTCCGTCTCTAATTCCGTTTCGATTAGAGACCGAATAAATTCCGTTTCCGATTATTTCCGTCTCTGATCCGTTGCTAATCAGAGACGGATCAGAGACGGATCAGAGACGGAATTTGATCCGTTTCCGATTTATGTATCTTACATAAACGAAAATTAGAGACGGAAATAGCAACGGAATCTTTGGATTCCGTTGCTATTTCCGTCTCTAATTTTCATTTTTGTTTAGTTTTTAAAGTCTTACATATATAGGTCTCAATCCAAGCACATTTAACCTGCCAATATATAATAAAAATCATAGCTAAATAATATATTGATATTACACAATTTATATAAACTTATCATATCCTTAACATTATCTTTTCTCAATGTACTGTACACGAAACAACAAAAATAATCTAAAAAGTTTCTATATCGTATCTTTCTACAAAAGTAAAAGCAAAAATTGTTCTAAATAAAAAAAATAAAAAAATGAAGTGTTCCGAGATTATATAAAGTTGATCGTGCTTCAAATAATACTTGACTTCGTACAAAACATCTGAAAAAAGATCAAAAAGAAAAAAATCACTAAATTATACAAACAATAATAGGAATATAAACAATATTATGGAATATAAACACAAGATAAATAAAGAATTAAAATATTTAAGACCGCAACATACACAAGCTATCATGCATGATTACGTTTAAGAATTAAAATTAAAAGAAAAATATTTATGCTCGACAACAAAGAAAATAAAACCTAAATTGCAAATTAATTAATTAGAGTCGACTAGTTTATTCTTATAAAAATAAAATAAAATTAAGACTTGTTTACAACTTTTAGAAATCACAGCCAAAACCATGGATGTCGATGTATCACTAGAGACCTTGTTTTCACAAGATGTTTGTTTTCACAAGATGTGATTTAAAACCTCAAATAGAACTAGGAACAATTGGAAACAAGCTTTCATTAACCTATTTTAAACACACAGATATGCACACAACAAAAATATGTTCTACAACTTTTTTAAGTTTGAAAACTTTATTGCAGTTGTGAAAAAAAGCTTAGAAGGTCCGATTTGGTTTCTTCTCATATCAAACAACTAGAATCATTCCGCATAAAGTTAATTTCTAGCAGTGAGAGTGCAATCATATAGATGCTATTAGAAAGTTAATTTCTAGCAAGTGAGTCATCCATGCAAACTAAAGGGTGAAACCGAAATTAATAAAACCATAAAAATGCAAGGAGAAGGAAACAAACAGAAAGAATCAAGTGTTAAACTTACTCAATGAATGGTACCCAATCATTACTATGTTTGGGAATGGTTCAATGTATCGAGTCTTGTTCCATTGTTGAGAGGTCGCTTCTAGATATGAACGCATACCTACAAGCCATGAACCCGGATCCCAACAACTGCAAAAAGAATGAGAAGGAAAAACAATGAGAAAAGTGCAGTAAATAGAACCATTTTCAAGTCCCTAAAAGGAAAAAGAATGATTCAAATTCACATCAATAGTTAGTCTAAGTAACAACCAAAGAGAAACATCTAACATACCATTGCCACTGAATTCTCTAAACCGGCACTAATACCAAAATTTGTGATCTTCGGAATGTGGATATTTAAGAGAATAGGAATGTGGGCTCGTAAACTATGAAAATCCATTATGCATCAAACAAAGAATCCATAAAATGATCAATTTGGGTCATAAGAAGATTCAATTAAAAATTAAAAAAAAGTCACCTGATGATCAATGTGGGCTCCTAGTGGACAAATCCCATAAGGAGAGATAACCACTTTAACCTCTTTTGCACATTTGCCACTCATTTCAGCCACCTTATTCATTATTTCATCCAACTGCAAGAGGAACTAAAAAACTTCAACGGGAAAGAGTTTAACAACAGTAAGCATATTAAAAGTTAAAAGAGCAAAACTAAACGAAAAATAGTATTCATACAAGGGAGAAACAAATGGAGCCAAGCAGCCATTAAATCTTTCAAACAACTACCATGGGAATGTCATATATACATGCCAAACCAATCAAAAGAAATAGGTACTATTCAATCGTAACCAACAACACCTAACTAATCAATCATCCATAGCAAGTGCATGAATATGAAATTACTAACAACTATAACATCAAACGACAAAGTAATTACCTCAATACATGATTCTAATGTATTATAATGTTGATCATGACATGCTTTACCGATAAAATAAACATGGAATAACTAATCAATCATCCATAGCAAGTGCATGAATATGAAATTACTAACAACACATGTCCCTCCTCAATCTAAGAAGAAATAAACAAAGAATGTATTAAACTAAAGGAAACTTAAACACAAACATGCACAATCATGAGAAGAAATAAACAACAATGTATTATCTATAATATGGGGAAGAAACACACATGACACAAACCTTTGATGAATTGGCGTGAGTTAGTAATATCTCAAAAAAAAATGGCTTAAATGAGTTAATTTTCGGTTCTCTATCATAGCACAAGTGGAATCGAAGTGAACAATTGCAAAAATTGAAATATTTCAAATTTTCTCATTCAAAAGATGATTTGATTAGGTTCCTAGTTTGTTAAGGACAACCTCCGTTGCGCAAATCTTGGCTCCCCATATAGGATCAAAATAACTCATCGAGGATTTATGACTAAAATCTCATTTGTCAATAGGCATTGAGCCTTTGGCCTATGCCATATGGACAAAATATGAGAACATAATAGTGCAAAGCAAGGAAAAAAATATCATGTAATAAAATATTGAACTTATGCAAATAAGTAAATAAGTTCTACCTCCCCAATTCCAAAGCTTTCCATCTTCTCGTGATTGCCATTGTGGAAAACCCACCACATGTAAAGTTCACCTACATCACACGAATGAAGAAGATAATAACATAAAAAATATTAGGACGAAAATTTAATCAATACAATCAAATTCATTAAAGCATAAGCCTACACTTGCAACTTTATCCACAACCTCTTAACTATAAATTCCATTGGAGATGCCGTCTTCTTAAGATGTCATCTTAGTGCAAAACCAACATTATAGGAGGGTTTGTTTATGCCATTGGGAAACATGGATATCTATTGGAAGCACCACCACCAGCTTTCTTAGCAGCAAGAGGTTGTGAATGTTGGGCACGACTCCACCGCTCGCAATCGTCATCGCTCCGAGCAACTTCTTTCGAGCTCCTCGTCGTTCCTCACCGCCAATGTATGTGGCGAGGACTACCCGAGTCTTCTTGTTGTCCCTCGCTGCGTTCCCCGCCAACTCCAACACTCGCATACGCATTCACCATTTCAAATGAACCCAAAATCACAAACACAAAGAGAGAGATTCTCGGACACTCAAAATCACAAAAACACTAGTGATTAGTGATTCAAATTCAAAGACACCCAAGTGGACCAAATAACAAAACATTAAGAGATTCAAATTTCAATGACACTCGAAATCACAAAAACACTAAGGAATCAAACTTCAAAGATTCCCAAAATCACAAAACGCTAAAAATTCAAATTCATAGACACTAATATTATAACAAAAACAACTATTTGGACTTTTAAAGTACAAACTCAAAAAGCTAGAGAAATAGAATCAAACTTGAGACCATGTATTTAACCAACAAAATCCCAAACTTGCCCTAGACATTCAAATTTCCAAGACAAATAGAATCACAAAAAATAGAAAAAAAAAAGCTAAAAAGGTAGAGATTGAAATTCAATAGACAAACCAAAAATCGAAATACCTCGGCGGCCAAGTATTCAAGCACGGCCGCAAGTAAATAGGAGCGCCAAAGCATCGCCCTCGCAACGAAGAAACCCGTCGTCGTCGACTTGGTGAAGCGATGGTGGAATTTGTTTGCGGTGGTGGCGGTGGCGGCGGCGACGGCTTGTCGGATTTAAGCGCCTTAGTTTTAGGGTTTTGGAGTGAGGTTTGAAGAGGGGGAGGAATTGAGAGGGAGAGAGAGCGGTCGACGGTCCGTGAGAGAGAGCGGTGACGAGAGAGAGCGGTGAGAGAGAGAGAGAGAGAGATCTGCGTCGAGAGAGAGGGATTTTTGGGGAGAAAGGGGTTCCGGAGAGACAGAGAATCGGGAGAGAGAGCGGTGAGAGAGAGAGAGAGAGAGAGATCTCGCCGTCGAGAGAGAGGGGTTTTTGGGGAGAGAGACAGAGAATCGGGAGAGAGAGATCGAAGGGTTTTGGGAGAGAGAGAATCGGAAGAGAGAGAGGGAGTGTTGGGGAGATGGAGTTTTCGGAGAGACGAATCGGGAGAGAGAGAGGGAGTTTTATTTTTGAATCATCGAGATCGAAAGATGCACAAATCTCGAGATTTGATGAACGGGTATAACAAAATAAAGTTTTGGCGGGAATGATGGCGCCATTTTTCAGAGACGAAATTTAATTCCGTCTCTAATTCCGTCTCTAATTCCGTCTCTGATCCGTCTCTAATCCGTCTCTGAATGTTTCCGTCTCAATTCCGTCGCTAACTTTTTAATTTAGAAACAGAAATTATTCCGTTTCTAATTCCGTTTCTGATTTAGAAACGGAACTTATTTCCGTTTCTAATTCCTTTTCTGATTTGCTATTTTTTTGTAGTGAAATGTGGAAACTGAAGAGATTTGAGGAGTTAGGGTGGGTTTTTTTTAGGGGAAAAGATTGAAGATTTTTTGAGTGAATGCTTTGAGAACGATATGTAGTTTTAATTTGGAAAAAAATGGAGAAGAGATGCGGTGGAGGTGGAGACATGGAGAGACATGGAGAAACACATGAGATGGAGATGTTGTGTGATTTAGATTTGACATCTTATTGTTATGGATGATAGGGTTTCCATGGGTCTGATGAAGTGAAAAGGGAGAGAGGAGTATTTGGTGATGAGAAGTGTTAGAGTAAATCATTGAGTTGGGTGTAGTGTGAATCTCGAGGTGTATCCTCTGTTGTAATAGGGTGTAAGTGATGTTTGTGTGTGAGTAATGTGTTTGCATTTGAATGGCTGTGATGTAAATAAATGGATGGTTGAGATGTATTGTTCGGTTTGATATATAAATAAAATGACAGAACACTTGTGAGTTTACAAGGTTCTGTTTTGTCTCTCTCTCTCTCTCTCTGGTTGTGTTGCAGATCTGGTTTGGAGTTCATCTTCAATGAAGCTCGCTGTGGACTTCAACATGGTATCAGAGCGTTGAACAGCTAACGCTGCAGATCAAGAGGGAAAAGCCAGATCTCTGGTGTTTGGTGGTGTGAATGGCGAATAGATCTAGAGTCTTGGGACAAGGCTCTCCATCATCAGGGTTTGTATCAGGCAGTATCTCAGGTTTGAGTTCTGGTACTCCATTTGGTAATTCGTTGAGTCAATTTGTCACTATAAAACTTGATAGAACAAATTTTCTTTTATGGAAATTGATTGTGGTTCCGGCTATCCAAGGATTTGATCTTGATGGTCATCTTTTTGGAACCTTGGAAAGTCCAGATAAATTCTTGACTGATGGATTACCAAATCTAGAGTACAAGATATGGTTCAGTAGAGATCGATTTTTGTTAGGATGGTTGATAAATGCCATGATGCCTGATACTGCAATGCAGATTATTGGAAATACACCGAAACAGACAGCAAATGAGTTGTGGCGAGAAATAGAAACATATTATGGCTCTAATAATAGAATTCATGTTCAATCTGTCAAGAAAGCACTCCATACAACCCGTAAGGGTGCTATGAAAATGAGAGAGTATTTGTCTAAGATGAAGTGTATTTCTGATAATCTGGCCATTGCAGGATCAGTGGTGAGCACAGATGATTTGATTTCAAGTGTACTAATTGGTTTAGATAGGGAATATATGCCTATTACTACCTTCTTGCAAGGAAGGTGTGACTTGCAGTGGCAAGAACTCTACTCTACACTGATAGAGTTTGAGGAAACCCTGGATCAGTATAATGTGATTCAAGATGTAAATGCATTAGTGTTACAGATTCTCCATCTCGCAAATCTTTGAGATTAAAAACAATAACTCCAAAATGAATGGTCAGAATTGGAATTCCAATGGGAATAGAACAAACAGTGGCTTCAGAGGTTGTGGTACTGGAAGGTTTCGAGGCAGAGGAGGTTTTAAATCCTCCAGCAGCAACAGTAAACCCGCATGTCAAATCTGCGGGAAGTTTGGACATTCAGCAGCTGTATGTTACTATAGGGCAGACATGAAATACATGTGGACTCAAACTGGGAGTTCTCAACAGCCACAGCTGAGGCCTTTCACTCCTCAACATCATACACCTTCATCTTTCTTTACTGCATCAGAAGCTGGTCATGATGGATCATGGTACATGGACAGTGGTGCAACCTCTCATGTTACTGGAGACTCCTCTCAGATGCTGAACAACTCAGCATATTCAGGTACTCAGTCTTTAATGGTTGGTAATGGTCAGTTGCTGAAAATTGCTGGTACTGGGTCTGCTTGCATTCCATCTATTGGCTCTAAATTATCATTTCATAATACTTTGTGTGTACCTAGCGTCGAAAAGAATTTGTTGAGTGTCTCTCAGTTAACCAGAGACAATAATGTGTTGATTGAGTTTCATCCTCATGTATGTTTCGTGAAGGACCTTCAAACCAATGAGATTCTTCTTCACGGAACATTACAAAATGGTTTATATCGCATCTCTGGTCCACCTGCACAGTTATCTTCTTCACATGCTGATTTGTTTGTGTCCAATAAAAGTTTGTCTTCACCGTGGCATTCCAGACTTGGTCATCCTGCACAAAAGACACTTCAACAGGTTATGCATCAAAAACTTCATCTACCATTCATTTCAATCACTGATCTTTGTCAGTCTTGTCCACTTGGGAAGAGTCATGCATTACCATTTCATTCATCCAGTTGAATGTCGAATAATGTTTTGGATTTGATACATATTGATTTGTGGAGTCCTGCACCGATTACTTCTCCGAGTGGTTTCAACTATTACATTCATTTTATTGATGATTCTACTCGCTTTACATGGTTATATCCTTTGAAATTGAAATCTGATGCATTGAATGTTTTTATGCATTTTAAGTCTATGGTGGAGAATCAGTTTAGTTCTACTATCAAGAAAGTTCATCTAATGGGGGGTGGTGAGTATAGATCTTTTAAATCAGACTTGATGCATGTGGAATTATTTTTCAAAGATCTTTGTCCTCATACACATGCACGAATGGTAGATTTGAACGTAAGCATAGACACATAGTTGAAATGAGTCTTACATTGCTTGCTCATAGTAAAGTACCTTTGAAATCTTGGTGGGATGCATGTTCTATCGTCGCATTTATTATTAATCGTCTTCCTACTAAAGTACTGAATGGTATATCGTCGTTTGAGAAGTTATTTCATGAATCTCCTGATTACAATTTGCTCCGAGTTTTTGGATGTGCATGCTTTCCAAATTTGCGTCCATACAATGACCATAAGTACCAGTTTAGATCTGAAAAATGCATATTTCTGGGGTATAGCAGTCAACATAAGGGCTACAAATGTTTGAGTCCATCTGGGAAGGTTTACATCTCCAGAAATGTTGTTTTTCATGAAAATGAGTTTCCTTATCATTCTTTAGTTGCTGATAAGTCTCATACAACAACATCTTCCTCAACTGAGTCGACTACCAGCTTTCCGTTGTTGGTTCCACATCAGCCCTTGGTTCCATCAGGGTCTTCGTGTTCTTCATATGATTTGTCTGATGTACCTGCTCCAGTTGAGGTTACACCTCCTGTTGTTGTGGATTCAAGGACTGGTGTGGATCCTCAAAACATACATCCCATGATTACTAGAGCTAAGGATGGCATCAGTTTAAGAAAGGTGTTTTTGTCTACTACATCTACTCATGAAGTTGATATTCCTGCTTCTGTTACTGCTGCTCTTCAAATTCCTCATTGGAAGGCAGCAATGGATCAGGAATATCAGGCTCTAATGAAAAATGGTACTTGGTCTCTTGTTCCTTCATCTCCCAGTCAAAATGTGGTTGGCAACAAGTGGATTTTCTCTGTTAAAAGGAATTCTGATGGGTCTATTAATCGATACAAGGCTAGATTAAAGGCCAAAGGGTTTAAACAAGTACCCGGTATTGATTTTGATGAGACGTACAGTCCGGTGGTTAAGGCTTCTACTATTAGAGTCATTTCGTCTTTGGTCGTTCATTTTGGTTGGTCTTTGAGACAAGTTGATATCAATAATGCCTTTTTAAATGGTCGGTTGGTTGAGGAAGTTTATACAAATCAACCTATAGGATTTGTGGATAATTCTCAACCTACTGCTGTGTGTCAGCTGCATAAGGCTTTGTATGGTCTTCGTTAGGCTCCTCGTGCATGGTTTGATCAGTTGAAATCCACTTTGTTGTCTTGGGGCTTCCACAATTCTAAAGCTGAGAGCTCCTTGTTCATTTTTCATCATGAACAAGTTGTGTTGTATGTGCTGGTTTATGTGGATGACATTATAATTACTGGCTCTAATCAAACTTCTATTCAATCTTTCATTAATAAGTTGAATGGTAAGTTTGCGTTAAAGGATATTGGAGATTTGAATTTGTTTTTGGGAATGGAAGCTCATAGGACTGCCAAAGGACTGTACTTGACTCAAATAACTTATATTCATCAGCTATTACAAAAGGGAGGTATGTCCCATGCAAAGCCCATTGCTACTCCCTTTGCTGTTGGAAAGCTGTTGTACAATGATGGCGGTGCCTATTTGAATGATAAAACTCTCTATAGGAGCTTACTTGGTGGTCTCCAATATCTAGTTAACACTCGGCCAGACATTGCTTATATAGTGAACACTTTGAGTCAGTTTCAGCAGTCTCCTACAGTGTTGCATTGGCAAGCTCTTAAGAAAGTCTTGCGTTATCTCAAAGGTACGGTTGATTTGGGTTTATGGTTTAAACCGAGTTCTGCACTTTTTCTCACTGAGTATTCAGATGCTGATTGGGCTGCCTCTGTGGATGATAGGAAATCTGTGGCTGGTTATGATGTCTTTTTGGGTTCTAACTTAATTTCTGCGATCTAAGAAACAAGCAGTGGTTGCTAGATCAAGTACAGAATCTGAATATAGAGCTCTTGCTCAGGTAACTGCTGAATTAAGTTGGATTCAGTCTTTATTTTCAGAATTGCATGTTTCTATTGGTGCTATTCCTACAGTTTGGTATGATAATATGAGTGATGCTGCCTTAGCAAAGAATCCGGTATATCACTCTCGCACTAAACATATTGAATTAGACATTCATTATGTTAGAGATAAAGTGTTGGAAGGTTTACTTAATGTGCATCATGATCCTTCAGTTGATCAAGTGGCTGATATTTACTAAACCTGTTTATGTTTCTCGTTTCCTGTATTTGAGGGACAAACTAAGTCTCACTCCCCTTCCCCTTAGTTTGAGGGGGGATGTTAGAGTAAATCATTGAGTTGGGTGTAGTGTGAATCTCGAGGTGTATCCTCTGTTGTAATAGGGTGTAAGTGATGTTTGTGTGTAAGTAATGTGTTTGCATTTGAATGGTTGTGATGTAAACAAATGGATGGTTGAGATGTATTGTTCAGTTTGATATATAAATAAAATGACAGAACACTTGTGAGTTTACAAGGTTCTGTTTCGTCTCTCTCTCTCTGGTTGTGTTGCGGATCTGGTTTGGAGTTCATCTTCAATGAAGCTCGCTGTGGGCTTCAACAAGAAGATAGCTCAGAGTGTCTTGAGAAAAACAACCTCATCTTCTTAGCTCAATCGGCCCGCGCCGTGCCTGCCCAATTTGCAGGCAAGGGTAGGCAAGAAACCACCAAAATTGGGTGTCGGGCTTCTAGCGGGTAGGAGATGTAGAAGCCCGAAAATCGAGCAAGCAACTCGGTAAGGGCTCGTGTTAGCACCCATACCGTGAACCGACAATCTTACCGGCCCGAACTGTCTCTTGAGGCATCTGGTCGCACCATCGACCTCGAACGATGTTCCACATCTGCTCGTATATTCGTTTTACAGTTAAGTTAAATTCAATTGTGGCCGAAATTCGGTGAATATATAATAAAATACTGGAAAGTAAACGGAAAACTAACTGTGAAAACACATGTCATATCATCAGTACCGTAAATTCAAATCTATCCTACAGTGAATATCAGGGCAGTCTGTAGTCGTTGTCTCGGTGGTGTTCCTTGCCATTCCTCGATCACCGGAGGATGGATCTGGGCTCCAAAGGCCCCCAATAATTGAACAACATAGTTTTATAAAATTTATAGCATAACGTAATTTGACAAGGAATAATATAAGTAAATCGCATGAATTAAACATGATTCAATCTTTTTCTGGTATGAAAGGCAGTTCCCATGAACCTCATATGCATGAACCTAGCCTAAATCCCATCGACCTAGCGGCGTTCTGTTGGAGATGTTGGGATAGTCCCACATTAACTACATAGAAAGAAAAATAAGGCTTATAGGTGTGGAGTGTACACTCCATCTTACCTTGGCATTTTGGAGTGAACATCACTTTCACACTTGTTGCACATACATAAAATTAGTCACCACACTCTCCTCACCTTGGATTGGGACTTATATTGTAAAAATTGATCACGTTCAGCATTGACAATTGGGGGAGGTCCCGTCACGCGACTTCATGAACCCGAGCGGCACTGACGTACTCTAACCCCGTCGTAGGAAAGATCGGAGGGTAAAAAACATCCTCCAACTACCATACTGGTTGGAGGGTAGAAGATCGTTGTATACTCATCCCTCGAAGCTGCCCGACTGGCAGGAGTAGGAGACTCTTCATCGTCAAAGGTGACCCATCTAATACTCAGAAACGGCTTATAATGGTCTGAATGTCTAGATGCATGGCCACATATAATTATGATGCAGTTCACATCTAACTATGCAATTTATAATATGATGCGTGATAAAGTTTAAAATATCCAGTGTTCACATTCCTCGCATGTGGCATGTCGAAACCCGACCACGCGTCTGGTACTTCGTAGTACGTGCTGAAAGTCCCACCGAATTGTTATTTTCGAGCCTTAGTTTGAAAGTTTGGTGTAATACTCGAGATTGTTGATTTCATTTACTCGGTTACTCTTATGCAC
Organism: Stephania yunnanensis; assembly: GCA_039657365.1. Taxonomy (NCBI): domain Eukaryota; kingdom Viridiplantae; phylum Streptophyta; class Magnoliopsida; order Ranunculales; family Menispermaceae; genus Stephania; species Stephania yunnanensis. Next base: position 49,538,645 of record CM077587.1, on the reverse strand, counting down.
GCATCCCGAGGTTCTTAACCCAATTATATAATTCTTTAAATTTATCAATATACTTTAAATTTCATATACGATGCACTACCTTGATAGCTTGTTTTGACAATCAAGAGTTTCTTATTTGGCAAGTACATGTGTACAAAGATTTAGGCCTACTTCTTATCTTTCTGAAAAGGTATGGTATGCGTGTGCAATTCCTATAAAAAACGCGGGAGATATCGAAGTTTTACGAATATTGTGCACATTTGAATTTCATTACGAACAGCAAGGATACAAATTTGATTTCTCCTAGTGTATAGCTCCAAATACCATGAAATTTTGTCACAAGGTTTTTAACTTACCTAATAAGAATACATACATAGCTCACTCTAATTGGAGTTAAATTGAGTGAGTTATGCTCATCGCAATATCAAGTCTAATTCTTGACGTTTGAATATATATGGTTGTTTTATTCTTTTGGGTTAACTCATCTTGTTTCGACTTGGGGTCCTTTCAGGGACTCTTGGGTGCTACTTGGGGTTAATTTACATCAGTTCTACAATAAGAATTCTATAATTTAACAACCTATAGCCAATTTCACCATAAAGGACCTTTAAAGCTTAAGTTATTCAACTTTTTGAACATACATTTGATCCACCTCAATTTTCAGTAAAATTTGGCATAAAGTGAGTTGAAATTGAGTTTTAAAACATTCATATCATTCCATGAAACCCCAATTTTGAAATCTTAGTTAAATCTCCAAATTCAAGGCAAAAATCAAATTTCAAGTCATGTAAAGTTTGAATTCATGATTCTTAGTTCATGCTTGTTTAGAGGCATCAAATTGGAGTTCAAATCTAAACACATGCATGACCTGATTGTTATTAAACCACATCAGCCCACATTCATGCTTATGCCATCATAATTTATGAGATTAAAAGGGAAATGATGGTTACCTTAGGATTGTTGTAGATTTAATGTTTTCCATTTTCAAGACTCTAATTGCACTTCAAGTGCTCGTTGTAGTGCATGAGAGAGAAATGAAACTAGTAAAGAAGAACTAAAACAACAATGTTCTCACAATGAACCACATCTTGGTAGTGTTGTCCCATCGAAAAAGGTACTCTATATTGCTTATTGGTTTTTGTATCAGTCCCTCTTTTAATCCAACTGAATCGGTAAGATGTGGGATGTGGCGTTAATGGCAGAGATAAAGATTTTACCAAAGGACACAATGTTCTCACAACTCTCGCTATCAACAATCACATTGCAGACTTTGTTCTTAATGGTACTGCGTGTTCGAAAGATTTGGTGACTGTGAAATCCGAGAATCTCCTAAACTAGATTAGATGACTAATTAATTATTTTTGGATTTGATTTGAATTTTAAGAATTGGGGGTTTAATTTGGACTTAAAAATAAGTGGCAAACAAGAAATTAAATAAAAAAATGGCAAATGACCATTAGGGGTACTGGTTTTTATATACAAAGGATAACATTTAAGCGGTAAAAGGATAATTTGACTACCCTTTCCTTTACAAACCAAAAATAAAATCAATGGGTTTCTTCATTGTTTCCAACATCCTTCATCAACTGTGAAATCGTTTTCTCTCATTTTCTCTCTCTCTACGTTTCATTCAACTGGTTCCTCATCGTTCCTGCATCATAGAGATATCTTGAATTGAGATCGAAAAAGAGAGAACCGTGACTGTGTGTGTGCATCGATCAAAGGTAAGGGAAATCAAATTAAGTTTTGATTTAGGACTTCTGTGATAATTTGTGAACTGTTATAAATCATGTAATTGGGACTATGTGATTGTATGGGTTGTTGAGAGTGTGGTTGAATTAGGGGAGATGAGGTTTCATTGATTGATGAAACAAAAACTTACAACACAGCAACGAATCAGCAAACAAAACAACTAAACATACACAACGACTCTACACACACCTGAAAACGAAACAAATAACAGGGACAGTGAACAAGGGCGGAAGAAAACGATAGAGGAGAGAGAGAATGAAGAGAAGCCTCTGTCTAGAGAACCCCCTACCTAGATGAAACAATGAAGGATTGTTTCATCGAAACGAAACAGAGGTACCCCTCTGTTTCATTTCGGTGAAACAGTAGGGAGGAAGGGGATGATCCCCCTAAACCGGGCCAAACCGGGCCCGGTCTAAGGGATCATACCCCTTCCCTTCAAAAAAGTTAAAATAAAAGTTTTGAATTTACTAAATAAAAAAGAAAAAATCCCTGGAAAACAAGAAAATTAGAAAAAATGGGATTTTGGGCCAAATAAATAGAAAATTTGGATTTTTATGAAAAATATGAAAAGTCGAGATTTTCTCGAAACTTTTACCCGGGTTTTTGCCACATAAAGCGTAATTATAGCCGATTGATCTTCAAACACCAAATTGAATTCCAAAAACCATAAAAATGGGCTTTTGAGGTAAATTAGTGATAAAATATTATAATCAAGAATCAAATTATGAACTCATAGTATCGTTCTAGGTTCATCATAAGAGGACCCACTCGTTATGCGCTTAGAACAGGAAATGAGGATCCATGTTGTATATTTATTTCTGTATTTTGTTTATTGTGCAATACTCATATTATCTCTTGTTATTATATGTTGTATGAAGAAAGGTAGATGTTTACTTATCTGACATTATTTATTTTGTGCACATTGTTGTTTGGTGTATTCGAAATGGCTTTGTCAAGTTCTAAGGCTAAGGAAGATTGAAAGGGAAAGAAGAAACTAGAGGACTTTTGTTGAGGAGCTATTTTCCCTTTGCATGTAATGATTGTTTATATTATTTTATTTTGGGTTTTCAAGATGACCGTAGGACGTGAGTCACTTAAGAAATAACATGAGAAGTTTATGAATTGGGTTGAAATAGGTTTCAGACTTAAACGGTTTACTTTTTGTATTATATGAGGTTTTGAAACGGTTTTAGTTTCTAATTAAGGCTTATAAGTTGCAATTCAGTTTATAATGTCATATTAATATCATATTGAGATCTACGAGGAGTTGTGAGTCATTTCAGGCCTCTCCTTATTCTGTTGTCTATTAAGTTTTGGGTGCCGACAGCCTATAGTTAAAGGAGGTGCTGCCGAAAATTATTATTAAAATACGAAGAACATTCTGTATGATTTTCAAATTTCTCCAATTAAAAAAAGTCAAGCATCGAGGTTAAATAACAATTCTGATTAGCTTTGGAGCAGTTTAAGGATTAAATTAAGTGTCATTTTGAGGTTTAAAGTTAATTGTACCGTTTAGGTGCCTAATTAAGGTAATTAGGTTAAGTCGGGGAATAGTGAGATCAGTCCTGACATTGACGGTGTGTTGAATAGGGTTATCTTGGGCTGAGAAAGGAGTACTGAAAAGCATACACCAAAGGATCGCCCTCATAGCCATTCACAACTTCAAATTCATGTTCAACACAATCTTCAAGGGAATCACCAAATAAGGCTTCATGAATAGCATCATCAGTGAGATGGACCTGTCGTCATTGAGGACATTCATCGGATCAATGGCCCGATGCCTACAATGGAAACATTTGAGGGTCATTGGCCTGGCAAAGACGTTAGTGGTGTGGAGCATGCTAGGCTTGGTAGCTCCAGTAGGGAGGGCTTTACAAGTTTTTTACCAAATGCCACATCGAATTGATGGGATATGTTTGGTAGTAGCGGTGGTGTTGATAAAGGAGTGGACTACTCAAGGGAAGGGCGCTTGAAAAATTGATGTCTTGATGGAGGTCTAGAAAGTTGAAACTCAACTTGTTGAGCAAGACTCGTTGCCTCTAAAAGATGGTAAACACGATGAAGCACCAACTGGTCTTGAATAACTTCTTTGAGGCCACCAACATAGCGAGATACCAACTTTTGTTCGGACTCTTGGAGATTATTACGAGCATTCAATCTGTAAATATCATCAGTGTACTATGGTACGGATCTATTTATTTGAGAGCATTGATGATACTACTTATAGAGCAGGTGCTTTTAATCAGCAAGAAGGAATTGCTCACGTTTCGGTCGTCTCATCTTTGGTCAAGATTTGATATGACATTTGCCTCCTTGTTGGTGATTGCAGCATAGCTGATCCCACCATGTGGCAGCCCCGCCACGAAGCTTATATGCCACCAACTTGACTTGTCGATCCTCTACAACATACATACAGTCGAAGAACTTGTCGAGATTTGCAACCAATCAAGAAAGTCCTAGATATGTAAATGTCCATCAAAAAAGGGCATATCGATCTTAATCTTGTAATCTATGATGTCTCCCCTTTGGTATGGTGGGTTTCAATCATGAGGGTACATCGGATCTTCCCCATCAAAATCCGAGTATGATAAGAGTTGCAGAGGCCTCCAAAAAGGATGTCGTGGGGGCGCAACAAGCCGAACTCCACCCGGACCACCACCAATTTAAAGGAGTTGCCTAGCAAGGAGAAGCCTTGCTAGCCCATCCTCGACGGGGGCCCGATCTAATTCAGGAACCAAAGGTGCTTGATTTGGGACTGGAGGAGGATCTCGAAATGGTAAAGCACGTTGCATCTATAGGATAAGTTCGTTGACTCACCGCTCTAACGAAGTCACGAACGCCCGTACGGCATGCACTCTATGGTCTTTGTCGATGGGGTGGGTTTGATCATTTCCGCCCTCCACCATTTGAAGTCGCTACGATGAGCTCTGATACCACTAGTACAGGAGAGGGAAATAATTAAAATAACATGTAGAGAAGAACTAGAACAACATTGTTCTGTTAATAAAAGGATTTCGGTATTAAAAAATTAAGGAGCACAACATTGCTCTTGTTATTAAATAGCTTCTTTGAAACCAAAGAATATACTAATAGAATTAAAATTAGCAACTGGCATAACATCTCTTCTGACAGACAACATATTTTGCCAATAACCATCCTGACAGAGAATCAACATGCATTTTATGAGCCATCATGTGTGATTTAGTAGTCTCGACCTCCCTTATCCATATGTGACCTTAGTTAATCAGTCTTGAGATATGCACGCTAAGATCCTTACATCACCTTGAATCTTCAATTTTCAACAACTCATGTTCTTCCTCTCAATTATGGGGTGTTTTCATTTGCAAGAACAAAAACTAAGTGTTCCTTATACACTTTGTATCAACTTAAAACAATGGCACTTAGATATGCCTCGAGATATGAGTTTAGTAGCACATCTAAGGGTTTAAAGTGGATCCTACACTTCATAATTAGTAACATAATTAGTTTAATTTAAGTACTTAATTAATCATCCAAATCAAGTTGCTTAGTTGTTAATTTAGATACATGAATTTACTTAGATTGACAAGTGTTGCTTCTAAGTGACAAGTGTCTCGTATTGCATGATTATGTTTTTAAAGTAAATCTAGATCTCAACCCTTCATCTAGATGTAGTTACGAATCTCGAGATCAATCTCATGTACAACATAAAATTCATACACCATAGTTTCTTGTTTGATTGCTATGTGACATATATGTTACATTTTTCATAGGCTGTGGTTTTTAGTTTAAACATTGGCTATAAATTAAATTTATTATATTCCTACCATAGGAATATCCATTTAAATCTAATTAGCAACTTTGGCCACTCTAATTTAAGTTAGTGTTTTATTCCATATTTTGCCTATGTCATGTAATCCCTGCCCCAATGCGTATCTCGAGGTGATACCTACGCTTCGAGTTGCCTCGTGTTACGTATAAACTTATACTTATTAATTTATGTATTAAATATTACATGCACACTAATAATATTATTTTATTATTTACGATACATAACCGCTAGCACGAACATGTCACCTGGTCGAACCAAGTTCGGGCCTCCGGTCTGGTGCAATCGAGTTTCATCCGATCTGGTCGATGAACACGTGCCCTTGGTGACTAGTCTATATAAGAAAGTTATGTACATTGTTGACACATGTCAACTTTACATATATTTGAAATATTTGTTGTATTAATTAATTTGTCTAATTAATAGCCTACGTACTTTCATTAGCCCAATTAATATGAGTATCCTAATTAATAGCCTAAGTACGTTGTTTTCGATTTTTGGTTTTTTCTTTTTTTTACACGAAAATAGCTTTTTTATTTTTTAAATAAAATATAATAACTATATATAAATTTTGTGTATGTATTTTTCATCTCTTAGTTATTATGAGAATTACAATCACGTCATTCTTTATATATTTTATATATTTTGGTTTTAAACAACTTTTATTTTAAATAAATAAATAAATATATTTATAGTAATTTGGTGTAGGTATTTTCATCTTTCATATTTTTAATCGAAAATTATGATTTTTAGTTATTATGAGAATGACAATTACATCGTTCTTCATATATTTTATATATTTTAGTTTTTAAACAACTTTTATTTATAAAATAATAAAGATTCTTAGTATTCCATAACGATGTCCAAGTTCAAGCCATATTTGTTGGAAAGAAAAATCAAGAACCTTTAAATTATTAATTACACAAGAGGCGTCATATTAAATCAATAAGCTATCCACTTAATTAACTTTTTTTTTTCTTTGCTTTTTTATTTTGTTTTTTCAATTCTACTTAATTAACTTTTTGTTAATTATCAAGCAATTAACTAAGTGTTCTTTTAGCCATAAATAAGTCATGTGATACCGCCGAAGCATCTATAGTGAGATGATAGAGGCATTATGTGACGACTCTTTCTTAAATTATGGCACCACCCGGCGTAATCCCGTCATTAAGCCCTTAACCTCCACTACGTAGGACTTAACAATGCATTAGTTAGCCTTTCTAATACACTCATCACTCTAGGTACTTTTCTAATAAACCTTACATCATTTCTTAAACTTAATAGTCAGAGTAAACTAAAATTTTGCACAATTCAAAGATTATTCAGCGAAAGTATTAACGAATTAGCGAAAACCATTCATATAAAACCCTAATATGTGGAAAATCGGGAAACAAAGATCACATGTATATATACATAACAAATGGCGATAACTATATATCAACACGTGTTTGGTCAGGTAACTATCTCACAACCCATAGTATACATCCCCAAGAGCATATAAAGACATAAAAGTTATGCAACAAAATTAGAAACCTACAAAATCAAACGTAGCAGCACTATACTGGCTCAAAGGTAGTCGTCAATCTTCTCCTTGCCCAGTCTGCTCCTCGATGGATTTGTACCCACCTTCATAATAAGGAGGCATGCCTCTTTAAAAAACATATGTTTGCACAAAGTGCAAGCTTCTGACGTAGCTGGGCAGGTATATAAGCATAACAGAAAATTCAGGATCAGATTTTCATAATCAGGTGGCGACCCAAACATGCACTGATATGGAGTAATGTAGCCAAGCATAGAGGAAGGCGGTTGACGGTGAGTACAAGAAAGTAAAAAGTAACACTGAGAGACATTTGTTTACATTTCCAAATATACAACAAGTATCTAAAAGCATAACAATAGCAACAATGCTGAAAGGAAATTATGATATAAAATACTTCGGTTAAGTAAAATGAAACTGACACTCGGCTAAGTAGTAATGATCTAGGGCCGGTCGGCCGTGAGTTATGCCACATCAATCTTTTTTTCACTATTTAGGGCATGATCAATTCTTTTTAAATGCCTTCACATCATTACAAATCCCATTTCCACATATAAATACCCACGAGTACCCCTCATATGTGATGTATACTTGCCAACAACCCCGGGTCTCATACCCTGTGTGATATATAAGCTAGTGGTGAAATCCTAACAACCCCGAAAGTCTAGTGACCTCGTGTGTTGTGCACATCTCTATCATGTCATGGTTCTAGATAAAAAACTACTTTTATAACTCGATAAACGACATGGTATAGGAATCCAACAAATGTAAGTGCATATCTAATACATAAAGGAAAATAGATTATAATACCATCACACACCTACCTAATAGCATGTTATTTCATTTAACTAGATATCTCAACAAATTATGGCATGTAGAGAACAAATGACAATTCGGTTCAAATAACTGAAAATGAGTAGCAAAACATGAATGAAATGTAAATAAATATATCAACCAGTTTACTTACAATCCATGTAAATTCCTAACTAAATTGGCCTCCCGACACCTCAAAATGCGTACCATAACCCTCGAGACTCTTCCTTAGGCTCATGGAATCATTTCATATGTTTTAGATTGTTTTTAGACCTTTAATTAGGGTTTTGGACTTGTTTTAAGTGTTTAATTTATAATTTAAAAATTGCAGATTTTGTCCAGTCAGAGCACCTATCACGCTAGGTGAAATGTCAAGCACGCTAATAGCCTAATTAGCATGCTAGTCAACCTGATTAGCATGTTACACATAGGTAATGCGCTAGCTAGCACGTCTAGCACACCATGTGCAGGAAAACCCAAAATTTTGCACTAAGAATTTTGAGTTTTCTCCACACATGGCCATTTTCAACACCTTGGGCTCCCTTATACCACACCTCTAGAGACCTAAGACACCAATCACAACATAAGAACAGTCACACTTCATATTTTCCATGAATTCACCAAATTAAACTAAATGATTAGTGTAAGTAGATTTAACTAGTTGATGAACACCTAGCTTGATCAGCTCCTTCTCTAAATCCATAAAATTTACTCACTTCCTTGTTGATCTTCTTCTCTGGTTCTTCATCTTCAATTTTACTTTAACTCCTAAATTTATGAAATGAAAATGAAATGAAAATGAAATGGTTGCATGTGTTGATTAATTCAATCTTATATACATATAGATACGATTGATTATTAGTCATTGATCTTTAGTACACACGTATCCTGAGACTAATCTAATGACCTACATATTGACACAATTCCACTAACTTTCCACTAACTTCATTTAACTAACACCAATTGGAAACCAAATTAGTCTCTGGATGTGTCAATACGTATCTCGAGAAATATCAATGACTAATGTTTTAACTTACTAACTTAGGTACATTTAATATAAAATCAACCATAGTCACATTCATACCACTATTTAAGCTACGCTAAGCTTAAATCAACTTACTACATCACACTCTACATCTAATCCCACGCCGACACACATCTCGAAGCGCGTCCTCGCTCATGTCTCGACACCTAGACACAAGTACGAGTGACTTAGTAGTCTACACATATACAATAAACTAAGCAGACATCATAATAAATCTAACATATATCTCGACACATCGTCTTAGTAAGTGCACGTATCTCGATGCGAGTCCCTTGTCATGGGTCTATAATCCTGTTTAAAAAATTCAACTAGGATTAGGAATTTAAGTCGTGAAAAATCTTCCCAAAAGATGGAGATTCCATCCTCAAAATTAAACTTAAGTTAAAATTATACCTAACTCGAAAAGGTACGAAAACCTATCTCGCGTATAGTCTTCCCGCTCCCGTAAGTTCTGATCATCATGGAACTACCGCTTGACTAACACATTCGAGATAAAAATTTATCTCAATTAATGTACATTATGGTCTAGGATATGTACTGGTTGCTCCTCATAATACACATCCTCACTCAGATCAATCTGACTCAAATCAACCGTCGGTCTCACACCTACCTTTGACTTAGCTAGTCGAAGCATAGAAATATGAAAGACTAGATAAATCTTTAACATCTATAGAGGTAACTTAAGCTCATATGTATCATTTCCGACCCGTTTCTTAATTTTGAAAGGCCCGATGAATCTCGTAGCTAACTTGCCTTTTAAACCAAATTTATGAAGAACCTTTTGAAAAACAAACCTTCAAATATACAAAGGCTCCTTCAGTATATGTGAGATCGCTGCAATACATGTTTACATACGTTTTTTGTCTATCATGTGACCCTTTAAGCCTCTAACGAATTTGTCGTACCTTCTCCGTGTGATCTACAACAATCTCTGGCCTCACTAGCTCACGGTCCTCTGGCTCAGCCCAACAAAATGGCAAGCGATATGATATGCCATATAAAGCCTCAAATAGCGTCATCTCAATGCTAGCCTGATAGCTTTGGTTGTATGCAAACACAAACAAAGGTAACGCCATCTCTAATTGTTCGATCTCCAAGACGTTCAAGCACTCATCCTCTATCAGAAATTTACAGACCAATGGTAACCACAATTTGGAGTGCTAGCAATAAGAGATATAGAAAATGTTTTTCTTTCTCTCCTGAAATTCAGAGAACTCGAAAATAGTAAAAACGGAAATTTTATTTCATTTTAGGGTTTCCACCTCTATTTATGTGTAGATAAGCTATCACTTAAAACCTTATTCGTAATACAACTATTGTATTTAGGTAGTTTAAGTAAATTATACATGCACCCCTAAAAATAAGTTATCATATAAGAAATCATAAGGGTTTTATGTCATGAGTTTTATCATATAAAACTCATTACTCTGAACCAATTGAAATTGCACGAAGTAATTCTTTGTGTACGACCCAATATGTTCATGTGACGTTGGCAGTGAACCAAAACCATTTTGGTATACAAATCATAAGCGATCTCTAGCAAGGCATTATGACTACCCAAGTAACATGAATATCAAAATTGATACAACTTAATGAATAACATATATCATATCATTTTGTCGTATGATATCTTTTGATTAAACATAAGGCATGGAAAGTCACCCTTAATGTACAATCATACTAGTCTCAGTCTTTAGGTAAACGAAAAACATCCAAGTGACATTGATTATATCAATTCATATGGACTTAGCTATTATCAGTCTATCATATCGAGGAATTCACTGATATCTCTCTATACGATAGTGAAAAATTATATCTTGATTACACACATTTTATTCACATGGTAACCAATCACAATCTTTAAAATCGTTTGATTAAAGATAAAGTTTGATTGTGCCAAATTATCATGCTCCTAATATTGAAGTCTATAGTAATCTTAAGTCGAATGACTAAATGATATACCTATCATGAGTAACACCTATAACTTAATCCATGTGGTGTTCTTGTAACGGCCCATTTTTCAAATGCACCGCCACGGGGGCAGACGCGGGCCCACAACCTGACCTACCAGCGTCGACTGTGTCCCGCATGCCAACTCATCCACCATTTAAACATTATTAACCTTAAATGACAACAATTAATTGTTTACATTGTTACTAAATTCAAGTCATCTGTTAAGATCATGTTAAACCCAAATAAATTACAGGGGAAGTTGTTAGCATGACAAAATATATATAACAGTAAAGCCATGCAATTAACTATGATACCTAGTGTTGAAAACTCATTTATCATCATAGATCAAAAATGTACCTCAGTGTAACAGAATATCAATTGTATAGAGTCCTAGTGTATCACTCACAAGCCCAAATCCCAAAATAGAACAAAATATGTATATACAAATGTACAAGTCTGGCTAAACGTCTCTGTATTCCGACAGCTTGCCCTTGCCCCGGCTCGTACTAGGATCTGTACTCAAGTCATCAAAAAAAGATAGATAACGAGTCTAGAGTGAGTATTCTCAAGGAAATTAAGTGAGCAATACAGAAAATAAATACTAAAATTTAAGGAAAACTATTAAATAAACATGCGGAAATAAAATACAGACAATTGTGCTCATCGCATGCGTATATAATAGTAAAAGCTCAAAGTGTGTGTTCCTACCCCCTGGGGTCAGACTAGCGCCATACATTGGACTCCCAACAGGCTACTACCGGCGAGTAGCACTCAAGCAAGGTCAGTATCTGGATCTGCTAGGTGGTCGGCGTGGAACCTACGACGCACCCACACGTGCCCGTTACTCTCTCGGGTAGCCCTATTCACCAAGATGGCACATGTGATATGGTTTAGTGGACGTACACACAGAAATAGCACGGAGGGAGAGCCTCAACGTCCGTCCATTATAACCATACTATGAATAAAGTATTAAAAGACATAATATGAATTCAAAAGCAAAAACAAATACTGCTCAAGAAATTTCAGTTGGGATACTGCACACCGCACTCCGTGTACCGTCACTAACCCCTGGTCCAGCTCCGCCTAGTCCCGGATATCCCAAATTACCACCCATACTGACATATTTCCATGTATAATTGATATAAAGCCATTCGCATATGTTTTAAGTCAATTCACATAAATTATGTCAAAATATGGGTACATTAGTGCGTTAGATCTGGGCATTAGCACGTTAGATGCCTAGACAGTTATACGTTCTTAGCCGAGACGAACATTAGCGCGCTAATTTTTTGCCTAGCGTGCTAGATTTTGCAATTAGCACGCTAATCACGTTTTGGATAGTAACACTGCTGAAAGTTTTCAGGTTTTCCAACACCCTACCAACCCAACAACAACACTTCAAAACACTTGAAACTTATTACAACAAAAGATAGGTGTAATGTTTGTGATTCTTTGATGTTTTCCCACTCCGAGCTCCACAAATCATCAAGTTTGTGAGTCCAAACCCTTGCTTCTTCACTCAAATTTTCGGATGAACAGTAGGAGAGAGAAAAGGTGGTGGTTTGAAGTCAAAACTTGACTTTCATAGTTGAATTGTAATCTCTCCTCACTCGTGCATCTCTAGGAGATCAAATGAACCTCATTTGCTTCATTTCCAACCATTAGTGACTCCAATTGTGACTCTGTTAGGACACTCATCATTGTATGTAACTCAAAAAGTGTTGTTTCGGGTGTTCCAACGCCCGGTTTCGAGTCTCGAGCTACAACATACGCATACTACCATGTCCCTAACCACCTTGGGCTCTCTTGTACCACACCTCCAGAGACCCAAGACACACATCGCAACATAAGAACCGCCACACTTCATATTTTCCATAAATTCACCAAATTAAACTAAATAACTAGTGTAAGTAGATTTAACTAGTTGATGAACACTTAGTTTGATCAACTCCTTCTCCAAATCTACAAGACTTCCTCACTCCCTAGCTGATCTTCTTCTCTGGTTCTTCTTCTCCAATTTACTTAACTCTTAAGTTTATGAAATGAGAACGAAATGGTTGCATGAGCTGATTAATTCAATCTTATATACATATGGATAAGATTGATTATTAGTCATTGATCTTTATGTACACACGTATCTCGAGACTAATAAAATGGCCTACACATTGACACAATTTCACTAACTTCCTATAACTAACACCAATTGGAAACTCAATTGGTCTCTTGATGTGTCAACACGTATCTCGAGAAATATCAATGACTAATGTTTTAACTTGCTAATTTATGTATATTTAATATAAAATCAATTATAGTCACATTAATACTACTATTTAAGCTACACTTAAGCTAAAATCAATTTACCACATCACTTTTTACCCCCTAGCCCATGTCGGCACGCATCTCAAGGCACATCCCCCTTACGTCTCAACACCTAAACACAAGTAGGAGTGACTTAGTAGTCTACATATATACAATACGCTAGACATATATCATAACAAATCAAACATATACTTCAGCCACATTGCCTCCGTCAGTACTGCACGTATCTCGATACGGGTCCCACCTTACGGGTCTATAATCCTGATTAAGGAATTAAACTAAGATTAAAAATCTGGGCTATGACACATCACTTGTCAAAAGGCAAAGCTAGTGAGGCTGTGAGTTCGACCCCTGCGTACTTAAGTAAAAAAAAAAGTCATATGATGCCCTCTCCAATCCGTAATTTATAATATTCTCTTTCTTTGATTAGATTTTATTTTTTGTTATGGTTCTGATCTGGTACGTAATATATATATATATATATATTCATACATTTTTGCGTTCTAAATGTTTTGTTAGAGAATGAGCATTGATTATTACAAATGTTTCAATATTACAATCACAATGCTCAAACTATATATAGTGATTAAGTGATGAAAGCTTGAAATAAATTAAAGGAGATTATGATCTAATATTATTTTTGTTTGACAAAAAATTGTAAAATTCAATTCTTTTCTCATAGACTTTGCAATAACTTATTAATTTATATTTTGCAAAATATTACAATTATTGACTTATTATTTTAATTTTAATTTTAATTTTTTGCTTATATAATTTAATACATAAAGTCTTATTCTATATCTACCAAAAAATATTATTTTATGTGAATTGCTCAAGCGATTAATGCGGTTCGAGTTTTGTTTGGTTTAGATAGGTTTAACTCAAGCCTTGCCTTCGATAAATTCTTTTAGGACAAATAACTCTTTCTTAAATAAATACTAAAATATTTTATAATTAAGTTTCATGAGGGCATGACCTTCGCTGATAAATGCAAACCTTGGCCTGCCAATGAAGTTACTTTTATGAATTTAATGTTATTAATTAGTAGGCTCAGGTCTATATTATCTTTACGATTAACTCAAGCACGACTCAAGTGATACCAAGCGTAGAAACAAGAGTCAAGATCAAAGTTCGTGGACCCTTGTCTAAATTTTATAACACCACACTGGTTTTAATAATTTTAATAAAGGTCCAGATATCCTTGAACTAAAAAACAAACATTATTCTTGATGGTATGCTACTTTTACTGCATATGGCACTCTATTCAATTTTCATACTCTATTAATTCAATTTTTTTTTTTTCAGAACTATTAATTCCATCACATACTGTAATATTCCTAGAACGTACAATCATCTCTTTTTCCAACTTTTATGCTGCTCATGTGCAAGTGCCACTACCACAATCCACAAATATGCGCATGACAGGAACCGCGCATGAAAAAGTGGTTTAGAGGGCAAAAAGAAGAATTTAACTTCAACTTAAAGCAAATATAAGGTAAAGGCACAGACTTTGAAGCACATGGAATGTTTCTTTCCCTTGGCTTATTGCATGATTAGAAGGGCACAATGGGAAACTAAATATATATGAATTAAGTCACTATAATACAAACATATGATCAATTCCATAATAAAAATTATGAATTTGCTTTCCACTGTGAAGCATTTTTGGCTCATATCTTTTCAATATGCCCCATCTATTTTTTTTTAAAATTGGATGAAATAATATATGTAAATGTTAAATATGTAAATAAATAAAAAATTACCCAACCCTTTTCTACAAAAGTGGCGATTAATACTACACTTTCCTAAAAAAAAAATAGGCACGACAATACACTATAAAAATGTACCAAAATAGCAACGGGAAATCTCATCGCTATTCTGGTACTTCCTGTCATTAATTTTCTTGTCGCTATTTTTTGGCGACGAGTGTTAGAAATTGGCCACGTCAATTTTTCGGTCATGTCGCTAACACCCGTCGCCTTTTTGACACGTAGAACCCATCTAGTCAATTTTTCAGCCACGTCATCAGAACATGTCACATGGCTTACCTGGCAACCACGTAGACTTGAATAGCGACGGGAGGCCGTCGCTATTGTATAAAAAATATTTTATAAAATATTTATCATTAAATATAGATTTGAGAATTAATTTATACTAAAAATATTTTAAAAAATTATAAAACATTATATTATTAGAAAATAACTATTTTTTTATTAAAATTAAAACATTTTTAATTTAAAAATTATAAAACATTTTAATTTTAAAACGATTTTTTTCAAAAATAAAAATTTTTATTTTTTATTTGGTGAAAACATTAATTGTCAAAGAATAAATAAATATAAACAAGCTAAATTTAGTAATTGAAAAAATGAAGAAAAAATGAAATAAATATAACAAAAGAAAGTGTACAAGTATGAACATGTACATGTATCACTACAAAATATGAAAAAAAAAATCTAAGTCTAAGTGTATATATCATAAAACTTAATCATCAAGATCATGGTCGGTATCTGAGGCATCATCGGGATGTGTTGGAGGCGCGAATGAAATTTCAAGTCTGCCCATTAGATCTTACTCCATGCGACCTAACTGTCCCTGCATCTCTTGCAATTAGTCACGATTGAGAGTTTTATCATTAATAACCCTTAAAAGACTTCTCTACATCTCCATAATGTCCCCCTCGGCTGCTCAATGGGCTCATTATTAGCAGATATAGGCCAAGAAGATCCTGCTCTTGCTCCAGCATGTCTACGCCTCGACCTCGATGGCGTCCGCCCTAATCCATATGTTATGTCCTTTGTCGTCATGCTCACGACAGACAAATACAACTCAATCTCATCAATCGGCGTGTCAGGCTACGACTGTGTGAGCACGACGCATCTATCGCATATCGCCGTTTGCATTAAGAATTTAAACATTCACAAATCATTTATGATTCATTGATACCTATAATTAATTGAACAAACAATTACTACAAAACTAGCTTCTTACAATAATCCTCTCTACTATTTGATTCATGAAAGTAATGTTGTCGTGATCCTTGGTGTTAAAGTACAAACATAACTCGAAAGCAGTCAGGGTCAACGTAATTTCTCCTCGAATAAAACATGTTTAAGTAGAATTAGTTTTGAGACTTATTACATAATATATATATATATATAAACTTAACTATTATAGCATAACATGACCTAGCAATCTCTCTGCATGCCGATAGATGGATATTGAACTACCTGTATGGATAGTTACACCCGTACAGGATCCCCCTGTCTCCGTTCACCGATTATTGCTTGCTTGCTCTAACTTTTTCTTAAATTCAGGGATGGATCACGTTTTCTTGTAGTGCTCGAATATTTGATTAGATATATAGTTTGACTTCTTATCTTTCAAACACATCTTTCTAATGAAGTCGGCATACTGAGTGGTGATTTGCCTATCGTAGCCTCTCTAAGAGCCACATCATCTGATGGATCTCAATCGAAAGACAGCTACGTACAAAAATATTGTAATTTAGTATAAATATCTTAATTAAAAGAAATAACTTTGACTTAAAGATTTTTTACATTCTATTGATTCCAATATACGTCACGAATGTATCTGGGAACATGGTCCCGGGAATAGTCATCCTTGTGCAAGGAGTACTTGTATGCCTTGGTCATCTCCCGTGCAGCTCTGTCAGACGGGTACAACTTTCGTCCACTAAATTGAAAATTTATGTTAGACTTTAATTTTGCATAAATCAACGAAACGTAGATATGCGTAATTAAATTACATATACTTACTATCTATCATCCTTAACAACCAAGAATATTTCCCCCCCTCCCCCGCGCTAGGGTAGCAGTGTTGCCTCTAGCAGCTCTAGTGGCGTGAACGTCTCGTCGTCGTCCATGTGAAGCAACGCCTATGGATGGGTTGCTCGAATGAAGTGTCAAAAAACTCGGCAACTGTGAGGCATGTAAATTAGATGGGCTTATTCGTGCGGCCATTTGGGGGTCTTGCTGATACGATGGTGATCTAAATTCCCCGATGAAAAAGTAGGCCTACCACATGGCTGCGTGGCAACGTGACCGGCGATAGGTGGTGTCAGTAGCGATGAAATGAGTGTCAAGTACATCTGCATATAGGTCAGGTCATCGAAAAATACAAATGGCAAAGATTGAAGGGGGATGTAGTGGATGTAAATAAAATGGAGGTGTCTGATGGAAGAAAGGGGTATCTGTTGAGATGGTGGAAATGGATACAAATGATATAAAGGGGCTTGTTGTGGGTGATGCTACTGAGGATGTTGATGCTGAGAATGCTGCCCCTGACTAAACTGTAGAGCAACATCGTCGCGAGATCGTAAGTCTGAACGATTTGAATGGTGAGATCAACTATATATGCTGCCACCGGATCGTCCATCAAATCATCCGTCGGATCTCTCAGCGTGTGATGTACTGTACCCTTTGCCTGACATGAGTTTTTTAAGAAATTAAAACTAAGTTAGAAAGAGCAACATATAACCGTCCAACATGTTAAATATTAAGTAACAAGTCAACAAATATAATACTAGGTTTCGTATTCCTTTACCTACATAAATTGTTATATCTAGATTCGTTTTCACTGTTCTCAACATTTAATGAAAACTCAGAACTATCGATTTCATCGTCTTCTTCATCGACATCTGACTTGTGAGCGCCACTAGATCAGCTAGCAAAATGCAATATTTTTTTAATATCAACCTCAATATCATGCTCAAGTAGTTATTGCTCTTGAAAATCGTCTTCTTGGGTAGGCACACTATCACCGTTCTTGACTAAATTTTGTTTGTCGATGAACTTCGGTTGAAGTCTGCACGTGGCTTGCCAATGGTTCTACACGCTTCTTATACTCAAGTAAGAAAAAAAGTACATTTGACTAGCTTGCATACTAGTATAAAAGGTTCGTACTCATTTAGTCGCAGATTTCGATGTGCATTGATTAGTTTTAAGAAGCGGTGAACTCTTGTCCCCACGTTGGTCGTGGGATCAAACTACTCACGCTTCAACAACATGGTACTCAAAAACTCACCGTACTCGATTTGTATCACTTCTTGCAATTGCTCATAGAAGTCGTTATCACATTCCACGTAATTCGTACATATAACACACACCTTGCTACTATATATATCGTTGTTTGCACTATGTGAGAATGTGAAACTTGTAGCCATTAACAAGATACACGTGATATAAGGTGCAAAGTCAAGTTGGGCCATACGAAAGCATTAGAAGTGTTGGATCCTAAATATACATTATTTTTATAATAAGCTACATTTTCAATTAAATAAAAAACAAGAGAAATTGTGTTAATATGGATTTATTAATGACGTACAAAGAGTTGGAATCAAGTTGAGAATTGTTTCTCGAGTTGTTCATCAACATGACTTTGTGTGATATTCAGTTGTTTGGAATGCAACTCCAATACGTACATCCCAACAAGATATAAAACAAATCAAGAATTATGATTCAATAGAATAAAGCTATTAAAGAATTGATATGAAAAATGTGTATTGTAACGTGCTAATGTATACCTCATGAAAGGAGCGACTTAGGGACAACATAACAAAACATAAGCATGTGCGGCGTTACACTCATCATCCGTGAGAATGCTTCTTTGATCTCCTAAAGATCTTACCTGCATGGGTGAAGATAAAGAAGTTGCCATCTAAATTTTGAGTTGGACCTGACTCCACCATCGTAATTATGAGGTGGATGATAGTGCGATGTATGCATGTGTTCCTCAAAATAATAGGAACAAAATGAAGTTGCCACTTCCACTAAATAAGCATTGCATATTGAGCCCTCAACCATTGCTTTATTGCTAATATTATTTTTCAAATGTTTCAAATACCAACATGCATAGAGGTAAATTACATACATGCACATTTTAATTTATTATAATTGTGTACGATAAATGTAGACAAACAATAAATATAATTTATTACCTCTCGAAACGACACATTTATCGAAATTATACCGGGACAATAAGGATAGCCTCGTACACAATTAGGTATTCTTTGGAATGTTTTTATGCAAAAGTCGTAGATTCTCAACACTTAAATTTTTAGCTATTAAATCTCTAAAGAAAATGTTTAACTCGTTGATTGCAATCCATATGTCCTCCTCTAAGAAATCTCGAAATGCAATCGGTAAAAGTCGTTGCATAAATACATGCAATCGTAGCTTTTATTCCAAACATCTTTAGTTTCTTAAATTCTACATAACGGCTGATGTTATATGTATAACCATTAGGGAACCACAATTCCTTAATCCACTTATATAGCACTTATTTTATCCGCTTGTCAAGTGTGTATCGTATCTTTAGATATTTCTTAGATACTGGATCGTAATGAAGTTTTGGCCGATAACAAATCTCCTTTAAGTCCTCCCTAGACTTTGTGTTATCTTTCGTCTTCCCTGGGACATTCATGATTGTATTGAAAATGTTGTCAAAAATATTTTTCTCAATGTGCATTACGCCTAGGTTGTGTCTCACAAGATTAGTCTTCCAATACGGCAAGTCTCAATGTATGTTTCATTTTCTCCACCAACCAGTCTTCGAGACTTCATTTTTTATAACATCTGATCCCGATTCAGTAACCTTCATCAGCCCTAAAGCCTCAATTTCACGCAAGATATATTCATCTTATTTATTGGTAGGTGGCTTGTCTAACACAATGCTATCTATATGGAAACTAAATTTATCTTTTCTCTCCTTTGAATACTGCGACAAGAAAAGGCGGTGGCAATCAAACCAAAATGCTTTCCCGTCGAACCTTAACTGGAAAGCGTTAGCATCATCCATGCAATAAGGGCAAACTATCCTCCCGCGCGTGCACCATCCCGACAACATGTTGTATGCTAGAAATTCACTGACAATTCACATAAGTGCAGCACGCATTTTAAAGTTTGTCTTTATCGATACATCGTAGGTAGGCACTTCGTCGTACTACAAATCCTGCAATTCTTTCACCAATGATTAGAGAAACACATCAATTTTTTACGATGGATTGGTCGGTCCAGGAACGATCACGGTTAAGAACATCACTTCTTTCTTCATGCACATCAATGGAGGCAAGTTCTATAGTGTTAAACCCATCAGTACATAATCCAAGTCGAACGTTACAAATCTTGGAGTTAAAGGTAGGGTTCACTTTGATTAAAGTGGTTCCATACCATTATTGGAACAATGTTGCATATTATATTCATCTCTAATGTGTTTAAAGCATTGTCTTAAGCGGGCATTTGTTGGAGTTAAACCTATTTTTCACGAGGTAAGGTCGAAATCGGACCCCCAATAAAACATGCATAACTGGGGATGACAATCAATTCGCTCATACGGGAGACCTAACCAGTGCATTAAACTTTTACATTTATAAAATCTATCTACCAAAAAGTAGTCTTCAGACAATATGACTTTACAGACTTGCAAGATTTCATTAAATGCTTGCTTCAAAATATGGTGATTCGACTTTATTGTCAGCAAAGCGCGTCATTGCTAAGAGTTTTATCATATTCTCGCAACCCAAGCAAAGCGGTTGATTCGCTACGTTAATTA
Source organism: Stephania yunnanensis (assembly GCA_039657365.1). Classification (NCBI taxonomy): domain Eukaryota; kingdom Viridiplantae; phylum Streptophyta; class Magnoliopsida; order Ranunculales; family Menispermaceae; genus Stephania; species Stephania yunnanensis. The sequence continues at coordinate 49,517,867 of CM077587.1, read as the reverse complement.
TTTCGAATAAATTTTCCGCTTCAACATTCGACTCCTCCTCACAGTTCCAATCGAAATTTGACCCCGCGTGGTCGTTTGTCATATGATGATACGACGTCGGATATTCGTCCATTGGGTTTCATCCACCAGATCGTCCATATTGTTTCTTAATTCTTTTCCCCATGCTCGGCCCAATAATAATATTCAAGAACGAATCCTTGACTCACTAGATGAAGCTTTACTGTATTTACATCGTAGTATTTCTCGTTGCGACATTTTCAGCAAGGGCATCAAATTTTGCTTCGTTGAGGAAAGTGGTGCAATGTTGCATAGCAAATTTTATGAACTCCTTCACACTAGCCATAAACTCCAATAGAGTGTAACCGCCTTCAATGCGATTATATATCCAATCTTGAGATACAAATATCTTGAAAGACCTAAATAGCCCTAATTAAATACACGTACACACCAATCACTATAAACATTTTAGTCAAGTGTGAACCGTAATTAGTCTAATTGTTTGCATTTGCATATACTTTGCGTAATACATATTAAACATTTTAGTCAAATGTTAAGCGTAATTAGTCAAATTGGTTGAAATATTTGCACATACTTTATGTATATATTTTGTTTGAGATGTTATTATAAATATTTGTAATTTTATTTCAATATATATCTACCATAATTATTAAATTTTACGTATTTTATTTTGTTTCTATTTATTTTGCTTCAAATCTCTTTTGCTTAATTATGTTTCTTTTCAATATATATATAGTGTACAATTTTTCATTAATTAAGATTTTAAACTACATTCGAATAATTGTACATATAGTATAAATTATTAATCTTTAAGTAGTTTTCTTTTACAAATATATAGTAGAAGTGTTAGATATAGTATAATTTGTACATCCATAGAGTATATACAAGTTTTTAAGTGCTTCAATTTGATTTAACATTTTTGGTTTAATCTTTTTTCCATAACGTATAAGTATAAGTAATATTTATATATAGTATAAAATTAAACGTTGTTATATATTTTTATATTCAATGAATTATATATTTCCTAATTGATTTTAAAGTGCTTTAAACATATATATAAATTAGTCCTTCTGTCCTACTTGAAATGTAATTTGTTTAATTGATTTTTGTCATTTCAATAAGATTTTATTATTATAGTGTACATCATTAATATTTCATTTTACTTTTTTAACGATAATTTTAATTCAACTAAAGATGCTATATATATATATATATTATTTTACTTTTTTCTCAATTAAATTATAGCATTTACAAAAAAAGTGCATATCAATATTAAAAAATTATATACAAACATCACAAAATAATCACAACAAAAACTAAATTATATTCATATATATCACCATAAAAATCATACATTTCACAGAAAAAATAAAAAATTATACATATCACTATAAAATAAAATTCATACAAATATATTAATAAAATCAATCATATAACCATAAAAAGTTATTCTAAAATTTTATTCAAAAATAATTTTATTTTCACCAAGAAATTATAAAAATACAAGTTTTTCATATAAATTAACCATCAATCCACAAAATAATAAAAATCATTTTAACCAATTTTATTCAAACAATTTAAATTTTCACCAATAAATTTTATTCAAAACTAAAATAAATAAATTAAAATCAATCTGCAAATTTATCAAGATCACAATATTAAAGATGAAATAAAAATAAAAATATACCAAATGAGACGACCTTCCCCCGACCTAGGGTTGGGTCGCCTGGCCCAAACCGTTACCGAAGCCCGTTACCTAAAACTGACTCAAATAAAGGCTTGGCACGCCTAATTCAACCTGCGGAACTACACAGATGTACGTATGAAACAATAATTGTGGAATTCAAAACTAAAATGTTCCATATGTTAAACAAACAATTTTAAACAATGGTATTCAAGTATCCCTTAGCAACTGCAAACGTATACTACCAAGGTACTAAGTCAACAAGTCTCGAGGATCAGAATCTACCCCATTAAGTACTTAATACAACCCATGTTTAGATGTTTCGAATATCGATAATATAAATAGCATGCAAAGTTCACATGTACATATGAAACAATAATTGTGGAATTCGGTGTAACGCCGAAAAACTAAAATGTTCCATATGTTAAACAAATAATTTAAAACAATGGTGTTCAAGTATCCCTTGAAACACGAACGGGAAGCGCCTCGAGTCGCGTGCGGCCGTGCTTTGCGGTGCGGCGCGGACGACGGCCAGAACTAGGCGCTTGCGGCGCGGGAGGACAAGCGCGAGGCGACGACGGCAAACGTATACTACCAAGGTACTAAGTCAACAAGTCTCAAGGATCATAATGATTTGAAGTAAAACCCTATTAAGTACTTAATACAACACATGTTTAGATGTTTTCCAGGAGTTCGATATCTCCCAATTGAGTGTACGTTGGGGGCTATTATCCGAGGTCCATGTCTCCTATCGATAATATAAATAGCATGCAAAGTTCACATCTAAGGCAAAACTCTACGTCCTATAGTCGCAAGTGGTTAGGGGCTGGGAGGCATGGGACTCGTCCTAAACCCGAAGTCTCGGGGATTTTTTTCGCGACTCAACGACCTTTTGGTCGGGACTCCCGGTTATTTGGCCTCACTCATTGATGGATTGTTTACAGCCTTATATTCATGCGTTCTTTGCTCGTTCGTACTTTATCCCACGATTTGCTATCGATGAAGGAAGGCTTCATAGCTAGGTGAATTTGTGTATATTTTGACTCTCTCTCGATGATATTTACTGGGTTCCACAAAAGTAATCGTTTTGTGAGGGTGAACTAAAAGTAAAAAGAACTCAACCGTAAAATGTTGAATGTACCGAGCTGGATTAATGTGGAAAACCCACAAATGTGAGCTCATTAATGTGGAAAACCCACTCAACCATCAAACATACAAGTAATACCTACTAATCATGCAAGTCTATCATGAATTGAAAGTAAAGATAGATAACAAGAGTATTTCATGAGTGTCCTTAGTCAACTTCATAAAACATCTCATATAGAACTTAAAATCATTTACAAATCAAATCATCATGCAAGGGTGAATTCAAGAAAAATATCATAAAAGCATAATAATATAGTAAGTAGGGTCTCATTCAATGCGTATTGGTTATTGACAAGAATCCAGTGATCGATTCACCTACTCTCGAAGTGATGCAAACCATTAGTTGACATAAAGGCCTTTATGCCCCTAAATAGTCCCATCAAGTCCATAGTAGGTTCATCCAAAGCCATCACCGATGGATGCACCAATCTCATGCATCGATTTCAAGGTAAAACTTTAGTAATGGAGACAACCATAAAATACTCAAGTAGTGGCGACGACCACACAAATACCTAATAGTGGTGACAACCACGAAATAGTCAAATAGTGATGACAACCACGAAGGTGACATAGAGACAACATGAACAAAGGGCAACACACTCACACGATCCATAGATAGTCACATTTAAGTTAATAATAAGTCGCAACCCATTCCCCAAGTCATGAATTAAAAGCATATATAAGACCTAATAATATCTAATAGCATGTCATGTTTGATAATTGAGCAAGTTCCCCACTTACCTCGATTCGACGCGATATCCTTTCTCGGTCCTTGCGCGCTCGGGGTTCTATGTGAACCGTCTCGCGAATCTAAACAATAAATACACACACATCAATAAAAAGTTGATTTTAAATTCTAATTCATTATTAAATTTACTTTGGGTTCCACTAGTATGGGTCTCGTGGGTCCCCCATCGTTCGGTGCGAAGGGTGAGACCCGATCAATCTCCCTCGAAGATGCGATAACGCGTCTTTCGATGGCAAGGATTTGTTTTTATAATAATTATATATATTATTTTCATTTATATTATATATAAATATAAATTTATTTTATTTATTTTAGCTTTTTTATTTTATTTTTTGGTGGAGGGCCAAAAGGCCCCTATTTACCGGTCCGGGGCCAAACGACCTGGACGACCCCTGTTGGCGAGAGGTTGTGCGTTGGTCGCGAAGGAGAGCTCGCATGATTGACCCAACTACTAAACAGGGCACTGCCCGGCTTAATCCGTAATCAAGCCTTAATCATAACCACATAAGACTTCATTACGCATTAATCAGCCTTTCATCCCTATATTTCATTCACTATGAATGTTCTAATATTGTTAAGATAATTAAATTTCATTTAACATTTACATGTGATTACATATTAACATGTATTTTAAAGATTATGTGAAAGCTTTCATTATTCAAAAATTTCTTTAGTGTGGAAAACTAGGAAAATACAGCATCATATGCATGTATATATGGAACTATGCACTCAACCCAAAATGTACAGTAAAGACATAAATAATAATAATACAACAAAAGTCAAGTCATACAAAATGAATGAGGAAGTCACCGAACTGCTTAGAGGAAGTCGTTGATCTTCTCCTTCCCTAGTCTATTGCTGTTTGACTAACCTAAACCCACGGTTACAAACTAGACTTTGAGTATAGTAATATTAAGTAATAACTGGAGAATTTTATGCCACATTTTCAAAAGAGAAGACAAGTATTTATAAAGCATTAAATAGCTAAAGAATTGTTGAAACAAGTAATGCAATCACATACCAGAGTTAACAATATATAAACTGACACAAGCTAAGTCAAGATGATCTATGTCAAGTCGGCGGTGAGAACTATCACCTAACCTTTCTCACTACTATATGGAGCTACGCTCAACATATCTCACACAAATAGTGGAGCTGTGACGCGCGCCGAACACGTCAAAAAAGTAAAGTTTCCTAAACCAACTATTTTGTAGATTAGTGGCAAAGGGTCGATCCCACAGAGACTGGTTGTCTTTCATAGGTTAAAAACAACAAAAAAAAAAAATCAGGGGTTTTAAAATAAATATTAATTTAACTAACTAATCTATCTAAACTAAATAAATAAAATAACTAAACTAATTTCTAAAAACAATTAATTAATAATTAATTAACACCCAAATCTCCAGTTCCACAAATCAGAATCAAGATTCAATAGCAATCATGGTCTTCAATCTTTCCCAAAAAGTTATTAATTTAAATTCTCCTAGATTAGCTATAGAAAATCGACATCCGCCAAAAATTTCTAGTTCCCCTAATATCGATAGCCAAGACGTCTGCCACTAACTACTTTCCTAATTAATGTATAACTTTAGACATCCGCTAATCAGGTTTAACACACTAACCGCAGTAATATGGATCGGTGGGAACACTAATCCTAAATAACCGGATCACGTCCGCTCCCGATTTAACCTAGATTCAATTGTAGCACACTTAAGCACCGAAAGGGTTTTACAGCAAACGGGTGAATGTTTGTTACTTTATTGGTCTAAAAGCACAATTACACGAGTACTAATACTCCAAATAACAATAGATTGTCCACCTAAAAGCATGCAATGACCATATACATACCCTATATTTAATTCATAATAATTAAAATCAACAACAATGAAATAGGAGAAATTAAATTAATTAAATAATAAAATAAAAGATCTTACATAATATGCTATGAATCCATGAATCCCGACTTGCTTCCCCTTCGACTTAGGCAAGAAATTGATTAGTCGGACATCATCTTCAAAAATCTATACTAAAAACGAATAATAATTCTATAAAAAGAAAATAATTGATTCATGTCTCTAATAATACCTAGGTTCCTAATATATAAAAGTACTCAAATTTGATCTCGATACTAATTTTAGGGGTTGGGGACATGACTCGTATGCCGAGGAGCATCGTAGGGATGTTTTTAGCTCAAAATTCGGACTATGCCATGTGTCACTGCGTGATTCGTTGTTTTATAACTGTCGCGCCACGTGTCATGACGTGATTAGCCGAAGCACATATTGATGACGCGCTTGGCCAATGAGAGAACGTCGCGTAGACGCTAAACGCGGAAGAAGAATTCGCGTGACTCATGCGAATTACTGGGAGTCTGTGCGGGCAGGCATCCCGAGGCCGATCGATGGAAACTGAAACGCGGAGAAGATTGCTTGTGTGACATGGCTGCGCTAGGTGACGTGGCAACGCGTGGCAGTTTTTCATTGGTTTCTGGAATTGCAGTGCTGACGTGGCATCACCTTATTGGTTGAAATATCTTGTCTGCTATTCGAGGCAAACTGTCAAACATCCGATCACTGCAAGTAAATACTCCATTTTGAATATTTTTCTGCCACGAATTCAACCGCGAACTCCGTTTCACCTAAAAATGACCAAAAAATATAATTATATATATATATTTTTTAAATACTTTCTATAATTAAATATACTAAAATAGACTACTAAAAACTTATAAATACTAACTTATCAAATACCCCCAAACGTAAGACTTTGCACGTGGCTAGGGTTTATAGAGGGTTTTTATACTTAGAGTTTCATATAAATAAAATTTGTGAATTTACCAATATACCCCCAATGCGGGTATTTTTAGTGTTTACGTCGTTACAATATCCCTAATTTTAAGAACTTTCGTCCTCGAAAGTAAGAAGAATGATACGCTAGTAGATCTAAATATAAGAATGCTCGCCATCAAATATATTTATTTATTTATTTATTTGCCTTGTATGTACCATTTCGTAACTTGTCGGTTGCAACTTTAATGTACTAATCAATCTTTAATCGACGATAACCACATCATTCATTTTCTTTTTGGTGTTAGCGACGACTAACCTTTAGCAAAGATATATCATGACTTTTATGACTACGATTACAATATCCCTTCATGGCGACAACCACAAAGTATTAATTTCTTTCGTATCAACAACTAACACAACATCCTTATTATTATTGTTATTATTCTCGTTATTTAAATGAATATGTGAAATTACTCCTGCGACTACAGTTGTCATGTCCCCTTCGCGACAACAACAAGCGTAGCTCTCCAAGTACATCGGGCTTTGCATTCACATTTATTCTTGCATCTCGATGGTGTAATCTTTACTCTTTCGGTATTAGCGACTACCAATACCTTAATCTTAACATTTCGAGACCTCAAAATGATTGTATTTTCATTTAAAGTTCAACGTGGTCTTTCTCTATACCCCAAACTTTGGTGTTACTAAAATCTGTTGAATATTATATGTCTAGGTTTGGATAATACCTCTATAGACATTCTTTTATTTGGGTGTCCCCGATGCTACTAGTTCTTTTATCATTTGATTCATTATGATTTCTCTAACTCTGAGGAACTCTTCAAACTATATATGTTTGACTAATGTTTCGTGTTCAATGTAAGACATTCATTTGTCTCATAAGAAGATTTCCATTTTTTTATCCCCAATTTTATAACATAGCCATCACATGAAAGGATTAATAGGTTTGAATGACTTAAAAATGCATTTATCGCGACTATGAAATGTACATGTTACATGTTATAAATCCTTCGGTGGGCCCCGATTCCCACTCAATTGCCGCATGCACTCCACTCCTCATTTTCTGGGTCGCTCTACCCACGAGACATGCTCGTAACTCTGGGCACTTCCTCTCTAAAATGACCCAACGCCCGCAATTAAAACATGTTGGTCATGGTGTTTGAAATGTATGCATTAACTATTGTGGTGGATGTGGAGCCCATAAACATTCTATATAATTGAGGGTACAGGGACATATGAGTGTGCGGTGGTCCCTATTAAGATAGGCGGTGCCCTCGATGAACACAGAACAGTGTATGACCATTTGAAGATCCTCCAAATCGGTGTTTCTTGAAACTATTGTCCTGACCGTTCTGGTAACCCTCAAAACTACGTTTTCCATATCCATATCTATTAAATCCTGGTTGAACTGCATGAAACCCCCACGGAGTGATGCCTCACACTCAAGGGCTCGATTGTGTGTTTGGATCTCAGATCCAGATGTCGCTACCGTAGCACTAATGTCTTGCCTCAGTCCATCAATAAATCTTCATTTTACGAATCTTTCTTGTCGGGACATATTCATGTGCAAACTCTAGAAACTTGTTGTACTTTAAATGCATACTCAGCCACTGACATATTGCCATGTGTTAAGGGTAGCAACTCTCGAATCTTCGCATCGTTCACTAGCTCTAAGAACCATTCTTCGTAAAACTGATGCTTGAATTGGAGCCAATTCATATTAGTTCCTGTGTTCTCTCGATAGTCATCCACCACTTGTGTGCCTTATGTTCTAACAAAAATGCCACCAGCGGTACTATGGTCCACTCATCAATACTTAGCGTCTTCATCCTTGTATCCATATTTAGTATCCATGCCACAGCCTTAATGGGATTTTGCCCACCATAAAAGTGCGGCATGTCATATTTCATAAATTCTTTATGTATCTTACCCCTTCGACAAGTCTCTGGATCTCCGTCCACTATAGGTAAGGACGCTGCAGCTGCAGCCATAGCAGAATCGCCCCCTTCCTCCACAAGATGATCTTGATGTATAGGCGCCAATGGAGGATTAGGTCTCTGCCTCACGGTTGCTCGCTTCGCCGCCCTTGTGTTTCCCTACTGCATCAGCTTTAATATGCGGGCCATATTCTTTCCTTTGATTGCACCAGGTCCGTCAACCTCTGGTATTGAGCAGATCTCATATCATGAATGGCCTTCTGATAGGTTTTGGCCATAGTAGTCATCGGTTGCTCCATTTAAGCGCGTCATTTTCTCTAATCTTTCTCCCCGAGTTTCCCTCGAATTGTAGGAGTTTATGCCATGATTGTTCATGATACAACGGGGAGCAAACAAGAGGGAATTAGTACTACATATCAAAAGAGTATGTAAAATATCTAAACGTGATAGATATTATAATACAAAGCAAATAGCATTATTCAAGTGTTTTATTCAAAGTTTTTTCTCAATCCCTTTACATCCTAAGATTGGTCATTTATGCTCATTAACTCAACTTAAACCAATGTCACATACCATTGATTTGTATAACTTAGCTTTAACCTTAAAATTCAAAGGCTCTGCAAACTTAGGTTTTCTTTAACCTATTGTTTACCTAGGTTCTAATCCCTATGCTCTGATATAAACTGAAACGACCTTCCCCCGACATAAGGTCGCCCGGCCTAAACCGTTACCCAAACCCGATACCTGAACCTGGCTCAAATAACAGCTTGACACATCTAATTCAACCTGTGGAACTAGACAACTGTGCATATGAAACAATAATTGTAGAATTTAAAACTAAAATGTTTCATATGTTAAACAAGTATATTTAAACAATGGTGTTCAAGTATCCCTTAGCAACCGCAAACGTATACTATCAAGGTACTAAGTCAACAATTCTTGGAGATCATAATCTACCCCATTAAGTACTTAATACAACCCGTGTTTAGATGTTTTGAATATCGATAATATAAATAGCATGCAAAGTTCACATCAAAGGCAAAACTCTACGCTATCGCCTTCCCTTTATCCTGCGCTGGTATCGATGAAGATGGACCTGAAGAGTAAGTGGGGGTGAGCTAGAAGAATTAATGGAGCTCGGTAATGCGAAAAACCCACTCAACCATCATACATACAAGTAATACCTACTAATCATGCAAGTCTATCATGAATTAAAAGTAAAGATAGATAACAAGAGTATTTCACGAGTATCCTTAGTCAACTTCATAAAACATCGCATAGAGAACTTAAAAGCATTTAGAGATCAAATCATCATGCAAGGGTAAATTCAAGAGAAATATCATAAAAACATAATAAATAATAATATAGTAAGTTGGGTCTCATTCAATGCGTACTAGTTATTGACAAGAATCCGGTGACCGATTCACCTACTCTCGAAGTGATGCAAACCATTTGTAGACATAAAGGCCTTTATGCCCCCGAACTAGTCCCATCAAGTCCATAATAAGTTCATCCAAAGCCATCACCTATGTGTGCACTAATCTCATGCATCGATCTCGAGGTAGAACTCTAGTAATAGCGACGACCATAAAATATTCAAGTAGTGGCGACGACCACACAAATATCCAATAGTGGCAACAACCACGAAATAGTCAAATAGTGGCAGCAACCACGAAGGTGAGATAGAGACAACATGAGCAAAGAGCAATACATTCACAATCCATAGATAGTCACATTCAAGTCAATAATAAGTCTCAACTCATTCCCTAAGTCTTAAATTAAAATCGTGAGACATATTGTTATCTGATAGCATGTCATGTTTGATAATTGAGCAAGCTCTCCACATCAATTCGCCACGACATCCGTTCTCGGTTCTTGCTCGTTCGGGGTTCTATGTGAACCGTCTCGCGAATCTAAACAATTAATACACAACACATCAATGACACGTTGATTTTAAATGCTAATTCATTATTAAGTTTATTTAGTTTGGGTTCCACTAGTGTGGGTCCCGCGGGTCCCCCATTGCCCGGTGCGAGAGGTAAGACTCGATCAATCTCCCTCGAGGATGAGATAACGTCTCATTCGATGGCAAAGATTTTTTATAATAATTATATATATATATATTATTTTCATTTATATTATATATAAATATATATATATTTTTATTATTTTTAGATATTTTTATTTTTATTTATTTTATTTATTTCTTTGGTACAAGGACGAAAAGGCCCTTGTTGACCGTCCTAAGGCCGGTCTGACCTGTTGACAGGTCCAGGGCCAAACCGCCCTGGATAACTCATGGGCGAGGAGGTTGTGCGAAGGGGGGGCTCGCCTCCCTTGTGCATTGTCGTGGGGGGCGGCTAGGGGCACTAGTGCATCCCGACCAGCTCCTCCGGTGGCGGCACTCGTAGATGGGGTGGCCTAAGTGCCACCCCTCCCCTTACCTTCTCTTTGGGACCTCCTTGTAGATGCCCTTTTAGGGCAATGGCGGCGGCACTGCCTCCTCCCTCTCGTTCAGCATCGGCGGCGTTGCTGCCGCACTCCTCTATTCAGTTGCGGCGATGATGATGTCGTCGCTCCTTCTTCGACGGTTTGACACCCCACTTAGGGTTCTCCACTAAGATTTTCACCAAATTAAATAAAAATAAACCAAAACAAAACAAATAAGGGGATGATGTACCTTCCACCACCAATTTGTGTCACAACACCACTTAAGCTCTCCTCCCTTTTTTTATTTTTTTTTCTCGGATTCTGAACCAAAGTGGTGGCTAGGGTTTATGATGGGTTTTTATACTTAGGGTTTCAGATAAAATAAAATTTGTGAATTTACCAATATACCCCCAATGTTGGTATTTTAAGTGTTTGGGTCGTTACACTTAAGGCACGTGGAATACATCACTAAAAGAGGTGGTCGGGTTCAGCGAAGAGAGGGAGGAAGGAGGCAGAGGATGGTAGTCATGTCGAGGGAGAGAGGGAGGAGGGGCGGAGCCGAGAGAAGAGATGGAGACGAGCTAGAGAGGGGGTCGTAGCCGAGAGAGGAGGGCCGCAAACGAGAGAGGGCCTAAAATAAGAGGGGGAAAGAAATCCGAGACCTAGGGTTTCGGGGGAGAGCAGAAGAGAAAAATAGAATGGAGAGAGAGAGAGGGAGAGGGAAAGGCGATTGATCGAGGGTTTGGGTTACAAAATTAGCAACGGGATTAGCAACGGGTAAAACTTATCCAGCACGTGGCCGAAACCAATGGCGCCACGTGGCAGGCAAAATGCCATGCAGTGCCTTTGAAAGAGAATTTCCCCACTTAAAGATTAACGACTGGGAGTCATCTCTATCTATGTCGCTAATCCGGTCAACATGTCAAACTCATGCCCCGTCGCCAATCCTTCGTAATTTGGCAATGGGAAATAGCCCGTCACTATTATCGTCATTTTTTGCAGTATTAGTAATTTAAAAAGTATTTTGCATTATTACCTTAACTGCATGCACACGTACATATAGGACTTCAGAAGAAAGTTTCACTCACATGCGGAGCATGTGCATTATACTAGTGAGAAATAAAACAAAAAAGTTAGTAGCTTTTTTTAGGGACCACGTATTTAAATTAGGACTTAGAAATTACACAATATCAATTATATTAAATCAAGCATAATGAAAAAGATTAATTGATCCTTATAGCCAATCTCAACTAATTTAGGATTAATTGAAGCTTCGTTGTTGTTATGGCCATGCATTTAAAATACTATTTCAGTGTATTGTCAGACACATATATATGAATAAGTCATTATATTCCTAAATGATGACTCAAAACCTAAATTTGTTAAATGGGATATTCAACACCTTTTCAATATATAGAGCGCCGGTATGCACCAGTTATTAAAGGCACCCAAATTTTTTTGTTATTCTTTCCCCTAAATTTTACTTAATGCAAATGACAAAATTGTCCCTTCATATAAACCCTCCACAATCTCACAACACACTTTTGAACAAATCTTGTGGCACCACACCTTCTTTTTCTCTAATCTCTAACTTAAAACCCAAGTTTTTTGTTAGCGAGCATGTATCGATTCTTGCGCTTTCACATTATCTGATAGCGAGGTAACACTGTTTTACAACCATATAAAGGTTCGAATCAACTATTTTTATGTTGGAAATAGATACATTGATGATTTGATTTTTTTTCATGTAGATTCGGTCATTCCAAAGTTGTTTTCAATCTAAAAAGGATTAATATACCATAATGGTGTAGAATGAGGTACAAGAAGAGGTATTTGTTGTTGTTTTATATTTTTTCCATTTTTCGCATATGTTTTCACGGTCTTGATTATTTCAGCCTTGCAGGACCGAGACTTGGAAACAAGTCTTAGTATATGAGGGCTAAAACTAATCATGACGTCTTGGCTAAAGAGTGTTTGAGACATATTGAAGAGTCTCGGTCATATGGTACCGAGACTCTTCTAGTAGTGTCGGTTGAGCGCGATCGATGCACAGCATATTAAGTCTCAGAAATGTACTATCGAGAATGTGTTTTTTGAGTTTTTTTTTTTTAGAGTCTGCTATGTTTTGGTGATTTGTCCTTATGGTTTAATGTTTGTGTCACGGGTAATGCCAGTTTCCACGTTATTTTTAGACTACAAGGATGCTTTAACTCCTTGTAAGCCATTTCCATATAGAAATGGTTATTTCATGGCTTCAAATGATTGATCGTGCGAACAAGTTTGTGTTAGTTACGAAACACTTTAATGTTAGAGGGATTATGTGCAAGGGAAGGGTTAAACTTGTATGTGAGAGGTTTGTTACATTTAAGGGAATATCGCAAAGACTAGGGAAAGCCAAAGCCGCAAAACTTGCTTTGAAACCAAGAGCCGAAAAGGAGGAGGAAGATATAAAGACTCTAACTAGTACCAAGAAATATGGATGCCCTTTCCTTATTAGCATCAAGGGAAATGTGGATTATTTATGGTACGTAAATGTCGTGTGTGTGAGAGGCACAATCAGACCCCGCCAACAACTTGGATGGCCACTTATTTGCAGGAAGATTGGATGCGGGTGAGTAGGTGGTTGTGGTGCAAATGACTAAGGGGAATGTAAACCCAAGAGATATCCTCAACACATTGAAGCAAAGGGTTTTAAATAATGTTTCGACTATGCAGATAATATGTTATACACGGAAAAATATCAAATTGAGGATGCGGTGGGAGGACTCAAATGCAACAACTGTTGCACATATTGAAGAAAAATAAGTGGATGTCGTGGCATAGGAAGCATCTCAAGACGAATATCGTAACTGACTATTTTGGTCACATCATGATTCAATCAAGTTGCTACGATGTTTCCCATCGATTCTTCTAATGGATTGCACATACAAAACTAATAGGTATCGAAAGTCATTATTGGAGATAGTTGGAATCACTTCGATGCATTTGATGTTCTCAGTTGGGTTTACCTTCATATCATCATAGACTAATGCCAATTATGTTTGGGCATTTGAGGACTTGAGGTCTATATTGGATGGGTGGCCTAAGCTTGATGTTACAAATCGAGAGTTAGGCCTGATTAATGCAATTGAATAAGTATTTCCAACATCGTCTCGCCTTATTTGCTCTTGGCACATCAACAAAATAGTCTTGACATAGACTAAGAAGATGTTTAAGGACAATGAAGGATTCGGACGTTTCATAGAGAGGTGGATGAGTATGTTTTATGCTAAGTTAGAGGCATCATTTGAACTTAGAATGAATGACTTACGATCTGAGTTTGTAGCTATGAAGGGTATTACTGATTACTAGGATAATACATGAGTGAAGTACTACAAGAAGAGATTTGTACCAGCATGGACCGATTGAATTATGCACTTTAAGGAGACTACGATGCAGAGGGTTGAGTCTGCGCATTCAACTTTGAAGCTACATCTTGGTAACAGTCAATCAAATTTTGAAACTTTGTGGGGTGTAATAGATGGTCTTCTTAGGATCCAAAATAACAATATCAAGGCATCATTTGAGCTCAATTTGAACATGGTGCAACATGAATATGTTGATGGTTTGTATCTTCGGTTGCGTGGATATGTCTCTCAAAGGGCACTTAAATTGATTAGAGATGAAGCGGAACGTGGAGAGGATGTTGGACATGACTCTACTCTTTGTGGTTGTGATATACGTACCACGCATGGTATACTTTGTGCACACGAGATAAACTTCCATAAAATGGAGGTTCATTCATCCCATTTGAGGGAATTCATGTAAACTGAAAAAAATTAAGTATGGTACTGGAGAATGTTGTGGATCAGGCCGGATACAATGTGAACTATGATACTCAAATAGTATTAAAAGATTTCATGCTTGCACTGATGAGGACGATCGCATCAGGATTATTCAGGAGCTCAGAGATATTAATCGGCCTTCATCCACACTAGGGGTTATCCCACTTGTAAAAATAATGACAAAAGGAAGGACATCGGGGTTTAAAGTTGGAAGTTTGATGAACAAAGGAAAAAAGAAAGGATCGAGGAGGAAACTCGATGAAGAAGATACTTCGATGACAAGATTGCCAAGTGGATTTGAGTATGTACTATCAAAAGAAAAGGCTTATAGTGCAAGGATGAAGCAAAATAAAGTAGGGCCCAAATACGAGGACATGTCGGGTGACTCAAGGTGTATCTAAAGTTGGTTATTCCTATTGCATACAACCGGATTGGTTGTCATTACGTTAAGAGCACTATTGATGTGACGGACGATGGTAATTATGGATATCATTGCGTTGCCTCCGGGCTCAAACTTCCCGATATAGATGGTTGAAGATTTGTACATAGAAAGATGTTTGATGAGATAACAATATGTGAGACTCTTTGGCGGGAAATGCTTGGAATGAGTTATGAGAGGGTGAAGACCGTCGTGCATTGTCCGAATGATCGGGTTGGGGCCTCTTTTTAAGAATAGTTGTCACTTCTGGACATGGAGCTCTTAATATCAATGGCCTTTAATGTCATTCTAGTAAACCTCTCGCATGATAGTTGTTCGACATTTCTTCCTCTACGTAATGTCTCACCACCATCTTTCGATACTCGGCTTATCATTGGCATGATTAATAATAGGAACAATCATTAGGTTAGGGTAAGTCTGTAAATTATTTTTTACATGTTTTTATCAAATGTGAATTATATGATAATGACTTCTTGTTGTACTTTGTATTTGACATGTGAAGTTGAATATGAATGCATCGCTTCCATCATTATATTCATCGTGGGAAAGGTATGCTGAGGAGTGTGCTAAAGGTTGGTAAGATGGATTCAAATTTGAGAAATCGTGTCGGTTGTAACTTCTCAACAAGGCACACCTTCCGTAGTAGATTTAGTTTTTTCTTAGCCACATTTAGATTTACGTTCATGAATAGGATAAGAGATTCTATCAAAAAAATATGTATCAAAATTTACTATTCTTTAAGTTTTGATGTGTATGTTTTATGGTTGTCTAATGCACATGTGTTTTGGTTTGTTTAATGTTTATGCAGTTCATCATCATCAAGAATAAAGTTCCAATATGTATGTTTCATTGTTCTCCAATTGTATAATGTGGATATGTTATGGTTTGTAATTGTGACCTTTATGTAGTCAACAATTTCATAATTATGTAAAAATTTCAGTCTCGCCAAACAGGTCCATGACTCACCCTTAAGTTTCGAGAAGGCGTAACCGGTAATTGATAAAATGTCTCAATAAGGAACCTCCGAGAAGTTCTTTCAATATGTAATCTGATGATTTCACTTATGACTCGGTGACACGTGATCGACACAACAATATTATTCTCAGTTACTTCCTATCGAAACAATACATTAAGTGTTAGTGTTACATTACTGAGCTAGTACAATGTATCCTAATTATCAATGGTCACGGTCAACATCTACCGAGTTTACAATTATATTCACAGTGAGTTATGGCCGAGACTTTGTGATGAATGTCGGTATCCCCAAACCGAGACTGAGGTGTTGCTTAACCTGCGTATTACTCTCGGTAATGTAAGTCTGTGATACATATGCTAAGTTATGAAAATAATAAACAAAAGGTTTCGAACTTATGGTACCGAGACATCACAAATACAGACATAAATAAATTTAAACCAATTCATTGACAACAAACCAACAAATCAAGCCGCAAAGACAACAAACCAATCCACAAACACAACAAAACAATCCACAACGCCATCAAATTCATTCATAAAGCCAACAAACCAATCCACAAATAACTTCTCAACAAATCCATTAACACCAAACCTTCAAATAAGTTTTTGAACATGCCAATAAGTTAACAAACTAGTTCATACCTTTCAAGACATAAGAAATAGTTTAAAAACAATCACGCAATGACATTACAATGCACGAAAAATAGTTCATTGCTTTGGGGATGGCTCAGAAGGCTTATTCTTCTTAAATACCTTCTGTTTATATTCATTGTCATGCATTCGCTTGGGATTAGGAGCATCAGGGTGAGGAACATCACTTGACCTCGATTGGGTTGTCGTACTGTCATATTTGGGTTCTTTTGAAGTTTCGGACCGCGGTGACATGGTAGTAGCGATGGTGGTCATGGTGGTAGTGGTGCTGGTAGTCGTGGGGAAAATCCTACTCGACAAAAAGTTCATGACGTCACTCGTCATTTTCTTCGCGGACTCAACGGTACACTCCTCATTTGACAAATCCATTCACTTCAATGCGACGTCCAACGCATGTCAGCTCCGCTATTCAAGAACAAAACATAAAAGTATGTCATTTTAGGCACAAAGGAACTAATAAGACATCAAATGACTTTATGTAAACAACATTACCAACAACTTACCTCAAATACCTCATTATCAGTAATGGTACAGGCGACATCAGCATCATCTTCATTAAACGAGTTCTAGATAATCGGGCGTGAAATAGATAGAAACCAAGGAAGATACTCTGATGTTGCCATGAACTCGAATTAAGCCCTCTTACATCAGACTTCAGGGGCCAACAGATGGTTACTCCACCTCTCTTAGTGCTCCGATTGGAACTTGTACTTGACGGAGTACTTGAGTGCATATGGGCTTTGGGATGCCTTGATAGGGCGATACAAAGGGGCAGGTACACCTTGGACATGACCGAGCTATCTCAAGAACCTTTCTCGATGGTATGGCTCAACGATGTCCATATACTTCAAGGTCTCATTGTAGAACGCCATCAGGTGAACCATACCATTCGCCCTAATATTAATGTATGAGTCTACGTCACCTACACCAATAAATTAAACATGTATTAGTAACACATAAGGTACCACATGAGTATTTAAAAGAAATTAAATAAGCACACGCACCTCATTTAGCCTCAACCTTCCCAATGTCCTCTGAATTAAAGCCAACTTGTCTCCGACATTGACCATCTCGTGTTTCTGGATCCATCGTGAAACATGGGGTTGCAATTGACAATAATTACCTCTAATAAAAAATAAACATTAGTATCGATAAAACAATACGTAATTAAAAAAGTATAAAATTAACAATAATTACCTCAAGCAAAATAAGGTATCCACAATTTGTAACACTTCAACTCTAGTGGCTGACCTAAGTTAACGGTACAAGTACTCCAATGCAACAGCGCCACATGCATAGTTGCCGACATCGTCTAAATTCTCCAGCAGCTTGAGCAATGCGATTGAGACCCGTGTTCCACTCTTATCGATGAATAGAGTGCATGACAAGAGCTACAACAGGAATGCTCACGCATTGCATTACACGGGAAGGTAATGAAGCGGCTTTGAATTTTCGATCGAGGACCATCGACTCTTCAACCAAGCCTTTAGGACAGTGAGGCCCTTAATGATGTTAACCTCGTCCTCTGCCTCTTCAAGTGTAACACCGAGCAACTATGAAACTAGTTGAATGGCTTCCTTGCGATAGTCCTCAGTGTATCTTGAAAAGTTTTCCACCGCGATGACCTTGCCTTTCATCGGAATCTTCAATAGAATGTTGACATCTTCGAAAGTTATACATTTCACCAAAAGGCATGTGAAATGTATTTGTCTTCGGCAGCCACCGCTCTAGAGATGCAGAGATCATCTCCTTATTGCCCTTTTGAAATGAACAATCAATTAGCAGAGTCAACCCAAATTGTTGTATAATCCTCGGAAGACCTTCGGTGTCAAGGTGGCATGATTGCAAATACCACTCTTAGATTTGAGCCCCGTGGTTGATGCACTTAACAAAAGTCGTTGCTGCAACAACAAATGAAAGTAGCATCAGTTAAACCATCATATAATATAACATTTAAAAGAATAAAGTAAAACAAAACTAACGAATATAACGTATTTCAGCTTCCCAAATCGCATATGCAATGTGATGTTTGAAGCTAGACAATAAACTTCGGTTTATCGGTCCACCAGGTAAAGGAGTATATGGGTCTTCTTGTTGCTCTTTTTCATTTCTATTGGCTCGAATGCCTCAGCCACCTTGGTTCCCTCAGCCACCTCGTGTCCCTTGGTTGCCTCTACCACCAGTAGTGCCACCCACATGATCTTCGCAAAATAAACACAAAAACAATTTTCAGAAAATAAATCAACAAAAATCTAAACAAGTAAATAATAAGTAACTAATACAAAATCCAAAAAGTCAAAACAAACATTCTTCTCTTTCTTCACGCCCAAATGAGTCCTCAGAAAACTCGGAGTCTTCACCCTTAGTTCCACCGCAAGGAATGATTAGATCCCTTTCCTGATGCTTGGCAATGTGTGAACCTCCATCCTGTAGAAATCTCTTCCGTGCACGTCTACCCGATGCTAGTGCATTACCTTTCACATCAGTCTTTTATTTCTCCTTTCGATAAGATACGGTATAAGGTCATCAACCTCCATGACCACGAGCACCTCCTAACAGCTCACTTTCGGTCTCCTCCCTAGTAGCAATTGCCTCGGAACGAGCCATATCTAAAAATAAAGGAAAATTAATCAATTTCAAACTAAAATCAATGAAGTTATGTGTAAAAAGTAAGTCTTGATTGAACAAGTTCGAGAATACAAGCTATGTCTCGACAACATGTAATTGATACATACAGATAAGTCTCGGTAGCCTGTAAATGAAACAAGACATACTTTTCTCGGTTAGGTACAACCGAGACAAATAAAATTCAAAATCATCTTTAAATCTCAGAAAGATATAACCGAGACTATGTCGAATTGTCTTGTTTAGTAATAACCGAGACAACTAGTCTAGTCTCGGTGGATATCAACTAAGTCGTACCTAATTTGCAAGAAAATTCTAAAACAGTAAACTCATTCATACAAAATCGAGAGTCATAGCATAGTCTCGGCATCAGGTAACCAATACTAATTTTGGGCATTTTTAACCAACTTTTGTATCTCGACCACCATTGACCAAAAATACACCATAATTTACTGCTTGCAGTGGGTGGCAGAAAATCATGAACTTTTATATTCAAAATTCGTGAATGAAGAACTCACAATCCAAAGACCAATAATCAACTAACCTAACCCATTTGTTGTCAAATCGACTAAAAACATACATTCTGTCATTCGAATTGACTCCCCGCAAGATTGAATCCAAAAACCTGAGCACTAACGTCTATCAAATCCTCTAAAAAATGAAGCCGAAACCAAAGTGTTAGGCAAAAATTAACGAGAGAGTGAGAAGCAGGGATGTTAAAAGCATCGAAAGGGAACATAGAGTGAGGGTTTTGGAGAATTAGTGGGTGCCTATCTTCAAGGAGCAAAGGAAGAGGGGATGGGGTTCCTTGATCATTGGTTTAAAAGAGTGGGGTGGGTGCTCATTTTGGGGTAAGGGTATTTTTAGCATTTCACCTCATTTTTTTTGGGTGCCCATAGTAATGCATTTTGTGCCCTTAATAATGATGTGATTTAAGTAATTAGTGGGGTGCTCATAGTGGCGCTCAATATATATAATCGATTAGTTACCTACAGGGCTGGTAATTCGGGTCATGAAACGATTAATACGACACGATACGTAATAAACATGTCGTAGGTTTAGATTAAGTGGGTTTGTGTCGTAAACATGTTAACATGTTTATACACGGTTAATAAACGAGTCATTAACATGTCAACCTGCTTAACTCGTTTATGACTCGCTTAACACGACTAAAGAATAATGTACAAATAATAAATATAGTATAATGAATAGATTGGTACAAAATTCATCCATTTGAATACATGTTAATAACATGGTTTATTTATTTTATTTATAGACATCTTTTATCATATTTTATTTTATATTTGAGAGGAAATATTCATTTTACTTTTAATATATTATTTAAGTTTTAGATTCTATTAATAATTATTTATTAAGAAAAAATAAAACTTTTCACCAAAGTAAAATTTAGATATTTTTTTAGATGATTCTTATAATTTTGTTTATATTATTATTACGAGTCATTTTTGCTTTATTATTAAGAGTAATAAAGACTTGAATGAAAAAGTAAAGTAAAACTAACGACTATATACAACCACATTATATTTTATTAACTATTTTAGTGTGTTTGTTCGAATTTAATTATTTAGATATATTTTAAAAAATAGTAACTAAATTATAAAAGTTTAAATAAAATAAATTTCTTAAATAAGATATTTAATAAATGAGTAATATGAATACACGATATGTTTAACACGACCCACTTAAACACGGAAATGATTAACAAGATTAATAATCATATCATGTAATGAGTTTGTATTATATGAGTCATAACTTATTTACGACTCGATATATTTACGAGTAACCAACAGGAATTGTCACCCTTAGTTACTTATATGCTTATTATATAAGGAATGCTACAATTACATATATCATCAAAATACATGTATATGGGCCTTCTCAAATTATTACAAGGATTTTAAAAAGGTGTGTAACCTTTTTAACTGTGTAAGAGTATCATTTGTCTTTCTAATATTCCAAAGGACTTTCTGGTGGTGAGCTTGTTCTGTGGTCCGATGATGTGGTGGCAGCTGCCCATTTGACTGCACGCTGAGTGAGACACGTGGAAGAATAAGAATCAATGAGCGCTTTTTAATTTCTGAAAAAGAACTTGCGATGTATTGGTAAGAAACCTTACCAAAACTTGTACAAATGAAATTGAAAGCTTAGTTAAGCAATTTAAGGCTTCAATTGGTTACACTAACTGATAGCTAATAATTTTATTGACAATTAAAAAGTTACTAATTGATAACTGAAAATTGATAATTTAGTTGATCATTTAAAATTGTTTGAAAGACATAACTAATCGAGTAGTAGAGAAATAAAAAAAAAAACATGATATGTATTATAAATGATATTTATTATTGAATGTCGTACTTATAAAAATAATTATTTATTTGATATTATATATAAAATATGTTATTTATTATTTAATAACTTTTATTTAATCTTTTTAAAAATATATTAAATATTAATAATTTTTATATTTTTGAATTTTTTATTTTTAATATTTTTGGACTTAATTAATGCATTTGTAAAGTTTTGAAAATAAAATATATTAATATTGAAAATATTAAATAACACTGTATTTGCATAACATGTACTAATATTCTTAACGCGTATCTGTAACATTTCTTAAAAAAAACAAAATATGTATCCGTAACATTTATACCGTCACTAAATAAAAAACATATATAAAAAACATGTATATATAAATCTATCAGAAACAAAAACATATATCAAATATTTATTTTTTTTGTTTTTGAAGAAAATTAAAAAATTATAATATGACACATTTTTTTGTCAAAGTATAGCATGGCATGCACTGCCGCTTTTATGTGCATTGCGAAAATAGGAAACATTAAAAAATACAAAATAATGTGAAAATCAAAAATTTTTTAAAAAAAAAACAAAAAACAAACACATATATCTTTTTAACAAACTTGAGGGCTGAAAGGGAAAGTAAACTAGATCCGATATTTTTTTAACTAAACGCTACTTAATTGGGATAGCATCCAAGATTTTAGAGTTTCATTTAACTTATTTTAAAAATAAGCTACTAACTAAATACAACTTAAATATTTGCTTGATTTTATACAAAAATGAATTAATTCTTACCAAAAAAAATTAAAAATGAACAATATACGTGATACTTATAATAAAAAAAAAAAACTTCAATAGCTAAAGCATCTCTAGTGAAATTGATAAAATATTGTATGTTTAAGGTAATTAAGATAGGGGTTCGGCTTATGTTAAAGTCAAGGATGTTGAAAATATATTCAATTGCTACCAATCAATTGGTACAGGGCCTGAGAGTAAGAAGTCATGCATTCGAGCCTTAGTAGAAGTAAGTTGTTTCTTTCTTATCAAAAAAAAAATCCAAGCTAGCATGTGAAGATGTTACAATTGACACAAGACCTCCAAAAAATAATTGATTTGTCACCATTTAAAATTTATCACTTGATCTAAAAGCTATTAATTATGTAAATTTATGCAGATGCCATGAAGACATGCATGCATGCATTCCCTACGCCGAGTTACATCTAACAATCAAACTCCACTTTTTATTCCTTTGCACGTGATGTTTCATATAATCAATTAATCATCGTCAATACTGCAAAATTTTTATTTGTATGTATATATCCTATAATTATTCAATATATATATGTTATTTTTGTAGAAACGTACGTACATATGTTTATATCCTGCACATTTCATCAAAGAGTTAGGGACTATATTCTATCAATTGATTAATGGACACCCATCAATTATATATATCTATACCATTCCTGCCCTCTCAACCGTAGGGCCATATCTGATTACATTTGCAGCTTTAATTCAATATAATCCCACCACATGTCCTGGCCCACACGTATATGATAGTTAGAGTTTTGTGGGGGTGTCACAGGTACCCGGGGTGTCACATACGTACTCACATAGTCACATGATCAGACATACATCTAATTAAGAAGATTTTATGGCCTTTTTGATGATTCTCTTAATTCTATCAAATCATGTTAACCATATCCGAAGATTTTGTTTGACTAGTTCTATGAGTTTTGAGATTTGAAAAGAGATCACCAGTGGTCCGACGTTTGACTACAACAACAACATAGCCTCAGTCCCAAATTAACTGGGGTCGGCTACATAAATTAAACTTTTTCATTGTGCTCGATAGGCCCGACATTTGATTATCGTAAAGAATTAAAATCGAGTTTTTGCGTTTAACCCACACAACCCGTTTTCGCCATTATCGCTATGTCACACTCGTCACATATATAAGATGAAACAAATGCAAACTTTTTTTTTTTTTTTTTTGGCTAACTATATATAATTTTCCTTTTTAAAAGTTTCATGCATGTACGCAACTTTTATTTTATTTTATCGGGCTAACTATATAACTATAAAACTAATACAAACTTTCAGTGTTTTTATGCAGAAATAACATAAACTTTCAATTTTGTTAGAAAATAATACAAACTTTCAATATTTTTTTCAATTTAAACATATATAGTGATTTTGGGGTTTAGCCGTTTAGGCTCAAAAACCATGCTCGGTTAATTAAAACCGATTCAATAAAAAAAAACCCAAACCAAATCCAATCCCCTTACCCAAACGGGCCAAAAAACTCAACAAATTAAAAAAAATAAAAAAGGAAAATTTAAAAAATAAAAAACGAAAAAACGCAGAATTAAATCGCAAGAGAAAAGCAACTCGCTACAGCTAGTTTAATCATCGCAAACCCATCTTCTTTACATTTTTTTTTTTTTTTTTTTTGTTTTTTTTTTCAGTTGCACGACCTTCACTCCAATTTACCAATTCATGTCCTCCTCCTCAGCGATGACACCTACTCCAACATCGGAATTGCCCTCTTCTGAAATGAAAATTTTAGACTTTTCAGATTTTAGATTTTTTTATTATTATTTATCAAGTTCTTTGGGAAATGGAATTGGATTTGCTTTGATTTAATTTGTTTGTTAGACTGGCTTAAATGAACCGGGTATGGTTTGTTTTTTTTTTATTCTAAACCCTAAATTTGTGGTTTATGTTACAATTGAAAAAACATTGAAAGTTTGTGTTATTATTGATAAAATTGAAAGTTCCTGTTATTTTTGCAAAAACACAAAAAGTTTGTATTATTTTTTATGATTAGCCCTTTTTTCGTACAACTCACTTTTATTTTGGATAGAAAATGATGATGCAAGATCATGTACGTAAATATACAACTTAATTGTCAAAGCATATTGGTGAGATGGATGAAACATCACTTGTAAAAAAAAATACGGTTTAATTAATATAATTAAATTGATTAGTTTATTGTATTAATCAAAAATCTCTTTTGAGATGAACAAGGTATCGTTTGCCAAAAGACAAGATATGAAGAGGTCTTGGTTTTGACTCTTGTTGAAATAAAAAAAATCAAATTAGTTTATTGATTTGAATAATTGTTTACGTTTTTCTTTTCATTATTATTATTGTTATTATTATTATTATTATACAAGAATCAACTTTACCCTTCAAAACATGTTCGATTCATCAACCTAGCTTACCACTCTAGAGATTAATAAATATTTTATATATTAAGGCTAATTTGTTTGGTTTTGATCAACAATATTTGTCAACATCATTTAAAGTGTAAGTAGTTTATGAACCTTAGCTAGATTTGTAACACCTAAAGTGAAGTTATATATAGTCCCTAGGTAGGTGATGCCAATAAATTAACTTTAACGGATTCAACTAGATACAACAATGATATGTAATGGACCTGAACTATCATGCCGAGTTCTTGATTGATTAGTTGTGTAAATTTGTTCTTTGTTTAAATGTATATACTTCTCTTATGTTAGAAATTACTTAACACAAAGATTAAAGCTAAAGCCTGTTATACTCCTTAAGTGAGTGTCCCTACAAACTTTCCAAAATAATTTTTCAAAGGAAACCTTTCCAAACAAATAATAAGAAAAGAAATCAGAAAAGAGCACATTATTGATCCATCATTCAAACTCGGACACGTGGCATCGTACACATCAGACATGTCTTTTAGCGACGACTTATACGTCGTAGATGAAATCTCACGTCGTACTGTCGGTTCAATAGCTTGTCCTCCAATGCGATGTATCGCCCACGAAGTTACTCGCCCCAAATGACCACATTGCCCTCGCTTTATTCTACATCAGCCACCGAGCTCAAGAGTTTATTTGAATTTTGGAAAGTCTTAATTAATAAGACAACAACATGTCCCGCGATAAGACACATTACTTCACAAAAGTCATTCATATACGCACATCGACATGTGCAAATATATATATATATATTTTAATAAATAATACATGGGTCGAAATTGCATGGATAACTCTTTTTGCTTTATTCTACATCAGCCATCGAGTCCAATGGTTGATTTAGATTTTGCACAGTTTTAATTAAAAAAGTACTACGAATGACAACAATATGTCACACGACAAGTCACATTAACTCACAAGAGCCATCCATAAGCGCATCGAAATATGAATATATATAGATTTCAATGTATAATATACGATCAAAATCATATATGAAGCTAGCTCTTACGAGCCAATGTATACTTGAGTTGTGACATTATTGTTGTCATTATAGTATTTTCCTTTACTTAATACCAAAACATGCATCTTCCTTTCCTAAAATTTTATACATGTCTCTTTCATTCTCATTTGCAATTCTTTATTTGGGAACTCTTTTGTTAACATCTATCTCCAGTGTTATTCCGTACACTTAGACAAGCCTCGTACACTAAGACATGCCTCATAAAAGCTACGACGTATGATTAGATTAGTTTACTTATTGTCATTAAGACCGACGATGACACGAAGAACGAAAATAGGAGCCTTGATCAATTTTTTTCACCTTCTTGAAAAACATGTGCATTCAATTGAGATTTTAATAAATTTTTAGTTACTTTTAATAATTAAAAAAGTTTAGGTGTATTCATTTAAAACTTTTAAAGAGTTTATAAAAGTAAGGTGTATTCAATGTAGACTTTTATAGACTTTTAAAAAGTTTACAAAAGTTTTGGGGTATTCAATTTAAACTTTTAGAGAGTTCATAAAAGTAAGATATATTTAATTTTTGGTGACTTTTGTAGATTGGTTACAAATCTTGACTTTTGTAGACTTTTTGTATAAAAATACACATAAAGAAGTATTCAACTTCTCCTCATCTCAACTTAGAAACTTTTAGACACTTCTAATTTTTGTTTTTCACATTCTTCAATAATGACTTCATTGTTCACAAGAAAACTTTTTATTATCAATTGTTTTTATCAACTTCTCCAATCACTCCACAACTCTTGGATTTCATTGCACACCCATTATACTCTAATATCTATGTTGATGAAAATTGATTGATATCATTATTAACAAAATCTCATTCTTTCATCACTATACATTTTTTATAGTTTTTTTTTTTTTTTGACAAAGAAGTTTTGTTTATTTAGTGTATTATTATAATCTCAAAAAGTGTAGTATTCTTATTTTGGAAGAAAATAATTGTATAATTTTTTAAAATGCAAGAAGTGCATTTTTTAGAATTTAAACTATCATTATGAAGGAAAAAATATACTTTTTTTGCTTAAGTCAAACAAAAAAATAAAGTGCAAAATTTTTACACTAATACTTCCAATGATCTTTTCTCAAAAAAAAAAAAAAAAATTCCAATGATCTTACTTGATTCTTTTCTACCACTAAAGGATGATTTATTTATCTATTTATTATGTTGATATTTATTTACTTATCTGTTATGCTACTACCTCGAGAGTAATTCATTAATATGTCTATATGTTTTTTTTTACTAAAATACAAAAATACTTTTTAAAAAATTAGAAAAAGTTCTTAAGAAAAAAATATATAATTATTTATTTTTTTATAATAAAGTGCAAACTATTTGTTTCATTTTAAAAATCACAATAATATATTAGTATCATTAAAATCATGTTTAAGAAGTTCACAAAAGTCACTAAAAATCTTAAATGTTGATAAAAGTCATCATAATGAATTCTACATAAAAGTTTATCAAAGTCTTTAAAAGTCACCAAAATCTAAAACTTCATAAAAGTCATTCACTTATAAAAGTAATCAAAAGTCTATTAAAATCTCAATTGAATACACCCTCGAAAGATTGATCGTAATTATAAGTTTTAAAAATATGTTTCGAGGCATGGGCTCTAATTAAATAATCTTAAAATCTTTTTTTTTTGTTTTCTCTTGTGATTTAAGATCTTGATCCATCGGCCGCTGATCTTCTTTTTTGACCGGTGGTGGTTCTAATCAGTACCTCTCTCTATGTTTTTTTGTTCAATAAACTGTAGATCTTTTCATATATGTAATGAATTGGACCCATTAATTCTTGATGTGCGTGGCTTCTTCAACGATCATTCATGGATCTATATATATGGCTGCTGGGTTAGTCCTCTTCTGTAGTTTTTATTTTTGGATAGTTTGTTTGCTCTTGTTAGAAAGCCTAGATTTTGTCTAACCTAGTTGAAAGTCTTGATTTTGCATTTTTTTTGTTGGAATTCTTAGGTTTTCTTCTCTGGTTGGAAGTTTTTGTATTTCGTTAATTAAGTAGTTATAATGGTGTACGTGTAATATTAGGTGTTCGAATATTTGTAGAGAGCAATCCTTAATTTTTCATATTGTTTCAATTTTACAGTCGCATTTACAATCAAATTTACAATCAAATTCATGACAATACTTTTGAACAAATAGGATTAACGAGTCAATGTACTTTTATTAGAGCAATTGATTCTATATCCGGTCTTGTAACGAGCCATTGATGATTAATGAAATTTATATTTTACTTCAAAAAAAAACATTGGTCGTAATTCTTTTTGGTTTATTACTGTTTATCGTTAAAAATAAACCAACATCTAAATAATACTCCAAGTAGCATAAAGAATACCTAATGTTGCGCTATATGGTTTCAATTTATTGAGCTAATTAGAAAGGGACATGAGTTTGTGTCGTTAAATGTGGTGCACTATATATATATAGACATTGGTAGGGGACCAACGACTCATCTTCATCATCTTGGCACAATATATATATATATATATTGCCCTTAAATATAATTGTGCAATTTTTTCTTGTATGATTTAATCTCTCTTGTCATATATTGCATCACATATGTTAGTTATACTCTCTTTATGTAGTCACAAATATATATATACTTATTTGATTAATTACATATACATGATATATTGATATACTTATTTAATTAGTGATATCATGTGTATTAATTTATAATTACTTATAAAAATATATATGTTTGATCATTGGATCATATATATATATATATATGTAATTAATTAAACTGCAATATAAATTTGTAATATTATGGGTGATAATATTAGGGGGGAATGTGTGACATAAATAATGACAAACTAGTTGAATCATCTTTCTTATCTTTTCCCCTTATCTTATTAAACTATGATTTGAACGATCGTTTTTTATTTTATATCTTGTCACTGTCCTAATTATGTAATAATTCCATGTCATTCCAATATCTCCACATGAGGTGGGCCTTTAAGGTCCTTACGACAAATTATATTTCATGGCACATTTTGTCACCAATAGAAACTTCGTATGTATGTCGAATTCCCATATTTCACAATGCTTAATTTTTTTAAGTAATAAAAATGCATGATACAAGTTATTAAAACTTATAAATAATTAACTCTAAAACATGTAATCTCAATATATGCACGTACCATCTATTTTGTTTTTTAATTCAAACGTTCATTGTTAAATCAAGGGGTTATGAATAATCCAAACCACGTACATAAACATATATATAGTTACCCTTTACAAGTTAACATAGTAATTTGGTACCCATCAAATTGTACTGTACATGCACAAATCTAGCTTGATGCACAATTGATCAAGGCCGGAACACCTACAACTGTGCAAAAACGTGTAATCCCACATAGAACTGTAATCAAGGGGTTATGAATAATCCAAACCACGTACATATATATAGTCACCGTACCATTTTCGTAAATTAATGTAACAATAACCCATAGAGCTGTGCCTTCAAAAACGTGTAATCCCACATCCATATATGTGGTATTCCAGAAGCATCAATAAACACTAAAAGGAAAAAAAAAGTCTACAATAACATGCGGAAAAGGTGGTTTATATGTCAATTTTATTTTATTTTTATTTTTTGACAAGAAAAAAATAACTTTTACCCCACCAAAAAGTTTGAACTCATAACCTCTACTTCCAAATTTTATATCAATTAAATTATTGAGCCAATCAATTGATTAATGTTATATGTCAAATATTGATACATGCATGTAAGTGTGTACCACTGTACCTATATATGATGGCGTGTGTCAAACATTTAAAAGAAAATGGAGCACCCACATCCTCCAATGGAATTGTGATGCATGCCGTGGTAAAGTTATTAATCTAAATATGTTGATTTCTATATATAGCTGAGGTTTCTTTTTATTGTTAATTTTTAATTTTTCGGGAACGATTTCTTTTTATTACCTCTGCTGTCATATTACTTATCCATTCTTCAAAATCACTACACCGTTCCTCTCATTTTTATTTCTCTAGCTAGGTTATAGATCGAATTGGGAGTCTCATTGACACCTTTAGCTAAGTAAAAACGGGGCCAAAAAAATTGGAAAATATTAGAATGATAACATTACATCGCAACACATTGCACAACATGTGATATGTTGTGTTGGCTCTGCATCAAAATGGAGGTGTTGATTGTATCTTTTTATTAAATTTTGATGTGAAACCCACATGCTGCCATATCGCTCTAATATTTCTCGGACCCCAATAATCTGCTTTACGATAGCGTTTCTGATTATTGAGATATGATTATCATTACTTGATTATTGGGATATGATTTAAAAACTTTTGGACATGTTTATATTTTATGATTTATGAGAGTGTCAACATATCCCTAAATTTCTCTAAAATTCTAGCACGCTCCTCTTTTTCTATCGCTACGTAGAAATACACACAAACTCACAACAAACTTGTAAAGAGCCAGAGAGAAGTAGATTACAGCTAATAATGCTGTGGAAATGGACTCCACACCAACCGCCATTACTCTTCCTTTCCCAACCATATATATAATAACCGAACTATATTCACTCTTCTCGCTCCCCCTCTATCAACTCGTCATCACTCTCCATATATATATACACATTGCACACACACACACACTCATCACTCCCACGTTTCTTCACTTTAATTGACTAACAAAACTCACCCCCGCCCCCACCTCATCACAATGGGCTACGGCAGGCTCGGAGCCCCCTCCGACCCACCGCCGCCCTCCGTCGCCGTGAAAAAGCGCAAAAAACTCATCATCCTCTCCTCCCTCACCGCCCTCCTCCTCGTCGCCACCGCCGTCTCCGCCGCCCTCCTCGTCCATTTCCGAACCAAATCCCCTCCGCCTCCCAACCCCTCTCCCAACGCAAGCCCTCCCAAGCCATCTCCAAGGCCTGCAGCAAGACCCGCTACCCCGACCTCTGCGTCGACTCCCTCGTCGACTTCCCCGGCGCGCTCGCAGCCGGGGAGCGCGACCTAGTCCACATTTCCTTCAACATGACGCTGCAGCGCGTCGGAAATGCGCTCTCCGGCGTCTCCGAGATCACCAATTTGAAAATGGATCAACGGCTGAGATCCGCCTACGAAGACTGCCTGGAATTGTTGGAGGACTCAATGGACCAACTCACGCAGTCGCTCTTCTCGATCGCTCCAGCGACCGATAAGTCCGATAGCGACGGCGCCGCGGTGGGGTCCACTGACGACGTGGTCACGTGGCTTAGCGCCGCGCTGACGAATCAGGACACGTGCACGGAGGGATTCGAGGACGTGAACGACGGCGGCGGAGGAGTGAAGGATCAGGTGGAGAGTAAGCTGAAAGAATTGTCCGAGCTGGTGAGTAATTGCCTGTCGCTTTACGCGGCGTCGAGCGACGGCGATGGCGGCGGAGGGGACTTCTCGGGAGTGCCGGTGCAGAATAGGAGGAGGAGGAGGAGTTTGTTGGAGAAAGAGGACTACTCCTCCGGTGGTGGTTTTCCGGAGTGGATGTCGCGGAAGGACCGGCGGTTGGTCGAAACGCCGATATCGGCGATCCAGGCCGACATAGTGGTGTCGAAAGAAGGCAATGGGACGTACAAGACGATTGGTGAGGCCATCAAGGCTGCTCCTCAGAAGAGTAGTCGCCGGATTATTATTTACGTTAAGGCTGGAAGGTAATTAAATCGAGAAATGAATCATATTCCGTTAAATTTGCCTTGAATCACGTAAATGCAATATTCCGTTCAAATCAGCATTGCCCTTAATTAGTAGGATACGTTTCACAATAGTTGAAGCCGCGTGAGTTCTACATCAGAAAAAGTGTTGCATTTTTTTTTTTTTTTTTTTTGAGATTTTGGTGTGAGCTGGCACGCTACATGAGCTATCGTGCAATGTGTTGTGATTTAATTATGTCATTCTAACATTTTTCTCGGAAAATTGATGGTAAATGCTGATCGATACAGACTAAAGTTTGTTGTTGATGATAACATAGATATATGCATCAAGCATATGTGTCATATTTTGTAAATTGGGTTATTCTTTGGGCATGTACTAGTAATTGTGAGAAAATTTAGGAGAGTGAGGAATTTCGGATGTTTAATTGTTTCAGGGAGGTTTAAGAAATTAATGGTTTTTACTGGGCTGTTTTTTCAGGTATGAAGAGAAAATGTTGAAAGTGGGAAGAAAGAAGACCAACTTGATGTTCATCGGAGATGGGAAGGGCAAAACTGTCATTACAGGGAGCCAAAGCGTTGCTGACGGTCTTACCACGTTCCACACGCCTTCGTTCGGTGAGCTCATCTCCATTTTCACTTTCCAAAATTACCCCCATTACCCAATTATACTCCCAAAATCACCCAACCTCAAAAGTTCACCGAACTTTTTACAAACCATATTTAATTTCCCGAGGCAGATTCATTAGGATAAGATAAACAAAATATACTTATTTTTTTTTACAAAATTTAAATGCCAAATATACCCTTCTCACGTGCGTGTCCCTAGATATTCCTCGAGATACACAATTTCATATATCAAAGCAGTTGACTGAACCACTGACAGACTCATAGGTCTGACGAAAGTTTGAAAGTACAGTGTATCCAGTTTAAGTACGTAGCAGCACTGACTCTCATGTAGATTACACCTTGTTCGTGTGTGTTAGTGATGATGTCGTACTATACATCACTAACAGAAGTTTTGATGCACTTTGTCTTTGCAGCTGCCACGGGGGCAGGGTTCATAGCCCGGGACATAACATTTGAGAACACGGCGGGTCCCGCCAAACACCAAGCGGTGGCCCTCCGCGTTGGAGCGGATCACTCCGTGGTCTACCACTGCGACATCAGCGGCTACCAAGATAGTCTTTATGTTCATTCCCAACGTCAATTTTATCGAGAATGTGATATCTATGGTACAGTTGACTTCATCTTCGGCAATGCCGCTGTTGTTCTTCAGAAGTGCAACATTTTTGCACGTAAACCCATGGCAGAACAGAAAATAACAATCACTGCTCAAAATCGAAAGGACCCAAATCAAAACACTGGCATTTCGATCCACAACTGTCGAATCTACCCGGACCCGACTTGAACAAAGGGAGCACCCAAACCTTCCTTGGGCGTCCGTGGAAGATGTACTCGAGAGTTGTTTACTTATTGAACTACATGGGAGATCACATCAACGCACATGGATGGCTTGAGTGGAACGGTGACTTTGCATTGGATACTTTGTATTATGGAGAGTACATGAACTATGGACCGGGTGCGGCCGTGGGTCAACGGGTCAAGTGGCCGGGTTATCGGGTCATCACATCAACGACTGAGGCTAGCAAGTTCACTGTTGCCCAGTTCATCTACGGTTCGTCTTGGTTGCCTTCGACAGGTGTCGCGTTTGTGGCTGGGTTGTCGGTTTGATTACGCTGCGTCAAGGTACATTGGATCATTAATTATTTGAAAAAAAAAAAAATACTACAATAACACAATGAGTAAACTTAAATCCTAATTAACACAACCATTGGAGCCAGCCCAAAGTGCATTGGGATGCGTACATGCGTGCCTTGAGCTTGCCTAATGGGGTGTCCGGGAAAGTTTTATACATTATTGTGTTACGGTAGCATTTTTTAATTATTTTTATTTATACTATGTTTTGTTGATTATATAATACATAATATAGAAGAATTAATTGTTTTGTGAATCAAGGAATAATTTGTTAATTCCCATAATGCCCTTCTGTTGATTTGACTGTAAGGTCTCTAAATCGTGATAATTGTATAAATGAAGTCCCATGATCATATCCATTATTAATAATAAGGGATGTTTTTGTAATTATATATTTTGAGTTGACGCAGTATTTGTGGACAGTCATTTAATGAATATATTCATGTGTGGTGTCGGTGGGTTGGATGAATAGATAATGAGGCCAAAACTCAACATGTTCGCACACTAAGGGGTCCACACGGTGAAACACACCATCGAGTAGCGTTGATCCTGACCGTCGATCTTGGAGTTGGGAATCTGCCTCTTGTTGTAGTTGTGAATGCAATTATTGACGTAGAAACGGAAGATTTAACGCTGTAGTTTTAGTTTGCACCAATTTCATTGAAAATAAAGGGAAATGCTTCCCTACACAAAAAAAAAAAAAAAAAAAAAAAAAAACTACAATGCTACAATGCAATTATTGACGTAATATATTACATGTCTCTAAGTAGATGACAGTCACGAATTGAAGGCCTTGTTTGGTTAGGAGTGAAGTTATCTCCCAAAAGATAATTTACAGGGAGTTGACAATTAATCTTATTTGGTTACCTAACTTGCCTACAAGTTATCTCTCAACTTACACTCTAGGGTGTGAGATATCTCTCCACCACAGAGTTATCTCCAAGAGTTATGGATACAATTACTCCTCATTATTGACTCATTTATTACCCATCCCTCTATTGTTTGAAGACTATTTATTTCAATTCATATTTTTTATTGTTTAAAAATTTGAAACTTCCCTACAAGTTTAAGGTTGAAACAAACATTAAAATATTAACTCCAAGGAGATAACTCCCAACTAACACTGTAAGTTAGCAAAATCGAACTAAACAAGTCTGAAGTATGAATATATATGTCACAATATCATTCCTTAAAAGTAATTTTTCTTGATATCCCACGTGGTGTCCGTCGTCACCAACTGCACACGGACTAATCAATATATGCTTGAGCGCTTTCGAGCCCTAAATAGGGGTTTTCATTCTCAATACGATTTTTTTTTCTATTCATGAGACTCAAATTCGAGACCTAACTCAATTAAGGAGAATAAGTCCCTTATTAGTTGAACCAACTGATTATTGGTTCTTAAAAGTACATTTGAACTTAATTTGTGGGCGAATTCACGAGGAATATACATATGCACATTTAGTTCTCCTATGCTTTGCCTTAAGATGTCTTCGAAATGCAGCTCAAATTATCAATTTTGATTTGAGGAACATCGATATTAAGCGACATGCATGGTGGCTATATACGTAATACTTCATCTTAAGCAAACTAAGAAGCATTGTGTAGTTACAGTTAGGGCTGGCAAAAATTCAGGACCGGACATAAACGGGACCGAACACCCATTTCTATAATGATTAAATTTGGTGCCCGGACAAAAAACGGGCAATTTTTTTTTGTCTAGTCTCGTATGTTTGTAAAACATACGGCTCTCGTTTTGTCCACTTTTTATTTTTAAATATGATTAAATATTTTATTTATCAATTATTTAAAAAAAAACCTCTCAACTACAACTTACAAGTCTACAAGTCACCAATTACCAAAAAATAAATATTAAATATATTATAAACAATCATCACAAATAATCACAATAAAAACTAAATTACAATCATACATGCATTTTATTTTTCAAAAATATAAAAAATAATACGTATCAACATAAAAAACTATTTAAAATTTTATTCAAACAATTTAATGTTTCACCAAAAAAATTATACAATTGCACATTTTTCATATAAAACATCATAATTACACATTAATTTTAATTAAAATAAATAAATTAAAATCAATTCACAAATTAAAAATCACATTAAAATCAAATTAATCAATAAACGGGTACCCGTTTTTTAAGAATTTTTGTCCAGTCCCGGTCCCGTATTTTTAAACAAAAAACATTGTCCAAACCCGTATGTTTTTCACAAAAATATTGGCCGGTCCAGTTTAAAACGGGTTCGGATAAAACCGGACAAACGGGACCGGACACATTTTGTCAGCCCTAATTACATTACCCCCTTCAAGTATCACAACATTAGTTTCAGTTGATCATGTATAAACTACAACAACAACAACAACAACAACAACAACATAGCCTCAGTCCCAAATTAATTGGGATCGACTACATGGATCAAACTTTTTATTGTGCTCGATTAAGTGCACCTATAAACTACAAGTAGTTACATTAATTAGTGAAGAATTCATTTTAAAAAATCGTTGTAGCGGTGGTAAGTATGGAATGGGATTCGTGACTTGACAGGTTGTTCCGTTCTCACATATGAAGTACGTATGTGGAATTAAGATGTAGAAAAGAAAAAAAAGGACTAGCACAATTGAGAGCACATACAAAAGTGAGATTGATAGAAAAGGGTGCCTTTTTGGGTGGAAAAGAGAGAGCATATTGTATATAGGAAGTGAGAATTGCAATTGGAGAAGTGATGGATGATGATGCTTTTGGTGACTTTAGTCCACCCAATTAATAAAGCTCTCTGCTTAATAATAACTTGATTGATTGCCCAAAGCCAGTGAAAAAGTTTTAAAGCCAGTGGATCAACTTTTATTTTATACTCTTTTTTTATTTTTCAGAATTATTTTATACTCTCTTGGTTACTTTGCATTATGCCTTGGAATAATAAGATTGCTTACTGCTTAAGATTTTATTATATTGATTTGCATCCAAAGGGATTAGTTTGTCATATGGTGCACCATTTGCTATATATAGTTTCTCAGAGTCATGTACTTTTTTTTTAGGTTAATCTCAAGATTCTTGTATTGGATATATATGCCCTGTTTGTTTAGCTTTTTAGAAGTGCCATCTTGCAATTGTGGTGAAATGGGTTACGATTTGTTCTGACCAAAACACCCCTTTTCCTATTAGTTTTTTTTACTTGTTTTATATACTCAAGGCAAATTGGCTCACAAGAGCCTTCCATGCGTGCCTGGGATAAAAGCATACATAGATCTGGATGTATAATATGCAGGTCGAAGTCGTATATAAAGCTCTTGTGCGTTAATGTGTCTTGTAGTGTGACATTGTTGTTGTCATTATAGTATTTTCCTTTATACTATTAGGAGACAACTAACTCAATTAAAACTCCCAGACTCTTGGTTGTTGTTGAATAGTGCTTGCATATCACTTCGAATGTTATCAAAATATTTCGGATGGTTGTTTGTAAAAAAAAATCAATTCCGAATGGTTAAATTCTCTCTTTTTTTTTTTTTGATAGGAACAAGACTTTATTTAATTAGAATCGATGGTTTAATTCTTAAAGCGAGTATATTAAATTTTGGGTCGCCCTATAGGCGTCCCACGTTTTATGTAGGGCAAGCCAATAAAAAAGGTGTCATTTCCTATTATACCCTCTAAGAAAATTACACATTTGCCCTCTATAAAGGATTGATTTCTTCCCTTTTATCTTGCAACCGTCCGCCCTGACCACTTTTATCAAACAACAAAATCGCCACCCTCCATCGTTGATCTGCCCACCCTCCCTTGTCGTCGACTCATTCTCCTTCGTCAATGTATCTTGCAATCGTGCACCCTATATAGTTTCGCCTATTCAACTATTTTTAAAGTGTTTTTAGGTTGAAATGACCTAAGATTAACATTCATTAGAAGTAGATGTGCAACACGAAGAGGTAGTTTTTCATCGTTTTTGTGATTTTTTCTTGTATATGGGTGTGAAAGTTGTGAACACTCAGTTTACAAGTATGTCGGTCTCACAGGGCCGAGCCCTTAATGTATGTCTCATTCAATGCCCATCGAGTCTTTGATTGAGGTATTAGTTAGGGGGGTCTATAGCATCCCCTATCCCAATTAGGGTGATGCTCAGCGTGAAACACTAATTAAGCCTCAGTACACCGGTCAAACTTAACTAGAGCTAGACGTATATCTCTCTCTAATATTTTTCGTCACCATCCTAATGTAATTAGGCCTCATGAATTGCGTCATCAGCGTAATGGACTTGCTTACATTGAGGGTATCTCCCTCCTAAGCGACCCTATCGTGTTGGTGGTGGTCGGGGTGGAGTCCAGCTACTAGCACCATCCTCCAAAGGCTCCACAACCATCATCAGAATCAAATTTCGATGAGGAAGATCCTTAATACCCTAGTGTACTGAATCCACAACACCGTAGAGGAAATGCTTCAGGTTACAAAATCAAAATAGACATTCCATTCTTTGATGGACATTTTCATATTGAAGACTTTCTTGATTGGTTACAGACCGTTGAAAAGTTCTTCGAGTATATAGATGTTGCGGAAGATAAGTAGGTGAAGCTAGTAGCATACATGCATCATGGTGGAGTTGCTGTGTGGTGGGATCAACTCCATCATAATTGCAGGCGTGAGGGAAAACACCCTATCCGTTCTTGGCCAAATATGAGACGACTTTTGAGGGGGGCTTCCTGCAGATTACGAACACCTGTTATACAAGCAGTATCATCAATGTTCACAAGGTTCCAGGCCCGTATCAGACTATACTGAGGAGTTTTACAGGCTTAATGCTTGAAATAACCTTCAAGAGTTGGAGCAACAACAAGTGTCTCGATATGTTGGAGAGCTTAAGGACCAAATCAAGGATCAGCTGACGCTCCATCGAGTATACCATATTTCTAAAGCTGTAAGTCTAGCACAACAAGTAGAGCTTCAGCTCTCTCGACCTCCTGCCAAAATGCCTTTCTTCAAGAAGCCTGCAATTGAGCAACCACCTTCATATTCTCAACAATCTGGCATGTCGCATGGGAAGAAGCCAAAGATTCCACATCTACTGAATGCCCCAAACCTAGTTTACTCCCAACCCCAAATCCATATACACGGCCAATGGTTCCCAAATGCTTTCGTCACAAAATGTGGTCAGCAAAAGGCGATAAGTGACGTGGCCACGTGGATTGAATTTGTACGAGATTCGAACTTAAGTAAAGCGCCTTTATAAGCTGTCGCCACCGCCACGTCACCAAATGGACTTCATAAACTGTCGCCACCGCCATTGGTAAATCACCGCATGAGCTGCTTATCTGCGTCGTCTCTCGGCCACTCGTCCCATGCCATTGGCCGTAATCGTCGTCGTCGAAATCGAAGCGATATCGACAATTACAACCAAATTTGAATATGCATATGAGGAGTTTATATTTGTATAAAAAAGAAAACAATATTGAATATTTATATATATACATTGGTTTCAACCTTCAACTCTCTTTTGTAAACTAACTAACATTAACAATCCTAACCAATTAACCTAATAACTAATTAACTAACTAACTAACTAACTAACTAACTAACTAACTAACTAACTAACTAACTAACTAACTAACTAACTAACTAACTAACTAACTAACTAACTAAACTAAACTAAACTAACAAACCTTAACTAATCAAACCAAACCAAACTAAACTAAATAAGTAACTAACCTTAACTAACTAAATAAATAAGTAACTAACTTAACTTAACTAACTAAGTAACTAACCAAAGTAAACTAAAGTAACTAATCTTAACTAACCTAACCAAACTATACTTAATAACAAACTAAACTAACAAACCTTAACTAACCTTAACTAACCTAACCAAACTAAACTTAATAACAAACTAAACTAACAAACCTTAACTAACCTTAACTAACTAACCTTAACTAACCAAACTAAACTAAAGTAACTAACCTTAACTAACCTAATCTAACTAACTAACTAACTAACTAACTAACTAACTAACTAAACTAAGTAAGCTTAAGTAACCTAACCCAACCAAACTAAACTAAGTAAATAACTAAAGTAAACTAAACTAACTAACCTAACTAAACTAACCAAACCAAACTAAACTAACTAACTAGCCTTAACCAAAGTAAACTAACTAACCTTAACTAACATAACCAAACTAAAGTAAGTAACCTTAACTAACTAAACTAACTAACTAACAAAGTAACTAACTAAGTAACTAACTAACTAACTAACTAAAATAAACTAAACTAAATAACCTAAACTAACCTAACAAAACCAAACTAAACTAAGTAACTAACTAACCTCGACTAAACTAACTAACCTTAACTAACTAACCAACATAACGAAACTAAACTAACTAACAAACTAAACTAGCTAACCCTAACTAACCAAACCACCTAACAATACAAACTAAGTAAACTAAAATAACTAACTTAACTAGCTTAATTGCAAACTAAACATACTAACTAAATGGAACTAACCAAACTAAACTAACTAACATGAACTAACATAACTAACCTTAACTAACATAACCACGTAAATAATACATACTTAGTAAAGTAAAATAACTAATTTAACTAACTAAACAACCAACCAAAAAATGATCCACGTTAACCACCAAACGAAACTAAACAAACATAACCTCAACACCTAAACTAAACTACATTAAGTAAGTAACCTAATTAACCTAACCAAACTAAACTAATATAACCTAACCATAAGACACCTAACTAACTAAGTTAACCACTTAAGTTAAATTATACATATAACCTAAACTAACTTAACAAACTAAACTAACTATTGAAGAGTAATCAAATCTACGACATTATAATAATATGGAAAACATGAGAAATAAGATTATTCAATGAGAAGGTTGAATACACGTACTTCATGAACCCAAAATCTAAGTAATTTACAAATCACCATGACATCAAGTAAACTCATCATGCGAGTCTATTTCGGCGGTTCCGTTGACGTTGTTCCTCGGTGAAGCAAACCGGACGTACTCTTTGTCTAGTTGGACGATGTGTTTGTACATCCGGTTGAGGTTGTTGAGGTAGCTGGTCTTGCGATGAATCACATCGAGTAGATTGATGTGTTTCCTCTGGTTCTTGACTCGACTCACCTTTGCTACTGATGCTACCAAAAATAGGAGGTGGAACCATCCCGAAATAGTGGCTTCCTGCATGGGGTTGGGGGAATGGAACATGAGGTGCGGCATG
Source organism: Stephania yunnanensis (assembly GCA_039657365.1). Classification (NCBI taxonomy): domain Eukaryota; kingdom Viridiplantae; phylum Streptophyta; class Magnoliopsida; order Ranunculales; family Menispermaceae; genus Stephania; species Stephania yunnanensis. The sequence continues at coordinate 49,477,324 of CM077587.1, read as the reverse complement.
GTCAATAAGTTCATGAATGAAGGGTCTCCACTATACGTCATATTGTAATTGTACGGAGTAGGAGTATATGGACTAGGCATGTATGGAGGCAGTGATGGATACGTTTGATGATGAGGCATTCCATGGTCCATATATGAAGACGAAGGCCCAGGTGCGTAAGGATCAAAATGGTAAGGAGGAAGATTCACGCTCGGCGGCCTTGGTACAAACATTTGAGGTTCCGGGTTGGGGCTGTGGAAGATGCGGGAATGTACCCGTGAGAAGAATGACTACTCTCGGCAACATTCTCTCTTCTACTCGAGTCTCGAACGAGATGAACGTCTTTGGAGGAGAAGGTCTACTACTCTGCAAAGCAATCTCGATCGAGTAGATGGACGTGGCGGACGAGAACGTCGGGTGCGTTCCCGCATAGTCTCAGTCGTGTTCGTCTTCTTCTCACCTCAATCTCTCGGTTCGCCCGATCGTCTTCTTCATCTTCTTGTTCATTATCCTCATCTATGTCTTGTTGGACGTCAATTAGTCATGCGAAAGATTAGACCTTTGTCTTTCATCTTCGTCAAAATTTTAATCCCTTCATCAAAGGCGCAAGACCTCGCTCGTACCCATCCTTAATAAACACACGCCTAAGTCGATGCACCAAGTTACGCCGATATAACAAAAATAAGACCTCAAATCACTCAATATAAAAATATTAACTGTTTGAGGAAAAGTTAGAGTTAGAAGATTACCGAGTAGTCGCGTAACGCCCCGTCGTGTCCTATGAATCTCCTAGTGACCGATCGATACCACGTCATGTAGTCTTGATGGTCATGCCCTTCATTCGATCTGCCGTCGCAATGGTGTCCCCACGATTTTTCCACATGTTTATGTAGCTTGCGTGAAAAGTAACCCAATTTTCATGATGATGTCCACGCAATTCGATGCAGTACATTTGGGCGTCGTAAGCACAATTAGGTGGCACTACTTGTACCATGCCGAATTGTCTCATGACCCCCTTCGGTCGATGCCACTCCACAATGTGGAAACAAATAAGGGACACGTCGAGAGCCAAGCTGCGCTTGACCATTTGTACAAGACTCGGGAAGAGACCCCATGAGTTCATTATATGGTTGCCACACCACATCATCCTCATGCCTCGAGAGTCGAGTGCATCACGGTATGCCGATACGACGTGCGTCGCATTTTGTGAAACCGAAAATGCATCGAGCCATCGTGTAGGAAACAATAAGTTATGATAAATGAACATGGACAAGAATTATTTGCAAAGTAATGAAAAATTGACTTTAATACGTGTCAGAGTGGAACGTCCATAAGCATGTTTTGGCCATCCACCGTTCATTTGTTGAGCTCAGATACACGCATACGTCGCGGTGCTATGAATGGAAATCTGTCTCATGCCCAGCGAGTTGTACAAGAATGGAGGCGCCAAAGCAACCTCATGTGCCCTGCGCGAGATCCGCGACACAACTCCCCTGTACAAATAAGCCAAACATGCACTCCCCCAACTATATTGGCTGCTGCACGGAAATCCTCCAGCAAAGGTAGGAACATCAAATGTACGAACCGATTGGACTTGTCGGCGAAAAGACAACCACCGATGAGTTGTAGTATGTACGATCGAACGTAACGTTGGACCGACTCCTCATCGCTTTCATCATTTATTGCTTTGGAACGTTACGCTCAAGCCAATCGACCTTAAGTTTACAACCTACGATGTCATCTCCACCAGGAGTTCGTCCAGTAGCCTCTCGCAGACATCAGCATAGTCTGCGTCTGTCGTTCCCGTCACAGGCATACCTTCAATAGGTAATCCAATCTGCACACCGCACGTCTTGGAGTGTAATTGTGCACTCCCCACAATGCATGTGAAAAGTATGCGTCTCGGGCGCCATCTCTCTACAAACAGCGTAATCAAAGCCCAATCAAGGTGAAAAATGCTACCGGGATATCCCATAGAACCAAGCTGAACGAAGATATGGGATCATCCTAGAATGATACTGCATCGTTCGATCAACGACCCCACGTCTTCGACGTACGCGCATTGTTTTGTAAACCTTGGAATTGATAATGTATTAATGTATGTTTTTGATACAATATTGCTGTAAATATGACGAATTCATGTAAAATGGCCTTACCTCGCCCCTCCAGGTTCGCGTCGATCTGTGAGTAGATTGGAGTTGCAACAGTGATGGATCTGAAGGACCTGGATCCATTGCAGTACAACTATATAGAAGGTTATACAAAGAAAATGAGTATTGTACGAAACCATAGCGATAAGTATTTACTAATGTTACAGACAAATGCACAAATTTCGTTAGGGAAATCGTTGACAATCATGTGGTTATATATCGCAATTGAACTTTCTGATGTCACTACAAAAAAACAGCAAATCAGCAACGGAATTAGAAACGGAACTTATTTCCGTTTCTAAATCAGAAACGGAATTAGAAACGGAATAAGTTCCGTTTCTAAATGTAACAGTTAGCGATGGAGCTGACAGGGAAATATTCAGATACGGATTTGAGACGGATCGAGACGGAATTAGAGACGGAATTAGAGACGGAATTAAATTCCGTCTCGAAAATTGGCGCCACCATTCCCGCCAAATTCTTCATTTCTTATGGCCGTTCATCATTCCTCGAGATTTGTATTTTGTCCGATCTGGCGGCGTCTTCTCCTTCCCGCACCCCACCCCCATGCAACAAAACACCAAATCCCCAAATCATTCCCACGAAAAAACCCCAAAAACCTAAATCCGTCTCTCCGTCTCGTCGCGCCGGTCGATCGTCTCGCCCCGGACGTCCATCCCGTTCGATCGTCTCGTCTCTCCGTCCGGTCGTGCGAGCTGGTCGCTACGGTGCTGCTCGCTCGGACGTCTGTTCCGGTGGTCTTCGTTTCGCCGTCTGGTCTCGGTGCTCTCTGTCTCGGTCTTGCCGTCTCTCGGTCTCTCCGTCTCGTCGCGCCGGTCTCCGTCATCGCCGAGATCTCTCGCTCTCTCTCTCGGTCTACGATTCGGATCGGGTTAGCAAGGAATTTTTGTTTTGGAGTCTTACTACAATCTTCATTTCTTATTTGTTTTTTAATGTTCATTATAATGCGAGGCAACACTCATGATCAAGAGCTCTTGAGCTTTCATAGAGATCATTCACCTTTTGTCGGTTTTGAGGAAATCCGAATCCTTGCATTTGTTATATTGCGAAAAATTTGCGTCTGTCGAGTTGGCGTTCTAGTCCCCTTGTTTATCTAATTTTGCAAATTTATGGAATAATCCGTCGGGTGACATGAGAATTATTTAAGTTTCCGCTATGGTTCATTTGATGGATGATTTTCTAGTAAACATCGGAGTTGAAGGCAAGAAGCTATTTTATCTTGAAAGACTTTCCAATTTAAATTAACCATGCGAGACTTCATAAATTTCCATCTATGAATAAATATTTGGGGTGTTAGGTGTTCCTACGTACATTATATGCGGCATCCAGGAATATTAAAGTCGTAATACTTGTTAGCATTGCAAAGTTGAGGTGGTTTTATCATGATAGGATTTATCATGATAGGATTTCCTATTGCTCCTTCTAAAAAATCAAATTTCTTCTCTTTGTAGATCTTGAATTTTGAAATGTGTTTCTTCTCCCTTATGTTACAACCAAGTTTGTGGTGGTTTTATCATGATAGGATTTCCAATATGACCGTTTATAGCCGTGTTAGGAATCCAGGAAATCAAAAATTCAAATGTGAAGCTTGATTTCCAAAAGTCAAAAATATCGTGAGAGGGTAATTAGCGCGCTAATCTTTGGAATTAGCGCTTAAGCTGCAGGGAACTCAAAAAAGTTTTTTCTCCCTTTGTGTTAGCGACCCTTAAACTCGTCCAGGGCCTAACCAACCCTTATAAAACATGTTATACATGTTTATTATGAGTCATTTACAACAATCCTTTTGATAATGCCCAAGCTTCTTACATAAAGAACATAACTCAATCAATTCCTTCTCTTTAGATTGTGATGACTCATTAATGACTTCCTAACTTTGTCAATTTATTCTCTATTCATGAGTTTAATGTGGGAACCTCGTTCTTTCACTTAGCTATCAATTTGTTCTCTTTAGATGGTGTAGACTCTTATATTCCTTTGAAAGCCTCAAAGGTCTTTGGATTTGAGGACTTAACAACGACCCACAAAGATCTCCTATTGCTCCTTCTAAAAAATCAAATTTCTTCTCTTTGTAGATCTTGAATTTTGAAATGTGTTTCTTCTCCCTTATGTTACAACCAAGTTTGTGGTGGTTTTCTCATGATAGGATTTCCAATATGACCGTTTATAGCCGTGTTAGGAATCCAGGAAATCAAAAATTCAAATGTGAAGCTTGATTTCCAAAAGTCAAAAATATCGCGGTGGCTAATTAGCGCGCTAAATCTTTGGAATTAGCGCGCTAAGCTCGAGGAACTCAAAAAAAAGTTTTTCTCCCTTTGTGTTAGCGACCCTTAAACTCGTTCGGGGCCTAACCAACCCTTATAAAACATGTTATACATGTTTATTATGAGTCATTTACAACAATCCTTTTGATAATGCCCAAGCTTCTTACATAAACAACATAACTCAATCAATTCCTTCTCTTTAGATTGTGATGACTCATTAATGTGCGAACCTCGTTCTTTCACTTAGCTATCAATTTGTTCTCTTTAGATGGTGTAGATCGCATTTCCGATTTACAATATTCTCCATTTTGGAGGCTTCTTATCATCTTAATCATTATTATTTCATTACTTGAATAGACAACAGGCTCGACAAGGGTTACGTTCGACTAGGAATGTCGTCTACAAAAGAGATGGATGTACAACCGGCTCGACAACGGTTATGTTCGAATTGAATTCGCGGCGAAGGTTAAAGAATTTATATCATTTGCAAAACAACATTGTCCTACATACCAAAGTGAACGGAAGATTAGATGTCCGTGCAATTTTAAGAAATGTCGACTTGTTCCGTGCACACGGACGTCGAAACGGTTGAGCACCACCTATGTAGGTATGGATTTGTCCGGGGATATCACAGTTGGTACGAACATGGTGAGAACGGAGATGAAGGGCCGCAAAATTTTCACGCAATGGATTGCCATATTGATGATGCGATGTTCGAGGCTACGATCCGACACCTTACCGCGAGATGCTACACAACGTGGCGGGGTCCAAGTTTCAATTGGAATGTCGTGGAAGAATCACCAAACCCCAAGCACGCCAACTATATGACATGATTGATGCAAGTAGGGAACAATTGTGGCCTGGTTGCGAAACCATGACAACGTTGTCCGCAATGGCAAGATTACTTGCGATCAAGTCCGAACATCATATATACGAACGAGGGTATAATGAAATCATTAAACTCATGAAGGATTGTTTGCCAAATGACAACTCAATGGTTGAGAATTTTTATGCCACTAAAAGACTAATGCGAGGTCTAGGTCTACCTGTTGAGAAAATAGATTGTTGTGAGGACCAATGTATGATTTATTGGGGAGTGGACTATGAGTTGACGTCATGTAAATTTTGTGGGAAATCACGATACGTTGCACATCGACGAGGTCGTGGTCGGAACACAAAAAACCGCCCTTGCAAAAGAATGTACTACTTCCCTTTGGGCCCTCGGTTGCAACGATTGTATGCGTCGAGTCAACCGCAAAACATATGCGATGGCATGGAGATCATTCATCGCTGAAGATGTTATGCAACAACATTACGATTCGATTGCTTGGAGACATTTTAATGACGTCAATAAAGACTTTGCCGCCGAGGTTCGGAATGTTCGTTTAGGATTGTGCACCTTGATGGTTTTCAAGTATTTGGGATTTCAGGAAATCGTACTCTTCGTGGCCCGTGATTTTGACTCCTTACAACCTTCCACCGTCGATGTGCATGAAATCGAGTTTATGTTCTTAACGGTTATCGTTCCTGGACCGACCCCCAGCCCGAGAAAATCGACATGTTCCTTCAAACCGCTTGTGAAAGAGTTGCAAGATTTATGGAACATTGGGGTGGTTACATACGACGTTTCCACCAAGACAAATTTTGTCATGCGAGTTGCCCTTTTATGAATTTGTTAGTGATTTCCCCGCATATAGCATGTTGTCCGGTTGGAGCACACACGGTAAGTACGCTTGTCCATATTGTATGGAGGATACAAATGCATTTCAATTGCGAAATGGAGGTAAGACATCGTGGTTTTGTCATCGTCGTTTCTTGGAGAAGTCATCACCATTAAGGAAAGACAAAAAAATTTCATTAGAGGCAAAATGGTCATAATCGATGATCCGCCCGCTTTGCGGTCTGGTGAAGAAATTTTGGCGAAATTGAATCGTTTGGCTTGATGAAGGTGAGAAATCGGCGCTGAATCTGTGAATGGGCGGATAGCTAAGAATTCGGGATGGAGGAAGAAGAGCATATCTCGGGACTTGCCGTATTGGAAGACAAACTTGATCCGCCACAACTTAGATGTCATGCACATCGAGAAAAATGTTTTTGACAACATTTTCAACACTATTATGTGTGTCTTAGGGCAAGAGTAAGGACAATGCAAAATCGAGGCAAGATATTCGTGAATATTGTCACCGACCTTCTCAACACATTGATTCGGCGACAAATACTTACGTCCTTGGGTGCTATGCTCTTGATACATCAAGAAGACAAAAATTGTGCGAGTGGGTTGAAAAGTTGCGTTTTCTGATGGTTACGCATCGAATCTTGGTCGATGTGTAGATCCAAAGAAAGCTGCGAATGTTCGGCATGAAGAGCCATGATTGTCATATATTCATGCAACGGTTGATACCAATTGCATTCGAGAGAACTTCTCCCAAACCCGGTTTGGGTTGCAATTAGCGAATTAAGCCTATTTTTAGGTCCCTGCTGCGAAATGTGTAAGTATCCAAGATATGGAGGTCTTAGAGTCTGAAATTCCAAAAATCATTTGCAAGTTGGAAAAAATTTTCCCTCAAGCTTATTTGACTCTATGGAACACCTACCAATCCACTTGGCCTACGAGGCCGTCCGGCGGTCCCGTTCAATTTCGATGGATGTATCCATTTGAGAGGTACTATCTTGAGCCCTTGATATTATTTTCCCATTCAATAGGTTTTATATCAACATTTCCTATAACATTCATATAGGTACCTTAAACATTTGAAGAACAATGTGCGAAACAAAGCGAAGGTTGAGGGCTCCATGTGTAATGCTTATTTGGTCGAAGAGGTCACATCCTTTTGTTCTTACTACTTCGAAGATCACGTCTTTACGTTGCATGACAAAGTGCCACGTAACGACGATGGCGTATCGGGCCCACACCGAACTTCGTTGGCAATTTCTCAATTTTCACTTATCTCGGTCGACCCATGGGCAAGTCGAAGGAGCGGTACTTAACAGAGCGGGAGTATAATGCCGCTCATTCGTACATCTTGCTCAATTGTCCAGAGATCGCTCCTTACGTTCGAGTATGTCCATCAATTTCTTTCATTAATGCAAGTACATTCATTGTTCATACATTATTAATACATCGACTTACACGTTCGTTTCTTCTAGGATATTCGTCGATGAAATCACTCAAGCAATGGGGGAGTCGCAAGTTGATAGTAGTCTAGAGCACAACTTCCCCATTTGGTTTCAAACATATGTAAGGGCATTACTTTTGTACGTTATAGATTCAAATGTTTCTCCCATAACTAATGTGTCATATTGCATCTCTAATTTTGTCGAATAGGCTCGGAATTCTATAGTTGACGAGACGCTCGTTGATCTTTCTGTTGGTCCTAGTCGATCATGTCTTGTCTACCCTGGTTACCTTGTTAATGGGTATAAGTTCCACTCCGCAACATATGACGTTAATAGATCGACGCAGGAAGCGGCGGTGTTTTGGTGAAGGGTTCAAACTACGCTGATGTTTCCCATAACTATTATGGAGTACTATGCAAGAGGTTGTGGAGATTGAGTATACAGGCCTCAAACGTGTGGTCTTGTTTAAGTGCGAATGGTATGACCCTACACCGAATCATGGTGTGAGGACTCACCCAACACTTCAATTGGTAGAGGTTCAACGAAGTCGACGATATAACAACTACGAGCCATTTGTCTTGCGGCAATGCAAGCCACTCAAGTCTACTACCTTTCGCATTGTACCACTTCTATGCGGAACGATCGACAAGAATGGCTAGCGATTTGTTCTTGTCACCAAAATTCGGCGACGAGGAAACTAGCAAAGACGATAATGACCAGGGCTCGGCAGAGATTGCTTTCCAAGATGGGACGCCCACCACGTGCGTAGTCGATGATGCGACGCCGATATCAACAATCTGGATGTTCCGATCGGGACTCGATTTATTGTTGAAGCGGGTCAAGCGATGAAGTTTATAGTGGAGATGAATCGAAGAAGAATCATCACCTTCTACTCATGAGAGTGAATTTGAAACGGATGATAGCGAATAAAGTTTGTATATGATATGTCAACGACCAATAATGTAGTTACTTTTATTTGCATGGATTTTGTTCTTATTAAGTCCAATAATATAGACCTGAATTTCTTCTTTTTTTCTTATGCCCTTATTTTATGATGTTTTACTCGTGAATATTGTTAATTAGGTATCATGGCCGGACGTGGTCGTAGGGGATGTCGAGGTTTGCCATTAGGAGGCCATCGTGGCGGTGGAGGTCGTGGTTCGATACCTCCATCATCGATTCCGACTTCTCGGTCTCTCGAGCACGATACGGCCGCGGCGTCACCTTCCCCTTCCTTCCATACCGTCGGGGTCGTCGTACCATCTTCTTCGTCATCAAGGACTATGCCTACTACACACTTCCCCACACCTTCTCCGACATCAATGACTCATTTACCCACGAGGCTGCACCCCCGACCACGGCATCACCGGCAAAGCATCCCGACGGGAAGACGTAAGAGCAGGGGTTGGAGGTGACAGCCCTCCGCGGCCACCTCGGAGGCCGGGGATGGAGGCCCCTCGCGTGCGGGGATCCCTATCACTACGATTGCCAATGATACGTAAGTTTGCGTTTAACTTTTATATGTCAATTTCAATATGGATGTCAAATATTGAATAAGTAGTTAAGGTGATATGCATGTTCATGAAACACGGGGAGTTGCATCCTTCGCACTTTTGTGCACGGAGGATGACAAAAGTTTTTAAACGATGGATGATTCTGAAGGGTATTGTTGGAAGTCGGTCGCCTCATCATAAAGACCAATGCGCGACAATGGAAGGTAAACAAAACTACCATGTGCCTTATGATTTATACTATTTTCTCAAATAAGTGCTAACAATAGCAATCGCCAATTTGTAGATATTTTTAGATGGGATGATGCGCTCCCGAGGATCTCGTGCGAGCGGCGTACGACGATCTTGCGAGCCTGCACAAGGTACACCGCGTTGATGCACAAGTTGAAGAAGAATCGGGTGCGGCCGGTTTATGTTACGAGATGAGGCATGGAGGAGATACTTGCAGATCGGGAGAGCGAGGACTTCCAGGCTAGGTCTAGGCAAGCGACGGAGAATAGGAACACGAGGTCGAAGGCCCCTGGGGACCTGGACCCTCGAAGCACGGTGGTGGTTCCGTGTCATTTGCGACTACCCAAGAAAGATTGGTTAGTATTTATTAACATCTAGGATATTTTGTACATTTATACTCTTGTTCACTATGCTTGGTCTGCGCGCAGTGATTCATCAGACGCCACCGTCGGTGAATGATTTGTACTTGCATCTCCACACCGTTAATCACGACAGACGACATTCATCGATACTAGATCGGGAGCGGTTCTATGTAAGTATAGAAATGAAATGTAAAATATTATTAAGTCTATCATATCACTTACCCCATATCATGTACTTTGTTTGTTGTGCATATATGCGGGAAAGGCTCAGAGCGGACGTCGGGGAGGCGACCCAGGCTACACCGGAGCAATCGGTGGATGATGAGGCGGTGTACCTCAATGTGGCGGGTGAGTCTTCCAAAGGACGTGTCTACGGACTCGGGTCCGTAGGGAGAAAGAAGAGGAGATACGGAACTCCTGGTGCTAGCACGTCGCAGACGCCGGATGTGGTGCCGCGGGCGAGAGTTCGATGTCGTTGCGGAGCAACTACGAAAGGTTATGCACTTCATGCAACGGCGTCTTGGGATGGACATGGACGAAATAGACCTAGGCGAGCACCAACCACCACCACCGCCACCACCACCGCCACCTCATGACCAGCAAGCATGCGCCGCAAATAGATCCGGTCGATCCACCCCAACAAGGGGACAATGTTGGGCGTGAGACGTAAGCGTGGCTCTCGAGAGATGAGCGAGGTTGGTGATACATAGGTACTTCACTTGTTGTTTGTTTCAAATGCTTAGATTAAAAGTTTTATAGTGTAGACAACTTTAGAAATTCATCGAATTACTTTATGATTCACACTTCTTTTTGTGCATTTTTAGGTCGATGTTCCATATATTATCGTGGATTTTATTTTTTTTCGCTTTTGCTCCCCCAATTCTTTTTTTTGTTTTGAAGTAAAATATACTATAAGTAGCGAATGTTAGCGAGAATTAATCCATGGGAGAAGAAAACATCTTGTTTGTTGTGTGCAAATCTTATGCGTTGCGGAGTTCTCTCGAGTGCTATGATGAAGAAAGTGGTAGAATCGACGAGGGAGCGACATCTTCATGCAATAGCAAATGAATTTGGGAAGTCGATAAAGGGTCGTTTTCGGTCATCGGTGTTCGGCACATGTAGGCTCTTCTTCTTCTATTATGGCATGTCCGTAGAAGAAGAATAGCCTACATGTTCTCAACATGAGATGACCGGAAAAGGACCCTTTATCGATTTCCCAAATTCATATGCTATGGCATGAAGATGTTGCTCCCTGTCGATTCTACCACTTTCTTCATCATAGCACTCGAGAGAACCCGCAACGCATAAGATTTGCACACACCAAAGATGTTTTCTTCTCCCATGGATTAATTTCTGCTAACATTCGCTACTTATAGTATATTTTACTTAAAGCTGAGGTAAAAAAATTTATTTTGGGGAGGATAATGTATTAAAAATAAAATCCATGATAACTTATGCATCAATCGGGCGTCGAAAGGCGGGTTTGTTGAAGTTTGATGTAGTAGAAGGTTCTGATGATGAAGTTCCTTTACTTTTATTTTTCCTATTTTCGGAAAGGCGGGTTTTAGTTTTTCCTATCGTTCTCGAGGGAATGGGTTCATTGCTTTTGACGATGAGCATGTTGTAGACGATTTGTTTCATTTGCATGTTAAACTCATTCTTTTTTTGGTGGTGGTGATTTTGGTCCTTATAGGACTCAGGTGTCGGAGGTAGGCGTGGTGGGTATAGTGGAGGCGAGTGAGCTTGGTGGGGGTTATGGAGGCTTTGGGGGCGTGGCTTAGGTGCTTATCGAAGTGAATCTTCTCTTGGCTATTCTATTTTAATTAGCGACTGAATCACTTCCTTTCAATAGTTTGTCGTGTAGACTTTTTAAGTTACTTGAATGAGTTTATTGTTGGTGGTTTACTTTGTTTCAAACACTAGTATATTATAGTTAAAACCAAGTTTTTGGTGGTTTTATAGTGATCTCCTATTGCTCCTTCTAAAAAATCAAATTTCTTCTTTTGGTAGATCTTGAATGGTGGGTATGTGTTTCTTCTTCCTTATGTTAAAACCAAGTTATTGGTGGTTTTATAGTGATAGGAATTCCAATATGACCGGTTATAGCCGTTCTAGGAATCCAGGAAATCAAAAATTCAAATTGAAAGCTTGATTTCCAAAAGTCAAAAATCCCTGGCAGTGGCTAATTAGCGCGCTAATACTTGAATTAGCGCGCTAACTGCAGGGACCTCAAACTAATTAATTTATCCCTTTGTGTTAGCGACCCTTAAACTCGGCCAGGACGTAACCATCCCTTATAAAACATGTTATACATGTTTTACAACTCAACTTACATGATAGGTCCATCTTATAGAAACATTGTTCGCCATCTCCTATGCGTAGGAAAATAGCAACATTGACACCAACTTGATCTGTGGATGCATTTGCTTGATGATCATGTTTTTTTTGGAAGCATTCTTATTCAACATTGTATGGTTTTTATGTTCTTCAATGCTTTTCTTGAATCCCATTTGGTTGTTTTTTTTTATTTTTGAGTAGGAACACATGGCTTGTCGCCTTTGGAGCACACAAGAGTTTAGATTGGGTGAGAGGATGAGTTCTAGAATCATACTTACATGATAGGTTTGTGCTTAACTTTCCTCTTTTCCCTTTTAGCATTCTTGCACTTATGCCATTCTTCTCTTTGTAGATCTTGCAGTTTTGAATGTGTTTTGTCTTCCTTATGTTAAAACCAAGTTTGTGGTGGTTTTATCATGATAGGAAATTCCCATATGACCGTTTATAGCCGTGTTAGGAAGCCGGGAAATCAAAAATTACAAATTTAAAGCTTGATTTCCAAAAGTGAAAAATATATCTGCGGTGGCTAATTAGCGCGCTAATCTTTGGAATTAGCGCGCTAGCTGCAGGGACTGAAACTAATTAATCTCTCCTTTGCCTACTTCTTTCAGGTGCATACTCACTTTGGTTGTTGCCCTCGAGATGGAGATTCGAAATGCTTCAAAGCTGCGTTTTACTTATTAAATGAAGTCCTTTTTGTGTATACTTCCAAATTTTGGACCTTTTGTGAGTGTTCTTTTTTTTTGCTTGTTGAACGATAGGTGTGGTTCGTTTTTGTGTATACTTCCAAATTTATGGAGCTTTTGTAATACATTACAACTTTCGGTGGATATATAAATTTTTGGGCTAATTTTGAGTTTCACATTTTTTCCTTCTCTTTTGAATTTTTGTTGATATATATTTTTGATGTATGGATGCGCAATTTGGCTTCTTTGGGGGATGTTAGCACCCTAAAGGAGTTGATGGAGGGTGCAAAGGCGATGGAGTATGTCATATCGGGTTGTATTTTGATTTTTTAGGTTGGAGAATCGATTGGCTTATGTATCCGTGCCATATTTAAACAAAACGAGAAAATTAGAGACGGATTAGCAACGGAATTCAAATTTTCCGTTGCTATTCCGTCTCTAATTTTCCGTAAATATTTTTATCAATCACAAACGGATCGAGACGGAAATATTAATTCCGTCTCGATTCCGTCTCTAATTAGCAACGGAATCGAGAGACGGAATCGAAACGAATAATCCGTCTCTCGATTCGTTTCTAATTAGAGACGGAATCGAGACGGACTCTTTGCATTCCGTCTCGATTCCGTCTCGATTCCGTTTGCGATTAGAAACGGAATCGACACGAATTCATAAATTTATTAATTCCGTCTCGATTCCGTTGCTAATCAACAACGGAATCGAGACGAATGCAATTACAAATGTACCATTTCGAAATAAAATCCATTTCGTCGTCTCTGTTCGTTTCTAATTTCGTCTCAAATTCCGTCTCTAATCGAAACGGATATTTTAAAATCTCTATTCCGTCTCTAATCGAAACGGAATCCATTTTCCGTTTCGATCGTATCGGCGACGACGTTTTCGAGAGACGAACGCGTTCGTCTCTCGTTCGTTTCTGATTTAATTCAGAGACGGAAATTTCACAAATCAGAAACGGAAAATTCCGTTTCTGATTTGCGATTTTTTTGTAGTGTGTAGAAGATCGCAATAATAGCGCAACTACAGAGCATACTCATTCTTTCGCACTAACATTTTCTGGGTAATAACGTTCAATAAATAAACATATGAACCGTTGTTCATAAACAAAATATGAATGTCCCTATATATCATGCAAACCAAAACCTAACCCAAATAAATTTATATGAAAATACTAAATTAATGAACTTACTTGTTTCCTATGGTTTTCCGCCGCAACGTTATATTCCTGCAATAACCTTGTATTTTCGTCATTTTAGAACACAAAAAATGTAATAACGTAATATTATGATTTGTGAATTACTAAACTATAACTACAATGATGATAACAAACTTAAAAAGTGAAAGTGAAAGCGGTATGCTAAATGGTTTATTGCTAAGTTTAGCAAGCTTATTTGAAATGCTTAACTAAGAAAATTATAAAACTAAACAAATTACGTAGCTAAGCAAATTAAATAACCTAACCTAAATAAAACAAGACAAAAGCAAAACAAAACTAACGTAGTAATCTAAACATACTAACTTAACAAAACAATCTTAAATAACTAACCTAACTAAACAAAACAATCCTAAATAACAAAACGAACTACCTAAACAAAGTTATTAAACTAAACAACCTACCTAAACAAACTTAACCGTCTTAATAAACTAAACAAATTACTTTAACTAAATTAACTAACCTAAATACCAAATATAAACTAACTTTCTCAAAGACATGATATTTCGATTTGTGAATTAATGAACTAAACGTAAAAAATGCTAACAAACATAAAAAGTGAAATTGGAGTGATGTACGCGAAAAGCTGGTATATTGTTAAGTTCAACTGAAATGCTTAACTAAGAAAATTATAAATGTATTAATTACATAACTAAGCAAATTAAATAACCTAACCTAAACAAACCTAAACAAAACAAAACTAACGTAGTAAACTAAACAAACTAACTAAACAAAACAATCTTAAATAACTAAACAAACTAAACAAAACAATCCTATATAACTAAACAAACTACCTAAACAAACTTAAATAACTAAACAAACTAAACAAAACAATCCTATATAACTAAACAAACTACCTAAACAAACTTAAATAACTAAACAAACTTAAACGTCTTAATAAACTAAACAAATTACTTTAACTCAATTAACTAACCTAAATACCAAATATAAACTAAGTTAATTGACTTAACTCACTCAACACACTAACTAAACTAAACTAACCAAACTAAATTACCGAACCTTAACTAAGCTAAATACCTAAACTAAACATCTAACATAAACTAACTAACCAACCTTAAACAAACGTAATTAACTAAACATACCTCCTCCTTCGGTAAATTAACTAAAATACCTCAAACAAACTTAATTAACTAAACTTAATTAACTAAACTTAATTCACTAAACTTAATTAACTAAATGTAATTAACTATACCAACTTAACTAAAATTAATTAAGTACACTAAGTTAAACAAACATAATTACCTAAACTAACTTAAACAAACTCACTATCGAAACCGTTGTTCACAAACATGTACCCACTCCACAATGCAAACTAACTTAATCAAAATTAATTACCTAACAAACGTCGACTTACTTAAACATACTTATTAAACAAACTAAACTAACATAAACATACTTAATTAACTAAACTCACTTAAACAAACTAAACTACTAACTTAATAAAATGAACTTAATCAAACTAATCAGTAACTAAACTTATTAAACAAACTACACTAACGTAAACATACTTAATTAACTAAACTCACTTAAACAAACTCAAATTAACTTAATCAAACTAACTTAAACAATCTTATTTAACTAACTAAACGAACTTAACTATATACACATACCTCCTCCTTCTCCTACCTCCACTTCGCATTTGCTACGTTGGCATTCCTCCTCCTCCTCCGCCGCCATTGCTCCTTCCTCCCCGCCGCGCCGTAGATTCCTCCTCCTCCTCCTCCGTGGCCGTCACCTCTCGCTCGCCTCACCTTTGGACCGCCGCAAAAACCACGTTCCACATACCACCACGTACCCCCGCCAAGCTCGACAAACGTCTCCGCCGCGCGCGCACACACTCGCCCACTCTCTCCCGTTCAAACAAGCCGTCCGCCCCCTCCTCTCGTCGTCTCCTGGTTCGCTCCCTCCCCCTCCCCTCCTTAAGTACCCGACCCACCCCACTCTCAACGGTAAACCCGTGACCAACCCCGTGACCTACACCGCCCCCTACCCCTACCCCTACCCCTACCCCCCCCCCTCTACCAGTAAGGACGAAACCGACACGAGAGAATATATTCTCTGCGTCGGTTTGGGAAAGATGGCTTGTGGGGTGCAGATAGCGCCTTTTGAGAAGGCACTATCTGCGCCCCAAAGTCACGGGTTTCCCGGTCCACGTGGACCGGGAAACCCTTCTCTATTTCCCACGTGGCATACGATAGCGCCTTCGCAGAAGGCGCTATCAGTATGCCAGGGGTTTTTCCGGTCCACGTGGATCCACGTGGACCAAAAAAACCCTAACGTTCCACGTGGACACTGATAGCGCCTTCGGAGAAGGCCCTATCAGTGTAATGTGTCCACGTCAGTCCGCGTCGACATGTTGACGTGGACACTTACAATGATAGCGCCTTCTCCGAAGGCGCTATCAGTGTTTCCGCGTGGATAACGCCTATTGAGAAGGCGCTATCCACGTGGCAAAATCAGAACAAAAATTTTGCCACGTAGATGACGCCTTCCCAATAGGAGTTATTGCCTACTCCCTGGAAATAAAAAATTTTTGCCCCTATTTCCCTCATTAAATAGTATAAGATGTGTACTTTAGGAAAAAAATCCCCCAATGTAAGCAAGTCCATTATGCTGATGACGCAACTCATGAGGCCTTTTTTGGTGAGTCCCCTAATGATGGTGACCATCCTAAAGTGGAGGCTGTCAATGGTGATAATGGTGACCCCCTAATTTGTGCTATACAAGGCTCTATTTTATCTCCCATGTGACGGCCACAGTTTCCCATAAAACTGGGCTCCGCCTGGCCTAAACCCACGTACACCCCCCGAGTCGTTCATCGCAAAGTCAACGCATGCCTAATCAGCCTCTAATAGTTACTTTCTCATTAAATTTATATTTTAACATTGAATTATTATGTTATGTCTTTTACATAATAGTTTGCGGCATAATTAAACTTAAAACAAGGTTAAATAACTTAGATTTAAATAAAGGTGGAATAACCTACAGTGTGGAACCCTGAAATCAATGAATAAACATACATATCTGGTGACCAATAGGATACAAAACGATAATACATGATATCATATATCACTTGATCCCGATATGTCCCAGTGTAATAAAAAATAATAATATACAATAATTACAACAAAATGACCAAACATACTATCGTGCAAAGGAAGGAACCGCTCCAAAAAGTCATCAAAGGAAATCACCAATCATCGGTCATTTCCCCTTGCTCGTCTCTGTCCGATCTGCACCAACTATCACAAACTAGACGATAAGTACAATAAATAGAAAATAATAACCAGAAGGATATAACTAGTAATTCATGAAACATTTAAAAATAGTCCAAATATCATGCGGGTATTTTCAGATAGATAAAAAGAAAGAAAGTGCATGATAAGCAGACTGACATATATTCACGACGAAAATGAGTGCCTATGAATCAAAAGATGCATACTAAGTGGTCTTAAATTTACAAAAATCCACAAAAATGTAGTACTTGGGGAGAACTCACGTTTGGTTGGGTAGCTGCACCCCCGTAGGTAGTAAAGTTCACGTTTGCCCAACTAGCTATAATTTCAGGAGTACCTTCTCGACACACTTAGGCCATAAACACTCAACCAAGGCATGAAGAATAGAATTCCAAGAAAAGGCATTTATTAATAAAGACAATAAACACGAGAATATAAATTACTATGCATTTCCTTAACTGGTTTACTTACTTACTTAGAACCCCGCTTTCCCGCCTCGTGGCTAGGACACACTCCCCAAAATGAACACTCGAACTCCCGATACCTCCCCTTAGGTTTGTGAGGATCTATTACATGTTTTAGACTAAATTATAGTAATTTGGAGATTTTGGAAAATCTCAGCTTTGTGTGTTGCCAGGGCAATTAGCGCTAATTCTGACATTAGCGCGCCAATTCCAACTTTAGCGCGCTACCTCAAATATCTAGCACGTTAATCAATATTAGCGCTAATTTTCTACATTAGTGCGCTAATTTAAACATTAGCATGCTACCTCTAATATCTAGCGCGCTAATCAATATTAGCGCACTAGATTCCTTACCTAGCGCGTTATGTGTAGCAGAACCCATAATTCTGCATTTCGAATTCTAGGTTTTCTCTAGACATAGGCCATGTTGATGCCTTGAGGACCCTCATACACGCTACTAGAGGTCCCTAACATCAATCGCAACACAAAACACACCCCACAACATCAAATTCGTGAATTCATTGAATTGACCAAGCTATGTTAATGAAGTTACCTAGCTTGATGAACTTGATCTTCTTCACCAACTACTGATTTGCCAAACCGAAATTGATGATTTTCTTCTTCTCTTGATCACTCCAGTAGCTCTCTTTCTTCTCCAAATCAATAAGATAGAAAACTTAATGATAAGTTTCGTTGACTTATGTTTTATAATATATATGATTAGAGTTTATTACACATTAGCCACACATCTATTTGTACTTACATATCTCGAGGCTTATCTTATGGACGACCTTCACACACTTGTCCCACAAGTCATGCTTAAGTGACTCCAATTATGTACTCATTTGGTCTCTAGATTGGTCAATACATGTCTCAATGCACATCATATAGACATTGATTTATTTCACTAACGTAACTTAAGCTTATTAATTGAATACCCAACATGACCACATTAAAGCATATATACAACCATAGTTAGGTCAAATTACACTTACCCCATAAGCCGCTACCTCGGTCTTACATCGACACACAACTCGAGGTACGTCCCCGCTCATGTCTTGACTCACTGAATGCCACATGTATACCTTACTCGCAAATTAGGCACGCCACGATAAATACATATAGTTCTCCAATAAGTGTAAGAGTTGTTACATTTAACTTCTCCCACCAGGATCTATAATCCGATTCCTTTGTCATGCATTGTATATTTTCCACAATGTTGAAGCATTGTTCGCATCCCTTTGCCTCAAAGTATTCAAGATCAGACAAGGCTTAACATTACCTTTACTCATCTGATCTAAAATAACAGCCTCATCCTCATTCAGACTTCGTGCGAATAAGTGACCTTCCAAGTATTTCACAGTGTCATGGTTGTGCTTGCCACTTACAACTCTCACATAGTCACATACCACTTTGAGTCCGGGAATTCCTTGATCTCGATAAGAAAAGGGCACTGACATTTTTTGGTACAGGTGTTGGGCCTTGTTTTGTCCTCCTCTTCCTCTCTGTTTGTCACATTTTGTGATATTTTACCAAGTAATTTTGCTTTAGCAACCTTAACTTTTTGGAATCACCCCTATATGTCCCAGATCTTTCACATGCAATTGCTACTCTTCCCCTACAACCATTCCCTCCGGCATCGAATTTCTTCGTAACCAATACAAACTTCCTAGCATGACCTGTAGCTTGAACCTAAACGATAGCCTCAGCTCTAGCTACAAAAGGTGTAACGACCCATTTTATTAAATTTGCAGACGTGGACGCCAGCTCGGATCCACATGGACATCGCGGTAGGCTAGGACACACGGGGACTTAGGTATGCTAGGTATGGTGTGTTGGATGCTTATTTGCGGTGAAATTTATTGAAATACATCGCATGTGTGTACGTTGTATAAAAATACGTGCGATGCGGGTACCGGGTAGTTGACGGAACCGAACATTGGGTCGGGGAAACTAAAACAAACAAATTAAATAAAAATGGCCAAATTACTAATATGGAATGAGTATTAGGCGGTTAGTGATGCGGCGATACACGTATATCGCGGTTCGGACGCGAAATCTACCATCGAAACGCTCGAAAAATGAGCGAGTGTCCCAGGGTGTCACACTTTGATGTCAAAAAAAAAGTCAACATCACAAATTTTATCTACACACTCCAACATCATTTCACCTCACTCACACACTCCACCATCACCACTGTTCACCACAACATAAACACACAGTCGTGAGACAGAGGAAACAGGAGAAGAAGAAAAGGAGAGGAGGAGGAAGGCAGGGACGCGCCGGGAAGGAGTGGAGACACCACGATCGAGGTGAGCCTAGTTGGTTTTGATTGTGGGTTTCGATTTGGTCGTGGTGGCGAGACGGGGTTCGGCCATGGAGGCCGAATCGGGTCGTGGTGGTGATGGCAGGGGTGTCTCCCCTGCCATCAAGTCCACCGGGGTTGGGGTAGAGCAACCCCAACCCCAAATCCCGAAAGAAAAAAAAATTTCGATAACTGGTTCGATCAGAGGATGAAGATGCACACGCGCGCGAGCGTGCGAGCGTGTGCATCCCCCTGATGGGTCGGGCCCAAAATGGTCCAAGCTTTGCCCATGGGCCGAGCCAAACAAAAAAAAAAAAAAAAAAAAAAAATAGAGGAAAATTTTGAGAAATTTGTGGAAGATTATGAAAAAATTGAAAATTTTTTGAAAAAAATATATTTCCATACAATAAATAGAAATGTATGAATTTCTATGAAACATAAAATATTTGGATATTTCGGACTCGACTTTTTGCGGGGTTCGCGAAATAGGCAATTTGGCCTAAAATATTTAGAAATTTGTTTTAAATTTTCATGCTAAATGAGATTATTGATAAATGGACATAGGTTGACACGGGTGATCAATTGGCGATCAAGGACCCAGTGGACTTGGACTCGGGGATTGATTACGGGGTGGGAGAGGCGTTGTGAGGTTTGTAAAACCCAAAGGGAAAATTCTCGAGTATTTATTTTGTTTTGTATTTTTATTCATTTCTAGTATTCCTTGTGCTTTTTAATTACATTTATATCTTGTCATCTTTTGGACGGATGGTTGAGTTACTCCCACCGGATTTCCGTTGTGTGCCTATGCATTCTAGACCATAGCATGTGTAACAGGAGTGCTCGGTGGATAACGACCCGAGGGAACTGCTACATGTGTCGGTGCGTCGAAGGTCTATGCCGGTCACCGAGAGGGATCAGGTGATAGCTAGTTGGGTGCGCCCACTAATGGGATCCTGGAAGGAAATCTTGAAGTATGGTTTAGTCTGACTGGAACAAACACACACAATTGCACTTTATTGTTATTTACGCATGCGATGCCCTACTTACAGTTGTCTGTTTACATTCCGCATGTTTATTTAATAATATTTATTGAATTTCATTTATTTATTTGAATGCTCAGAGGAGTTCCTTGGGATTTTACTGACTGTACTCGTCATCCATTTTCTTCTGTGATGATTGAGCGTAAATCCTAGTACAAGTAAGGGCAAGGGGATCTTACGTGACCACATCTGACTGCCTACAGTTGAGAATTACTTGTACGTGTGTTTTTATTTTGATTCTTTTGGGAACTGGGGAGTGATATGACATTGTACATAGTTACTTTACATAGTATAGTGTATAGTACAGTATTTTTCAGGGTTTTTTCCACAGTAGGATTTGTTGAATTAATTAATATTTCTTGCATTTACTTACAACTTCCGCTGCATCTATCATATATACACTGTACACACACGTGGATACGAAATTCGAGACAGAGAAAGGACGGGCAGGTGTCGTACACGTGTAGTTGGGCCAGTTGACAAGGAGTACACGGAGACACGTTACCCCGGGGCGGCGAGGGTCGCCACATTTGGTATCAGAGCAAAGGTTGGCTTAGGAGATTGTGACACCAACGCCACAGTTGGTCTTAGAGAAAAGAGGAAGTCCTATGACATTAAAACTTAATCAACAAACGTAGATGTGGAAAACCCGAAGTTAGTGCCTTAGAACTTTAGTTGGGAAGTGAAGTGAGGAGGGTAGAGTTAGAACTTATATGCGTGTTATATTTTCATTTTATTATATGTTATACGTAAATACCTCGAGACTGATCCGGAGCGCATTCTCGATGCTAGATCATGGACGGACAGTCTGGTACGCTAGTGGAGACTGGACAGACTAGTGATGCGGCTAGGGATGTCTTAGTTACGACGAGTGTGGAGGATAGACTCTCGGCACAAGAGACACAGATGGCCGAGCTATTACGGCTACTACGAGAGCAGATCGCAGTACTGTCGGCACTCACTTCAGCGAAAGAACATGTTGCTGTGACTATACCGACGGGGACAGTTGTTGTTCCGGTGGTACCCCAGACGCCAGTTCAGGGGGTAACGGTAGAGGCACCTACAGAGACAGCTACCGCAGTCGTTGTTCCTTTGGAGACGTCGACTCTTACGCCTCCACTCACGACGACGGACCAGGTTACTGCCACCCCAACTGCTAATACTCCTACTACATCGGCATTCGTCCTTGCACCAGAGGCGAAACTATTGAGGGAGTTTTGAAGTTCCAGCCTGGATTCTTTTACGGAGGCGGTGACCCCGAGGCTACAGGGAGATGGATTGTATCTCATCAGCGTTTCCATAAGCTGACGAGGAACGATGAGACCATACAAGCACGACTTTCGGGAGCCTGTTTGAAAGGGCATGCGACTGTCTGGTGGACGACATATACGGATACTCATCCGGAATCGACGACATGGGCTGAGTTTAGGGAACTATTCTACGATCAGTATATACTTATGGAGGTTAGATTGAGACTGAGGGAGGAGTTCCTAGCCTTGAGACAGGGTAGTCGGACCTTGATGCTAGTATTTGGAGAGGTTCGACATCTGCTTCACTTCTCTCTAATTGTCGCCGGGACAGAGCGCTTACAGATTTATTATTTCACCCGAGGGGTGATGACAGGATCGCGTTAGCAGTTGTCTCGACTGGAGCCACGACATTGCAGGAGATCTTTGACAGGGCATTGGCTCATGAGACATACCTACTACAGAGAGCTGACCGACGTGTGACTGGTAGGGAGGTACAGTCAGGGCAGAGTTCTTAGTCTAGTCAGAGGCAGAAGAGGCCAATGGAGCATTCGGATAGTGGTCGGAGAAATAATAGACGGGAGAGGGGCCGCCGGGGCGATTTTCAGGGCAGTCAGTTCCGATATGAGGAGCCACAGCCAGTTCTTGCTATCACCTCAGCACCAGTGGATCGACGGAGGGCACAGCCACAAGAGTAGCGTCATGGTCGAGATCAGGGGGGACATGACAGGGGTCAAGTAGACCGGGGTCAGGGTCCGAGATCTGGAGATAGACAAACGGGACTGGAGAGTCGCAGATGCCACCAGTGTGGGTAGAGGGGACACTTGAGGGTTGACCGTCGAACACCACCATCGCCACGACGAGCATCAGGCCAGGCCAGAGATAGAGCGCATGCATTAGCACATCCAGATTTAGTTGAGCGACTAGGCAACTCATTGAAAGTACATTACTTATATTCGGTCGCCATATGCATGTTATGTTTGATTCTGGTAGTACTTTATTGCTTCTTGCTGGACGTATTGTTGGGTTGTTAGAGTTAGTTACACAGACATTAGAGCCACATCTTGTCCTCAGTACGACTGCTGGGGATAAGATATACCCTAACCGAATATGTCGAGACGTGATGATAGAGGTGGATCGAGTTTCATATTCCTATCATGCAAGGATAGATTGTTACGGCAAGAGGATAAAGTTTCATATTCCTAGCATACTGGAGTTCGTATTATTTGGATTGACAACTGACTTACCCATCACGAGAGAGGCGACTAGCTACAACGCAGGAAATGGAGGCTGTTGCAGCGATAGTTGAGCCGGAGGTTCAAATGGAGGGCTCGGATTGAAGACGTTTTGGTGGTTCATGATTTTGTCACGGTTGAGGATACCGACCGTATCGATTGAACGGGTTGCCGAGTGTCAGAGGGCTGATGGGCTCTATGAGCGGGTCAGTGGTCTGTCACGAAATCGAAATGCACTGATTGGGCAGGAACCACAGATCGGTGTTTAAGATACGGATGGAGATTGTGGCTACCTGCGGATAAGGAGATACGGGACGGGATTCTGGAAGATGCACACCGATCTCGGTACACAAGTAAGTCCTGAGATAGTTGTTGATCACACATAAAAATGGGACAAATTCGTTAGAAGCTGCGAGCTGCACAAGGTAAAAAATAATAATATATATATATATACACGGATAGGTATCGCGAGGATCTGAGGTACGACGAGGGTGACAATGACATCGAGATACATTGGGCCATATCGGATTGCATGGAGAGTAGGCACTGTAGCATATCGGTTAGAGTTACCTGCCGAGTTAGCTGGGGTTCATCCGACATTTCACATTTCCATGTCGAGACTCGTTAGGTAAGGGCCGAGACCGACGATTGAGTTGGGATAGGTGGAGATACAACCTGACGCGACCTATGAGGAGAGACCGATAGAGATCGTTGACCGTCAAGTACAGATTATCCGAAACAGGGAACTCGCAAAGGTCCTGGTTCGTTGGCAGCATCATAGGACGGAGGGACTCACCTGGGAGCTCGAGTCGACGATGAGGGCACGATACCCTCAGTTATTCTCTTGTATGAACGTTAGTTATAGTTAAATTTCGAGATGAAATTTTATTTAGTTGGGAAGAACTATAACGACCCATTTTATTAAATTTGCAGACATGGATGCCAGCTCGGATCCACATGGACGTCGCGGTAGGCTAGGACACACGGGGACTTAGGTATGCTAGGTATGGTGTGTTGGATGCTTATTTGCGGTGAAATTTATTGAAATACATCGCATGTGTGTATGTTGTATAAACATACGTGCGATGCGGGTACCGAGTAGTTGACGGGATCGAACATTGGGTCGGGGAAACTTAAACACACAAATTAAATAAAAATGGCCAAATTACTAATATGGGATGAGTATTAGGCGGCTAGTGTCGTGACGGTACTCGTATATCGAGGTTCGGATGCGAAATCGAGGGTCGAAAAGCTCGAAAAATGAGCGAGTGTCCCAGCGGTGTCACACTTTGGTGTCAAAGAAAAAAGTCAACATCACAAATCTTATCTACACATTCCAACATCATTTCACCTCACTCACACATTCCACCCTCACCACTGTTCACCACAACATAAACACACAGTCGTGACACAAAGGAAGGAGGAGAAGAAGAAATGAGAGGAGGAGGAAGGAAGGGACGTGCCGGGAAGGAGTGGAGACGCCACGATCGAGGTGCGCCTAGTTGGTTTTGGTTGTGGGTTTCGATTTGGTCTTTGTGGCGAGACGGGGGTTCGGCCATGGAGGCCGAACCGGGTCGTGGTGGTGATGGCAGGGGTGTCTCCCCGCCATCAAGTCCACCGGGGTTGGGGTGGAGCAATCCCAATCCCAAATCCCGAAAGAAAAAAAAAAAATTCGAAAAACCGGTGGCGGTTCGATCGAGGATGAAGATGCACACGCGGTCCGTGGCGCGTGTGCAGATGGGCCGGGCCCAGAATGGGCCAGGGCCGGGTCGAGTCCGACCCGTCTGGGTCGACCCCACCCAAGCCAAAAAAAAAAAAAAAAAAAAAAGAGGAAAAATTTGAGAAATTTTTGGAAAATTTCGAAAAAAATTGGGAAAATTCTGAAAAAAATAATATTTCCATACAATAAATAGAAATTTATGAATTTCTATGAAACATAAAATATTTGGATATTTCGGACTCGACTTTTTGCGAAGTTTTGTCTCGAAAATCGCGAAATAGGCAATTTGGCCTAAATTTTTAAGAAACTTGTTTTAAATTTTCATGCTAAATGAGATTATTGATAAATGGACATAGGTTGACACGGGTGATCAATTGGCGACCAAGGACCCAGTGAACTTGGACTCGGGGATTGATTACGGGGTAGGAGAGCGCGTTGTGAGGTTTGTAAAACTCAAAGGGAAAACTCTCGAGTATTTATTTTGTTTGTATTTTTATTCATTTCCAGTATTCCTTGTGCTTTTTAATTACATTTATATCTTGTCATCTTTTGGACGGTTGGTAGAGTTACTCCTACCGGATTTTCGTTGTGTGTCTATGCATTCTTGACCATAACATTTGTAACAGGAGTGCTCGGTGGATACGACCCGAGGGAATTGCTACATGTGTCGGTGCGTCGAAGGTCTATGTCGGCCACCGAGAGGGATCGGGTGATAGCTAGTTGAGTGCGCCCACTAGTGGGATCCTGGAAGGAAATCCCGAAGTATAGTTTAGTCTGACTGGAACAGAAACACACAGTTGCACTTCATTGTTATTTACGCATGCGATGCCCTACTTACAGTTGCATGTTTACATTCCGCATGTTTATTTAACAATATTTATTGAATTTCATTTATTTATTTGAATGGTCAGTGGAGTTCCTTGAGATTTTACTAACTGTACTTATCATCCATTTTCTTCTATAATGATTGAGTGCAGATCCTAGTACAAGTAAGGGCAAGGAGATCTTACGTGACCACCTCTGACTGCCTACAGTTGAAAATTACTTGTTCGTGTGTTTTTATTTTGATATTTTGATTCTTTTGGAAACTGGGGAGTGATATGATATTGTACATAGTTACTTTACATAGTATAGTGTATAGTACAATATTTTTCAGGGTTTTTTCCACAGTAGGATTTGTTGAATTAATTAATATTTCTTGCATTTACTTACAACTTCCGCTGCATCTGTCATATATACACTATACACACACATGGATACGAAATTCGAGACAGAGAAAGGACGAGCAAGTGTTGTACACGTGCAGTTGGGCCATCTGGCAAGGAGTACACGGAGACACGTCACCCCGGGGCGGCGAGGGCCGCCACGAAAGGTACTTTCCTTGTAAAAAGATTAGATAAGTCTTCAAAGCCACTTGCAAATGACACACTTCTTGATGACGCACCTGGCGATGATACACTTATTAAAGGTAATTCCTGCAAAAGACATGACGAAATTCGTAAGAATTCAGAATCACAACGTAAAAATACTTGAAATTTGTAAGTCTCAGTAGTGCAGGTTCGATACATAACGCAATGTCTCGGAATGGGGTGAACGAGACTCAACCAAAGGTCTCAGACCAATGTCAACCGAAACTTATCACTATGTATCGGTTTATACAACTCGAGACTACATCTTCAGGCTCGGTTGCCACTCTCCGAGACTTATTGAAAAGTCTCGGTACTGTGTAGCCGAAACAATCGCGTTGCCTCTATTTATCTGTGATTTGAAACCCTAACACCTTCGGATGTACAAAACTCGCCTCTAAATGTCTTGCATCGTCTACAGTTACGTCTTGGGCATCCATTGTACATTAAACACACACAAATCGCACCGAAACCTACATATCAAGAGGCACGAATGAATCAATCAAAAAATCATTTCCATCCCACCAACATACACTACATACCCATGCCTAAAACCATTGAAAAATAACAAATAAATACATACAAACCTTGTACGCACTCTTTGACCGAAGAATGTTACGTCTGATCATCGTCAATGATAACGAAACAGTTAGAATTGTTATTCTACAATTAAAATGTGGTGGGGTGCCCAAACAAACTGCTTTTCTTTTTCAATTGTGTAGAAGACATATTAGTTATTTCATGTGGTGTTGGAGTTAAATGGGGTGCTGAGTAATGATATTGCCACTAATTATGTTATGTTCATTTAAATTTATTTAGGTAGATATATTTATAAAAGTTGTAAACAAGTTATAAGAGTTCAAATAAAATATTTAATAAATGAGTGACACGAATACTCGACATGTTTAACACGACTCATTTCGATACAAACACGAATAACACGATTAATAAATGAGTCGAATTTGAGATTACCTTATATAGGTCATGACCCGTTTTGACATGACACGACCCTAATCTATAATTTGCCTTTTTCCATAAATTCCTTTTTAATAGGTAATGGAAAAGGGATTGTTTGGCATAACTTTAGTGTTTATCATTGACATGACACTAAGAAAACTTATCTTATCCATTTGAGTGCGGCTATGTGCACCCTGGCTATTTCTCAGGGCACTCCGATGATTAGGGCACCCAATCGATTTCTCAGGGCACCTCGTCAAGTTTTCCAAATTGCCCCTTTGATAAAAATGAGCGCCCTACTTGATCAGGGCACCCCATTTGTTTCTCAAGGCACCCGAACTATCTCGGTTCCATAAGTTCAAAAAACAACATGCAGTCTCGGTTGCACATGTCCGAGACTATTCCTCAAGTCTCGGTACCCAATGTCCATGACTAGTACCACAAAGTAGATACATAATTTCGATTACTTTAGTCTGATACTCATGCAAGAGTGCCGGCTAAATACAACCGAGACCCCTATGTAGTGTCTCAGTCCTGTGTGGTGGATCACTTCGCGTCTCCTGTACAATTTGAAAAATGAAAAAAATACAGAATAATCAAGAAAAAAAACTTTATCTTATTCTACGTTCGCATTTCACTCTTTTTCTTCACCCATTATACATTAACAGTGGTGCAAATATATCGAATCTAACAAACCTTACAATACAAACCGACATTATTGCCTCATCTAAAATCGATCAACTGAGCTCATTCAACTCTGCGTATGTACACGGCTAGAGATCAATTGCACTTGTGAAAAAATTAGAAGATAGAAGGTAAGGTGCACGAGAAAGAGAAGTTTTTGATTGTAAGTGAATTGTTGGGTTTGAGAGGGCATTTTTGATATTTCCTTCCAAAATCAATTTTTACAAATTTTTTGCTGGCGGGTGCACATAGCCTGACTCTATCCCTATGGCAGTATTTGAAATTTTTTGTGGATTGACAGCACTAATGTGACACCAAAAACCACCAAAAAGGACGGTCTACTTGTTACATGCTAAGTACTTCCACGTAACTATACAAGTAAAATATAAGCAAAAGTCGGAAGTTGTACTAAACAATCTCAAAATTCCATAACTATTACGGATAGGGTTTTACTCCAAAAAAGATTTTGACACTATGTTGGGACTTGGGAGAGATCCAAAAACAAAGGAAGATTTTCTTCTGATTATTTACTTGAAAACACTTTTTTAAGAAAATCCAAAATCGCATTCTAGTTACAAGTATGAATTAAAAAAAATTTAAAAAAAATACAAATATGAATTTCTAGTTTCATGCATATTGCGCACCAGCCATGAGCTTGATGAAAAAAAAGCATAAATTTATATAAAATATATAATATAACCTGAAAACCTTTGATCGATGAAATTGATTAAAATAATATCAGGGCACATGTAAAAGTGTTAAACTCTAAAAATGTGAAGGAATCTGAATTTGATTTAAACCATTTAAAATAATTTATTTCGCTCGTCCAAATAAACTTGGGAGACTCCAGGCCACAAAATAGAACATAATTCAACTGCTTTTATGGCAAAAACTCAAACAAGAGATGTTCAAAAGGAGTACAGGAGCTTTTCCACGTTTGGCTGGAGCCAAGATGCTGTTGCAATATTGGCCTCCTCATTCTCACCTTGGTACTGATAGACCAAACTCTAGAAGAAGAGAAAATTTATCAGAAAAAAAAAAAAAAAAAAAAAAAGCAACATAGGCGAGTATGCAAAGAACACGAAAGCAACGTAGCTTAATCAGCAGAGCAGATGCAACTGTGTTGACATAACGTACAGTTCATTTCAGGAACAAAATTCATTGAAAAAAAAGCAAGCAACATAGCCAATTGAGCATGAAAATTGAAACCCTCTTGACTTGGCCAACCTTGATAAGAGGAAGTGGGGTTGATGCAAAACGAATCACGTACCATCAATTCCATATGGGAAAAGGAGCAATTACATTTGATGGTTATTAAATTATCATAGATCACACTGCCAACATGCAAGAAACTCAAACTAGATGTTAGCTTTTTTAGCCTGGATTTGACCCTTCATTCTACTTCATAACTGACACCTAATTAACATGTTCTCTACATAAACCAAATGGAAACGCTCAGAAAAGACCACTAATTACTGTGTATAACCTATTATTTGTAGACAAAAATATGATCAATGTGAACCTAATATGAATCACAGACCAGCATTGATTAATGAACATCTGCGCATCTGCAGGTGCCCCTAGCAGAATGGCATGATGTTTTCAGATATATCACAAAGGAAAGTGAAACACGCCCCAAAGGGGTGGTGTCGTGGCAAAGAAAGGAGCATCGAAATTTGATTGAGGCAGAGGTCTTGGGTTTAATTCTTGGTAGCTACATTATATTCCCTTTTTTTATCTCCCGGGTCTAAGGGTTTGGGGTGCCTGACAAGGTTTGGATACCATGATTCTAAAATAAAAATAAAAATAAAAATAAAGTGAGGCAGACACAAGGTTTTCTCAATTCTCTACAACTTTCTTTGGTAGATAAAGCCATAAGAAAAAGTGAGTTATGCAATAGACCTGAATGTGAAATTGCGAATATCTGAGTTCCTGTAGGTAAGAAAAGCTTTTGAGCTCCATAGTTATAGACTTATGGGCAGCCTCATGCCAAATTATATTCCTTGTAAATTATTGCCATAAGATTTAATTATAAAGAACATCCAAAGTTGAAACAAAATATTTCAATCTCAGAGTATGAAGTCATGCCAAACCACTCAACTAAGTAGTTGGGGACTTTATATTTGGCCGTTTCGATCAACCAAGAAGATGCCTTGACGTTACTTGTTGAAGAATTGCCTTAATGACAAACAAGAGCATTGTCAAGTGCAGACTCTTGCATCTTAAAATAAGAATAGCAGAGCAGGATTTGTAACCGATAAATGGTCCATCAAATAGAATTTTTTAAAAAGGGACATCATGTGGTATTGCTTAAAGCACCACCTTAATGACAAACAAGGACATCAACAGGTGATGACCCTTGCTACTCGAAACAATAATATTAGGAGCATTTGTGATGTTCAGGGGCTCGCTAGGTGCAATTTCAAAATTATAACTAAATAAAGTTATACCTGACACAATACATAATGCCTTTCTAAAATGCCACTCAGAGTTGAAACCACTGAATTGAAACACTAAGAATGCTGAAAATGAGAACCTCAAAAGAACACGAAATCTTTTATATTTTAAAAAGAAACAAGAAATTAATTTTCATCGAATGAAAGAGGGCAAACAATTTCAATGGCATGGGGGCCACACGAGACCGCAAAGGGAAACAATATATTACAAAGAAATATGGAAGTGAAACTACTAACTTAGAGATGTAAATGGGTAGGGGAATACCCACGGGTGATGGGGATTTACCCTAATGGGTACGGGCATGAGGATTTTAAATGGAGATGGGGTGGGGATGGGTATAAAATCTCATATCCACACGAGTATGGGTAATTAAATATATCCACAGAGATCCCCACAATCCCCGCGGGGATACCCATATATCAATTTATACACCATATGACATTTATTATTTATATATATACCACATGATATTTATATATAAATATTACATAATATTTCATAGTTTCCACACCGAAACACCATACATATAACAAAAAAACTTTTAATGAGATTTATAATTTTAATTTATTTGGTTAATTAATAACTATATGTTTTGTTTTCAATTGTTTGCAACTATATTTATATTTTAGAATTTTAGGATCAAAAGCACTGAAAAAAAAAAAAGATCAAATGAGAAAAATTGCAAAACATTATTTTATAGAAGCCTCCTAATTTTTTGGGGTCCCCTTGGTATTATTGACTTTACATATAGTTTATATTTATATAGACATGTTATGAAACTTTACTTAAAAAAAAATTACATGGATCAACAACTCAAATTAAAGTTGACTTATGCGCTTTATGAAACACTTACTTTTTTTTTCCTTAATAGTTCAATCAGATTTAAATGCTTCATTTAGCTATTCCTCGTCCAACAATGATGAAGAAGTTGATGACTTGGTGGTTTAAAGAGATAGTGACTTTAAGGAATATTTTGAATTTGAACTTTTCATTTTGCATATGCCAATGATGCCAATGATTTTGTATAAACTTAATTATAAGTGTTAGCAACTTAGCACTTAGTAGTTAGAATTTTTATTGCATGATATGTTGATTTTCTTATTTTTGTTGGAATTTCAACAATTATGTTGTTATGTATGTATATTTGACACCTTATTTGTTACAATTCTTTTTTTGAATATCCCCGTGACGATCCCTAATGGAGAATGGAATGGGAAAAAAAAATTCCCCATGGGGATTCCTCATCCCCGCAAAATCCCCATGAAAATTTCCACGATGATCCCCAATGGGGAATGAAATGGGTAAAATATTTTAACCATGGAGATTCTCATACCCACGGAGATTTGATGGGTATGAGAATTCATTCCCAAATGGGTATGGGTATGGGTATGGGTGATAAATTTTTTAGTGGGTATGGATATGTGAATGAGGTCCCCATCCCCTACCCTACTCATATGCATCCCTATAAGACTGACTATTGACAATACATTTAAAGCAACAAACCAATTTATACAAGCATATAAAAGTTTACTATGTGTTTTCACTTTTCACTAAAAAGAAATGCAATATTGGGTAAACGGTTTAGGGTTTTCATGGAAATATCTATGGATTTAAGAAGAATTAGAAGAAGAATAAGTAAATGATAATCAATATGCAAGCTTTCAATGTCATTGTGGAAATATAAAATAAAAATCACCCAAACAAAGAAAAGCTTCAGTAAGAATTAAAAGTTAATTGAAAAATGAAGTTGAACAACCAAATGCTTCATCAAGTTTATCCTTAAAAAAAAAAAACAAAACTTTGGCATGTTTGAAAGCAAGAATAAAGAAAACAAATTTTAGATTCCAAGTGAATCAACCCGTACGAAGAAAAAAATTAAGCAGCATTTGACAGACTAAAATTGCAAATGAATAATTCATCAAGCTTGAATTTATTATTTGTTTCAACTACTGTTATTGAGGCGCAACCTATGCGCCTCAACAACACTAAGGCGATGAGACTTCAACAAGGCGCACGCCTCATTGCACCTGGGAGCAGCTCCAATGCGCATTGAGGCGCATGCCTAACCCATTAAATCAACAACAACATAGCCTCAGTCCCAAATTAACTGGGGTCGGCTACATGGATCAAACTTTTCCATTGTGCTCGATTAAGTGCAATTGATGGTGAGCTTTGCAAACCATTCAAATCTCTCTTAATTAATGCATCCCATGTTAACTTTGGTCTACCCCTACCTCGTCGAATTTCTACAGTTTCTATTGAGTCAAGTTTTCTAGTTGGGGCATTTGTAGGCCGTCTTTGCAGTGTGTGACCAAACCATCGCAACCGCCCTTCCCTAATCTTTGTATCAATTGGTGCTACTCCTACTTGTCTTTGAATTTCTATATTTCTTATTCTATCTTTACGAGTTTTACCACACATCCACCTAAGCATCCTCATTTCGCTACATTCACTTTATGTAATTGTTGTTGTTTTACCGCCCAACATTCACTTCCATAGAGCATAGCTGGCCTAATTGCGGTCCTATAAAATTTTCCTTTTAACTTAGTAGGAACATGTCGATCACAATCACCCCGTTGCACTCCGCCATTTCTTCCATCCAGCCTTGGATTCTATGTGTGACATCATTTTCAATGTTACCATCATTTTGTATGATTGAACCTAGGTATCTAAAGTGGTTTACCCTAGGAACTTCTACTTCCCCTAATTTTACCACTCCGTCAT
Organism: Stephania yunnanensis; assembly: GCA_039657365.1. Lineage (NCBI taxonomy): Eukaryota > Viridiplantae > Streptophyta > Magnoliopsida > Ranunculales > Menispermaceae > Stephania > Stephania yunnanensis. Next base: position 49,443,945 of record CM077587.1, on the reverse strand, counting down.
CTCGATGTCTAGTGTTTCCAAACTCACAAGTGCATGTATTCCGTTTTCGTCCTACTCAACTTAAAGCCTTTAGATTCTAATGTATTTCTCCGTAGTTCTAATTTCCTATTCACTCCATCTTTAGTTTCATCCACTAAGACAATATCATCTCGCAAATAGCATACACCATGGTATATCCTCTTGAATATGTCTAGTTAATTCATCCATAACTAAAGTAAATAGATATGGGCTTAAAGCCGATCCTTGATGTAGTCCTATCGTAATGGGAAATTCTTTTGTAGCTCCTCCAAAAGTCTTTATACTCGTTACTACTTCATCGTACATATCTTTAATAGTGTCTATGTATCTAGCATGCACTCTTTTTCTTTCTAGAACCCACCAAAGAACATCTCTAGGGACCCTATCATATGCTTTTTCTAAATCTACGAATACCATATGAAGATCTTTTTTCTTTTCTCTATATTTTTCTAACAATCGTCTTACAAGGAAAATCGCCTCCATAGTTGACCTCCTGTGCATGAAACCAAATTGGTTCTCTCGATATTGTTGTTTCTCTCCTTAGCCTATTGTCAATTATCCTCTCCCACAGCTTTCATAGTGTGACTCATGAGTTTAATTCCCTAAGTAGTTTGAGCAACTTTGAATGTCTCCTTTGTTTTTGAAGATTGGCACAAGCGTGCTTCTTCTCCAATCCATTGGCATCCGTTTTGATTTTAAAATTTTATCGAAAAGTTTTGTCAACCAAGTCAATCCGATTTCTCCTAAGCATTTCCAAACCTCTATGGGTATTTCATCTGGGCCACATGCTTTCCCTATTTTCATTATTTTCAATGCCTCCTTAACTTCTACAATTCTAATATTGCGTGTATAGTTTACATTTCTTTCTTGGTGTGGGTTTTCATCTATTATAGCATCAACTTGGCCATCATTAAATAAACTATCGAAGTAACTTCTCCATCTCTCCTTAATATCCTCCTCGCGCGTTAAAACATTTTGATTTTCGTCCTTAATACATCTTACATGACTTAGGTCTTGTTTCTTTTTATCTCTTAATTTGGCTAGCCTATATATATATTTTTCGCCATCTCTATTACCTAACTTTGTATATAAATCTTCCATGAAATTTGTTTTAGCTTGACTAACTACTTTTTTAGCTTGTTTTCTAGCTTCTCTATATTGATTGTACGCATCTTCATCTTGACACTTAGGTATTTTCCTATACATATCTCTTTTAGTCTTAATTGCTCGTTGGACATCCTCGTTCCACCACCATGTTTCCTTCTTTGGAGGTCCCAAGCCCTTAGATATACCTAATATGTTTGATCCCACCCTCCTTATGCAACTACTCATTTCTAGCCACATTGTATTAGCATCTAAGTCAAGATTCCAAACATTTTCCTTTAGTAGTTTTTCTCTAAACTCTACTTGTTTACTATGGATTTTTTATTTATTTATTTATTTATTTATTTTTGTTTGGATTTTTTATGTTGATTCAGTTCCAGAAACCATGGATTTAACTTATTGGATAAAAATTTAAAAGAAAAAGAAACTAAAACAGGAGGGAGAAAGTTGATTAGACAATTTTCATAAAAAGCTACTTAAAGAGAAGATGGAAAATTCGCATAAAGAAAGAAAAAAGGGCGAGGACTTCAAAATCCAAAAAAGAAGGAAAGTTTGCATAAAGAAAAAAGAAACAACAACAACAAAGCCTTAATTCCAAAGAAAAAAGGAAGAACATGGAAAGGAAATTACCAATCACAATGATATGCTATTGCCATGATTTTTTTTTTATAATTTTATTTTTACATAATGTTTGATACTTTGATTTTCATGCTTGTTGGTCTTCTTTTTCTTTTATAAATTTTTAGCAGTTCATAACTTTGATAAGATGCAATATAATATAAAATATATGCATAATTTGATTCTATTATATATTAATAATTAAGTGCAATTGGCTTCACTCAGGCGTGCAACTCGCCTTGCGCCTCAGGCATTTTAGGCAACCATCACCTCAAGTGCACCCCTCGCCTTCGATAACACTGGTTTCAACTTATAATCAATTATATGGCAAGCTTCTAATAGAATGTTCATACTTGAAATTGATGCGGTGAATCATAATTGGCTGATCTTGCGAAACCCCCCACTTTATTTCTTTCAGGTAATATCAAATTCATGTGCCTGCAGGAACCAAATATCTATAGTTGGTTTCAAGAGACGACAAGTGAAATACAATTGTGACTTCTCATAAGAAAGTGAAATCTATTTTCCTTTCATGTGAGTTCATAATGACAAGATTTTTCAAAAGTAATAACCTTAATACACAAAACAATTGTAGTATCAGCATTTTGGATCACACAAGGCTTCTAGAAAGAATGCTTCTCCTATGAACAATCTTAACCAATCTCTCTTTTGTAAAACCAATGTAGAGACATTTACTACCCTATAGGCCATGGATTGTGTATCAAAAAAAATAAAATAAAAAATCATAGGATAATCCAATAATTCTGCAATTAAACTCGGGCTTACTAGGAAAAAAAAAAGGCTTACTCACTTGCACGTGTATTCTAATAATACTTCAATGATAATTATGTTCTGAGTATTTTCATTGACATTAATCGCAACAGCTAGAAAAACCAGAAAGGTTTTCATACAAGGAATCAATACCAAAGGCATGGTACAATCATTTATACAAGGCTTTTATAACGTATTGACAGAGAACCAAAACAAACTTGATATACTCCAGCCAAACAATTGAAAAGATGGAACGCAAAAATAGAACAAGACAATAAAGATACATATGCCATTTTTCTTTCACATGGTAAAACTGCAAAATGGGAAAGCATTAAACTTCGGATGTAATTGAAGGATCTACAACCTGAAAGATAGAAACGGTGTACAGTATTATTCAATGTGAAGCATCAATTCAGCGTCAACATTTTCAAATAATTTTTATGCTCCAAACATTAAACTCTACAAGTGGTACTTATCTGTTTGCATTTCATATGCGAACAAGACTTGTTCCCCTCTCGGCCTTCCCTATGGTATTTACAAACTTGTGATTTGAGAATTTTATCTTTAGGCTAATTAGATGAAGGATGCGTGACGTAGCCCATGCACTTGTTCTACGTCGGGTTAAGTCTTCAATGATGTAGGGTCACCCCAAGGTCAACCAATTGGGATATCCTAACTTCATGTTGAAACAAGTCTTATTAGATAGTTTATTCGCATTTGACGCTTTCACATTACAGTTGAGCAATTAGATCAGGGGAATTCTAAGATTTCAAAGGAACGATTCATTGAGGTGAATTCCAAGAGGGAAATTATCAAGCTTAAAAGCATTTGAATCAAAGTCTCTTGATAAGTTAACCCCAAAAAATTCTCTTACTGTTCATTGTAATATTGGTTTATATAAATTTCATTTTTATATACAAGAAGTCTAAACATGATATGATACATTCTTTGATAGAATTAAAACATGGGGCCTTCCTTAGGTCCCATAAAACTAGGGAATCAACTTTGATACAAGTAAGGTATATAATCTTATGATCAAATCAATTCAATGACCAAACTTCCAAACAAAAATTAATTCAGACAAAACACAAATGATTTCTCTTTATGAAAAAGATCTAGGAGCAAAGTCAAGAGACTAAATTCAAACTCCCAACATCTAGACTCAATTCCCAATAAGCATTTGCTGAGTGCAGTCAACTATTCTACCCCACAAGTTAATCTCCAAAACAAATCCAATTTCTCAACTTCCATAATTTTGGCACATAATATCAAGGTTGAGAAGAATGATTTTTTAAGCAGGCCAGAGCGATACGTAAGATTCTAAACTACAAATGGTCTGAAACATTATGTCTCTTAGCTAAGGCGTAATCAGTAATTGCAAGGCGTTGCCTAGGCGCCTAGGCAATGGGTTAAACGATTGGGGAGGGGTGTTTCTTAGCACATTTTTAAAGTCTTGAGGGAGGTCTAAATAAACTTCTATAAAGATAAAACCTCTTCATAATTAAATGTCGATATATATAATTATATATATATATTAACCCTAATCCCCACCACTTTCACAATCCTACCCACCTTGCCATTTGTTATGCCCCATCACCATCCATTTTTCAATCTTTGGCGAGCTTCTGAAACTCCGATAAGTTTCCGACGACTTTGCGACAACTCTAAAAAATTTGTTTTTTTTTTTAAATTATTTGCTTCTTTTTTTTTGAAAAGAACAACAAGATTTCTATTTTTTTATCCTTTATTTTCTTATATTTTTATTCCTTTTTTTAACTTTTGCTTGTTAATGAATTTATTTCTTCTTTCTTTTTGTGTTTTTAAGTAATTTCTTATTTTTTTGTTAAATGGATATTTGGAAGTTGAATTTCTTATGATAATGGCAAGTCTTGCCCCTCTTGGGATATTCATTCATTTGTATGCGATCATGCATGTTTCATTTGATTTTTCAAAGTGTCTAAACTTTAGTATTTTTTTTTCAAAAAAAGTTAATATTTTTTGACGTATGGATTTTTTTTTTTTTGAAGAATTATTTTTTTAAAGAATAAAGCTTTAATATTAATGCTTATGATGTAGTAGACAGACAATGAGTGGTATTACTATAGGCAGACTGACAAAGAATTTAAATAATTTCAGGGGCCTCTAAATAAATATTGTTTTCGCCTAGGCGTCGCCTCACCTTAGCGAGGAAAACGCCTAGGCATTCATTTGACGCCTTGCAATCCTTGGACGTAAAAGGTGGATAGAATTTGACATAACACAAACAATGACTACCAGAACCAGCATGCTCAACCAACATAAGTACCATTTAGAGACTCCTTAGTCGTCCACAACATTTGATGAGTTATCATTCATGTTCTAGGCTAACAAACGTGCAAGTATACAATCTCATTTCTTGTTCAACTTCAATTAAAATTTAAATTCTCTTGGATCTAAGCAGGCCATTATGACCAATAAAAAGTTGTAATTGCTCATTTTAACATCTAAAAACTTTCCTCCTTTATTTCAGCAGAAACTTTTGATGCATTTGGTTTCACTTTCAGAGATTGTTTCCTGTCTCAAAACTCTCAGCGTACATCGGATTTAAGATCCAGAAACCTAATTTCAAATGTCAGGAAAAACAGGAATTTGGTGCATTGCTGAAATAAATATTGGGTAATCTTGCTAATTTTAAGTTGAAAAGCTCAGTTTTTGAGTTAGTCCCCTTCCTCCCCACCCCCTCCTCGCCTCACAAAAAGATTGAGAGAAAAAAAAAAAAAAAAAAAAAAGAATACCACTTCTGGAAATCACCTTAAAATTGGCATTATTTTTTGGAAATCTTATTGGGAAAAACGTAAGTCCACCTATGTTGTACACTATGTGCGCTACATAGCCGGTCCTAAGTCCGGATAAAGGAAGAGAACTCTGACGTCCATTTTTTCATACCGAAAAATGGGTAAGGGAGGTCTCAAACTCACTTTTCATACCCGAAAGTGAGGGAGGGAGGCCCAAACTCATTTTCCATTCTTGGGAAATGGAGGAGGGTTGCGATAGGTTGACAGCAAGTATGAAATGGATCAAACATATTTAAAGGGCATTCCCATCAGCGACGCGCTGCATCGGAGCCCGGGTGTAGTGAGAAATGAGCAAGGTGTGTTTCACATCGCCTGTTTGCAAAGCTCACCATCAATCACACTTAATTGAGCACAATTGGGACTGAAGCTATGTTTATGTTGTTGTTGTTGTTGTTGTTGTTGTATTGGGAAAAATGTCTAGAAAGGATGGTTTCAACTTTCAACCATTTGCGCCATTTTCCCAGCACATAAAACGGTCAAGTGCTCTAAATGTTGCGACCCATCAGAAAATTAACAGGAAAAACTCGGTGACGCGAAATCTCACAGAAAACAGAGTAGGAGAAGCAGCTACTCACACTAAAAAACAACAAATATCAGAGTCCGGGAGAGGTACAGCAGAGGCTACCCTGTAAGAGAGCGCGACAACTCCTTGAATTTGAGCTCAGGCACGAAGTCATCCTCGCCACCGCTACCGCGCTGTGGAGCGGCAAAAGAGATTGCGCGCATCCAAGTTGGGCCGGAAATCTGAACAAAATCCCAAATACATCATCAAATCAGAGTCGAATTGAAGGAACTGAAACTAGGTCTTGTTGGGTTTCAATCAGACAACCTCGTTGTGAAAGAAGAAAAACGGCGACAAGGAACTGAAGAAGATGTAGAAGCGGTTGAATTTGAGGCTTGCGAAGATGCTGATCCGCTGAGAGACGGTGATTGGACCTTCGATTTAATGGCGGACTTTAGCGTTTGAAAGGATGTTCTGCTCACAAATCTGTTACCAAACGAGGCCATCAGAGGCAAAGAAAATGTCGAAGGAGAGGCGGTTACTCGTGATCTGTTACAAAGGTTTTTAGGGTTATTAAAAGATTGGCTTGAGATGCGACCTTACGCATCACGAGGTAGATAATAAGCTCGTCAATGCGTTATTCTATTTTTTAAAAAATAAAAATAAAAAGGGTAGTGATATTTGAACTCTTCGGTCTAGACTCAAAAGTTTTTTTAATTACAAAATCATCCTTAAGTAATTAATGAAGCAAACACAATTACTTGTAAAATTCTTTTGATACCCCTTAAATTTTTGTAAAAATTTTAAAAACACCCCTATGAGTCCGGACTAATGAGTCCAAGTAGATTTATTGAAATAAAAAATAAGACTAATTATTGGATGGATGGCCACGGATATGTGCAACCCACAAAATTGTAAGGGCAAGCTACTTAAAAAATAAAAACAAAACACAAAATTTGGAGTATATAAAAGTATCAACTTACCCATTCACAAGCCAAAATTCTCCCCTTATTATTTTTCACTTTCACATTCATTTGTGCACCCTACAAATCATGGCCAATTCCTTCAACCACCGGGGTCACCACATTAGTTATTTCTGGTCCAAAGACTGTTACAATTGGTGTAAGTATGTTCTCCTTCATGTTTGATGCACGAAAATAGGACATGAAACGGTTTTGAATGGATGGGCTTGAACAATTTTGTTTGGTTGTGTAGCACTTAGTCATTTGGCATCATAAGTGGGTGTTTTTAATCGAAAATGGAGGATGAACATATAGGGAATGATGATGTGCAACATGGAGAGGTATGTGTTGCAACAATTCTATGGTTTGTCGAATTTATATTTTGTTCAAAAAATCTCGAATTCGTCTTTTGGTTCGGCCTCACAGGGCCAAACCTAATGTGTATGTTCGATTAAACGCAATCGAATATACTTCAATTGTTTGGTTGCTGGTAACCGGACATACACATAATATTCGATTGATGGACATTGACCCTTTTCATATTGTTTGGTCCTGGGAGGCCAAACATACCAAATATGGACGGATGCCAATAATCGAACCTCATATTTTTTAGAGTTTTTTATTTCCTTATTAGTCTTTGTTGATGTTCACATCTGATGCTTTGATACTCTTTTTTGAAGGAAATAATGACTCCTAGTGACTATCATGACTACATTAATGAATTTATCTACGAAACACCATTTTCAAGTAGGCATGAAACAGTCAGTTGGGTGTAAAAATAAGGATCTAATAGACAGTTTGTTATTGTCACGAAGAATTTCGATGGGAGGAGTTGTTGTTGGGAAAGGGTGAACATTGTTTGTGAGAGGTCCAATTCTTATAGGGGTATGGTCCAAAGAGTTGGAAATATGAAAGTTGATAAAGTTATTAGTTAAATCAAAAGACGAGATGGAAGGGAAGGGTGAGAAGGGGAAGTCGAGGAGTAAAACTGGCACCAAAAAGTGTGATTGCCCGTTTGTCATAAATGTTATGGAATGTGAATATCATTTATGACATGTGACAGTGGTTTGCAGGGCAGCATAACCACGACATTTGGTATTATATGAAGTGTTACTCATACACCGGATGGTTAGATCCGAGAGAGCATATTGTTATGATTCAGATCACGATAGGCAACATCAAGCCTCGATAGATTTTAGACACTTTAAAGAAAAGGATGAATCTAACGCATCAAACTTGCGCATAATCTACGACCCAAGGAAAAAACATATGTTTGGTGAAGCCAGAAGGAGATCACAAATACAACAATTGATGCATTTATTGGGCACATGTGTTATCTATCGTGACATAGGAAACATGACCAAACCGACGAGGTCATATACTTGTTTTGGGCTCATCTAGACTCCATCAAATTACTTCGGTGTTTTTTCTTTGGTTTTATTGATGGATTACACGTACAAGACCAATAGATATCGTATGTCATTGCTCGAGATAATTGGTGTTACGTCAATCGAGCTCACATTCTTTGATGGCTTTGCATTTATATCAAGTGAGATGTAAGAGAATTATATTTGAGCGTTAGAGAATCTTAAGAACCTTATGGATGGATGGTCTAACCCACATGTGATTCTTACTGACAGGAAGTTGGGGTTGATTAAGGCAATCGAGTTTGTTTTTCCTCTCCATATCACCTTATATGTTCATGACATATCAATAAAGGTGTGACAACAAACATGTTGCTTGTACATCAAGAGAGAAGCAAGCTAACTTGTATCGTTTGTTGCAAGGATTTGTTTCACATGTTGCATTGGAGAAAACTCGCCAAGAGTTGGATCTCACGGAAAATCATGGGACCAATTCCGTTAGGTGTGGTTGTGTATTGGGCATGACCTATGGCCTTCCTTGCACCTATGGACTTGCAACTCATCAAATGGAAGGTTCACCTATACCACTTGACGATATCCATATACAAAGTTGAGCATGAATCCCGAGTAAGCCGTTAATCAGATAAAATACAACTTATTCCAGAGATGAAATTCAAAGGGTAATTGAGAGATATGAAAGTGTTAGGACCAAGGATTTGCGCATGATGATTGTGTAACCACTTTGAGAGATTGGTTGTCTCTCATCCGTGTTGATTGTTGTCCCGAAGGATAAACTTAAAACAATGGGAAGAAAGCCATCAGAAGCGGGGAAAGGAAAGGTGTCACAATTTACCTACACCAAAAAGAAGAAGTAAAAAAGTTACAAAAACATAGAAAATCACAATTCAATCTCCAACTCCCTATCGTATTATAATGGGGTCAAACATATCAATAACTTGCTTGCCCGGGCTCGTTTAATGATCTACACACCATCTCCACATTGGATCTATTTAGACCTTGCTCTTTTTTTTTTGTCCACCTACACACACGCTGGAGAGCATCGAAGTACTTTGTATTGGTGTGTGCTAGGTGGAGGTTGAAATACTCGTGTACCCATCCCTACAAACAATAAGAAAAATAATAAGCCAAGTAAACTATAAGGATTAATATATTCATTGAGTTTGTAAAAAGATCAAGAAACAAAACTTAAGCAATGTGAGATACCCTGCAATTTGGCAAACATCCACGCAAGTTGCAAAATTGAGTTGCCGATACAAGTATGCTATACTGCAGCACCCCATGCATATGAACTAATCTCGTCCAAATTTTTCATCAGCTTAAGAAGTTTGTCAGGTACTTGCATCGATATCTTGTCCACAAAGAGGTTGCATCTGATAAGTGATTATTTAAACTTATATATAGGGTTAGTTTAGTAGTATATATAGTATAAATATACCAAATCGAGCTCAAATTGATGGTGTTTATGTATTTTCAGGTACACAAGACTTAAAGGAAGTAAATGAGTGGATTCGAGAAGAAAAATGGAGCTAAAACACACTCGAATAAGGTTGACATCATGGGACATAGGTGTGACGTCGTGGGAAGGATGGTGCACAACATGGGAGAAGAAGCTATAGCACCAATGACCAATGAAAAGAAAAAAAAAATAAGGATGGTTGGCGCAGTCATGGCATCGTGGAGGTCAAGGGGCTACGTCGGGGACAGACATGGACAATGCCAAGAACATTAAATGGAGAATTTGCACACAAAGAGATCGGCGGAGTGGTAACGCCATGAGTTTGTACACATAGCGACGAGACTTAAGTGATAGCGTCGAGATGAGAAGAAAATAGAAAGTAGAGTTCTATTTCGAGTGAAATTGTCAAGTAAGGTTTCTAATTGTTTTCAAACACTTTTAGGGAGTATAAATAGATACGAGAACGTGGTAAACTCATCAATTATCATAGATTGGCCACCAATAACATAGTTTAGCATAGATTTACTTTACTTTTGAGTATTAAGAAGATTTATGAAGAGAAGACATTTAAGAATCACGTGTGGTGATTCAGGTATTATTTTTACTAATTTAATTGAAAGTGTTTCTTTTAATCTCTGATTTCAATGAATACCACTATGTGCATGTTTGTTTCAATGAAGTGTGAGTAGTTTATTAATCTTAGGGATCAACGGATCATGGTATGAATGATATGTTATAAACATGAATAGATTAGAATGAATAAAAAGTGCAATGGTTAGAATTTGTGTTGATTCTGAGCGTAATGCTACAAACATCTTAATCACGTGTTTATTGATATTAGGTTTTAGAAGTTATCATGACCATTGAAGTTTTTAAGCTGGATATAGACGGTACAACCGTAAAAATATACAATATCGCGATAGTTGTTGATTAGAGAGACACATATAGTAAACTTAATTGGTTATGAATATGAAGATTTGGAACATTCAAGCAATGTGGAGCTGACGTTATTCACACGGATAGGTGATGATATCCATAATCAATATAAGTTGGTCACACTATTACTACAAGCAAGCCGTTATACTTGTGGCCACACATCAAGTTTTTGACATTGTTGTCGGGGATAGGTAGCCACTTAGACTTAGTTTGAAAAATTGCTAAGTTTTATTTTAAGTGATTTGATTTCAAGTTTATAAAAACAAAAAGAAAAAAATAAAAGGTTTGAGTTTCAAGTTTGACTTTTTGCACTTGATCTTTTGTGTTTTCTTTTCAGGGATAACTAGTGTATCCGTAGCAAATGAGAGAATGACTTAGTGCTTTATGACCCTAAAATGACAGAACCAACAAAGGAAAAAAAAAAGAAAGGAATCAAGATGGCTGAGGATATGTTACGAACCTTTCTCAAAATATGGAACCGCTTGGACTAATCCCGCCATTAAGCCATAATCTCACCATATAAGACTTAACAATGAATTAGTAAGCCTTTCCAAAATATTATGACATTCCAAGTAAATTCTTTTTTTTTTTTCAAATAAACATTTATCTATCTTATGTCAATTCATAAATCGGACTTAACTAAAATCTTACTTACTTAAAAGTTTATTAAGCGAAAGTCTTAAAAAATTAGTGAAAGCTTATAACATAATGCCTAACAATTGTGGAAAAACCATGAAATAAAGATCATATACATATATACATAACAAACGGCGATAATATATCATCATGTGTCTAGTCAAAGATACTAATCACTCAACCCATAATATACAACCCCAAAAATATATGATATACATATAAAAATAATACATTAAAAACCAAAACCTATAAAATCTAGCGTAGCAACACTCCATTGGCTTAGAGGTAAAAAGGACTGTGAGTACTAAAAAGAAAGTAACACCGAGAGACATTTTTTCACATTCAAAATATGCAACAAGTATCTAAAAGCATAATAGTAGCAACTATGCCGAAAGGAAATCATGTGAATATATATTTTAGTTAAACAAAATGAAACCGACACACGGCTAAGTAGGAATGATCTAAGGTCGGTCAGCCGTGATTTTCATCACATCAGCCTTTTCCACTATATGAGGATGGAGCCGAGCTCTACATTAATGAGAAGGTATGAGCAATTCTCTTTACATTTATAATCTTTCACTGGTGCCAGTCACTTGCGATGTATACTTGCCAACATACATGGGTCACATATCCCGTATGGTGTACAAGTTATGCTTGCCAACAACCCCGGGACACATTTCCCGTGTGCTACACAAGATAGTGGAGAGATCCCAATTACCTTAAAAGTTTAGTGACCCATGTACGCCCGCCGGACCTCTATCATAAAATGGTCCTATATACAAGAGCTACTTTCATATTTCAAGGAATATCATGGTTTAAGAAATCCAATGAAGCAATTGCATATCTAATGCACTATGAAATTAGATTCACAACACTATGTAACACCTACCTAATAGCATGCAATTTCACTGAGTACATATATTAACAATCAAAATGACATAGCACATGATTTGGAGTCAATGAAGTCATTCAATCAACAATCTATATCATGAAAGCAACCCCATGAAATGAGAAAGGACAACAAGTCATAGCATATAGAGTACAATGACAAATCAGTCCAAATGACAAGAAATCAACATATAAATAAGAATGAAATATAAATAAATATCTAATCAGTTTACTTATAATCTCGCAATTTTTTATGCTATTCCGGCCTCCTAACATTTCAAAACTTGTATTCGAACCCCCAATACTCTTTCTTAAGTTCCTAATATCATATAACATGCTTTCAAATGTGTTTAGACCTTTACTTAAGGTATTAGACATGTTTATAGTGTTTAAGGAATTTTAGAAAATTGCATATTTTTATGCTTTCATAGCACCTAGCGCGCTAAGTACCCTCAAACGTGCTAATCGAAGTTAGCGTGCTAGTTACCCTACCTAGCACGCTATGTGCAGGAAAACCCAAAGTTATGCAATCAAAATTTTGAGCTTTCTTCGAAAACACATAGGCCATACCAATGCCCTAGGAGCCCCTATACACACCTCCAGAATTCCAAGACATCAACAACAACATATAACAACCACATATAACATCAAATTCATGAATTCATTGAATTGAGCTAAGTCTATGGTGTAGTGAATTTACCTAGTTGATGTGAACCACCTAGTTGATCAACTCCTACACCAAACTCTCCTTGTTGTCGGTCTTCTTCTTCCTCTAGCAGCTTATCCTTCTACAACAAACTTTGATTCCAAGTTAAGAAAATAAATGAGGTTGGTTTGAATTGCTTAAGTTGATCTTAAGCTTATATATGAAATGGATATGGTTGATTGATAGTCATTGATCTCCAGGTGCATACGTATCTCGAGGCTCATCTAGTGGTCATCCACTTGACACATTTCCCACTTACTTACAACCTTCTCATGCTTTAATCAATGAGTAACTAAATTGGTTCATAGATGTGTCAATACGTATCTCGATGAATATCAAGTAGCTATTGTTTTAACTTACTAACTTAGGTACATCAACTTTATATTCAACCATAGTCATATCAAAACCACTATTCAAGCTACATAAAACTTAAATAAAACTTACCATATCACTCTCTACCTCGGTCCCACACTGGAACGTAACTCGAGGCATGTCCCTACTCATGTCTTGACACCTATATACAAGTAGGAGTGACTTAGTAGTCTACACATATACAATACACTAAGCATACACCATAACAAATATAATATATACATCGGCCACATTGCCTCGGTCATGACACGTATCTCGATGGGTCACTTAATCTTAATTAAAAGATTAAACTAGGATTTAAAATTTGGGTCGTGACGGGGTCAAGCACGAAACCAACATGGCTGAGTGAATAACCAACCAAAGTTGATTGGTAGTGTAAGATAGAGTGCAAGGACATAGATGCCTTCGTGACTACTTCAAGCTAGAAGTTCAAAAGATTTACAATGGAGTGATGAGCCTTCTAGCCAACACCACCGAGTTCGAACTGAGACCGTCTCTAATCAACATGGTGCAAAATAACTTATTCAATGGGCTAGCGAATGAAAATCCAGTTGTACATGTAAAGAATTTCTTGGAGAAGTGTGACATTATGCACATCACCGTAGTTACAAAGGAGGTGATCAAGATAATATTTTTCCCATTTTCATTGGGTGAAAAAGCCAAATCTTGGTTCCAAGGACTGAATGCAGGGTGTATGACCTCATGGATGGAAATCAATGAAAGATTTTTAGACAAGTTATTTCCTTAGTGAAGGTTAGTAAAAGGAAGCTGGAAATCAATCAATTCAAACAAGAAGATGTCGAGTCTCTTGGCGAGGCTAGGGAGAGACTCAAGGGAATGCTGCGAAGATGTCTAGAACATGGATATGTGAAATGGCCAAAACTCCATATTTTCTACTATAGGATGAACCACAACACGAGAACACTAATAGATGCCGCAACAGGTGGTTCTCTATTAACCAAAGATGAGGATGGAGCATTAAATTTTCTAGATTTTATGTCTCAAAACTTTACAATTGATAATTGTTCCACAGTGAGGAAATATGACATTCGAGAATTTTGTAAACTTGATTAGGATGCTAATTAAATATTTTCAAATTTAACTTGAGATTTAAGTATCGAGGTGGGACCTAGGTGTTATGGACTGGAGATCATAAGTTTAAAATATTATTTTTGTGTGTTGCATGACTAATTGATGTACTATACTCTATTTAACGCGCAAAATATGGTCAAGTTGAAGTGTATACGTAGTGTCTGTGAGTTTCAAAGCGCGTTGGGAATATTTCTCAATTTTTGACGAAATTAGAGTATTTTTCAAAATTTGATTTGGATATAAAAGTAAAAATAATTATTTAAATGAAATGTTTTCAAATAATATTTTTTAAAATAATATTAAAATTTTAAAATTATTTTTTAAAACTTTATTAAAATCTTAAATTATTAAAATAATATATTTTAATATATACTATACAATTTATTTAGAATAACAATAAGGACAAGAAAATATAAGCAAATTAAACTAAATAACTGAAGTAAATAATAAACTAAATGAAATAAATACAACAAAAGAAAGTTAATTACAAGTATGAAAATGTACAAAACAAGATAAGAACAACCTAAGGCTATATATATCGGTGACAACTCAATCGTCGAGATCGCGTTGGTCTCTGAGTCATCATCAGGAACGTCTCTCGAAAGCCTGAATGAAATCCTAAATTTGTCCACTAGAGCATGCTTCATGCGACGCAACTGCCCCTGGACCTCTCGCAACTCATCACGGGTTAGAGTGTGATCCTGCATAACCCGAAAATATGTGTCTACATCTCCTTGAAGTCCCTCCGCAAAAGCTCAATGGGCTAATTAGGAGAAAAAATAGGCCGAGAAGATCTAGCTCCATCTCCGCCTCCAGCTCCTACTCTAGTTGTAGCATGTCTGTGCCGATACCCCAATGATGTCCACCCTAGTCCATATGTCCGTCCTTTGTCGTCACACTTCACGACGGATAAATATAACTCAGTCTCATCTATCGGGGTATCAGGTTGTGACTGTGTAGCTCAATCCATCTACGTTGGATCGTTGTCTAAATTAAGAATTAAAACATTTACAAGTCATTGATACATATAATTAATTAAGTAAACAAAATTTTTAAAAAAAATATTTACTTACGACAATCTTCTCTACACTCGAATCAAAGAAAATTATGCCATCGTGATCTTTAGTATGGAAAGATATGCATAACTCCAAAGTAGTTAGAGGTTGACCTAACTTCTCCGCCCACAAAACACATATTTAAAGAGGATTAAGTTTGAGACTAAATCCATATATTATATATAAAATGATTATAACACAATAAAGTGCAACCGTGTGTGTTTGTTCCAAATCAGACTAAACCATACTTCGGGATTTCCTTCCGGGATCCCACTAGTGGACGCACCCAACTAGCTATCACCGATCCCTCTCTAAGTGTCGGCGTAGACCTACGACGCACCGACACATGTAGCAGTTCCCTCGGGTCGTTATCCAACGAGCACTCCTGATACACATGCTATGGTCTAGAATGCATAGACACACAACGGAAAATCCGGTGGGAGTAACGAACTAACCGTGCAAACAACGACAAGATATAGATATAGGAAAAATCACAAGGAATAATGGAAAGGAATGGAAATACGAAAGCAAAATAAATACTCAAGAGTTTTTCCTTTGGGTTTTAAAAACCTCACAACGCGCTCTCCTACCCCGTAATCAATCCCCGAGTCCAAGTCCACTGGGTCTTTGGTCGCCAATTAATCACCCGTGTCAACCTATGTCCATTTATCAATAATGTAATTTAAAATGACAATTTTTCGAGGCAAAACCCCGCAAAAAGTCGAATCCGAAATATCCAAATATTTTATTTTTCATAGAAATTCATAAATTTATATTTCTTTTATGGAAATATATTTTTTTTCAAAGATTTTCTAATTTTTTCTTAATTTTCCAAAAATTTTCCAACTTTTCTTCCATTTTTCTTTTCTCTTTTTCTTTTTTCTCTTTTTATTTATTTATTGTTTGGGTCTGGTCGGACCCCGGCCCGCCCCCATCCCGGTTTTGGTTTTGGGTCGGGTCGACCCAAACGGGTCGAACCCTACCCGGCCCTAGACCAGAATGGTCCAGGCTCGACCCATGGGCCGAGCCTGGCCCATTCTGGGCCCGGCCCATGAGGGGGATGCACAAGCCCGCACGCTCGCGCGCGTGTGCATCTTCATCCTCTGATCGAACCAGTTTTCACTGGTTCGATCGGATTTATTTTTTCGAGATTTGGGGTTTGGGGTTGCTCTCCACCCCAACCCCCGGTGGACTCGATGGCAGGGGAGACACCCCTGCCATCACCACTGCGACTCGGTTCGGCCTCTATGGTCGAACCCCCGTCTCGCCACCACGGCCAACCCGAAACTCAATAAAAACCACAAAACGCACCTCGATCGTGACGCTTCCACGTTCTCCTCTCTCTTTCTCGGCGTCTTCTTCTCCTCCTCCCTCTCGGGTGCGCAAGAAGGTGTGAGGTGAGAGGAAAGGTGGTGGAGTAGTTTAGATAAAGATAAGAAATTTTGCGTGCCTTCTCTTCGGCCTCCCGATTTGTGTCGCGATATACGCGTACCGCCGGAGTGTACGGGGTGCAGTGTGTGTGTGTTGAGAGGTGAGAGGAAAGGTGGTGGAGTAGTTTAGATAAAGATAAGAAATTTTGACTTTGTGTCCTTGACACCAAAATGTGACACAATTGAGACACTCGTCCATTTTTCGGGCGTTTCGACGTCGATTTCGCGTCCGAACCGCGATATACGCGTACCGCCGCATCACTAGCCACCTAATATCTCCTCGACCTAATATTCGGTCCCGTCAACTACTCGGTACTCACGTCGACCCGCATATCGAGACGAATACAGTTCACACAATCTCGCACGTATTTTGATGCAACATACACACATGCGATGTTTTTCAATAAATTTCACCGCAAATAAGCATCCAACACACAAATACCTAGCATACCTAAGTCCCCGTGCGTCCTAGCTTATCGCGATGTCCCTGTGGATCTGAGCTGGCGTCCACGTATGCCAAGTGAAGAGAAATTTATAAAATGGGCCGTTACAGTTCTTCCCAACTAAATAAAATTTCGTCCCAAAATTTCGCTGTAACTGAAGTCCCATACCAGAGAATAGCTGAGGGTATCGTGTTTATATCATCGATTCAAGCTCCCAGGTGAGTCCCTCCGTCTTATGACGCTGCCAACGAACCAGGACCTATGTGCATCTTCCAGAATCCCGTCCCGTATCTCCTGATCCACAGGTAGCCACAATCTCCATTGGTATCTTAAACACCGATCTGTGGTTTCTGCCCAATCAGTGCATTCCGGATTCCGTGACAGACCACTAACCCGCTCATAGAGCCCATCAGCCCTCTGACACTCGGCAACCAGTTCAATCGATACGGTCGGTATCCTCAACTGCGACAAAATCCCGAACCACCGGAACATCTTCAATCCGGCCCTCCATTCGAGCCTCCGGCTCAACTATCGCCGTAACCGCCTCCTTCTCCTGCGCTATAGCTAGTCGACCTCTCGTGATGGGTAAGTCAGTTGTCGATTTAACTAATATGAACTTCGGTATGTCAGGAATATGAAACTCTATCATCTTGCCGTAACAATCTATCCGTGCATGATAGGAATATGAAACTCGATCCACCTCTATCATTACGTCTCGACATATTCGGTTAGGGTATATTTTATCCCTAGCAGTCGTACTGAGGACAAGATGTGACTCTAGTGTCTGTGTAACTAACCC
Organism: Stephania yunnanensis; assembly: GCA_039657365.1. Taxonomy (NCBI): domain Eukaryota; kingdom Viridiplantae; phylum Streptophyta; class Magnoliopsida; order Ranunculales; family Menispermaceae; genus Stephania; species Stephania yunnanensis. The sequence goes on along the minus strand of CM077587.1, from coordinate 49,425,938 downwards.
TAACAATCCAACAATACGTCCAGCAAGAAACAATATAACATGCATGTGGCGACTAAATATAAGCAATGTACCTTCAACGGGTTGCCTAGTTGCCCCGCTATCTGGTTGTGCTAACGCATGCGCTCTATCTCTGGCCTGGTCTGACCCTCGCCGTGGCGATGGTGGTGTCCGACAATCAGCCATTAAGTGTCCCCTCTGCCCACACTGGTGGCATCTTCGGCTCTCCAGTCTACCCATCTGTCCGTCTCCAAATCTCGGACCCTGACCCCGGTCTACCTGACCCCTGTCATGTCCCATTTGATCTCGACCCTGATGGTACTCTTGTGGCTGTGCCCTTTGTCGATCCACTGGTGTTGAGGTGATAGCAAGAACTGGTCGTGGCTCCTCATATCGGAACTGACTGCCATGAAAATCGTCCCGACGGCCCCTCTTCCGTCTATCATCTCTCCAGTCTCTATCCGGATGATCCATCGGTCTCTTTTGTCTCTGACTAGACTGAGAACTCTGCCCTGACTGTACCTCCCTACCAGTCACACGTCGGCTAGCTCTTTGCAGTAAGTATGTCTCATGAGCCAGTGCCCTGTCAAAGATCTCCTGCAGTGTCATGGCTCCAGTCGAGACAACTGCTGACGCGATCCTATCATCAACCCCTCTTGTGAAGTAATAAATCTCTAAGCACTCTATCCCGGCGACATCTAGAGAGAACTGAAGCAGATGTCGGAACCTCTCCATATATTGCATTAAGGTCAGACTACCTTGTCTCAAGGATAGGAACTCTTCCCTCAGCCTCAACCTAACCTCCATAGGTATGTACCGATCGTAGAACAGCCTCCTCAACTCGGCCGTGTCGTCGGTTCGGATGAGAGTTTTCGAAATAGTCGTCACAATCTCTTAAGACCTTGTCTCCCCTTGCCCTTACTTGTACTAGGATGCCCGTCGCACTCTCGTCTCGAGATTCGCATCATCACGAAGAAATTGGATGACGAGTCCAATCGACGGTAAAATCCCAAGAAACTCTCCAGAGCATTCATAGAAATAAATGGAATTCAATAAATACGATTAATTAAACGTGAAATAAATGGAATGTAAACGTGCGAATGTAAACAGCAACTGTAAGTAGGGCATCGGATGCGTAAATAACAATAAAGTGCAACTGTGTGTGTTTGTTCCAGTCAGACTAAACCATACTTCGGGATTTCCTTCCAGGATCCCACTAGTGGACGCACCCAACTAGCTATCACCTGATCCCTCTCGGTGGTCGGCGTAGACCTACGACGCACCGACACATGTAGCAGTTCCCTCGGGTCGTTATCCACCGAGCACTCCTGATACACATGCTATGGTCTAGAATGCATAGACACACAACGGAAAATCCGGTGGGAGTAACGAACCAATCGTGCAAACAACGACAAGATATAGATATAGGAAAAATCACAAGGAATAACGGAAAGGAATGGAAATACGAAAGCAAAATAAATACTCAAGAGTTTTTCCTTTGGGTTTTAAAAACCTCACAACACACTCTCCTACCCCGTAATCAATCCCCGAGTCCAAGTCCATTGGGTTTTTGGTCGCCAATTGATCACCCGTGTCAACCTATGTCCATTTATCAATAATGTAATTTAAAATGACAATTTTTCGAGGCAAAACCCCGCAAAAAGTCGCATCCGAAATATCCAAATATTTTATTTTTCATAGAAATTCATAAATTTCTATTTCTTTTATGGAAATATATTTTTTTCATAATTTTTCTATTTTTTTCAGAATTTTCCAAAAATTTTCCAACTTCTCTTCCATTTTTTTTTTTTTTTCTTTTTCTTTTTTTTTTATTTATTGTTTGGGTCGGGTCGGACTCGACTGGCCCGCCCGGCCGGGTTTGGTTTGGGTCGGGTCGACCCAAACGGTCGAACTCCCTACCCGGCCCTGGACGAGAATGGTCCAGGCTCGACCCATGGGTCGAGCCCGGCCCATTCTCGGGGCCCGCCCATGAGGGGATGCACAAGCCCGCACGCTCGCGCGCGTGTGCATCTTCATCCTCGATCGAACCGTTTTCACTGGTTCGATCGGATTTTTTTTTTTCGAGATTTGGGGTTTGGGGTTGCTCTCCACCCCAACCCCGTGGACTCGAGACGAATACGATTCAGCTCACAATCTCGCACGTATTTTGATGCAACATACACACATGCGATGTTTTTCAATAAATTTCACCGCAAATAAGCATCCAACACACAAATACCTAGCATACCTAAGTCCCCGTGCGTCCTAGCTTATCGCGATGTCCCCGTGGATCCGAGCTGACGTCCACGTATGCCAAGTGAAGAGAAATTTATAAAATGGGTCGTTACATTACCAACCTCTCTGCGTACTGATAAATGGATATATTAAAGTCCTATTCTTGCTTGCTCGCTTTGACTTCTTCTTGAAATCAAGGGTGGACGCATCTTCTTATAATGGTTGAATATCTCCGTAGATACATATGTAGGTCTTTTATCTTTCGAGCACATCTTTCTAATGAAATCGACGTACCGAGTAACAATCTGCATATCGTACGCCTCTATAATAACTGTGTCATCCGATGGCTCCCAGTCGAATGAAAGCTATACGCAAAAAATAATAAAATTTAAATATAACTATAAAGACTTTTCAGTTTTTGTCTCTAAATCCTAAGTAAATGAAACAACCTTAACTTAAACAAATTTACTTTCCATTGATTCCAATAAATATCTTGCATGTGCTGCGGAACAAACTCCTAAGAATAATCGTCCTTGTGCAATGAGTGTTTATATGCCCTAGTCATCTCATGGGCGGCTCTGTCAGACGAGTGCAATTTATGTCCACTAAATTGAAAACAAGGTGTTAAACAAAGTTTATAAAAAAAGTGAACGTAAATATTTGTACTTAAAGTACGTATACTTACTATTTGTCATCTTTCACGAACAAAAATAGTTGCCTCGATGGTTGACTAGTAGTATTGCTTCGTCGTCCAGTAGGGCAGTACATATGGATGGGTCGCTCGAACATTCATACCGAAGAACTCAAAGACTGCTCTACCTGATGAATCATAGAGGGCGAGGCATGCAAATCAGAATGGCCTAATGGTGGGGTTGTACTGTGATCATGCGCACGATCATGATGATGTAAGGGAGATGTTGATCCCCTTGATGAAAAAGTAGGTCCGACACCTAACCTAAATGTACCGCAGCCATCAATGGGTGGAGTGGGTAGCGAGGAAAGTATAGTAGAGTATATTTGCATAGATGTGGGATCATCACCAAAAATAAATGACAAAGACATGTAAGATGTAAAGGGATGTGATGGAGTAGCATCATCATGAGAGCGTCGGTGTGAATGACCTAATCGTCAATCTCTGGTAGCGCTGGATCGTCCACTAGATCGACCACCAGATCGTCCATCGGATCCCTCACCGGATGATGGATCGTATCCTTTGTCTAATGACATAACTTTATAAAAAAATTAAGACTAAGTTAGAAAAAAGATACGTAACAAGTAAAAAATAATAATTGCATCATTTACCAAATAAACAAGGAAATATCATGGTTCGTCGTCACTGTCCTCATCATTCGATGAAAACTCAGAGTTATTTCTTCGTCGACGTCTGACATGTGTGCGCCACTAGGATCAACCAGCGAAATTGGAACATTGTTGCTAATATCGACCTCAGTATATGCTCAAATAGATACTCCTAAAAAATGTCTTGTTCTGTAGGCGCACTATGTTAAGCGTTTTCGACTAAGTTTGTTCATCGATGAATTTTGGTTGAAGCCTGCTCGTAGCTTGCCAATTGTTTTAGGCATTTCTTACACTTGAGTATGAAAGAAAGTACACCTGACTAGCTTGTATGGCTAGTATGAAATGCCTATAATTGTTCAATCGCAGATTTCGTTGTACATCGACGATTTTTAAGAATCGTGAACTCTTGTCTCGACATTGATCGTGGGATCGAACCATTGACACTTCGAACAACATAGTACGCAGGAATCCACCATATTCGATTTGTATCACTTCTTCTAATTGCCTGTAAAAGTCATTGTCACATTGTGCTTAATTTGTGGTCCTAACGCATACCCCGCTATTAAGCATATCTTTGTTTGAGCCATGCAACACGGTCTGAAATTTGTAGCCATTAACATCATACGTGTGATATATGATGTAAAGTCGACTAGGGCCGTATGACAACATTTGAAGAGTTGTATCTTGAATGCATGATGGAGCCTACCGCCAAAAATATGTTTCATTCATAAACTTCAATTTCAAATAAATAACAAAAATAAAGAATTATTTTAATATGCATGTAGGAATGACTTACGAATTGTTGAAGCTAACTTGAGAAATGTTTCTCAAGATGTTTATCGATTGCACTTTGTGTAATATTCATGTGCTTGGAACACAACTTCGATATGTACATCCTAACATGAGAATGAAAGAAAGTAAGGATTACGATTGAATAAATTAAAGATACTAAATAATTAACATTAAAGCATACCTAATTAATGGAGCGACCTCATGAGAGTTTAACAACACATATGAGTGTGCGACATTACACTCGTCATATGTGAGATAACGTTTCTTTGTTTTCCCATAGGCCCAACCTAGGTGGGTGAATATTGAGAAGTTGCTATTAAAATTTTGAGTTGGTCCAACTTCACCATAGTAATTGCAGGGTAGGCGGTTGTGCAAGGTGGAGACGTGTTTTCAAAATAATATGAACAAAATGGCATTGCTTTTTCCTCTAAGTAAGCATTGCATATTGAGCCTTTAGCCCTTTCCTTATTCCTAACATATTTTTTAAATGTTTCAAGTACCTACATTTGTAGAAGTAAGTTAGTGAAAATGTATATGTTAATTAATCAACTTAATTGTGTACGAGTATAATTGATTACCTCTTGAAATGGTACATCTACCGAAATTGTACTGGGCCAACAAATATAGCCTCGTACGCCAAATGGATAGGGAGATGTTCCATTGAGTCAAAAAAACTTGGCGGAAAGATCTTTTCCAATTTACACAATATTTTATGAATGTTTTCATGCAGAAGCCGAATATTGTCAACATTTAAATTTCTAGTAGATGAATCTTTAAAGAAAATGCTTAACTTGTTAATTGCGATCTACATGTCCTCATCTAAGAGATCACGAAAAGCAATCGACATCAATCGTTACATGAAAACATGACAATCGTGGTTTTTCATCTCAAACATCTTCAACTTCTTAGAATCTACGCAGCTACCGATGTCAGACGCATAACCATCAGGGAAGTTTAATTCTTTAATCCACTTACACAACGCTTGTTTTCTCCATTTGTCAAGCGCATATCGTGCCTTCGGATATTTCTTAGAAATTTGATCATAATGAAGCTATTGACGATTACAAATCTCTTTTAATTCTTCCATAAACTTTGCGTTATCTTTCGTTTTCCCGGCACATCATGATTGTGTTGAAAATATTCTCAAAAATATTTTTATCAATATGCGTTACGTCTAGGTTGTGCCCGACAAGGTTTGTCTTCCAGTAAGGAAAATCCCATAGTATGTTTCGTTTTCTCTACCCACTAGTCTTCGAGACTTCGTTGTTTATAGCATCTGATCCAAATTCGGTGACTTTCATTAGCCCTAAAGCTTTAATTTCACGCAATACATTTTCACTTGATTTATTAGCAAGTGGCTTGTCGAATATGATTCTACCTCTGCGGAAACTAGACTTGTCTTTCTGCTCATTCAAATATTGTGACAAGAAATGTCAATAACAATCAAAACAACTCGTTTTCCCTCCGAAACTCAACTGCAAAGCGTCGGTATCTTCCATGCAATAAGGACAAGAAGTCCTCAATGCGTGTTTCATTCCGACAGCATGTTGTAAGCTAGAAATTCACTGATAGTCCACATAATTGAAGCGCACATTTGAAAGTTTGTCTTAGTCGATACGTCGTAGGTAGGCACTCTGTCATACCACAACTCCTGCAATTCTTTCACCAATGATTGGAGAAACACATCAATTTTTCGCGACTGATTAGTTGGTCTAGGTACAATCATTATTAAGAACATCACTTATTTCTTCATACAAATCGAGGGAGGCAAGTGGTACAATGTTAGAATCACCGACCACTAAGATTACGATTTGTCGGTCATTTCGAAAGGTTGAAACCCATCAATGCGTAAGCCAAGTCGAACATTACGAACCTCGGAGCCGAACGTAAGGTTCACTTCATTGAAGTGGTTCCATGCCATGGAATCGGAGCAATGCTGCATATTGCCCTCATCTCTTCGTTGTTTTGCCTGTCACCGCATGTGTTTCGCAATAGCTTTCGACGCGTACAAACATTGGAGACGAGACGCCAAAGGGAAATAAAACATTGTCTTATGCGGATGTTTGTTAGAGTTATACCTAAATTCTCCATAAAATTGCAAGATGTAAGCTCGGAGTCGAGCCCCCAATAAAGCATGCATAAGTTGGGACAACAGTCAATTCACTCATATGAAAAACCCAACCAATGCATCAAACTCTTACATTTGTAAAAGCTATCTATCAAACAGTTGTCTTTAGGCAACATGTCTTTATATACTTGCAAAAATCGAATGGTTGCTCGAAATATGATGATTCGACTTTATCGTCAATAAACGTGTCATTACTAAGAGTTTAGTCATCTTCTAGCAACCCGGCCAAAGCAGTTGATTTGTCGTGTCAATCATTTTGAAGAAATACTTCGCTTTAGGGTTCGGCTCCTCTTCACAGTTCAAATCAAAACTGAGGCCCATAATGTCGTGTATTATATGATGATATGATGGCGGATATTCATCCATTGGATCATCACCTCCATCATCCTTATCGCTTACTATTTCTTTCTCCCATGCGTGGTCCAACAATAGTAATTGGGAACAAATCCACCCCTCACTAAATATACAGCTCTACTGTGTCTACATCGTAGTATTTCTCGTTGCAACATTTTCGACGAGGATATCGAATTTTTGCTTTGTTTATGTAAGTGGTGCAATATTGCATGGCAAATTTTATAAACTCCATCACGTCAGCCACAAACTCTAATCAAGTGTAATCGCCTTCATTATGGTTGTACATCCAATCTCGAGACACATACATTTCGAAAGACCTAAATAACCCTAATTGAATACACATACACATCAATCACTATATAAATTTTAGTCGAATGTTAATGTAATTAATCGAATTGGTTGCATTTGGTCATATTTTGCGTAATATATTTTATACATTTTAGTCGGTTGTTAACCGTAATTAGTCGAATTGGTTGCAATATATGCACATACTTTGCGTAATATGTACTATTGTACCAACATTATTATAAATTATTATAATTTAATTTTGCCTCATTTTTAATTTTTCCTTCGTTATTTTAAATTTTACTTCAATATTTGTAGTTTATAATTTTATTTTGTCTCATTTATATATATATATATATATATATATATATATCTCGTATGTAAGTGTTGTTATATAAGTATTATTTGGTTCAACCAATTAAAATTTTCTTATTATAGTTAAATTACTTTTAACTACTCTATATTTATTTATAGTATAATATATTATACTATTCTATTTTTTTCCTAATCGAAATTTAATTTTTTAAATGAATTTGTATCATTTTATTAAATTTTATCAGTACAATGTATCGTATAAATATTTCATTTAACTGTAAACTTTATACTTATTTTTATTTCAACTTCACATAATTTATATATATATATATATATATATATATATATATATATATATATATATATATATATATATATATCTTATATATATATATATATATATATATATATATCATATGTAAGCGTTGTTATATAAATATTATTTTTTTCAACCAATTAAATTTTTTTATTATAGTTAAATTCTTTTAACTATTCTATATGTATATATAGTATAATATATTAGACTCTTTTGATGGTTTTGCAAACCATTCAAATCCCTTTTAATTAACTTTAATTAAATTTCATTAACTTTGCCCTAATAGAAATTTAATTTGTCCAATCAATTTGTATCATTTCATTAACTTTATACTTAAATTTATTTCAATTTAACATAATTTCCTTATTATAGTTAAATATATTTTGATTTGATTTTTCTTAATTAGTGTAAAAAACAATTAAATAATAGTTTAATGGAAATATTTGAAATTCAACTAATTTAATTCAAACACATTACAAAAGAAGTACATATATCAATACTAAAAAAATCATGCAATAAACATAAAAAAAACCTCAAAAAAATAATTAAATTCAAATCACAAACATGCATTTTTTTGTCACAAAAATAAAGAAATAATAAATATCAACATAAAAATTTATTCCAACATTTTAATCAATTTAACAAATTTTATTCACCTAAAAATACATGAAATACTAATTTTAATTCCAAAATTTTTATTCCAACATAAAATACAAAAATACAAGTTTTTAATCAAACCATTACATTTTTTAATTTAACATGCATATATATATATATATATAATATATTCCAAATATATATAATATAATATACAAACATAATTTATTCCAAAAATTCAAATTTTCACATAAAATACAAATTTTCACAAAAAATGATAAATCAACTTAAATAACAAAAAATATACATAAATCAATTAAAAAATAGAATATATAAAATAAAAAATATATCTTACACGAGGCGGAGCGGCTCTGACGAGCCGGAGCAGGAGGCAGGGTGGCTAGGTGAGGCGGAGGGGCAAGCCAATAAGGAGCACGAGGCGGGGGCGCCAAGGTGGAGGGGCCGAACTAGAGAGGACGAGACGTACGGGGACGGGGATGGTGATGGGGATGGGGATGGGGATGGGGACGGGGACGGGAGATAGAGTGAGGGAGAGAGGGAAAACCAGCAGAGAATGAGAGGAAGAGAGATCATTTTTGGGGTTTAGATCCCAAATTAGCAACAAGCCTTCTACTCCACGGCCACGTGGCGTACTCTCTCGCCACGTGGCCGAGGAGAATTGGACTTGGGAGGGAGTTTTCTCGCCCAAAAAATAGCGAGCCGTCGCTACCCCCGTCGTTGTTTGCGTCAAGGGGTCGCCCGTCGCGTCTACCATTTTTTGTAGTGTTTCCATATTTATTAATTATTGATTTAAGAAATAATTAAAAGTTAGGGATAAAATTATATATTAGAAGAATCCATATTAATATTTGATAATTAATAAATAGGGAGTCTTGAGAGTGCCACGTGGTGATAGAATTTTATGTAACCCACATCATTTTAAATTCGTAAATTAAATTTCCATTTTGTTAATTACCGATTTAAGAAAGAATTAAATAAAATTAGAGATTTGAAAAATTCATACTAATAAATAGGGAGTCTTGGGAGTGCCACGTTGCGATAGAATTTTATGTAACCTACATCATTTTAAATTCGTAAATTAAATTTCTACATTTGGTAATTATTGATTTAAGAAAGAATTAAAAGTTAGAGATAAAATTAGAGATTTGAAAATCCATACTAATAAATAGGGAGTCTTGGGAGTGCCATGTGGCGATAAGAATTTTATGTAATTTACATCATTTTAAATTCGTAAATTAAATTTCTACGTTTGTTAATTATTGATTTAAGAAAGAATTAAAAGTTAGAGATAAAATTAGAGATTTGAGAATTCATATTAATAAATAGGGAGTCTTGGAAGTGCGACGTGGCGCTGCGAGGAAGCTCAAAATTGTCACATGAGATGCAGGATATATATATATATATAGTTGAAGGATACATTGATCCTAAATTAGACAATCTGAAGTGTGTTTGAGAACTCGATTAGATGCATTAATTTTTCAAGTATTGCAGAGGTAATTTTCAACTCAAAAATGATACCCATGTACAAATGCAGGGGAATTCTTGATTTTGAATAATATAGGCCACATGGTTCACTTATATAAGGGGGGTGGATGTTTAGTTATTGTGATTCTATTCACCTGATTTGGCATGGGATTCATGGACTTGCAAAGTCATTGTTGGGGGGTTTTGGGTACTTGTTTTTTTAAGGGAAGCTTTTAATAATTGTTTTCTTGTATTCTGTATGATCATCATCAAGTAGTAACTTGCTGCTTGATAATGCCAGCAGAGCTGGAATGGTTTTGTTGGATGAGTAGTCAGTGCATCTAAGCCTTTGTACATATCATCTTTTTCCATGGTCTCTCAATCCTTTGCCTTTCGATTGTCGTGTCAAGGTGTTTATGAGAATTTCAGCAGATGCAGGATACAGGAAATTCGGAATGGTTGTGCTTGTTTTTTTTTTTTTTTTTCATAAAATGATTTTATTTATACTCAAAAATACTCAAGGGTACGTACAGATATTCATCTCCGTAATAAATGCATCAACAATAACTTTACAATCAGAAATATGGAAATTGTCTCCTCTTGATTTAGACAAAGCTCCGAACAGAAATTCAAAGCACCCAAGATGGCCCACGCTTCAGCTATTTTCATAGAAGGAGAAGGTCCCAAAGATATAGATCTGGCTCTAATGATATCCCCGTCAAGTAGTAAAATCCATCCAAAAGAACATTCAATGCCGTTTGGATCTCTAACAGCATCCACAAAGATTTTATAATGAGAAGAAATACTGCTAATGGAATCAGTTGATGAAACCCTCCTCCCGCTCCCAGTACTATCAATCTGTGCTTTACTTGGCAAGAAAGTGTTGAAATCTTGACATTGAATTGAAGTGAGTGATATGACTTCAGATGGAGAGATGAACTTATTGTTGGAACAAAAGGCTTCGGACAGAGAAATTAAGATGAGAATGGAGGAAATCAAACAAAGACTTGAAGCGCGTAATCGTTCTCTTTTAGACAAGATTTCTCCCAACCAGTCGAAACCGCGTATACACAATAGGATTAATTGAAACTTGCCTTTAGGATATAATCAAGTCTCTAATGGTTGTTGGATGATGTGTGTGTAACACAACTCCAACCAAGAACACTCTTTGAAGAACTTAAGATAGAATGATGTTATGGATTCAAGAACACACACTTTAACTCAAAAAACTTATGTTTCAATGTGTCTCAATCTTTCAATGTATCTCAATGTGTATAATACATACTAGATCCCTCTAATTTATAGAAAACTAAGGGATATAGTGTCTATCCACCAAGAGGTGAGTTTTTGGTGCGAAGAAACGGACAAAAAATACTCAAAAAACTCGCACTTTTTTGTTTTCTGTTGCCGGCACGCCAGAAACAGCAAACATTGGCGCCCACTCAGCATCAGAACCATCAAGCTTCTTTTTTTAAATCCAGCAATTTCCCCCATTTTCAAATTATATGGACATATAAATTGAAAATTATACTTATGAAAAACACGACCAAAAAACATATATAGCATCATTCTTAAATCGATACATAAATGAGAAATGTCTTTTGGACTTGAACTTCTCACTTAGTTTAAACACTTCAAAGTTTCATCAGGTACTATGGTGAGCGTATCTTGAACCAAGAACCCTTGTGACAAAAATAAAAATGTCATACATACCAATTTTATGTAAGTAAGAGTGTTTTGTTGATTGCACATTATGGCCTTGTGCAAATCATGTCTTTCTTGAGTGCTCTAGAGTTGGTTAGACTCATAAGAAGCGACCACACTTCTACATCCATATAGGTAAGTCTACTTAAATGAATTTACGAGTCACTTTATTCGACTTATTAAAACCCAAACCTCCGTCATGCAGAACCAACACTAGAACTAGGAAGGGACCATTTATAATATAAATGTCACGACCCAAATCTCTAACGTCCATTTTAATTCTTTAATCAGGATCACCGACCCTTGATGTGGGACCTAGACCGTGATACGTGCACCGACCAAGGCACGTGGCCGAGGTATATTGTATTTTTGTATTGATGTATGCATAGTGTTATGTATTGTGTAGACTTACTAAGTTGGTTTGTACACTTGTAGGCATCTAGACGAGAGTGGGAACTGGGTAGTTAGCATTTTGGTAAGTCTTATTTAATGCTAATATGAAATAAGGAATTACTTATAAGGATCTGGTTGTGTTAGTTAATGTAAATCAAATTAAAGGCCTATAATTGAGTAAATTAAATGGAAAGCATAGATTGGTCTAGAGATACACATTGGCACATCTAGGAACTAGGTGAGTAATGAAATGGTGTCACTTGAGGTTGAGTTAGTGGGATTTAGTGGGATATATGGAAAGGTGGACCATTAGATATTCCTTGGGATACATAAATCCATGGAGATCAAGGGCTAGGAAGGAACATCATCACTTTAATATATAACATTAGTGATCAAACAACATGCAAAGCAAATCACTCATTTATTTTTGCTGGAGAAGAAGAAGGAATTGCTAGAGAGGGTGAATCATCAAGGTGTTGAAGGAGTCTATGGGAGTTGGTGAGAAATTCTCAAGGTAGGGTGCTACATCAACTAGGTACACATCTTTTTAGTTGAAATTAGAACAAGTTCAGGTTTTAGACTAATTTCAGATGGTAGATGATTGAGTATTTGCAATTAATTTATATATTTGGATTCTTCATTTCAAGCTGATAATCCAACTATATTGAAGTTCTTAATTTGGTTTTGAAATCATAAAGATATAAATTTTTGAACTTGCAACACCAAAACTAGAATTATGCATGTTGTATTAGGAGTCAACATGGGTAATTTAGTTATAATATGCCCATTTTATATCCAAATTGATCCAAACCAGTGGAATTTGAAAGCTTATTTAAAAGGTAATAACTTCGCTTAACTGAAGGTATTTTGATTCAAATTTTTTTATGTCCAAACATGCTCCACAAATAGGAGCTGGAATTTAAATGAAAAGTTATAAAACTAAATTTATTAAGGACATAACTCCCTAACTACTTATCCAAATAAGTTGATCTTTTAGTATGTTGTATTTGGGTATATTTTCTGCCTTATGACCAAAAATCAAGTTTTTAGGAACTATAAATTTAGAGAAATGGATTTTCTAAATCCGTGGTCGGATTAAATTCCAATTAGACTTATGTTTAGTAAAATTATGATATCATTTTTTCATTTTAAATCAGATTTTTGCAAACTAAACCTTTTCGAAAAGCTAAAGAGAGAAACAAAATAATTGTACTGATGGAAGATTTCAATATTTGGACCATTTTATGCCTAAAAGTGCGTTAAAATGTAGGACTGAAATTGAAACTTAATTTAGTTTTTAGGGGCTGATTTAGGAAGATTGATTTAAAATCTATTGAACCAATTTGAATACACAATAAACTCACTAAATCGAGCTTAAACCCACTATATTTGAAATAATGAGACACCTAACTCATAAACCTTGGAAAAGGGTATGGGAGAGCGAATATAAGATTTGGAGTATCGGGAGGCCAGTAAAGCTAGGACTTTATTTTGTTATTATGAGTATACCTAATTGCAACTTTACTTGACATTTCATTTCTATTAATTGTTGTCCTTGCATAGTCCTTTTGAATATTTTGTCTTTATATTCTTATATCATGTGTTCTTTGTGTTTATGCTCGTTTGATGAGTCTAGTTTGCATGATATCCCTTCATTTGATTTGATTCATCGATTCTATCTCATGATATATCTATTCTTGTTGTTTTAAATGTGAATTGAATGATAAATAGCATGTTATTAAGCTAGTGAATATCTTATAAATGTTTAAAAGGACTTGTATTACTTATTTGTTTAGGTGTGTAGATGTGCCTATGCCTTAACAATCCATACTTAGTATTTCTTGAAATTTAAAAAGTAGTTTTCGCATTTAGGTCCGTACTCAATCGAGGTGTGCGCGACTCACGAGGTTAGAGTCCTTGGAGATGTCGGCACATGTTACTTGACACTATATGACACTCGGGGTTAGAGTTCTTGAGGTGTTCTACACACCGGGGTTAGAGTCCCTGGTAACACTTGGGTTAGAGTCCCTTGTGCTATATAATTATTGAGTTGGAGTGACATGTTTCATTGTCGATCGGATTTAAATCACCACTACTTAGCATAGTGTCAGTATCACTTGTTTAACTATGGTATTTACTCGCATATGGTTTATTTTCTAATTTTCCCATTTATATGCTTTTAAATACCATTTGAATATTTGGAAATGCAAATTAAACTTGTCACCACGGATTACTGTTTTATTCTTGTACTCATCGTCCTTTTTATGAGGGTGGGTGCAGAGCTGTCTACCAACTGGCCGGGCAAGGAGAAGATCAACGACTATCCCTGAGCCCGCGACATGTCACTGCATCGATTATAGGTATTCTTTTATATTTTGATTGTTTATGTTATATATGTCTTTCAGATACTATTTGGGGTTGTATATTGGGTTGAAGCGTTAGTTCCCCGACTTGACGTAGACTATTTTACTGTTTCACTACATTTTAAGGAATTTATATATGTGATGTCATTTTCTGATTTACCACATTTAGAATTTTATAAATGGCTTCCGCATAAGTTATTAATTGCTTCCACATAATCGATAAGACATTCGTTAAATAATTAATTTAATAAGAAGTTTTAATTAACTCTAGGTTTTATAACTAGTATGACTAGTGTATTACCTATCCTGAATATGAGAAAATAGGTGTTTAGGTTGTAAAGGCTGACTAATACGTAGTTGAGTCCTGCGTGGATAAGATTAGGTCTTAATTATCGAATTAGGCCGGGTGATGCCCTAGATTAGGAAGGGGTCGTCACAATAAATTTTTTAGTGTTTCGTAATCTTCATTTGACTTGTTAGTACCACATTGAACTTATTATGTATTTTCAAGAATTAAGTTGGGTTCTCATCAAGTGACGATCGAATGAAGCAAACCTAAGTCTCATTCTTTTGATGTATGAGATATCATATTCCTAACAAGACCATTTGTTAATGGATCCGCTAAATTCTTGTTAGATTCAACATAATCAACTGTAACAACCTCATTTTTTAGCAACTATCTCAAAAGATTATGTCGTAGACTTAGGTGTCTATACTTTCCATTATAAGTCTTGCTTGCGACCTTATAAATAGTTGCCTTGTTATCATTATTAATTAATATAGCCGGACATGGCTTGCTCCATAATGATATCTCCATTAACAAGTTCCTAAGCCATTTTGTTTCCTTGCTTGCATCTGGCTGGGCAATTATTTCTTATGTCATTGTCGAATAAAAAATACATGTTTATTTCTTTGAGCTCCAAGAAACAACCGCTTCTCCTAGCGTAAATATCCATCTACTAGTTGATTTGGAATTTGACTCTACATTATTCCAACTAGCATCACTGTAACCTTCTAAGACTAGAGGATATCCATTAAAATGTAGACCATAATTCAAAGTCCCCTTCAGGTATATAAAGATCCTGGAGGATATCCATTAAAATGTAGTCCATAATTCAAAGTACCCTTCTAGTTTTAAATGTATATAAAGATCCCGTTAACCGCATCCGGAATTAAATTCCGTCTCTAAAAAAAATGGCGCCAACATTCCCACCAAAACTTTATTTTTTTTCAACTGTTCATTATGTGCATGCTTGATCTTTGTTTAGATTACTACCGTCGCCTTCTCTCTGCTATCTTTCTCACCGTCACCGCACTCTCTCTCTCTGCCGCTCTCTGCTCTCTCTCTCTCTCTCTCGCACCTCTCTACTCTCACTCTCACCAATAGCCATGTTGTTCGTCTAAACGCGACATGAGGCGTGGAGTCTAAAATCGAGTTCGTGATCGCATACAAACCGACGTAAGCTATATCGATTTTAGATTTTTTTTTTATTGTTTGGTTTCTCTTGTGTTTTCGGTAATGGGGTTTTGGTAGAGTTTTGTTTGGTCTTAAAAGCTTCGATCTTTCGTGTTTGGTTTTGTGTTTTTCAGTTTTTGTTTCAATTTGTTCATAGCATATATGAGACATCTTATCACACAAGATTACAACACGGTTTACAATAATACAATAGCAAACTTCAGCGAGATAGCGATTCATACAAGCAAGCCTTGAACATCTTGAACAAGAAAAGTCGTAATGATAGAGACTCGCAATGTTGCAGTGGAAAATATGGCATGTTGCGGGATGAATTATCTTCATTCCAAGTAAGTATGGTAGTCTAGTTATGATAAACACCGACCGATGTTCTTTACTAGTTTTAAATGAGGCTCGATAGGAGTACAAACTGACTTTTGATCAAAATGACCAAATTTCTTCAAAATCTTTTCAATATAATGAGATTGAGATAATGTAAGACCATTATCTTGTCGTAAGATTTTAATTCCCAAAATTACGTCACCTTCTCCTAAGTCCTTTATGTCAAAACTAGTAAACTAAGGCTAGCGAAGTCTCAAATATTAACATGTCATCCACATATAAACATATGATGAGACCAAAATCATTGTCAAACTTGCTATAAATACATTTATCAGCATCATTGACTTTGAATTCAAATGATTGCACAACCGTGTCAAACTTATCATGTCATTGCATAGGAGCTTGCTTCAAGTCATAGAGATTTTACCAATTTGCAAACTTTCTTCTCTTGACCTGGCATAACAAAGCCTTTCAATTGTTCCTTATATATTTCTTCCTCTAAATCACCATTTAGGAAAGCCATTTTTACATCCATTTGATGGATAACTAAATGATGAATAAAGCAAGAGATATCAACACTTGAATGGATGCTATTCTCAATCGGTGCATATGTATCAAAATAATCAATGTCATGTTTTTGTCTATAACCCTTAGCTACTAGATGAGCTTTGAACTTTTCCATTGTTCCGTCGGCATTTCATTTTCTTTTGAATACTCACTTGCACTTAATTGCCTTTTATCCTGGTGGAAGATCATAAAGTACCCAAGTTTGATTCGATAAAATTGAACTCATCTCATCATTGATCACTTCTTTCCAAAATGAAACATCCCTTGATGAAACTGCTTATTGAAACTAAATAGGATCATCATCAAAATTAAGGACAAATTTTGTTTGTTCCTTAATATCACATATATTTCCTTCGACCAAGTAGGTTATAAAATTCGGGCCAAAAGATTTATCAATTTTTTTGCCTTTTACTTCTCCTTACTTCAACGTTCTCACCATCGTTAGTAGGAGGATTCTCTTGTTCATTAGAAGAATTTGATGGCAAAACTTCTAGGTTCCCACGACTTTGTTCCTTATATAAGTTTTGAGGCAACTCCTCTAGATCCCCAACATTTGGTTGCAAAAGCATGACATTTATAGATTCAATTATATCATTACTTTCCAAAATCAAGAATCTATATGTCACACTATGTTTGAATAACCTATAAAAACACATTTATGAGTTCTATTTCCCAATTTAGGTCTCTTTAGATCCAATTTTCTTACATAAGTTAAACAACCTCAAACTTTAAGTCTCTTAAAATTTGGTTGTCGCTTGAACCATAACTCATATGGGGTGACATTGGTGTTCTTTAATAGAACCTTATTCAGGATAAAGCAAGTCGAAAGAAAGGCTTCCCCCTATAAGTTCAAAGGAAAGTTAGAGCTTAGTAGCATGGAATTAACCATCTCTACTAATGTTCTATTCTTCCTTTCTGGTACACCATTTTGTTGTGGTGTATAAAGTGTCGTTACTAAATGTATAATTCCATTAGTCTTACAAAGTTTTGTGAACTCCTTGGAATAATACCACCACCTCTATCGGATCTTATAGCATTAATTTTCTTGTTATATTGATTTTCAACTTCCGATTTGAAAACAAGAAAATTTTCATAAAACTCATCTTTACTTTTCAAAAGATAAACATAGGAATATTTTGAAAAATCGTCAATAAAAGTGAGAAAATATTCGTTTACTCCTAATGTAACATGACTTTTCAAATCACATATATCACTATGTATCAAATCAAAAATTTGAGAAGATCTTTGAACCGATTTGTGTGATTGTCTTGTGATTTTTATTTGTGCACATATCTCACACTTTGTATCATGATCAATTTTAAAATCAGTAATTAGGACTAAGTTATGCATATTTCTAATGCAACGAAAATTAACATGGCCTAATCTACCATGCCATAATGAACATGAATCAACAAGTGAAGAACATGAAAAAAAATATACAAAGAATAATTCATTATTATTTCATTCAACTTAAGCATACCATTATATGAGTACCCTTTGCCAATAGGAACACCTCCCTTGGACAAGATAAACCTATCCGACTCATAGATAAGACGGAAACCTCTCTTATTAAGGAGGTCACCGGATACATGATTCTTAAACATTTCGAGTACATAATAAATATTAATTAAATGTAAAACTTTTCCGAAGTAAGCTTGATATCCATTGTTCCTTTGCCAACTACCTTGGTGCGATTATTGTTCGCCATGCGCACTTCTTCACTAGTGGCAAGATCTTCGTAAGTCTTGAAAAGACTACAATCCTTGCAAATTTGTATGGTTGCGTCGGTATCCAGCCACCATCCCACTTCATTTGCAATCGAATTGGCTTGGGAAACCGTTGCTATGAGTTCCATGTCCATGTGATCCACATCGTGACTTGCTTTGACCATTTCCTTCTTCAAGAATTTCTTTTTGGATCGACACTCTCATGCATAGTGTCCCGATTTGTCACAATAGTAACACTTCCTTTTCTTATTTTCTTGTTTGAAGTGCTTTCATTGGCAAGTCCCTTGAAATTTGAATCATTCTTAGCTTTAAATTTCTTGGAATGGTGAGATTCCACTAAATTCGCCCTTGAACCGGATTCAAAAGTCAAGTCATCTCCAACCCTCTCTCTCTTTCGAGAGTCTTCCTCAATTCAAAAATGGCGTAAGAGGGATTCAAGAGTATAACTCTTCTCCTCATGAATGAGTTTCTTCTTGTAATTATTCCAATTTTTAAGCAACTTGAAAATAATTACACCCACTTGGGATTCTTCAAGAGAGATTCCAGTCATTTTAAGATCACCAACGATCTTTTGCAAGTCATGAACTTGAGTAAGTAGAGACTTGTCATTGGTCATCTTAAAATCCAAATAATTTGAAATTAAAACTTACGATTGCTAGACTCCTCAATTCGATATTTGGTGTCCAACGCAGTCCACAACTCCTTCATCGACTCAATGGTTTGATACGCCGCATATGGCATTGTCGGATAGTGCATTAAGGATGTAGCCCCAGCAAAGATAGTCATCCACCTTTCTTGTGACATGTCGATCCACCACTTCGTTTGAGTCTTCCGAAGTTGGTTCGGGGAGGGTATCAAGCACATCATCAAGGATGTACGCCAACTTGAGAGATGTGAGAAAAAACATCACTTTCTCTTACCATCGGGTTAAGTTGTTGCCATCGAACCTTTCAAGGCAGGTCAAATCATGGTTCATGATTTGTATGGAGTGAGGAACGAACCCGCCATTCCAATTGAGTTTTGAAGACAATGAAGAACCACCATTCCCATTGGATTGAGGAATTTCGTTCGAAGTCGAACAAGCCATTGATGAAGACGAGATAAAAAGTCTTGTCTAAAAATTGTTAGAACAAAAGGCTTTGGACAAAGAAATTAAGATGAGAATGGAGGAAACCAAACAAAGACTTGAGGCGCATAATTGCTCTCTTTTAGACAAGATTTATTCATACCGGTCGAACAATGGGATTAATCGAACTTGTCTTTAGGATACAATCAAGTCTCTAATGGTTGTTGGATGATATATGTGTAACACAACTCCAACCTAGAACACTCTTTGGAGAACTTAAGATAGAATGATGTTATGGATCCAAGAACACACACTTTGGTCAAAAAACTTGTGTTTCAATGTGCCTCAGTCTTTCAATGTATCTTAATGTGTATAGTATGTACTAGATCCCTCTAATTTATAGAAAAGTAAGGGATATAATGTCTATCCACCAAGAGGTGAGTTTTAGAGTGAATTAGTGCAAAGAAACATACCAAAAACACTCCAAAAACTCGCGTTTTTCATTTTCTATTGTTAGCGTTAAGCCGAGCCGAGCGCAGAACCAGCAAGCTTCCTTTTTTAAATCCAACACTTATGTCTGAAAATAAAGGAGTTCCTTGCTTTCCAAAGCCTCCACAAAGCAAAAACGCTCCATTGAATTACTTCATCTACGTTATCAGTTTTGCTCAACAGTAAATGAAAATCTGCGATTAGGATTAGAAACAATTTCCCTCAAAGTATGTTGAATAGAAGCTCAGCGGTGCAGCAAACCAGAAGTTAACTGCAAAAGGGCATTGAAATAAAATGTGATTTACCATTGCCTCCTTATCATGGCATCTTGGACAGTAAAAATTATCAACAACTTTCTTCTTGTATAGGTTGCCTTTACAAAGAAGGATATGTGGCATACATGCATTTGTATAAAAATGTCAAGAACAAAAAAATTGGGAGAATTTGTTATCTTACTTTTTTGAAGCCCAATTTGTTGTCTTATTAGTTCATCAGAATGTGCACACATATAGGCAGCTAGCGGGCTTAAAAATATTTTTTCAAACTTTTAAGGGAGGTCTTTATGATTTTCAAAAAAAATCTCATTTTAGTATTTTATTTGTTTGAAAATATTTTTTATTTCAAAATGTGTAGAAAAGTGTGGAGGTGAAAATATGTTGATAAGAATGTGTAGGTGAAAAAATATGCTCCTTAGTATTGAGGGGTATCTAAATAAATTAAATTATTTTTTATGGAGGTATGAGTAAATACTTTTGTATCACCCTAAGCACAGCCTAGACTAGGTGAGGTAAACTACCTAACACCGCCTTGACGCTTGAAAATATTGATATATGCAATTTTTAGAGTTTTACTACAAATTAAGCTAATCCCATCTCAAGAATAAGCAATCCCTATAAATTAGCATATGGACATGTGACAGCCCCGAATCTTACTACAAATTGTGCACCGCCACTTTGTCGGACACGTCATCAAGACCTCTACATCACCACATGCATCTCGATGATGGATCAAATTCTTGTTACTTGACTTATACATTTTCAATGCTTAGTTAATTATTCAACCTTTTAAAAGAAAACTTATAAGTTAGTCGTGGTAGTACTTGATTTAGCATGTATTATTGATTTGAGTGACTCGATAAAATTAAGCAAATATAAGTGCGGAAGCATTTGAAAAATCAAATAAAATGTGTTTTCATTTATCAAAGCTCCTAAGGGGTGGAAACCCAGCAAAATATGCATAGATATCATGCATCAAAGGTGATAAGTACAAAAGTGATACATATATCAAGTGTGTCCCTGAAGTCTAGCAATCGAAGCAATCCTAAATGTAGTTGCTTCGCACCTTCTAGTCGCATTCGTCATTCGATCTGCAATTTGTTACCAAACAATAACAAATTCCAGTGAGTGAATCCAGAGAAGAGGCCCACGATGTATTCATAAGAAATGAATAAGAATAACTTAAGTCCATACGGGTAATAAATAAGAAAGGAAAATATCAAGTATATGGAAATAAGTTAAGATTGAAAATGAATATAAATAATGAACGCCCGAATAACTAAAAGGAATGGCCATTGATTTTGTCTCTTTCGTAAGGCCGAGGATCAGCGCGACAATGTCCAATTAGTGGTCGCTGACTGGTCCTACTGCGGACTCCACACTACTAACTAGGTAGATTCTTCGGACGTTTCTGACTCGCCATGAGAGCTTTCGCACCTCACTTGATATTCCTCGAGTCATTTTCGACTCGTAATGAGTAGAGCGGTTCCACTCGGTGGGGTAGGCTTTTCGCCTTTTCCGACTCACTACCGAGGGAAACTCGATGAGCCTTAGCCCACGACATTCATTTATGGAATAAAGTATGCAGTACTGGAATTTAAATCAAGAATAAAACATGAATTCATGCATGGTTGCCTACTTATCTCAAGCAATGCAACATTCCACTTTGTAATGAACCACACACGCTTCATAACTCTTGACAAACACCCACCTATGAATTCTCAAGTCTTTGGTGTCCTAACAATACAAATTTTAGCATGTTTTATCTATGTTCAAACGTGTTCAAATTCAAACTTTCAATGTACAAAATATAAAATTTTTGATTTTATTCTCGATCAAACCAAATTGATCAATTTTCTTGAACCAAATTAGATAATTTCTCGCCTTGATCAATTTTTTAATTTGATTAATTATTCTTGATTTATTTTAACCAATTATGTAGTTTTTACATAATATAATGTATATATATAGATATACATATATATATATATATATTATATATATATATATTATTTTAATATTTTTTAATTTTAATGATGGTCTTTTCTTGTGCATGAGAACTCGGAAAAACCGTTTCAAAACTCCAATAATCTTCGTGATATCTGTGAACAAAACGGGCACACGTGGCACCCAAAATGAGTGCACGTCGCGCCGCGAAAAGCGAATGTGTCGCGTGAGCACCTCAACACGGGTGCGCGTTGCGGCGGCGCAGTGTGCTGCCATTAATTGGTAGCAATTGCTGCCATTAATGGCAACAAAAACGTTTGCCATTAATGGCGCGCAGCGTTTTGCAGCCATTATTTGGCAGCGAATTTTCTTTAACAAAAATTAAAATCAAATTAAAAGAAACAATTTATTTATATCAATTTAAAAAACTCAAAAGAAATTAAAATAAAACCTATTTAATCAAGAAATTAAAAGTGTGGATTTGAATTTTCACTAAAGGCTCTTTTGAAGTTAGAATCCTCCATCAATTTTGTTTCAAATTGGTACATTTGCACTCCATATGTGCCGATCTATCAATTTATATCAAAAGCCCTAAAAATATTATCTCCAAATCTCACAATCTATTTACTTTTTTCTCTAACTTTTTCCACTCACTTAGAACACTCAAATAAGAAGAAGATGGATGCATCTCTTTTATCGTTGTATCCCAACTTCGCTTCGTGATTTGTAGTGACTTATCTCATAGTTTGTCAAATGGCTCTAATTTTCTCCATTTATACACCCATCTAACACACAAAACACACACACATGTGTATCACAAGTTTCTGAGACTAAATTAAAAATCTATTTAATCCACCTAACTTAAGCTTATTTAATTAGCATCAAATTATTTATTTTCATAAGTTAGACTTAGTTATTAGTCTTACTAGTCCAAGTTAGTTAATCTCAGTTACATAGTTTATGATAAGTTTATTTTCTCAACTTATTTAATATCATTAAGCTACATAATATTCGTTAATCTCAACTACTCGATGCTCCGCGTTAAGTCGTGTCATAAGTTAACACTCTCGCTTGCCTGAACTCACACAATTTCCTTGACATAATTCTCAAACTATCACCAAATACAAATATTTAAATATTTACATGAAATATATAAGAGGCGGAGTCAAAATTTTTCTTAGCCTTGGGATAGAACTATTGCTTTTTTTTTTTTTTTTTTTTTTTGCTTTGAGTCATTATGTAGGTATATATATAAAATAATCATAAAAAAGAATTTTATTTTACTTATTATCAACTAACAACATGCATATTTAATATGTCAAAGAAAAAATGATTGATTATAACAAACTAGCGAGAATGTTTCAACTATCATGATAATATGATTAACATCAACTTATCAATGACGACTCCGCGATTAACGTGGTGATAATCACATGAGTAATGACTAATTTTAGATATTTGATAAGAATAGAAAAAAGAGGAAAAGATGAAGCGATAAGAAAAAATAAAAAAGAAATATAATTATGTTTTATTTTTATTTTTATTCTTTTCACGTTGTGCCGTGGATCAGGAGTTGAAACTTGAAACAGAGGGTCTCGTGGGCTTTTGTTGTATGTTTGAAAGAGACGGAATTGTGGGCTTCGTAGTTTGTTTGGGATGAAAAGGAATTGCGGGTGGGCTGCATACAAATTTATAAAACTTATTACTAAAAATCTCTTCTTATTTTGGGAGCTGCCCTGAGTTAGTGCACAGGACAGCCCTCAACGTAGCTCGGTCATTGAATATACATGCGTCACGCCATAAATAATACGTTACCACGGCTTTGCTTTCGAGCGAGGTGTTGTCGAAACTTAACACGTCAGCCTAAATTACGAGTTGTCAATCCCAAATTAGAGTGCAACCATATTTAATTAACTAGTTGGCATCTCGGCTCGGGTAAGAATAAGTATCTACATATTAGATAAAATAATTTTGATGAGAAAAAAAAGTGAAAAAAAATCTATAATGTCTCCCTCATTTCTCAAATATTTGTCACTTTTTGAAAACTTTTTGTTTCAACTGTAACTATAGGAAATAAAAAAAATTAAGCATCAATTGCTTCATTTACGATTTTAATCTCACTAAAGACAAAATCGTATCATTTACAACAAATACTAATTGAATTCGTGTTGTAATAAATAAAAGAAAAAAAAACCTTATGATATTTGTGTTACAGTTTTTTTGGTCAAATACTTGTGTTATAATTAAAAACTCCCAAAAAAAATAGAAAAAAAAAATTGAAACTCTCCAAAAAAAAAAGATTGAAAAAAAAAACTCTCAAAAAAATTTTATTTAAAAACTGAAAAAGTTAAATTTTACCATCCCACCTCTCATTTAAGTGCGAAAAATATCAATGAGTTGTGTTTTTTTTATTTTTTCTTATAAAATATCAATTATGATATTATTATGTCATATGTAACGTTGCGAGAGCTTCTCATAAAAATAATTTCTTTACATATATATAGATTCGGTTACAATACCTTTCTCTAAGTATTCATTTACAGTTGTAAACAATGAAAATTTCAGTAGATGCTTGAAATTTGGAATGGTTGCGCTTGTTGACTGTTGTATATATGCTTTTGTATGAAATGTCACTCTTTTTTTTCCAACTTTTCTCTTCTTTGTTTTTTCACATTAATGTGTTTAAGGTGTTTATTTTGTTTGTGGTTTCTCCTAAATATAAATGAGCTAAAGTTTCCATTTGATACAAGGATTGAACACTGACTGATTTGATCATTTTGGTATACAGCCTGCAGATGTATATTTGATGATAGACGAACCTAGTGCTTATCTTGACTCTGTGCAGCGTATGGTTGCTTCAAAAGTCAATTTTTATTCTCCATAATAATATAAGAAGACAGCTTTTGTTGTTGAGCATGACTTCATAATGGCCACTTACCTCAATTAAGGGTTTTATTATTGGAGAACAGGCTTACCACAATTATGGGTTTTGTTATTGAGGGTACGGTTGCTTCAACAGTACATGCATATGTTTTTACCTGCCCATTCTTTTTTTTTTTTTTTTTCTCTTTGTTTTTGTCAAATTTGTTACATTAATATTCTTAATATCCGTAAAAAATGAATACAATAATTTATTATAATGATGATAACAAATATTATAGTTCACTGAAGCTCGAAACAACATCCTCACGAAGAGGCAACAACCCCCACGAAGTTCCTTGAAAACACTGGGGATGACATAAAGTAGGCGATGCATGGTACTAGTGGCATAAGTGATAAAAAAGAATTTAATCAAATTTATATTTGGGGATAACGATTTTTGGTGTGTTTTATTTTAAGAGATGATTTTTTGTGTGTCAGTAACTATTTAAATCTTTTAAACTTTTTTTTTGAAGTATTTTGAACTTATATTTGGGGATAATGATTTCTGGTGGCCTTGGTGATAAAAAAAATAAATTAACTTAAACAAGTTGATTTTTTGTGGGTTAGTTACTAAAAAGTAACTAAAGCTTTTCAACAACTACAACAGTACTTCAAAAAACAACAGAAAAAATAAAGAAAAAAAAAAAAAAAAAACCAACAACACCAATGACTCAATTCCAAATAATTTTTATTTTAAAAAAATTATTAGGATGATAACAATAATATCATATCAAAAAATACATTAACTTTCAAAATTCTTCTATGCGATCTCTACCCACATTTTATGCATCGAAATAAGTGAATGTCCGCATCTTAAAGTATACATGAATGGCTCTTGGGTGTCAATGTATTTTTTTTTGTGTCATTCTCTTGTCATTTTAGCATTCTAAAAAAAAAAAAAAAAAAAAAAAAAAAAAAAAAAAAAAAAACATAAAAACAGAGGAAAGCAGAGTGGACTCACTCACACTCAAGAGTCACACTCACCTCCACCATGGCAAAACCTCCATCATCTTCATCATCATCATCAACAACCAACCTGGCATCCTGCATACTCGCCACGCTCTTCCTAATACTGCTCGCCATCATAACCCTAATCATCTTCTTCACCCTCTTCAAGCCAAAACAACCCAAAATCTCCATCACCACAATCCGCCTCCCAAACTTCTCCATTGCCAACAACACCGCCACCTTCACCTTCTCCCAGTACGCCTCCGTCCGGAACCCCAACCGCGACGTCTTCTCCCACTACGACTCGTCCCTCCAGCTCCTCTACTCCGGGAACCGGGTGGGCTTCATGTGGATTCCCGCCGGGGAGATTGGCTCCGGCCGGACACAGATCATGGCCGCCACCTTCGCCGTCAAGTGGTTTGCGCCGGACGAGATGAGGGAGGTGGTGGAGGTGGAGTCGGAGATGAGGGTCGGCGGTAGGGTTAGGGTTTTGAGGTTTTTTATACACCATGTGGAGACTCAGGTCAAGTGTAGGGTTGCCGTTGAAGTCACTGATGGTGCAGTGTTAGGGTTTCGATGCTGATCATCAAATCTCAAAAAACTTGTGTTTGATGCTCAATTGGAGAACAAGTTGGGAAAATCAAATTGGGATTTTGGGAAAACAAACCCAATTTTTATTTGGTTTTTTTTGCTATTTTAAGGAAAAAAAAAACAGGCGAATGTGATTTTTTAAAGAAATTAGGTTTATTAAGGTGTGTGTGTGTGTGTGTGTTTTAATGAGTTTCAATGTCAATTAAAGTGTAATGTAGATTAAGGTGTGTTTGATGTTCAATTGAGAGTGTAAATTAGGAGAAATTGATGATCAATATGGGTAAAACAAACCCTGTTTTTGTTTTTATATTTTGTAAGAAAAGTAGAGGCTTTTTTTTTTTTTTTCAATTTCAATTTCAATGGCAATTTATGTTCACATGTATGTATAAATTAGAAGAAACTGATGTTCAATTTGGGGAATACCCGTTACTTTTATGTCCAAAATGTTGTTGATTTTTTCTGTCCATAATTTAGACAAACTGAGTTTTAGGCTCGTTGGGTGCTATGACAGCAAATTAAATGGCAAAATCATTGAAGCGGGAGATGTAGTTCAAGAATGCAAAACATTGATGAGATTCCAAGACTTAAATGACAAGCGATTGACGTTGCCCGTCAAATGCCAAAAACATCACTATTTTAGAGTGAATTATCTGACTTTGTTCTACCGTTGTTATAATTGATGCAATCTGGGATTTTTAATTCAATGAAATCGTTATTGAGATAAAAATAAATAAATAAATAAAAAGTCCCACCAAAGTGTATTTGATGCTCAATGGTGTAAAATAGAAGAAACTGTTGATGATCAATTTGGGAAAACACATTAGTTTTTTTGTGCATTTGAAGAGAAGAAAAGTGTGTTTTTTGGAGTGAAATCCAATTTGGTAAAGTTAATGGCATGGCCAGAGTGTGCTTCATTTTTTGCATGTAATTTGATTCAATTGGTTGTACAAAAAGGGGTTAGAGTAGATTGTTAAGAAAGATTGCTTGGAGGGGAAGATTTGGAGTGTAATTGAAGAACTGTAGAAGTGAAGACTTTTGAGGGAAAGAAAGTTGCTTGGTGAAGAAGTGTTGGTGATTTTGAGAGGACATTGGGATGCTCAAAAGGAGCGTCAAGTGCGGTGCGTAATTGTGATTTGGAAAGAAAGAGAGATTGACTGACAGACGTTCCATGTTTTGTTGAATTCTTGTTTTTTTTTTTTCGAAAAGAGGAGTGATTAAAGAATAGGGTAGTGCTAAATAGAATTGAATCCGAACTTAAACGTTTAAAAAAACTTTAATACCCTTACTTTAAATTTATAACATCTTTCTTTAATCCACCTCCACTGCCGCGACCGCCGCTGCCGCCGCTGTTGCCGTCGCGATCGCTGTCGCCTCCGCCAACGCGACCACCGTCGCCGTTATAATCACCGGTCATCGATAAAGTCGTCTTCACCATCCACCACCCCCGACGACTAGGGAGAAACGTGAGAGAAAAAAAAAAAAAGAGAGAGAGAGAGAGAGAGAGATATATGTATATGTTGTAAAAAGAGAGAGAGGGCAGAGAGAGAAGAAAGAAAGTAGAGGGGGGGAGAAAGAGAGAAGAGAAAGAAACAAGAGAGAAGAGAGAGGTGTATATTGTAGAGAGAAAAGGGGAGAGAAGAGGGGTAGAGAGAAACGAGAGAAAGAGAGAGAGAGAGATGTATATTGTAGAGAGAGAGAGGGCAGAGAGAAGAAAGAAAGCAGAGAGGGGGCAGAGAAAGAAAGAGAAGAGAGAGAAACAAGAGAGAGAGAGAGAGATCACCGGTGTTTGGTGAAATGTGACGTTGGTGGCGATCGGCGCAGCGAGCAGTTGTGGTGGTGGAAGTCAATATATTAATGTGTGTTGAGGTTAAAGATGAGGGTAATTGTGTCTTTTAATTTAGTGGTGTATTTAAACTCCAAGTAAAAGACATTTCGAGTTCGGACTCTTTGAGGCCAAATAAGTTTTTTGTAATGAATATACTCAACAATGGTACTCCTTTGGTACTCCTATAGAGAAAGAGAGATTGAGTGACCGGCAGTCGTTTAAGGTAAAGATACAAAAATTAATACAGTCTTAATTACGATTGTCATATATATATATATATATATATATATATAGGTGCTTCTACTGTGAAATTCAATTATATAACATTTATTGCATATTTAATGCGTTTTTGCATTACGATCTTAATTACGATTGCATATTATATATATATATATATATATATATATTATATAATATGAAATTCAATTATATAACATTTTGCATTCATTACATCACCCACCATTAGATTGAAATTACATAGTAATTAGTAGAATAATTTCGATATTTAATATATGATTGGTGTTATTAAATAACACATAATTGATAGGACTTTTAAAAAACCTCTATGTAATACATGTATTAAAAATTAAAACATAACACATTTATATGATATTTAATATATTTAATGAGGTTTATATTTGTTTGACATGATAAATGTAATGATATAACTTGGGTTATATTGTAGAAGCACCCTATATATATTGTTTGACATTAAATGTAATGAATAATTGAAGAATCATAATTGTTTGAATTGTATAAAAGTAAAATGGATAAAAATGTAATAAATACACATTTTGAATTTCGAAAACGATTTACAATTTTGAACAAAAAGTTTTTGCTAAAAACTTATATAAATGACTGGATGAGTAATTTGTTACATACTTTGGTAGGTACATTTGACTATACAATTGTATAAATTTTATTAGGACACATGTCTAGTCAATGTGCTAACCAATATATGTACCAAAGCATGTAACACATATCATTGTCTTTTTTTCATGTTTGGTTGAATTATTAGGTGTTCGAGGGGTGTGGGCAATTATTGGTTATGTGTTTTATTTACTTGGGTTGTGGTTGGTAGTTAGGCAAAGAGACACTCCGTCCACTCCTAAATACGTCATTTATGAAAAGGTAATTTACTTTAATTTAATTTAATTTAATTTTTTTGAAGAAGAAAAAAAGGTAATTTAGTTTTAATGATAAATCAATTATTTTCTTAATTCTTGTGAGATATTTGGAGAATTGGGAGTAAATGGAGTATTACTCTTTTTTTTTTTTTTTTTTTTTCTAAATCACCTAGTATTCAAGTTATCCATCTACTTTAAGTTTGCCCTTAGTCTTGTATTGTATATTACTACATTTTTTTTGGTTAAATGGCAAATGCATTATTACTTATTTACAAACCTTGTGATGTATTTCGATATATATATATATATTATGGCATGTTCAGTTCATGTTATGAAGTCGGATTAAGTAGTTGGACTGCTTAATCCGAGTGTTCGATTCGCCTACTATCTAGTCGCGTATTATCACGGCTCAAATAATTAATACGTGTTTAATTTGGGTGAACATGACGAGTTTTAAAACTCGGGCATATTAGCAAGTATACATTCCGGTGATGACTAATTCACTTGGAATAGAAAAGACGTCATCGTAAGTACGTCTTTTGACATTATGATATATAGCTCAATTTGTTGTATTGAAATGTTATAGAGCAGAGCTCAAATTGTAGTGAAAAGGCCGAGGTGGTGAAGATCTCAGCCGACCGACCCTAATCCATTACTACTTAGCCTTGAATCAGTTTCATCTTTTGTTAACTCAAGTATCTCTTTGCATGATGTTTCTTTCAGCATAGTTGCTATTTAAATTATGCCAATTGATACTTGTTGCATGTTTGGGAATGTGGATCAATGTCTCTCAGTATTACTTAAATAATTTCATGTACTCACCGTCTAGTTTGTGACATTGGTGCAAATCAGCCAAGTAGCAAACCAGGCAAAGAGAAGATTGATGACTACCTCTGAGCCAGTAAAGGATTGCTACGACATATTTTTGTACGTTTTGCATTCTTTTGTATAACGTTTTTTTTTATATACATGATATTTTTACTTTTGGGTTGAGTTATAGAATCCTATTACTAGACACATGTTGTATATATCACCACGCTTATTTATATATGCATGTTTTCTTGATTTTTCCACAATAGGTTAGGCCTTTGGATCTCATTTCCACTAGTAACTTAATAAGACTTCCGTTGAATAATTGGTTAGATAAATTTTTTTTTTAAAGAACTCTGATTTATAGACAACCATATGTTAGTCACTAGAGAAATCTAGTTAACTGTAGGTGGGATCCTAAATGGTAGGTACTTAACTAAAGCTTGACTAGTTCCTTGTTAGGTCCTATAGGGGAGATTATGACTTAATTAAGAGATTAGGCCGGGCGGTGCCCTTATTTGTAGTTGGGGTTGTCTCACGTACACTATGCAATCCACTATTCTTAGGACTATTCCGAACCATGATTTTGATGGTATTAGTTAGTTCATATAGACTCACTTAACAAATGACGAGTTTGCCCTCATCACTCACTTACCAAATGACGAGTTGGGTTACTTAATCCGAGAGGGGCACTTTTGTAAATTCACTTATTGCAAATACATTAATTCAACCTTCAATACTCCCAACCTGAACATGTCCTCCAAAACGGACTAATACTCAAACCCAAGTTACAATCTTATGTATAAGCTAATCTCATGATTCAAGGAACCTTAGGTATGTGAATCGAACATGTCATTAGAGTTGAGGGTATATGCATGTCTTTGTGGGATTTCAAATTGGTGTTTTTTTTTTTTTTTTTTTTTTTTTGACTTAAGAATTGGTGTGGTTGCTAACTACTATGGTAATTAGACTTTGATCACTGGACGGGTTGGATCTTGGCAGGCTTGAGTTTTTAAACATTTATTCAAGTTCACTGAGACTCGTTTTATATATAAACTTGTCCGGATTGTCCCGAGGACTTGTTAACATTCTTAAGAAATAATTAAATTTTTTTAAACAAAAAAAAAAAAAAACTTAATTAGTATGAAAGGAAACAAAGAAAGGAGAAGTTAAATTAGTAGTTGAAGTCTACTGTAAGTACCACGGACTGATGGAGATGATAGAAGTGAATATTTTAAAAGTCGTTACACCTCATTATTGGGTTGGGCCTAGGCCAAAAATGCAAATATAGAATCATCCATCTCAAATACTCAGCTTTAATAAGCTTGGACTGGCAGGCTAGGCTTGTATAGTATTTTTAAGACTCAAGCTGGGTCTTGGCAGGTCACGCAGGTGTCTTTCGATTCTTTCATCCGGCATAATAAACAGATCTACAATAATGTTGAAAAAAATCATGTAATTGATGAAGTAAATGCATACCAATGGCTGGTTGGCGCGATTGAAAACGAGTCGTAGTCCTTTAACTAGTGATTTGAGTTTGAGTCATATATGGGTATGGAAATGCCAACATTGGGAGCTTCCTTCACATATACATTGACTCGAGATGAGCCCGGTGTAATTGGATATCGAGTGATTTAAATAATAATAATAATAATAATAGTAATAATAATAATAATAATAATAATAGTAATAATAATAATAATAATAAATAATAATAATAATGACTTATTGATGTGGATGTCTTCATGTATAACTTCTTTTTTTTTTTTTTTTTTTTTTTTATCAAAGGTCATTTTTTGGTGAATGCTAGAAGGTCTTCTTGTATAAATTAATTGATTACAATTGTTGCGTGATGCCAATTACTATCAATTGGAGAAAAAAGAATATTGTACGGTATTAGAAGTCTGGATTAATTAAAGGGCCGCTAAGGGCACCCCACCATTTAATGAAGGCACCCAGTTAATGTGGGCACAAATCGATTTACCTGGGGCACCCAAAAATTAGACCCGAAATACCTAAACTACCCCTCGTGGAAATCCATCGCACCCCACCACCCTCATGCAAACCCACGAGCACCCCACCACCCCCACCACCACCTTCACATAGAACTCCTTGTGGAAGAATCCATTTGTTTTGAACCGACCAGTGAGAGGAATCCCGAAATCGTGTTCTCCAGTCCCTCGCCGTGTGTTTCTCCTTCGTTGTTCGAGTTTTACGCATTTTGTAGGGTCCGGTGTGTGAGCCGATTTCGTCTCCAAATTAGGGCTCGGTTGAAGATCGTCGAATTAAGTTACATTCGGTAGAGTAGTTGTAATGTGTGTGTGGCGGTTTGTTCAATTGTAAAAAAATTGAAAAATCGCGGTTCTCGGCCACGAGGCCGAGAGACGGTGTCAGCTGTCTCGCCAAGCATGGCGAGACGAAGCTAATATTTTTGGGAACTCGCGAGTCTCGGCACGTAGACCGGAAGAGTTGACGAGCGTATCGATTACGCATGTCGAGAATACGCCATTATCTCGGCCATGACATGACGAGAGCTACAATTAGTGATAGGTAATGTGGCGTCGGTGGTGTACAACCGAGAATTTTGTCCTACACTCGGTTGTCCACTTCCGAGAGGGTCTCAGTAGGCTCGGTCGTCATAGGATGATAGTAAGGCGAATTGAAATGGTCAATCCATCTCGGTGGTGTATAACCAAGAACTTGCTATTGGACTCGGTTGTAAACGACCGATATATTGGACTACTTGTCGGTCATGGGTGACCGAAAATATGGGTTGTTTCACGAACCTGCTTGACCGAGACATCAGAAATGGATGAATTTGAACATTACTTTTTGTAAAAAAATTTGTGGTATGTCAAACTAACAATACAAGATTGAAAATCCAGCACGACAATTTGCACCGAAACTTAATTAATTATAAATCTCCGTAACATTCAAACTGACTCTAAAAAGGGTCCATCCATAAGTAAACAACAATCAAAATACAGCACAACATTTGCATATACATAGAACATTCGGAGGAATTGGCAAAATTTCTAAATGTTTAGCCATCAAGGTTTCTAGGTACAAGCTTTAACCTACGGTGTATATAAATCTACAACAGGTATGGTGGCTTCATCATCAGCAGTTGCAATGGGCGCGATGTCTCAAAAAATGAATCCATCTCGCCAACCTTTGGCGTAGTCCTCAACGTACCGATCCCACGATGGATATAAGGATGGCAGCGGTGCATTCACACTCAACTGCACTTGTCAAAGTGAACAGTAGAACATAGAAGATATTGTCACAAACCCGATTAAGGGGGAAACAAACCAATTCACAAAAAATCATAGAACTTACCATAACCCAATGGATATTCCTTTCATTTGCCATTGCAATGGTAAGTCTGTTGTGTAATGACGACGGTGGAGTACTACGTAGAGGTAGGAATGTGGAGGCACTCCATGCGAGAGCTTGACGAGAATGACATTGAATGCGGTGGATACTAACAATCCCATGTCTGGAAGTGTCAACCATTCTTTGAAAGATGCCCCTTCTTGCTTCTTTGGGCAATGCACCGCATTCTTGACAGTCTCGAAACTCGAGCCAAGCACTTCCCGCCAAAGGTCTTCATACCCGATAATCTCATCATACATCCCTCTACGCACAATCCTCCACCTGTCCACGTCGGCAAGTCCAAGCCCAGAGGCTATACACCGATATCCACAATTTCCATCGGAAACCACATCGATAATGGCCTCAACATGTGACAACCAATCCGGTTCTAAGCAATGACCATAAGCCATGTTAGATCCACTTTGCGTGCGTCGACTGACACGACGCATTTGTGGAACAACCTTGCCTTTCTTCTGCCTAGAAGTGGAGGCCTCTTTTGTGGAGTGGGATGACTCAAATCCGCTCTCCACCCGTCTCGTCGAAGAATCGTCATCATCGTGTTTTCTCTTAGACACTGGGGTGCCTCCGATTGGAGACCCCGGTGTCCTCCCACCCACATCCTCAACTTCCTGCTCGCACTCCACAAAAGACGAAGGTGGACTAATCTCCCCGAGCTGCTCACTTTCGAGTCCTCCCCCGCATCCTCAACTTCCTCCTCCCCTTATCCAATCTTCTCTGCGGTGTCGTGATTGTGCCTCCCACAAATCACAGTGACATACCATAAGGAGTCAACATTTTCCTTGACGTTAATTTGGAAAGGGCATCCACATTTCTTCGTACCAGTGTGAGTCCTCGCCTTTTCATCATTCCTTGATTTCTTTGAAATTTTTGCCGCTTTTCCCTTACCTACTCTCCGAGCCAGTCCCCTATATGTCCCAGACCTCTCGCAGACAATTTTCACCCTTCCATTGCGCTTAATGCCCCCGGCATCCGAGCGCTTCGTTACTAACACAAACTTGTTCTCACCACCAATCATTTGAAGCAATGAAATAACCGCTTCTCGAGAGGGGAATGGCTTAGAAGGTGTAAAAGCGTCCTTGTAGTCTGAAAAATTACTAGATAACAACATTACTTGCAATACAAACAGTGTAACATTATAATCAACCAAAATGTACAGCACAATCACAAAAAAAACCCCAAAAAATAGTTTCTCGGTTGTACAGGTCCGAAACTTTCTTCAGAGTCTCGCTCATGTACCACCGAGAGTTACTCAGTACTCTCGGTCGTACCAGTCCGTGACTTACGTGAAACCTCTCGGTCCTCTATGACCGAGACATTACTATACATCTCGGTCCTGCGAGGCCGAAACAATCGCGCACCCAGACAGAAACTTCGGATAACCGCATAAAAAACACAAAAAAATTGCAAAATTACCTCAAGGACGACCTCCTCTAGCACCGAAGCATTACAATCCTCCATTATATAGTGGAAACAACTTCGGATTTGAAGAAATTACCAAACCCTACGTTGACAAACAAATCATCATTTTCACAGTTATACACAACTAAGCAGTTCTAAAAAACCCGAATATGGTTGTCAAACATTGTTACCTCGCCGTCGGATGATGTCAATACGCAAGAATCGATCAGCTCTTCGCCAAACGCAATGTGGCTTTGTGGTTCAAGCTTGGTGGTGGGGTGCCCTAACTCCTTGTCAAAATGGTTTGAGGGGTTTGAACCATTATACATACAGGGGCAAAGTGGTTTTTTCCATTTTTTTTCTGGAATTTTTACAAATAAGTTGTGTGCTTTCATGAAAAGGTGGGGTGCCCTTAGCGGCCCTCGTTAATTATGTAACAATATATAAATATCAAATTAATAGGTTTCTGATCATTTGATGGTAGCTTAGATAAATTTGCATTTGCCAGCTCAGATTGCACCCTCATGAAACTCGTAAAATAGTGGTAATTTTACTTTTAAAAGAGTTGTTGGTCTAAAAAAATTGATTTACAACTTCGAAAAATAATAATAATAATAAATTATCGAATGCAAGGTTTGAGTTAGGCAAGCCTAAACCTGACTAAACTCAACATGTATCATGTTTAGGTGGACAATCTAGAATAAAAATTATGTCAAATAAAAAATTTATATTAAGAAATTAAAATAGAATAATGAACTAATAGTTGTAATGATTTATCATATAAATTGTTAAGGATTAAAACAATTAAAAATAAGGCACATAATAGTTTTACAAGAAATTAGTAGAATTGAGAATTGATATATATATATATTAGATTACTTCTTAATGATTTCTCCTTCTCCCATTTTTTTAATTATTTTAAAACTTAAAACAATTTAAGATAAGGTAAAAAGCTTTTAGAATTTTATTTTCATAGGAGCGTTTCGTAATTAAATATAACTAGTTAGATGCGACTTTTCAAGACATAGACAAGATGCTACTATGTGATTTTTACCTTATTTAATCCTTAGTTCAAATTAGTGTATACACTAAAAGAAGATTTACTTTTGAAACACTAAGGTTGCCTTTTGATGGCAAAGAAAATGAAAAAAATTGTGAAAAATTGTTTCTTTTTTTAATATAACGGTTTTATTGGGTTTTTGATACACTTTATAACAGCATAGAAAAAAAAAACTCACACCGCTTATTTCCTCATTTATTTTCTCTTATTTAATGTGAAAATACGAGATTTTCTTTTGCGATGCCCAAACTCAAGAACTCAGTCTGCTGCAACTGTACTTTCTTCATCGATGCTTGTCTTATTCATTGGATTTTTTTTTTCAATTTCTTTAAACCTACAAGATTCCTTCGTCTACTGCGGGATGTTGTCGAGGTTATTTCTAAGGGACAAAATCAGTCGGCCATGTCTCCCAAAATTGAGAAATTATAGGGAAAGTAAGAGAGATTTGGAGTGATTTTTCATTGATGGTTTGTGAGCGAAGAACAACAATGAGGTTAATGTCAGGTTGATTGGGGGAGAGAGAGCGAAGAACAACAATGGGGTAGATGGGGTACAAGCACTACAAAAAAACATCAGATCAGAAACGAAAATTTCCGTCTCTGATTTGCATAAATTCCGTCTCTAATTGAAATCTGCAACGGAATAGAGACGGAATTTATTCCGTCTCTAAAATCATCGACGTTGATTCAATCAGAAACGGAAATGTGATTCCGTTTCTGATTTAGAGACGGATAAGAGACGGAATAAATTTCGTTTCTGATTAGAGACGGAATAAATTCCGTTTTTTATTAGAGACGGAATATATTCCGTTTCTGATTAGAGACGGAATAAATTCCATTTCTGATTATTTCCGTCTCTGATCCGTTGCTAATCAGAGACGGATCAGAGACGGAATTTGATCCGTTTCTGATTCATGTATCTATTCCTCGAAAATTAGAGACGGAAATAGCAACAAAATCTCTGGATTCCGTTGCTATTTCCGTCTCTAATTTTTATTTTTGTTTAGTTTTTAAACATAAACTCAATCCAATTGGTTCTCCAACCTATAACTTGAAAATAAAACCATATGACCTACTCCATCGCCTGCACCCCCTCCAACAACTCCTTGGGGGTGTTAACATCCCCCAAAAAAGTAAAATTTGACATTCATACATCGATAATATATATCAACAAATATTCAAATGAGAGAAAAAATGTAAAATTCAAAATTTGAAAAAGATTTATATATCCACGAAAAATTGTCAAGTATAATAAATGCTCCAAATTTCTAAGTATTCACAACAACCACCAATCCTATTGTTCAACAACCACAAAAAAAAACTTACAATCCTCCAAATATGCACAAAAAGAATTATCAATCTAAAAGTCATGTAAACAACTATAAAAGTTACATGATATGCTTTAAATTCCTCATCTCTCACTTGAAAACCAGATTATGGCAGGTATTGTCACAGGGATATGGGCAATCAATGGCACTAACTCCCACTCGATCGAAGAACCAGTCACCTACTGATAGGGCCACGCTATGCAAATATTGAAAAATAGATCAAACTCATGATAAAAAAATGAAACTGCAAAAAAACTATCTCCATTTACAGAGCAAAAGGAAACATTATATTTTACTATAATTTCCGACGGTACATGGCTACTTGTGTGTCCAACTAACACAATTTATTAGAAGGAGGAATCTGAGAACCTACCTAACTACATGAACAAAAAGCTTTGCTAAAGCACAATTACGAAAACGTTTTAAGTGCTAAAGCACGACAACATGCCAGCAAAAGGAAAATTCGAATCATTTCATTAAAAATGTCTAATGATCACAAAACTACATAAGGTGAAAACACAGGGAATACTGAAAGTACAAAGATCCACAATATTGAGCAAAAATTAGAAGAGAACATAATACGTTGAGAATTTACAGTATTATAGAGCGAAAGATGTAGAGTTAAAAACCATCACAAATTAGCATTGCAACGAATTCATCAGATGCTGGCTTTGTGTATGATAATATAAAGATATGTAAAGCAGAAAAGGTTGGCATAAACCAGTAAAGAAAACCCTTTATGTAAAGGTCCCAACAGATCTTTCCTTCCATCACGTCGAAAATGACATACTTAATCTACAACAGATGGATTGAATAGCAGCATAATGGAAAAGGAATTGTAATGAATAATAAAATAATAAATAAGTCAAGAGGAGGGACTTTCACGAAATTTAAAAAAGGAAGGGAAGTCATTGGATGGCATACTTAGGATTCATGCATTTGCAAAGCAGTTAAAAATTTTGCAATATTTCATAGAAATAACAACAAAAGTAACACCAATAGCAAGAACATTAGTAATGATTAAGTTGGACCAAATGAAGCATAATGCAGTTTTTGAAAGAACTGAAACCAACAAAAGTAACACCAATAGCAAGAATATTAGTAATGATTAAGTCAGATAAAATCCTTACTTGGACTAAAGACCTCCCGAAAGGTCGATGGAGAGACCTATCGATTCTCTATTAAGTTGATATTTTTCTTCTTTCCAAGCAGATATTGAGTGCATTTCAAGCTCTTCATTTGTTACCACTGATCTTTTGTTATGAAGTCTGCACCAAGAACGAGTTAACCAAAGACACATCTAAGTTCTAAAAACACACAAGAACATTAAGTACAATTGAATATAATAAGAACATTAGCATGAACAATTACACCGCCGCACCCAGATCTATAATGCCGTCATTGAAATTTACATACAGCTTTGAATGTCCAAACTTAAGCCTGGATTAAATTGATTCAACAGAATGAACACGTCATAGACTTCTCATTTCTTGAATTGAACTTAGGTTTCATAAGTAAAACCAAGACCCACCTCACTAAATATAAATATTAATCATGTGATAGGTACATTTTTGAAAGATTAAAAAAAATCCACAGGGTTTCTTAAGTCTTTTCCCTTGAGGATCTAGGTAAGAGCACACACAGCCTCACTTCTCAGTTGTTTCTGAATTCAAACCCAAAAAAGGAACATGAAATAGAAGATTCTTTCATGGTAAACTAAAACAAAAGACAACATAATTTAGGTATTCCCTTTCAATTTTAAGGTCATGTTCCCCTCATAATGGCCAAAAATGATTAAATATGGTCAAAGTGTAAGCTCTTGCCCTTTAAAACTAATAAACAAATTCAGAGAGTCCTTGTCACAGGTGACCTAAATCAAAACCTCTTACAACTGTTTCATGTTAAGAACAAAAAATGGTCGAGCTCTTGATCCATCATATGCAATTAAAAAAAATGGTTGAAGCAGAACTTTTAGTACCTCTCTTAGAATTAGTATAAAGTCGGACGCCGTAAGCATCCCAATTAATTGTCCTCTAAAATCATCCCAAACAGCACCACAGAAGGCCCCCTGCAGAGGAATAACTTCGATGAAGCCTCCAGAAAAATAATACATTACCACCGCAAATGATTGTTTCTGTTTTAAATGGAAAACACTTGGAGAGTAAAGATAAATGAGATATGAACCTAAAAAAGACACAACAAATTGAATATTAACAACTAAGCAGCAAACATTCCAGATACTGAAAAGCATATATATAACCATCTTTACGCATAATAAACTAAGAAGAATAGAGGGAAAAAAAAAGAAAAAACTCAACATGGGACATTTGGACTCCATAAACTACCAACACAGTATCACTATACATGGAAACTATTTTTTTGGATTTATACATGGAAACTTTTACTGTCTATATAATTCGATTTTGCGCCTTAAAACCATATAGTTCCAAGAAAAACAGTCTGTGTTGCCAAAGAGATAGCTAGGAATCTGCGAGATAAAGCTCTTCTTACCTGTTCAAACATTACATGGAATGCTTGTTTTACGGGAACCTTCACATCCAAGATAGACACCTACAAGATTTAAAAAACTGCATAAATAAACAAATCATAGTACTACGATTCATATGTCAAATATGGTCCCAGATAGTTCGCGAAAAGCCAAAAAAAAGCAGTTAAATTTCAAAACCAAGTGAAGAGTATGCGAACCTTGCCTGACTAGGGAGAGAGATTACGGTAGAGAGAGAGAGAGCGGTGAGAGAGGGAGAACTAGGAAGCATCGGTGAGAGAAGGAGAACCGGGAAGCTTCAGGAAGCGGTGAGAGAGGTGAGAGAGAGAGAGAACGAACGAGAGATCGGCCTATGCACGCGAGATAGAGAGGGCGGTGATGGGAGCGGTGAGCAACACATCGAGCAGAGAGGCAGAGAGCGGTGGATCGGTCGGTGAGCGGAGAGATAGCGGAGAGCGGGATCGAGAGAGAGAGCGGAGAGGAGCGAGATCGGTGGATCGGTGAGAAGCGAGAGCGTTGCGTTTAGGGTTGAGCTAAAGATAGAGAGAGAGAGAGAGAGAGAGAGAGAGAGAGAGAGAGAGAGAGAGAGAGATATATATATATATATATATATATATATATATATATATATATATATTTCGGTGAGAGTCTTGGTCCCCATTTTTGAATCATCGAGATCGAAACACGCACGAATCTCGAGACGTAACGGACGGTTGTAATAAATGAAAATTTTGGTGGGAATGTTGACACCATTTTTTAGAGATGGAATTTAATTCCGTCTCTATTTCCGTCTCTGATTCGTCTTAATTCCGTCTCTGATTCGTCTTAATTCTGTCTCTGTATTAGTCCATCTCAATTCCGTCTCTAACTAATTTTTTTAGCAACGGAACTTATTTCCGTTGCTAATTCCGTTTCTAAATTTCATTTTCCTTGTAGTGAAGGAAGGGTTGATGATAGTTGTGGCTACAATTTGTGCAATCATGGAAAAACAGTT
This sequence comes from Stephania yunnanensis, assembly GCA_039657365.1. Taxonomy (NCBI): domain Eukaryota; kingdom Viridiplantae; phylum Streptophyta; class Magnoliopsida; order Ranunculales; family Menispermaceae; genus Stephania; species Stephania yunnanensis. The sequence goes on along the minus strand of CM077587.1, from coordinate 49,384,905 downwards.
AAATTTTAATTACAACTTTGGGTGAATTTACTAGTTGCTTCTCATGAATAGAAGTTTTATGGTACTGATAAGGGTCAAACCCTAATCAAGAGGTTGAAAATAACAAAGAAAGGGAAATGAACAAGAATAACTATCAAGAGAAAATAAAGACAATTAAAAGGAAAGTAAAGACATCAAAGGAAGAATAAGAGATAGAGATAAAATAAAAGTTGCTTGATTTCTTTCTTAACTCCTAAGTGTGGAATACAACAACTTATATATAGTAGCTAGAAATCCTATAACATTTAGGTCGGATAACAACACAAGTAACAAAACATAAATCAACAAGATAAGTGGATATCGTTTGGGCCCGTTATTGCCAAGTCCATGAAGTGATGAAGCTTCGAGATCATATCATGTACAATTTGCGATACTCTTTATGTGCAATTTCGTTGTGCGGTTGATTTAGAAACATTTGCATTGATTCTTTGAAGTCCTTAAAGACCTAGAAGAATTTGTTTTTGTTAATGTCGGATTTGAAAATTCTAAGCTTCGCGGATTGGAATACAATTTTTATGCTTGGATCAAAATATGTATGCTTGAATTTGAGAAAATTGGAGAAGCTTAATAGTTGTAAAATATGGAACCATATCCAATTATAATGTCGTTATATATGATAGGCTAATTGAAACAGTCGGTATACCTATCGAAGAAGATAGTGGTTCGCTCCGCTTTACTGCTCGTTGTCTCGTCACAGGTATGACGGCCTCATACTTAAAACTATGGTATAAAGTGACTAGAAACTTCTGTACCTAGCGAGCTTCATACAAGATACAACAGAGGATATTTGTGGTGAAGATTGAGAACAAAATATAGAAGAATTGGACTACTTTTCTCATTGATGATTAATCAATATATACACGATATGTGCTGAAATCTTGAATACAAGATAAACACTAGAAAGACTTGCTAACTATGAGAATACTAACTAGCTAGTAAAGAGGAGATAAAATAGGAATGACAGCAACTCATATAATGAGGATATATATATCCTAAGATCAGGAACGAACTGATTAACATTAGAACATCGAGATAAATACTTCAACACTCCCCTCAAGCTAAACCGCATAAATGTTGAGGAGGTTGAGCTTATTTGCATAGTGGACTGGAATAGTGTCTTCGGAAGTGCCTTTGTGAGAATGTCGCCTACTTGATGCTTAGAAGGAACATAGGCGAGTTATCGATTGCTATCAACCTTCTCATCGATGAAATGGCGATCCACCTCAATATGTTTTGTGCGATCATGATGGACGGGGTTAACTCGCAATACTTAAGGTGCGTTATTATCAAAATGGAGATGAACGGCTCGTTACTTGGAATATTGAGACAGTGTAGAACTCGTTGTAACCAGAGACCTTCACAGATTCCATGAGCTAGAGCTCGATATTCTGCTTCTGCACTACTCCGTGAAACAACTGATTGTTTCTTGCTCCTCCAAGTAACCAAATTACCCCAAACAAATGAACAATAGCCCTTTGAGGTAGATCGTCTATCTGTTTGAGATCCAAAGATAATCGAGTCGGTGTATACATTCACACTTCTACTCGATTGTTCGTGAAGAACAATCCCTTCCCTGGACTTCCCTTGAGATATCTTAGAATTCGAAATACAACTTCCATATGAGATTCCTTGGGATGACTCATGAACCTCGTGACCAAACTTACAAAGAAAACCAATATCAGTCCGGTATGTGCTAAGTAAATCAACTTTCCTACGAGCCGTTGATAACGTCCTTTATCTACATCAAGCATCCTCTTCCTTAGCATCGAGTTTTAAATTTTGCTCCATAGGTGTCTCGATGGTTTGCAACTACTCATTCCAGTCTCTTCCAAGAGGTCCAGAGTATACTTTCGTTGAGACACTGAGATACCTTTAGTAGATCGTGAGATTTCCATTCCCAAAAAATACTTTAGTCTGTCCAAGATCTTTAACTTCAAATTCCATGGCTAACAATTGTTTCAAACTTGATAATCTCACTTGCATTGTCACCAGTTATCACAATATCATCAACATATACACTTAGGATTGTGATATTTCCATCGTGTCATGTTTGGAAAATAAGGTATGATCAGCTTGACTTTGAGAATAATCAATCCGTCGTAAGACATTGGAGAATCGACTGAACCAAGCTCGAGGACTTTGTTTTAATCCATACAAAGATTTCTTCAGCTTGCAGACTCTCCCTTTTGAGTGCCGATCCTCAAAACCAGGGGGAATATCCATGTACACTTCTTCTGAGAGATCTCCATTCAGGAATGCATTCTTCACATCAAGTTGATGCAAAGATGGCGAGCCTAAGTTTGTCGCTAGTGAAAGTAGCACTCGAATTGTGTTCGCTTGGCAACCTGGAGCAAAGGTTTCTGGTAGTCGATTCCATAAGTTTGAGTATATCCTCTAGCTACTAACCGAGCCTTTAGTCTCTCAATCTGTACCATCTCGCATTGTGCTTCACACTTGAACACCATTTACATCCAACTGTTCTTTTCCCAGTTGGTAGAGTGGTGATCTCCTGTATTGTTCTTTTCCAAAGCCCCGATCTCCTCATAAGTTGCCTTCTTCCACTCTGGTGATGCTAGAGCTTCCTGAACTGTTCTAGGAATGTTGATTTTATCAATGTTAGACACATAAGCCCCTGTATTGTGAGGAAAGTTTGCCATAATAGATAAAATCTTTCATCTCGATATGGTATATGAGTTCTCTCGATCTTCTCAAAGCATTAGGCATCTCTCTAATAGGTAGAGTCTCATTAGTTTGAGAGACATTTGAATCGGACATACCTTGTTCATTTGACAAATGGAGGTGGTGAAGATGATTGATGTCTTGAGGTTGAGTCTGTGATGTATCTGGAGTCTGAGAGAGATCTGGTGGTGTTGATTGTAAAGTACTTATATGATCATGCTGGATATTTGTAGGAAAGTATGGAACATTAGTGTTCTCCCCCTCACATAGATATTGATTGTGAGATTCTAACAGTGAGTTCTCCCCCTGAATCGAAGAATGAGGATAGAAAGGTTGGTTTTCAATAAATGTTACATCCATAGTGTGAAAAAATTTTCGCAAGGATGGGGAATAACATTTATATCCTTTCTTAGTTGGAGAATAGCCTACAAATATGCATTTTAAGGATCGAGGAGCTAACTTACTTTGATCATAAAGGTGGACAAATGCAGTGCAACCAAAGAGTTTGGGAGGAATGTTTGAAAGAAGGTGTGTTTGAGGAAAACTGTGTAACAGAGTTTGGCAAGGTGTTGCAAACTTCAATACTCGGGAAGGCAATCGGTTGATGAGATAGGCTGCAGTGAGGACTGCTTCACCCCAATATTGTTGTGGTACATGTGTTGTGAACATGAGTGAACGAGCAACTTCAAGGAGGTGTCTGTTTTTCCTTTCAGCGATGCCATTTTGTTGTGGTGTTTGGACACATGAACTAGTGTGTACAATGCCATTAGATTTGAAGTAATCACCTAATATGGCGTTAAAGTATTCACGTCCATTATCAGAGTGAAAAATTTGTATATTGGTTTGGAATTGAGTTTGGATCATGACATGGAATTGTTTAACAAGGTTACATGCTTCTGATTTATGTGTCATAAGGAAGACCCAAGTGAGCCTAGTGTGATCGTCCACAAACAAGAGAAACCATTTAGCATTCGTGATATTTGAGGTGTGGGAAGGACCCCAAATATCACTATGAATCAATGTAAATGGTTTAGATGCTTTATAAGGACTTGGCACATATGAATTTCGAGTATGTTTAGACAATTGACACACATCACAATTCAAGGAATGTAAATCTTTATTTTTAAATAAGGATGGAAAAAGTTTAGAGAGATACATGAAGTTAGGATGACCAAGTTGAGAATGTAACAACATGATTTCTCTATCTGATTTATTGAAATGGGAGACCAGCAACGAATGTGAAGGAGATGAATGTTGGAGAAGATACAAGCCAGACTTTAATTCAGCACTGCCAATCATCTTCCCCGAGTCCTTGTCCTGAAACACACAAGAATGTTCTGTGAATTGAGTGAGGCAATTCAAATCTCTATTTAGCTTACAAACAGACAGTAAATTGCAATCCAACTTGGGAACATAGAGCACTGATTGGAGTTGTAGAGTGGAAGAGATGTTCACTGTTCCAATGCCTACAACAGATGAGAGTGAACCATCGGCTATAATGACTGAGATCGACTTGGTACATGGTGAGAAGGAGGCAAACAAATCACGATTACCAGTCATATGATCAGTGGCTCCTGAGTCTACAATCCAAGAAGAAGTGTAGGCCATTTGAGATAGAAAATCCCGAGGAAAGTACCTCCTTTGATGGTGAGAGCATTTCCATTGGAAGGAGAACTTTGAGAAGGTTGTTGAGACCTGGTTGATCATACTATGTAGGAGCTCTAATTGTTCCTTCTTTGAACAGGGGAGCAGAGACGAGAGTTCCCCGAGATTCCGATCGGATGAGGCTTTTCGAGGCTTCCAATCGATGGTTTCCCATGGATTTGCCAGCCAAGAGTCACGAGTGTGTCCCTGGTTTGTTGCAGTGATCACAGTAAGGTCTCTTACTTTGCCTCCTAGTTGTAGAGACTTTAGCAGTATGATTGTCACCGGAAATGGAGAGTGCAGAGCCATCAGAAGTTGCACTTGGTGTGGTAGAGTCTCCCAACATGATCTTTCGCCGAGTCTCTTCATATCGAATCACTGAGAAGGTCTCCCTGATAGAAGGTAATGGCTTGGTGCTAAGGACTCTACCCCGAGCTTCATCAAGGTCTTTGTTGAGACCAGACAAGAATTTGAATACCCTCTTAGTCTCGACAATGGATCGGTAGAGTTTTCCATCCTCTGGACACTTCCATTTGTGATTGTCTATCCGATCAATTTTCTGCCAATGTCTGGTGAGCAGGCTAAAAAATTGTGTGACTGAGAGATCACCTTGTTTGAGTTCATGAAGAACACTTTCAGTTTCAAAGATCTCGATGTATTTTCGTAAGCTGGAGAAGGTGATCTTGGCTGCTTCCCAAATTTCTGCTGCTGTAGTATATAGTAGGAAGTTCTCACCAATCTCAGGGGTCATGGAGTTGATGAGCCACGACATTACCATATTGTTGTTGGCCTTCCAAGTTTTGTAAGTAGGTTCATCGTCCTTTGGTGCAATGGTTGATTCTGTGAGGAGATCATCTTTTCCCTTCCCACAGATGAACATAAGGACTGATTGAGACCACTGCAAATAGTTTTGGCCATTGAGTTTATGGTTTGTAATATGAGCAGAAAAAGGATCGGGAATGGGAGAAGATGAATGTGGTTGTGAGGATGAGGAGACTTCATTGGAAGAAGAAGAGGAGGTGAGTCCATGGATCTTATTCCCATATTTCGCCATGAATGCTCTGATACCATGAAGATTGAGAACAAAATATAGAAGAATTGGACTACTTTTCTCATTGATGATTAATCAATATATACATGATATGTGCTGAAATCTTGAATACAAGATAAACACTAGAAAGACTTGCTAACTATGAGAATACTAACTAGCTAGTAAAGAGGAGATAAAATAGGAATGACAGCAACTCATATAATGAGGATATATATATCCTAAGATCAGTAACGAACTGATTAACATCAGAACATCAGAGATAAATACTTCAACATGTGGTAACAAAGATAAGAAGCTACATAAGAACTTCGAAAAGAAGCGTAAGCCATACGGTAGCTTAAGCCCTCGAACGCCTAAAACTCCAGAAAATATTGTGCTTCTCATCATGCGTTGTTCAAAATGAGAGTTGCTGAGATTCATGGTTATAGCTCTTTCTCATGAAGGCTTTGAAGGACATATAAGCTGTCGGGTTATGCTAATAGAATTGCATTCATGTATTTCTTGTTGAAGTTTTTTATTGGCTTATCTCTTTTGGTTTTATGTACAAGTTAAGTTGAACTCTGTTTGGATTAAGTTTGAGACCGTTTAATTAAATTCCCAAGGAGACCTTAAATGTATCATAGATTGAAGATATGTGTTATATGTTTCTAATGAATGCTTTCGTCAAATGGCTAGTCTAGAGAATATGACAACCATGAAGAACCTAGTTTAAATATCAATTTCAATTATAAACATTCTTGTCTTGTAATCAAATTATATTTTTAATATAACGGCCTAACATTAATTTTTCGTTAATTATAACGTGGTTGCATGTGACGACCCCAAACTCTGAGGCAAACCGGGTACCGCCACGTCGCCAAATACGTCACCAAGCATGCCACGTCACCGCACACTTAATTTTGACTGCCTGTGACCTACACCTTTATACGGACCATATTCACTCTTAACTTAATATTTATGAAAAATTTTATGGATATTTAGATTAAATTGACTAAGTTAAGTTGTTCATGATTTATCAAATTATAAATTGGCATTTAAGCGGAAGTCTTTGAAGCATGCAAACACGGTAGAAATAAAAGTTTGTATAGTATGATTAACCCTATAGTGTGGAAACCCGGCATTTGATACCATGTATATCAAGAGCAACAAAAGTACAAAAGGTGTGCATATACATGTATCAGGTATACAAGTCCTTCCTAAAAAGTTCATAAAATAGTAAATAGTTACATACAACCACTTACGCAAAAAGTGACGGCTCTCCTAATTTAGACGTAGTCACCTAAGGCGCCCTTGCCTCGACTCGTCGCAAGATAAGCGATTTGTCACCAAAAATAATGACAAATCCCAAGTGAGTAAATCCCAGAGAACGTTAGCTAATATTCACGAAATCTAATAAAACGGCTATAATTCATGCAAATTAAATAAAGGACAAGAATAAAGAAATTCGCATGAAAATAAATCGTTGATAAGTCAAATTTGGACACGAGTGTAGCGTGGCAGAAAACTTGGTCGACATCCGAGAATCTTCGTAGCTAAACCGAGAGGAACCATTGATGACCATCTCGCCAAACATCTCATGGTTGATTGAGAGGAACCATTGAACGGTAGAACCCCATCCAAACATATCTCGAGATGAACCCATGATGAAGACTTGAGTCTTCATCAAACATCTCTCAACCTACATGTTTGGAGAATAATCACCGCGTAGCCCTAACATGCCAATTACTCGAACAGTGCGGGGTAGCTAGCCCCGGGGTGTGAGTCCGTGCCATGCGGGACCTCGTCGACAAACACACAAACACACGTGGGAGTGGATGAACAGTAATTGAACAACAATAAATAGCACAATGAATAATTGAAATGCGAAATAAAGTAAATGCCATAAAAGAATTTTAACTAATTTTCTCGTGGGATTACTTACCTCAAACAAGTCGCAAACTGCATTCGAAACGTTTCGCACATGCCTCGAGATGTGTATTCAACACCCGACTATGGTAGCCTAATTTCTTGGTGTTCAATTATACAATTTTTATTATTTTAGAGTCTCATTAAATGAATTTATAGTGTGAGACAAAAACTTGTAACATTTTTATTCCAAAAAGTTTAATTTTTGGCATACTTTTCAAATTATACCAGGGTGCCGATGCCCAAATGTCGTCAAAACAACCATTTTATATTTTTTTCATTTTATTATATATTTTTTCTGATTTTTCTGGATTTTCCTCATAATTTTCTAGTTATTTTTCATATTTTTTCGATATTTATTTGATTTAAATGTATTTTATTTATATTTTTAAGATTTTTAATTTTAGGGGTGGGTTGGGCCCGACCGGGCCATATTCGGTTCGGTTCGGCCCAACTAGGACCACTCGGGTTCGGCCGCCCGCCCGACCCGGGCCTGGGCTGCCGGCCCGACCGGCCTGGGCAATGACCCCATGTGGGCTGGGGACAGCCCTGTGCCCACGCCCTCTCTCCCTCTTTTCTTTTTTCTTTTTCTTCTTCCTCTTCTTGTTCAGAGGCTTTTTTTCTCACAATAACAACCATTTCAAATACAACAACAACACCAACATCAACAATATCATCAACAACTTAGCAACAACAACAAATTTCACTCACCTTGATCAATGGAGGTCGCCGCTGCGAGAGCGCGTCACCACCGCCGACGTCTCTGCTGGAGTCCGCCGACGCCGCTAGTGAGCTCCGTCGTCCCTGACCTCCGTCGCTCTCTCTCTCTCTCTCTCTTCTCTCTCTTCTCTCTCGCCAATTCTCTTCTTTTCCTTCTCTTTTTTCTCTCTCTCTCTCTCTCTCTCTCTCTCTCTCTCTCTTTCTCCCTTTCTCCTTTTCTTCTCTCTCTCTCTCTGTCCCTTTTTTATATAAGGATTTTTTTTTTGTAATCATTTGTAGAGGAGAGGGGGAAATGATGAGGTATGGTCCGATGTGATGTGTGATGTGATGGATATGAGATGTGACAGCTAAATCTCATATTACCCCGTACGCCCGCGTTACGCGCACACCGCGATGTCGCACACTTTCGTCACTACACGCGCACAACGCGACCTAATAAAATATCAAATAATGCGACGCTAATTATTTAATATTAGTAAATTAAGTAAACAGTCACATACAAAATAACAAATTTTTACCTCGTTAGGCGTGCCGTGGACTTTTATGCGACGTCCACGTGGGTCTGAGCTTAGGGTCTTAATCTGTAATTTGTAAGTTAATTGAGATTAATTAGAGCGGGTCGTTACATTGCAAACGTGGCTGACTGCTCAGATGCTCGTAGGACCCGCAACTAGGATAATGAGCGCATGAAGCTAGGTAAATAGTTCTTTTTGTGCTGATTTGTATAAATTGTGACGTGTATGTTAAAATAAATTAAACGAAATCATAATGTGTGCAGTTATAGGTCATTTGACTGGTGAGATTGTGTGTAAAATATATTGCCTCGATATGTGTGTCGACGCGGGTACCATGTAGTCTAACCAACTTAACACTAGGCCGGGGGAAGTAATACACATAAAATGAATAAAATTGGCTAAATAATCAATATGGAATGTATATTTGGTGGTTAAGGACATGGTAGTATGTGTATGTCGTGGTTCGAGATGAGAAATCTAGCATTGGACACCCGAAACACAACTTTTTGTGCTAAGAACAAAGGTGAGCATGCCAAAAGTGTCATTTTCGGAGTCACTAATGGTTAGAAAAAGAGTTATTGGAGTTCATTTGATCTCCTAGAGATGCACATGTGAGAGGAGATGACAATTCAACCTATAAAAGTTAACATTATCACATTTCCACCATCGTTCTCTCTCTTATCCTATCCATCTGAACTTGAGAGGAAGAAAATCAGGGTTTAAAGGATCAAAACTGGTAATTTGTGGAGCTTGGAGGAGTGAGAACATAAAATCCAAGGTGAGAATCACATACACCACAACTATCTCTATCATTTGATCTTACTTTGAGAGGTGTTCATGAAGATTTGGTGGACTTTTAGTTGTTATTATTATGGGTTTTTAGTGTTTTAAAGTTGTTTTGTTGGTGTTGTGGTTGTTGTTGGGTGTGTGTAAAACCCAAAAATTTTAGCAGTTTTGTTGTCAAGAACACGATTAGCGCGCTAATGACAACTAGTGCGCTAGTCCAAAAAATTAGCACGCTAATGTTCGTCTGGGCGAAGAACGTATAACTGTCTAGGCATTTAGCACTCTAATGTCCATACCTAGCGCGCTAACGGACCCATGTTTTGACATAATTTGTGTGAAATGACTTAACACACATATATACAAATAACTAAATATCACTTATACATGGAACTAAGTCAGTACGGGCTGTAATTTGGGATATCTACGACTCGGCGAAGCTGGACCGGGAGTTAGTGACGGGACACGGAGTGAGGTTTGAGGTCGTGTAGTATCCCAACTGAAATTACTGAGCAGTATTCATTTTTGCTTTTGAATTCATATTTTGTCTTTCAATACTCTATTCCTGGTGTGTTGTAATGGACGGACGCTGAGGCACTCCCTCCGTGCCATTTCTGTGTGTGCGTCCATTAGGCTATAGCATGTGTGCCATCTCGGTGAATAGGGCTACCCGATAGAGTGACGGGCACGTGTGGGTGCGTCGTAGGTTCCACTCGACCAACTAACAGATCCAGATACTATCCTTGTTTAAGTGCTACTCGCCGGCAGCAGTCCTTGGAAGAGTCGAAGTATAGCGCTAGTCTGACCCTAAGGGCTAGGAACACACACTTTGAGCTTTCACTATTACATATGCATGCGATGAACACAATTGCATGTTTATATTTCCGCAAGTTTACTTAATAGTTTTCTTAAAATTCCAGTATTTACTTTTTTGTATTGCTTACTTAATTTCCTTGGGAATACTCACTCTGGACTCGTCATTTATCTTTTTGTGATGGCTTAAGTACAAATCCTAGTACGAGCTGAAGCAATGGCAAGCTACCGGAATATATATAGAGACGTCTAGCCAGACTTGTACATTTGTATAGACATATTTTGTTTTATTTCGAGATTTGGGATGGAGTGATACACTAGGACTCTATGCTGTTGATATTTTTGATATGATGATACATTGACGGGATATGGGTTTTCCACACTAGGTGTCATAGTTGATTGCATGACTTTTAATGTTTTATTTAAAACTTCCACTGTGATTTATTTTGATTTACAATGATTTTAGCAGATGACTTAAGTTAATTAACAATTTAAACAGTAAATTTTGTATTTGAGGTTAATAATGAATATATGGTGGATGAGTTGGCATGTGGGACACAACCGCACTGGTAGGTAGGCCAAGTTGTGGGCCCTCATCGGCCCTGTGGCGGTCCATTTGGAAAATGGGTCTTATATTTAAAACGAAAAAGGTCAAGTTTTTTAAAAGAATTTCATTTGTTAGTATAAAAAATGTTAATAAAATTTTGTCATGTACTATCAAACAACAATAAGAAAATTCTTTGAAGAAGATTTGCTTAATAAAATATTTTTTTCTCATTAAAGATTTTTTTTGCTATCACACACACCCTAAACTATATGTTATTGAAGAGAAATTATGTTTTAAAAACGCTAACTATATCTACTATACTTAATACGCACGAATAATCAATGTTTAACTGTCACTTGAATTTTCTATCATACCCTTAATTAAGTCTTTCAAGCGTCATTTAAATTTATTATCATATCCTTAATCAACGTCATAATAAATCTTTCAATCGTCACTTGAATTTATTATTTTATCATTGATTAAGTTTTTCAAGCTTTACTTAATGAAGGATTTTTCCGCTATTAATTGAAATCATTAAATCAAATTAATTAATATCCGATCTTGTATGGGCGCGAGAGAAGGGAATTGATTTCAACTAGAAATAGAAATTGTTTTTTTGTAAAACAAAAATAGTAACTCTTTGAGTTAATGATTTCAATTAAAAACAGAAATAGAAATACTAACAAAAATAGAAATAAAATTAGTTGGAGGGTGGTTGAGAGGGTTAGAGTTTTGATGCACCATGCGGAGAGTCAGGTCAGGAGTGGGGCTGCGATTGGGGTTAGTGATGGGTCTTTGTTGGGGTTTCGATGTGGATGAATTTGTTCGAGAAGTTTGGGTGTGTTAGATTGTTAATTGAGTGTGTAAAGAAGAAATTGATGATGAATTTAGTAGAACCCATTACTCTTGGTAACCAAGGTGCGTTTGATGTTCAAAAATTTGGGTGTTTTGCTATTTTAAGAAAGAAAAACAGAGGATTGTGCCGTTTTTTTTTTTTTTTTTTTCAGTTTCAATGTTAATTGTAGTGCAAACTATATGTGTTTTGTTTGAGATTTTTTTTTTTTAGAACTCAATGAATAAGAGTTTGGTGTTCAATTATGTATATTAGAAGAAGCTGATAATCAATTTGGGGAAAATATTTTTTTTTTGAAAAGTGTTAAAATGACAATGAGTACGTCACACTAGAAGTCATAGGGCCTTTGAGTCGCCGTGCACGCTTCACATTGTGGGCATACACAAATCTCATGTATAACATATGGGTCAAAGCCGCGTAGACAACTTTTGTGGGCTGATGTATCTTTCAATATGACATCTCCTTTGCCATTTCATATTGAGATGTTTAGCCTGTTTCAATGTGTATCCAAAGGAACTCAAATAATGGAAGTGCTAGGCGTGCATCAGTAATGCATGTGTGTGCAATGCATCTCAGGATGTGATTCACGTGCATCCCGAAGAGCATCTTTTGATGTGGGGTTGATGTGGGGTAGCCGGCTACGGTTACTTAACACAAGAGGGGTTTGCAATTGATGGGCCAGCGAACAAAGTCTAGTTTCACTTGATCATTTGCACAAGGAAAATGCTATAGTGCACTGGACGTACAATGGCGAGCATCGTTGATGCACCTTGAGATGTGTTCGCAAGTGCATCCAACAAGGCGCGTGTTTCGACCTAGGTTACACTAGCATTTCCCTTTGGACAAACTACCTAACTCTTAATCCAAGCTCATGAAAGTATTTCAAAACAAAAATTTAATCGACAAAAGGAAGTCCAACACAAACAAATGAAAGCAATAAGGAGGAACAATAGAGCATGTACAAACCTACGATTAGTTAGCGCAATTAAAAATGGATTGATATCCCTTAATTAGTGACTCAAGTTTGATTCTTGAGAATAGAAATACCAATATTAGAATAACTTTCCTCACCTATACAGTGCACAACTCGATTAACTCGAAATAGTCGGCAAGTGGTTTACAAAAAAAAAAAAAAAAAAAGTGACAGAGCATGCACAACAATCGCTTCAACTTTTTTTCACAATTTTTTTTTATTTCAGTAGTTCCGCTGTTTCATTTAATAAGAGAATAGTTGTGCCAAATAAATGAAGTGATCAATAAATATATATATATATATATTGACATGCACAAGTTGACGTAGAGAGGATTAAAGGAGGAGGAATGAAAGAATAAATCAATAAGAAAGAATATACACAAACACCCAATCCAGGTTTTAAAGATTCAATTCTTCAATTCATTTGATAAAAAGTTATCTATTGTAATATCTTTACATCCTCTGATATTAAGACATCAAAAACCGTAGTACATGAATATTAATATATTACTAATTTACCTCTATATTATATTATAATATAATTCTAACATTAGGCATCATTAGCTACCACATCACAAGTTACACAACAATGTATCGTTTGAGTTTAATCAAAATCTACTGATCACATCCGAAGTAAGAAAATCTTTGGTCACATATTTATAACACTACACGAAACCTTAACAAATAACATACTCCCTCCAATCATTTATATAATTCGTTTAAGGTAATGACACAAGAATTAAGACGACTTTAATTATAAGTGCTGACATTAAATGAATTGAAGAAGAAGAATCATAAATGCTTGAATTGTATAAGGGTAAAATGGGTAAAAATGCAAATAAATACACTTTTGAATTCCAAAAATTACTTACAATTTTGAACAAGAAATTTTTGACAACGGAGAGAGTAAATAAGAATTATGATAAACAAGTACTTGCATAGATGTTAATTCAAAGTATAACCAAGTATATACAGATTTGACGGAGTTAAATAAAAAAAATAAAAACAACTATATATTAAACTCCAATCCAAAAAATTTAAAGTAGTAATTAATTAGCTACACAGATGATAATGTCCCTCCCTCATCGCCATATTGTGGTTGTTGCGCGCTTTGATCACTACCAGTATCACTGCCATAATTAGCCAACATTAATTAGCGGGAATCGTCGGAACGGCATTAACCGCGAAGCAAAGCTTGTTTTGAGCATCTCTAAAGCACCAAAGCTGCAAGGACAAAACCCCTGGCTTCAATTTCCGATCGGCAACATAAGCATTCCACTCCCTTGTAAACACAATTTTGTTCACACTTTGCCACCACTTCAACAACATGGCCTCTCTCCACACATCTCCCTCTCCATCCACCATCCTCACATACAATCCTCGCCCCGCCGCGTCCCCCGGCGCCGCTGCCGCTGCCCCCTCATCGTCATACTTGTTGTTCTTAGTGTTCTCTGTCGACACCCGGATAGCCCGATTTTCTTCGTCGCTGCAGAAGGCCGTCAACTTGTCGTCGCTGCCCTTGGGGAAGAACAGACGGTTGTGGTGCGCGTTCGTGTCGGTTACCTCGATCTTCTTCTGCCCCAACCATACAATCCTTTTCATGAACGACTCGTTGTTATTGTTGTTGTTGTTGTCGTCGTCATTGTCGTCGTTCATGTTCATCATTTCCTTCATTTTCCGAACCATTAAGTCCGGCATTGGGGGACCGCGGTTGTCTTCGAATACATTGACATGACCATTATTGTTGTTGTTGTTGTTGTTGGTGGTGGTGGTGTTGTTTTTCTTCTTCTTCTTCTTTAGTTGCTTGAGTTCGTCTTCGAATCGATGTGTCGAGTAGAGCAGAATTTGGAAGTCGCGGTTTGTGATGAAATCGTGATCAGCCTTTCGCTTACTCATTTTTTTCTCTTCTTTGGTCGTCGGCTCTGTACGTAAATCGTATTATTAGTGTGAAGTTTGGCAATGGTTGTTCCTAATTAATATATATATATAGAGAGAGAGAGTCGGAGTTGGAGTACAACAATAAAATATATAGTAAGTGTATTTTGTTCGATCGTAATCTTGAATTGTGTTCGTGTCCGAATAAAACTCAAATTAGAAATAGAGTTGTTATAAAAAAACATAGCAAGTAGAGTTTGAGTTAAAGTCCAAAATGTGAATGGGGTAGCTTGATCCTTGGATTGTTGCTAATCTTGAGATGCCGAGCTGGGATTGAAAGGTCCTGATAAGATTTTATCAACGGCCCAAAGCTCTGATCAGTTATTGGGCCTACAAACAGAGATAACTTACGCTCGAGGCCCAATCGTATGGATAACAGACTTTATAATGTAATCAAGCCCAAGCGAGTAGACCCTCTTAGCCTTATATTAAGCCCAGCCCCTTTTGTAAACCCTTATCCAAGTTATAGTTGTATGTGAGAGGCCCTAATATAACGGAATGAAACAGTAGGAAAGAAGTTATCTATTTTTATTTGTTGCGTTGTTCCACAGTTATCTCCAACGTTCAAAAAAAGCTCATATCAACTTGTGCTTTCATTCTCGAACCGACTTGCACAACCAAACCCCCTCGGCGTCCCAACCAACTCAACCAACCCAAGAGGACTCCATCAACTCTCTACGCGAGCAACTGCAAGCCCAAATTCAACTCCTCCAAAACATGGAGAGCCAGTACGACTCCATGTCCACGGCTATCGCGGAGCTTCGCTCTCGTGCCGACCCACCAACCTCGGTTCCTGTTCGTCAATCCTCGCCCATAACAGACCAGTCTACACTTCAATCCCCACCAATAAACCCACCTCTCTGCCCACAATCACCCGGCGCAGAACCGGCACGGGCACAGGCACAGGCGGACTTAGGTACGAACCTTGGCACGGGCACAGGCACAGGCACAGGCGGACTTAGGTACGAACCTTGACACAAGCAAGGCCGAACCTAGGTACATTCTTTGGGCACAAGTTAGGTTGCGCCTTGGCACGAGCAAGGCCGAACCTAGGCTAGTTCCTTAGCACGAGCAAGGTCATGCCTTGGCACGGGCAAGGCATACCTTGACAAGGGTTGACAAATCTTGACTTGGGCGTTGACCTTGGTCAAAGTACGCTTGGTCTCATTTTGGGATGTTTCCTATTGGAGCTGAGGAAACGACTTAACATCTACTATAAGGAGAGGTGGTCTCTCCTAGGGGTGACATGGGCACGGTAGCATGGAGGACCTTCGAGCATGCCTTGGGCACCACGCCAAGGCAAGACCCTCGGACCCATGGTTCGGTCACCCCGAGCCAGTGGGACTCGACCGAGCCCCGGCTAACACCCTCGGTGTCTGGGCACGACCATGCACCACCGAGCAGTTCCTGTCCCGTAGAGAAGCATGGACCACGTCCCTTGAGGTGTGGGGAGACCGAGTTAAGGCAGTTCCAAGCGGTTGGGTAACTACCTTGGTCATGGCCAGGGGCATGACCAAGGCACGTCCGAAAATGTCCCGAGCATGTCCCAATTGACCAAGCAGTTGAGGCGATTATGGAACTAGGTGGCAGCAAGGCAGTTGGGTAACTGCATTGACCACAAAGGGAGTGGGGTTTTACTCAGTAAACGAATCAATATAATCAGGACAGGTGTCCTAGTTGG
Source organism: Stephania yunnanensis (assembly GCA_039657365.1). Taxonomy (NCBI): domain Eukaryota; kingdom Viridiplantae; phylum Streptophyta; class Magnoliopsida; order Ranunculales; family Menispermaceae; genus Stephania; species Stephania yunnanensis. Next base: position 49,368,767 of record CM077587.1, on the reverse strand, counting down.
TTATGTAACTACTTGTTGGTTGGTCTATAAAGCCAAGGGCTCGAGGCTTGGGGAAGCATAGAGTTCCACAGTTGTATTCCCATTGAGAGCTCGATAAAACGTTTCCTTGTTGTCATTGCTTGTTGTTCATTTCGAATTGAGTATTGGTAGTGCCGAACTAAGGTGTCCCTTAGGCATCACGGGTTGGGTTGAGCAAGAAAAATCTCTTTAGGGTAAACCTCTCTCTTAACGGCCTAGTGAAAATTGGTATCAGAGCCCCGTTCGGAAACGATGGCGACCCGAGCAGCGAGCGATCTAAGTGAGAGGGTAGTTCACTTAGAACACCTGATGGCGATGATGTAGTCCCCGGCCGAACAAGTGGAGTCTTCAACGACGTCACAGCGCATTGAAGGCTTGGAGATGTTGGTGGCTTCGTTGGTGACTAGGGGAGAGTCACAAGAAGTCGTGATTGCTATGTGGGAATCAAGATTTGACGAGCTTGTAGCAGATGTGCGTTCCGTGGGAGAACTCACAACCAAAACAACCTCGACTATGGCTATGGAGGTGAATCTACTCAAGCGAGCCGTGGGAATTTCCTTTGGGACATGAAGCAATATTTGCTACTGCTGGAACGGAGGAGAGTCATAAGGTCATCTTGACCTATATGTACCTTGAAGGCGATGCGAAGCTCTGGTGGAGAACCAGAGTGGATGATGATACGGCGGCGGGCAGACCCAAGATTGTGGATTGAGAGGTGCTCAAGAGAGAATAGAAGGATCAATTCCTTCCTACCAATGCGGCTTGACAAGCGCGGGAGGCCTTGTGCAAGCTCAAGCAGACGGGATCTGTTCGGGACTATATTCAGGAGTTTTCCTCTCTTGCTGGACATAAAAAACATGTCAGAGGAGGACAAACTCTTTAACTTTACTTCGGGATTGCAGTCATGGGCTCAATTCGAGCTAAGAAGGCAAGGGGTGAAAGACTTGCCTGGGGCGATTACGGCAGCTGATAGTCTTGTGGATTTCAAGACTAGTTCTTCCCCAAGCGAGGGAAAGAATAAGGAGAAGAAGCCATTCAAAGATCACCACAAGAAGGGCTAGAAAAAATCCTTCCCTCCTAAGCATGTGAGCTCGAAGCCGGCCCCGAAGGTAGACGCAAAGCCCTCATCAAGTTCCTCAGGTAAGGGCTATTTTATTTGCAATGGCCCTCACAGGGCACGAGACTGCCCAAAGAAGGAGAAACTCTCGGCCTTGATCGCGAAAGATGATGGCCAGCCCCGAATGAACCACTGCAGTTGTTGAATGCCATTCAACAAGCCAAGACAAGCCCTTCGGAATGGTTGATGTACGTGGATGTTGAGGTGAACCAAAGACGAGTCTTGGCGATGGTGGATTCGGGAGCCACACACTCATTTGTGGCGGACCACATGGTGGGGAAGTTAGGATTGGAACTAGTCGAAAATTCAAATCGGATGAAAGCTGTGAATTCGGAGGCAAAGCGAATTCAATGTATGACCACTGATGTGAACCTTAAGGTTGGGTCTTGGGAGGGCAAGATCAACCTCATGGAAGTTCCCTTGGATGATTTTAATGTCATCCTAGGGAATGATTTCTTACATTTGGGGAGTATTGCACTGATGTCGTTCTAAAGGGGATTGTTTGTGATGAACAAATCTCATCCATGCTTTGTTTATGCGGCTAACACAATTGCAGGAAAGGAGAGTACGAAGCTATCCCATCTTTCCGCCATTCAGGTGAAAGATGGACTAAGGAATGGCGAACCTACATTCCTAGCGGCCTTGGTGGAGACTAAGGCAGGAACAACAGCAAGAGTCCCTGATGTAGTTGCTAAGGTGCTGGGAGACTTCAGTGACGTAATGCCGGCGGAGTTGCCGAAACAATTACCTCAACAAATGGTAATTGACCACGAGATTGAGCTAATCCCTGGCTCAAAACCCCCAGCACATGCCCCTTACAGAATGACTCCAAAGGAGTTGGAGGAGCTGAGGAAGCAGTTGCAAGAGTTGTTGGATGCTGGATTCATTCAGCCATCCAAGGCACCCTATGGAGCACCAGTCATGTTCCAGCGGAAGCACGACGGATCCCTTCGGATGTGCGTGGATTACAGGGCGCTGAACAAGCTAACAGTGAAGAACAAGTACCCTACTCCGTTGGTGGCGGACTTGTTCGATCGGCTATCTGGTGCAGCCTATTTCACAAAGTTGGACTTGAGGTCGGGATACTACCAAGTCTGAGTTGCAGCTGGAAATGTTCCTAAAACGGCCATGGTGACTAGATATGGATCATTTTTATACTTAGTCATGCCATTTGACTTGACAAATGCCCCTGCCACATTCTGCAAATTAATGAACGATGTACTAAGGGAGTTCATCGATCGATTTGTTGTTGTTTACCTTGACGACAAAGTAATTTACAGTCAGAACCTCTAAGATCATGTGGATCACTTACGGATGGTTATGACTACTTTGAGGGCTAACCATTTATATGTAAAGAGGGAGAAATGTGAGTTTGCTGCGCAAACGATCTCTTTCCTTGGTCATGTTGTAGGCCAGATCAAACTACAGATGGATTCGGAGAAAGTACCGACAATCATGGATTGGCCAAACCCCACGAAGGTCCAGGAGTTGTGGAGGGATACTCGAGGAGAGTGGCACCGCTGACCGATCTGTTGAAGAAGGATCGAGCTTGGGCATGGACGGATCGATATAACCAAACCATGACGGAGCTGGGGCAGGTAATTGCCTCTGAACCAGTGCTGGGACTACCAAATTTTGACCTACCATTCTAGGTGCACACAGACGCATCAGATAGGGCATTGGGGGCGGTACTTGTCCAGGAAGGACACCCCATTGCTTTCGAAAGTATGAAACTGAAGGACGCGGAGCAGAGCTACCCAGCTCATGAGAAGGAAATGCTGGCTGTGATCCATGCCCTCCATCTTTGGAGGCATTATTTTATGGGAACTAGTTTTGTGGTGTTGACGGACAATACAGCGATCACCTACTTCACGAGTCGGAAAAAACTCAATCAGAAGCAGGCGAGGTGGCTAGATTTCTTGGCGGAGTTTGATATTCAATTTGAACATAAACCCGGGAGACTCAACTCAGTTCCAAATGCACTCAGTCGCAAGGTGATGGCTGAGATGGTGGCAACAACAGTGAGGCTGGAAGGTGAATTCCTGCCTCGCATCAAGGAGGAGATGAGCAAAGACCCTGTTTGTTCGAAAATGCTAAAGCTAGTGGCAGAGGGAGTCACTCGGAGGTTTTGGTGTGAAGATGGAGTCTTTTATGCTAAAGGAGGACATCCATATGTCCCTAGTATTGGCGGACTAAGGCGACAACTTCTGAAGGAGACACACGATGCTCGATGGGCTGGGCATCCGGGCATGGAAAGCACCTATGCCCTTTTATCACGTTCGTTCTTCTGGCCTAAGATGGAGGAGGACATTGATCAGTACGTGCGGACTTGTCTTGTGTGCCAACAAGACAAGACATAGAGAAGGAGGACACCAGGGTTGCTGGAGCCTCTACCTGTACTAGACAGACCATTCCAGAGCATTTCTATGGATTTCATCACTGGTCTTCCTAAGGTGCAGGGAATGACCAACGTGCTGGTGGTGGTGGACAGATTCTCGAAATATGCTACGTTCATAGCTGCTCCGAAGAATTGTGATGCAGATCTAACGGCGGAGTTATTTCTGAAACGTGTGGCGAAATATTGGAGAATACCGGAGGATATCATCAGTGACCGAGATGTTATATTCACTGGAAGGTTTTGGGTGGCCATGTTCAATTTATTGGGTTCAGAGTTGAAGTTTTCCACAACAAATCATTTCCAAACGGATAGGCAGACGAAGAGAATCAATGCTTTGCCGGAGGACTACCTCAGACACTACATGAATGCAAGTCAGACCAACTGGGTGGATCACAACCCAATTTTGCTACATCCTTCACAAAAGCTCAGCTACGGAGCTGAGTCCTTTCGAGATGGTGACAGGACAACAACCGGTTATTCCACATGAGGTAGCCCAATCAAAGTCGATGGGGTCAAGCCCAGCGTCTTAGCGCTTTCCGAGGAGCAAGCAAGAGTTGAGGGAGGCAGCTCAAGACAGTTTGGCCAAAGTTGTCCGGAGGATGAAAAAGTATGCTGACCAGCACAGAGACCCTTGGAGTTTCAGGAAGGAGACCTAGTCTCGTTGAAGCTCACTCCTAAGATACTGAAGAAGTTCAACAAGAAGGAGACACACAAGGGCATGGTACAGCGATACGAATGACCATTTGAGGTGGTAAAGCGAGTGGGAAGGGTGGCTTATCGCCTAAAGCTACCAGAGAGGTTGAAGATACACCCTACATTCCATGTCAGCTATCTTAAGCCTTTCCACTCTGATGAGACGGATTCAGGGAGGAGCCCAGCGAGGCGAGCTCCACCTTTGGTACGAAAGGAGTTTGCCGGAGAGATCGAGCAGATCCTAAGCCACGAGACGCGTGGCCATAGTAAGAAAAATAGGCGAATTGTTTACTTGATCAAGTCGGTTGATGTTGAAGAACCTACTTGGGAGCGAGACACTACTCTATGGCAGTTTGAGAAGCAGACATCAAACTACAGAAGCGACAGCAACCGAGCAGTTGGATGAGGGCATCGAACATTTCGGCGGGGGGATATTTGTCACACCCCCAATAGCGTGACCCGAGTAGGCTGGGCTGGGCAGTAGGAAACCTAGCAAATGATCGAGTTTCGGAGGACTCGGGTGGTTCCATGGAGGTTGGTTGCATACGGAACGGTTAAGGCAGTGCGCAAGGACAATGGGGGTTGAGCCTTGGCATGCGCCTAGGCGTGGAGCCTAGGCGTAGGCCCGGGCACACCTTGGCGCGAGACGCGGGCACGCCTTGGCGCAAGACGCGGGCAAGCCTTGGCACGGAGCCTAAGCGCGGGCACGGGCGGACTTAGGTACGAGCCGTGGCACGGGCACAGGCGGACTTAGGTACGAACCTTGGCACGGGCACAGGCGGACTTAGGTACGAACCTTGGCACGGGCACAAACGGACTTAAATACGAACTTTGGCACGGGCACGGGCGAACTTAGGTACTAGTCTTGGCACGAGCAAGGCCGAACCTAGGCTAGTTCCTTGGCACGAGCAAGGTCATGCCTTGGCACGGGCAAGGCATACCTTGGCAAGGGTTGACAAATCTTGACTTGGGCATTGACCCTAGTCAAAGTACGATCGGTCTCATTTTGGGATGTTTCCTATTGGAGCTGAGGAAACGGCTTAACATCTATAAGGAGAGGTGGTCTCTCCTAAGGGCGACATGGGCACGGTAGCAAGGAGGACCTTCGAGCATGCCTTGGGCACCATGCCAATGCAAGACCCTTGGACCCATGGTCCGGTCACCCCGAGCCGGTGGGACTCGACCGAGCCCCGGCTAACACCCTCGGTGCCTGGGCACGGCCAGGCACCACCGAGCGGTTCCTGTCCCGTAGAGAAGCATGGACCACGTCCCTCGAGGCGTGGGGAGACAGAGTCAAGGCAGTTCCAAGCGATTGGGTAACTACCTTGGTCATGGCCACGGGCATGACCAAGGCACGTTCGAAAATGTCCCGAGCATGTGGCAATTGACCAAGCAGTGGAGGCAGTTTTGGAACCAGGTGGCAGCAAGGGAGCAAGACAGTTGGGTAGCTGTCTTGACCACAAAGGGAGTGGGGTTTTACTCAGTAAACGAATCAATGTAATCAGGACAGGTATCTTAGTTAGTTATGTAACTACTTGTTGGCTGGTCTATAAAGTCGGGGGCTCTAGGCTTGGGGAAGCATAGAGTTCCACAGTTGTATTATCATTGAGAGCTCAGTAAAATATTTCCTTGTTGCTATTGCTTGTTGTTCATTTCGAATTGAGTATTGGTAGTGTTGAACTAAGGTGGCCCTTAGGTACCACAAAAATTTCCTTAGGGTAAACTCCTCTTAACGGCCCGTGACACCTCCTAAGGTGGTCCTCTGTGTCTTCGATGGCTCTAACCCACTTGACTGGTTATACCAACTGACGACATGGGGGGCATTTACTTATGTTGTCAAACTCAGATTCGACACTTCGACATATGAGAACCACCAAATCGCTCTCTTCCAACTCCGGCAAATAGGCTATTTGGCCTTCGAGAAAATCTCTAACCGAATTGTGGGTCTGCTGAAGGACGCCACGAAGGTCGCCTTCATCGCCGGCCTCAAAATGGGATACCAACGTGAATTGACCATTCCGAAGCCCCCTCCCTCGCTGAAGCTATTGGCATGGCCAAACTTTTCGACGACAAGTTTACCGACTCCAATAAAGCCTTACTTCATTCCAAAGGTTTCTACACTAATCCAAAACTACCCATACCCGCACTAGTACCCTCCACAATACAGGCACCACCACTTCCAGTACGTCATCTATCCCAGGCCGAAATGCAGGAACGACGCTCTAAGGGTTTGTGCTTTAATTGCGATGAGAAATTCTTTGCTGTCAAGCAATTCCTGCTACTCCTTGATAACTCTACCAATTCCCTTATGGAGCCGTGCCCAACACTGGACGTCCCCACACCAACACCGACTCTACTCGCCCTATCGACCCCAGAACCACTGTCTATTTCCTATCCAACACCAGATACGATACACTTCCATTTCTCCGCCACGGCATTAACAGGATCAGTGGATCCACTCACTCAACGATTGAGGGGCACTATCAGCGAACTAAGGGTTTCGGTTCTGGTCGACAATGCAAGTTCATACAACATACTTCAACCTCGTTTGGCTGCCCACCTAAATCTACCCATCCTACCAGTCGCCGAATTCGCCGTGATGGTTGGCAATGGTGCATCTATTCCCTGTTTCGGGTATTGCCCTCACACCCCCATCACCATCCAGTTCCACACATTTTTTGTGGATTTTTACGTGATGGCAATCCAAGGCGCACTGATGTTGTTTTGGGGCTCAAATCAATTGGTCAATTCCTTTCGGACTACACCATCCCTCAAATGCAGTTCTATCACTAAGGCTCCCTAATCACTTTGACAAGCGACCACAATCTACCCCTTCCCACTACATTTTCCCAATTGCGTAGGCTCGCCTCCTTTTGTGCCTTTACCATTCTACCCACACACTCACTTACCCAGTCCCCAAAACACCTTACCTATTCCCAACCTGGCAGACCTACCCCTATCTTCCACCCTTCCCCCTGACCTCTACGCCTTATTAATCGAGTATGCTAGCATATTCCAAATCCCACCCTTGACCACTATATCCACTTAAAACCTAACACCCTACCTGTTAACATACCTCCTTACTGTTACCTTCACTATCAAAAGTAAGCAATGGCCACCATTATTTCTGATTTACTTAAACAAGGGGTAATTAAACCCGGTCAAGAAGAAAGACGGCTCGTGGCGTTTTTGTGTCAACTATCGGGCCCTAAATGCCATCACTATTAGAGATCATTCTCCTATCCCCATAGTCGACGAGTTGCTCGACAAATTGTATGGGGCTACTCTTTTCACTAAACTCCACTTGCGTTCTAGCTATTTTCATATTCATGTCGCCCCAAGAGGACACTTTCAAGACAGCTTTCAAAACGGTGGACAGTCACTACGAGTTCTTGGTCATGCCATTTGGCCTATCCAACGCTCCATCCACATTCCAAGCTGCCATGAATGATTTATTTCAACCATATTTAAGGAGGTTAGTCTTGGTTTTTTTTTTTTATGATATTATGATTTATAGCAAATTGGGCCTCGCACCCTGAATCACCTCAGGTCAGGTCAATCTTTACGCTATTGGCCACTAACCCATTTTTTGCTAAGTTTTCTAAGTGCGCCTTTGCGGCGTCCTCGGTGGATTACTTGGGTCATATTATGTATGTTGAAGTTACTCAACAAGAAAGTAACCCCTTCAACTCGAGAGACAGATGAATAAAATCCACTAAGCCACGAACAATGCACCAAATCAATCACACCACAAAGAACACAAGATTTAACGTGGAAAACCCTCCAAATCATAGGGAAAAAAAAACCACGGGCCAAACTCCGAATAAATCCACTATATGAATAAAGAGTACAAGAATCTCAATTGAGGAAAATACAATATAACTCCTTCGAAGAACTTGAATGGTCACACCAATATCTTGAAGAACTCCACCCTCAAATTGTACCCTTTCTTGATCACCAAGAAACCACCAAAGACTTCGCCGCGAGTCTTCAGATTCAAGATCTTGATGTATCTTCAATGTAGAGAAAATTGTTGTTGCATTCACCGCCTTGAACACACAATGTAGAAGAGAGAAGGAAAAATTGCCAAAACAACACAAAAGCTGGCTAATTAGAAGAATCGCCCAATTTTATTTCCTATTTTCTCTCTCCAAGATTCCTATTCCACAACCAATTCGTTGCTTACGTTAATTCACTCCAATTTTCTTTCCTATTTTCTCTCTCCAAGATTCCTATTCCACAACCAATTCGTTGCTTTATGTGTTGGACTTTTCCATTTTGTGTGGGGCCCACACAAAAACCAACAATCTCCCCCTCCAACACATGGGGAGATCTCAAACATATTTGATGCTCAATAACAACTCAGCCCCACCAACTTGGTGCAGGACTGATGCTTCTCACGAGTCACCACCTTCGTCAACATATCAGCTGGATTCTTATAAGTGTGAATCTTCTTCGGACTCATCTCATGATCATTCACAACTTCTCGAATCCAATGGTATCGGATATCAATGTGCTTAGTGCGGCAATGATAAGTAGCATTCTTGCTCAAATCTAGAGCACTCGACTATCATGAGTTCACTTTGCATACCCATCTTCTTGCTTCAACCCCAACTCTTGAAGGAATCTCTTCAACCAAAGCATTTCTTTGCTTGCTTCGATTATAGCAATATATTATGCCTCCGTCGTGGACAAAGCAACACACTTTTGCAATTTTGATTTGCCGAGATACGGCTCCCCCTGCAAAAGTGAACACATACCACTGAAGTAGATTTTACGCCATCAAGGTCACCTGCCATATACGAATCTGTATATGCCTCCAAAGTAGGTTTCGAGCCCCCAAAACATAAAGACATCTTCGAAGTACCTCTCAAATATCTCAAAATCCATTTCACTGCTTCCCGATGAACTTTTCCAGGATTTGAGAGAAATCTGCTGACCACACCAACTGCGTGAGCAATATCTGGTCGGGTGCAAACCATCGCATACATCAAACTCCCAACTATAGAGGAGTAAGGAATATCTGACATCTCCGCTATATCTATAGAAGTAGAGGGACATGATTTCTTGCTAAGTGTGAAGTGATTAGCAAGAGGTGTGCTAACTGGCTTAGCATTGTTCATATTGAATCTGCTCAAGACCTGCTCAACATACTTTTCCTGTGACACCCATAACTTTTTGGATCTCCTGTCACGAATAATCTGCATGCCAAGAATCTGTTTTGCCGGCCCCAGGTCTTTCATATCAAAAGAACTAGATAATTCTTTCTTCAAGTTTCCAATCAAGGAAACATCATGCCCCACTATCAACATATCATCAACATAGAGCAACAAGATCACAAGCTTCCCATCTGAAAATTTCTTGAAGTAGACACAATGATCTGCATCTGTTATAGTGTACTCTTGACCCATCATGAAAGAGTCAAATTTCTTATACCACTGCCTTGGAGCTTGTTTCAGTCCATACAAGCTCTTTTTCAACTTGCAAACCAAATGTGTTTTTCTGTTACTTCAAATCCTTGAGTTGATCCATATAAATCTCTTCCTCCAAATCACCATGGAGGAATGCGATCTTCACATCTAAGCTGCTCAAGCTCAAGATCCAAGCTAGCGATCGGACCCAAAATCACTCGAATAGAACTCATCTTCACAACAGGGGAAAAAATCTCATCAAAGTCAATTCCTTTCTTCGATTGAAACGCCTTCACTACCAAACGAGCTTTATGTTTTACTAGCTTATCTCCATCTGTCTTCAACTTGTACACCCATTTATTCTTCAAAGGTTTTCTACCTTTTGGAAGTTCCACCACTCATAAGTATTGTTCTTCTTCAAAGAACTCATCTCCTCTGCATTGCTTTCATCCATTGAGCTTTGTCTTTGTGAATCGAACTCCCTGGAAGCTCTCGGGCTTCCCCCTCTTACGTAATTGTAACATAATTAGAAGCTGGGGTACCTAGTAGAAGGAAGCAACCATCTCTCGGACCTTCTAAGTGAAGGTTCAACTAAAATTTGTTGGTGGAGGAGTTTGCTCCCCTGCTCAACATCATCAGCTGGTTACGGCACATCAACCCCCATGTTCTTCAAATGAGTCTCCCTCATGTGTGGCATCAGTAATGGAAGAAGACTCCAATCCAGAAACATCATCATCATCAACTATGATTTTCTTTGATGTCTTCAAATCTGCTATGGTCTCATATTCATGAAAGGCCACATCCCTGGACCTAACAATCTTTTTCTTCTCTGGATCCCATAACCTATAACCAAACTCTGCATCTTCAAATCCCAAGAGGATACACGGAACAGTTCTATCATCAAGTTTCGTCTCTGCTCCTTAGGCACATGCATAAATGCCTTGCATCCAAACACCTTCAAGTGAGAGTAAGTAACATCTTTCCCAGACCAAACTCTCTCTGGAACATCAAACTCCAATGGTGCTGAAGGAGAGCGATTCATCAAGTAGCAAGCAGTACTGAGAGCCTCACCCCAAAACGACTTGGGCAATTTAGCCATTTTTAACATACATCTGACTTTATCAAGGATGGTTTTGTTTGTTCTTTCAAAGCAACACCATTATGTTGAGGAGTACCGGAACGAGTCTTCTCATGTCGATTCCATGTTACGAGCAATAATTCTTGAACTCCTTTGAAGTGTATTCTCCCCGTTATCACTACGAAGGCACTTCAAAGATACGCCTTTTTCTCGTTCCACCATCATATGAAACTTCTTGAGGTACTCAAAAACCTGACATTTTGTTCTCAACACAAACACCCAAACCTTCTGTGAAGCATCATCAATAAAAGTAACAAAGTATCTACCACCTCCCATAGTTTCCACATCAATGGGACCACAAACATCGAGTATACTAACTCAAGTAAATTTCTTTTTCTTTCGGATGATGAAGAAAAAGAAACTCTATGTTGTTTACTAGAATAAGCAATCATCTGAGGGTTCAAATATTTACCTTTAGCAAAGGGAATGTGAGACTTCTTTGCCAACACACTGCAACCCTTTCTCACTTAAGTGACCTAGCGCCTATGCCACGAGATCGGTGAAGAATCATCTTCAATTGCGTTCGAGTCACCTCGACGGTCTTCAATTGAGTCTTGTAAAGTGTATAGCTCAATTTTCCTCTAGCAACAACAATTGAGCCTTTGGTGAGTTTCCACTCATTGCCCCCAAAGATGTTGTAGTAACCATCTAGGTCCAAAGCATGAGTAGAAATCAAATTGAGACGCTTGAATCCGGAACATGTCGCACATCTTTCAGAATTACCGTGCAACCCATATTTGTCGCACAAAGACATCTCCAATGCCAACTATATCTGCAAAAGCTGTTGTTCCCATCTTTGCCTTGCCAAAATTCCATGCTCGATAAACGAGAGAAGAAATCCTTCCTCGGAGTAGCATGGAAGGATGCTGCGAAATCAACAACCCATTCACTATCTGTATTAGTGACATGACCTTGATCCTCAACTAAAGAAAACACAACCAAGTCTTCGATTGCATCGATATAGCGGCCGTAGTATATTCGATCATTCGCTTTATTTTGATTTTTCTCATCATACATGTTCTCTTTTCCACACTCTACAATTTTCTTTATGTGTCCTTCCTTGCCACAATGATAACAAGAGAATTTTCCTTTTCCTTGAGACTTGCCTCTAGATTTATTCCGCCCCCTCGGACCTCTAAGGCGACTTACGCCTCATGTTCTGCGGTAGTGACAAGAGCTTGTGAAGTTTCAATGCCTTTATCCTTTCTCCTAGTCTCCTCGTCAAAGAGACTATCCCGCACTATGGATGAAGACAAGACACCGCTTGGAGCGAGAATTACTTAGAGACACCACCAAGGTTTCCCGGCTTTACGGCAACGAGCTCAAGAGTAAAAGTGTTTGTAACTCATCCTCAAGCACAATCTTCATAGCACTTAATTGATTGATCAATGCTTGAAATCATTCAAGTGCTCTATTATCGACCACCCATCTTTGTACTTCATATTAACAAGCCTTCTAATTAGAAGCCTTGTTACGAGCCCCCTTCCTCTCACACATATTACGCAATTTTCTCCACAACTCTTGTGCATCAACCTCTTTCTTGACATGGTGATAAATCTTGAGATCGATCCACTTTCGAATAGTCCCATGAGTTTTTCGGTGCAACTTCCTCCAATTAACATCGAGATATTTTCTCTACGGCTTGTTTTGTCCAAATTCAATTGGATCAAATAAATCTTTGCAATAAAGATGATATTCCATCATCGGTTGCCAAATTGAATAATTCGTAGCCGTCAACTTGACCATATTGCTTGATTTATCATCATCATCCACCATCTTGATTCCCACAAAGATTCTCGGAACACGAACTAACGCGACTCGATACCACTTGTTGGGTTACTTAACAAGAAAGTAACCCCTTCAACTCGAGAGACAGATGAATAAAATCCACTAAGCCACGAACAATGCACCAAATCAATCACACCACAAAAAACACAAGATTTAACGTGGAAAACCCTCCAAATCAGAGGGAAAAAAAAACCACGGGCCAAACTCCGAATAAATCTACTATATGAATAAAGAGTACAAGAATCTCAATAGAGGAAAATACAATATAACTCCTTCAAAGAACTTGAATGGTCACACCAAGATCTTGAAGAACTCCCCTCAATTGTACCCTTTCTTGATCACCAAGAAACCACCAAAGACTTCGCCGCGAGTCTTCAGATTCAAGATTTTGATGTATCTTCAATGTAGAGAAAATTGTTGTTGCATTCACCGCCTTGAACGCACAATGTAGAAGAGAGAAGGAAAAATTGCCAAAACAACACAAAAGCTGGCTAATTAGAAGAATCACCCAATTCGTTAATTCACTCCAATTTTCTTTCCTATTTTCTCTCTCCAAGATTTCTATTCCACAACCAATTCGTTGCTTACGTTAATTCACTCCAATTTTCTTTCCTATTTTCTCTCTCCAAGATTCTTATTCCACAACCAATTCGTTGCTTTATGTGTTGGACTTTTCCATTTTGTGCGGGGCCCACACAAAAACCAACAATGTCCGCCTCAGGGGTTTCGGCTAATCCTTCCAAGTTAGAAGACATCTAATCGTGGCCTGAACCTTACACACTCATAGCTCTCCAAAGATTTTCGGGCCTCACAGATTATTGTCGGCGCTTCGTCGACATTATGACACGGTAGTAGCGCTGCTCACCGACTTTCTCAAATCAAATAGTTTTACACGGAATACAAGCACGACAAAGGCTTTTACAACGCTCGAGGAAGCAATGTTTGCCTTGCCTTCATTACAGCTACTCAACTTCTCATTGCCCTTCGATATCATGACCGATGCCTCCTCAACCGCAATCGACGCTGTCCTCTCCCAGAATAAAGCTCCCTCTTGCGTTCTTCAGCAAGAAGTTATGCCCCCGCTCCAGTCTTCTTAAGCTTATACAAGGGAAATGTATGCCATAACAGAAGTAGTAAAAAATGCGTCGTGCCTCATTGGCCACAAACTCAACATTTACACCGATCAAAAAAGTCTCAAGAGCCTCCCAACCCAAACTATACAAACACCGGAAAAATAGAAGGTTCGATTACGAAATCTTTTACACACCAGGTCGTGACAACACAGTGTTGACGCCTTATCTCGCCACTCTGAGGCTGCGCCACTCCCCGGTTTCTGGCCATCTCAAAACATCATTGTTTCGTTCCTAGAGGATTTCAGAAGTTTCTACCAACTCAACCTCAAGGGATAACAAATGGTTACCAAATGCCTTTCTAACAGTTGTTGTCTATTATGATCTATATAACACTTTTAATTCAATCATAAATCATAAAATATAAACATAACTCCTTCCATTGACAATAAACTTAAGAATGTTTTTCCCCTCTCTGCCTTCTTCCGTAATACCCCTTGTTCTTGATGGCGAGATCTCAATGCGGTTTTAAACAAATCATATCTCAATAACTATTTTACAGTTATTAGGGTTCATTTAATTTGAAGAGAGAGGGGATGGAATTAAAACCCCCGTACTCAAAACAATTATGCCCTAACTACCATCAAGTTGTGGGCCCAAAACATGAAGTACGTAATAACATAATATGGGTCACATATAATAGAGATTAATTAGGAAAAGATAATCTAACAATCTCCCACTTGACCCATGTTATGACTTGATGATTCAAAATAAAATATAATTGTGCACTTTTATTGAATCTATCAAATCACTTTTTCACTGAATTAAAATGATTAGATTATGGCGGTCATAAGTCATTTAATCGACATGATTCCTTCCATGTATCACAATCAACTCAACTAGTATAACTGTAATAAGGACAATTCAACCCTCTAACTATAATGTTATCTCTCTGAAATATAATGAAGATAACAAGTACATAAGCAAAAACAAAGCTTTAATAGAATTCACAAGTGTCATGACAATAATATGAGCAATACAATTATAAATGTATGTATACATATCACAATATTATGTTAACAAGGACTTGTCTATAATGCCCATACGTTCAACATGGCCAATAAACGTTTTGGGCGGTAATCCCTAGTTAACGGATCCGCTATCATCGATCGGTACCAATATGCTCAATCGACACTCTTTGTTTTTGTACTTCTTCTTTGTGAGACAAGTACTTCAAATCCATGTGTTTTGCACTTTTTGAATACTTGTCATTCTTCGAAAAGAAAACTTGCATGGAATTATCACAATATAGCCTTATAGGTTTAGCTATACTATCAATAATAGCAAGTCCTGACACAAAATTCTGCAACCATAATGCATGAAAAGTGGCCTCAAAGCATGCCACAAATTCAGCCTCCATAGTGGAAGTAGCAATTACAGTCTGTTTCGCACTCTTCCATGAAACTGCTCCTCCAGCTAATAGGAACAAGTAACCGAATGTAGATTTCCTCGAGTCCACACATCCGGCATAGTCTGAATCAGAATACCCAATCACTTCGAGATGACTCGACCGTTTGTAGATCAACATGTAATCTTTGGTGCCTTGTAAGTACTTAAGTACTTTCTTTGCGACTTTCCAATGATCTATTCCAGGATTACTTTGATATCGACCCAACATTCCAACAACAAAATTGATATCCGGTCGAGTACAAGTCTGGGCATACATTAAGCTCCCAACTAATGACGCATAAGGAATACATTTCATTTGCTGACATTCCAAGTCATTTTGAGGACATCGCATTAAACCGAACTTGTCCCCTTTCTGAATTGGAACTATTCCTGCATAGCACTTGTCCATTTGAAATTTCTCTAATACTTTATTGATATATCCTTTCTGAGACAAACCTAACAATCCTTGCGATCTATCACGGAATATTTCTATTCCTATCACATAGGATGCCTCACCCATATCTTTCATTTCAAAGTTTATAGAGAGAAATCTCTTTACATCATGTAACAAAGCAACATCATTCACAGCAAGAAGAATATCATCAACATATAGGACCAATATAATAAACTTGCTTCCACAGATCTTCATATATATACACCGATCAACAATGTTTTCTATAAAACCATAAGACGTAATGGTATTATTGAACTTTATATACCATTGTCTGGAAGCTTGTTTCAATCCATATATTGACTTCTTCAACTTACACACCGAGTTTTCTTTTCCTGTGGTCAAGAAACCTTCGGGTTGGTCCATGTAAACTTCCTCTTCTAAGTCATTTAGAAAGGCAGTTTTCACATCCATTTGGTGAAGCTCGAGATCATAATGAGCTACTAAAGCCATTATAATTCTTAAAGAGTCCTTCTTTGAAACTGGAGAGAATGTCTCCTTATAGTCAATGCCATCCTTTTGATTGTAACCTTTGGCGACAAGTCTGGCTTTATGTCTTTCAATATTGCCATGCGAGTCTCGTTTTGTTTTGAAGACCCATTTGCAACCAACTTGCTTTGCACCTTCAGACAACTCGACTAATTCCCAGACTTTGTTGTCATCCATTGATTTCAACTCGTCTATCATGACACTAAACCATTTTTCAGAATCATCACATTTCATGGCTTGTTTGAACGAGACTGGATCTTTGTCAATACTCAAATCACATTCACGTTCAAGTGAATAAACCACATAGTCATTTGAAACTGTTGGTCTTCTTGTCCTTACAGACCTTCGTAATGCTATTACTTGTGGCTCTACTTGATCATTTACAACTTGTGCATCATTAGCTAGTTCATTAACAATAAGTTCATTTTCCTCATTTGGAACAATGATTTGTTGTCCGGATTTATTGCGTAACCGTGATACAACAAGAGGAACAACAATTTGAGGAGAAATGCTAGATGTAGGAGTTTTCAATTGAATTTCATGAATATCCACATTTCGTGATTCTTCACTCCCATTGTTTTGGCCATTCTCAATGAACCGAGCATTACCAGACTCAACTATTCTCGTACTATGGTTAAGACAATAAAATATGTACCCTTTAGACTTTTCAGGGTAACCAATGAAGTAACCACTAATAGTCCTTGCATCAAGTTTCTTTTCATGCGGATTATATATCCGTACTTACGCTTGACATCCCCAAACATGAAGATGTCTCAAACTAGGTTTCCTACGGTCCAAAGTTCATAAGGAGTCTTAGGAGCGATTTACTAGGAACCCTATTTAACAGATATGCAAATGATCTTTAAGGCATGCATCCACAATGATGAAGGTATAGTGTTACAACTTAACATACTCCTAACCATATCCATAAGAGTACGGTTTCGCCTTTCAGCTACGCCATTTTGTTGAGGTGTACCAGGCATTGTGTATTGTGCACAAATACCTCGACTTTTAAGGAAATTTGCAAATGGACCTGGACATTGTCCACTTTCATCATACTTTCCAAAGTATTCGCCACCTCTATCAGATCTCACCACTTTTACCTTTCTATCTAGCTGCCTTTCTACCTCATTAATGAACACTTCTAAAATGTCCACTGAATGAGACTTTTCATGCAACAAGTATAGATAACAATATCGTGAGTAATCATCAATAAAGGTGATAAAATACTTTTGACCACTCCAAGATGGAGCATCAAAAGGACCACAAATATCAGTGTGTATCAATTCAAGAGGCTCACTGCTTCTAGTGGCAGGATGTTTTGATATATGTTTGGTTTGCTTTCCCTTAATGCAATCCAAGCAAACATCCCAGTCAACAAAATCCAATTGAGGTAAGATATTACTTTTCACTAACCTCTTTACTCTTTCTTTGGATATGTGACCTAATCTTTGATGCCAAAGAAAATCGAGCACTCATCATGTGCACTACGTTTATTTCCAATAACATGCTCAACATTAAACAAGGATTCAACAAACATACTATCAAGACCTGAAACGATATAAGTTGTCGATTAAAATACGAGAACCATAATAGTATTTTTGTTTAAATAAACTAAAACAACTTGTTTCCAATCTTTAAATTAAAGCCTACACAATCCAATCTTGATACGAAACAAGGTTCCTTGAACATTCGGGAACATAAAGACACTTTTCTAAATCCAAAAAGTATCCAGGTATCAGGATTAATCTGTAAGTCCCGATCCCTTCTATGCGTGCCTTCATTCTCGTTCCCCATAAATAAGAACTTTTCAGTTCCGCTTATGGGATGGATTGAAAGGAATCCATGCATAATATGTGAAACATGAGTAGTTGCACCAGTATCAAGCCACCGGGTATTATTAGGCACTTCAATTAGTTTTGATTCAAAACAAACAGAAATGTAATGTATACATTTCTTCTCAAACCATGCCTTTCGTTTCGGACAATCTTTCTTGAAGTGTCCACTCTTCCTACAGAAGTGACACCTCAGCTCCTTATGGATTCGACCCTCATGGACTTTCATTGGGGCTTTGTCCTTCTTTCTGTCCTTCCTTCCTGGGATTGCTTTGCTGTTGCTAGCCCCATCATGCATAGTGAGATGAACTGAGTGACCCTTCAGTTTCCTTAATTTCCCTTCCTCCTGTACGAGCATGGCCTTGATTTCTTGCAAGTTCCATTTTTCTTTTATGGTGTTGTAATTCACCTGGAACTGACCAAACTCAGAGGGAAGGGAATTAATAATGAATTGAACTAGAAATGATTCACTCACGTCCATACCCATTGCTTTGCTTCTCTGCCAAATTAGACATACTAGTCACATGATCATGGATGGGCTGTGACCACTCAAATTTCTTAGTGGTCAACTCACTCATCAAACTTCCCACAATGGACTTGTCAGCAATGTCCGATTATGAGTACTCTTTTAGCTGAATCATGAACTCCTTTGCGTCGTTGTCTTGGGCATAGATGGTTTGACATTTTCTGCAATCGCTATTCGCATCAAATTCAAACTTAGCCTATTAGACCGCTCACAAGCCTCATATAAAGACTTTTCCTCTTGAGTTGGCCTCATTAATGGCGCATGAGCTTTCGTCTACAATGATTGCCGTGTCAAGGTCCATTACACCCAGTTGAAAGCTGGATCTGTTGAGACCAATCAGTGTAGTTAAGCCCATTGAACTTAACCATCATATTACCCAAGGCAAACATATTAGAGGACTCTGCAAATATAACAAAATTATTCACATTAATGCTTCGAGAAATCTAATAGATTCATACATACAATACTTTTATTATGTATTTAAGTTCACCTTTGGGTAATACTTTAATACATAATTCATGCTATATCAAATTCTGAATAAGCATACTTTCATAGACAATCAATCATACTTATGAAAATAAGTAAGATATTTTGGATAAAACATACCTATTTTAATTATGTATGAAGATAAATCTCTTAAATTTTATTAATTATAAGCAATGGTCCACCTTTGGGTGACCTCCTAGCATTATAATTAATTGATCTTAATTAAATATTTAACATTTATTCAAGCTAGGCCACTTTGGTGACTAACAAGCTTTTCATTAAATAAACATTTAATTAAGCATACTTTAATTTTATTATTATTATTTTAATCAAGATTATACATGCCAATCATATGCATACATGCATGACAATAAATTAATCAATTAATAATGTGACATACATTAATATGCATATATTAAATAATATATATACGTAAATGACAAATTTCAATTAATATCATGTATATGTATTTGCATGCATACGTAAGTGTTTTAATTCCAAGTCAAACGTGGCATTTATTTATTTTTTTTTAATCACGTTTACCAACTAAATCAGCCACTTAAATCTCAAACGTGACAAATAAGCCACTTTTAGGAAAGATTAAGCCACGTTAATAGTCACGTTAATCAACACTAACAAATAGGAAAGATTAGGCCATGCACCTACTTTGCAAGAAATAATTTGTACAAAAAAAAAATAAACAAATAGTACACAACGCATGTATATCAATAAAACCCAAATTTTTAGTTCATCCGAGAATCCAACGGCATATATATCAATTTATTATAGATCCAAATTCTTTAATGCAAAATATATCGGCATCGAAATAGGAAAATACAATATACCCAAAAACGCGATATACCCAAAACGCAAAGTTAAGTCAAATCAAAGTATTGATCTATAATGCGGAAATTAAACATCGACTTAAATCACTCTGTTGAATGAAAAGTATTTAACCATGCTTTGATACCAATTGTCTATTATGATCTATATAACACTTTTAATTCAATCATAAATCATAAAATATAAACATACCTCCTTCCATTGACAATAAACTTAAGAATGTTTTTCCCCTCTGCCTTCTTCCGTAATACCCCTTGTTCCTGATGGCTAGATCTCAATGCGGTTTTAAACAAATCATATCCCAATAATTGTTTTACAGTTATTAGGGTCCATTTAATTTGAAGAGAGAGGGGAGGGAATTAAAACCCCCGTACTCAAAACAATTATGCCTTAACTACCATCAAGTTGTGGGCCCAAAACATGAAGTATGTAATAACATAATATGGGTCACATATAATAGAGATTAATTAGGAAAAGATAATCTAACAGCAGTCGTGTGCAACAGGTTTTCGAATTCAAGCAAGGCCTATTATTCTACAAGGGATGCATATTCGTACCATAGGACACGAACCTACGTCTTTCCCTCATGGCCGAGTATCGCGCATCTCTACTAGCAGGTTATTCAGGTGTCCAGTCTATAGATTCACGCCTCGCCGTCTGTTTCTACTGGCTCGGTGCCCTCCGTGATATCAAAAACTACATTAAAACCTACTCAATCTGCTAATAATACAAATATATCACAGAGAAAACCTATAGGAAGTTACAACCCCTCTCAATACCCAACCAAGTTTGGGAAGAATGGTCAAGTGGAGCCCAGGTAGAGTGTTCAGAAACATGAATGGCCCACGTGGAGCCCACATGGACTCCACATGGGTTCTTCCCAATATACAAATGGCACATTCTCTGAATGTGTCATTTGTGTTAGGGCTCAATCCACGTGGATTCTTCCCGATACACAAATAGGGCCCGATTCACGTGGACGCAACGTGGACTGTTTCCACAATACACAAATGACGCATTCAAAATGCGTCATTCGTGTATTTTTTTCCCAGTGACACGTAGGGCACGAATGACGCATTTTCAAAATGGACCATTCGTGTAACAATTTTTTGTACATCTAAAAACGTATTTGAAAATGCGATTTACCTTAGTTTTGGAATTAAAAAAAAAAACCTATCTTATTTTACTCATTTCTTTTATTTTTAATAGTACATCTGTAATTTTTTCATCCAAGCAAAGCTAGACTCGTTGAAGAAACAATAGGTTTTTGGACCGGTTGTTCAAATGCTAGATGACGTAAAGCCTGTTGGATATAAATGAATATTTGTACAAAAGAGAAACGAAAAAAATGAGATTACAAGGTACAAAGCAAGACTTGTAGCTTAAGGTTTCTCACAAAGACTTGTCATTGATTATGAGGAAACATATTCTCCTGTTATAGATGCAATCACATTTCGATTCTTGATAAGCCTTGCGGTTTCTGAAGGGCTTGATATGTATCTAATGGATATCGTTACAGCATATCTGTACGGATCCCTAGATAGTGAGATATATATATATCAGAATCCCTGAAGGATTTGAAATATCTAAAAAAATAAAATCAAAATCTCATAACATACGTTTTATAAAATTACAAAATTCTTTGTACGGATTGAAGCAATCTGGACAAATGTGATACAAACGCCTTAGTGGTTATTTACTTAAAGAATGATATGCAAATAATCCAATTTGCCCATGTGTCTTTAATAAAAGATCATCAACAGGATTCGTGATTATTATTGTATATGTTAATGATTTAAATATAGTGGGAAACCATGATGACATCGTTAGAACATCCGAATACTTAAAAAGGAATTCGAGGTGAAAGAAATTGGAAAAACAAAATTCTGTCTTGGTTTGCAAATTGAACATTTTCCAAGTGGAGTACTTGTCCATCAATCAAATTACATTGAAAAAATATTAAAAAGATTTTATATGAACAAGGCACGTCCATTGAGCTATCCAATGGATGTACCATTGGATAGCTCAGGAAAGTGATAAAGAGCTACTTGGTCCGGAGGTACCATATTTAAATGCAATTAGTGCATTTATGTATCTTGCAAATTATACAAGACCAGACATTGCTTTTGCTGTCAACCTACTTGTAAGATACAACTCTTCACCAACTCAAAGGCATTGGAATGGTGTCAAACATGTTTTCTGATATCTTCAAGGAACAAGTGAAATGGGTTTATTTTACTTGATGGGAGTAAAATTGAATCTCCAAGGCTATGCTGATGTTAGATTTTTATCTGATCCCCACAAGGCTCATTCTCAAACGGGATATATATTCACCTTTGGTAATACTACTGTATCATGGAAGTCAATAAAGCGAACTATAGTTGCTACTTCTTCCTATCATCCCGAAGTACTTGCAATTCATAAAGCAAGTATTGAATGTGTATGTTGAGAAATATGATTGAACATATTCAAGAATCATATGGATTACCTTCAATAAAAGATTCTTCGACCATATTATATGAAGATAATGCAGCATGTATCGCACAATTAAGTGAATAATTCATAAAAGTGGACAAAACAAAATATATTTCACCAAAATTATTTTACTGTCACGGCCTAAATAACTGATGCATGTTTAATTCGTTAATCATGACCAAATGACTCATGACGTGGGACCCGCAGGGATATACGTGTCACTACCGAGGCACGGTGGCTGAGGTAAATGTTATATTGTGTGTTGTCTGCCTAGTGTACTGTATTTGTGTATACTACTAAGTCATTTACGGGTATACCGATACCAAGATGAGCGGGGACGCGCCTTGAGTCGCGTGCCGACGTGGGCCAGAGGCAGCAGCTCGCGGGGTAAGTGTAACTAATTGACTTTCATTTTATTTAAAAAAAAAAGGAAAGGAAATGAGATATATATATATATATCAATGGGCCAAAGTAAAAAAAAAATATAAATATGTATCACTAGATATACATCTTGATACATACACATATCTCAAGAAATGGTGTCAAGTATTGGTGTCACTTGTATGTGACTTGAGGGACAAGTGTGGTGTTGAAGACCACCCGATGTACCTCGAGATACGTGAGTGATTTGAGATGTGTGGCTCACAAACACATCAACCCAAATCATATAAATGAGTCAAATTTACCCCAAAGTCTAACTTATCCTATTTTAATTTTTCAAAGTCGGTGGAAAACAAAAAAATAGAGAAGAAAACGCAGAGAAGAGGAAGAAGAAAAGCCGAGAGGAAGAAGAATGAGAGAGACCAGGAGAGAGAGATAAGAGAGAGAGAAAAAGAGAGAGAGAGAGAGAGAGAGAGAGAAGAGAAAGAGATCGAGCTCCAAGGTGAGTTATTGATTTCGGTTGTTGTTGTGTTATCGTTGTTGTTGTGTTCGGTGTTGTTGGTTCGAGGTGGGAGACTCGGACGAATTTTCATGGCAGTTCATCCGAGCTCAAGGGACGGAAGGGGAGTCGTCTCCCCTGCACGAACCCAACTTGGGGTTGGGGATGGACGCCCAACCCCAGTGAAATAAAATAAAATAAAAACCAGAGCAGCAGCTCCGCAAGGAAGAAGAAAATGGGGGGTAGCCGGGTCGGGCTACCCAATACGAGTCAGGTCTGGCCGACCCGGACCCATGTGAGCTGGGCCGACCCTGACCCGAGGAGGACCGGGTCGGGTTGACCCGGACCAGCCCCAATAAAAAATAATAAAATAATATATATTTAATTATTAAAGTAAATTAAACTGATTTTTAATAAAAGAAATTCCAGAAAATAAATAAAATGATGGAAAGTTCCAAAAGAATTAGAAAAGATTCTGAAAAAATTATATTTCGACAAAATAAATAGAAATCGATAAATTTTTATGAAAAATACAATATTTGAGATTTTGGACGCGACTTTTACGGGGTTTTTACCTCGAAAAGCGCAAAATTAGCAAATTGGTCTCGAATTCGATTTCGACCAATTTAGAAATTTTAAATAATGAATTGTGAATCTAAATTAATAACTTGTCAAATGTTAAGACCGTAAAGGAGCTATTACGGGGTTTGGGTGCATCGACGCGATGAAAAGCAGGATAGCTTAGGACTTGTTGTGTGTATGTAAGTAAACTGATTGAGACATTTATTTACATTTTATTCCATTTATTTATTTATTCTCAGTTATTCGAACTGAACCGCCTTTGAAATCCATATGTTTTGACTTGTTCAGTTCTCATTTGATGACGTTGCTCATAGCATACTCTGTTGTGTATATCATTGATTCAAATTCCTCTATTTTGTCATGTTGATTGTTGTGTATGAAAGTCAGTGATATAGCATGCTATTAGGTTAGTTTGCTTGTTTTGCCTCTACTCCTTTGTGCATTAGTATGCAGTTACATTTCTTGGATTTGATTATCGAGTCATTATTAAAAATGAAAGTGGTTTTTGTGGTTAAGGCCATTTGATGATAGAAACTTGGCTTTCATACGGGGTCACTAGACTTTCCGGGATGTTAGGAAATTTTTCCACTGCCTTGCATGATACACGGGTTAACGTGCCTCGAACGGGGTAACCGGACCTCGAGGTTTGTTGGCGCAAGAATAACTTAGGTGAACATGACGAGTTATAAAACTCGGGTATGTTAGCAAGTATACATTCCGGTGACGACTAATTCACTTGGAATAGAAAATGCGTAATCGTAAGTACGACCTTTTGAAATTATGATATAGAGCTCAATTTGTAATGAAATGACATAAAGCATAGCTCAAATTGTATTGGACAGGTGATGTGATGAAGATCACGACCGACCGACCCTAATCCATTACTACTTAGCCTTGAATCAGTTTCATATTTGGTCAACTCAAGTATCTATTTGTTTGATGTTTCTTTCAGCGTAGTTGCTACTTAAATTATGTTATTCGATATTTGTTGTCTGTTTGGGAATGTGGATCGATGTCTCTCAGTATTACTTAAATAATTTCATGTACTCACCGTCTAGTTTGTGACTCTGGGTGCAGATCAGCCGAGTAGTAGACCATACAAAAAGAATATTTGTGACTACCTCTGAGTCAGTGAAGGACTGCTACGACATATTTTTGTACATTTTGCATTCTTTTGTATTACATTTTATATGTACATGTTCTTTTTACTTTTAGGTTGAATGATAGGACCATCTGACTAGACACATGTTATTTTCGCATGTAATCACTATTTCTTGATTTTTCCACAATAGGTTAGGCCGTAGGATCTAATATCCACTAGTAACGATGACTTCCGCTGAATAATTTGTTAGTTTTAAAAATTTAGATTAACTTTGATTTATAGACAACCGCACGTTAGTAAGTAAAACTAACTAGTTAACTGTAGGTGGCATCATACTTGGTAGATGTAGATGTTTAGGTGTTTAACTAAGGCTGACTAGTTCTTTGTTAGGTCCTATAGGAGAGATTAGGGCTTAATTAAGGGATTAGGCAGGGCGATGCCCTTATTCGTAGTTGGGGTCGTCTCATTTATGCACGTGAGCTTTAGAAGAATAGTGAAATTGATGTCAAATAAATCCGATCGAGTGATAATCTTGCTGATTTATTCACGAAAGTCTTACCAACTACGACATTTAAGAGACTTACATATGATATTGGCTTGCGTAAACTTAAAGACATTGCAAATAAAGAAACAGAACAAGTTTCACCTATGTTCCCATGAATGGGGAATTATTTATTAGTGTATTGCACTTTTTTTCCCTTAATTATGGTTTTATCCCATTGGATTTTCCTGACAAGGTTTTTAATGAGGTAATCCTAACAATATTATACTCATCTTAAGATTTATGAGAACAATGTACTATTTTTCTTTTACTATATTCTTCCCACAAGGTTTTTCCTTGTAAAAATTTTGACGAGGCACATTCTCTCAGCAATTGTCATCCAAATGTGAGTGTTATTATATTGATGAACAATTGACCAAGGTTTTGGATAACTACATTGTCAAGCATGGCTTTGTCATTGAGTTGTAATATCAAGCATTGCTCTTACTTGTATTCATATCCAATGTACTCACTATTCTTTGTATTGTCAATTTTGCTTGTGAAAAGTTGTATGACATGTGATGTATGTGTTACTTGTAAACATTGACTAAGTACAATTATCATCATTACCAAAGGGCTTATATAAATGGTGTCAATCTCATTATAATATCATACCAAGTTAAATGAGAAACTTTTCAATCCAACTATCTCATTTCTTCTTTTCTCCTTTGTAGTAGTAGGAGTTATTAGTTTTTTTTATTTTCCTTCTCTAGTTCTTAGGAAGTTCCAACTCAATTTACAACAGTTAATTTATATATAGAGGTGCGTAGCCTCATAGTCAGAGATTGAGTACAAAATAAAATAGTAAGTGTATTTTTGTTCGAAATAAACATCAATCATGCGTGTTCGTTTCCAAATAATATTAAAATCTATATATCAATATCTTCTATATATATAAAAGAACTATTTGTGAGAAACACTTACAGATTGACATGTGTCATATGAGAATCACTCTCGGATTGGCATGTGCTATCGTGATGTCACACTTTCTTTTTTTTATTCCTAATTTTTAGTTGTTTTTTGATTTTTTAAAAGTGTTTTTAGACTTTGATTGCGTTTTTCAACTTTAAGTGAGCCTATTTTTTTAGGTGCTTACAACTATTCCTAAATAGCATTAAGTATATTTAATTAGTGATTAGTTATTTTAACTCGATTAGAATTCCCATTTACAAAAAAAAAAACTCAATTAGGATTTCCAGCTAATTTATTAAATAATGTATTTTGTTTGAATCCATTAAATAGTGTACTTAATTAGCGATTAATAGTCAAAAACAAAATTAACAATAAATAGGTATTTTAATTACTCAAAAAAAGTATATACTTTGGCTTAGCATCCAATTCTAATTATAAGTATATTTTAATTTACCAATTCTTATTACGACAATTTTTTTAGTGAATTTTAAGTGGAGTTGAACGTACGACCTCCTCAAAACTTATATTTTTGGCAAATGATGTCTCTACCATCTCACAAGAAATGCTTTGACTTTTCTCATTACAACATTAGTTGTTGTGTAACTTAATTTCGATTTTTTTTAGGTACCGAATTTTGATTTTTTTAAGTAACTTATTAATATATTGTTATAGGGCCATATTCTTTTTCTCCCGCATATGTGAGGTTGGGTGATAGATTCTCAAAACAAAAATTAACATTCTAGCGTTTATATTTATATATGATACGTGTATTTGTGTATATGAATGATAGATATTGTATTAGCCATTTGATTTATTTTGGGTTTTTAGCTACTTTTTTGAATTTTAGTTCGATCAAGATTGAGTTCAAGGAAAATACATAAGTCGGTAATTTCGAAAAACAATATAAACTTTAACAGCTTACTAATATAAACTATTGCAGGGCTTATTTTTTAAATTTTTAGTTTTATTTTGATGCTTTGCTTAAAAAGATCTCATAGTATGAGAATTTATGATTCTATAAAATATAACGAAAATCTACTTTCAATTCTTTCGTATGTTTCAAGTTTTTTTACCGATGTTTTTTCGGTGATTTACTAATTGAGGTCTTGATAAAAAAAACAAGAATTAGCCTCATTGATTAGCACGTTGTTCATCAAAATTGTATGACAAGTAGTTTATTTGATATCTTTGATTGATTGTGTTTCTAAATTGTACCAAAAATGATTTTTATGAAAAATTGTAAGTTTTTTTTGGTAGAATGTAAAATATGTGTAGTTCTTGCAAATATTCCTTAATTGGTTGTTAGACTTGCTTAATGTGTGCTATGAGCATCTTCGATGACATTTAATAATTTTTTTTATTTGTATATATAAAAAAATCTTTCTGAGTTGTATAATTTTTTTTCATGATATTGTTCCCGGCTTCAAAGTCCATCAAAATTTACAAATATATATTTTTTTTATTTTTTATTTCTAATTTCTTTATTGAATTCATTATCTAATTAATTTATTGATATCCAATCCTGCCGACTAAATTTTTTATATATAAAGGAATTATTTCTGTGAAAAGCTCTCACACCGCGTCACGTGTAATGTGAGAAGCTTTCAGAACGTGACATATGACAGTATGATGTCATAATTGATATTTTATAAGAAAAATAAAAATCACAAGTCATTGATATTTCTAGCACTTAAGTGAGGGGTAGGATAGTAAAATCTATTTTTTCAGTTTTTTAATAATTTTTATTTTTTTGTATTTTTTAAGGAGTTTTTTTTTTTCGATCTTTTTTTGGAGAGTTTCTTTTTTTCTGTTTCAATTTTTTTAATAATTTTTTTTTTTTTGGAGTTTCTAATTGTAACACAAGTATTTGACAAAACAAAATTGTAACACAAGTATCACAAGTTTTTTTTATCCATTATAATACAAATTCAATTAGTATTTATTGTAAAAGATACGATTTTATCTATAAAAAGGTTAGGATCGGAAATTCATGAAGCGATTGATGTTTAATTTTTTGATTTCTCAAGGTTATAGTCGAAACAAAAATTTTTCAAAATGTGATAAATATTTAGGAAGAGTTGAAGAACATCATAAGTTTTTTTAAACTTCTTTTCTTCATTAAAATTATTTTAATGAATAGAGTTGTTATAAAAATAAATAAAAAAAATAAAATAGCAAGTAGAGTTTGAGTTGAATTCCAATATGTGAAAGGAAAAAGTAGAGTTTGAGTTGAAATTAGTCTACCATGTGCAACTTAAAGGACATTCATGATCTTCACCAAGAAATAGTTTAGATATCACTTCATTAATCTTTCTAGAGCAACTGCAATGAGGGGTTCAAGGGGGTCTATTAGACCCCTTATGTATACCATCCACATACCAAATGAAAGGGGAGGTACAAAGCCCTAAAATCCAGGCCAACAACAGCTTTTGTTTGCAGTGGGCTTGGATGTTTTTTTTTATTAATTTTTTTTTTCTTGTTTTAACATTTGTACTAAAGAGAATGTATTTCTAATTTTAAAGTAGAATGTGTGATTTGACCGTGGGTCTCGTTTGAGTCTAAAGAAAGTCTAAACTATTGTGGAGAAAAAGTAGAGACATGAGAGAGAAAATAATGGGTATAATAAATTGACCCCTTTTTGGGTACAACCATTGCGAATGCCCTAAGTATATACACACCACCATACATCCTTGTAAAAAAAAAGGTATACCTTGTACAAAAAAAAGTATACCATATTATCATCGATTGTAAGGTAAATTTAGATGGCCCTTTGAAAAAAACTTGGAATTTCATGGAGAGATGTGCATGAATGATACGAAGGAAAAAAAGAAAAACTATCTCCTTCCTAGATGGTTGATAACCACACTATTATTAATAGCAAGTGATTAATACAAAGCATATATATTGGGCATGCAAGGTCACAATAGGAAATCGATATCACCAATGCCAAAGTAAGAGAGACATCGTGATATAAAGAAAAAGATAATCAACATATATATATATATATATATATATATATATATATATATATATATATATATATATATATATATATATATATATATATATATATGTATGTATACTAGTTTCAAGACGTGCTACGCACGATTCCCCGCTCGCTTCGCTCGCGCGAATTAATTTCTAAGAATTTATTAACAAAATTTAAAATTGTAATTAAAATTTAAAAATTAGAAATACAAATACATTTTTACTTATCAATATTCTCTAATGTGATTGAGATAAGATGTGAATGAAAAAACAAGCTAGTCATGTTAGGACATTACTTTTTCAAAAAAAGTGTATTGGATTGATGAGAATGAATTCATGATTGATTTGGAGATAAAGGAAAAAAACGTGTAGTGGATTGATAAGGAGTTAGAGT
This sequence comes from Stephania yunnanensis, assembly GCA_039657365.1. Lineage (NCBI taxonomy): Eukaryota > Viridiplantae > Streptophyta > Magnoliopsida > Ranunculales > Menispermaceae > Stephania > Stephania yunnanensis. Next base: position 49,339,181 of record CM077587.1, on the reverse strand, counting down.
TTGATTTGAATACAAAAGAAAAAGTTGATTTGGAGATAAAAAAAAAAAGAAGTATGGGCAAATAGGTAAATTTCATTACCACTCAAAAATTTGTGATTTGTGCTTTTATATATATGATAGATATATATTTATATTGTTTAGTTTCTTCATATTAGAACTTAATTTTTTTATGTACTTTTTAAAATTTTTAAAATATTTTATCAATAATATAAATATATTATTGCACGTAGTTGAATATTATAAATAAAAAGTGGCATTTTTCACATTAGCCACATGACGAACTTGCTTAATGTCATAATATTATCACAAGTTTTAATTTTTCTTTTTTAACAATTATAGATTTTCTTTTAATCTATAGATATATATTATACATAAAAGTGACATTTTTTCCCATCAGCCACATGGACATACTTGCTTAATGTCATAATATTATCACAAATTTAGTTTTTTTTTTTAACAATTCTTTTCTTATTAATATTTATAGCTATTTTTTGAACAAGAAACATAACAGTATATGTTTTTCTCTAACTATAGTTATTTGTCTCTTTTCTTTTTATAACTTCAAATATTATTGAAGTTTTTTAATGTGTGTTAAATACTTTTCTATGTACTTTTTTTCTAGGTAAATGATCTTTTGTTCTAACTATGTGAATTATGTGATATTAATTGTTATTTTCATATTTATTGAGTTTTACAAGTGATTAAAACACTTTGGCTGTTTTAAGTTCTATATTCTTCATTTTTTATAGATAAATTAAAAATGTAATTTTGTCTTTAATGAGGTTAGAATAAAAAATGAAGCAATTGATGCTTAATTTTTTGATTTCCTAAATTTTCATTCGTTATTTATTTTTCCGTTTTGAACTTCAGTTTTTTCTCTATTCCTCTCACTATCGGTTTCAACCTCACTTTCCATCAACAACTCAAACTTAAACATAAAAATAATGTCGCTCATATAGAGTGGCATACTTATTTTTCTTCAAGCTTATTGTGGACCAATCTCTCATGCATAGTTGCAGTGGTCAGACCTTTTGTATTGAACCTCTTTTAACTCCGTCGTGTCGCCTTCATGGACCTAAATCCAACTTTGTCATATCCAACAATTAAATTAACTACCAAAATATGACAAAAGTCATTTTATTAAAGCAATTCGGGTGATTTATTTGATAAGTGCAATATAAATTTAGATACAAAAGTCTTACAAGTTATAAAGTTGCGAAACAATTTATGAAATTCATCATTTTAGGCCCCTGCCGTATTTTCTTCTCAAACAAGTTATAAAGTTGCGTGACCTTTCTCTCATCATCTCTCTCCGACCGCCGTGTAATCCACGCCACTAGATCTCGTTTCGCTTCCGATTCCGATTCTTCAATCTCCAGACGAACTCACGCTCTCCGTTTTGCAGTAAATTCAAGCTATTTTGGCGTTAATGGCGTTGATTGTCTCCAAAACCTAATTGGTTCCTCGTCGATTGACCGCTGGTCAAGGAGGAGACCTGGGAGGGAGAGAGGGCTTCGTGGTTGATTCTTTGTTCTTCGGAAGGTAAGTCGACAATACTCGCCCAATCGTCCTTCTCCGCTTCCAGTCCTGCAACAGAATGCTTTGGAACTTGATTTGGGTTGAATCGACACAGTTGGCCGTAGCGGGCGATTTCGGGAAGCTTCGTTAATGGCTGCTGCGAAGGAGCAGGTCGGGGGAGATGATCTGGCTGAGTCGCTGAACGATCTGTTCAGCAGCGTCTCCACCATGGTCAAAGGAGAACTTCAGGTCTGTCTCCTCTCCTCTTCTCTTTCTTTCTGTTGATTTCTTTTTCATTGGTTTGGATATTAATTTTTATGATGATTTAATGGATGCTTGGAATAATTGTTCAAACCCTAATTAAATCTTCTCGGAGTCTTACATCTTTCCATGAATAGCACTTAATCGAGCACAATGAAAAAGTTTGATCCATGTAGCCGACCCCAGTTAATTTGGGACTGAGCCTATGTTGTTGTTGTTGGAGGCTTACATCTTTTCTAGCTCAATTCGTGTTGGTTTGGTTGCAAGCGTGGAGTAGACAAGGGTTGAAGGACTAATATAATAGTAAATATTTGATTATTTATGAAAATGAAGGGTCTTAACCTGCTCGTAAGATTGGTTCGCCACTCGTAGGTCTCAATTCGAGTCCATGAAATATTAAAATTGCTAGCATTGGCAGAGTTGAGAGCTTTTAAGTGATAATGTTGTTGTGCGTGCGATCTCAACAATCTATGGGTGTTTTTTTTCCCGTCATTTGGGTTAACGGTCTTTGAGTTGTGCAACGAGATGGATTTGCTATGATCTTATCATGTAATGATATTGACTAGTTTCACGTGGTATAAATAGTATTAGTAGGTGAAGATCAGTATTGACAAATTGCTTAAGCATCAACATCTACGGTGATGTAAAGTCGATACAAGTTTACAAATTGTTGTTGATACTGACAACATCAACTCACTAGATTAATGACAAGACATCTTACTGGTACTTATTCAAGGGAAAATACATCTTACTATTACATGGAATTGATACTTGTTAACCAATGTTAATCATAATGATATGCTGCCAGCAATGCAGTTATAGTCATCTATTGATATGTGTGAATTTTTGGACAATACGTTTTCAATCTGATCCAAATCTTGAAATTCTTTGGGTTTTGACCTATGGGATTAGTGCATGTTTGACCTCAAAGATCATCTCGTATCAAGGTCAATGGAATGTAGTTAAGGGCATTTAAAAGATCCTTTGAGTGCTCGAGAGATGAGTTGCAGAGCCCAAATTTCATTATCATAAATTCATAGGTGAGCAGGTTGTGCTTTTGAGTTTCATCATATTTCATTCCTCGTTAAGTACATAAATCTAAGGTCAAGATCTTCCTAGTGGCACTAAAGAATAATTTGCAAAAGAAGATATTGAAGGGAAAGTGATTTATATGCGTTGAGACGTTGCATCAATTGTATTTATCGAGCACAATGGAAAATTTTGATCCATGTAGCCGACCCCAATTAATTTGGGACCGAGGCTATGTTGTTGTTGTTGTTGTTGTTGTTGGAGACGTCGCATATGCATACTCAAACTGTTTGATAAGGAGGACTAGTTTCTTCAGGAGCTGACTGCGATTTGTTTTCTTCAATGTGATTTCTCGGCGAGGAAAAATGGACAGGGTTGACATAGGTATTGTTTTATTGAGGACTTAGCCAAGTTTATTTTTTCTTATTGTGTCACTTTGGTGCCACAGTCATGTTAAATGCTTCAAAATGGGATTGGGGTTGGGGTGCTTGCACAGAGCACCTAGCTGGGCGTGTTGATGATATAACCTTAGATTGTTCAGGTAATTATCAGAATAAACTGAATTTCTCTTAATTATTTCTCACGTGCTTGTCTTGGATGTTGGAACCATTGGCTACTGGAGACTCATCATTTTGGCACATTGAGAATTAGCATCGTTATGTGGGTATTAGTAAAATGTATTCTGAATGGAGTTTAATAAAGCACGAAATTTTTTAACATATCCTTTTTAGAAAAAAAAAAAAAAAACTCTCCTAGAGATTTTCTGGCCCTATCATTGTATTGATCAAAAAGGTTGTTTCTCAAAAAAGATGGGAAACACTGTCATGCTTTCTACAATATATTAATTTCTTTGAAGGAAAAGTCCGCTCCTTCACACCTTTAAATGGTATGCCAGAAAAACTTGACCTTTTCTATTCCTTCAAGTTAAAGTACAAAAAAAATGAAAAAAAAATAAAAATCAATAGGAGTTCTCATTTGTAATTTCCTCTTGTAGAGAAAATCCTGATATGTTCTCACTATAAAAGGATCAATGAGATTATTCTATGTAGCAATATATTGCTAAGAGCAATGAGATTATTCTAGAAGTATTACTGATGTTTCCTAAAGATTGAAAAGAGTCATGAGATATATTATTCCAATTTGGGGAAATGTGTTGTTTCATTTTAAAATTAAACATTTTGAGATACCTTGAGTAAATTTGAATATCAATGCATACCATCTATAATTTCAAATATTTATTACATCTGTTGTAATGAAGATAACAAAAACAACTCGCCAATCTTTATTCATTACTATAAATATTTACATCCAATCTCAACCCAATATGAGCTCACAACCACTTCTAACCTATCAGGCTCCTTTTATAAACCCAAAATCCTAATCATATCTAACACTAAATCTCTATCCTATTCAAACATAAATACTAGTTATACTTTTGGAGAAAAAAATCAAATCCTACTAAAACTCTTAATTCTATAATTAAAAAAACTATAACCCCAAAATCCTTATTGGTTTGGGAAATTACATCAACCATTTAATTGATCATAGCCATTAAAAATAACCACGATCTATCATCCAATCACCATGTAGATCTTGCCAACACACCCAACTCAAGAAACAAAAACTCATAGCTTCAAACAACTTCAACTCAAGGAGTCAACACATGATATTGATTTTAAAATAACCTTTGCTCATATGGTGCGTGGGCGTTTTCTTTTAATTGCCTCAAAGACTTTGTGTACTATTAAAACAATCAAATAGCACTTTTTCATCTTCAACCATGCAAACCAACTGCTCATCAATGGCACTTATATTTATATATCATAGAGATGAAAGCCATAGAATGAAGCGCGTCATTGCATTGATTATCAAACCAATTTGTTAAATTAACTACACTTAACCATAGCATCTTTAACATATCTTGAACTTCTTGGCTCCCATTCTTTGGTTGATGCTTCACAACAATAAACCTTGCTTCGATACTCATTTGTTATAACAAATGTAGTAGAAACACAATAAACTCACCAATCTGTATCCATTACTAAAAATAGTTACATCCAATCTCAACTCAACATGGTGCACAAGGCACCATGGGACACACTTAAAGCATACGCCTAAATCTGATCTTTAGGTCTCTTTTTATATACCCTCAATACTTATTGATTTCTATGAAGTCACATCCAACTAGGTCTTCCCTTGGCTTAGATCCCACTAAGACTAACAACACTTCAACTTACAATATGAAGAATGAAGCACTTTACAATGTAAAGTGATAATAAGTTCAACCACTCACATGCTACTAAGAGCCTAACCACTCTAATGGATCCGAGTTTGAAGCCGATTAAGATGCAACTAAAATCACTAAAATAATGCTTGAATCTTAGTTTGCAAACCAACAAGTCAAAAATAGAGTAATAGGCTCTTTTGGTTTCAAGCGGCTAAACAATGCACTTTAGAAAATCGATTTTAAGTCCAAAACAGTGCAAATCACTCCTATGGTTTATGAAAAAAAAATTAAGCACAAAACCCTAGCTAAGTGTGTTCAAGAACACCACACTTAGTTCCCACACAAGCAACCAACAAAAAGATCAAGATTAAGCCCAAAAGTGTAGAAAACAAGAAAACTTTACACCCCAAGTAGTGAAAATCTTCAAATCACTTATGGTTGAGAGTGGCAAGCCTTAGAACACCTTTTTAGACTTCAGTTGATGTTCTACAGCAAATTCAAATCTCCTTAAGTGAATGCAACCAAAAACTAGCTCTTGTAAGTGAAACTTGATTTTCAAGCAAAGTATTGGAGAGTGTAGCCCTTGGTCTTGTGTGTCTAAGTTGTTTGAGAGACTTCTTTAAATCTCTTTTATCACCTTAGAGTTGCGTATGATCAAGGGTCGAGAATCACCCAAAAATCCAAATTAAAGGTCAAGATTTAAGTTTTTGAAAAAGTTGTCCGACACTAGGAAGCATGTTACCTAAAGGAGAAAGCACACTGCCTAAAAACGAGAGAAGGAAGTATGCTGCCTCTTGACAACACTACATTAAATTTTGCAAATTTGCAAAATCACCCTAATCTAACACCGGAACACCTAAGTTCTGTCTAAGTGCTTAAGCCACGTTTGAAGCTCACTTTATAACTCATTTTCGTGATTTGACCATTGTTCTAACATGCAAAAACAAAATTCTTCAAGTTCATTGACTTGGAGGAGCTTCTATGCAAATAGTTTTGTTCAAGTTTCGAAAGCCATTTAGACTCATGATGGTTTACTCAAAACACACTTGGACACTGAAAGCAAGTTTAATATTCACTAAAAAACGTGTTTTCATGATTCAATTAGTTTTATAATTTGCGAAACAAAATCCCATTGATCATGAACTCTCATGGGATTTTCTGCAAATATTTGTTTAAAATCTTCGAAAACCATCTAAATCAATATCCGTTCAACCAAAACATGTTTTAACACTTGATACATATTTAGAACTCACAATAAAACGTGTTTTCATGATTTAAATGCTTTTATAATTCACAAATTTAAAAAACATGAAAATCATAGATTTTAACTTGAAAAACTCATTTTAGTGATATACATGAATTTGATGCAAGTGGTTTGTGTAATTGAACTTATATGCCTTATATTATACCTTCTGTTTCAGAACATTAAGCTTGTCCTTGTCCTTTTTTTCTTATGCTCCTCTACTCTCAATTTTGTCAAATCACTTAATCTTGAAATTCTTGAAATCCTTTCGAACTTAGAAAGTTTAATCAAGTTTAATGTTCTGAAACACTTATGGCCTGTTTGGTTCACATTTTAGTGAATCCTAACACATGGGATTAATTAGTGATGGGACTAACACATGGGTTTTGATAGTTTAGTCTCATTTGTGTATCTTGTTTGGTTGGTAGTTTTAAGGTTGGGATTAAGTGAGATTGTACATGTACATTTACCAAAATACCCTTACATAAATTTGACCTCATTTTCACATCTTCATCCCCTTCGTTGTGAATCGCCCGACGCCGCCTGCCCAAAACAACGAAAACTCCACAAAAATTCAAACCCCCTTCAAGTTCATCACACAAATCACCATATTATATTTCAAGAAACCACAAAACCCCAAAACCAAAAACAAACCGAGAAAACCCTCCAAGTTCCTTCTTTTACAAGAAAACAAAGAAGCGAACCTCTTCGACTTTGGAATGATTGAGATGAAGAGTGGAGTTGATCCAGCCAAGATCTCTGTTCTTCCCACGAAGTATGCCGCATCCATCATTCCTATGCTCGTCACCATCTTTCGATTCGGATTTCTCGATATCGATCGATCTATGCAACTCTTTCGTTTTCGATTTCTCTGTTTCTCTCTAACGTTCGAATGCGAGAGAAATACAGAAGAGAGAGAGAGAGAGAGAGAGAGAGAGAGAGAGAGAGAGAGAGAGAGAGTGTATTGAAGACACACAGATGAGGGTTCGATTGACGAAGAGAACGAAGAGAAGAACAAAAAAAAAAAAAACCAGGTCGCGAGAAGGAAGAAGAAGAGCAAAAAAGGGAGGGAGGTCGAGAGTTTTGGAGAGTTGTGATTTGGTTAATGTGAGGGGTAAAGTGGTAATCTCCTCTTTCAGTTACAATGGATTAGCTAATCCCACAAAAAATGGTGGTATTGTTTAATCCACTACCATGCCTCTTAACTAATCCGCTGGCCTAGTTAATCCTCAAAGCAAACAGCTGATTAACTAATCCAGTGTGGCTAATCCGGGCTAATCCCACGAACCAAACAGGCCATTAGCGAACTCGTTAGTACCATCACATATTTTTTGTCAACATCAAAATCTCGAGAGGAGTGTAAGTGCGAAAACATTTAGTCCAACATTCCACCACTAACTTATAGTATTTATCCTACTGAAATGTAAATGCTATGGCTTCAAGAAAAAATTATAAATGCTATGAATATTTATCACAAAACAATCAAATCCCACAACTCTAACTCTATAATTAAAATAAACTAGAACACAAAAACCCTAAAAATCTTAAAGCATGTGCCTAAATCAAAGGTTTGTATGCATCCAAAGACTTTCCTCAACTACATTTGATGAATGAGTTCTTTAATTCCTCTTTCTACTTTATCGAGAACCATCTTGGGTGATTTAATTCCTCTTTCTACTTTATTGAGAACCATCTTGGGTGGTAATTTTGGTCTTCTATTGTTCATTGTGATTATTAATATTTATTCTGGTTTCATAAAAAAATATATTTTTTGTTTTTTTTTTTTTTTTTCCTAACCTGATGAATCTTCACATATTTTCAATGTGCGTTAAGACCATATCAATTGTTTCTCTAATTTTATCTTCCAATTCAGCTGCTCTTGCTTTTTCTTGAATGTATGTAGCTTTATAACAATTGCTTTCCTGTTTTGCTTCTACCAAATATCTTGCTTAAGAATAATGTCTTATTACAAATTTTATTAATGTCATTTGTTTCTTTATTGGCTCAACTGACAAAACTTAGAAAAAAAAAGAAAGACTAAATGTGCAAAGTAACATTAGTTTTGGTAAGCCTACCGGGACCATCTAATTTGTGCTTTAAGTCTATAATAATTCATTTTCCCTCATCAACATAAATGTCTCAAAATGGCAACTATAATTTTCTTATCGTTTTTTCTCAGGGTACAAATAACACGCTAGAGCTCTTGGAGAAGATAAACATTAGAGTAGCAAAGGAATATGAGGGTTTTGGCGATCTGGCCTCAGGATTAAGGGTTTATGTTGAGCAATTGAAAGTAAAAAATGGGAGCTTTGATGAATATGTTAAGCAGGTCGATGCTATAGATCAACAGTTGACAGAATTTGAAGCAGTAGTGTCAATGCTAGATAAATATGTATCTCTGTTGGAGACAAAAGTTCAATCAGCTTGTCAGAAGTTATCTTCTTGATTTGTTTGTTGCACTCTCTGTTCTTGAAATAATTCTATTAACTTTTTAAGCATTGTTTTTCATTGCTAGTTCATATCTCTTCTCTATCCCTTAAAAAGCTGGCTTCCCCAATCCCTCTTCTCATTTTTGTCGTTGTTTCCACGTGCCTAGTGCACGTGTGATCATCGGTCCTTCGATTGACATCGAAATGGGATAAGCAAATCTTGATGCATTTCTTGTCATCCTAGCAACCTCCTCTGTCAATTCGATGTGATCTCTTTTCGTTGTCAGTGCTTCAGACGTGTGATCAGCGAGCGCTCCAAAGACCTCTTTTCTTCTCGTGCAAGTCGCGACATCTTTTGTGCTGCCTTGTTGAAGAAGAAGGGGCTTCAGTTCTGAACCAGGTTTGTGAGTTTTTGGGTGTTCTTTTCTTCTGTGTTGTGTTGTCTTTCTAGGTCTTTTTCATTTTTAACATATTCTCACTTTGGCCCTTCTAATGTACTCAGCAAAGCAAGCCATGTGTTTGATAATGTCAGTTGGTCTGAGTTGTTTTTTCTTGGTTTCTCTCTTTTAATGGCTAGCTATTAAAGTCCCGTAATCATAAAATATATATATATATATATATATATTTATTTATTTATAGATTCATGTTTCATTGATTTTATTTTGAATTGAGAAAGAGAGGTTTTCTTGATTTTAATGCGAATTGAGAGAGAGAGAGAGAGAATGTCCCTTTAAGCCAAGTCTGAAGTTTTAGTGTTTCGTGAATGAAAAAAGTTGAGTTAATAGTGACTGAGGGTGAGTGAGATTGTAAAATACTTTGGTAACCCTAGATGCGAACGAATTAGCTTCTCTTAAAAAAAAAATTGATTTTTTATGCAAACTTGCCTCAGACTCGAGGCTTCGCACCGATTAGTGTGGGACATGAGGTTGATAGGACCACTAAATGGTGGCTCCCTCGATCTACAATTTTAAATAGAAGTACCAACGTGCCACACCCTTGTGGGTTCACAAATTGGCTTCACTATAGGTAGCTTATGCCCCATTAATGTGAACAGAATCCTAAGTAAGATTGAAACCTAGATGATAAGGCGCCACTCTCATCTCTGAGAATTCTAAAGCTTTCCCCAGTACACAAAACGGATTTTCTTGGTATCAAATTCAGATTTTTAATTGGGAAGAATAATAAACAAGTAACAACAGAACCTTAACGTGCATTTTCCAAACAAAATGAAACCAAACTATACATTATTTGCACCCACGACACTGCCATCGAGAGCTTTTGTATAAGCTTACAATGCGAACAAAGAAAATCTATCAACATGTAGATAACCAACAAAAGCACAGTTATTAACGCCAGAAAACCGAACCGATGATCTCTGATTTCACCGACTTCGTCCTTGTTTTTGTCCAGAGGTGCTGCAGAAGTTTAAGAGTGTATACGCCTGGTCTTCGCAGGCGATCGAGTATGTTTGGACGCATGTTTGCTTGGATGCTCTCCATATTTATCTTTTTTCCTGTAATCAACACAACTACTTATGTCATTACAGTTACTCTGCGCGACTCGTCCTGTGTGAAGGTTGCGTTGTTGTCGACTTCTTTGTCATTGCTTGTTAAGAAGTTGTCTACTTGTGCGGCGGCTTGTCTGCCTTCAGAGATGGCCCAAACCACCAGAGACTGTCCTCTCCTACAATCACCGGCAGCAAACACTCCCTCCAAGTTGGTCGAGAAGCGGCCGTATTCTGCCTTGAAATTTGATCGGTTGTCACGCTCCACACCCAGCTTGTCCGCAATTGTCTGGACGAATCGACCAAGGGTGAGTTTATGAAGGATAGTTGTTGAAATAATTAAGAGACCGCATAATCAAGAATAAGAATTCAATTCTGATTACTTACTGATTCCGGACCGAGAAATCCCATGGCGAGGAGAACAAGATCAGCTTCAATAACCTCCGACGATCCCTCAATTTCCTTGAACTGAAACCTACCGCTAGCATCCTTCTCCCATTGCACCTTCACCACCTCAAGTCCCTTCACAACACCGTTTTCATCCCCAATAAATCTTTTCGTCAATACCTCATAAGACCTCGGATCTTTGCCAAACTTGGTTTCTGCTTCTTGGTGGCCATAGTCCACTCGGAAAATGCGAGGCCACTATAGCGAAAGAACAAAAAACGAGACAAGTCAAGGAAACTAGCCATCAATAAAAGCACTGGAATTGTTTTAGATACAATGAAATGAAATATATCTGGTATCCAAGAGTGGAGAGAAAATTTTAATACCTGTGGCCAAGGGTTCCCTGGAGCCCTTGATTGTGGAGGCCTAGAGAGAAGCTCTAAATTGACGACACTGGAGCATCCATGACGAATGGAGGTCCCTATGCAATCAGTACCTGTATCGCCGCCTCCGATAACCACAACCTTCTTTCCCTTGGCCGATATGTAATTCCCATCTTCGAGATTGCTGTCAAGCAAGCTCTTGGTGTTGGCATGAAGGAACTCCATGGCATAATGGACTCCTGAAAGGTCGCATCCTGGAACAGGAAGATCCCTGCCCCAATAACAACGTTAAGTATTTTACCACGTTCAAGAGATATCTAATGCGCTCATCAATCTCATCATCAAAAATAAAACGCTAAACTAATTCGTTTACCTGGGTTTGGTTGCTCCCACTGCCAAAACAACGGCGTCATTCTTAGAACGAAGCTGGTCAATGGAGTAGAAAGGATCCACGCCAACATTAGCATTTACCACGAAATTGACGCCTTCCTCAGCCATAAGATTGACCCTTCGTTGCACTACGTCAACCTTATCAGTTTTCATGTTTGGAACTCCATACATCATGAGCCCTCCAATGCGATCTGCACGTTCATACACTGTGACTAAGTGGCCCATCCTGTTAAGTTGATCAGCAGCAGCTAAGCCAGACGGCCCGCTACCAATAATAGCAACTTTCTTCCTGCATCCAATAACAAGGCTAGAGTTAGAGTTGCTACAACAACAACAACAACAACAACAACAACAACATCAAGCTATTGTCGAAAACCTACCCAGTTCTCTTCAAAGGTGGGCGAGGCACCATCCAACCTTCTTCAAAGGCCTTGTCTATGATGGCGCACTCTATGCTTTTAATCGATACGGGATTTTCTATAATGCCAAGAACACATGAGCCTTCACATGGTGCCGGGCACACACGACCAGTGAACTCGGGGAAGTTGTTCGTCTCCAAGAGCCGGTCCAATGCTTCCCTCCACCTGTTCTGATAAACCAACTCATTGAATTCTGGTATCTTATTCCCGAGTGGGCAGCCAGAGTTCTCCTGAAGAAAGAAAGGAAGAACAAAGATGAACGTATATTAATATTAAAGAAAAGAAATTGCAGCAGAATGATTTAAGACTTGGTGCCAAAAAATCAAGCATTGAAGTACAGATACCAAAGATTACCTGGTGACAGAAAGGTGTTCCACAGTCCATGCATCGAGCTGATTGAGTTTTCAAAAGCGGTCCTGGCTTTGGACCCTCCATGACCTCTTCCCAGTCCTTAATCCGGTTATCGGGATCTCTATACGAAATGCTTTCCCGTTCATAAGCAATGAAGCCTCTGTGCTTAACAGCATCAGGAACTCGAGTAGGCCTCTCCAAAGACTGAGACTCTTCCACTTTCTGCAAGATCAACATGGAAAAATTAGCACAAAATGTTGCTGCAAACTAACATTAGCATTCTTGATATCAATGCTAATATTTGAAAGGATTAAACTAATCAAAATCATAAAATAGGTGAAATATGCAACAGCTTCCTTTAAAAACAATACGCTCGCAAGCTTATTAATTAGAAAGCAACTAACAAACAAGGCTTCCATTAACAGTCCAGACTACGGAATAAATCAAGTGATTTGAGTTTCCAAAACATCAATGACACAAATAAGCGTGCCCGTGCATGCATACTCAAGAAGTTCTCTAGGTTTCCAACTCACCCAACATTGAACAGTAAGCCAGTTTCACAGGTTCAAACAAGTCATTTTCATCAAAAAGAAAAGGTTCAAACAAGTAAGAGTCAGTAATAGAATTACCAAATTAGAATTCTCAGCCAAGGATGCAGCTGCCAATTTCTTAAGCTCTTCAAAGGCGTCTTTACCCATCAATTCTGCCTCTTCTTGTTCCTCTGATTCTCTGATAACTTGTTCTTCAGTTTCTTTGGCCTTCATATTCTGAAGAACCCGCTTGTAATCCCGCGGGAATACTTTAATAAACTTCGGTAGAAGATGGTCAAATGTAGCTAGGACTTCCTCCGCTAACTTACTCTTGGTGTGACGCTGATGTTGTTGTATCATCATCCTCAGTGTCATAATATCTTCTTCCTCTTCAACTTTATCAAGATCCACAAGTTCAAGATTGCATCGAGAATGGAACTTCTGATCAATGTCAAGAACATATGCTACGCCTCCACTCATACCAGCAGCGAAATTTCTTCCAGTTTTACCTAACACAACAACAGTTCCACCAGTCATGTACTCACAACCATGATCGCCAACACCTTCCACAACAGCTTTTGCTCCAGAATTTCGAACGCAGAATCTCTCAGCTGCCATCCCATTGAAATAAGCTTCACCACTAGTTGCACCATAGAGAGCTACATTACCAATGACAATGTTGTCTTTTGGATCAAACTTGCTTTCTCGTGGGGGGTAAACTACAATCTTACCACCTGATAATCCTTTACCGACATAGTCATTGCTGTCTCCTTCAAGCTCTAGAGTGATCCCAGGGCAGAGGAAGGCGCCGATACTCTGACCAGCACTTCCGTGGAGCTTGATGTGGATGGTGTCTGCAGGAAGACCTTGCATGTGATACCGTTTGGTGACTTCATGGCTAAGCATGGTTCCAACAGCACGGTTCACATTCTTGATAGGCACCTCAACATACACAGGCAAACCTTTTTCAAGAGCAGCTTCAGATAAGGATATCAATTTCTGGTCTAAGGCCATGTCCAACCCATGATCTTGTTTCTGAATGCGATGCTGTGCAGCTTCTGGCCGAATTTCAGAAGCGGGTTTCAGTAGGAGCCTTAAATCAATATTCTCCAACTTCTCATTGTTCTTAACAACTTCATAGTCAACGTCTAACATATCAGAACGACCGACCATCTCATTGATAGTTCTGAACCCCAAATTAGACATAATTTCACGAACCTCCTCTGCTAGCATAAAGAAGAAGTTTATAACATGTTCTGGTTCTCCAGCAAACTTCTCCCGGAGAACAGGATCTTGGGTAGCAATACCAACTGGACAGGTGTTCTTATGGCACTTCCTCATCATAATGCAGCCAAGCGTTATTAGAGGAGCTGTGCTGAAACCAAATTCTTCTGCACCCAGAAGTGCAGCAATGGCCACATCTCTTCCAGTCTTTAATTGTCCATCTGTTTGGAGAGTGGTGCGCCCACGAAGATCATTTGCAACTAGTGTTTGATGGGTCTCGGCCAAACCAAGCTCCCATGGGAGCCCAGCATTTTTTATCCCAGTCCATCGGGAAGCTCCAGTACCACCATCATGACCCGATATTAATACATGGTCAGCGTGGCCCTTAACAACTCCACTAGCGACAACTCCAACACCAGCTTCAGACACCAACTTCACACTGATTCTAGCTCCTGGGTTAGAGTTCTGCAAATGAATGGAAATACCAATTAGAAGGATAATCATTTATCTTTCTAAAACAACCAATTGTTATAATACTTCTGTGTAGGATCGCTTTCTAACCAATCAGAAAAACGCGCCAAAGTAACGTGCACTAGCTTGGCAAGCTTGACCCTAACTGGAGACGTAAGCATATGAGATATGTACCTTAAGATCGTGAATGAGCTGAGCAAGGTCCTCAATGGAATAAATATCATGGTGTGGCGGGGGGCTGATTAGGCCCACGCCGGCAGTAGAATTTCTTGTCACAGCAATATCTCCAATAACCTTGTGGCCTGGAAGTTCACCTCCTTCACCAGGTTTGGCCCCCTGTGGTCAAACACAAGTTTACGTCAGCAAATAATCATTCCATTGGAAAAAATTAAATTTTGGTTTATATCCTCACCAAATGCCAAAGGTATGTATCAGTTAAAAATACAAAGACACCCAAAGGTGCTTTGCAGACTCAGCAACATCTGCCCACCAACATAAACCCATAAACAAGAGGAACTTCCGTTCCAATACAAAAAACGGAGTGGAATGCGAATAATGAATTCATAAACTGAAGCGGCAAGATATATGAATCCAAAGAAAAACGGAAAAGGAAAGGGAAAGGGGAGAAATAGCAAAAAAGAAGTATTGAAGAATACCATCTAAGAGAAGTTTTATCAAGGAATTACCTGAGCCATTTTTATTTGTAATTCATCGGCATTTGTAAGATAATAGCTTGAAACACCAAATCTGCCACTAGCAACCTGCTTGATTGCACTTCTCTTTGGATTCATTGAACCATCTGGAAGAGGTTCTAAGCGTGATGGATTCTCACCTCCCTCGCCTTTAGCACAATGCAGAATATCACATGAGTATTTTCAACAAACCACAAGTTAAAGAAGAGGAAAAAAAAGCATCCTATTCCAAGAATTGCAAATGAATGAAGATCCTTTCTTTTTCTTTCCAATAAAGAAAAAGTGTCTTTAAGCAATGGTTAAAAAATACTGAGATTTTGCAACTAAAGGAAAAACTTAAGAGATATTGAAAATAGAATCCCATATCTCCAATTCAGCAAGGTCAGCAATCAAAGGTTAAAATTGCATTTTCCTTGAAACTTTAGAAGTAACTAATGCAATAAGCTAACAAGAGGATTACATGATCGAGGACATACCAGTGTTTGATTTGCCACCAATTTTGTTCATGGCAATGGCCAATGTTGTGTGTGCCTCCAACGATATTGACCCATAACTCATGGCCCCAGTGCAGAAGCGTTTCACAATTTCACTAGCAGGTTCAACTTCTTCCAGACGAACTTTTGCCTCTGCTTCTTTGAACTTCAACATACCACGCAAATTACAGGTCTTATTCAACTCTTGGATTCGCTTGGAGTACTCTTTATATGCAGCAACACTATTTGCTCTTGCAGCCTCCTGCAGCTTTGCAATAGCAAGAGGATCATTAAGATGCACCTCACCACCCTTTCTCCAATGATAATCTCCAGGGTTAGGCAATGCTACAGCCTCTGCGCTACCAGGAGGCAAACTTCGGACTGGAAATGCAAGTTCATGCAATCGAAATGCATCTCGAGCAAGCATTTCGAAGGTGGCGCCCTCAACTCTGCTTGGAGTTCCAACAAAACACCTCTGGATCACCTCTGATGAGAGACCAAGAGCTTCAAAAATCTGAGCTCCCTTGTAGGAGGCCAAAGTTGATATCCCCATTTTCGCAAGAACTTTCATCATTCCATAATTGCTCGCTTTGAAATACTTCTTAACCAGCTCCTCTTTGGAATGGAACTGGCCATTCGACTTAGGAGGTATCTTTCCATCAATCTGCAATCTCCATATGGCTTCTATTGCCAGGTACGGGCAGATGGCATCAGCGCCGAAGCCAACCAATGTACAAAAGTGATGCACCTCACGAGGCTCAGCAGATTCAATTACCAAACCAACACGAGTACGCTCAAGCTTTGAGACTAGATGATGATGGACAGCACCAACAGCCAAGAGAGAACTAACAGCAACGCGTTTTGATGAGAAAGCTGGATTTGAAGAACAAGGATTCAGTTGATGAGGGCAATAATACATTAAGAATAAAACAAGAGTACACGTCAAGTTGCCAGAAATATTACCTCTGTCTGAAAGAACCAAAGTTGTATAACCTTCCTTAATAGCATTTCGAGCTTGAACACATATTCTGTCTAAGGTTTCCTCCAAACCTTTCCTACCACGCTCTTTCGAGTATGTTATGTCAAGAACCTTGCTACGCCAACCTCTGTAGTCCATCACCTTGATGGCCTCCATTTCTTCAATGGACAACAATGGACCTTTTAATGAAAGACGATGGCATTGTTCTTCAGTAGTTTCTGTAAGATCACCTTCAGGACCAATCATACACTCCATAGAGGTTACTATCTTCTCTCTGATTGGATCAATGGGTGGGTTTGTGACCTGAGCAAACATTTGCTTGAAATACTCAAACGTGAGCTTCTCTCTGTTTGACATCACAGCCAAAGGAGCATCATTTCCCATTGAACCAAGAGCCTCAGAACCATCTTTTGCCATGGGCAGCAATAGCATCTCCAAAGCTTCAACTGTGTAGCTGTAAATGAAGAGTTGTTTTTATCATTATTCTCAAACATCAAGGACTAAATTCCAACGCAGACTACAATCTCTAGTTAATATTGACACATGTATAACGAATGTTTACTGACCCGAAAGCCTTCAAAGGAGCCAACAACCCATGAAGCCCAAGCATTTTCATGTCATCGTCACGATGAGATGCCTGGAAAAAAGTAAAATCAACCAAAATTTTCAGACTTATGTCACAGACAAAAACTACAAAAGAAAAACTGTGCAACTAGTGAACTTACCCGTACTGTCCCAGATATGGGTGGAGGCACTCTCAGAGATTCATCAACAGAGGTAATGACGTCCTTCAGTTCAATCTTCTGTCTCCCAAGCCACTCACCATAAGGCCTAGCTAAAGAATATTGCTTCTTCAATGCGTCGTCATCAACAACACAGTGATTCTCAAAATCTACTAAAAGCATCATTCCGGGGTTGAGTCTTCCTTTTCTGCTCACATCTTCAGGTGGGATGTCTACAACACCAACCTCACTAGCCATGATAACGCGACCACTATGTGTGATGTAAAACCGACCAGGACGTAATCCATTGCGATCCAATGTAGCTCCAAGATAGCGACCATCAGTGACTGCATGTTGTGTAATGAAACATATATAAGCAACATAAAGCACACACATACATAAAGAAAAAATTAGCATGAGACAACTCGATTTGATAGTTTTACATGACACAAGGGCCGGCCCATCCCATGGCTCTAGAAGAGCCGAGAAGTATTCATATAAACTCCTACGCTCGGAATCCATGTTTTTGTCATTCTGCCATGCCTCAGGGATCATCATCATTATCGCTTCAGGAAGACTTCTCCCAGCCCGAACCAAAAGCTCAAGGACACCATCAAAAGCACCTGACATGAGAGATGTTCAAATTACAGAAGTAAAAGTTCATACATGTATATCCCTACTTCATATCAACAAGAAACATTGAATTATGAAAGCAGCTAAATCCTTCAGCAGTCTTAGAAGTGTAAAATGTCTAAGCAGGAGATGCAAAAGTAAAAATGGAAAAATAAATAAAAGTCGCTAACTCACCTGAGTCAGATGAACTGGCATCAACAATCGGTAGAAGCTTCTTCATCTCGCTCTTAGACAGCTCAAGCTTTTTGCACTTCAAAAGACCTTCACGAGCCTTCATCCTGAATGAACAAAAGATGGCCTAAATATAAACCAACCCAACAAGCTTAATGACCAAGTATGAAATAAGTGTGTAATCAGCTAGAGCTCTAAGACATTACCAGTTCACATTGCCTCGTAGTGTGTTGATCTCCCCATTGTGGCCCAACATACGCATAGGTTGAGCCCTATCCCAGCTAGGGAAAGTGTTTGTTGAGAAGCGTGAATGGATCTGCAAACAGATGTATAATGGCTAAAAATGTCACTCTGATGTTCATGTGCCATTGGTCAAGGAAAAAAAACAGTAGCATCTGATTGAATAAATGAAATTGTTCAAGGAACACAACAAAAGAATTTTTCATTATCCGCGTGTCAAATGGAAAAGCATCATAAGAACCCTAATCTACCTCGACCAGACCAATTCCTTTCCACCTCCAAATTGGAAGTCCTTCAAGAATTAGCCATAGGGAGAAAGACTGCATGCATCGACTTTCTGCAACATGGTTTATTCGATATTAAGGTTATTTTATCAACTCACCCAAGGCATCCACAATCCAGCATCCGAATTTAAATATTAATCAAGAGAGGGCAACGTAACAAATGACTAAATATGATGCCTCAGAACTCTTGTGTAACCATACATACATTCGTCACTGTAGAGTTCCCCAGCCTGCTCGCTGTTGAAAGTATAGGAATCGTGGATAAAGAAATAAGGAAAGTGAGGAATATATTTACCAGGGCCATGTAGCTAGTAAACCTTTCATTGCCAAGATCTGCATAGTAATAGGCCTTCAATTGATCAGGCTTAAGTTGCCCCTTGTAGACAACAGTCCTGCCAAACCAAAAAATATCACAAACATAGACTCGAAGCTATATTCAATTGAAATGTTCCCAAAATAATTAATGTTTGTACCTTGAGGAGAGAGAACATATATAGAAATCCTTAACTCCGCCATATTCGAGATTCAAAGCAGCACGAATAGCCACCATTGAGACCCTCCTCAGTATGTACATCTGCAGAGTCAACAAGTTAGAAACTTGAGCATATAAATAACAGTACTGTAAAATACTAACATTGACACGCAGGATCACAACACGCACACAAAGGAACAGAAAAGAAAAGAAAAGGTAACTGCAGGCGAATTCAGCTTAGGCCACTGGAGACAGAGACCCTCTTTACCAAATTCAAAAATGAATTATATTTAGAGAAAAGGTGTAGGCTTTCATAATTATAACTAACAGAGAAAGAAAAAGAAATGTCTAAGTGATTGATCAACTTAATGTTGGGAACATCGGATAAACCCCACTGTTTAAATGCCAAGAAGAAGTAGGTACAACCAAGTGAACACAAATGTGAAGGATCATGATTACAATATGTCCACCACATTAGAAAGATATAAATGAAACAAGTTTAAGAGAAAATAAGTTAGTTCTACCTGTCTTTCCAAATCGACTTTCGATCTAGGACTTGGTGTAAGAAAAACTTGTTCAATAACTGGTTCTGTTTCTAAAGCAGATTTTCCCAATCCTGAGTTATCAGTTGGGACAGGACGCCACCCGAGAACAACATGCCCCATTGATTCTGCGACCTACACGTTTATCCAAAAAAACAAGACAACGCCAGCAAATATAAGATAGCAAAAGAAAATATAGAAAAATAAAAAAAACAGATGAAATCAAATGTAACGACAAACAATTATTGAAAGCAAAAACTCAGAACTCAGAGTGACATGTCAAAAGCTAAATGAAAATGCCGAACACAAATTGCAAATTAATAGACCCAATAGTGAAATTCCATCATATAACAATAAACATAAACATGCTAATTATAATATTTAAAAGAGATTTGCTGTTTTTGGTGAAATTCCTTCAAGATATGAAATGGGACTCGAAGAGCCAATATTCTTATATTGAATTCAATTCTTTTCTGTGCATAGAATCGTGAAAATTAATAATTTTGAATCTGAATACACAAACAAAAGTTACGTGACTAGGCTCTTCCCTCCTTGCTTTGGTGTTGAAGATCAAATCCAGGAAACAGAACACGCAACTCATCTACTAAGTCTATAGTTGTATCAGAAAATATATGCTTGATCTTCAATAGTAGATTACATATTTTTATTCACGGTTGCCTAAGTGGGATTTTACAAACGAGTCAATAAATCTACAAAGCCAGGGTATTCTTGATTTTTTTTCACAATTGTCAATCGGTTGTAAAGTGAAAGTACTCATCTTTCCACAAGCAACTTGAAGAACCCCCTTCATGTTTTTCAACAAAAATATATAAAATATAAGTCAATTCAATATATATATATAAAGGAAAGCGTACAAAGAAAAATGCACAAATCTAAATAGGTTGTATAAAAAATTCCGGGGTAGGTGCGCTAGCATGGGCAAAAATCTAAATAGGTTGTATAAAAATTCCGGGGGCAAAAATCTAAATAGGTTGTATAAAAATTCCGGGGTAGGTACCGCTAGCATGGGCACAAATCTAAATAGGTTGTATAAAAATTCCGGGGTAGGTACGCTAGCATGAAGCCACTGCTCGAAATCGCTGTACTCTAGTTCATAAAAAGTAGTCATTCACATCAAGAAAAGAAAAACAAACTAGAGTCAAGAAAGTACAAAGATTTCCATTGCAGTTCCTCATCCATTCAACTGTAAGTTGTTTTATTCTATTTCTTTTTTAGGGCAGGGGACAAACTAGACAAACTATCGATGGCATCTAAATTCCAGCAAGTTGGTCAAAACTCTCGAATCTATAACTTTGCCCTAAGAGCACCCATAGATCAAAACAGATAAGAAGAAAGCCGCCTCAATCCCCAATCAGTTGGGGTCTACTACAGGGGTCAAACTCTTACTTTGCGCTCAATTTAGCATATCCACATTAAAAAATAAACGTCAACCCAGACCATAGACTATAAATTAGAGCAGAGACACCTCCAAAAAGTATAATTTAGCAGAAAAATCGCACGTTTGAAGAGCCACTCGCATGAGTCATTAAGCTTCACATATTATTACCTTTGTAAAAGCTACTTTGCTTTGTTCGCGGCGAGTGTCGCATGTTGGCAAGAAGAACATGCCAACAGCGTACTCCCCCGGCGGCGGAAGCTGAAACCCAACAGTCTGAGCAACCTGAAGAATAATAAAAAGGGGAAAGCAAACCATCAGATTTAGCAATCAGAAGGCAAAGTTGGACTCTTTGAGCACTAAAGCAGAGTCAAACTAATAAAACTCAACCAAATTGAACAGACATGGGAGCAGTGCTTGTCAGTTTCCGTTAGAAACTCTGCAAATTAGCAAGCCAATCTGCACAAAACTAAACTCAGTAGCACAGAAAACACAAATTGATCAACCGAAATCTCAGAAACAGAAAGAATTCATGCCTCCGCGTAGAACCCGTGCGGCAAGGCAACTAAAATCCCAGCTCCATCACCAGTGTTAGTCTCGCAACCGCACGCGCCTCTGTGCGACATTCTCACCAACATCTCCATTGCATCATTCACCTATAATAATTCAACAAAAATTTAACAACCAAATCATCAGGAATTGATCCGAATTGAACGAACTCTTCAGATCTGATTTAGAGTACTCACGGTTTTCCGACTGCTTTCGCCGGACAATTCCGCGACGAACCCCACGCCGCAGGAGTCCTTATCGAAGGACGGATCATACAAACCGAGAGGCTTCTCAGGAACCTGAGACAATGCCATGGAGCGCACGCGCACGACTCGGAGAGTCGGAGAGAGTCCCGGACCGTCCGATCTCCATATCGGAGACGCTCGCAGCCTCGTCCCCGACAGCTTCTTCTCAACAACAACATTATGCTGCCGCCGTTTCGAAACGCAAAACGATGAGATTCCGCCGCTATTACGACGCGCAGACGGAAAATGTGGTTGTTGATTCAACGAAAGATTGTGCGTCGCTGATGATAGAACAACAGCGTTGTGATTTCTGATCTGAAAAGCAGACTCCGGAACCGCCGCCATGAACGGCGAACGAACGAACAGAGATTAATTAGGTATCAAAAGTTTCAAAAGTTCCCGTTCGTTTTAGCGATAACAGAGCACAAACAACAACTCAGATCTATGAATCAGTCAACCGAGTTGGTTTTAACTCGGTTTTCGCGTTTTCACAGTTGGTCTCTGATTCTGAGTTCGGAAGCTACTCAGATCTGTGAACCGGCCAACAACCGAGTTGGTTTTCAGAGTTCGTTTCTGATTCTGAGTTCGGAAGCTCTGCTGGCTCTGCGACTCGCTCAGATCTGACCCGGAAAGCTTCGATTCGGTTCCAACAACTCCGATTCTCCACCAACCACCAATCCGTCAATCGATCTCTTCGTCTCTCGCGACGAAAAACGCAAACAACTGAAAACAGAGGAGAAGATTGTCACCAGCACAAAGCCACAACGACGAAGACGAAGACGATTCACGAGTTCGGGTTCTTTCAGATCGCACGAGTAAACACAGAGAAGCGATTGAGAGAGAGAGATTGAGAGAGAGAGAGAGAGAGAGAGAGTCCTCGCTCAGACCGACCACTACTGTCTCCTCTGCTTCTTCGTCAGTCTCTCATGCGAACACGAAAAAACCTACGCTTCTCTCGCCAATTTATTGACCAAGACCTCACTGGACCCACCTTCCGATCCGCCTCGTGATTCTCGTCACTATCACCTGGTTTGGATGCTTTTGCCAAATTTCCAGAAAAGTTTTCTTAATTTGTTTTTGTTTGGTTGAACTTCAAATTTTTTAAAAAATTTGTAATTGACTAACACATTTATTAAAGGGATATTTTACGATAAATCTCAAATATATATTTATATCATGAAACTTTTTTAAAATATATTATGCATTAAATAATTTATGCATTGATTAATATATTAAATTAAAATTTAATAATTGTAAATAATGTACTCGTGATATGAGTGTATAATTAATTTTTATACTAATAATACCCTATTAAAAAAAAATATATATATATATATATAGAGAGAAAGAATTTGGGTTTAAAAAGCAAACAATGCCTTACTATTTCTACTGCCGGTTTTAATCAAACTGTTTTGTACACTAGTTTGTGATTACGATTTGGGACCCACCGTCTCATATATACTACTAATACTAATACTAAAATAAAACCTTGAACTTTCCACTTAATCTTCTAAGGTAGTGGGACCCACGACTATAGAGACTTACACTACACAGCTGCAAATTTCCTGTCACTGCCACGTGGGGCCTTTGCCTATGCGGCACGCTACAGCCGTTCTTATGCGGGCCCCACAAAAACCAAACCAAAACAGCCGCCTGTAGGCTCGGTTCCGAGCCTCCGCGGCTTATAATCGTTAATAAAATATATTCTCTATTTACCAATCTTTATCACTTCGCCTAGCATCTTGGCGAACTACTTTTTTTTTCCATCTCTACCCTTAATTTGACCTTTTTATTACGGGTCAAACCAGTGTTGTACAGGAGGATACAGGGGTAGTGGAGGGAATTCGGGGGGTGATACGTGATAAGTGCTGATATGAACGAGGTTCACATGGGATACGGAATCATTAACGTCTCGTTTTGGTGAAATGACGAGAATGCCCTTGCAGGAGCGATTTTTGCTTTACGGGTAAAAAGTAGTTAGTTGGTCGGGTGGTTGACAATGGGTGATGACGCAGCGGATGACGTCATGTCGTGCTTAGCGTATCTATGAACTGTGAGATCACACGCCAACCGTTTCGAAAGAGCGCCAACAGTAATTCCCCATATGTCAAATATCGCTAGGCGTTGATGTTCCTCGACACTCGTATATGTAATATTTGAGATAGATGTTTTGCTTTTGAGTCACGATTGTCGCATTATTCCTTGAGACCGTTATAAGTCGTGAGTTGGTTCGCTTATTCAGACCTTCTGGAACTAGTATGTAACAACATCCACAAATATCAAAAAAAGAAAAAGAAAAAAAAAAAAAATATTATTGTAAATTGAATTGAAATTTGCTAAGAACTAAAGAAAGAAATAGAAGACTAAAAACTTCTACTACTACAAACTACTATTATAAAAGAAAAGAGAAGAAATGAGATAGTTGAATGAGGAGTTTTCATTCACTTGGTTGTGATGGGGTTAGTGTGGCGGCCCCAATTTTCCACAAATTGGTGTCTAAAGGTCAACGTAGCCTAGTCAAATTCGACCTTCCAATCCATCATGTTTGGTCAATTCACAATTTTAAGTTGAGTTATTAATATTTTATTCCTAGTGAATCCCACATACGACCTTGACTTGACACGTGGCACAAGTCAAATTTTCGGGCCGTTGGTTAGCACCCTTTATATAGGTCATTTGATGATGATAATTGTACTTATACAATGTGTGCAAGTTATACATACACCACAAGTCATAGAACTTATCACAAGCAACATAGACAATACATGGAAGAGTTGGTGTACATTGGAGAAGATTACAAGTTACATGACAATATATGGATAAGTGATTATACATTGGAGTTGAATACAAGTTATGTAGAGTGTACAAGTTACATTCAATGTAGAAGTCATGCTTGATGTTACAATTCAATGTGAGAGTCATGCTTGACAATGTAATCATTCATATGCTTGGTAAAAAGGTCATCAAATTTACAACACTTCCCCTTAGATGACACTTGCTGAGAGAATATGCCTCGTTAAAACCTGTACTAGAAAAACCTTGTGGGAAAAAGATCTAGTACAAGAAAAAGAGTACAATGTTCTCGTCAATTTTGATTTGCAGTATAATATTATTGATTGCCTCATTAAAAACCTTGCTAGGAAAACTCAGTGGGACAAAACTACAGCTAAGGAAAAGAGTGCATCACATTGATACACTTTGAGAGAATATATATGCCTCATTAAAACCTTTACTAGAAAAACCCTGTGGGATAAAAAATCTAGTATAGGAAAAAGAGTACATTGTTCTCATAAAAAAAAATTTATACGGAGTATAATAATGTTAGGATTGCCTCTTTAAAAATCTTGCTAGGCAAATCCGGTGGGATCAAACCAATAGCGAATAGTGCAATACACTAATCAACCTTGATAAAGAGTTTTAGTATTGTTAGAATTGCCTCATTAAAAACCTTTGCAAAGAAAACCCAGTGGGATAAAACCATAGCAAAGGGAAAAAGAGTGCAATACACTGACCAATAACTCATTTTGATTTTCTCCCTCATGTTCACATGGGTGAGACATTTTGTGCATTTTGTTGCAAATGGACATCGTTTTCTATATGAACCATTTAATGCTGAAGCATATGATTGACACTCTTTTGTATACAATACTTGCATCAAGTAATTGATTCATAACTTTGTTACTACTGAATGATCCTTTGAACTTCGAGTTCATATTAATTTATACATGGATCATAATACAACAAATTTAACGCAAATTGATACGCTTCAAGCAATTTCACGCCATTCCTTTTGAATTGGCTTATATCTCCCCCTAATGGTGGTAAAACTGCTTCATCAAAGTGACAGTTAGCAAAACTTGCTATAAATAATTTCCCTATTAGGGATTCAAGGCATCTTATAATATGATTAATGGAGAGTAAATCAATATACGTCTCCTATTGATTTGCCTTGAGATAATCTTCAACTGAAAAAATTCAATTCGATAAAGGATGTTTGTGCGAATTTATGATATTTTTCGCATTATTGATGATTATGAATAATCAAATAGATTTTTCCACATTATGAATGTCATTTGATTTATGAAGACATTCGTTTTCATGTGTCTTATATATTTCGGAAGTTAAAGCCATGAATATTATACTCAGATTTAATCATATAGATAAATTTTATATTATTCTGAGTATACTTCTTTTGAACAAAACATTAACAATAAAATTGTCAAATTAGATATTGTATGAACATTAGCCGCCGCTAAGTTCGAATTCGAAAAATATTCACTTTTATATTATAATGTACATGCATGTAGCACGATACATAAGACATAAACTCATCGCCATAGTTAGGACATGATTTAAACACATCTCGATGTACTTGTTTTATCGAGTCATTTTCAATGATAAAATTCATAATATTTTGCCTTTGATTTTGAAGGCATGGTAAATGTCACAAAAATATTCGGGTATATATATATGACAATATTTAGGCAAAATAGCGTTTCATATATGACCAAAAAAATATCACAATTATGAGCGCTCATTGTCAATAATTATTTACCCTTTGTAGTGGTGCACCACTTTTGTTCCACCTTTTGTTGGAATTGTCAATCGACCTTTACTTGATATTTTCACATTTTCCACGTCCATAAACTTATTATTGCGATCATGATCATTATATGCAACATATGCTTCTTAATTTGAAGCTGAACTATTTGGACGAGATCGATATTATATTTATAATATCTCATTTTTTTACTTAGCTACCATGAGACAAGAAATTAATCCTTAATATTTATTGGATTGACGTGAGCACTCGATATTTGTTGCAGCAATAAATTGAGGCGGGCCACGTGACCTTCTTTTTATTGTCTCATCAGTCATATTTCCACATAGCCTCAACATAAAGGTAATTAAAATTGCGGAATTATAATTAATATTTGACTGATTAAATTTTGTAGTTTGAGACTCAACCGCTCATTTTGAGCTTTTGGAGCATTACTTTTTTTTGGTATTTATATATTTATAACTCCATAGGGTGAAAATAAATATGAAATATTCACTTTTCAAATCTCTAAAGAGATATTGACAAATGATCGTGTACAACATACAGCCTTACATAGATGCAAGCTTTATTCACAATTTGTAATATCTAATTATCATGACAAGAATTATAATAAGGTAACAAATTCAACTATGGTCGATTAATATTTTGAAAGTAAATATAATTTAAAATAATTTTCTCTTTTCTTTTATGTAAAAAAAAACATAACATATGATTAAGTATATGTTCACAACTTGATTCATTAATAATCAAATGTACTATTCGTATGAGTTGGTGGGACAACCTCCAGGTTGAGTGGCGAGACAAAGTCTGCTTAATGTCATGCCTCCTCGAACGGGATAACCCATCTCCTTTCAATGTTTAGCTTTACCGGTGACAAAGCTTACCTACTATCAACTCAAACTTATAGCATTATTTGTATTATAAAACCAAGAATATAACGATAATTAATCGTTTGTAGTTTTAAGAGAAAACTAGTTATGTCACATATTGACTTTTGAATTCTGATGTAGAAGATAGTACAAGACGCAACTACAGAGCATACTTTCGCAATCGGTGACGTTATAATGTATAGTATATGAATAAAATATGCATATAGAAGTGATGCATGTAATAAAATGAAGCAACCATGATAATATATAAATAAATTGAACTTATTTAAATAACAAAAGTTATACCTTCCTAGCTTTGTCTCCTTAACAAGCCTTCTTGAACTTCAAGATCTCCTTAATGCTAGAGCAAGCTCGTGTTGATAACGTGTTGTAAATTGAATTGGAACTTGCTAAGAACTAGAGAAGGAAATAAAAGACTAAGAACTTCTACTACTACAAACTACTATTATAAAGGAGAAGAGAAGAAATGAGATAGTTGGAATGAGAAGTTTTCATTCAACTTGGTGTGTGCATTACAATGGGGTTAACACCCTTTATATAGGCCATTTGGTGATGATGATAATTGTAATTGTACAATGTGTGCAAGTTATACATACACCACAAGTCATAGAACTCATCACAAGCAACAAAGACAAATACATGGAAGAGTTGGTGTACATTGGAGAGGATTACAAGTTACATGACAATACATGGATAAGTGATTATACATTGGAGTTGAATACAAGTTATGTAGAGTGTACAAGTTACATTCAATGTAGAAGTCACCCTTAATATTACAATTCAATGTGAGAGTCATGCTTGACAATGTGATCATTCATAAGCTTGGTAAAATGGTCATCCAATTTACAACAAATATATATATATATGTTAGAATTTGATGACTTAATTGATGTAAGTGTGCAAACACATATTTACAGTAATGGGAAATATTTCATTTCAGGTCTCATTTTACACGGAAGCAAGTGAAACCTTTAATTAGTAGCTAGAGGGCCCATAGAAATAGAAGATTTTATTGACCTTTAAGTTGTGTTTCAACTGCGGATCCGTGGTGCCAAAAAAAAAAAAAAAACTGTGGATTTGAGGTGGTAGCTAGATGTGGAGAAAATGGTTGAGTGACATGTGGGATGATGTCAACTACAAAAGCTGAAATATTTAATTAGGTATTCTCAAAAAATAAATATTTTTTGCTTACTTGACAAAATACTATAAACTTTTGATCGTGAGGGAGTGCGTACTTGAGGAGATAGCTATTTGAGACACTATCTCACTATCAGTTGGAAAAATAAATAATCTTGAAGAAATTGCTAGGATGACCGGCTAGACACACTCGGTCAAAGCAACCGATGACTTGGCGGAGTGATGTGGACATCCTAGCATTTTTGAATCTTGAAATACCTAACGCATGTTGCACAATCCCTAGTAATGCATTTTTTTTAAATGAACGGAGGCCATACTCTGTCTAGGAGTAATGCTTGTTGATGTTCAGCTTCTAGCACATACCCCTTCGGTCCACAAGAAGTACGTGTCTTTTAGTCATTTTGAAATATTTACACATTACTTACTTAATTGACTTTTATACCCTTCATAAAAAGAGAAAGTCTAATAATGAGTACTCATTAATAATTAGAGTGTGAACAAATAGTGGAGTTAGAAAAGATAAATGGTGATTTAGTCATATAACTGTCACTTTCTCTTTAATAATCAAGATAATTAAATGAATTTCTTAAAAAATTGTAAACAAATAAACAACTTTAAAATGACATTTAAAAAGAAACGAAGGGGGTAGTGTATAAGTACATATTATTACGATGGCATGACTTCATGATATATATAATTAATGATCTACCCATTGAAAAAATGATGACATTCAATGATCTTCCAAATTATAGATCGCATGAGTAAATATTATATAATTACAACCCAATATGCCTTCAATATTAGTAGCAAGTTATTCAATATTCAATGAGTTTTTATTTTTTTTATTTTCATAATCATGGGTTTTTATATACTTCCGTCTTTCTAACAAAAATTTATTAGTCAAAATTATAAGTGGTTTTCAAAATTTTAAAATGTATTTATTATTTTTTTCTTATACAATTTAAATATTTATGATTCTTTAATTATTCAACTCATTTAATATCAAATGTGGTATATGTAAATTATACTTGTAATCAAAGTTGTTTTAATTTTTATATCCTTACTTTAAACAACTTATATTTGTAACCGAATGAAGTACATTTTTTCCTCTATCTCTCTCTATTTATATAAGCTTAATTAAAGTTGTTTTAATTATTATACCTTACTTTAAATCTAATTAAGAACATTAGTACTCAAATCTGTCCCATGGCCCATTGGTGATCAATAATGGAGTAGGTAGTAAATATAAATTCTATTGTGCATTAAAGGTGAGACCGTAGCAATTTGCAATCAGAAACAGCAATCGATCAACACATTGAAAGGGCATTTTACCGAGATTTTTTGCTTTAAAAGCTAGTAAGGTGAAATATATACGGTTGATATGTATCAAATCACTTCAAAAGATGATAGAGAAGTCTGCTTGTCACTCCAAGCAATGACCCGGCCCCCTCCAATAATTATGTAATCCTCGTTGTATAACATGTCTCGTACGGTGAAATAAATGGAAGTCTCCCTTTCAGCTAACAAGGGTAGTTCAAACTTCTTTTCGAATCTCATCAGGTGAGCCTTTCAAAGTGTATTTAGCTATCTAGCTGGAGCTACAAAACTCCATTCCTTCACTTTTTTTTTTATTGGAAAATGTTAGAAGGCACACTCCAAAGCAAGTCCCTCCAATAGTTTTTGAATCTCACGAACAGTTGGGTAGGAGGGGCTGCGCGTTCCAGTGTGAATTTTAGGAATGTAATTCTAGCACGTCCTTTTTTCTTTTATCAGTCCCTAGACAAGCTAGAATTCTACACAACATATTTCTCACTGACCATGCATGCACTAGCAACTTGAGATTATTCATTTGAATTTTTAAGGCACATATGAATATATATCTCTTATATATATAGGAGAGAGTGACTTGCGTGGAATAGTCAAAGATAATCTAAACATCACAACTTAAAAAAAAAAAAAAAAAACAATATCTTTTTTTTTTTTATATATATATATTCTAAATAAAATGTATAGGAAAGATCCACATGCATAAACTTAAGGGGCAATACATGCTTAAACTTGCAAGGTACCAATTAATGCCTTTATAAATATGTATGCGTGCATCCAGCTCCTCCTACTCTGTGAGGCACGCCCCCAATTTTCATATACTAGCCAATTATATGTGCTCGAAACTTGTTTGGTACATTCAAAGCTCGTATTAAAACTTTCATTTTTTAATTTATTAATTATGGGTATCCAGACATTTGTTTAATTAGTCTCATGGATTATATTTTCATAGTTTATAAGATTGTGGAAAGAGACCGTCCATTACAAAAAAAGGATATTTAGAAATGGAATTAGCTGCGTTGCTAAGAAAAAATGGTTTGAGACGGAATAATTCAGAGACGGAATAGAGAGAAATCAGAGATATGAATAGAGACGGAATTAAATTCCGTCTTAAAAAAATGGCGCCAATAGTCCCACCAAAACTATCTTTTTTTTTTATAACCGTTCATTAAGTCTCGAGATTCGTGCGTGCTTCGATCTAGACGCCTAAAAAATGGGGACCGACGTACTCTCACTGAAATCTCTCTCTCTCAACTCTCTTTCTCTCTCACCGCTCTCTCTTCTCTCTCTCTCTCTCTCACCGCTCACCGTCACCTCTCGCTCTCACCGCTGCTCACCTCTCTCTCATCGGTCATTCTCCGCTCACCGCTCTCCGCTCTCTCTCTCTCTCTTCCGCTCTCGCTCTCTGCTCTCTCGTGCTCACCGCTCTCTGCTCTCTCTCTCTCTCTCTCTACTGCTCTATGCTCTGCTCTCTCTGTGCTCACCTCTCCGCTTTCTCTCTCTCGCTCTCTCTCTCTCTCTCTCTCTCTCTCTCTCTCTCTCTCTCTCTCTCTCTCTCTCTCAGGTCTCTTAACGACGTTTCCCCGACTCGCTCTCTCTTACCACTCTCTCACCGAAATCTCTCTCCCAAACCCTAAATCTATGTCGTCATTGCGATTGCGGATGCGACAGCCGTCGGCTCTGCTGTTCTTGGAATTCTTAGGAGATTGGAGCCTCAGAAGCCCTAAGCCGTCGTCGCTGTTCGCCGCACCCCAAGCCGTCGCGCTGTTCGTCGCACCCTAATTTCGAATTCGTTTTTTTTTTCGTGTTCAATTTCGGTTCAATTTTTTTGTGATTCGATCATTTTGAACTTGATTTGGTGGATTTGGAGCCGATCGATCTGATTATTTATTTTTTAGGGTTCTATTTGAATTTTTGCTTTGTTTGTCAATGGCTTTGTTTTCTATTGAATTGAATGTATGATGATGAGTTTGGCAGTTCAAAGTTTGGAAATTGTGGTGGAATTGGGTGTGGATTTGGAAATTGTTACATGGATGCCCATTTGGAGATGAGAGATGGGTTCATGAGTTAGGAAATGGAGTTTAGGGTTTTCGCGTTAAGTCCGCGAGATAATTTCATCGATTATGACTTTGTGTTTGATTGGATTGACTAAATGTTTTCACCTGGATGTTTAGTTGCATAAATTTTGCAGCTATAGTCCAACATTGCACCGCGGATAAGTTTAGTTGTTGCATGAAAAACTTCATGATGAGATTGAGATCTCTTATTTCAGGTGTCGTTGTTTTGAAGTTGAATTTATAAGTTTCTTTGCGACATGACTTTCGTAGCATGCTATGTGTAGAAGATTGCTAGTGTTCCTTGGAGGTTGCGGTGTATGAGTTTTGAGATTTGTGGTAGGTCTCGAAAGTGGCCTTAGATGCTTAGCTATTGTTGGCTGTGACTTTTGAGTCAAGGCGTGGATACCAAATGGGGACCCCCCTTCGCTGGTTTGTTTAGTCATTGATTGTATTTGAATGCCAAGGTTATTTTTGCAAGAAAACTTGAGCATTGCACTTCGGATGATTTTTCCTTCAATTTGATACACCAAGCTCTTGGTAGTTATTTAGTTTGTTACAATAAAGTTGTGATTTAGACATCAAGTTATTGCAGTTGTGCTAATATCATGTTCATATATATTTTTAGGCCTCGCAACTTTATTTTCGAGGACAACGTATTTGGTTGGCTGGCATGGAAAAGTTGATGGCTCAGGGAATGCATAGTGCTGAACAGGTCTTTATCAATTGTGGATATCATGTTCCTGTGTACATTGCATTTACTGTTGGTCTTTATCAATTCAATTGGCCATTGCTCTATCCCTTGGCATTCTTGATTTAATACTGATGTTCCACTTACAGGATTGATGTATCTGGTAACCGCACTATGAGAAATTTGTATGCGGGTGTTGTTAAATTGGGGGTAATTTATTTGATACGTTCGAGCTTAATGTCAGCATGCTTACTCTTAGTTGATAAGATAGCTAACGCCATTGTTGGCTTCTAAAGTATGGATCTATAGTTCCTTTTGATGCCCCTGGTATAAAGCATATCTTGTCATCGTTTGATAGTTTCTAACTGAAGCTAAAGCTAACCTCAACAGATTTATGGTCTTAAAGTAATTGCTTGAACCACATCAATTTCAAACAACATTTTGCTACTTGTGAACCAATGTTAGTGCTCGGGAAGAAGGGTAAGCATCGGTTCTGATTAAGCCAATTTTTATTATTATTTGCACTAAATCAAGCTCAATGGAAGAGTTTGATCAATGTAGCTGACCCGAACTAATTTGGGATTGAGGCAATGTTGTTGTCGGGTGGTTGTTATCTCTAGGGTCTAGTCTGTAGAAGAATGAGAACCCTCAAAGAGGACTTGGTTCGTAGAATCTTAGAGTAATTCAATATTAATACCCTTAAGTCCCTTGTGTTGCTCTTGAAGTAGAAATGTTACTTGAGTTCCATAATCATGCTTTGCAGTTCTGTTGCATGAAGTTTTAATGCGTTTAAAAAAATTGTATGACAGGGAGCTCAAAAGAACGCCTTGCAGTTTGTACGAGACCAATTGGACCCAACTTTGGTAACACTTCTTGCTTCCTGGACTACACATTTCTTTGCGCGATATCGGAATATGGTAAAATAAACTATTTTCTTTTATCTCAAATCGCAGTGTTTTTTTCTCAGAACTTTATCGATGATAAACTGTTGTCATGTTATATCCTTACTGGAGCACTGCTAGTTTCACACAAACGCGCTAATAAAATCTTTAAATCTATTGTCATGTTATATCCTTACATGTCACATTGTGTAGTGTAATTTTTTATTTTACTATTTGGTGACGCATTTGATTTGTTTTCCCTTTCATCGGCTCCAGGAAAGTCTAGCTCCTCGTGCAGCTGACCCTAATAATGATTGGTATGACTGTAAATTAAATCATGCACGATGCAAAGTATCTCGGATCCAATTTTTGCAAGGTAATTAATCACTTTACCTTTGTTTGTTTAAAGCTTTATTGGATCAGGCTTCTCTTATAAAATCAGGTGGATTTACCATTTGTTCTAATGAAACAGGCTTCGGGAACCAAATGTTGGACGCAATTAAGGGTGTTTCAAAATCCAATAAAAATGGGTTGTTCATAAATTCATGTTTTGCTCACTGCCAATCCGAGAGACAAGACACGTGGTTTGCAGATGATTCCCCTATGATTCAAGACAAGGTACCTTTTTTTCCCCTTAATCTAAAGGCACTTGTTCTTTTTCTTTGCTATGAATTGTCTTCTTGCTTTCCTGAAAGGCTTACTATATTTACTAATATCCACTTGAAAAGACTTGTTAGTTAGTGGATCTTAAAAATCCCTTGTCAGAGGAGGAGTTGGTTTTCACCATTTTTAATTACTACGCACATTTTTTGAAGGTTCTTTTACACCAGTAATACATTTTGGGAATATTAGCCTACATGTGAATTAAGTTAACGACAATGAATTTTCATCGGTGAAGAAAGATTTGCATTGTAAATGGAGATAGTTTTTTTGCGATTTCATTTTGTTTATCATGAGTTTGATCCATTTTGCAATATTTGCATATCGTGGCCCTATCAGTAGGTGACTGGTTCTTCGATCGAGTGGGAGTTAGTGCCATTGATTGCCCATATCCCTGTGACAATACCTGCCACAATCTGGTTTTCAAGTGAGAGATGATAATTTTGCTTTTGTAGATAACTTTTATAGTTGTTTACATGACTTTTAGATTGATACTTCTTTTTGTGCATATTTAGAGGATTGTAAGTTTTTTTTGGTGGTTGTTGAACAATAGGATTGGTGGTTTTGTGAATACTTAAAAATTTGGAACATTTATTATACTTGACAAGCTTTCATGGATATATAAATCTTTTTCAATGTTGAATTGTATATTTTTTTCTCTCATTTGAATATTTGTTGATATATATTGTCGATGATGTATGTATGTCAAATTTTGCTTTTTTGGGGGATGTTAGCACCCCCAAGGAGTTGTTGGAGGGGTGCAGGCTGAGTAGGTCATATAGTTGTATTTTCAGGTTTAAAGGTTATGGAGAACCAATTGGATTGAGCTTAGTTTTGAAAACTAAACAAAGCGGAATTGAGACGGATTAGCAACGAAATTAAGAGATTCCGTTGCTATTTCGTCTCTAATTTCTGAGGAAATAGCCGAGCCCAACTGGGCAAAACTAAACTGTGATACTAAATAGCAACGGATCAGAGACGGAATTCATGAATTAGCAATGAATTAGAGACGGAATTATTGCATTCCGTCAACGTTCCTATGCTAATCAGAGACGGATTAGAGACATAATGCAATTACAATTGTACCCTTTAGAAGAATGTGCATTTATGTTTCGTTTATGTTCCATTTCTAAATTTCATCTCTAATCCGTCTCTAATCAGCAACGGAAACACATTTCCGTTGCTGACTAAATCATCGACGATGATTTTAGAGAC
The DNA here is from genome assembly GCA_039657365.1 of Stephania yunnanensis. Taxonomy (NCBI): domain Eukaryota; kingdom Viridiplantae; phylum Streptophyta; class Magnoliopsida; order Ranunculales; family Menispermaceae; genus Stephania; species Stephania yunnanensis. The sequence continues at coordinate 49,304,002 of CM077587.1, read as the reverse complement.
AGAATAGATTTCGTCTCTGTTCCGTTGCAGAATTGAATTAGATATGAAATTTATGCTAATCAGCAACGAAAATTTCCGTTTATGATATGTGGTTTTTTGTAGTGGTCAGTGGCCTAATATTTGGTTGTCATGGGGAATCAAACACGAGATCATGCGAATAACCTACACAGTGTCTCACTTTCGCCTTAGTCACTAAGCCAACCCATTCGGCTTATTACAACTTTGTCATTTACTCCAACACGCTCAAATATCTTTCACAATATATACAAAATAAATAAAATACTTTTACATCTAGTTTTGGAAAAACATATTTTTCTTGTACACCAAAAAAAAATCCTAAGAACTTTGGAGACAAGAAAAGTGGATACGAAGAATGTTAGCATCCAACATGGCAACATTTAGTCGCTCTCACATGTCTCATTTGTTAAATATGGATCGATCTTCTTCTCAAATCGAAACAAAAAACTTCTATTTGATCTTTTCCACGAGCTTATATGTATTATTTTTATTTTATTCTTATTTTTTATATTCACTCATAATTGTATTAATTTTTTTCAATACCTCTTTATTTTAATTTGATTAATCCCATAAAAAATTAATCGGACGTTTCAACCTCATAATAACTCAATTAAGGAAGTCAATAGAATAAAATATAGCTATCAAAAATCAAATTCATGACAACTCCTCAATGAGAGCTTTAATGTTATTTTCTTCCCCATTGCACCATATCCTTAATTAGGGGCGAGTTTATAGAAAAAATTACAAAATCACAAATGTTTTTAGTTTAAATGAGGAAAATAAGGTTGTGTTTTTTTTTTCCAAGAATAGGCAATATCACCTATCCAAAAGGCGTTATTATGGTGGGTGTATTTTTTTGCTGACGTAGACACATGGATAACGCCTTTTCGAAAGGCGTTATCCATGTGTCCGGGCCACGTTGGACGACATACACTGATAGCGCATTTCAAAAGGCGCTATCAATGTATGTTGTCCCACGTGGACAGTGTGTACACCAATAACGACTTTACAAAAGGTGCTATTGGCGTAAATGTCCACGTGGACATGGTTGACCCCTGGGCGAAAGGGTACACATGATAGCGCCTTTTGAGAAGGCGTTATCTGTGTACCATCTTTTCTCCTTCTCGAAACCGACGCAGAGAATATATTCTCTGCCTCGGTTTCGGGAAGGAGGAAGAAGGAGGCTACGGGGTAGGGTGGTAGGGGTCACGGGAGTGTTGTAGAGGAGGGGGTGTCGGGTATTTAAGGAGGAGAGGGGAAGAGGGCGGGTGGAAGGAAGACACCGCGGAGGAAGTTAGCTAGGAGGGGGCGGGTTGGGTTTGAAGGAGACGCGACGGTGCACACGCGAGGCGGAGAAGGATGAGAGGAGTTGACGGGGCACCGGAGCAAGGAGATGCGGGGGCTAAGGAAGGAGCAACGACATTGGAGGCTCGCATCAGCGGCGACGGCAGCGGAGGAAGGAGCAGCGACGGCAGCAAACTTGAAGAAGAAAAGCAACGGCGAGCAGCAATGTAGCGGGAAGGCGTAGTGACGAGAGGAAAAGGAGGAGGTTAGTTTATTTTTGTTTAGTTTAGTTTTAGTTTAGTTTATTGACTTTAGGTAGTTAGTTTAGTTACTTAAGTTAGTTTAGTTAAGTTAGTTAGTTTAATTTAGGTGGTTAGTTTAGTTAGTTTAGGTAGTTAGTTTAGTTTAGATGTTTAGTTTAATTTAGATGTTTAGTTTTAAGCGTAGTTAGGTTATGTTAGTTAGTTTAGTTTAGTTAATCGACTTTAGGTAAGTTAGTTAGCTTAGTTAGGTTATGTTTAGTTTAGTTTAGTTTAGTTAATAGACGTTAGTTAGTTTAGTTTAGGTAGTTTGGTTAGGTTAGGTTAGTTAGTTTAGTTTAGTTTAGTTTAGGTGACTTTAGTAGTTAGTTTAGTTAGTTTAGTTAGTTTAGTTTAGTTTAGTTTAGTTTAGTTTGACTTTAAGTAGTTAGTTTTAGTTAGTTTGGTTATGGAGTTTGGTTAGTTTAGTTTAGGTAGTTTGTTTAGTTAGTTAAGTTTATTAGTTTTAGTTTAGGTTAGTTTGGTTAGTTGGTTCAAGTTGAATAAAAAATCCCACGATCCTTTTATGAAGCGATGTTATGTGCATGGGGTGGATTTAAGGTGTTAGGATTTTTTAGTTTTAGGTTGGTTAGTTTGAGTTTAGTTTAGTTTAATTAATGGACTTTAAGTAGTTAGTTTAGTTAGTTTAGTTTAGTTTAGTTTTAGTTAATCGACTTTATTTGTTTAAATGTACTTTGGTTTTTGTTTAGTTAGTTTGATTAGTTTACTTTAGTTTGGTTTTATTTTAGGTTAGTATAGTTTTTGGTTAGTTTAGTTTAGGTAGTTTGTTTAGTTAGTTAAGTTTATGTAGTGGTATCGATGTTGATATATTTTTAGGTTAGGTTAATTAAGTTTACATTTGATTCAAAGAGATGTTTGTAAAATCATTAATGATCATATGCAATTAGTTGGTAGTCAACTTTGTGACGATGAATAACGAGGACGCCAATAAAAAATTACCACGATCCTTTTATGATAAGCGATGTTTTCAGATGATCCGTGCGAAAAATGTGGAAGATGATATTTGCTATCGATGTGCAAGTGATGATGAAGGTGGATTGGCTAATTCCACTGCGACCCAACAAGAGATGTACTTTGACAATAAAAAAGACTTACAACATGCCGTCAAAGTGTGGCATGTTAATAGATATTGTCAATACCATGTGATGGAATCGACTACAACTACGTGGGCGATTAAGTGTGGCGGGTGTATGTGTCTTCGTGCTTGTTTGCGAAAGAAAACATAATTATGGGAGATAACACAATTAGATGTACCGCACATATGTATTAATCCCGACGTAGAACGCGGTCATGCCCAACTTGATGCCAACATGTTTGCGCGAGAAATATAAAGCGTCGTCCAGAGCGATCAAGCAATCACTATCAAAACATTAATACAAATAATTAAGGAAAATACGGACATGAAGTTAACTACAAGCGAATGTGGGATGCCAAAATGAAGACAATTACATGTGCATTTGGAGATTGGGATGAGTCATACGCTTTATTACCAAGATGGTTGGCTGTGAGGAATAAGAGTTCGGGGACAAGAATCGAGTGGTCACATAGACAATGGGCTGCTAATGAGATAAGAACTGCGTCTCCTCAATCTCGTCATGTATTTTTTGCATTTGAAGCATCGATACATGCTTTCAAGTTTTGCAGGCCTCTGCTTCAGATTGACGCGACATTCTAATATGGCAAATACAGTGGGAAGCTAATGATTGCAATATCTGTTTATGGTATGGACACATACTATCGGTTGCATTTGCCATTGCAGAAACCAAATCAACTGATTCATGGGGGTGGTTTTTGAGGATGTTGCGCAAACACGTGACATATAGAGAAGGAGTTTGTGTTATTTCTGATCGTCACCCTGACATTTTGGAGGCGATCAACACCCCGAGCAACGATTTTTGTCCCCCAAAAGGGTACCACCATTATTGCTTGCGACACTTGCTTAGTAATTTCAGCACCTAGTTAAAAAATGATCCCTTGAAAAAAACTCATTGCTCAAGCAGCTGCTCAACATCAAGAGCGAAATTTAATACGTGCATGAAACGTTTTGCATACTTATCATCACGAATGCTTCAATATCTGCAATATGTCAATGTCATCCTCAAAGAACTATGGACTCATTCGCACTATGGAGGCATGTGGTACGAATGGATGAATTTCAATGGTGTTGGTATGCATGAAATGCAAGTTATGTTTTGCACTCAAATACACACAGTTATCGCTGAAGTAATATTACTTACACGAATGTTATCGTCAATTGCAAAGTGTTTTAACGGTGTATTGAAAGGGGCACGATTCTTGCCAATAACATCGATGACTCAGATGATTTACTACAGATTGGTTACATACCACAATCGGCGTAAATAGAAAATCGACGAAGCAATCTCTAACGGCATATCCTACACAAAATATGTCATGGATAAACTCGCATATTATGAACAATCTGCAAGGAGGCATCAAGTCACTTTGATCAATCGCGACGTTGGCGAGTTCGAAGTGCAGACTGGAAGACATGAAGATCGCATGCATAAAGGCAACAATGCCCAAGTCGTCATCCTAAAGGACCGGGTCTACAGTTGCAATAAATGGCAATCGTTTGGTTTCCCTTGCTCACACGTGTTAGCTGCATGTGCCTTTATTCGAGTGAGCTACGCGCAATTCATTAAGCCATACTATACGGTAGATGTATACGCACAATGTTATTCCTACAATTTCAAGGCCATTCTAGATGAGAAATATTGGCCTACTTTTGGGACGAAGATCACACCCGATCCAAGGTGCATACGTGGCCGAGGGAAACCAAAAGGAACGCGAAGACAAAACGATATGGATCTTCCTAATGTCTCGAGGCCTTTGCGATGTTATATATGTCATCAAGAAGAACATAGAAGAACAACATGTCCAAATAAACACCGTGAACGAGTCCCTACTAGGAAGAACCGGTGTGGTATTTGTCGTTCAGAGGGACATAACAAAAATAATTGTCCAAGCAGACCTCAACCTTCCAATAAAAATCGATAGTCGATTTTGTATATTATTTGTCATGACTTAAGTTTGTAAATTGATTAATTTGGAGTGTTTACGCATTCGTTATTGTTTGAACATATAAGAAAGAGTTATCGTTTGGTTCTGAACAACATCATTCATTTGTAGTTGTAAAACAATGGATCCAGGTCCATCAGATCCTTCACTTTTGCAACTCCAATCTACACACAGATCATCGCGAACCTGGAGGGGTGAGGTAAACTTTTTTACATGTATACGTCAAATGTTATAGCGTAAACTTATAAAAAATATAGATTAATACATTATCAATTATAAGGTGTACAAAACATTGCGCGTATGTCGAAGACATGGTGTCGTTGATCGAACGGTGCAGTATCATTCGAGGATGATCCCATATCTTCGTTCCAGTGGGTTCTATGGGATTTCGCGTAGCATTTTTCAGCCTTGATTGGGCTTTGATTACCGCATTCATAGAGAGATGGCGCCCTGAGATGCATACATTTCACATACATTGTGACGAGTGCACAATTGCACTCCAAGACGCGCAGGTACAGCTCGGCTTACCTATCGAAGGTATGCCTGTGATAGGAACGACAAATACAGACTATGCTGATGTGTGCGAGAGGCTACTTGGTCGAACTCCTGTTGGAGATGACATTATTGGTTGTAAACTTAAAGTCAAATGGCTTGAACGTAACATACCAGCTATAGATGATGATAATAGCGATGAGGAGTCGGTGCAACGTTATGTTTGATCGTACATACTACAACTTATCGGTGGTTGTCTATTCACCGACAAGTCCAATTGATTCGTACATTCGATGTTTTTTCCATTGCTGGAGGATTTCCAAGTAGCTGGACAATATAGTGGGGGAGTGCATGTTTGGCTTATTTGTATAGGGAGTTGTGTCGCAGATCTCGCGTAGGGGCATATGAGGTTGCGGCGCTTCAATTCATGTACAACTGTGGGCATGAGACATATTTCCATTCATAGCACCACGACGCTTGGGTGTTTCTAGAGTTCAACCGCGAACAATGGATGAAAACATATGCTTATGGACGTTCCATTGGGACACATGTAATATAAATATTTTTTCTTATTTTCTTTAACATTTAGTCCATTTTCATTTTCATAATTTATTGTTTTATATACAGATGACTCGATGCATTTTCGGTTACACAGAGTGTGACGCACGTCGTATCGGCTTACCGTGATGCACTCGACTCGCAAAATGAGGATGATGTAGTATGACAACCATATGCCGAAGTCATGAGGTCTCTTCCCGAATACCGCACTGACAGTCACAGTGGTTGGTTTTCGACGTGTCCCCTAATTTGTTTCCACATAGTCGAGTGGCATCGACCAAGAAAGGGTTATGAGACAATTCAGAATGATACAAGCAATGCCACCAAATTGTGCTTACAACACCCGACTGCACCGCATTGAATTGCGTGGACGCCATCAAGAAATATGGGTGACTTTTCACGCAAGCTTTATACACATGTGGGAAAATCATGGCGACAACATTGTCACAGCGGCACAAGATGAAGGGCACGATCATCAAGACTACATGACGTGGTGTCGCTCAATCACTAGAAGATTCATTAGACACGACGAGGCTTCACGTGACTATTCGGTAAACTTGAAACTTTTACTTTTTCTCGAACAACTAATATCTTATATTGCTTGCTTTGAACTCATGTTTTTATATCAGTGTAACTTGGTGCATCGACTGAGGCGATAGGTTTATTGAGGATGGTACGAGCAAGGTCTTGCTGCGCTTGATGAATGGATTAAAATTTTAGACGAAGATGAAAGGAAAATGTCTACTCTATGGAATGACAAAATTGATGTCGAACATGACATAAATGAGGATAATGAAGAGGAAGATGAAGAAGAGGATCAAGGCGAAACAAACGGAGATGTGAGAAGAAGAAGAAAACGACCAGAGACTGTGGGGGAAAGCATCAGACGTCCTCGTCCACCACGTCCTCTAGTCAGACTGAGATTGCTGCATAAAGTAGCAGACGTTCTTCTCCAACACGTTCATCTCGTCCGAGAGCGAGTAGAACAAAGACTGTTGGCGAGAGTAGCCAACGATCATCCCCACCAAGTCATTCTTCTCATAGGTACATTCCTGCATCGTCCACAATGCAACTAGAACCTCAAATGTTTGTACCCAGGCCGCCGATCATGAATCTTCCTCTTTATCATTTTGATCCTTATGCACCCGGGTCGTCGTCTTCATATGTGGACCATGAAATGCATAGACATCAAATGTATCCTTCATTGCCTCAATGCATGCCGAGTCCATATACTCCACCATGTTATAATTACAATACATCATATAGTGGAGATGACTCATTCATGAACTTGTTAACCATGCCGCAACCTCATGTTCCTTTCCCCAACGCATATAGGAAGCCACTATTTTGGGATGGTTCAACCTCTTATTTTTGGGAGCATCAGGAGCAGAGGTGAGTCGAGTGAAGCATCAGATGAATAACATCAATCGACTCGATCCCATTAATGTAAGATCAACAACCTCAACAACCTCAACCGGATGTACAAACACATCGTCCAACTAGACATAGTACGTCCGGTTTGCATCATCGAGCAACAACGTCAACGTAACCGTTGTAATAGACATGCATGATGAGTTTTCTTGATGTCATGGTGATTGTTTTCAGCTTATATCTTGGGTGAACGAAGTTGATGTATACAACCTTCTCATGGAATAAACTTATTTCTCAACATATGATTGTTGTTTTAATTTTAAGCTCTCGACAAAAAAATAACGTGGTTTTGCCCTACAATTTATTTATTTTTGTTTCTATATTTTTCATCACGACATAAAAGTAACACAAAAGTTTAAAGGATGAGTTACATGCTTACTATGGGTTGCACGGGTTATCCGCCTCGCGATACTGCGTGATGCGTGCATGGGGTCCGTTTGCATGGATATGTTGCACCTCGAGGTTGTATGAGGATACGTGTGTGCGTTGACATTGGCTTTATCACCTCGAGACACTTGCGTGACGTTTGCCATTTCCATGAAATCTCCACCTCGGCATACATGGTTGAAGTTTTCATGGGTATGCGTGCGTGTTGTATACATTAGTTATCTACCTCGAGATACGCGAGTAACGTGGGTTGTCCATCTCCATATGCACGTGTAGTTCATGAGGAAAAAATTTGTATTGATAGCTCCTTTTCAAAATGAGTCATTTATAAAGTGTATAGTTTTGTATAGATATCTCATTTTCAAAAAGAGTTATCTATACAATTATCTTTCACCTCACCACCACCTCACCACCATGCATGCCACCTCATCATCAATACTTCATTTTCAAATGGAGTTATCACCTACTTTTGAAATTTAAAAATAAACTTACCTATTTTGAAAAATAAAATGTATCTCCACCTCACTTTTAGAAAAACCCCTGAGTTTATATGTATTAATAAACTCATTGAGATTTGCTCTGACACATCTCTAAGCGATAAATTTATTACCATACCACCTGCTTAATTTTGAACCTTAAATAGTTCCAAAGAGTCACCTGTCACAGTGACTTGGCGCTTTTGTCTTTATCTGGTCAAGTCAATTTGAAGGACTTTGTCCATATACAGGACGTGACTCCGTCTATCTATCTATCTCTCTCTATCCGAACAGAGCATCGGCTGCCACGTGTCGGTCAGATTTACAGTGGTGTGGATTAGGGAATGGGTCTGTGTCTCGTGAGCCGACAAAGATGCTAACTGTTATAACTACTTGATCTCCATGGGTTCTTTCGTCATTTCATCTCTCAAGATTTGTTTACTGCCTGTTCTTTTTTACTTTGACTGGGGTAATTAAAAAAAATATTTTTTTTAGAACAAACATTCAATTAATCCAAATCCACCACCTAAAATTATAGACATGATGTCTTTTTATAAATCAAACTATCCTAAGTATACTCCTTAAATAAGTATAACTTCCAAATCAATAATTAGTAATAAAAATTTCTATTCAGCTTACTCTATAGCTTATAATTGGACATTATTTAGTTTGTTTATAACTATTTATGTTCCGTTGATTAAAGTCTTGAATTGTATTCACTTCCTTCAAGTCTAGACATGATGTCTTTTTATAAATCAAACTATCCTAAGTTTCTTAAATAAATTTTCTCATTAGAAGATTTGTTTTTTGTTATGTGATTCTAGTGATGTTTTTGTACTTTCATAAGTTTCAGATGTCTGTAGAAAACAATTGTCTCTGATTGTTGCACTACGTAGTTCAATATTACAGACACATTCATAGCCAAATGGATGATAATTTTTTTCAACATATAGAATTGGCGAATCATTGTGGTATTGGTCATGTGTGCCAAGCTTTTGGGATTAATGAAATATCTATTTTACATAAAAATCAAAATTTATATATGAGTTTGATGTCATACGCATGACATATTGGTTATATCAAAGCCAACAAATCTTATGCATTTAGATGCTTACATGCTTTTTTTAGGTGATAATATGCTTTTTATTTTTTATTTTTGTTAGAATATATGCTTACACATGCGTGCTAATTTATAAATAAAACTTCATATTCGATCCGTGTTCATTAAAACCTAGAATCGACTAATACGTATTATTCGTATTCCAATTGTTGGTAAATTATTGGAGGTAGCGTTATAACTAGCAATCAAGTTATTTGAAGTTAACAAAATATACAAAATGTGCGTGGATAAAAAACCACGGAACCAATTCTTCAAAAAGCTTCGGATTCTGTCTTTTTTACTAAACCACTCATTTTTTTTTTTGGTATAAAACATATCACTCATTATCTTTCAGTGTAATAGGCCAAATATTAATCTTTGTCTCCAAAAAAAAAAAGAAAAGAAAAGAAAAGTAGGGTCGTTTGTAATCTAACTTCAATTTCACGTGTTTTTTATACTCACTCGTTATGTTTCCCTTAAAGTACATCAATTAATTTTCATGCGGACACACATCTACTCAAAAATAAACAATCACACTCAAATGCTTGTGAAAATGACATGTTAAATTAGAGCCACAAAAAACACTATTCAAACCGTAATAGGTTTAATAATTTCCACAGCTTGAACATGCTAGGCTGTCTCCATAATAGGATAAAACTAGCCATTACGCAATAGTTGCTCGTGTTAAAGTTCTTTTATTTGAACTTTTTTATTTTATTTATAAAAAACTAACAACTTGACTCTAAAACATATCAAATCTATAACTTTCAATCTTACTTTTTGACAAATGATGTCTCATTCACCTTACAAAAGATTTTTTTGACTATGCTGAGGAATTAACATTAATTATATATTGAGATACATAGATGCATGAGTATCTACATTGTGGAAAATTAACCTATTTGTACATTAAATTTAATTTGTTATTTTTTACTAGCGTTTGAAAGTTTGATTTTGAAAAAAAAAAAAAAAAAAAAAAAAAAAAAAAAAAACAAAGGTTTGTGGATAGAATTGCTATGTTGTGGTACGGTAAAAATGAGATGTACGTCTACTATTTTTTGTTTTATTTTGGAAAAAATGCATACTAATTAATTGGTCATTAATTAAAAGGTTTGTGAGATAAAATCTGGTCATTCAACTTTAAATGGATTAGTATCCCTAGACCATCTCCAACCACAAAATTTTATTTTTCCCTCTATTTTACAATGCTATCACATCAAACTCTATTTCTTCTCCAACTACAAACTATATTTTTTATTATTATTTATTTTCCTTAATATTTTATATTAATTTTAATAAATTACTTAACCAGTAAAAAATTTCAGAAAAAAATATTGTTTATTTTTAAAATTTAAATAAATATAATTGAAAAAACATTTAAAAATAGAAAAAAAAAGAAATTGCATTTTACAGGGAAAAATGAAGTACGGTTGGAGCAATCGAACTGCATTTTGCAGTGAACTGCATTTTGCGGAACGGTAGGAGATGCTCTTACGCACGTCATAATAGCAAAATGAGATCCCCAACTTACTTCAATTGAGTAATCTGAGTATATAGGAGGAGCTTTCACCAAAAAAAAAGGCTAGTAAAAAAATTCAAACACTTGATTATCAAAAAAAAATCTCATAAAAATGAATTGTCAGAATTTCAAATGATTTGGATTTATTATACATAGTAACAATAATAAATATAGATTTAGTTCAAGATATATAAAATTGTAACGGCCGAAATTTGCTAACCGTGTTTACTTTCTTAAACAGGCTCGACGACTCGTACTGTGGGATCCACACTATGATATGTCCATTTACCGAGGCAAGGGCCAAAATATATTTTATTTTTGTTGTGATGTATGCCTAGTGTATTGTATATGTGTAGATTATTAAATCAATTTATACGGGTGTATAGGTATCGAGACGAGAAGGGACGTATCTCGAATCACGTATCGACGTAGGACCAAGGTAGCGACTTATGAGGTAAGTTTAATTTATTTGAGTTCAATGCGAATTTAATGTGGGTTTAATTAGTGGCTAATGTTGCTACATTGATCTAAGTATTAAATGACATATAGTTAGTGAAATAAAACCATATGCATTAAATGTGCATCGAAACAAGTGCTAACCCATCATGAGGCTAGGTGTCTAAATGTTGAGTCAATAAAAATGACTTGAGGGACAATGGGACAAGGTGATCCATGAGATGTGCCTCGAGACACGTGTGCACACAATGATCTATGGCTATGGTTTAAACTTAGCACTATATATGGTCAAATTGAACATTAGTTAACAAATCTCATCTTCTTATCTCATCAAAATCGTTGCTAGGAGGAGAAGAGAGAAGAGAGAGTTGCAAGCGTGGATTTTGGAGGAGGAGAAGTGGACAAACTAGTGAAGCTTTAGTGAGGAAGAAGATCATCATCAAGCTAGGAAACTTCTCCACACCATAAACTTCGAGAATTCATAAATTTCATGTTGTGGTTGTTGATATACATTGGGATAGGTGTTAGGGACCTCATGTAACGTGTATGAGGTTCCCTAATGCGAAAACATGGCCTATATGTAGCAAAAACCTAGAATTCGAAGTGCAGAATTCTTGGTTCTGCTGCACATAGCGCGCTAGGTTCAAAATCTAGTGCACTTGATAAATGAATTAGCGCGCTAATGTTTGAATTAGTGAGCTAATGTCCAAAGGTAGCATGCTAATACTTGTTAGTGTGCTAGACAGCCGAGGTAGCACGCTAATGTGGCACTTAGCGTGCTATTGTTCACAATTAGCGCGCTAATTACCCAGCAAATACTAAAAATCATCTAAGTTCACTAATGGTCTAAACACTATAAATGCGTCCAAACACACTCTAACACCTATCAAACACCTCCAGGGGACTAAGCGGAGATCCTGGGAGTTTAGGCACATATTTTGAAGTTTCAAAGGATCGAATAGGCTAGGACAAGCTTGTGAATTGTAAGTAAAGCTGTGAGAATTCTATATTTCATTTCATTCATTTTTCTTGATTTATTGGTCTATTTGTAGCAATTCTACTTGTAATCTTACATTATGTTGTTCTTGTGTCCATTCATGACATAATGCCTTGTGACGTGTTTCATCGATTCCGATTCCTACTCTTGATGTCATTTTTGATAAAGAATGGATGAAAAGCATGCTATTGAGACAATTTGGATTTACTTGAACTTGTATTTGATTTCATTGGGCTTTGCATACTAACTTGTTTTGGAATTCTAGAGCTTTGAATTAGTTGTCTTTGAAACTAAAGTTGGGATTATTCAGTGTCCATTGCATGAGAGATTCGCGGTTCATGGGGACATCGGTCTATCGAGTTTCCAGCACTCGCCACTACATTTGTGCGACATACGAGTGATGAGACTCGAGGTGATCGTCAAAAATGAGATAATTGATGTATATGCGTAGAAAGCGCAGCTCCGCTTTTGGGTATGAAACATGTTGAGCATAACTTCATATAGTAGTGGGAAAGGTTAGGTGATAGTTCTCACCACCGACTGACGTAGATCATCTCGACTTAGCCTGTGTTAGTCTCTACATATTTTCAACAATGGTATTTACTTGCATTACTTGTTTCAACAATGTATTTCGCTACTTTATGCTTTTAAATACCATTCATCTATTTTGGAAATGTGGCATATAATTCTTCAATTATTACTTAAATATTACTATACTCACCGTTAGTTTGTGACGGTGGGTGTAGGTCCGTCATTAAGCAAAGCAGAGACCAGGGAAGGAGAAGATCGATGACTTCCTCTAAGTAGTTCGACAACTCTCACTCATTTCGTACGACTTGAATTTTGTTGTATTATACTGTTTATGTCTTTATTGTACATTTTGGGTTGAGTGAATAGTTTCATATATATATATATATATGCATGTGATGCTGTATTTTCTTAGTTTTCCACACTTATGAATTTTGAATCCTAACAGCTTCCGCATCATCTTTAAATTTCATATTAATATGAAATCACATGAAAATGATAAAGGAATTTTAATTAACTTTAAATTGAATAAGATATCAGTACATGTATTTGGAGGAATATTTGGATAAAAGGTGACTAATATGTAATTAAGTCTTACTTGGTTGGGATTAAAGCTCGATTACGGGATTAGGCCTAGCGGTGCCCTGTTTAGTAGTTGGGGACGTCACAAAAACATTAGTAGAACACAACTAAAATTCATTAGGGGTCATCTTGATGAAAAAGGGGACTTTCATGTACCAATAAAAGGGGGATTACAAAAAAGGCCCCCTTGTGTGTAGCGTTCAAGTATTGCACTATGGTCAACGGTCAATTAGTCCGAGTGGAATTAAAGATTCGGTGCTTCTTAATAAGTGGCTCGATTTTGAACCTTAAGAATGGAAAAGTCAATGTTATGAGCTCCCTCCCCATATGGGGCACGACTTAGGATGAGCCTGGAGTAGTTGGATAGTCCCAATGCGGGATGTTCTAAAGATTAAATGAAAGGAAATGCTATTGTAACACACTTGTGACACGTTAAGAAAATACGTTGCTGATGTGTCAATGTGTGGGTCCTACAAATTCACTTTTCTTTCATTTTCGTTTCAAACCACAAAAAAATCTCGCCTCGACAGCTGATTGATGCTCTGCAGTATACGAATGTCTGATTTCATTATAGCAAACTGTAGCCAAATATTTGAATCTCGTGCCACGAGATAAAAGTCATCTTTACCAATCTAAAACCATACTCGTTTTTTGTTCTTCTTCTTATGAGATTCGAGAGTTTAAGGCTTCGAGAGATTTGATTCTCTTCTTTGTCTTTGTTTCGAATAACAAGAACACATCACACCATCACACTCGACCATCCCAAATTCCTTACACGAGTAAGGTGAGTCAGATTTGATTCTTTATCTCAGAAAATGAATTCTTTGTTTGTCGTGCATGATTGGGATTTGAAGTTGTACAAATTCCTGGAAACACATACTTACATGTGTGAAGGAATGGTGAGTAGACAAGGATTGGATTTGACACAAATGGATGTTTATCTTAGACTCAAAATGAATTCTTTGTTTGTTGTGCATGATTGGGTCCATGGTCCACTTGACTTGAGACTCATTTTGAGACTCGAGAATGCGGCCTAGCACGCATGAAACAACTGCGAAATAATGCAACAAGTGGCACATTACAAAGCTTGAAATAAAGTAAAAAACATCTATATACTAACCATGTCCTTAATTCATGAAGGAATGACATAGTAAAGGAGGAGTATGAGGTTCAATCTAGCCAAAAGAACCATAGTTTCAAAAACAAATAATATAATATAGCAATACAAGGCTCACATCAAAAGAGAAGACTTTAAGTTATTACCTCTCCATTTTCTCGAAATGGTCCCGAGATGTAAGTGGGGTGAGCTCAACCAATAAAGAAAACTCGCTCAACCATCCAATACGCAAGTAATACTTAATAAGCATGCAAGGCTAGGATGAGTTTAAATTGAATAAAGGAACATTTAAAATAGGACATCTCATGGATTTATAAAGCATTCATAAATCAAAGTCAACAAGATAGATAAAAGCATCACAAAGAGAGATACTATAGGAAATAGTAATAATATAAAGTCGTGGTCTCATTCAATGCATACTAGTTATTGGCAAGAATTCGAGGACTGGTTCACCTACCCTTGAGTTGATGACAACCACTAGATGGTACCGGGCCTTATGTTCCATCTCGTTAGTCTCATCAACCCAATAGTAGGTTCATCCAAAGCCGTCACTGATGCACGTCCCTTTATCACAAAGTACAAGAGAAGGCAACTCCAACTTATGTCCTTAATTGATAAATTTATAAGTTTAATTAGATAAGTAAAGCTCTCGGTGGCAAAATCTACAAACATCCAGGGGCAATAAATAGTAAAGCCCTTGGTGGCACCACAAACATCCTAAGGCATTAGATATTACTTACTAATAATGCCATCGGTGGGGACTCCACAAACATCCTGGTGCAATGAATATCATAAGAGGGGAAAATAAAAACACTCACATTCCATATATATGTAGATCCAAGCTAATAACATGATGCAACCCATTTCCTAAGTCTATAGTTAAACACATATGCCTTTAGATTCTAATGTATTCCTCCAGAGTTCTAATTTCCTATTCACTCCATCTTTAATTTCATCGACTAAGACAATATTATCTACTGCAAATAGCATACACCATGGTATATCGTTTTGAATATGTCTAGTTAGTTCATCCATAACTAAAGTAAATAGATATGGGCTTAAAGCCGATCCTTGATGTAGTCCTATCGTAATGGAAAATTCTTTTGTAGTTCCTCCAAATGTCTTTATACTCGTTACTACTCCATCATACATATTCTTAATAGTGTCTATGTATCTAGCATGCACTTTTTTTCTTTCTAGAACCCACCAAAGAACATCTCTAGGGACCTTATCATATGCTTTTTCTAAATCTACGAATACCATATGAAGATCTTTTTTCTTTTCTCTATATTTTTCTAACAATCGTCTTACAAGGAAAATCGCCTCCATAGTTGACCTCCCAGGCATGAAACCAAATTGGTTCTCTGATATTGTTGTTTCTCTCCTTAACCTATTGCTAATTATCCTCCCCCAAAGTTTCATAGTGTGACTCATAAGTTTAATTCCCCGGTAGTTTGAGCAACTTTGAATGTCTCATTTGTTTTTGAAGATTGGCACAATCGTTCTTTTTCTCCAATCCATTGGTATCCGTTTTGATTTTAAAATTTTATTGAAAAGTTTTGTTAACCAAATCAATCCAATTTCTCCTAAGCATTTCCAAACCTCTATGGGTATTTCATCTGGGTCACATGCTTTCCCTATTTTCATTTTTCTCAATGCCTCTTTAACTTCTATAGTTCTAATATTGCCTGTATAGTTTACATTTCTTTCTTGGTGTGGGTTTTCATTGATTATAGTATCAACTTGGCCATCATTAAATAAGTTATCGAAGTAATTTCTCCATCTCTCCTTAATATCCTCCTCGCGCGTTAAAACATTTTGATTTTCGTCCTTAATACATCTTACATGACTTAGGTCTTGTTTCTTTTTATATCTTAATTTGGCTAGCCTATATATATATATATTTTTTTTTTGCCATCTCTATTACCTAACCTTGAATATAGATTTTCCATGAAGTTTGTTTTAGCTTGACTAACTACTTTTTTAGCTTGTTTTCTAGCTTCTCTATATTGATTGTATACATCTTCGTCTTGACACATAGGTATTTTCCTATACATCTCTCTTTTAGTCTTAATTGCTCGTTGGACATCCTCGTTTCACCACCACGTTTCATTCTTTGGAGGTCCTAAGTCCTTATATATACCTAATATGTTCGATCTCACTCTCCTTACGCAACTACTCATTTCTAGCCACATTGTATCAGCGTTAAAGTCAAGATTTCAAACATTTTTCTTTAGTATTTTTTCTCTAAACTCTACTTGTTTACTATGTTTTAGGTTCCACCAATTTATTCTTGGATCGCTAACTCTTTTATTCATATTATGTCGTTGTGTTAGCTTAACTCCACCTATGTTGTACACTATGTGCGCTACATAGCCGGTCCCAAGTCCGGATAAAGGAGGAGGACTCTGACACCCATTTTTTTCATACCGAAAAATGGGTAAGGGAGGTCTCAAACTCACTTTTCATACCCGAAAAGTGAAAGAGGGAGGCCCCGAGCTCATTTTTCATCATTGGGAAATGGAGGAGGGTTGCGATAGGTTGACATCCAGCGTAAACCGTTTGTCACTTTTCATGAAATGGGTCAAACATATATAAACGTTGGGGCGTTCCCACCTAGCGACGCGCTGCATCGGAGCCCGAGTGTAGTGAGAAATGAGCAAGGGTGTGTTTCACATCGCCGTCTGGGTGTGAAGAAAAATGAGCAAGGGTTCCCACACATAGGACGTGTGTGGGTAAAGAATCTAGTCCATTCACATCGTCGCCCGTATGTGAAGAAAAATGAGCAACGGTTCCCACACAAAGGACGGGTGTGGGTAAAGAAGCTAGTTCAAAACAAAAACAAAAACGAAGACAAAGACAAAAACAAAATCATAGATACGAACACTAGATCTTTTAGCCAAAATAGAAATAGAAAAGAAAACCAAATACAAAGGGGAGAAAAAATTCGTTTAGGAACATGAAACATAGGAACACTTACGGGGAAGTCAATAGAACTAGTAGATACCATGATTAGAAGGAGAGTCAATATTGCTTGCCTCCAAGAGACAAAATGGGTAGGAGAAAAGAGTAAAGAAATAAAAAGCACAGGGTTTAAATTGTGGTACACTGGTCTAGATAGAAAATGCAATGGAGTAGGAATTGTGGTGGATAATGATTATAAGGATAAGGCCGTAGAGGTTAAAAGAATGGGGGATAGATTGATTCTAGTTAAATTAATTAATGGAGACGAAAAATTGAACATACTTAGCGCATATGCACCACAAGTAGGATTAAGCGAGAGCATCAAACGCAAGTTTTTGGATGATATGGATGGATTTATGCAGAGTATACCATTAGATGAAAAGGTTTTTATTGGAGGAGATTTAAATGGGCATGTCGGGGTAAGTAACGATGGGTTTGAGAGAGTTCATGGAGGTTTTGGTTACGGTAATAGAAATGAAGAAGGAGAATCAATTTTAGAATTTGAGCATATGATCTTGTCTTGGCAAATAATAGTTTTAGGAAGAGGGAGTCGCATGTAATTACTTTTAGTAGTGGTCATAACAAGAGTCAAATAGATTTTCTTTTAACAAGAAAAATAGATAGAAAACTATGTAGAGACTGCAAAGTAATACCTAGTGAAACACTTACTACCCAACATAAGTTAGTAGTACTTGATATTAAGCTAACACAACGGAATAATATGAATAAAAGAGTTAGCGACCCTAGAATAAAGTGGTGGAACCTAAAACATAGTAAACAAGTAGAGTTTAGAGAAAAACTACTAAAGGAAAATGTTTGGAATCTTGACTTAGATGCTAATATAATGTGGCTAGAAATGAGTAGTTGCATAAGGAGGGTGGGATCAAACATATTAGGTATATCTAAGGGCTTGGGACCTCCAAAGAAGGAAACATGGTGGTGGAACGAGGATGTCCAACGAGCAATTAAGACTAAAAGAGAGATGTATAGGAAAATACCTAAGTGTCAAGATGAAGATGCGTACAATCAATATAAAGAAGCTAGAAAAAAAGCTAAAAAAGTAGTTAGTCAAGCTAAAACAAATTTCCTGGAAGATCTATATACGAGGTTAGGTAATAGAGATGGCGAAAAATATATATATATAGGCTAGCCAAATTAAGAGATAAAAAGAAACAAGACCTAAGTCATGTAAGATGTATTAAGGACGAAAATCAAAATGTTTTAACGCTCGAGGAGGATATTAAGGAGAGATGGAGAAGTTACTTCGATAGTTTATTTAATGATGGCCAAGTTGATACTATAATAGATGAAAACCCACACCAAGAAAGAAATGTAAATTATATACGCAATATTAGAATTGTAGAAGTTAAAAAGGCATTGAAAAGAATGAAAATAGGGAAAGCATGTGGCCCAGATAAAATACCCATAGAGGTTTGGAAATGCTTAGGAGAAATCGGATTGACTTGGTTAACAAAACTTTTCAATAAAATTTTAAGATCAAAACGGATGCCAATGGATTGGAGAAGAAGCACGCTTGTGCCAATCTTCAAAAATAAAGGAGACATTCGAAGTTGCTCAAACTACTGGGGAATTAAACTTATGAGTCACACTATAAAACTGTGGGAGAGAATAATTGACAATAGGCTAAGGAGAGAAACAACAATATCAGAGAACCAATTTGGTTTCATGCCTGGGAGGTCAACTATGAAGGCGATTTTCCTTGTAAGACGATTGTTAGAAAAATATAGAGAAAAGAAAAAAGATCTTCATATGGTATTCGTAGATTTAGAAAAAACATATGATAGGGTCCCTAGAGATTTTCTTTGGTGGGTTCTAGAAAGAAAAAAGTGCATGCTAGATACATAGACACTATTAAGGATATGTATGATGGAGTAGTAACGAGTATAAAGACATTTGGAGGAGCTACAAACGAATTTCCCATTACGATAGGACTACATCAAAGATCGACTTTAAGCCCATATCTATTTACTTTAGTTATGGATGAACTAACTAGAAATATTCAAGAGGATATACCATGGTGTATGCTATTTGCAGATGATATTGTCTTAGTGGATGAAACTAAAGATGGAGTGAATAGGAAATTAAAACTCCAGAGGAATACATTAGAATCTAAAGGCTTTAAGTTGAGTAGGATGAAAACTGAATACATGCACTGTGAGTTTGGAAACACTAGACATCGAGATGACGGAGCGGTAAAATTAGGGGAAGTAGAAGTTCCTATACTAAAGCACTTTAGATACCTAGGATCAATCATTCAAAGTGATGGTAACATTGAAAATGATGTCACACATAGAATTCAAGCTGGATGGAAGAAATGGCGGAGTGCAACAGGGGTGATTTGTGATCGACATGTTCCTACTAAGTTAAAAGAAAAATTTTATAGGACCGCAATTAGGCCAGCTATGCTCTATGGAAGTGAATGTTAGGCGGTAAAGTAACAACAATTACATAAAGTGAACATAGCGGAAATGAGGATGCTTAGGCGGATGTGTGGTAAAAATCGTAAAGATAGAATAAGAAATATAGAAATTCAAAGACAAGTAGGAGTAGCACGAATTGATACAAAGATTAGGGAAGGGCGGTTGCAATGGTTTGGTCACCTGTAAAGACGGCCTACAAATGCCCCAACTAGAAAACTTGACTCAATAGAAAGCGTAGAAATTCGACGAGGTAAAGGACCAAAGTTAACATGGGATGCATTAATTAAAAGGGATTTGAATGGTTTGCAAAGCTCACCATCAAATGCACTTAATCGAGCACAATGGAAAAGTTCGATCCATGTAGTCGACCCCAGTTAATTTGGGACTGAGGCTATGTTGTTGTTATTGTTGTATGTCGTTGTGTAAGCTTAATATCAAGTACTACTAACTTATGTTGGGTAGTAAGTGCTTCACCAGGTATTACTTTGCAGTCTCTACATATTTTTCTATCTATTTTTCTTGTTAAAAGAAAATCTATTTGACTTTATTATGACCACTACTAAAAGTAATTATATGCGACTCCCTCTTCCTAAAACTAGTATTTGCTAAGACAAGATCGTATGCCGAAGCGAATTCTAAGATTGATTCTCCTTCTTCATTTCTATTACCGTAACCAAAAACTCCGTGAACTCTCTCAAAGCCATCGTTACTTGCCTCGACATGCCCATTTAAATCTCCTCCAATAAAAACCTTTTCATCTAATGGTACACTCTGCATAAATCCATCCATATCGTCCCAAAACATGCGTTTGATGCTTTCGCTTAATCTTTTGTGGTGCATATGCGCTAAGTATGTTAATTTCTTCGTCTCCATTAATTAATTTAACTAGAATCAATCTATCCCCCCATTCATTTAACCTATATTACCTTATCCTTATAATCATTATCCACCACAATTCCTACTTTATTACATTTTCTATCTATATCAGTGTACCATAATTTAAACCCCGTGCTTCCTATTTCTATACTCTTTTCTCCTACCCATTTTGTCTCTTGGAGGCAAGCAATATTGACTCTCCTTCTAATCATGGTATCTACTAGTTCTATTGAATTCCCCGTAAGTGTTCCTATGTTCCATGTTCCTAAACGACTTTTTTCTCCCATTTGTATTTGTTTTCCTTTTCTATTTCTATTTTGTCTAAAAAATCTAGTGTTCGTATCTATAATTTTATTTTTGTTTTCATGTTTGTTTTGAACTAGATTCTTTACCCACACCCGTCCTTTGTGTGGGAACCCTTGCTCTTTTTTCTTCACATTCGGGCGATGATGTGAAGGGACTAGTTTCTTTACCCACACATGTCCTATGTGTTGGAACCCTTGCTCATTTTTCTTCACACCCAGGCGGCGATGTGAAACCCTTGCTCATTTCTCACTACACCCGGGCTCCGATGCAGTGCGTCGCTAGGTGGGAACGCCCCAACATCTACATATGTTTGATCCATTTCATGAAAAGTGACAAAAAGTTTTACGCTGGCCATCAACCTATCTCAACCCTCCTCCATTTTTCAAGAATGGAAAATGAGCTTGGGGCCTCCCTCCCTCATTTTTTGAGTATGAAAAGTGAGTTTGGGACCTATCTACCCATTTTTCGGTATGAAAAAATGGGCGTCAGTGTCCTCCTTTATCCGGACTTGGGACCGTCAATGTAGCGCACATGGTGTATAACATAGGTAGAGTTATCAATGACAAGTCATATTAATTCTAATTTATTTTTCAATTTATTTTGGGGTCCACTAGTTTGGGTCCCGCGGGTCCTCCGTCACCCGATGAGGGGTGGGACCCGACCGACCTCCCTCGGGGATGCCGTAGTGCGCCTTATTTGAAATAAGGATTTGTTTCTCTTTTTAAAAAAACTATATATACACATCTATATATTTTTGTATTTCCATGTATGATATATATTATTTTTATTATATATATATACTTTACCTTTTATTATTTTTTGTTCAAAGGGATAGTTTAGACCCTGGTTTTTTGTCTAAGGGCCAAACTGGCCCCTGGCTTTCTTCTCCCTCTCGGGCAGAATGTTCTGCTCGAGAGTGGAGATGGTGATGGAGTGGTTCCATTGGCACCACCCTTCATTTACTAGGCTGCCCCCATCTCTCCTCGGCGGTGCTATCATCGCTCTCTCTCTCGCTCCACCGTCACTTTCCCGTGGCCCCGCGACTGTGTCGCTCCTCCCTTTTAAGGTTTTCCCACTCACCCCAAATCTAACAAATTAATTTAAATTTTCACAAATAGGGTTACCCAATCTAATTGGACCTTTGAAATACAAAGACACTATTATTTTGGTGGTTGTGTTTCAAGACCACCATTAAAGGCTTCTAAAGCTCTGAAAGATTAAAGAACAATAGATGGGGAGAGAGAAAATGTGATTACCTTCATTAGGGGACTTTATTGACTTTGGAGCACAACACCCACCCGAAATCAACAACAAGCTCTCCTATATCATTCTCTTCAAATTTAGGGGTTTGAACAAAAATGGGGCTAGGGTTTATAATTAGGTTTATATAGTGGGAACAATTAGTGATGGGTTTGCAAAATTACTAAATTGCCTCTAGGTCAGACCTTTGGGGTTTTTGGTCGTCACATAAATAATAGCGTTGGGATCCCGACATGCAAATCATTCGTAGTTGAATCATTTCATTCAGGTGGTATTAATCAATTGACTTTTGGGGAGAAAGATATATGAACCATGTAGAAACAACACGGCGAGGGGTTAGGGAGGCCTTACAGTATTTTCTGAAGTAGCAAGAACAAAATGTAAGTTTTTTCATGCATTCAAACTTATGGACGAAGGGCACCTAAGACATGTATTTTGGGCAGATTGTAGGTCGAGATCTGCATTCAAGTACTTTGGGGATGCGGTCACATTAGATACTACGTACTTGACCAACAAGTATGACATGTCGTTTGCATATTTTATTGGTATGAATCATAATAATCAATAAGTCTTAATATGATGTGCTTTATTGGCCACACGACTGTAGATTTTAAGAGTGGTTGTTCAATACTTGGAATCTTGCATGGGTGGTGAGCCTCAAGCCATAATAACTTATTAGTGTCCCTTAATTGGAAAAGCCATTGCCAAACTGTTCCTTAATGTAAGACACATACTATGCTTGTGGCATATCATGAAAACGTTGCCTGAGAAACTTAGAGCTCTACTCGATAAAGATCGCATCATTTGGACTCTTAAGAAAGTAGTCTATGATACACTTACAATTGAGGATTTGAAAAGAATTATGGTAATATGATGGAAACCTATGTATTCAAGGCTTGTAGTTGCAACAGGTTGTGCATACTTCATGATATTAGGAAAAAATGGGTTTCTGTATATGTGAAAGATACATTTTGAAGCTGGTATGCCTACCACCTAGAGAAGTGAAATGATGAACTTTTTTCTTGATACGTATGTTAATGTTAAGACCACATCGACCAATATGATCTTCCCCAATGAGAAAATATGAGAACCAGAGATTGCAAATTTTGAGTCATTTTATAAAGAGAGAGATTTACTTTTGAAGGTCTCATACGAGCGCCAACTTTGCAAACTATACATGGACAAAATCTTTGAAAATGTTAGATAGAAGTTTTGACGGTGTTAAATTACAAAGCAAAAATGAAAACAGAAGGTGATGGTTTTCGTACTTATAAGGTGGTCGACATTTGCAACTCAGATGATGAGAATGATAATGTCGGTAAAAGAATTTGCACAATTACATATCAGGAAGCAGTGCAGGAGGTGCACTGCATATGTCGATTATTTGAGTTTGCTGGAATATTTTGTTGTCATGCTCTATGTGTTTTCCATGAGAATGACATCATGCGAGTCCCCTCGCACTACATTTTAGATAGGTGGAGAAAAGATTTTCAACTTGCCTTTGGAAAAGATAAGAGCTTACTTAAGTTGGACATTAATGCCTCTAACATATATAACTCATTGTTCTCGAATAGCTAACTTCGGTTGCACATCAGTTAAGAAGTTGAATGTGGTTCTCAAAGCAATTGAAAAATTGGAGAGCAATCTCATTGAAAGGGAAGGTGACGTTGTCAGACCGCAAGTGATGCTGCCACATTAACTAACCACACTCAACAAGAACAAATGAAAGAGCCAATACACAAACTGTTGGGTTTTGGGGTTCATGCGCAGCGGAGATTACAAAATAATTTTGACAAAAACCCCAATAGGATCCGAATCTAATTCCATTAAAAATGTTTAAACCATGAAAAACTTAATCATACCTCAATCGCAATATACCTTTCTGAAAGTTGATCGATCTCTAAGGCGCTACCAACGACGAACGCCCTCTACCAGTAGTCAACACACGAATGGCGGCCGAGATTCGATGTGCTAGCATCGAGAGAATAACAAACCTTTTGTTTCTCTCTAAAACGATCTAGAGCATACCAAAAATCCTAAGTCGTTTCTAAAACGAAAATAGAGTTTTGTCTTTTAATCTTTCGTACGTGTATTCTAACTTAAAACGTCTATTTATACAACCCTTGTATATAGACGGTTAAGTAAATTACACATATACCCCTACTTAAAGAAGTATAAGTGTAATACACCACAAGGACGTTTACTGTCATGAATCTTATCATATAAAATTTCATTTTTTTGAACCATCATAAAATCTCACAAAACCATTCTTAATGTGCGACCCAATAGGCTCATACAACGATGACAGTGTACCAAAACACATTTTGGTATACAAGTCATAAAGCAGACCTCTAGCAAGACATTATGACTACCCAAGTTGTACGAATATCAAATCGATACAACCTAATCAATAGTGTATATAACATCATTTTGTCACACGATATCCTTTTGATCAAACATAAGGCATGGAATTGTTATCCAACATGTTCAATCGTACTAGTCTCGATCTCTAAGTAGATTGAAAACATCCAAGTGAAATTGATCAATATCAATTCACTTAGACTAGGCCTTTTAACAGTCTAACACATCGAGGGATCCACTAGATATCTCTTTTTATATGAGAGGGAAAAATTCTATCTCGATTACACAACTTCATCACATTGCTCACATAGTAACCAATCACAACCTTTATAATCGTCCAGGTTAAAGACAGGTGTCGAATCACTATGTTCCTAAAAGTAACAAGTGTTTGATAGTGTCAAATCACTATGTTTTTAATGTTGAAGTCTCTGGTAATCTCAAGTCAAAGGACTGAAAAATATACCTATCATGAGAAACAACTATGACTTAATCCATGTGATGTTCTCATTGCGGGTCGGTCCAATACTTTGTTCCCTAATAAGTACTTGTGATCTTGATTCGTATCCCTATACGTATAATCATCATATGATCATCAATCAAGACTCACACTAGTCTTAATTTATTATAGTTCCCAGTATAATGATCGACTAGGGACATTTAGGATATTTTTGTAAATACCCATGGATCTTATTATAATGTAAACATGCAAATTAATTATAATAAACAACAAATGAAATCCTCTATTTTATTAACTAAAAGTATTCATAAAGACAATTAATGGATTGACTGGGGGCACATGCCCCAACATCTCCCACTTGCACTAGGGCCAATCATACATGCATCTAATGCCTAATGATCTAACATGACCATCATGTTTTGCTTGTGGAAGAGCTTTTGTGAATGGATCCGCTGTTGGGTTTTGGGGTTCATACGCAGCTGAAATTACAAAACAATTTTGACAAAAACCCCAACAGGATCCGAATCTAATTCCATTAAAAACGTTTAAACCATGAAAACTTAATCATACCTCGATCGCAATATACCTTTCGAAGGTTGATCGATCTCTCAGCGCGCCAACGACGAACGCCTCTACCGTAGTCCACACACGAACGGCGGCCGAGATTCGAAGTGCTAGCTTCGAGAGAATACCAAACCTTTTGTTTTTCTCTCCAAAACGATCAGAGAGCATACCAAAAACCCTAAGTCGTTTCTTAAACGAAAAAGAGTTTTGGCCTTTTGATCTTTCGTTAGTGTATTCTAACTTAAAGCGTCTATTTATACAACTCTTGTATATAGGCGGTTAAGTAAATTACACATATACCCCTACTTAAAGAAGTATAAGTGTAATACACCACAAGGACGTTTCTGTCATGAATTTTATCATATAAAATTCATTTTTCTGAACCATCTTAAAATCTCGCAGAGCCATTCTTAGTGTGCGACCCAATAGGCTCATACAACGTTGGCAGTGTACCAAAACACATTTTGGTATACAAGTCATAAGCGGCCTCTAGCAAGACATTATGACTACCCAAGTCGTACGAATATCAAATCGATACAACCTAATCAATAATGTATATAACATCCTTTTGTCACACGATATCCTTTTGATCAAACATAAGGCATGGAATTGTCATCCAACATGTTCAATCGTACTAGTCTCGATTTCTAGGTAGATGAAAACATCCAAGTGACATTGATCAATATCAATTCACTTAGACTAGGCCTTTTAACGATCTAACACATCGAGGGATCCACTAGATATCTCTTTATATGAGAGGGACAAATTCTATCTCGATTACACAACTTCATCACATTGCTCACACTGAGTAACCAATCACAACCTTTATAATCGTCCAGGTTAAAGACAACGTTTGATTGTGTCAAATCTTGTGTTCCTAATGTTGAAGTCTCTGGTAATCTCAAGTCAGAGGACTGGAATATATACGTATCATGAGAAACAACTATGACTTAATCCATGTGATGTTCTCATAGCGGGTCGGTCCAATACTTTGTTCTCTAACAAGTACTCGTGATCTTGATTCGTATCCCTATACGTATAATCATCATATGATCATCAATCAAGACTCACACTAGTCTTAATTCATTATAGTTCCCAGTATAATGATCGACTAGGGACATTTATGATATATATGTAAATACCCATGGATCTTATTATAATGCAAACATGCAAATTAATTATAATAAACAGCAAATGAAATCCTCTATTTTATTAACTAAAAGTATTTCATAAAGACAGTTAATGGATTGACACTAGGGCACATACCCCAACATCTCCCACTTGCACTAGGGCCAATCATACATGCATATAATGCCTAATGATCTAACATGACCATCATGTTTTGCTTGTGGAAGAGCTTTTGTCAATGGATCCACAACGTTGTCTTGATAGGTACTCGCAAATTTTTATGTCTCCCCTCAATAATTTCTCTAATGAGATGAAAACGCTTTGAGTATATGTTTGGATCTGTGGTGTGATCTAGGTTCCTTGGCCTATGCTATTGCCCCGTTATTGTCGCAATACAAACAAACGGGGTTAGCAATACTTGGAACCACACCTAGTTCGAAATGAACTTTTTGATCCAAAGCGCCTCCTTTCTTTGCATCGGACGACGCAATATACTCAGCTCTTCATTGTAGAATCGCCTCGATCTCTTGCTTGAACTTTTCCAACTTACTACACCCCCATTCAAAGTAAACACATATCCTTACTACGATCTAAAATCATCTATATCGGTTTGAAAACTTGTATCTCGTGTAACCATTTACAACTAGATCATTTTCAAAACCTCCATAGACCAAGAACACTTCCTTAGTCCTTCTTAAGTACTTAAGGATGTTCTTTCTCTTGCTATCCAGTGACTCTCACCTGGATCGATCGATATCTACTTGTAGTGCTCAAAGCATATGATACATCGAAGTCGAGTGCATAACATGGCATACATGATAGATCCAAGATGGCGATGCATATGGAATCTTATTCATACGGTCTCGCTCATCATTTGTCTTAGGACATTGAGTCTTCTTGAGACTTATCCCATGAGACATTGGCAACAATACTCTTTTAGAGTCTTGCAAACCGAACCTATTCAACACCTTGTCTATGTAAGCACTCGACTTAGGCCAGATTAGCCTTTTAGATCTATCCCTATAGATCTTTATCCCTAGGATATAGGTGCATCTCCTAAGTCTTTCATTGAGAAACACTTCCCTAACAAGACTTGACATTACGCAATGTTGGGATGTCATTTCCAATGGGTAATATATCATCAACATACGGTACCCGGAAAAACAACTACACTCCCATTCGACCTTCTTGTATACACAAGGCTCATCTTCGTTCTTAATAAAACCAAAATCCTTGATTGCTTCATCAAAACGAAGATTCCAACACCGAGAAGCTTGCTTTAATCCATAAATGGATCTTTGAAGCTTGCATACCTTCCTAGAATTCTCGGGATGTACAAAACCTTCGAGGTTGTGTCATATACACGTCCTCAATGACTTTCCATTAAGAAATGTTGTTTTTACATCCATTTGCCATATTTCATAGTCATAATATGCAAAGAATGGCAATTAAAATTCTTATGGATTTAAGCATGGCTCTTGCGAAAAAGTTTCATAATAATCAACACCTTGAGTCTGCACTGAAACCTTTTTGCTACAAGTCTTGCTTTTAAAGTATGCACTTTGCCATCCATGTCGGTTTTCTTCTTGAAAACCCATTTACGTCCAATGGTCTTACCACCTTGAGGTAAATCAACCAAGTTCCAAACTTGGTTATCATACATGGATTGCATCTCGAGTTCATGGCACTTATCCATTTATCTCGAGTCCGGTCCGGACATAGCCTCGATAAGTGGTGGGCTCATTTTAGTCTATAAGCAACACATCACGACTATCGTAATGAGAAATCCGAATCTCTCTCGGCTCATGTCTTACCCTACTAGATTTACGTGGGCCTTGTATCACTTGTGGAGGTTCATTTGGTTCGAACGTTGTTGAACTTCCGATAGCTGGTTCAGTGTTTACCCGTGATTCTTGAACTTCTTCAAGATTTATTTCTTTCCCACTAGTGTCTTTTGAAATAAAGCTGTTTTTCCATAAAGGCACTATACGAAGAGCAACAAACACTTTGTTCTCGGCGGGATTATAAAAGTAATATCCTTTTGTTTCCTTAGGATACCCCACAAATAAACACTTGTCGATTTAGGTGCTAGTTTTTCGAGACTTGTCGCTTTACGTAAACCTCACAATCCCAAATCTTAAGAAAAGACAAACTAGGTCTTTTCCGTACCATATCTCATATGGTGTTTTATCAACCGCTTTAGAAGGAACTCGATTTAGAGTGAAAGCTGCATTTGTAATGCAAAACCCCAAAAGGATAATGGAAGATGCATGACTCATCATAGATCGAACCATATCTAATAAGGTTCGATTTCTCCTTTCGAAACTCCATTCCATTGTGGAGTTCTTTGGTGGAGTTAATTGGGAGACAATCCCACAATTTCTAAGATGATCATCAAATTCTTGGCTTAAATACTCACCACCTCGATCTCGATCGAAGTGTTTTGATAGTTTTACCAAGTCGATTACGCACTTCATTTTGAAACGTTCGAAACATCTCAAATGATTGACTTTATGTTTCATAAGATATACATAACCATATCTGCTTTGAAATCATCGGTAAATGTAATGAAATGCGATAACCTCCTATAGCCATTGTGTTTATAGGACCGCATACATCGTATGTATTAGACCCAATAAATCACTTGCCCTTTCACTTGTGTCCGATAAAGGGACTTTTAGTCATCTTGCCCAGTAAACAAGATACGCATGTTTCATATGTTTCTAAATCAAATGAATCTAGAAGTCCATCTTTATGGAGCTTCGTTATGCGTTTCTCATTTATGTGCCAGAGACGACAATGCCAAAGATAGGTTTGATTCAAATCATTTGACTTGAACCTCTTTGTATTTATGTTAAAGACTGGAGTATCAGTGGACTTTTTCATGCTTAGAATATAAAGACCATCATACAAATCAGCATTTGCATAAAATATGTCTTTACGAGAAATGGAACATCTATTATTAGCAATAATAAAATCAAAACCATCCATATCCAAACATGTAACAGAAATAATGTTTACGCTCAAATGCAGAACACAAAATAACAATTATTTAAAGTTAAAATAAGTCCACTAGATAAAACTAAGTCATATGATCCAATGACCAGAGCGTGACTCTTGCTCCATTCCCTACGCGGAGGATGACTTCTCCTTTCTTCAACTTTCTACTTTGGTGAGTCCCTGCACATTTATACAAATGTGAGATCCACATCCGGTATCTAATACCCAGGAATCACTAGTAGATAAATTAATTTCAATAACATAAATACTGTAGTGGTAGTCGCACTACCCTTTTTCTTCCTTAGATCTTCCAGATAGAGTTTGCAATTTCGAACCAATGTCCAGGTGCATGACGAAATGACAATTTCCTTCCTTTTCTTTTGGGTGTTTTGAAGTAGAAAGCAGTGGGGCTTGACTTGTTCCACGAGGCTTTGCGACAGTGCAACAATGACCTTGGCAACGTTAGCCTTGCCTTTGCCTTTCTTCTTCATTCCCTTTCCCTTTTGGACCATCAACACATTACTATAGGGTTTCTTGATATTTTGTTCAGCGAGTTTTGAGCATCAAATGCAACTCGAAATTGATTTCTCCATATTATTCATATTGTAGTTCATCACAAATTGTGAGTAACTCTCGGTAATGAATTCAAGATCAAATCGTAGTAGCCAACTCTTGGCTTATGGGGAATCCGAGTCTATCGAAAGTGGTCAACATAGCCCTTCATCTTCGAGAACATAAGGACTAAGCGACGCACCCTCGGTCATCTTGCAAGAATGTAGGTTTTTGACTGTCTCGAACCTTTCTTGCCTAGCTTGTTGTTGGAACATTTCCTTCAGCGTTATAGCCATGTCGTAGGCTTCCATTAGTTCCATGTCCTTCGAAGTTCGGGAACCATAGTTGCCAAGCATAATACATGCAACATCGGTAGAATCGTTGACATGCTTACTATGCGCATCCTTCACGACTTTCGTAGCATTGGTGGTGGGTCCTCGGGGATTGGAGCATCCAGGACATACAACTTGCGTTCATGCTTAAGAACAATTCTTAAGTTTGAACCGATCAAGAAAGTTAGTCCCGAGATAACTTATCCTTCTCAAGGATGGATCGCGATGTGAGGGGATTATTGTTACTTGAAGAGGCCATTGATCTACAATAAAGATTATGCAAAGTTTATTTTAGTATAGAGGAATAGACTCCCACTAAATTAACAACCCCCTAAAACGTATTGTTTATTTAGGGGACTAAAATCCATATTTCACCTAATTCTATGACAAACTATGGCATGAAACACAGAACTAGATTATTTAGGTAGGTAACTGTTACCAATTACATCTTATGTAATTTTTAGATCATTTTATGAGATACGGGACATCTTATGTCTTAGCATGTTTTTATCTCATCATTTGCCTAAAGCTCAAAACTATTTTGATGGCTTTATTAAGTCGAGACCATTTTAAACATTAAGGTAACTCTTACCCAACTTGTCTCACCAAGATAACACAATACACCCAACTATGGCATTTGAAACTATATTAGTGTGATCGAGGCCTTGACAAGTGTTTAAAAATGGATGGCACGAGACTTAAAATTTAATAGAGGGATTTTATTGAGTTTTAGTGATTTTATGTAAACAATGAAATATCATATATTTTATTGATTTGTTCAATCACTAAACAATTTGGAGATTTTTATTTTTATTTTAGAAGACGAATCTCAATTAGAAAATTAAAATTTGCTATAGAAAATCATAATTTTCGCTGATTTTATTATCATAAATTAACCCCTTAATTTATCTGAAATTAAGTCAATTAAAACATTTTTAATTAACCCGGGCCCACATCTAACTAATCATCTTATCCTAATCCAATTAGGACTTATCTTATCCTAATCCAATTAGGACTAATCTTATCCTAATCCTATTAGGACTAATCTTATCCTAATCCAATTAGGACTTATCTTATCCTAATTCAATTATGACTAATTAGTCCTAATCCAATTAGGACTAATTAGTCCTAATCTAATTAGGACTTATCTTATCCTAATCCAATTAGGACTAATCTTATCCTAATCCTATTATATCACCAATAACAAGATTCATGATATTTATCTCATATTCTAATTTGTTATCTATCTTTATAAAATAGAAACTTCATAACAAAATAGATATAACAAGATAAATAAATAATTTCGAAAATTAATTAATTATAAATAAATAATTTCGAAAATTAATTATTTATTTTGGATTTAAGATATTTGAATCCTAGTATATCACCAATAACAAGATTCTTGATATTTATCTCCTATTCTAATTTGTTATCTATCTTTATAAAATAGAAACTTCATAACAAAATAGATATAACAAGATAAATAAATAATTTCGAAAATTAATTATTTTCAAATAAATAATTTCGAAAATTAATTATTTATAAATAAATAATTTCGAAAATTAATTATTTATAAATAAATAATTTTGAAAATTAATTATTTGCAATTTCGGTCTTCATCCAAATAATCACAAATATGTAATTGAATCATGAACTACTATCCCAATCGAACCTAATGGTATCATGGATCATAGAACACGAAACTAATTTCAATTAAATCACGAATATATGTATCATATACACAAAACATGATAATAAATCTCATGAGAAAACTTATGTATATCACATATACATCAACTATTAACATGCTTTCAATCATATATCATGTATATATCGAAGAAAACATGCAATGAGTTTAATGGAATCGAACTCGATGGCTCACGATACCCTTGTTGGGTTTTGGGGTTGATACGCACGGAGATTACAAAAATAATTTTGACAAAAACCCCAACAGATCCGAATCTAATTCCATTAAAAACGTTTAAACCATGAAAACTTAATCATACCTCGATCGCAATATACCTTTCGAAAGGTTGATCGATCTCTAAGGCGCTACCAACGACGAACGCCCTCTACCGTAGTCAACACACGAATGGCGGCCGAGATTCAAAGTGCTAGCATCGAGAGAATACCAAACCTTTTTTTTTCTCTCCAAAACGATCTAGAGCATACCAAAAACCCTAAGTCGTTTCTTAAACGAAAAAGAGTTTTGGCCTTTTGATCTTTCGTTAGTGTATTCTAACTTAAAGCGTCTATTTATACAACTTTGTATATAGGCGGTTAAGTAAATTACACATATACCCCTACTTAAAGAAGTATAAGTGTAATACACCACAAGAACGTTTCGTCATGAATTTTATCATATAAAATTCATTTTACGAACCATCTTAAAATCTCGCAAAGCCATTCTTAGTGTGCGACCCAATAGGCTCATACAACGTTGACGAAGTGTACCAAAACACATTTTGGTATACAAGTCATAAGCGACCTCTAGCAAGACATTATGACTACCCAAGTTGTACGAATATCAAATCGATACAACCTAATCAATAATGTATATAACATCCTTTTGTCACACGATATCCTTTTGATCAAACATAAGGCATGGAATTGTCATCCAACATGTTCAATCGTACTAGTCTCGATCTCTAAGTAGATTGAAAACATCCAAGTGACATTGATCAATATCAATTCACTTAGACTAGGCCTTTTAACAGTCTAACACATCGAGGGATCCACTAGATATCTCTCTTTATATGAGAGGGACAAATTCTATCTCGATTACACAACTTCATCACATTGCTCACATAGTAACCAATCACAACCTTTATAATCGTCCGGTTAAAGACAACATTTGATTGTGTCAAATCACTATGTTCCTAATGTTGAAGTCTCTGGTAATCTCAAGTCAAAGGACTGAACGTTTGATAGTGTCAAATCACTATGTTCCTAATGTTGAAGTCTCTGGTAATCTCAAGTCAAAGGACTGAAATATATACCTATAATGAGAAACAACTATGACTTAATCCATGTGATGTTCTCATAGCGGGTCGGTCCAATACTTTGTTCTCTAACAAGTACTCGTGATCTTGATTCATATCCCTATACGTATAATCATCATATGATCATCAATAAGACTCACACTAGTCTTAATTCATTATAGTTCCCAAGTATAATGATCGACTAGGGACATTTAGGATATATATGTAAATACCCATGGATCTTATTATAATGTAAACATGCAAATTAATTATAATAAACATCAAATGAAATCCTCTATTTTATTAACTAAAAGTATTCATAAAACGGTTAATGGATTGACCTAGGGCACATGGACATGACTTGCACTAGGGACAATCATACATGCATCTAATGCCTAATGATCTAACATGACCATCATGTTTTGCTTGTGGAAGAGCTTTTGTCAATGGATCCGCAACGTTGTCTTGTGGGTACTCGAAAATCTTTACGTCTCCCTCTCAATAATTTGTCTCGATGAGATGAAAACGCATAAGTATATGTTTGGATCTGTGGTGTGATCTAGGTTCCTTGGCTCGTGCTATTGCCCCGTTATTGTTACAATACAAACAAACGGGGTTAGCAATACTTGGAACCACACCTAGTTCGGAAATGAACTTTTTGATCCAAAGCGCCTCCTATCTTTGCATCGGACGCTGCAATATACTCAGAACTTGTTGTAGAATTTGCCACGATCTCTTACTTCGAACTTTTCCGAAACCATCGCACCCCATTCAAAGTAAACACTTATCCAGATTGCAATCTAAAATCATCTATATCAGTTTGAAAACTTGCATCTGTGTAACCATTTACAACTAGATCATTTTCAAAACCTCCAAAGACCAAGAACATTTCCTTAATCCTTCTTAAGTATTTAAGGATGTTCTTTACTGCTATCCAAAGTGACTCTCACCAGGATCGATCGATATCTACTTATAGTGCTCAAAGCATATGATACATCAGGTCGAGTGCATAGCATGACATACATGATAGATCCAATAGCCGATGCATATGGAATCTTATTCATACGGTCTCGCTCATCATTTGTCCTAGGACATTGATTCTTGCTGAGACTTATGCCATGAGACATTGGCAACAATCCTCTTTTAGATTCTTGCAAATGAACCTATTCAAGACCTTGTCTATGTAAGCACTCGACTTAGGCCAGATTAGCCTCTTAGATCTATCCCTATATATTCTTATCCCTAGGATATAGGCTGCATCTCCTAAGTCTTTCATTGAGAAACACTTCACTAACCAAGACTTGACATTCTGCAATGTTGGGATGTCATTTCCAATGAGTAATATATCATCAACATACAATACCAGAAAAAAACTACACTCCCACTGACCTTCTGGTATACACAAGGCTCGTCTTCATTCTTAATAAAACCAAAATCCTTGATTGCTTCATCAAAATGAAGCTTCCAACTCCGAGAAGCTTGCTTTAATCCATAAATGGATCTTTGAAGCTTGCATACCTTCCTAGAATTCTCAGGATGTACAAAACCTTCAGGTTATGTCATATACACGTCCTCAAGTAGTTTTCCATTAAGAAATGTTATTTTTACATCCATTTGTCATATCTCAGAGTCATAATATGCAGCAATGGCAATTAAAATTCTTATTGATTTAAGTATGGCTACTGGCGAAAAAGTTTCATCATAATCAACACCTTGAGTCTGCCTGAAACCTTTTGCTACAAGTCTTGCTTTAAAAGTATGCACATTGTCATCCATGTCAATTTTCTTCTTGAAAACCCATTTACATCCAATGGTCTTACCAACTTCAGGTAAATCAACCAAGTTCCAAACTTGGTGTTTATATATGGATTGCATCTCAGAGTTCATGGCGCTTAGCCATTTATCTGAGTCTGGTCCGAACATAGCCTCTTGATAAGTGGTGGGCTCATTTTGATCCATAAGCAACACATTACGACTATCAGTAATGAGAAATCTGAATATCTCTGGCTCATATCTTACCCTACCAGATTTACGTGGGCCTTGTGTCACTTACGGAGGTTCAACTGGTTCAAAACGTTGTTGAACTTCTAGTAGCGGTTCAGGGTTTATTTGTGATTCTTGAACTTCTTCAAGATTTATTTCTCTCCTACTAGTGTCTTTTAAAATAAACTATTTTTCCATAAAGGCACCATACCGGCAACAAACACTTTGTTCTCAGCGGGATTATAAAAGTAATATCCTTTTGTTTCCTTAGGATACCCCACAAATAAACACTTGTCAGATTTAGGTGCTAGTTTTTTTTAGACTTGTCCTTTTACGTAAGTCTCACAACCCTAAATCTTAAGGAAAGACAAACTAGGTCTCTTCTCGTACCATATCTCATATGGTGTTTTATCAACCGCTTTAGAAGGAACTCGATTTAGAGTGAAAGCTGCAGTTTGTAATGCATAACCCCAAAAGGATAATGGAAGATCTGCATGACTCATCATAGATTGAACCATATCTAATAAGATTCGATTTCTCCTTTCAGAAACTCCATTCCACTGTGGAGTTGTGGTGGAGTCAATTGGGAGACAATCCCACAATTTCTAAGATGATCATCAAATTCTTGGCTCAAATATTCACCACCTCGATCGACAGAAGTGTTTTGATAGTTTTACTAAGTTGATTCTGCGCTTCATTTTGAAACGTTCGAAACATCTCAAATGATTTAGCTTTATGTTTCATTAGATATACATAACCATATATGCTGAAATCATTAGTAAATGTAATGAAGTATTGATAACCTCTTTTAGCCATTGTGTTTATAGGACCGCATACATCATTATGTATTAGACCCAATAAATCACTTGCCCTTTCACTGTGTCCAGTAAAGGGACTTTTAGTCATCTTGCCTAGTAAACAAGATACGAACGTTTCATATGTTTCTAAATCAAATGAATCTAGAAGTCCATCTTTATGGAGCTTCGTTATGCAGTTTTTATTTATGTGTTCGAGACGACAATGCCAAAGATAGGTTTGATTCAAATCATTTGACTTAAATCTCTTTGTATTTATGTTAAAGACTGGAGTATCAGTGGAACTTTTAA
The DNA here is from genome assembly GCA_039657365.1 of Stephania yunnanensis. NCBI lineage: Eukaryota > Viridiplantae > Streptophyta > Magnoliopsida > Ranunculales > Menispermaceae > Stephania > Stephania yunnanensis. Next base: position 49,267,388 of record CM077587.1, on the reverse strand, counting down.
TGCTTAGAATATAAAGACCATCACACAAATCAGCATTTGCATAAAATATTCCTTTACGAGAAATGGAACATCTATTATTTGCAATAATAAAACCAAAACATATCTAAGCATGAAATAGAAATGATGTTTCTACTCAAGGCAGACATAAAATAACAATTATTTAAAGTTAAGATAAGTCCACAGGTAAGGCTAAGTCATATGATCCAACAGCCAGGGCAGCAACTCTTGCTCCATTCCCTACGCGGAGGATGACTTCTCCTTTCTTCAACTTTCTACTTCTGGTGAGTCCCTGCACATTTATACAAATGTGAGATCCACATTCAGTATCTAATACCTAGGAATCACTAGTAGATAAATTAATTTCAATAACATAAATACCTATAGTGGTAGTCGCACTACCTTTTTTCTTCTTTAAATCTTCTAGATAGAGTTTGCAATTTCTGAACCAATGTCCCGGTGCATGACAGAAATGACAATTTCCTTCCTTTTCTTGTGGGTGTTTTGAAGCAGGAACAGGCTGGGGCTTGACTTGTTCCACGAGGCTTTGCGACAAAGTGCAAAGAACAACCTTGACAACTTTAGCCTTACCTTTGCATTTCTTCTTCATTCCCTTTCCCTTTTGGACCATCAACACATTGCTAGAGGGTTTCTTGATATTTTGTTCTGCAGTTTTGAGCATCCAATGCAACTCTGAAATTGATTTCTCCATATTATTCATATTGTAGTTCATCACAAATTGTGAGTAACTTTCGGTAGTGAATTAGGATCAAATCTATAGCAAACTCTTGGCTTATGAGAAATTCGAGTCTATCAAGTGGTCAACATAGCCCTTCATCTTCGAGAACATGAGGACTAAGCGACGCACCCTCGGTCATCTTGCAAGAATGTAGGTTTTTGACTGTCTCGAACCTTTCTTGCCTAGCTTCTTTGTTAGAACATTTCCTTCAGCGTTATAGCCATGTCGTAGGCTTCCATTAGTTTCATGTCCTTCGAAGTTCAAGAACCATAGTTGCAAAGCATAATACATGCAACATCGTAGAATCGTTGACATGCTTATTATGCGCATCCTTCACAACTTTCGTAGCATTGGCTGGTGGGTCCTCAGGAATTGGAGCATCCATGACATACAACTTGCGTTCATGCTTAAGAACAATTCTCAAGTTTATGAACCGATCAAGAAAGATAGTCCCAGATAGCTTATCCTTCTCAAGGATGGATCGCGATGTGAGGGGATTATTGTTACTTGAAGAGGCCATTGATCTACAATAAAGATTATGCAAAGTTTATTTTAGTATAGAGGAATAGACTCCCACTAAATTAACAACCCTCCTAAAACACACTGTTTATTTAGGGGACTAAAATCCATATTTCACCTAATTCTATGACAGCTATGGCATGAAACACATAACTAGATTATTTAGGTAGGTAACAGTTACTACCAATTACATTTATGTAATTTTTAGATACTTTTATGAGATATGGGACATCTTATGTCTTATCATGTTTTTATCTCTTCACGTGCCTAAAGCTCAAAACAATTTTGATAGCTTTATTAAGTCGGACCATTTTAAACATTTAGGTAACTCTTATCGAACTTGTCTCACCAAGATAACACAATAAACCCGACTATGGCTGAAACTGTATTAGTGTGATCGAGGCCTTGACAAGTGTTTAAAATGGATAGCGTGAGACTTAAAATTTAATAAAGGGATTTTATTCAGTTTTAGTGATTATATGTAAACAATGAAATATCATATATTTTTATTGATTTGTTAAATCACTAAACAATTTGGAGATTTGTATACTGTTCACTAATAAAAGAATTTCCGTGTGCTAAGATTTGTTTTTTTTTTTAGAAGAAGAATTTCAATTCCAAAAATTAAAATTCTCTATAGAAAATCATATTTTTCGCTGATTTTATTCTCCTAAATTTACCCCTTAATTTATCCAAAATTAAGTCAATTAAAACATTTTTAATTAACCCGGGCCCACATCTAACTAATCATCTTATCCTAATCCAATTATGACTTAAGATATTTGAATCCTAGCATATCACCAATAACAAAATTCTCCATATTTATCTCTTATCCAATAGGGATAACAAAACCGATTATGATAATATCTATTAATCTAATTTGTTATCTATCTCTTATCAAATAGATATTTCATAACAAAATAGATATAAAGAGATAAATAAACGATTTCGAAGATCAATTATTTGCAATTTCGGTCCTCAACCAAATAATCACAAACATGTCATTGAATCATTAACTATTATCCCAAACGAACTTAATCATATTAGTTTCGAATTAATATTCAGACTTATACAATTCAAGAAACGTAAAACAATGTAACCTAAATATGCAAACCGAATTACAGAGATTTCATCCATGCATCGATACAAGAAAAATAAAGATTATACCTAATGGTGTCATGGATCACAGAACACGAAATTCAATTCATTAAAATTATTCGAATTAACCTAACATGGTTACTAGCATGTATGAAACTAATTTCAATTAAATCACGAATATATGTATCATATACACAAAACATGATAATAAATCTCACAGAAAACTTATGTATATCACATATACATCAACTATTAACATGCTTTCAATCATATATCATGTCTATATCAGAAGAAAACATTAAATGAGTTTAATGGAATCGAACTCGAAGGCTCGATATCCCTTGTTGGGTTTTGGGGTTCATGCAATGTGAGATTACAAAACAATTTTGACAAAAACCCTAACATGATCGAATCTAATTCCATTAAAAAGTTTAAAGCATGAAAAACTTAATCATACCTCAGTCGCAATATACCTTTTCTGAAAGTTGATCGATCTCTAAGGTGCTGCCAACGACGAATGCCCTCTACCAGTAGTCCACACACGAATGGCGGCCGAGATTCGAAGTGCTAGCTTCGAGAGAATACCAAACCTTTTGTTTTTCTCCAAAACGATCCAGAGCATACCAAAAAATCCTAAGTCGTTTCTAAAACGAAAATAGAGTTTTGGCCTTTAATCTTTCGTACGTGTATTCTAACTTAAAGCATCTATTTATACAACCTTTGTATATAGACGGTTAAGTAAATTACACATATACCCCTACTTAAAGAAGTATAATAGTAATACACCACAAGGACATTTCTGTCATGAATTTTATCATATAAAATTCATTTTTCTGAACCATCTTAAAATCTCACAAAACCATTCTTAGAGTGCGACCCAATAGGCTCATACAACGTTGGCAGTGTACCAAAACACATTTTGGTATACAAGTCATAAACGACCTCTAGCAAGACATTATGACTACCCAAGTTGTACGAATATCAAATCGATACAACCTAATCAATAGTGTATAACATCATTTTGTCACGATATCCTTTTGATCAAACATAAGGCATGAAATTATTATCCAACATGTTCAATCGTACTAGTCTCGATCTCTAGGTAGACTGAAAACATCCAAGTGACATTGATCAATATCAATTCACTTAGACTAGGCCTTTTAACGGTCTAACACATCGAGGAATCCACTAGATATCTCTCTTTATATGAGAGGGACAAATTCTATCTCGATTTCACAACTTCATCACATTGCTCACACAAGTAACCAATCACAACCTTTATAATCGTCGGTTAAAGAAACGTTTGATAGTGTCAAATCACTATGTTCCTAATGTTGAAGTCTTTGGTAATCTCAAGTCGAGGAGTGAAAAATATACCTATCATGAGAAACAAATATGACTTAATCCATGTGATGTTCTCATAGCGGGTTGGTCCAGTACTTTGTTACCTAACAAGTACTCGTGATCTTGATTCGTATCCCTATACGTATAAGCATCATATGATCATCAATCAAGACTCACACTAGTCTTAATTCATTATAGTTCCCAATATAATGATCGACTAGGGACATTTAGGATATTTCTGTAAATACCCATGGATCTTATTATAATGTAAACACGCAAACATGCAAATTAATTATAATAAACAACAAATGAAATCCTCTATTTTATTAACTAAAAGTATTCATAAAGACGGTTAATGGATTGACCTATGGGCACATGCCCCAACACAAATGACGTAAGGGAAGGCCTCGGGAAAGTCGGAAGAAGCCGTCGCATGAGCCTAAACAAAAATGGCAACAACACTCAACAACTGGTGAAGCATGGCAACAAGCAACAACCGGAAAGTGGCAACTAACACCAAAAATCAATTAAGTATGTCAACAAAAAGGGCTGGTGAAAAATAGCAAGAAAAAGCAATAACTAGTGAAGCATGGCAATAACAAGCAACAAGCGGTGCAAAATGACAAAAAAAAAACGACTAGTGATGAATTCCGCAACAAAGAAAAATCTGGTAATTTGTTGATTACACACTAATACTATACATGGATATTTTTCACTGTTTTGATGCATTTCATTGAATTCTCTTTCCTTTAAATATTTGCTATATGTGAGATGGAGGAGCAAGAGACAAAAGTCGATAGAGGAATTAATTGGACGCCCATTAGGATGTTCAAGTGTAGAAATATGAGACATGCTAGTTGTATTCGAGACCAACGATTAGACTGGACCATTACCTTCCTAAGAAAAATTCGGTAATTTGTTGGATCACACACTGACCAACTACTCTTATTTTGATGTTTAAGCATGATATTTTGTATGTTATGGCACTAATCCTTTTTTATTTAATGTTTAGTGTTTAATCATGTCGAGGCTACCATGATGAGACAACTACTCTTATTTTGATGTTTAAGCATGATATTTCATATGTAGGGTTTGTAGTTCTTTATTTTGTGGTCATGTCATCAACCCAATGTTCATTTTGAATATGGGTAGTGCTAGATGGACTCAAAAAGTCCGGACTCAAACAATCAAAAAGACATAAATACCCTTAATTCAAATTCAATATTGGTGTTTGAGGGTAGAGGTAATTAGATCTTTTACTTAGATAAATATCTTAAATTGTTAATAAAAAAATCTTTGGGTCCGGACTCAAAGAATTCGAATAGATTTTTTGTTTGAATATTATGGCACAAATCCTTTTTTATTTAATGTTTAATGTTTAAGCATATCGAGGCTACCATGATGAGACAACTACTTTTATTGTGGTGTTTAAGAATGTCGATGCTACCATGATGAGGTCATTATCTTACCTTAATTACTTCGAGTTTTATATTCATAATCCTTTGTCACTTAATGTTGAATGTTGATTTCTATATCCATAAACATAATAATTTCATACTTAAAGTTTCACGTTATACAGGCTGATTTTTTGGGTGCTATGAACAAACCTTAAGTGTATAATATTTTGCTTTGCTTATGAAGTCATAATGTTTATTTTATTAAGGCCTTACTGGTATAGTGAAGGAAAAAAATTACCATGTTTTCAACTGGTTTATTGCCTTAATTAATTTGGTTAATGCTTTAATTACTATGTTTATCTATACTATTATAATAGCAATACTATAAAAGTCCCAATAATAGTGTAAATTTCTCTCCTCCACGCTTCTCTTGTCATTACACCTTCTCTCTCTCTCTCCTCACGGTTCTCTCTTCTCTTCTCTCACCTCACGGTTCTTTCTTTCCCTTCTCTCTCTAATATCTCCCTCACGTGCAACGCACGATGCTCATCGACTAGTAACATTAATTATAATGTAAAACACTATAGGCGACTAAAGGGTTTGGTTTTTTTTATACTTTGGTATTTAAGGTGTGGTGCAACAACCCACCATTTAGGGCTGGCAATTCGTGTCAGCGAGTCGTAAACGTGTCGTGTCGTAATTATCCTAAACCCACACACGACACGTTTATTAAACGAGTCACTATTTGTAAACACAACACACGACACGTTTAATAAATATGTAACATGTTTATGACACGTTTAACACGTTTATTAAACATATCATGTTTAACCTGTTTAACTCGACTCGTTTGTGTACCTATTTAACACGTTTATTAAACAGATCATGTTTAACCTGTTTAACTCGACTCCTTTGTGTACCTGTTTATCAACTTGTTAAACATGCTACTAGATTAATGATATCTCACTACAAAATCAATACAAACAACGTAAAATATAAAATTATAAACCAATCTACCAAGTTATATCAATGTTGTCACATAGAAATGGACAAAATCTAAGTTTAACAAGGAAAAATAAAAAATACAAGTTCTCAAATAGTCAAGTTCAAGTTTAATAACCCAACTACAAGGATATGAAGTCAACATAGAAGTAAGAGATAGATTCAAGTTTAATGAACAAAAAAGGCTTCGAGGTCTCTAGTTTCCAATAGAGTTTGAGCAAGTAGTTGACCGTGGATCATCACTCACACTCAAGTTAAGTACATCTTCTGTAATACTCTCCAAATCCAGCTTGACATCTTGCCCTACAACAAATAAAAAATGGAGTTTATTAATAATTATAAAGCTTGAGATACTAAAGATAAATAACAGTAAAAATGTCAAAATAATATAACCTTCTAATCCTGCACATATCCAATCTTGCAAGCAAATAATTGCTTCTGCATTCTCTGGCTTAAGTGAAGATCCATATTGGTCAAGTACACGTCCCCCAACACTGAAAGAAGCTTCTGAAGCGACAGTAGACACCGGGATGCTCAATATATCTCGAGCCATTGAAGCTAGATTAGGATAACAGAATTGATTTGACTTCCAAAAGTCAAGGATATCCAACTTCACATGTCTTGGCATCTTTGGTTCATCTAAGTAAAGCTCCAATTGACACTTTAGTGAATTGCATCTAAATTCGTTGGATGACATTTCATCAAATTCCTAAATCACATAACAAATAACATTTTAAAAAGAAATACAACAATATAGCTCTAATCTACATTGGTAAAACATACTATATAAAATAAATAAAATAAGATTCTTACCTTGAATGCTTCCATAGTGTCAAATGTGTCATCATTCCTAACATTATTATGGTCATTACCTAATGCATTGGAACTTGAAGGTTGAAGAGAATGGCTTGACTTGTAAGCATCAAATAAACTTTGCAACTTGGTGTTGAATCGATGAAATTCAAGAGAACATTCCCCATAAATCTTCGTGTAGACAAAGTTGATAAAAGTCATCTTATAACGCGGATCCAACACACATGCAATAGCCAAAATTGCACAAAATTCAGACCAATACTTCTCAAATTTCAACCACATCTTACTTTCCATAACTTTCAAGTGCTCATTATCCCCTTCTATTTGTTTTTTTTTTCAATTCTATGTAATACAAATATACGGCAGGAAAATACAAATTCGTTGTAGGATAATTGGTGCCAAAAAACATTAATGCGGAATCATAGAACACTTTGAGAAAATAACAAAATTGTTCTATTTTTTTCCCACTCCACTTTTGAAGGACAATATTTATAGTTTGAATCAATTAAATCCAAGTGTTGGAATGCCCGACGATGATGAATAGCACTTTGCAGTATAAGATAAGTTGAGTTCCACCTAGTTGACACATCTTGACTTAATCCTTTATTCCCACTCGATACCAAGCTAACACATTCAAGAAACTTACGTTTCCGTGCTTGAGATCCCTTCACATATTTGACACTCTCTCGAATTTTGACAATTGATGGATCAACTCCTTTCATTCCTTCTTGAACAATCAAGTTAAGAATGTGGGCACAACATCTCATATGAAAATGATCACCTTTGCATACAAGTAAGTCTTTAAGATTCAATTCATCTCTTAAAGTGTCGACTGATAGATCATTAGTATAAGCATTTTCTAATGTGATACTAAAAACTCTCCCTTCAAGCCCCCATTCACACAACAAATTATGAATTTTTGTAGACAATGCAAGTCCTGAATGAGGAGTAGGCATGAACGTATAACTTAAGACTCTCTTTTGCAAAGTCCAATTATTATCAATAAAATGACATGTCAAACATATATATCCATCAGTGGTCAAAGAAGTCCATAAATCTGAAGTAAAAGATATCCTCCCAGGAGCGTCATCCAACAAAGACTTAACAATTTTCTTCTCCTTTTTATACCTATTAATTATATCAGCCTTCGCAGTATTTCTTGTCACAAGTTGAACATCTTTATTCAAATAAATAAACAACCTTTTTATGCCCTCATAATCAACAAAATTAAAAGGCAAATCATGCATCACTATCGCTTCAGTTAACAACTCACGAAACCTTTCAAGATCAAATTTAGATGAACCAAAAGAAATAGAACCACTATCTTGTGAAAGGAACAACTGACTAATATCATGATGCTTTCTTTTAAGACAAGATGCAGTGTGTCGTTGCAAGTTACCTGTACCGAATCTACTATCATGGATGTACTCCGATTTACAGTAGTTGCACTTTGCCCTTTTCCTCCCATCTATGCCTTTTGGAAGTTCTTCAAAATGACGCCATACAATAGAAGTTTTCTTTCTCTTTCGCTGGAGATTTGTATCTTTATCATAAGTATCATCATCATCATTAGTATGTTCAAGTTCAATATCATCAATAGTGTTGGTGTCAAACTCATCATCATTGATCTCATCAAGAATGCTGTCCAACTACGACACATTAAAAATTAAAATCAACAACACAAACACAATATTTATAAAAATTCATGAAACCATATATCCCTAATTAAAAAATAGTTGGTACAACTTGGTAGGAACAAAAAACAAACAAGGTTATATATATCAAAGCTCATTACCATATCAAATAAAATGAAAAAACATTCAGTCAAATAAAAGGGGAAAAAAAGAGATGAGCCTGTTAAGAGAAGCCTCCGCCATGCCCGCTGCCTGCGCAGTGGAGATGATCCACACCATGTCCCTAATCCACGACGACCTCCCCTGCATGGACGACAACGACGACCTCCGAAGAGGCAAACCCACAAACCACAAAGTCTACGGTGAGGACGTGGCGGCCCTGGCGGGCGACGCCCTCCTCGCCTTCGCCTTCGAGCACGTGACCAACGCCACGAGGCGTCTCCCCGGCCAGAATCGTCCGCGCAATCGGGGAGCTAGCGAGAGTGATCGACCGCAGAAGGGCTGGTGGCGGGGCGGTGGTGGACATCCAGGCGAAGGTCCGGATGCGGGGAGGTGGGGATTAAGCGGTTGGAGTACATTCATTTGCATAAGGCTGGCGCGATTGGAGGGTCGGTGGTGATGGGGGCGATAGTAGGTGGTAGGGGGATGAGGAGGTGGAGATGGGTGGAGGCGGAGATGGGTGGAGGTGAAGATGGGTCGACGTCGGTTGTCGTCGAGAGAGAGAGAGAGAGAGGGGGTGAGAGAGATTTTGTTACCTTAAATTGAAGCTGAGGCAATCTCCTTCTTCCTTGTTGACTCACAGCGGCGCTCTTGCTCTTTCGAGTCGTCATCGTCGTCGTCGTCACCCAAGGTGGAAGAAGAGCAGACGGCAAAGTGGTGGAAGTGGTGAAGACGGAAGACTTTTTTTTTGTTTTGATACTTTTTAGGGTTTGATAAGAGTTGAATTGTTGAAACTTGAAGGGAAATAAAAAATTTGTATTTATATGAGTGATTAGTGAATAGTGATTACTGATTAATTATATAATTTATATGTAAATAATTATGTGAGTCATAAACGAGTCACACGGGTTAACATGTTAACGACTTGTTTATTAACCGTGTATAAACAAGTTAACCTATTTATGACCCACATACAGTTTTGCCAAACCCACGACAGGTTTATCACGTGTCGTATCATGTCGTGTTAAACGTTTCATGACCCAAATTGCCAGCCCTACCACCATTCCACTTAGTTCCTTTACTCTCCCATTACTGCAACCACTCCCCACCCATGTCGCCCCAACTACCCACTTCGTGTCTCATATCTCCTTTAAAAACACCCAAACTTCAACATCCCTGATGTAGCACACTCTTCCCAAACCACTAACAATGAAGAAATACAAACAACAAAAGACCAACATCTCTTCACCCTCTCCTGAAGAGCCTGTAAAGAAGAGAAAAAAGAGCAACATCTCTACTCCAATAGTCCTAAAAACGGAGAAGGGGACTGGTTCATTGATGCATGCAAGGCTAAAAGATCAAGCACGAGATTGAAGATCTCAAACATGTAGAAGCGTGCAAGTCAACTTCCCTACCTTAGCTAGCTCTTTTTTAGTCATTCCTAATGACGAGGTAATGCCACAAAAAGAGAAGAAGGTTACTAAGATTGGCTCTACATTAGCATCCATTGATAAATCATTTGCTAGCAAAAAGTGCATGAAGACTAAGAGGCTTGACTTTGCATACTTTGATTCTATGAATGAGCATGTTTGATAATTATGGTGGGTTAATTTTGTGACATCCGAGCATTCCGTAAACTTGATTAGGATGCTAATTAAGTATTTTTGGGTTTAATTTGCGATTTAAGTATCCAAAGTGGGACTCAAGTATTACAAACCGGAAATCATATGTTTACATATTATTTTTACGTGTTGCTTGCCTAGTGGATATATATAATATACATTATTTTGTCGCGAACTTAAAGTGTGTTGAGGTGTATCCACATTTTGTAATACTCGAGGTAGCAAGTGCTTTTCTATAGGGTAAGAGTGAAAATAAATTATTAGTTGCTCAAAAACTAATTAACCAAGTGTTAATTCACGAGTGACGATTTCATCTCAGTTTATGTGCAAGTCAAGATTGATGGTAATGTAATGTGATAACGAAGTTGATACAAGACTTTGCCTTGAGTTTCAATCAGTTGGTGGTAGTCGCGGTTGAGATTATATCTAAATCAGGGCACATTTGGCTAAATATGGCAAGAAAATTAGTCTATAAGATTTTAGTACGTCGTGGATAAAGTTAAGATTTTTTGGGTTTTGGTGTGACCAAAATCAGTGTTATGGAGATTTTATGAAGATGGACTATTTTGTCAACAGTTTGGTTCAATTTGGTGAAAAATCGAATTGAAAATGAGCACCAGAAGTTAAAACATGATAAATTAAGAATTTCGAGAACTAATAAATTAAAAGAAATTAAGCTGCCGATAAACAATTGAGGGTCTATATATAAATATATATAAGATCAAATGAAACGAAATTTTCATTTCATTTTTGAACAGAATGTGTTCGTTCTTTAAACCCTCTCACTCGGGTTTTCACTCCGCAAGTTCTCGACATCCAATTTTCGCTCGATTTCTTTCCATAAAACTATACAACATCACAAAATGGTCAGTTCGAGCTAACTTTTCACGGCGAAAACTAGGTATTCGGCCTATAATTTGGTAAATATTCAATTCAAGACATTTTCCTCAATTCAAATTGAATCCTCACTATTTCTCGATTTCTTTTGTGGTTTTTGATAGGAATTGTTGAAAATTGATGTATTAAGTTGATGTGCGCTAATTTGGAATAAATTCCACTTACACGAGTTAGGGTTTTGATGAATTGAACTAATATGATTCAGTTGATAACTATTTTGGAGATGTTTTCTAGAGTTGATATTGATTTAAATGTGGTTTTTGGATGAATGGGTTATTTGTTTTGATCCAATTTGACTCCACGGGTTGTGAAAATATTTTTGATGTTTGTATCGAGTGGTTTTGTGGTGTTTGTTGTCGAGTTGTGAAGATTTAGTTGCAAAAATATTGATTTGGAGAGGTTTTTTAGTTCAAAATAAAATAAAGTTTGCCTAGTTGGCATTACATATTAGAAAATTCATAACTTCTCCGTTAATGATCCGATTTAGTATTTTTGGAGTCCATAAAAAGTATGACATGATTACTACAAGTTTCTTTTTAGATCATCATGATAAGTATTGAGGTTTTCAAGATTAAAAAGTTACCATAAGTTGGCTAGCTGAAAGCCAGTTAAAACAATTATATAAATTAATGTTTTTGGAAACTATTTTCAAACGTATTTTGGCTACAGTTTTCATTAGGTTTCGTGATTTGGTTTCACTTAAAACTTAACTCATAATATAATTGGGTATGCAGGGAAGCTATTGGATCCATTTTTAATGTGATCCGACGCTTCGAGGACCGCGAAAATTAAGCTCAAACTTGGGTTGGTTGTAAGTAAGTATAATGATCTTTACTATTGATTGAATATTTATGTACCCGTAATTGTATTATAGACTGCACGCATTTTATCATTCTTGGTCATGCATACATAGAGTGACTTAGGGGGATAAGCTTGTTTCATAGTTTGGTTTGCTTGAAACTTGGTTTCAATCCTGCCTCTACGCCGTTTAATGAGACTAGCGGAGTCTAACACCGAAAATTTATCTTTGCATTTCATGATCTCTTAATATTGTCTCGGTACTATTTTTGGAAGTCGACGTCTGATTATAGTTAGGAGACAACAAGTGGATTGCATGTCATGTTGATGTATATAGCTTATTGTTTATTTGGAAATGTAATTACATGTCTTCATGTATCAAACTAACAATTGCAGGGTTATAGATCAATGTAGAAATTTACTTACCTGACATCTTCGAGTTGTTTTTTATGGTGTCATATTATATATGAAGTAAAGGAATAATGGACAAGGCTCGAAGATTTTGATAATCATTTTCAAAAGTTAAAGTAAATTTTTGTTGTAAATTGTTTAAATATATGGTTTTGGAGTTCATGGGGGTGAGTGTAAGACGTAAAATTTAGTTGAATGGTTAAGAGAGTCTCCTAAGTTGGTTTAAAATGAATTGAGAGGTTTATGTTTCAATTCCGGTCTATTTGGGATTATATAGTTGTAATTTAGTTATGGGAAACTCCAAGTTAAGTTATAAATCTGAATCTGATACATATTGTGAACTACGGGGAATTATGAGTCCTTCTAGGCCTCTCCCCGATTCTGCTGTCTATTAGGTGAATGTTTCGACAGACCACTTTTAGGGGAGGTTGCCGAAATTTTTATGAAATACGAACATGATTTCTGAATTTGCTCTAATTGAACAAATTATGAATCGAGTTTCATTGAGGTAAAAATTTAGTTTTTAAGCTTGTAAAGGATTGAGATAATAATTATTTTAAGGTCAAAGTTGAAAGAACGAATTAGACTGACTAGATTATTAAGGGATTAAGGTAATTTAGGTCGATCAGTCGTCTTAATGACGAGGGGGCTCACAAGTTTCATGTATACAAAGTTGCCTTTGAACCATAAACATGTTAGGTCATTCTATGCTAACATGTACACAGAAAGTGAGAGTGACACCTCTGTGTTGCACACATTTGATGAAAGGATTAGTGTTACATTGAGCAAACCCATGATTAGGAAGTTATTTGACATACCGAAGGGTAAAGTCAAGTGCTATAGTGATGCCCAGTTGTCTAAAATTCCAATATTTGATCACAAGGTTCTGTAATACTCACGTATGGAGGAAAAACCCCAACCAAGCTTAAGAAACCTATAGTGAGTGACCTAAATGTAGAGGCTAGATTGATTCATCTTCAGGTCACCCATGTCATTTGCCCAAGGTAAGGAGGTCACACATGCCTGAACAAATATGATTGTTCTTGACTTAGGCTATTCTCACTGGATTGAGAAATCGACCTTGCTCATATCATTGTCTCCCACATTTACAAAATAATCAAGAAAATGAATAAAAAAAGGGAAAAATAATAGAAGGCTGCCATATGCAAATCATCTTTGTAGTATGTTTAATAATGCTGGATTGAAATCACCGCCAAAGAGAGAGTATGTCAAGGTGGAGAAGAATTTGAAGGACGTCATTGGGGAGCTGAGCATGTGTGAGACCCTATCTCGACCTTAGGTCAAGTCGTTAGCCTAAACAATTACCCAAGCCTAAGTACCCGAACTGGACACGAGCAACAACTTGGCTCGCCTAAATAAAACATACGGAAAGTCAATAGCTATATAAATGGATAATAAATGCGGAATCAAGGAAATAAAATATCCATAAAGCTATTAAAGTAAGATCCATGAAATGAGTTTTCAAATGTATATTCAATTCATGATATCCCAAAAAGCTTCCATAAGTTCTAATTACGACAACGAATGATTTAAACTACCCCACAAGTCTTAAGTCACAACCGAAATTAATAAGTTCTCAAAATCAAATAACTAGATAATAGGAGCACACGAGGCTCACAATGCAAGTGAAGACTTCAAGTTATTTCCTTTCTCTTGTCGCGGTCTAAGCAAATTTGGATGTAACTAGATAGTACGTAGGGTGAGCTAAAAGGGCAACGGAGATCTCGATAAGAGAAAATCTCGCTTAAACATCAAACACTAAAGTACTACTCAATAAAACTGCAAGATCTAACATGGAGTTGAAATCAAATTATCAAGCATTTAGTAGAAAGCGTAAAATAAGATTCATATCTATAACTAAATGTAAACCACCCATTATATTCATTTAAGTCAAGTTCCAAGATGCATTAAACCACAATAGCAAGAGGTTTGATAATCATAAATGAGATTAAGGCATTCAGGCGTAGGGGCTGTGACGACATCATCAACCCTACAAATGGGCACCGCCTGGCACTAGACCTCCATTAACCCCTAGTAAACTAGTTCGGAGTTAATAAATGCCTACTCGGCCTCACAAACTTATCTTCAGTACATGATAGTCCACACAAAAGAATATATATATGAAATCATATGCAGCGGAATTTAAATGTAGTGAAAATGCGATAACAAATAAATTAAACACACAACGAGTTCTAAGTGTAGAAGCTAGAATGTGGAAACCCCATACAAAAAATACAATATACAAAGTATAGTATCTCTTAACTCAACTACCAATTTATAAAACATAGTAATTATAATATATACATCAAATGACCTACTTATGGCGCATATCAATGTTCTTGAGCTCGGAGATTATGCCTACAATTTTCACCAAAAGCGAAGACAATCCCAGTAAGTAAGTCCGGAAGAAGTTCAACATTAATTTAAACTAAACCATAAACAAGTCTATAAATCATGCTGGAAAGAAATGAAGCTGAAAAGAATAATCAATTACATGATAGACAGACTAAAATTGTCAACGATAGGAACCAAGTAACCCCAAAGCAAAGGATAGGCGTCTAAGTGGTCTTAACACTCTACACGTGGGCTCAAAGCCACTTGGCTACAAGTAAGTGTCAAATACTCGTACGGTGGGACCAAGTCCACTTCAATCGCACCTAATCCGTTCGGCATTGTCGGCTCACTTGAGCCGCACTCCGATAAGACCTTCCAAAGGGAGCCACAGTCGCAACGGATGCTCAACCACAATGGAATTTTTGAAGTCCTATGAGGAGCCACAACACATGGCAGATGCTTACTAGAGGACTCAGTCTCATCTAAGAGCCACGAGCGTGACTCAAATGTTCAACCCACGAGTAAACATCGACTCAACTCGACCACATAGACCCTAGGTCACTCGATAGGGAAGTAGAGTCCAACAATAAGTATCATTTTCGTCAAAATGCAAGGAAAGGAAAATAATTAATATTGAATTTCTTACTGGTTTACTTACAATTAAATCGCATAGATCGCCACGTCAAATTGGTCGTTCAAATAGTAAGATTCCATGTCGTGTATCTACAAGTATATAAGTATAGCACACATTGTTTAGACTTGTTTATAACTTGTTCAGGATAGTTTAGACTATTAAGGATTCATCCTTATTTCCAATTAGGTTATTTAATTCATTCTCGACTATAAAACCATTCATTCAAATCAAAATCGATGGCTCAAATAAAATATGAATGTCATGGAGCAAAACAAGAAAATTCAATAAGACTTGGTTTTCCAATATGAATTGAATGCGATCAACTAATCACCACTAAAGAGATCTAAATCATCGCACAAGAGTCAAGTTCGACTTTCAATCTCCAAATCATAACATTTAGTCGAAAATTTATGACTTAATCGAAATAAGTTCATATTCAAAGGAATCAATCAAAGCTTCTATTATGCCTCAACTTAGTCTCCATCCTATGCAAAATTGATAAATCGCAACCATGTTAGATAATGCGACTAAAATATAGTTCAATGAGACCAAAAGTCATATTTAAAGAACCATTTACTTAGTAAGCAATTTAAAATAGTTTTATCGAACCAAGCGAACAAGTAACAATCATTTCAAGACTTTAAAATAATGTCGAGGAAACTCGATTAAATCAAATCATAGAGATGGAGCTTGATAAAGAAATCCACAAGACTAAAATTTCATACTTTTCCATGCATTTCCTTAAAAAGAGCAAGTTAATGTCTCTTTGACAATTTCATCAAACAAATGGTGTGCATTAATTTCCAAATCCATTTCAAAGCTAAATAGATGAACAAGAAGACGAACCTTTAAGAAATAACTAACTTTTATCAACAAAATCCATATTCAAGACAAAAAATTAAGGGTTAGAGACACCATAGCCTTCAATGGAGTTTCTCAACTCCAAATTTCTTTCAAGAGCTCAAATCTAGTATAGATCTACACTCTTTCTACAAATACAAGCAAAACACATCTTTTTCCAAGCTCTTAAACAATCTCTTTGTTCTATCTTCTTTTCACATCATTTTCTTTCTGTGCCAATACCCCTAATGACCAAACCTTATCAAAACTGCCACTACCACCACGTCGGACTCGTCACTGCCATCGCGTGTTCCCCTCTTTAGTGGAACCGCACCACCGCTTGAGAGCTCCTCCGCGTCGCGCTGTGTGACGGCCCTAAGTTCCAAGGCAAACCGGGTAACGCCACGTCGCCACACACGTCACCAAGCATGCCACGTCACCGCACACTTATTTTGACTGTCCGCGACCTAAACCTTTTTACGTAACTTATTCGCCTTTAACTTAGTAATTATGGATATTTTATGAATTATTAAGTTATTCATGATTTAGTAATTTAATATAAATCATACATTGATGCGGAAGTCTTAAGGTATGCATATATCGTAAAAGTTAAAAGTTTACATTTTTATGAACAACCTACAGTGTGGAAACCCGGCATTAGATACCATGTATATCAAAAGCGACAAAAGTACAAAAGGTGAGCATATACATGTATCGGGTATATAAGTCCTCCCAAAATATCATAAAGTAGTTAATAGATACATACAACTACCTACGAAAAAAGTGGCGGTCTCTTCCTACTTAAACGTAGTCGCCTAAGACTCCTTTGCCTCGGCTCGTCGCAGGATCTGCGATTTGTCACAAAAAACAATGACAAATCCCAGGTGAGTAAATCCCAGAGAACTTTAGCTAATATTCATGAATTCCAATGAAATGGCTACAATTCATGCAATTTAAATAAAGAACAAGAATAAAGAAATTCGCATGAAAATAGGTTGTTGCGAAGTCAAATTTGGACACGAGTGTAGCGTGACAGAGAACCCTGGTCGACATCCGGGAATCTTCGTAGCTAAATCGAGAGGAACCATTGACGACCACCTCGCCAAACATTTCACACGGTCGAATGAGAGGAACCATTGAACGATAGTACCCCGTTCAAACATCTCTCGAGAGGAACCATTGACGTAGACTTAAGACTACGTCAAACATCTCTCAACCTACGGGTTTCGCGGAGAATAGTCACCGCGTAGCTCTATCATGGACAATTACTCAAACAGCTCGGGGTAGCTAGCCCCGGGGTGTGAGTCCGTGTCATGCCGACCCCATCGACAAACACACATACACATGTGGGAGTGGATGAACAGTAAATAAACAACAATGTAAAACACAATGGAATAATTTAGAATACCAAAATAAAGCAAGCGCAATAAAAGAATTTTAACTAATTTTTTCGTGGGTTTACTTACCTCAAACAAGTCGCAAACTGCCTTCGAAACGTTCCGCACACGCCTCGAGATGCGCACCCGACACCCGACTATGGTAGCCTAATTCCCTGATGTCCAATTATACAATTTTATTATTTTAGAGTCTCATTAAATGAGTTTATAGTGTGAGACCAAAACTTGTAACATTTTTATTCTAAAAAGTTTAATTCTTGGCGTACTTTTCTAATTATACCGGGGTGTCGACGCCCCAAATGTCCTCAAAACTACCTTTTTAAATATTTTCCCATTTTATTTTTATTTTTTGGATTTTTTTAGACTTTTTTTCATGATTTTCTAGCTATTTTTCCTATTTTTCAGTAATTTATTTAATTTAAAACTATTTTTTAAAATTAAAAATTAATATTATATTATTTAATATATGGGTGGGTCTCTGGACGGACCAGGTCAAACCCGGTCCACCGGGTCGGCCCGACCGATCGGACCCACCGGTAGAGTCGGTTAGGCCGGACACCCACCGGTCCAGGGGCTGCACGCACGCTGTCCCATCTTCTTCTCACCGTCCCAACCGAGTTTTTTTTTTTTTTTTGTTAATACTACAACAACAACAACAACAACAACAACAACAACAACAACAACATTAACCACTCACTTGATTAATGGGGGTCCGAGCTCGCCCCGCCGCTGCCCCGCCGAGATCGCCGCCGATGCTCCGTCTCACTCCTCGCAGTAGCTTCCCCTTCTGGCCGTCGCTCTCCCTCTCTCTCTCTCTCTCTCTCTACCAGCACCCTCTTTCTCTCTCTCTTCCTCTCCCTTCCTTCTCTCTTTCTCCGATTTAAGGAAAAAACATTTTTTTAATCATTTGGAGAGGAGAGGGGTAATGATAAGTGATGGGTTTGATGTGATGTGTGATGTGATGTGACATCTAAATCTCATACTACCCCGTACGCCCGCGTTACGCGCACACCGCGACGTCGCAAGTTCTCGTCACTACTCGCACACAACGCGACCAATAAAATATCAAATAATGCGATGCTAATTATTTAATATTAGTAAATTAAGTAAACACTCACACACAAAATAACAAATTTTTACCTCGTTAGGCGTGCCCTGGACTTTTCTGCAACGTCCACGTGGGTCTGAGCTTAGGGTCTTAATCTGTAATTTGTAAGTTAATTGGGATTAATTAGAGCGGGTCATTACAATCTTCCCAACTAAAAGGAATTTCGTCCCGAAATTCAAATTTAATGAAATCTTTACCTTGGAACAAGTGGGGGTATCGCTCTGGCAAGGTAGACTCTCTCTCCTTAGTGAGGCCCTCGTTCTTATGATATTGCCATCGAACGAGTACAAGTGGTATTTCTTTCCTTCTAAAGGTCTGTACCTTGTGGTCCACTATCTCAATGGGTTGTTCCTCGTACGTCACATCTGGTCGAACCTCGATTTTCGTCATATCAACCATTGGTCTCGGTCCTCATTTAGCCAACCGTAACATCGAAATATGTAAAACATTATGAACCCCTTCCAATCGACTTGGCAATTTCAACTGATAAGCGACTTTCCCAACTCGTTTCTCAATGTGAAACGACCCAATAAATCTTGGTGCTAGTTTCCCCTTGATCCCAAATCTCTGACGACCTTTCAACGGAGAAACTTTCAAGTAGACCCAATCGTCTACCTCGTAGCTAGCCCATCGTGGTACCTATCCGCATACTTCTTCTGTCTGTGTTGGGCGGCCAATAACCGTTGACGAATTAGGCTCACCTTCTCTGTATGGTCCACAACAATCTCAGGTCCCACAGCTGCTATATCCTCGGGCTCTGCCTAACAAGCCGGTGATCTACACGATCTACCGTACTGGGCTTCAAATGATGGCATCCCAATACTGGCCTGATAGCTATTGTTGTAAGCAAATTCATAGAGCGGCAAGTACTCCTCCCAAGACCCACCAAACTGCAACACACATGCCTTGAGCATATCCTCCAGTATTTGTGTTAATCTCTCTAACTGCCCATCTGTCCGAGGATGAAATTGAGTGTTAAGCTGTAATTTAGTACCAAATTGTTCCTGAATAGCTTGCCACAATGATGACGTAAGACGACTATCTCGGTCTGAAAGAATCAAAATTGGTACTCCGTGCAGTCGTACAATCTATTTTTTGAATAATATGCTCAACTGTGTGAAATTATATTTCATTGAAATTGGTAGGAAATGAGCTGATTTCATCAACCTGTCCACAATCACCCAAGACGCATCGTGTTTCCGCGAAGTCTGCGGTAATCTACAAATGAAATCCATCGTAATGTGTTCACATTTCCACTGAGGGATGGGCAGCGGCTCCAATAACCCTCCATGCCTCCTGTGCTCAGCCTTAACCTGTTGGCACACCTCACAACCCCTAACGTAGGCGCCAACGTCCGCCTTCATCCCTAACCACCAAAATAATCGTCGCATATCGTGATACATTTTGGTCATGCTAGGATGCACTGTATACGGGACCCGTAAGCCTTCTGGAGTATCCCATCGTGTATCTCTGCCACTGCTCGAATCCATAACCTCCATCGGTGCCTCAAACAATGATCCACATACTCACTCTAATCCGGGTGATCGGGATTACGTGCCATCTCACTGAATCTCGAGTACATCTCGTCAATCCTCTGACACTCCAACACTCGTGGAATATAAATAGACGGTACACCAATTCGTCCACGAATCTATGCGTCCGCTGTAGCAGGAACCTCTGTCAAACTCAGTGTTGTCGCCGCCTCAAGTAAACCATACTCGTGCATCATATGGCAGACAACTATCTCAGAATCTGGTCCTCTCCTGCTCAATGCATCTGCTATGACATTTGCCTTCCCATGCTGATATTTGATGGAGAAGTCGTAGTCCTTCAGCAACTCTAGCCAACGTCGCTGTCTCATGTTCAGATCTTTTGGAGTGAATAAGTATGTCAAACTCTTATGATCTGTATATAATGTGAACCTCTCATCGTAGAGGTAATATCTCCATACCTTTAGTGCAAATACGACTGTTGCAAGCTCCAAGTCATGCTGGATAATTCCTCTTATGGGTCCATAACTGTCGGGATAGATAGGCGATTACGTTATCTCCCTGCATCAGCACACAACTTAGCCATGTGTCGCAAGCATCGGTATGAACTGTTAATCCCTTACCCGCCTCTAGCAACATTAATACTGGTGCAGTAGTCAGTGACATCTTCAACTGTGTAAATGCGTCCTCGCACTCCTTTGACCAATTGAAAGGTACATCCTTCTTTGTCGATTTAGTCATCGACGTGGCGATCTTCGAGAAGTCCTTCACAAATCGCCGATAGTATCCTGCTAACCCAAGGAAGCTCTTGATATATGTCTCTGTCTCAGGTGTCGGACCATTTATGACAACATGAATTTTACTCGGGTCCACTGATATACCTTTGTCACTGATCACGTGTCCCAAGAATTTGACTTCTAACTGCCAAAACTCGTAATTACTAAACTTAGCATAAAGCTCGTGCTCTCTCCGCGTCATCAATATATGCCTGAGATGTTGTCCGTGATCTTTGCGAGTCTTGCTGTAGATCAATATGTCGTCAATGAAGACTATAACGAATTTATCCAAGTATGGCTTCAATACTCTGTGCATCAAGTCCATGAACATGGCCGGTGTATTCGTTAGTTCGAATGGCATCACCGTAAACTCAAATAACCCATATCTGGTGTTGAATGCAGTTTTAGGTATGTCTTCATCCCGAATCCTGAGCTGATGATAACCCGATCTTAAGTCGATCTTAGAGAAGACGCGTGCTCCGGCCAACTGGTCAAACAAATCGTCGATCCTTGGCAAATGGCAATGATTTCGTATTATCACCTGGTTCAACTTCCTATAGTCAATACATATCCTCAAGTTACTGTCCTTCTTCTTAACGAACAGGACCGGTGCTCCCCATGGCGATGTGCTCGGGTGTATAAACCCCTTCTTTTTTAAATCTTCCAGTTGAGTCTTCAACTCCTCCTGCTCCTTCCGTGACATTCGATACGGTATGCTAGCTATCGGTTGTATGCCTGGTACTAGCTCAATAACGAACTCAATCTCTCTGTGTGGTGGCAATCGTAGTAGATCCTCCGGAAGACATTGGAAAATTCACCGACAACTGGGACATCTTCAAGTCTAACCTTTGAAGTCTCGGTTGACTCTACTATTCCTGCAAATACTTCCATCTCTAAGGTCGTAGCCAATCTACCCCTAGTGGTCGGTAGTATACTCGCATCACCGGTGAAAGTGAACTCTGGTATGTCGGGGATCTAAAAAGTCACTATCTTATGGAAACAATCCACCTAGGCGTGATATGAGGCTAGCCAATCCATGCCCAAAAGCGCATCGAACTCTAAGAACTCTAGAACGCGTAGGTCGATAGGGAGTTGGTGTCCGGAGATCTCTATCGTGCAACCCTCACAAATCATGTTAGGGAAAACCTTCTCCCCAGCTACTGTGCCGAGAATCAGGAGTGTACTAACTGTAATCGGTGTAAACTTTACCTCATCAACCATACGTCCAGAAATAAATGATACTGTGGAACCAGAATCAATAAGTGTATGCATAAAATGATTGCAAATTGAAATCATACCCTCGACGAGCTGTCTGGTAGCCTCGCGGTCTGGCTGTGCTACAACATGCACCCGCTCCTTGGCTTGAGCTGGTGGTGCAGCAATCAGTGCTACTGAAGTCATCGGACATTCTTTCTTAATGAGTCCAAGATGTCTGCATTTGAAACAAGTAAGATGCATGTGTCCTGACCATTGGCCCTGACCTCTGTCTTTCCTCTGCCTCTAACTATGACCATACTGTCCTCTGGTCCCTGCCTCCCTGATCCTTGGTCGGTCTCGCCCGGCCGCGATGTATAACCACCATTTGACAACTGTGCTGACTGCGTAGGTACTATCGCATGAGAAGTGACCGCCTGGCGATCCTCATGCCTGGGCCTCTGTCCTCTCCTATCTCTGTGATCGAAAATCATTTTCCCTTTCATGTCATACATGGTGCCTTGCTAGGACGACCCCGATGCCAACTGTGGCATGGGCATCGCGACATTAAATATAAGATATGTCTCATGGGCTAAGAACCTCTCGTAGATCTCCTGCAGTGTACGAGCTCGCTGATACTAATGTGCTCGCAATCTCATCTATAAGCCCGAGTCCAAAGTAGTGAACCTGATCGCGATCTGTAAAGGCCAAATCCCCGTCGAACTGTAATAGGTAGCGAAACCTCTCCATGTGTTGGACTACTATACGATTACCCTACCTAAGACACAAAACATCTTGTCTCAGACGTAATTGTATCTCCCTCAATATGTACTGGTCATAAAAGGCATGTCTGAACTCGACCCAAGTAGTCGGCTCTCCATGAGTCTCGGTATGAGTGGTCCACCAAACTCCGGCCTCTCCTCGGAGCATATATCCAGATATCCTGGCGCGAATACTATCATGAATCCTCAAAAGATTATGTAATTTCTCGTGTGCAATAAGCCATCTCGCAGCTGCCTCCGGGTCTCCGCCTCCAGTGAAATATCTCGGCTGAAATCTCACAAACTCCTTCGTCACCTTAGTTTCAGCTGACAGGGAAGCCTCAAATGTGATTTCTTGTGGAGCATGTGTCAGTGTCACTACTTGTGTAGATGCCAGTTAGGTAGTCTCTGCCATAACTGCAGGTGTCGACGTACCCTGAACAATCGGCGCGGCTGTCGGCTCAGTGGAGCTCGGTGTGATGGTGGCGGTAAGCGTCGCGATAGCCGCTATCTGAGCACGGAGCAAGGCAATCATCTGCTCGAACTGTCGATCATGTGCCGCAATCCGATCAAGTACACTCTGATCAGTCGCGATAGGCGTAGTACCACTTGTCTGTCCCCCATCCTCTCAAGGTGGAGTCGGTTGTCCGTCCATGTCGTATCTGCAACAGCGAAAGCTTGTATCAGCCTCGTATATGCATATATACTATTACGAATCAAAATATATAACATATAAGCCTTGGCACTACCCGTCCCATGTTCGCTTCCCAACTAAAGTTCTAAGTTAAGATCTTCGGGTTTCCACATCTAATGTTTGTTGTTAAGTTTTATTCGGTTGTAATACATTTTACCCTAGGTTCGACTGAACCTAAGCTCTGATACCAACTGTGACGGCCCCAAATTACAAGGCAAACTGGGTATCGCCACATCGCCAGACACGTCACCAAGCATGCTACGTCACCGCACACTTATTTTTATTGTCCGCGACCTAAACCCTTGTACATAACTTATTCGCCTTTAACTTAGTAATTATGGATATTTTATGAATTATTAAGTTATTCATAATTTAGTAATTTAATATAAATCATACATTGATGCGGAAGTCTTAAGGTATGCATATTTCGTAAAAGTGAAAAGTAACATTTTTATGAACAACCCTACAGTGTGGAAACCCGGCATTAGATACCATGTATATCAAAAGCGACAAAAGTACAAAAGGTAAGCATATACATGTATCGGGTATACAAGTCCTCCCAAAATATCATAAAGTAGTTAATAGATACAAACAACTACCTACGAAAAAGTAGCGGTCTCTTCCTACTTAAACGTAGTCGCCTAAGACTCCTTTACCTCGGCTCGTCGCAGGATCTGCGATTTGTCACCAAAAATAATGACAAATCCCAGGTGAGTAAATCCCAGTGAACTTTAGCTAATATTCACGAATTCCAATGAAACGGCTACAATTCATGCAATTTAAATAAAGAACAAGAATAAATGAATTCGCATGAAAATAAGTCGTTGCGAAGTCAAATTTGGACGCGAGCGTAGCGTGACAGAGAACCCTGGTCGACATTCGGGAATCTTCGTAGCTAAACCGAGAGGAACCATTGACGACCACCTCGCCAAACATCTCACGGTCGAATGAGAGGAACCATTGAACGATAGTACCCGTCCAAACATCTCTCGAGAGGAACCATTGACGTAAACTTAAGACTACGTCAAACATCTCTCAACTTACGGGTTTCGCGGAGAATAGTCACCGCGTAGCCCTATCATGGACAATTACTCGAATAGCGCGGGGTAGCTAGCCTCGGGGGTGAGTCCGTGCCATGTCGACCCCGTCGACAAACACACATGCACACTTAGGAGTGGATGAACAATAAATGAACAACAATGTAAAGCATAATGGAATAATTTAGAATACCAAAATAAAGCAAGCGCAATAAAAGAATTTTAACTAATTTTTTCGTGGGTTTACTTACCTCAAACAAGTCGCAAATTGCCTTCGAAACGTTCCGCACACGCCTCGAGATGCACCCGACACCCGACTATGGTAGTCTAATTCCCTGGTGTCCAATTATACAATTTTATTATTTTAGAGTCTCATTAAATGAGTTTAAAGTGTGAGACCAAAACTTGTAACATTTTTATTCCAAAAAGTTTAATTCTTTGCATACTTTTCGAATTATACCGGAGTGCCGACGTCCCAAATGTCCACAAAATTGCATTTTTAAATATTTTCCCATTTTATTTTATTTTTTTTGGAATTTTTTGGATTTTTTTCATAATTTTCTAGCTATTTTTCCTATTGTTATGTAATTTATTTAATTTAAAACTATTTTTTAAATTAAAAATTAATATTAAATTATTTAATATATGGGTGGGTCTCTTGACCGGGTCGATCTGACCCGGTCCAACCGGGTCGGCTTTGACCGGTTCGGACCCACCTGGTCGGGTCCGGTTGAGCCCAGACTGACCTAACCTAGTTGGGCCCGGACCGGCCCAACCGGTCCAGGGGCTGCACGCACGCTGCACCCCTCTCCCCACCTCATCTACTTCTCTAGCAGAGACGTAAGTCTCTGCTGGTTGTTTATTTTTTTTTTTTGTTAATAGAACAACAACAACAACAACCACTCACTTGATTAATGGGGGTCTCGAGCCGCCAAGCTTCGCCGCCGCCTCTCGTCTCATTCCTCACCGAGAGCTCCCCTTCGGTCGTCACTCTCCCTCTCTCTCTTTCTCTCTCTCTCTCTCTCTCTCTCTCTCTTCCTCTCCCTTCCTTCTCTCTTTCTCCCGATTTAGGGAAAAATATTTTTTTTAATCATTTGGAGATGAGAGGGGTAATGATGAGATATGGGTTTGATGTGATGCGTGATGTGATGTGACAACTGTTGGGTTTTGGGGTTCATACGCGGCGGAGATTACAAAACAGTTTTGACAAAAACCCCAATAGGATCCGAATCTAATTCCATTAAAAACGCTTAAACCATGAAAAACTTAATCATACCTCTATCGCAATATACCTTTCTGAAGGTTGATCGATCTCTAAGGCGCTGCCAACGACGAACGCCCTCTACCAGTAGTCCACACACGAACGACGGCCGAGATTCGAAGCGCTAGCTTCGAGAGAATACCAAACCTTTTGTTTTTCTCTCCAAAATGATCCATAGCATACCAAAAACGCTAAGTCGTTTCTTAAACGAAAAAAGAGTTTTGGCCTTTTGATCTTTCGTCCTTGTATTGTAACTTAAAGCGTCTATTTATACAACCCTTATATATAAACGGTTAAGTAAATTACAAATATACCCCTACTTAAAGAAGTATAAGTGTAATACACTACAAGGACGTTTCCGTCATGAATTTTATCATATAAAATTCATTTTTCTGAACCATCTTAAAATCTCGCAAAACCATTCTTAGTGTGCGACCCGATAGGCTCATACAACGTTGGCAGTGTACCAAAATACATTTTGGTATACAAGTCATAAGCGGCCTCTAGCAAGACATTATGACTACCCAAGTTGTACGAATATCAAATCGATACAACCTAATCAATAGTGTATATAACATCCTTTTGTCACACGATATCCTTTTGATCAAACATAAGGCATGAAATTGTCATCCAACATGTTCAATCGTACTAGTCTCGATCTCTAGGTAGACCGAAAACATCCAAGTGACATTGATCAATATTAATTCACTTAGACTAGGCCTTTTAACAGTCTAACACATCGAGGGATCCACTAGATATCTCTCTTTATATGAGAGGGACAAATTCTATCTCGATTACACAACTTCATCACATTGCTCACACAGTAACCAATCACAACCTTTATAATCGTCCGGTTAAAGACAACGTTTGATTGTGTCAAATCACTGTGTTCCTAATGTTGAAATCTCTGGTAATCTCAAGTCAGAGGACTGGAATATATACTTATAATGAGAAACAACTATGACGTAATCCATGTGATGCTCTCATAGCGGGTCAGTCCAGTACTTTGTTCCCTAACAAGTACTCGTGATCTTGATTCGTATCCCTATACGTATAATCATCATATGATCATCAATCAAGACTCACACTAGTCTTAATTCATTATAGTTCCCAGTATAATGATCGACTAGGGACATTTAGAATATTTATGTAAATACCCATGGATCTTATTATAATGTAAACATGCAAATTAATTATAATAAACAACAAATGAAATCCTCTATTTTATTAACTAAAAGTATTAATAAAGACAGTTAATGGATTGACCTAGGGCACATACCCCAACATCTCCCACTTGCACTAGGGTCAATCATACATGCATCTAATGCCTAATGATCTAACATGACCATCATGTTTTGCTTGTGGAAGAGCTTTTGTCAATGGATCCACAACGTTGTCTTGATAGGTACTCTGCAAATCTTTACGTCTCCCTCTCAATAATTTCTCTAATGAGATGAAAACGCCTGAGTATATGTTTGGATCTGTGATGTGATCTAGGTTCCTTGGCATGTGCTATCGCCCCGTTATTGTCACAATACAAACAAACATGGTTAACATTACTTGGAACCACACCTAGTTCGAAATGAACTTTTTGATCCAAACCGCCTCCTTTCTTTGCATCGGACGCCGCAATATACTCAAACTTTCGTTGTAGAATGCATCACGATCTCTTGCTTCAAACTTTTCCAACTTACCGCACCCCCATTCAAAATAAACACATATCAGTATTGCGATCTAAAATCATCTATATCGGTTTGAAAACTCGCATCTGTGTAACCATTTACAACTAGATCATTTTCAAAACCTTCATAGACCAAGAACACTTCCTTAGTCCTTCTTAAGTACTTAAGGATGTTCTTTACCGCTATCCAAAGTGACTCTCACCCGGATCGACCGATATCTCGCTTGTAGTGCTCAAAGCATATGATACATCAAAGTCGAGTGCATAACATGGCATACATGATAGATCCAATAGCTGATGCATATGGAATCTTATTCATACGGTCTCGCTCATCATTTGTCTTATGACATTGATTCTTGCTGAGACTTATGCCACGAGACATTAGCAACAATCCTCTTTTAGAGTCTTTCAAACTGAACCTATTCAGCACCTTGTCTATGTAAACACTCTGACTTAGACCGATTAGCCTCTTAGATCTATCCTATAGATCCTTATCCCTTGGATATAGGCTACATCTCCTAAGTCTTTCATTGAGAAACACTTCCCTAACCAAGACTTAACACTCTGCAATGTTGGGATGTCATTTCCAATGAGTAATATATCATCAACATACAGTACCATAAAAACTACACTCCCACTGACCTTCTTGTATACACAAGGCTCATCTTCGTTCTTAATAAAACCAAAATCATTGATTGCTTCATCAAAACGAAGATTCCAACTCCGAGAAGCTTGCTTTAATCCATAAATGGATCTTTGAAGCTTGCATACCTTCCTAGAATTCTCAGGATGTACAAAACCTTCAGGTTGTGTTATATACACGTCCTCAAGCAGCTTTCCATTAAGAAATGTTGTTTTTAAATCCATTTGTCATATCTCATAGTCATAATATGCAGCAATGACAATTAAAATTCTTATGGATTTAAGCATGGCTACTGGCGAAAAAGTTTCATCATAATCAAAACCTTGAGTCTGCCTGAAACCTTTTGCTACAAGTCTTGCTTTAAAAGTATGCATATTGCCATCCATGTCAGTTTTATTCTTGAAAATCCATTTACATCCAATGGTCTTACCACCTTCAGGTAAATCAACCAAGTTCCAAACTTGGTTATCATACATAGATTGCATCTTGGAATTCATGGCACTGAGCCATTTATCTGAGTTTGGTCCAGACATAGCCTCCTGATAAGTGGTGGGCTCATTTTGTTCTATAAGCAACACATCACAACTATCGGTAATGAGAAATCCGAATCTCTCTGGCTCATGTCTTACCCTACTAGATTTACGTGGGCCTTGTGTCACTTGTGGAGGTTCAACTGGTTCGGAACGTTGTTGAACTTCCGAGTGTTCGAGTCTGTTTACCTGTGATTCTTGAACTTCTTCAAGATTTATTTCTCTCCCACTAGTGTCTTTTGAAATAAACTATTTTTCCATAAAGGCACCATACCGAGCAACAAACACTTTGTTCTCAGTGGGATTATAAAAGTAATATCCTTTTGTTTCCTTAGGATACCCCATAAATAAACACTTGTCAGATTTAGGTGCTAGTTTTTATGAGACTTGTCGCTTTACGTAAGCCTCACAACCCCAAATCTTAAGAAAAGACAAACTAGGTCTCTTCCCGTACCATATCTCATATGGTGTTTTATCAACCGCTTTAGAAGGAACTCGATTTAGAGTGAAAGCTGCAGTTTGTAATGCATAACCCCAAAAGGATAATTGAAGATCTGCATGACTCATCATAGATCGAACCATATCTAATAAGGTTCGATTTCTCCTTTCAGAAACTCCATTCCATTGTGGAGTTTGGTGGAGTCAATTGGGAGACAATCCTACAATTTCTAAGATGATCATCAAATTCTTGGCTTAAATATTCACCACCTCGATCTGATCGAAATGTTTTGATAGTTTTACCAAGTTGATTCTGCACTTCATTTTGAAACGTTCAAAACATATCAAATGACTCAACTTTATGTTTAATAAGATATACATAACCATATCTGCTGAAATCATCAGTAAATGTAATGAAGTACTGATAACCTCCTCTAGCAATTGTGTTTATAGGACCGCATACATCAGTATGTATTAGACCCAATAAATCACTTGCCCTTTCATTGTGTCCAGTAAAGGGACTTTTAGTCATCTTGCCTAGTAAACAAGATACGCAAGTTTCATATGTTTCTAAATCAAATGAATCAAGAAGCCCATCTTTATGGAGCTTCGTTATGCGTTTCTCGTTTATGTGTCCGAGACGACAATGCAAAAGATAGGTTTGATTACAGAAATGACAATCTTCTTCCTTTTCTTTTGGGTGTTTTGAAGCAGGAATAGGTTGGGGCTTGACTTGTTCCATAGGCTTTGCGACAGGTGCATCAACAGCCTTGGCAACTCTAGCCTTGCCTTTACCTTTCTTTTTCATTCCCTTTCCCTTTAGGACAATCATTACATTATTAGGGGGTTTCTTGATATTTTGTTCAGCAGTTTTGAACATCAAATGCAACTCTGAAATTAATTTCTCCATATTATTCATATTGTAGTTTATCACAAATTGTGAGTAACTCTCTGGTAATGAATTCAGAATCAAATCCGTTGCCAACTCTTGACTTATGGGAAATCCGAGTCTATCAAGCTGGTCAACATAGCCCTTCATCTTCAAAACATGAGGACTAAGTAACGCACCCTCAATCATCTTGCCAGAATGTAGGTTCTTGACTGTCTCAAACCTTTCTTGCCTAGCTTGTTGTTGAAACATTTTCGTCAGCGTTATAGCCATGTCGTAGGCTTCCATTAGTTCCATGTCCTTTTGAAGTTCAGGAACCATAGTTGCCAGCATAATACATGCAACATCAGTAGAATCGTTGACATGCTTATTATGCGCATCCTTCACAACTTTCGTAGCATTGGCTGGTGGGTCCTCATGGATTGGAGCATCCAGGACATACAACTTGCGTTCATGCTTAAGAACAATTCTCAAGTTTCTGAACCAATCAAGAAAGTTAGTCCCAGATAGCTTATCCTTCTCAAAGATGGATTGCGATGACAATGGATTATTGTTACTTGAAGAGGTCATTGATCTACAATAAAGATTATGCAAAGTTTATTTTAGTATAGAGGAATAGACTCCCACTAAATTAACAACCCTCCTAAAACATACTGTTTATTTAGGGGACTAAAATCCATATTTCACCTAATTCTATGACAGATATGGCATGAAACACAGAACTAGATTATTTAGGTAGGTAACAGTTACCAATAACAAGATGATTTAAGATATTTGAATCCTAGTATATCACCAATAACAAGATTCTTGATATTTATCTCCTATTCTAATTTGTTATCTATCTTTATCAAATAGAAACTTCATAACAAAATAGAAATAACAAGATAAATAATTAATTTCGAAAATTAATTATTTATTTTGAATTTAAGATATTTGAATCCTAGTATATCACCAATAACAAGATTCTTGATATTTATCTCTTATTCTAATTTGTTATCTATCTTTATTAAATAGAAACTTCATAACAAAATAGATATAACAAGATAAATAAATAATTTCAAAAATTAATTATTTATTTTGGATTTAAGATATTTGAATCCTATTATATCAACAACAACAAGATTCTTGATATTTAACTCATATTCTAATTTGTTATCAATCTTTATCAAATAGAAACTTCATAACAAAATAGATATAACAAGATAAATAAATAATTTCAAAAATTAATTAATTATAAATAAATAATATTGAAAATTAATTATTTGCAATTTCGGTCCTCATCCAAATAATCACAAACATGTAATTGAATCATGAACTACTATCCCAATCGAACCTAATGGTGTCATGGATCACATAACACGAAATTCAATTCATTAAAATTATTTAAATTAACCTAACATGGTTACTAGCATGTACGAAACTGATTTTAATTAAATCACGAATATGTGTATCATATACACAAAACATGATAATAAATCTTAAAGACAACTTATGTATATCACATATACATCAACTATGAACATGCTTTCAATCATATATCATGTATATATCAGAAGAAAACATGCAATGAATTTAATGGAATTGAACTCGAAGGCTCGATACCACTTTGTTGGGTTTTGGGGTTCATACGCGACGGAGATTACAAAACAATTTTGACAAAAACCCGATAGGATCGAATCTAATTCCATTAAAAACGTTTAAACCATGAAAAACTTAATCATACCTCAATCGCAATATACTTTTCGAAGGTTGATCGATCTCTAAGGCGCGCCAACGACGAACGCCCTCTACCGGTGAGTCCACACACGAACGGGCGCGTCGAGATTCGAAGTGCTAGCTTCGAGAGAATACCAAACCTTTTGTTTTTCTCTTTAAAACGATCGAGCATACCAAAAACCCTAAGTCATTTCTTAAACGAAAAAGAGTTTTGGCCTTTTGATCTTTCGTCCGTGTATTGTAACTTAAAGCGTCTATTTATACAACCCTTGTATATAGACGGTTAAGTAAATTACAAATATACCCCTACTTAAAGAAGTATAAGTGTAATACACCACAAGGACGTTTAGTCATGAATTTTATCATATAAAATTCATTTTTACGAACCATCTTAAAATCTCGCAAAACCATTCTTAGTGTGCGACCCAATAGGCTCATACAACGTTGGCAGTGTACCAAAACACATTTTGGTATACAAGTCATAAGCGGCCTCTAGCAAGACATTACGACTACCCAAGTTATACGAATATCAAATCGAAACAACCTAATCAATAGTGTATATAACATCCTTTTGTCACACGATATCCTTTTGATCAAACATAAGGCATGGAATTGTTATCCAACATGTTCAATCGTACTAGTCTCGATCTCTAGGTAGACCGAAAACATCCAAGTGACATTGATCAATATTAATTCACTTAGACTAGGCCTTTTAACAGTCTAACACATCGATGGATCCACTAGATATCTCTCTTTATATGAGAGGGACAAATTCTATCTCGATTACACAACTTCATCATATTGCTCACACAAGTAACCAATCACAACCTTTATAATCGTCCTAGGTTAAAGACAACGTTTGATTGTGTCAAATCACTGTGTTCCTAATGTTGAAGTCTCTGGTAATCTCAAGTCAGAGGACTGGAATATATACTTATCATGAGAAACAACTATGACTTAATCCATGTGATGCTCTCATAGCGGGTCGGTCCAGTACTTTGTTCCCTAACAAGTATTCGTGATCTTGATTCGTATCCCTATACGTATAATCATCATACGATCATCAATCAAGACTCACATTAGTCTTAATTCATTATAGTTCCCGGTATAATGATCGACTAGGGACATTTAGAATATTTATGTAAATACCCATGGATCTTATTATAATGTAAACATGCGAATTAATTATAATAAACAGCAAATGAAATCCTCTATTTTATTAACTAAAAGTATTAATAAAGACAGTTAATGGATTGACCTAGGGCACATGCCCCAACAACAACTGAATCCCAAACTACCCCGTACGCTCGCGTTACGCGCACACCGCGACGTCATACGCTCTCGTCACTACACACGCACAACGCGACCAATAAAATATCAAATAATGCAACGCTAATTATTTAATATTAGTAAATTAAGTAAACATTCACACACAAAAATAAAAAAAATTTATCTCGTTAGGCGTGTCATGGACTTTTCTGCGACGTCTACGTGGGTCTGAGCTTAGGGTCTTAATCTGTAATTTGTAAGTTAATTGGGATTAATTAAAGCGGGCTATTACACGCTGGTTCGTCGCAGCAGCCCGCGCTGCTGGTCCCAACGTAGTGCCTGAGGCCCGCAAAACCTTTTCGCAAGTGGAGCCGCACGTTGTCACCGTTGTCAACGCGCGTCATGGCGCCTAGCTGCTGCTGCTCGTCCGCACATCCGTGAACTCTCATGTGCGTTGGTCTCCTCACTTGCCTGCCGCAGCACCGCGAGCCGCCGTCCGCACCTTACCGTCCGTTATCATGGCTACTCTCTCGTTGGAGCTCTCATCGCCGCTACCACTTTATGCCGTTAGACCTCTCTTCACCTCGCGATATCTCTCTCTTCTCTTAGCCTTATATCTCTATGTGTGTGTATGTTGTGTTATAGATAGGGTTTTATGTTGTAACCTGGAAATTAAGGTTTTTTATCCCTTTTTATTAGGTTGAGCGAGAAATTTGGGTTATGACCTAATAATTTGGGTTTCGTTTGTCTACACTTTGTAACACTCAAACTTGATATGCATTATGCACAAACCATAACATTGTCCTCATTTAGCCAATTTAAATAAATTAGTAGTTTAAAGTTTGTCGTTGTGGGCGCACTTAGTTTAAATTAATTCACACCAAGTCGTAGTATCATATATTACTCGCAATATTATTCCAAACAAAAAATTAAAATCATTTTATAATTTTTTTTATAAATTTTTGAACACTTTAACTTACCCCTCGATTGTATTTGACTGCTAATAATTTTTGATTGGCGATTAATTACTATATTAAAAATATAGGTCGTTACAGGGGCCCACAAGAGGTATATGATAAAAGAATAATAATAATTATAAGTCATTGTTCCATTCAATGCATACTAATTATTGACTTGATTCTGGCGACCGATTCCCTACTCTTGAGGTGATGAAGATCACTAGTGAACGTAATGGTCGTTGTGTCCCCTCGATGGTCCCATCAAACCAACAGTAAGTTCATCCAAGCCGTCGCCGATATGTGCAACAAGATACTTAGAGTTTCGTGAGAAGTTTACTTTCGCTTCAAGTCGTTAGTAATTTAGCCCCATCTCCTTAGTCTGGAGAAGTAGTCCCAACTTCCTATCCAGGAGAGGGTCATCCAACTCCTTATCCAGGAGTAGGTAATTCAATCTGCTTGTCTAGGAGAAGGAATTCCAGTTTTTGGTGCAACATATGTACAACTCATAGATAAGTAAAATCAAGTCAATAACATAATGCAACCCATTCCCAAGTCTTGAGTTTCAAATCATAAATCTTAATTATCTAATAACATGTCATATTTGATACTTGAGCAAAGCTCCCCACTTACCTCGACTTGCCACGATATCCTCTCTCGGTCCTTGTGCGTACGAGGTTAGATGTGAACCATTTTGTGAATCTAAACAATTTAAGACACGTCACATCAATGAAAAGTCACATTTCAAATCTTAGTTTGCCATTAAATTTGCCTAATGCAAGGGTCGAGGAGTGGGACCCAGTTAGTCTCCTTCGGGGAACACGGTAGTGCCCCATTTAAAAGTAAAGATTTGCTTTTATTTTATTATATATCCATATATATATATTATTCTTTATTTAGTGTTGACCAGTCAATAAGTGTTTGCCGGTCCAAGAGTTGTTTGGCCCTTTAGTTTAATGTATAGGGGCCAAGGGCCAAACAGACCATTGCAGCATATAGCTGCCCAGGGGCACTGCCCCCGGGTGCCCTACGTCGCTGGGAGGCACCACCCTTCTCCGAGCGACTTGCCCGAGGGTGGCGTCAGGATGCCCCTGCCGGCTACAAGGGATGTCCCTACCGGTAGCGGCGCGGATACGGTCATGAGGCTAGACCAATACTACCCTCCCATTGATTTTCATTGTGGTGGTGGGGTTGCATAATGGTGCCCACCCACTCGTCAATGGTGGCGCAATGAGGCCGCCGCTACCACTTTTTTTGGCGACAACAATGAGATCATTGTCTCTCCTCTCGGGGTGCCATTAACATTTTGCCATAAACTTTTACCAAATTAAACTAAAAAAAGAAAAAAAATGGTTTTTCCACCATTATTGAAGTAAACACAAGCTTGTAAGTTTATTTAGACAAGGAAAGAAAGGGTGTAGAGGGTGGATTACCTTTAATGATTTTTTCTTGGCTTCGCACCACCACGATTCCCCAAACAAGTTTCCTCTCATTTTCCTCTCTCAATTTTTTTGTGTTTAAACAAAAGGGGCTAGGGTTTACAATTTGATTTTATATAGTGGGACCAATTCAAAGTAGGGTTTGCAAAATTACTAATTTACCCATAGGATTGATGTTTAATGTTTTGGGTTGTTACAACAAGTCCCATGCACTACAAATATATTGGTAGAAAATGGATCAATAGTGATAAGGGAAAAAAAGTTGTCGAGGGAAATAAAGTTCAACTGAAGAAGGGAGTGAAGGCTCAGCCAAAGAGAGGAGCTGCCATGCAACAGTCTGTTTCGTTAATGGATACTTCATTTAAAAAGGAGAATGACAACAACACACCAAGAAATATCATCAAAAAATTGAAAGATAGCTCTGATGAGGAGGAAGATTCAAATGAAGAAGAAGGAAATGAAGAGACATCAAGAGAAAACTTGGAAGATGACTCAGAAGACAGTAAGGAGGACAGCTCGATGAGCAAGTCGACCAATCGACCAATTCAACAAGTAATGATAATTTAAATAGAAGTAATTCTTATGGGATGTGCGCTACATAGTCGGTCCCAAGTCCGAGATAAAGGAGGAGCAAGCCCATTTTTTCATACCGAAAAATGGGTAAGGGGAGGTCTCAAACTCACTTTTCAACTCGACCAATTCAACAAGATAGGTTGACGACCGGCGTAAAACTTTTGTCACTTTTCATGAAAATCAAACATTTAAATAGAAGTAATTCCGGGTTATGAGAAAGTTATTCGCCGCCTGGGTGTGAAAAAAATGAGCAAGGGTTCCCACACATAGGACGTGTGTGGGTAAAGAAGCTAGTCCCTTCACATCGTCGCCGGATGTGAAGAAAAATGGGCAAGGAGGTTCCCACACAAACGACGGGTGTGGGTAAAGAAGCTAGTTCAAAACAAAAACAAAAACAAAAACAAAAACAAAATCATAGATACGAACACTAGATCTTTTAGACAAAATAGAAATAGAAAAGAAAAACAAATACAAAGGGGAGAAAAATTCGTTTAGGAACATGGAACATAGGAACACTTACGGGAAGTCAATAGAACTAGTAGATACCATGATTAGAAGGAGAGTCAATATTGCTTGCCTCCAAGAGACAAAATGGGTAGGAGAAAAGAGTAGAGAAATAGGAAGCACGGGGTTTAAATTGTGGTACACCTTTGGTATAGATAGAAAATGCAATGGAGTAGGAATTGTGGTGGATAATGATTATAAGGATAAGGTCGTGGATGTTAAAAGAATGGGGGATAGATTGATTCTAGTTAAATTAATTATTGGAGACGAAAAATATACTTAGTGCATATGCACCACAAGTAGGATTAAGTGAGAGCATCAAACGCAAGTTTTGGGATGATATGGATGGATTTATGCAAAGTATACCATTATATGAAAAGGTTTTTATTGGAGGAGATTTAAATGGGCATGCCGGGGTAAGTAACGATGGGTTTGAGAGAGTTCATGGAGGTTTTGGTTACGGTAATAGAAATGAAGAAGGAGAATCAATTTTAGAATTTGCTTCAAAGACATATGATCTTGTCTTAGCAAATACTAGTTTTAGGAAGAGGAGTCGCATATAATTACTTTTAGTAGTGGTCATAACAAGAGTCAAATAGATTTTCTTTTAACAAGAAAAATAGATAGAAAACTATGTAGAGGCGCAAAGTAATACTGGTGAAGCACTTACTACCCAACATAAGTTAGTAGTACTTGATATTAAGCTAACACAACGAAAAAATATGAATAAAAGAGTTAGCAACCCTAGAATAAAGTGGTGGAACCTAAAACATAGTAAACAAGTAGAGTTTAGAGAAAAACTACTAAAGGAAAAATGTTTGGAATCTTGACTTAGATGCTAATACAATGTGGCTAGAAATGAGTAGTTGCATAAAGAGGGTGGGATCAAACATATTAGGTATATCTAAGGGCTTGGGACCTCCAAAGAAGGAAACATGGTGGTGGAACGAGGATGTCCAACGAGCAATTAAGACTAAAAGAGATATGTATAGGAAAATACCTAAGTGTCAAGATAAAGATGCGTACAATCAATATAGAGAAGCTAGAAAACAAGCCAAAAAGTAGTTAGTCAAGCTAAAACAAATTTCATGGAAGATTTATATACAAGGTTAGGTAATAGAGATGGCAAAAAATATATATATAGGCTAGCCAAATTAAGAGATAAAAAGAAATAAGACCTAAGTCATGTAAGATGTATTAAGGACGTAAATCAAAATGTTTTAACGCGCGAGGAAGATATTAAAGAGAGATGGAGAAGTTACTTCGATAGTTTATTTAATGATGGCCAAGTTGATACTATAATAGATGAAAAGCCACACCAAGAAAGAAATGTAAACTATACACGCAATATTAGAATTGTAGAAGTTAAAGAGGCACTGAAAAGAATGTAAATAGGGAAAGCATGTGGCCCAGATGAAATACCCATTGAGGTTTGGAAATGCTTAGGAGAAATCGGATTGACTTGGTTGACAAAACTTTTCAATAAAATTTTAAAATCAAAACGGATGCCAATGGATTGGAGAAGAACCACGCTTGTGCCAATCTTCAAAAATAAAGGAGACATTCAAAGTTGCTCAAACTACTGGGGAATTAAACTCATGACTCACACTATGAAACTGTGGGAGAGGATAATTGACAATAGGCTAAGGAGAGAAACAACAATATCAGAAAACCAATTTGGTTTCATGCCTAGGAGGTCAACTATGGAGGCGATTTTCCTTGTAAGACGATTGTTAGAAAAATATAGAGAAAAGAAAAAATATATTCATATAGTATTCGTAGATTTAGAAAAAGCATATGATAGGGTCCCTAGATATGTTCTTTGGTGGGTTCTAGAAAGAAAAAGAGTGCACGCTAGATACATAGACACTATTAAAGATATGTATGATGGAGTAGTAACGAGTATAAAGACATTTGGAGGAGCTACAAAAGAATTTCCCATTACGATTGGACTACATCAAGGATCGGCTTTAAGCGCATATCTATTTACTTTAGTTATGGATGAATTAACTAGACATATTCAAGAGGATATACCATGGTGTATGCTATTTGCAGATGATATTGTCTTAGTGGATGAAACTAAAGATTGAGTGAATAAGAAATTAGAACTCTGGAGAAATACATTAGAATCTAAATGCTTTAAGTTGAGTAGGACGCGAATACATGCACTGTGAGTTTGGAAACACTAGACATCGAGATGACGGAGTGGTAAAATTAGGGGAAGTAGAAGTTCCTAGGGCAAACCACTTTAGATACCTAGGATCAATCATACAAAATGATGGTAACATTGAAAATGATGTCACACATAGAATTCAAGCTGGATGGAAGAAATGGCGGAGTGCAACAGGGGTGATTTGTGATCGACATGTTCCTACTAAGTTAAAAGGAAAATTTTATAGGACCGCAATTAGGCCGGCTATGCTCTATGGAAGTGAATGTTGGGCGATAAAGCAACAACAATTACATAAAGTGAATGTAGCAGAAATGAGGATGCTTAGGTGGATGTGTGGTAAAACTCGTAAAGATAGAATAAGAAATATAGAAATTCAAAGACAAGTAGGAGTAGTACCAATTGATACAAAGATTAGGGAAGGGCGGTTGCGATGGTTTGGTCACCGCAAAGACGGCCTACAAATGCGCCAACTTAAAAACTTGACTCAATAGAAGCGTAGAAATTCGACGAGGTAGCGGACAAAGTTAACATGGGATGCATTAATTAAGAGAGATTTGAATGGTTTGCAAAGCTCACCATCAATTGCACTTAATCGAGCACAATGGAAAAGTTTGATCAATGTAGCGACCCCAATTAATTTGGGATGAGGCTATGTTGTTGTTTTTAATTGATTTGTTCAAGTTATTTGTGAGATTTAATCTACCTCTGCAATATGTATTTAATTTGGCTGCCTTCTTGATTTACTTTATTAGGATTGTCATTCTCATGGTTACTGTAGCCTATGATGGTGGAAATGTATCTGTTAGGAATGTTGATCAGTACATTACCACTCTAGTTCCCTAGCTAAATCACCAGCAAAGGAACCACCTAGAGGAACACCAACATGAGAAATACCAACTGGAGCAACTTGTTGACTACCCAAGCCACCTGCCAAAGAACCACCTGGATGAATACCAATAGGAGCAACTTTTGCAGGACTCCCAAGTAACCAGCCAGTTGATGCCGTAGTCCAGAATGTAGTTGAAGCAGACTATAAGTTTGGGGTAACCAACTCAGTAACACTTAGAAGGAGTAAATCAAGTTTTACAGGACCTGAAGATCAAGATGTAGATAGCTTATTCCCCTAGCCTATCCCTAATTTAGAAGCAGATAGATGAGTTAGGGACGATCATATAGACATCCTTGAAAGTTATGACGCTGCAAATATAACACCTCAAGGCTTTGATGGAGTCGCTGAGAGAAAGCACAACATGTAGCATCCCCTAATATTATTAGGGCAATACTCAGCCTGAAACCCTAATTAAGCCAAGATTATCTAACCATACATAACTAGAGCCATAAGCCATTCCTCCTTCACCTGATAAACATCACTGTATATCGAATATCGATATAAAACAAATAACAAACGAAACGGAAATTTAAAACTTTTTTGATAATTAAATAAGATATACAATATCAAATCAAACTGGAATAAACCTCAGTTATATAAAATCTCCCATCCCTTGTGATATTACAAAATGTAATTCAAAACAAATATATAAGATAAGAGAACATTCATTACATCGAAGAGAAGATTGAGACTTTTATATCTTCTCTATCTTATAGTCGAAGTGTTCGTCGACATTTCCTGAAAAGTTATTTGGGATGAGCATTCCAACTTGCTCGGTAAGTAGGGATTCATGTAGACATCAACATTTCATATAATAATCAAGAACATTATGCAATAACAATATGCACCAATGTTAACTAACAAAAATATGAAAAACATATAAATTCAATAAATAATGGATGCAAAGCAAACTATATGGACTATTACACTATGATCCCCATTTTATTTTATAAAACTAGGGTCGATTACCCATCGACACTATTAATATGATTGCTAGATCGATATATTGGCCGATATAATGTCTAGCTAATCCATTAATGCCCAATGGTTATATACTAAGTAGGAAGATATGAGGCCGAGAAGGTAACCCATCTCCTATATAACCTAGACTCAGTTCTAAGAACTTACTCTTGTGAATCACAATAAACACCATTTTTCATTTATTGAAAACCATCACAATGTACATAGTCCCCCATTCTAGTACATAAACTGCATGAACTACATATACTAGAATAGCCAGACAACATTGACAAATAAGCAATACTTACCTTGGTCTAGGTTTCCGTTTCAAATTCCTAACTTTTCCAGGCACTCTAGCTTTCCTAAGGATCCAACACCTATCATATACCTTTTATAATCAATTTAGGTCCAACACTCTATAACTAGAACCCCTAATGCAGTTCTAAGCCCTCCGAAAATCCTCGGCAGAACTCAGCAATATTGATGTTTTCTAGGGTAGGAGCACGTTCCCTCAATGGGTGGGGTGCGCTTCAATAATTGTATTCATCACAATTGATGAAGGGAGCGCGCTCCTCTACTAGTCTTTGACATAATGCAGGGCAGCAGCCATTGTTCCATCCACAAATCCACTAAATAGTTGTATTAACTCCCAAAATTCATTAGGGGAACCTCTAATGAGGTAACAAGCCATAATCAATCATCAAACAACACAATTCACAGAGATTCTATCATCACTATAAATTAAACTGTAACCAACATAAAAACAAATCATACCAAATTGATGGCCTCTGGTTATTGATGTGTTCAAGCTCTTCAATCAACACTAATTCAGCACACTAAACAATCTCTCTCAATTCGAATCAAACTCAAACCCTCTCTCGACCGTTCTGGATTGATCAAATGAGATAATGATGAGTTTTTTATTTATATATATGGTTTTTCTTAAGATACGCATTGCGCTATCTCGAGACTAGTCTAGCGATTGATGTGTTAAAGTGATACTCCTTAACGTGACATCAATT
The DNA here is from genome assembly GCA_039657365.1 of Stephania yunnanensis. NCBI lineage: Eukaryota > Viridiplantae > Streptophyta > Magnoliopsida > Ranunculales > Menispermaceae > Stephania > Stephania yunnanensis. Next base: position 49,225,729 of record CM077587.1, on the reverse strand, counting down.
TTAACACATCAAGCACTTATGCTCATCTCGAAATTGATCAAAAATCCGATTATTTCCAATTAAACTATATAGTTTTAAAATATATATATATATATATATGTGGACAAATGATCAAATATATCTTAACCTTTGCTAGTAGTATCAATTATATCCTAAAGTATCAAAATGATCAATTATATCCTAACTTTTTTAAAAAAAAACTATTAATTATATCATAAGGTCAGATTCTATCATTATGTCATATTGTGGGAGTAAATAAAAAAGACTCACTTGTGACTCTTGGTTTGGTTCTAGGTTTTTCTAACCCCAACGTACACAAAAGGAGGACGAAAGGATTGGGGAGAGAAAAAGAAAATCGAGGGTTTGGCGAACTTCTTTGTTGCAGTTGCAGGTTTGATCTCTTCTTGTTGCAGGTACGTAGTTCAATCTATTATACTTTGTTATTCTATGCCGATGAGAAGAACAAAAAACTCAATTCAATATTCTCAAGAAACCCTCCCTTCGATTTCTCTCATGATTCCATTCAATCCCGTTCCATCGAACACCCCAATTCGATTCGCTCAATTCTCTATCTACCCATTTTGTCATTTCCCCAATCATCGCACCAATGAATCTCCTACTCCATTTTCATCTCCTTATGTCTGCTACTCTGTTTTGCCCTCTGTCGCTCAAAAGCACTTGCAAATTAGTCCTTTTGGGTGTCTTTTCTCTATATATGTAATATCTATCTAGTTTTATTTTTCTTTCTTCTTCAAACAGTAGCTAAATATTTTATTGAATTAGTCAGGTTTTTAAGGATTCCAAAATTTATCGGAAGACCAAAGTCCATGTTTGGGATAGTACTTTGATATAAATATTTTCCACATTATATGCACAAAAGTTTTTTTAGTCCTCGATTTGTCATATTAGGTTATATGGTCCTTGTAGAAGTACTTGAAATTGATATGTAGTTATTAAAATTGATAATGAACTTGGTTTGAGATTGTTTGTCTGCATGCATAGTTTTTATGGGTTATGCTTGTATATTTGACAACACTTCATTGTTCTACTTTTCTCTTTATCTCTTACAACACATCCACGTCAAGCCTATAGAAGTTACCAAAAACTAGAGAAGCACATCGTTTGACTTAGATTTCCCTTTCGAAGATTCAAACGATAAAGATTACAATGTTGGCGACCATGAAAGCCAATGTGAAAAATGTAGCACATACATAGAAGAGAGTGATGAAGAGTACATTGTTGCAAGGGCTACTTTGAATGTATTCAAGATGACATTTCATGATTATTGCGCTGAACTAGGCTAGATAGTGACATATCTTCAAGTGTTATTATACTAACTGAACGATCAGTGGCCCAAATATATAGAATCATTGATTGAAATATATATGATTGTGATGCATATAAGTCATATTATGAAGACTCCAACCAAAAGGTCTGAACCCATGAAAATACAGATGACGAGAATTATATGCTAGTGAGGTATGACACAACAAATAATGAAAAACTTTTATTGGTTGTTGTTGTTGTTATTAATGCATATATGTCTAGCATTTTAACATTTCTAATCTTTCTACTAGGACAAAGAAGAATAAAGGTACAATTTATGATCCTATGTGTGACCACAAAGAGTTTAACTTCACTTTCGGAATGAGGTTTGATAATCAAGATTAGTTTAAAAAGGCAGTTCAAAAGTATGTTGTAGATCAATGAATTAATTTGAAATGTACTAGGAGTGATAAGAGAATAGCAGAGGTTAGATGTGTAGAAAGTTGTTTTTGGAGGTTATATGCAGGCATACTTGACTCTAAAAATACTTTTGTCATTAAAACCATGCACTTATACCATACTTGCTTAAGATCAATGACAAACATACAAGCTAATAGTGAGTGGTTGGCAAATGAGTTTTCGGAGACATTACGTCGAAGGCCTTCCTACTCTGCACAAGATATGGTGGATGATATGCAGGTGAAGTATGTATTGCGAGTTCTTAAAATATATTGTTACGGTGCAAAAAAAAATACTACTATTAAGATCAAAGGCAATCTTGAGTCACATTATGCTAAGTCGAGGTCATTTGTAGCAGAGTTGGCAAGGGTTAATAGGGAGAGAACTTACATTTTAGAAACAAAAAGAGGCAAATCATCTACACTCTCTCTTTTTCATCGATTATATATTTACTACAGTGGTTTGAGGAAATTTTAAGTGGATGCAAATAAGGTTTATGTCTTAATAGATGTTTCTTGAAAACTATTTTTAAAGGTGCGTTGTTGTCTGTAGTTGGAAGGGATGACAACAATCAAGTTTTTCCAGTCACTTGGGTTGTGGTATGAAGTGAGAATGAGGACAATTGCTTTTGATTTTTAGTGAACTTATTTGTTGATTTAGGAGTGGTGGATGGTCTTGGTCTTAAAGGCATTTAAGATTTAAAAATTACAAATCACATTTAATGTTCTCACTAATACTTTTTTGGTACTAATTACATTTGTACTTTTTACATATAGGGGTTATTGAGTGCCATTCAAAAAGCTGGTGCCACATGCAAAACATAGGAATTGTGCATGCCACATATATGCCAATTGGAAAAAAGACTTAAAAAAGGCAAGACTATAAGAAGTTGTTTTGGAAATGTGTTAATGCAACTTTTGAGGCCGAATTTTGGGAGCACCAACAAGTATTGAAAGATCTGGATCCAAAGGCAAGTGATGATTTCATGAAACAAAATGTACATGTGTTTTGTAAAGCATTCATTTCCATTATCCCGAAGTGTGACAACGTTGATAAAAGTCTTGTAGAAACATTCGATCGATATATTGCTAACGCGAGAAAACTTCTAATTGTGACTATGCTGTACAATATTAGGATTGCCTTGGTGGAGAGAATGAGAAAAAATATGATGAAGTTATAAAAAACCCAAATCGTGTAAGGCTTAGAATATGAAAAAAGTAGGAGGCAAATAAATAAATAAATCAAGAATGTGTTTTGCACAAACATTTATAGAGAATAAGTTCAAGGTCGAGGTTTTGAATGAGGGTGATGGGTTCTCTGTGAACCTCCCCTTGAGAAGGTGCGCGTGTAGAGAGTGGGATGTGCCGGTATTCCCTATTGTCATGTTATAGCATGCATTAACTTCTTAAGAGAAGACCAAATAACATATTTGGATGATTTTTAACTAATGAGTTTAACCAAAATGCATATGAGTTCAAGTCTAGATCATATAAACGGACCTAGGATGTGGCTGAAAGTCGACGGAGATGCAGTTTTGCCTCCTTTTTACAAGAAAATGCCAGGATGTCCAAAAAAGACAGAAAAAGTCTATAGATGAGATATAAGGAGATGATAACAAAATGTCAAGGCATGGAATGAGCATGAGATGCACATTATGTGGACAAGCGGGGTATAACAAAAGGGCTTGTTGCATAAATTCCTAAAAAAGCCATGTGGGTAAGGCTTTGATTAATATACGATGATGCACTATTTAGAGTATCATAATTTTATGGTTGTATTATATGGTTGTTGAAGGTAAAAGATTTAGACCGTTAAAGAATGATGGTGAAAGGATAAAGAGTTTTATGGAGAATAAAATTCAGGACCTTATCACAATCACTCGCAAAGTCTCGACCATCAGCAATTAACTAACAATATGCATCCCTAATATCTTTTTAGTCACTAATTTATTTGTGGTCTTAGATAGAAGATTTTTATTTAACTCGATGATAAGTTGAGGAAGCACCAAGTCAAGAATCAAATCCAGGACCCTATCACAATCACTTACAAAGTCTCGACCATCAGCTGGTAACTTTCAATGTGCATCCCTAACATTTTTTTGTCACTAATTTATTTGAGCTATTGGATAGATGATTTTTAGTTAGCATAATGATAGGTTAAGGAAGCACTAAATCGAGAATCAAATCAGGACCTTATCACAATCACTCACAAAGCCTTAGCCATCAGCTAGTAACTATCAACGTATATCTCTAACATTTTTAATCACTGATTTATTTGTGTTTTTGGATTAGATGAATTTTAGTTAACATGATGCTAGGTTGAGAAAGCACATAATCAAGAATCAACTTTGAAATGCAACTCAAATTTCAAAGATCTCAACACTTCATGTTATGACCGAAGGTAAGAAAAGAAAATTCTATAGTGAGCTTTGACAAGCAAGAAAGGGGTTCTGAATGCGAATTTTTGGCGATACAAGTAACATGTATATGAGGGTACGTGTCATTTATAGGTATATATAATATAAATACTAATCATAGATGTGTTGACTGATTTGTAATTGTTTGTTAATGCATTTATTTATAGATGCCCGGGCAAAAGAAGGTTAGATGTGTATCAGGGCCAATAGCAACCGCCTCTAATGTGCCAAAACTTAAAAAGGAGCGTGTAAATGAAAGTGCTCAAAGTATTCATATTTCAAAGACTATGAATCTATCCCTGGTCACAAAGTTGTTCATAATAGTAATTGGTAGTGAGGACTTCATGCAACGCACAACCAAACATCAACTATGTTAGCTTCCATGAAGAAGTTATATATATTTGCTTAATATCAACTCTTTATTCTACTTTTTTATGTTCTTTTTGGTGCTAACTCTTAATTCTACTTGTTTTATGTTATATTACAAGAGTTTTTGTTATAGAGGGGTCCATTGATCTATCCAGCTTGTGTTTGTTGCAAATGAGAATCACGGGCATATATATTTTGTTAATATCCATATGTAGTTTATTATGTTTGATATATATTGATCCCAATGTATTCTGTATTTCTTTGGAAAGAAAAAATGACCCACGCGTGATACAATTAGCATAGTCCCGAGCATTGACTTGCAACAACAATTTGAGAAGTAATTATGCAAATGTACTTTCATAAAGATGCAAGTGTAATTATTTTTTTATTTTTTATTTTTTATTTTTGATAACCATGAGTGTCCGCACATTTTTGGTACGAATAATCCCATGGGGTCAAATTGATCCCACCAAACCCATTGACTAGGAGAAACCGCCAAGAAATGATTTTATTATCGACGTCAGGACTCGAACACGTGCCCTTCTTCCATTGAAGAAACCTCCATGTAGTACATGCGTCACTTCACCACCCAATCCGGGTGGTGACGCAAGTGTAATTATAATAAGACCTTATAATAAAGATGACAACATTCGATTTGAGCATGTGCATACATAGTTCTCGATCATACAAGCTTACTACATAATTTAAGACAATTCCAACAAGTGACTGCACATGTTAAAGCTAAATATAATTGTTGGGTTTTGGGGTTCATACTCAGCAGAGATTACAAAACAATTTTGACAAAAACCCCAATAGGATCCAAATCTAATTCCATTAAAAATGTTTAAACCAAGAAAACTTAATCATACCTCGGTCGCAAAATACCTTTCTGAAGGTTGATCGATCTCTAAGGCCCGCGCCAACGATGAACGTCCTCTACTAGCACTCCACACACGAATGGCGCCGAGATTCGAAGTACTAGCTTCAAGAGAATACCAAACATTTTGTTTCTCTCCTAAATGATCCAAAGCGTACCAAAAAACCTTAATTCATTTCGAAACAAAAATAGAGTTTCGGCCCTTAATCTTTCGTACGTATGTTCTAACTTAAAGAGTCTATTTATACAACCCTTGTATATAGACGGTTAAGTAAATTACACATATACCCCTACTTAAAGAAGTATAAGTGTAATACACCACAAAGACGTTTCTGTCATGAATTTTATCAAATAAAATTCATTTTTCTGAATCATCTTAAAATCTCGTAAAACCATTCTTAGTGTACAACCCAATAGGCTCATACAACGTTGGCAGTGTACCAAAACACATTTTGGTATACAAGTCATAAGCGATCTCTAGCAAGACATTATGACTACCCAAGTTGTACGAATATCAAATCGATACAACCTAATCAATAGTGTATATAACATACATTTGTCACACGATATCATTTTGATCAAACATAAGGCATGAAATTGTCATCCAACATGTTCAATCGTACTAGTCTCGATCTCTGGGTAGACTGAAAACATCCAAGTGACATTGATCAATATCAATTCACTTAGACTAGGCCTTTTAATAGTCTAACACATCGAGGATCCTTGGATATCTCTTTTTATATAAGAGGGAAAAATTATATCTTGATTACACAACTTCATCACATTGCTCACACAGTAACCAATCACAACCTTGATAATCGTCCGGTTAAAGACAACGTTTGATTGTTTCAAATCATTGTGTTCCTAATGTTGAAGTCTCTGGTAATCTCAAGTCAGAGGACTGAAAAATATACCTATCATGAGAAACAATTATGACTTAATCCATGTGATGTTCTCATAGCGGGTCGATCCAGTATTTTGTTCCCTAACAAGTACACGTGATCTTGATTTTATTCCTATAAGTATAATCATCATATGATCATCAATAAAGACCACACTAGTCTTAATTCATTATAGTTCCCGGTATAATGATCGACTATGGACATTTATGATATTTTTGTAAATACCTATGGATCTTATTATAATGTAAACATGCAAATTAATTATAATAAACAGCAAATAAAATCCTTTATTTTATTAACTAAAAGTATTCATAAAGACAGTTAATGGATTGACCTAGGGCACATGCCCCAACAATAATAAGCTTCATAAGAAAATAAGTGAGACAACTAACTCCAATGATTGTAATGATTGAAAATATTATCATCGTCTTGAGATTTCATCGATTCTAATCGTTCAATTCTTCCCCCTAATTTTGCTATTTTCCAATAAATGGTGAGCAAATCTCTTTCACCTCCGTAAATGGAATAAGATCCACCCACATGAAAAAACGACCATCATGTTTGGTCTGTCATATTAGCAAAACATAAATTAAGTAGCAACAAAAAAAAAACTCTTAAATTAATTTTCAAAAATCTCTTGCATACCTTATATATACTTGCTTGTGCAAATCAACATCTTAAAAACCTTTGTCTTGGGTTATCGCGACTGAATGACATTTGACATAGCATTTCTCGATGGTTACATGTATGACTTCCAACACTAACCGCTTCATTTGAAGTGTCAAATGCTACCTCGGTCGAAAATGACATTGTAAATTATTCTACCAACACAAAATAACAAAAATTAAAAAATTAAAAAAAAAACATATTGAATCATCTGCATTAACGAATGGCTTCTTCGACAAACATTTTCTATGAATGTTTACCCTCAATCAGAATTAGTAGTTGTTTGATTGATACAAGTCTCATTTATCGAATTTTAGCTACAATTTGGAGAAGAAAGAAAAATAAAACTAGACAAACATTACACATATATACAAAAGACACCTATAAGGACTAATTTGCAAATGCCTTTGTGAGAGGGCAGAACAGAACAACGGATATAAGGAGATGAAAATGGATGAGGAGATTCATTGGTGTGACGATTAGGGAAATGGGGAGATGGGCAGGGAGGGAATTGAGTGGATTGAATTGGAGTGTTTGATGGGGTGTCATTAGAGGGAATCATGAGAGAAATTAAAGGGAGGGTTTCTTGAGATTTTTGAATTGAATTTGTTGTTATTCTCATCAGCACAAAACAACAAATTCAGCACAGAACATCAACACATAATCTAAAGAAACCGTGTATGACTCGTAATGGTTGGTTGAAGAGATCGAACCAGCAACTACGAAGAAGAAGATCTCCAAACCCTTGATTTTTCTCTTCCTAATCTTTTCGTCCTCCTTTTGTGTGCATTGGGGTTTTTTAAAAAAAAACCCTAAAACTGAACCAACGTGATGAGTACACAAGTAAGTCTTTTTTTATTTACTTCCACAATTTAATGAAATGATAAAATCTAGTCTTAGGATAGAATTATAGCTTTTTGGAAAGGTTTGGGTATTATTGATCATTTTGAAACCTTAGGATATAATTGATACTATTTGCAAAGGTCATGATATATTTGATCATTTGGCATATATATTTATATATCAAATATATATTTATCATGTATTTTCTTGCCAATAAATTTACCGAACATGCCTACAAGTGTTTTCGAGCGTGCACATTCTTTTCACAACGCCTCATCGCACTTGGTGTACTAATAACTTATTGTTTAATTACTTATTTTTTCAATTATATGTTTGTATTAATCTTTTATTAATCCCACAATCTATAAAATTCATTAACAATCCAAACAAACACAAACCATTATGCAATCACACATACACTAATCGAGACACACCGAACGTAACCACGAGCCTAACTCAGGTTAATTAGGTTTTGGATTAGTACTAATCACTAGCTTAAGGTTACAGGTCATTACACAACCTCTACCTCACAACATATAGAGGAATTGGAAAATATGCTGCTGACCTCGACAACAAGTATGGAGAGCATGGTTGGAAACATAGTAAAGAATATGTTGAATGAGTTTGAAGTCGCTCTCCGTAGCAACATCTGCCAAAATTATAGTCTTCTTGACATTCGAAATTAAGTCGAGATGTGTCACAGATGATTATGCAGTTCATTCAAGGAAATGAAGTTTGTTGTAAGGTTGCTGCAACTGATGGAATGAGGAAACTCAATGAAGGGCCCGAGGGAAAAGCAGGGCAATGTTGATTTGCTTCACTACTTCAATGTTTCATTACTTCACTGCTTCAATCACTGGTGGAATGTTTCAAGAAACTTATTTGTTTTGCTTTCCAAATCAAACTATATCACTTTAGTATATGTTTTTTTATGTTGGCATAAACTTGATCTTGAGTATGTTTGTTATGCTACTGGTGTCATATGACACAAAATTTAGATTGCAATTCCTTTGGATCAACTTTTTGTGCATGCTAATGTGTTGTCACTATTTTAATAATGCAACTTCTTTTCTTTCAATGTTATCGAGTCCAACTTTTATGTCAATTAGTTATTCACCTTCATGCAGTAGGGCGTGATTACCATCTAAATATTTACTTTGTACACTTGATATTATGTTGTGTAGTTGGCATGACTACCATTTACACTTTGTTTAGTGATTACTTGTGGGGATCTTATGCACTTGCTATTACATTGTGCAGTTGGCTCATTGTAAATAGTGGAACATGTTCAATAGAAACTTGTACTTCTTCATCAAAATAATGCGAGAAACTCCATAATTCTATTCATGTGAAACAAGTTCACCCAACTCATGTTACAGACCTTCATGCTAAATAATATCATGTTTAAGAAATCTCCTTCAAGGAGTGCTCCAACATTACATTAAGATTAAGATCAAGCTTTTTCTATTCGGATGGCTGATGTTCAAATTGTGCACTAATGAACTACTCAATCCATCAACCAAATGAGCTTCTATCGTTTTTCCAACCATCGTAGTTCCATTGTAGAAACTTCCTTCAATTGGCAAGCTGAAGGGTTCATCACCGAAGTTAAAGCAACGAGAAGAAATTGGCCCACTTGAAAAAGTCACACATTCTCACTACTGCAACCTAAGAATGATCGATTTTTATTAGGGTTTCTTTTTTTGACACGCCTCCGCACTTTGTATCCATTTTTACAATTCCAACAGCCTTCGTCCTTACAAAATGTCATAGCCCTATTAGCAAAAGGATAATTTACTGAAACAACGACCTTGCTATAAGAAATTCTTAGTTTAAAATAAAAGCAACTACCATGAACCTTAAGAACAAGTGGTACATTAAACCTTGATTGTAGGCATATCCTACTCAACCTCATGTATTGCAACAAATTGAATAGAATACGTTGTCAACTTAAACAACAATCTAAACCTTAAAACATTTGCCCAAATTGCACGATAATAAAGAACCCTATCGACATGTTATACCAAACAAATTGTATAAGTGCAACTACCCTAAACCCTAAAAAACTTGCCAACATGCACCTTAGACCATAGACAAACACAAATCAACATAAGTTTAGACAAAAAAATTTGGGCAAACTCTTCTCCTTTCTTGTGCTACTATTTTGCCTATGGAGTGAGATGGAAAACCCTTGAATACAAGCCACGTTCGTTCATCCTTAATGTTCACAAAGCAATTGATGTTCATCCAACCTTGCTAGTCAACAAGATCTCTAACAAATCAATATAAGTTATGAAAAAAAAAAAAAAAAATCAGATGACTAATTGTACATTTTCGTTTATTTGATCGCTTTCTTCATTCCATTGCTAATGTTCTTGTGATGACCCCTTCTCCACATACGGGCACCGCCCAGCCTAATCCCTTAATTAAGCCTTAATCTCCCCTATAGGACCTAACAAGGAACTAGTCGGCCTTAGTTAAACACCTAAACACCTACCATTTATGTAACGACCCATTTTATTAAAGGCTCTTAAATTTACGGACGTGGACGCCAGCTCGGATTTACGTGGACGCTGCGATACGTTAAGACACACAGGGGACTTAGGTATGCTAGTTATTGTGTGTTGGATGCTTATTTGCGGTGAAATGTATTGAAATACATCGCATGTGTGTATGTTGAGCAATATTACGTGTGAGGGTGTGAACGGTATTTGCCTCGATATGCGTGTCGACGCGGGTGCCTGGTAGTTGACGGGACCAAATATTAGGATAAGGAAACTAACAAACAACGAGATTGTGTGAACTATAGTCGCCTCGATATACGTGTCGACACGGGTATCGGGTAGTCGACGGGACCGACTATTGGATCGAGAAAACGAAAACACACAAATTAAATAAAAACTTGTCACGTAACGAATATGGAATATATATATATATATATTGAGTGACTAATTATGCGACGGTACGCGGATATCACGGTTCATACGCGAAAACTGGGCGTCGAAACGTCCGAAAACACGGGCGAGTGTCCTAGCGGTGTCCCGGTTGGGTGTCACAGTTATATAATCCCGATCAACAGCTGTCCCAACTCAAGCCACACTTGTCAAAGTCCAGGCCAAGTGTCACCACCCCAACTACCCACTTACACCACCGCACATACCACACACACACTCAGGCACATACTGTTCACACACACCAGGGAGGCCGAGAGCGAGGAAGAGGAGAGGAGGAGGAGACGCAGGGACACGCCGGGAAGGAGAGGAAACCTAGAAATCGCGGTGAGTCTCGTTGTGGTTGTTGTTGTTTGGGCGGTTGGCGGTGGAGAGAGGGGGTGTTCTGGAACTCCATGGCCGAACCCCATGGCCACGGTGGGATGGCGGGGGTGCCTCCCCGCCATTGGCTCCACGGGGTTGGGGTTGAGAGCCACCCCAACCCATCACCGGGAGAAGATGAGAGGAAGAAAAAAAAAAAAAAAAAAAAAAAAACGTCTTCTTTGCTCCGATCGAACCCGGTCGATCGGGGGAAAGAGATGACGCGCGCGACGCGGCCGGCCCATAATGGGTCGGGCGGTCAGGTCCGACCCAGGCTGGGTCAACCTCGACCCAAACCTCGACCCCCAGCTGAGCGGGTCGGGTCCGACCCGTTTTGGTCGACCCAACCCGACCCAAACAAGTAAAATCGAAGAAAAAAAAAAAGAGAGAAAAGAGAAGAAAAATGGAAGAAAATTTGGGAAATTTGTGGAAATTTCCAGAAAAATTGGAAAAATTCTGAAAAAAATATATTTCCATAAGATAAATAGAAATTTATGAATTTCTATGTAAACTAAAATATTTGAATATTTCGGACGTGACTTTTTGCGGGGTTTTGCCTCGAAAAATGTGAAAAAGGGAATTTGGCCTAAAAATGTTAGAAAATTATTGAAAATTATCATGCTAACCTAAATTATTCATAAATGGACATAGGTTGACACGGTGATCAATCGGCGACCAAGGATTCAGTAGACTTGGACCCGGGGATTGATTACGGGGTAGTGGAGCGCGTTGTGAGGTTTGTAAAACCCAAAGGGAAAACTCTCGAGTATTTATTTTGTTTCGTGTTTTCATTCATTTCCAGTATTCCTTGTATTTTTTTTAATTACATTCATATCTTGTCATCTTTTGGGACGGTTGGTTGAGTTACTCCCACCGGATTTCCGTTGTGTGTTTATGCATTATAGACCATAGCATGTGTATCAGGAGTGCTCGGTGGATAACGACCCGAGGGAACTGCTACATGTGTCGGTGCGTCGTAGGTCTACGCCGGCCACCGAGAGGGATTAGGTGATAGCTAGTTGGGTGCGCCCACTAGTGGGATCCTGGAAGGAAATCCCGAAGTATGGTTTAGTCTGACTGGAACAGGCACACATATTTGAGCTTTATTGTTATTTATGCATGCGATGCCCTACTTTACAGTTGTCTGTTTACATTCTGCATGTTTATTTAGTAGTATTTCTTGACTTCCACTTGTTTATATGAATGCTCGGAGGAGTTCCTTGGAATTTTACTGACTGGACTCGTCATCCATTTTGTTCTGTGATGATTGAGTGCAGATTCGAGTACAAGTAAAGGCAAAGGGATCTTAGGCGACTACCCCTGACTGCCTACCTTTGCGGATACTTGTACGTGTGATTATTTTGATATTTTGTTTATTTTGGGGAACTGGGGAGTGATATGACCTTGTACATGCTTAGTTATATATGGAAAATTGGTTATTTCGAAAGACGACTTCCGCTGAATATATTAACATACACAAGTAGATACGAATCTCGAGACAGAGTTGCACGGGTACGTGCCGTACACGTGTAGTTGGGCCAGCTGGCGAGGAGTACGCAGAGACACGTCACCCCGGGGCGGCGAGGGCCGCCACAGGTGGTATCAGAGCTAAATCAACTCTATTGGAGGAAGCGTAGGTGTCCTTAAACTGATACCAACGTCACAGTTGGTATCAGAGCCAAACCTAAGACAAGAGAACTTAATCAATGAACTTAGATGTGGAAAACCCGAAGTAATAGCCTTAGAACTTTAATTGGGAAGTGATGTGAGGTGGGTAGAGTTAGAACTTATATACGTGTTATATTTTCATGTTACTATATGATATATGTATATAGCTCGAGACTGATCCGGAGCACTTTCTCGATGTAGATTATGGACGGACAGTCCGGTGCGCCTGTTGATACTGGACAGACTAGCGATATGACTAGAGATGTCCCGATTAGGGCGAGTGTGGAGGATAGACTTTCGGCTCAAGAGACACAGATGACCGAGGTACTACGGCTATTACGCGAGCAGACCGCAGTACTGGCGGCACTCACTTCAGCTAGAGAGCCTGTAGCTATTACTGTACCGGCGGAGACACCTAATGTTCAGGGGATACCACAGACACCAGTTCAGGGGGTAGCAGCAGAGGCACCTATCGATACATCTACTGCAGTTATTCCTTTGGGGACGTCGACTCTTGCGCCTCCACACACGACGACGGACCAGGTTACTATCATCCCTGCTGCTGACACACCTTCAACCTCAGCATTCGTTTTGGCGCCAGAGGCGAAGTTTTTGAGAGAGTTTCTGAAGTTCCAGCCTGGATTCTTTTACGGCAGCGGTGATCCCGAGGCTGCAGGGAGATGGATAATATCCCATCAGCGTTTTCATAAGCTGATGAGGAATGATGAGACAGTACAGGCGCGACTTTCGGGGGCTTGTTTGAAAGGGAATGTGGCAGTCTGGTGGACGACATATACGGATACTCATCCAGAACCGACGACATGGGCTGAGTTTAGGAGGCTATTTTACGATCAGTACATACCGATGGAGGTTAGGTTGAGACTGAGGGAGGAGTTCTTGGCCCTGCGACAAGGAAGTCGAATTTTGATGCAGTATTTGGAAAGGTTCCGACATTTGTTGTAGTTCTCTCTAGAAGTTGCCGAGACAGAGCATTTGCAGATCTATTATTTCACAAGAGGGGTTGATGACAGGATTGCGTCAACAGTTGTCTCGACCGGAGCCACAACACTGCAAGAGATCTTTGACAGGGCATTGGCTCATGAGACATACCTACTACAAAGGGCTGGCCGACGTGTGACTGGTAGGGAGGTGCAGTCAGGGCAGAGTTCTCAGTCTAGTCAGAGGCAAAAGAGACCGATGGATCATTCGGATAGAAACTGGAGAGATGATAGACGGGAGAGGGGCCGTCAGGACGAGTTTCAGGGCAGTCAATTCCGATATGAGGAGCCACAGCAAGTTCATGCTATCACCTCAACACCAGTGGATCGACAGAGCGCACAACCACAGGAGTAGCGTCAGGGTCGAGGTCAGATGGGACATGATAGGGGTCAGGAAGACCAGGGTCAGGGTTCGAGATCTGGAGATGGACAGACGGGTAGACTGGAGAGCCGTAGATGCCACCAGTGTGGGCAGAGGGGACACTTGAGGGTTGACTGTCGGACACCACCATCGCCACGACGAGCGTCAAACCAGGCTAGAGATAGAGCGCATGCGGTAGCACAGCCAGATAGCGGGGCAACTCGACAGCTCGTTGAAGGTACATTACTTATACTTGGTCGCCACATGCATGTTATGTTTGATTATGGTAGTACTTTATTGTTTCTTGCTGGAAGTATTGTTGGATTGTTATGGTTAGTTACACAGACACTATAGCCACATGTTGTTCTCAGTACAAATACTGAGGATAAGATAACCCTAACCGAATATGTCGAGACGTGATGATAGTGGTGGATCGAGTTTCATATTCCTATCATGCACGGATAGATTGTTACAGCAAGACGATAGAGTTTCGTTTTATTTGGATCGACAACTGCTTTACCCATCACGAGAGGCCGACTAGCAAAAGCGTAGGTGATGGAGGCGTTTGCGGCGATGTTGAGCCGGAAGTTCGAACGGAGGTCCGGATTGAAGACATTTCGGTGGTTCGGGATTTTGTCGATCTCTTTATCCAAATAACCAGAGTTTACGATACATTTTCACTTAAAGGGATCTGAATATGCGCCAGCGGAGATGGCTGGAGTTGCTGAAGGACTATTTCGCTATTGAATATCACTATGTCAAAGCGAACGTCGTAGTAGATGTATTGAGCAAGAGTGGACTTGACAGTCAGACTGTTCTACAACAGATAACCCGTGAGCATGACTTATTACAGGGAACGTCAATTATATGTGTGGCCGAGTTGTCTACTACGACGGAATATCACATTTATCAGACGAGGATACCGACCGTATCAATTGAACGGGTTGTTGAGTGTCAGAGGGTTGATGGGCTCTATGAGCGGGACAGTGGTCTGTCACGGAATCCGGAATGCACTGATTGGGCAGAAACCACATATCGATGTTTAAGATACCAAGGGAGATTGTGGATACCTGCGGATCAGGAGATACGGGACGGGATTCTGGAAGATGCACACCGGTCTCAATATACACGTAAGGCTAGAGATAGTTGTTGATCACATAGAGAAAATTCGACAAATTCATCAGAAACTGCGAGCTGCACAAGATAGGAAAAAAATAAAAATAATACGAGGATAGGTATCGCGATGGGTTGAGCTATGTCTTACAGTCAAATTTCGGGACGAAATTTTATTTGGTTGGGAAGAACTGTAACGGCCCATTTTATTAATGGCTCTTAAATTTATGGACGTGGACGCCAGCTCTGATTTACGTGGACGTTGCGGTACGTTAGGACACACAGGGGACTTAGGTATGCTAGTTATTGTGTGTTGGATGCTTATTTGCGGTTAAATGTATTGAAATACATCGCATGTGTGTATGTTGAACAATATTACGTGTGAGGGTGTGAACGGTATTCGCCTCGATATGCGTGTCGACTCTGGTGCCTGGTAGTTGATGGGACCAAATATTAGGATGAGGAAACTAACAAACAACGAGATTGTGTGAACTATAGTCGCCTCGATATACCTGTCGACACGGGTATCGGGTAGTCGACGGGACCGACTATTGGATCGGGAAAACAAAACACACAAATTAAATAAAAACTTGTCACGTAACGAATATGGAATGTATATATTGAGTGACTAACGACGCAACGGTACGCGGATATCACGGTTCGGACGCGAAAACCGGGCGTCGAAACGTCCGAAAACACGGGCGAGTGTCCTAGCGGTGTCACGATTGGGTGTCACAGTTGTATAATCCCAATCAACAGCTGTCCCAACTCAAGCCACACTTGTCAAAGTCCATGCCAAGTGTCACCACCCCACCTACCCACTTACACCACCGCACATACCACACACACACTCATGCACATACCGTTCACACACACCAGGGAGGCCGAGAGCGAGGAAGAGGAGAGGAAGAGGAGACGCAGGGACACGCCGGGAAGGAGAGGAAACGTCGAAATCGCAGTGAGTCTCATTGTGGTTGTTGTTGTTTGGGCGGTTGGCAGTGGAGAGAGCGGGGGTGTTCGGCTTCCATGGCCGAACCCCATGGCCACGGTGGGATGGCAGGGGTGTCTCCCCTACCATCGGCTCCACCGAGGTTGGGGTGGAAAGTCAACCCAACCCATCACCGGAGAAGATGGGAGGAAGAAAAAAAAAAAAAAACGTCTTGCTGCCCGATCGAACCAGTCGATCGGGGGAAGGAGATGACGCGCGACGCGGGCCGGGCCCATAATGGGCCAGGGCTGGGTCGACCAGACCCAAACCGACCCCAGTGAGCCGGGTCGGGTCGACCCGTTTTGGTCGACCCGACCCGACCCAAACAAGATAAAATCGAAGAAAAAAAAAGAGAAAAGAGAAGAAAAATGGAAGAAAATTTGGGAAATTTGTGGAAATTTCCAAAAAAATTGGAAAAAATCTGAAAAAAATATATTTCCATAAAATAAATAGAAATTTATGAATTTCTATGTAAACTAAAATATTTGGATATTTCGGACGTGACTTTTTGCGGGGTTTTGCCTCGAAAAATGTGAAAAAGAGAATTTGGCCTAAAAATGTTAGAAAATTATTGAAAATTATCATGCTAACCTAAATTATTCATAAATGGACATAGGTTGACACGGTGATCAATCGGCGACCAAGGACTCAGTAGACTTGGACCCGAGGATTGATTACGGGGTAGTGGAGCGCGTTGTGAGGTTTGTAAAACCCAAAGGGAAAACTCTCGAGTATTTATTTGTTTTCGTGTTTTCATTCATTTCCAGTATTCCTTGTGTTTTTTTTAATTATATTCATATCTTGTCATCTTTTGGGACGGTTGGTTGAGTTACTCCCACCGGATTTCCATTGTGTGTCTATGCATTCTAGAACATAGCATGTGTATTAGGAGTGCTCGGTGGATAACGACCCGAGGGAACCGCTACATGTGTCGGTGCATCGTAGGTCTACGCCAGCCACCGAGAGGGATTAGGTGATAGCTAGTTGGGTGCGCCCACTAGTGGGATCCCTGAAGGAAATCCCGAAGTATGGTTTAGTCTGACTGGAACAGGCACACATATTTAAGCTTTATTGTTATTTATGCATGCGATGCCCTACTTTACAGTTGCCTGTTTACATTCTGCATGTTTATTTAGCAGTATTTCTTGACTTCGACTTGTTTATATGAATGCTCGGAGGAGTTCCTTGGAATTTTACTGACTGGACTCGTCATCCATTTTTTTCTGTGATGATTGAGTGCAGATCCGAGTACAAGTAAAGGCAAAGGGATCTCAGGCGACTACCTCTGACTGCCTACCTTTGCGGGTACTTGTACGTGTGATTATTTTGATATTTTGTTTATTTTGGGGAACTGGGGAGTGATATGACCTTGTACATGCTTAGTTATGTATGGAAAATTGGTTATTTCGAAAGACGACTTCCGCTAAATATATTAACATACACAAGTTGATACGAATCTCGAGACGGAGTTGGACGGGTAGGTGACGTACACGTGTAGTTGGGCCAGCTGGCGAGGAGTACACGGAGACACGTCACCCCGGGGCGGCGAGGGCTGCCACAATTTATGATACCACCTACAGTTAACTAGATTGTTCTCGTGACTAACTTATGATTGTCTATAAATCAGAGTTACTTTAAATTTTCTATCTAACAAATTATTCAGCGGAAGTCTTCTTAAGTTACTGGTGGGCATAAGACCTAACCTATTATGGAAAAATCAGGAAATAGTGATCATATGCATATATAAACAAAGGTGGTGATATATACAAAATGTGGCTGGTCAGATGTTCTTATCACTCAACCCAAAAATAAAAATATCATGTATATAGAAAATGTAATACAAAAGAATGCAAAACGTACAAAAATATGTCGTAGCAGTCATTCACTGGCTCAGAGGTAGTCACCAATCTTCTCTTTGCCTGGTCTTCTACTCAGTTGATCTACACCCACCGTCACAAACTAGACGGTGAGTACATGAAATTATTGAAGTAATATAGAGAGACATTGATCCACATTCCCAAACAAGCAACAAATATCAAATGACATAACTTAAATAACAACTATGCGGAAAGAAACATCATGCAAAGAGATATTTATGTTAAACAAATATGAAACTGACTCAAGGCTAAGTAGTAATGGATTAGGGTCGGTTGGTCGAGATCTTCATCACATCAGCCTATCCACTACAATTTGAGCTCTGGTCTATATCATTTCATTACAAATGGAGCTCTATATCATAATGTCAAAAGGTTGTACTTACGATTACGCATTTTCTATTCCAAGTGAAGTAGTTGTCACCAGAATGTATACTTGCTAACATACCCGAGTGTTAAAACTCATCATGCTCTCCTAAGTTATTCTTACGCTAACAAACCCCGAGGTCTGGTTACCCTATTCGAGGCACGTTACCGCGTATGTCATGCAAGGTAGTTGAGAAATTCCCTAACATCCCGCCAAGTCTAGTGACCCCGTATGAAAGCTGAATTCTATCATCAAATGACTCTAACCACAAGAACCACTTTCACTGTCAATAATGACTTGGTAATAGAATCCAAGAGATGTAACTGCATACTAATGCACAAATGATAAGAGCCAAAATAAATAAACTATCCTAATAGCATGCTATATCACTGACTTCCACACATAATAATCAACATGACAAAGTATAGGAATTGGAATCAATGATATACATAACAGAGTATGCTATGAACAACATCATAAAATGAGAACTGAACAAGGCATAACATATGGATTTCAAAGGCAATTCAGTTCGAATAACTGATAATAAATAAATAAATGGAATGAAATGTAAATAAATGTCTCAAATCAATTTACTTACATACCACAACAATTCCTAAGCTATCCGACTTTTCGTCTTGTCGATGTACGCACCCAAACCCCGTAATAGCTCCTTTACGGTCCTAACATTTGAAAACTTATCAATTTAGAGTCAATATTACTTGTTTCAAATTTCTCAATTGGTCGAAATCGGTCGAAATCGAATTCAAAACCAATTTGCCAATTTCGCGTTTTTCGAGGTAAAAACCACATAAAAGTCGCGTCCGAAATTTCAAATTTTTTTTTCATAGAAATTTATCAATTTCTATTTATTTTGTCAAAATATAATTTTTCGGGATTTTTTCTAATTTTTATGGAATTTTTCCTAATATTTCTTTTTTTTTCTTTTTTTTTCACCGAATTATGAAATCAAAGTGATATAAGGTTGGACTTTGGTTTCAATTAACTAACTTATATATATTTATGATTAATAGATGTGGCCACTTATGGACCACTAACTTATAAATTCTTCATTTTTTAATGCAATATAATTTAACTAGTTACGCATACCTCACGAGTTGCTACCTCGGGCCCACGTCGGCACGCAACAAGAGGCGCATCCTCACTCGTCTCGGTATCTGCATACCCGTAAATAACTTATTAGTCTACACATGTACAGTACACTAGCATACAACACAACAAATATAACATTTACCTTGGCCACCGTGCTTCGGTTGTGACACGTATCTTGCTGCGGGTCCCATGTCACGAGTCATTTTGTCCTGATTAACGAATTAAACGTGTTTTATTTATTTGGGTCGTGACAGTTCTGCCTCTACATGATCAAGCCCTTCAATATAAGCCTCGTTCGCTCAACCCTATGCTCACTAAGCACTTGTTGTTTTTCCAACATTGTTGTTTTTCAATATCTCATAACCCAGACTAGTCGACTAAAACATTTTCTTCCTGCAGAAAGCCCATATAGGGGTTGGGCTCAAACAAAAGTCTCAACAAAAGCTGTCGAACTCAGGAAAGGAGACCCGCCGCTATCAAGCAAGGAGAGCACCTTCAGGCCGTTACATCCAGGGAACCTCAACCGAAAGGCCCTCCTTCACTCCACTCATCAGACTCAACATCACTTTCAAACTACTATGACAACATAAATGAGCTCCAAAGGCGGGGAACTCAAATTCTCGTAAGATGACCAATGAACATTTGACGGTTACGGGGATAAAAAACTACTCATAATAGGCTTGAATTGACGAGATAGGTTCATTTATACCATTCATGTATGCTGCATTGGAGGCGACGTGCCTCCTCTTTAGCAACACTGGAGGGGCGCCCTATTCCACCTCTAGGGTTGGGGGCTCAATCATCAAGCACTTCCAAAATCTCGTGGCTACTCATTACCAAGCGAGAACCACGATTATTGTCCCTTTCACTCTCAATCTCGTTTCCAAGCGAGTGGCAAATTGAGATCGATGTCCGACGCAGGATAAGCTCGGTGCGAGGCACGCTGGGTGGGGTAGCTTATATACAGAGTTTGACCTTTAAGCATAAGACAAAACGTGGTAGCAAATGCATTGAGCCGGGGAGAGATTTTCATGTTGAAAACTATTTTTTTGTTTTGCCAGGAGTTTGAATTGGTTTAAAACCAGGAGGAAGAGGATTTTGCAGAGGCTTGGAGAGTTCGCCTGAATCTTGTGAGTGGGAATCGAAACCGATTTTAGGACGTGCTCAGATGCCCGGAAGGAGCTGCTAGAGTAGGTTGCTCGATAAGGTTGCTAAGGATAGTGAGGAACGATCAAACTATGTATGGGGGTCGGGCCTACCTACCTTCCCTTGCTTGTAAAGCTTCGATGGATGGGCTGGTTTGTCTGGGAATAAGCTAACCCCTTACCTATAAAGGAGAATTAACCGTGTGTTATGGCTCGAATCCGTAGTCAATCTTATTTCTGATAGAAGCAGTTAATAATTGAATCCAATTTTTTCCATTATTTTCGTATCCGTAATAGTGCGAAAAGAAGACCCAGCTCCAAGTTGTTCGGGAATAATGGCGTTGAGTTTCTCGACCCTTTGCCAGAGTACTCCCCCAGTAGGAGCGAGAATCGAAGAATCCAAATTGGACCTAATCCAACAGATGGAGAATGTAGTCAAAGAGGGGGCGGTCATCAAATCCACTATGTCGATTTGAGTTTAATGACTAAATGGATCATTGATGATCAAGACGACGAGTGCCCCCAACTTTTCGAGCATTTGCCCTGGTTCAATACATAATAACTTAAGCCAACTTTGGTTGGATAATCCGCTCAGTTCATCGATGGTCGGCAAGTATGATGGTCCTAATGATGATTCTACACGTATTTCGTGTGTATCTCACTAGTGGAATTAAAAAACCTCGCGCGGTGGATCCCCCCCCCCCAGCAACGAGGGTTGGTTGCCTCTCGTTCACCACCAATCTTGGGGGGTTCTAGGGGGAATTTAGCCATTAACTTTCAATCTGATAGTGCTTGTTAGTCCTAAGTGGAGCAGTTAGCTAGCGGTGTGCCGCTAGCCATCAACTTCGTCACCATCCATATGAGTACAACATTGGGTCATCCAAGCAACCATCGAATAGCACTACGAAATATTTACTCATGGGTGGGGCAAGCTCTTCTATTCAGGTTCATGGTTTCTCTTGGCTATATGGTTCATCCGGGGGAGAGATCGAGCTTCAAGAAATAATGAATGGTCTTATCAATATACAAATGTATAACTCCCCAGGAATTTCAATTGCTAAAGGTTGTAGTAGTCACATGAATATATGTACTCTATGTGAAGACTTGTAATATAAATATAAAAAAAAATCCATTAATTCAATAAATACATACTTTTTTTTAATCTCTTTTTAAACATCAAAAGAGCTAGTTGAAGAAGACTCACTAGTCCTGATAAGACAATAGTGGAGTCCCGAACTAAGCTAAGAGTAGTAATGTAACCCCCCTCAATCCCCCGAGGGGGGACGGACGATTGATCTGGGGGAAAAGGAAATGTCTACTAGTTGGGAAGCTAGACATCAAATAAATGGCTTGATGAGGATAACTAAGCCGACACGCCAGAGTTAGCTGCTGGCACAATAGGGTGGTGCCTTACCGCACCTCAGGCGGACGCGTGGTAGCGTTCGTGGTGGTGCTTCGGGATTCCAATGTAATGCGTCCAAGATCAGAACGAGCTTGACAGCGGACCACTGCCGTCCCATTCTTGAGTAAGCTGGAGTGCAGCCATCTTATTCATTGAACTAGCTAGAAGTTATCACTTCGAGTCGAACTAATCTGCGCGTTTGTTTGTTCGGTTGAGGTGTCGATCTATACGATGTTGGATCAATGATTCCGATGTCAAGTTTCTAGATTATCTTATACCAAAAAAAGTCTTTTCCACTTCACTACCAAATCTCTCTATATTCTGGCACATAAATGAAGGGATCGAAAAGATTATGGTAGATCATGTTCACCAAGAAATGACTCGAAATTTGATCTTTGTCTATTTGAGATTGTTCATTTTAATCATTCAATTCTTCCATATGACTCCTTTTAGTGATGGCTATTCGCTATTCCCCAAACAACTCGATGAATAGGGAACCAAGCAGTCGACCATTCACTGTACCTCGAATTCGAAACCAAAAACATATTTCGATCGGTGCCTTCCCGTGGGAGTAGTGAAAAAGGGAAGGCTCAACTATTTCTAAATCTAAAATTGCCTCCTGCGGAAATTCCTTTACCACTCTCATTATGTCCTTCCCCAGAATGTGCCAACACCTCTTGACAAAAGCCATAAGATATTACTCAGGGCCCGACGCCATCTCACCACCCAGATCACGAAAAGTCGCCATAATTTCATCCTCATCCAAATCTCTCTCAAGCCACTGAGCTTGATCCGTACCAAGCCTCGGAACTTCAATCCATCCAAAGTAGGTCACAAGATGGTGCCACGCTAGAAAAAACCACAGTGCCCTTTCTCACGATGAAAAGAATATAGAATCTATTCACGATTTGTAGCGCCATATCTTGACAAAAAAAAAACTTGACTATACAAGTATCATGAGGGAAAGGTGAAAAGAACCATATTTAGGGAGTGCAATAGAGAACCTGAGATCCGATGTGAACAATCAGTCAAAAGAGCAGAGCTTAGAGCCTGTAGGCGCACTCACTCTAACGGCGTACCTTTTGCATGATGGGTCATTTCAAACTTGTCGTAAAAAAAAAAGGCAATCAATCAGAATAAGGGAAGAACAAAAATAGAAATAGTAAATCCAGATCTAGATGGATCCTTAGTTTTATCTCTATCCACGAAGATACCTATCTATATGGAGAGAGATATATCTATGAATCGATCTAGACTATCCTCTATCCGGAGAGATTTGTCCCTATTGAGAAATGCGGGGTATACCACTTCTAGTAAGAGCCACGTACGTCTTTATAAACGGCCGGGCCTCTTCATCACCGCCCACGTACCACATAATATATATTCCTTGATTTATGTAATCGGACTGATCCTTTAGATGGTTTTGACACCGCGAGATATTTCTTGAGACAAAGCACCTCGTTCCATTCCCCGTATATCGTCCATCTGAGAACCTTGGTCCCACTTTGAAGTTTGTAACTGGTTGCGATATTGGAGCTTCGTGATTGACAAACCAACTAAATCTGGTCCAACAGTTGATATTGACATTTTATGTCTTGTGACGGGTTGCTTCTTTGATATATTGTTGCGTCATCAGTCTTCGGGCTTTGCCTGCCCTTTCAATATAATAAAGAATTTCGACTCGGCCGGGAAACGTTGGGAACAACAGAAAGGAAGGGGTCCATGTAGTTGTTGCGCCCGCCCATTGAGCAACAGGTTCGACATCTACTATACAAAAGAGAGAATCCACTTCAGATAACCACGCCTCTGCCAGGCAGTGTGTGGAATGGCCGAGAGCGGACCTTTTTGGATATATAATCCAAGTCGAGAGTGGAGTGGAGTTACGGGAACAGTCGTCTAAAGCACCGTCAACTCCAACTATAGCAACGGTTATTGCCAACAGCGTCTAATCCCAGAGCTTCTATTTACTCAATACCAGATACGCATTTAGTTAGCTTTCTAGCAGCGGTAATGCCATCAAGAGCTTCTTTTCAAGTTGCCTATTTTGTATTTGGGTTAACTATTGATTCAATTGCGACAAGAGCGTATTCTTTCCTTTCAAAGAGGGCATTCGATGCTTAGTCTTTTCTTAACAAAGGATAGAAGAATAGGGCTAAGACATCTATTGCTCCAAATGACAGAGAGAAAGCTCCAACTCCTTCTCCATTTTCAGAGATAGCTGCTGAGACAGCCCCATATATAGCTCCAATACCCTCTCCTTCTTCGGGGACTAAGATAGTGACATCCCCAAGACTTGCTTATAACTAGAGGGCTTAAAGGAAAGCAATTCGACTACAAAGTAATGGAAATACTACGATGATGGTACTTCCTTACGATGATGGAACTTCATTTAATTAGCGCTTAGAAGGTGATAGAGAGAGTTATGACTGCCCTTGGTTCCATAAGACATCTTCTAGGGTTTCGCTTATGGAGCATGAGAGCAAGGAGAAGTAGATATAGATTCAAATATGTGGCTATAGCTTGCTATGATGAAATATGACATCCGTACGCAACAGAGCGTCAATCGTCTGTCAAGACGAGACTTTTTTTTTTGTTTGAAACGAAAATAAAAGAAAAGTTAATTGGTAGGACCCATGCATTAACTCATCAACAACGTTTTCCTTGAGCGTCTCACAAGTGGGTTACGATAGCATTTTCCCAAAAGGGTAGTGCTAGATGGACTCAAAAAGTCCGGACTCAAACAACCAAAAAGACATAAAGACCCTTAATTCAAATTCATTATTGGTGTTTGGGGGTAGAGAGTAATTAGGTCTTTTACTTATATAGATATCTTAAATTATTAATAAAAAGGGTAATGCTATTTGGACTCGTGAGTCCGGACTCAAAATTTTTTTTAATTTCAAATACAAGAGTTCAAATAAATTTTTGTTCCCAAAAAACGAGTGCTGCGCCATGGGGACTTGGATTCGCCAATGCCGATATGACCCCATTACGCCAACCCCCGTTACCCCCCCCCCCAACAAATTCCCACGTGCCACACTCAGTCGGGCCCTCGCTGTCCTTTTTTGACCGTACACGTTGTGGAGAAGCTATTGGACGCAACTTGATGCCCACAAGTCCAAAGGTGAAATTATTGTACCATTTCCCATGCACGTGGGTTAAATATAGCAATTTTTTTTATTCCATTATTTTCATCATAAGTACTTAATTTTTTTTTTTATTTTTTTAAAAAAAATTAACAGACCTTACGATAATCTATACATTTGTAACACTAATTTCATAAAAGTATTTGTTATTTTTTATTCATTCATGTTAAATGTAAAACATAATTTAGAAGACTTTTTTTTGGAGGAAAATTAATTTTTTATTTTATTATTATTTTACTTCAAAAAAAAATTGAATACATGCAACTTTATACGGCTCTACAGACTTTAATAATAGTGTGGATATTAAACACTATATATATAAGATAGTAATGAATCAGTCAAGTGGGTGGCTCGATCAATGGTTTAATACCGTAGTATTGTTGCAAAAGGGTGAGAGTTCGAGTTTCATAAGAGGTAAGAAAAGTTGATTTCCTTCTTATTGAAAAAAAGACAACAACCAAATCTTTAGTTATAATATTAATATAATAATGGGACCTTTAATTAGTTAAAAATTATTATAAATATTAAGTTTAATGTGTGAAAAATCGAACTCGAACGAGGCTAATTAATTAGATACCAATCTCGCTAAGCAAACAGGCTTTTGTTTGTTTGACAAAAAAAAAAAAAAAAAAAAGACTTTTGTTTCTACATATATATGTTAAAAGTTTGAAACAAGTGCACCATTTTTAGCATTCAAGTCTAATAATAAAAAAAAAAAAAAAAAAAAACTTAAAAACCATAGGTTTGGTATGAAATATAGCTTATACAAATCAAATGAGACAAATAACGAATAAAAGAAAATGACAGTGTATTAGGTGGGATTCCTAGTAAATTCCGAACTAACGGGGACCATTATTGAAACAAGAATCATTGAATCAAGGCCTATAACAACATCAAACAAATTAAAATAATGTAGTAAATAAATAATAATATGCTTGCATGCCAACTTAGCTTAATTAACTTGCAAGAACAAGTTTTTATAAGTATTTTACAATGCTAAACTCAAGGACATTAATTGTTAACTAACCAAGGAACAAGTGAAGTTATGAGAATTCAAGAAGTCAAGACATTAATTAATTAATTGTGCAGATGGTCGAAAACATTATCTAATTAATTTTTTAATAAATATACTTGAACTCATAAGTCTAGAAATCATAAGATTCTTAAAATTTTTACAAATATTTAAGAGATATCAAAAGAATTTTACAAGTGATTGTATTTGTTTCATTAATTGCTTGAAGATAACTTTGAAATAGAAAAAATTTGAATCTAAACTCAAGAGTCCAAATAGCACTCGTGAGACTTTATTTTATCATATAACTAGCTGTAAATTATGCACATAGCGAGAAATAATGTGTTTCTCTAAAATAAAGTCGAAAAAAAAAAAAAAAAAAAAATCAGTGCAGTCGGGGAAAAACATTGTCTAATTAATCATCACACAGGTACATAATATAAATCGCTTGGTCGGAAAAGGTTAGTCGAAACTTTTAGCAATATATATATATATATATATATATATTATTTCAATTGAAATTAATCTTGTACAAACCACTGTAAGAACAATATTTTTTAATGGGGATATTTGTAAGCCATCTTTGGAGGTATCTAAAACCATTGCAACAATCTTACCCTAATTAATCTTTGTGTCAATTGATGTTGCTCATAATTTCTTTTTAAATTTATGTGATTCTTATTTTATATTTATAAATTTAATTTACCACACATTTACATAAGTATCATCATTCTTGCTATGTTGATTCTATGTACTCGGGGTCTTTCCTAAGTATTTAGGAGCCCTGGGTGAAAAAAAAAATTAGGGCCCCTTAATTCGAATAGGTAAAAAAGAAATTCACATACACTCACAAATATATTACTTTAAATAACATAAAGCTAATAATACTTTTAAATAATTTTGATTTAACCTTTTTCCACTTTAGATTTGATAATGGTAACTTTTTGATCATCAAAATTAAAAAGGTTTAGTCTTTTGAAATAACAAATTTATTGTCTTCGATTAACCAATGTGAGATTTTTTATAAACGCATAATGTGCGAAAGAAATATTAGATCATTATTAATTATGTAAGACAATGCAAAATATAAATAAATACTTGCAGAATCAATCACAATAGCATGGCATAAAAAACTTCTTTAAGACATTTTTAAAACATTTCAAATTAATTAAAGTTCAGCCATATATTTACTTCAAAAAAAGTAAATCATAACCACGATTACAAAATGTAATTAAAGAAGAGGATAAATCTCTATAAGAGAATAAGTAGAAATAACTTGGAGTCAAATTAGATAATTGAAATATAATTTGAAAAGTATATAGACAATTGGCATGCTTAACAACATTGTATCTTTAAATCAATAATAGTAATTTTTTTAATTATGCAAAAGATATATAAATACACTCACATACTTTTTTTTTTGGAATAAGTGGGGCCTCAAGGAGGGAGGGGGGGCGGTTGCCCCACTCGCCCCTTTCAGGGCTCGCCCTGTATGTACTAATCGTTTATTCACCATCTAAAATTAATTCATTTACATAAAGCATAATTAGTCTAATTGTGATCTTATAAACTCTTCTTTTTATTTGGTAAGAATTTTTCAATTATGAGGACATTGTTTGATGATAATTAAACAGGATAAAATTAATATTCACCAGCTTCATATACGCAAGATTTTCGGCGAAACTCATTGCACGCATTTTCTAAAATAAGAAACTCATTTTTTTGCACTAGGACATGGCGGTTTGATGAGAAGTAGGCTAAAAATCAATACTTACGCTTCTTTCGACCTAATTCCTTTTATTTTCTCTAAAAAGTAAAGACTGGATGAAAATTTTGTAATTCTGCTGATTTTCGATCCGGGAGTTTCTGAATTTCCTAATTGTTGTTTTCCCTCCTCATGATCTTTAATTTTTAGCTGAAACTGAAAGTTTGCTTTTACTTGATTTCTTGCGTTATTACAAGTTGTCCATTCAATGCAATGAAATGTGAATGTACCCTGTTTGAAGACTGAAAAGCTAGATCGTGCCCTACTCAAAAGAGGGGGAAATAATTATTATAAGTATATCATACATAAAATATTGTTACATTCATGATTAAAAACAATTGATTAAATAAATTAAACAAGGGAGCCCACCATGCTTAACCATAATTCTTTTTGAATGTCGTGGTCGGTTGGTAGCTAGCTGGGGACACTCGCTTTATATGGTCAATACCATACCAACCAACTTGCTCGAAAGAATCCCCAAACTTTTATAGTTTGTAGTCAATACATAATTAAATTCAATACAAAGCGTTTAAGTTCTGATTCTTGATGGGCCCTCGTATTCAAATCCGAAGGGCTCAGGTGATTTTAAACATAATTTTAAAGGAAAATACTAGAATGATAATAACAAAATCATACACAAGACACATTAGCCACAAAAGTCCTTCATACGATCTCGATATGCTGGTTATGCATCGGGAGTTATGTATGTCCGCATCCTGAGATGCACGTGGATGACTTTTGTGAGCCATTGTGTCTTGTAGTGGGACTTTGTTGTTGTCATATTCGACACTTCTCAATTTTAAAAGGCATCTGTATTAGGCATTATTAGTAGTTGCAAATCTTGTAGCTGTTATTATATATTAAAGGTAATTAACCTATTTATATTGCCATTTTTTAATTGTATAGTATATTGAAAGCGAGGTTAGTGGCTTAAAAAAAAAGCGTGCTTAGTTTTGCTATATAATAATTTTTTTTGGTATATATATAATACTTATGTATTACTATCTCAAAAAACGTACAAATATATGAAACTACCATATTGAACTTATCTAACTTAACAACCTGACCATATCTCTTTCTTTTATTAAAATAATAATAATAATAATCAACTTACAACCTGACCAGCGATTAGGTTGGCCTCCAAATTAGAAGAGCCGTCCCAACAGGTTGATCGACCGAGTCAAAGGAGGGTGTATGATATGCTAGTGGAATTTATGTTTTTTGTTATGATGTTAGTCGTGTGACTACGAATTATCATGTTTGATAAATATTGTCATAGTTCGTCAAAAGCTAATTAACTTTAATTATGCCATATCTACGTTGTTTTAGGATGTGCAAATCAATCAACTTTTATAAGGTTTTTTCACTACCGGCCCAAATTAAACATGCAACAAGCAAATCTATAGTCAGATTTAAATTTTATTTTTTTGGATACATATTTGCCTTGATTTAATTTGAGGAATTGAAAATTAAAGAAAGTAAAGTTGTTGTTTCTGATAAAGCAAAAGGAGAATGAGCATGATACAATGAAATGAAAATATTTCTATATGATTTTCACTCGTGTGTTATGCATTTAATTTTAAATGTCCATGTATCTTGATGTGCGGAGGAACAGTTGAAAGACCCAGTGTAATTCTAGTACTTCTTGCAATAAAAAAAGCAAAGTAAATAGTACAAAAAAGGTCTACAATAGCGACGGGGAATAGTGACAGGTCAACAACTGGGGCAGTCACTGACCCTTTGAATAGAATAGCGACGGAGTTAGCGACGGCCCCCCGTCGCTATTTTTGGGCGGGAAAACTCCCGCCCAAGCCTTGTTCTGCTCGGCCACGTGGTCGCGCTTAAGAGGGCCACGTGGGGGAATGATTCCGTTGCTATTTGTCGATTTCCAGATCAAAAAGCGTTTTCTCTCCCTCTTTGGTTCACTTTTGCTCGCCTTCCTCACTTGACCCAACCCTCCGTGTTCGACCCTCTCCCTCTCCGTGCTTGACCCGCTCCCTCTCCGTGCTTGACCCGCTCCCTCTCCGTGCTTATTCGCTCCCTCTCCGTGCTTATTCCTCTCACTGGAACCCTAAACCCCGCGCGAACCCGCCATCCGGCGCCTCACTCGAGGAGGAGCCGCCCGACTCGGCTCGCCCCGCCTCTTCCTCGGTCGGCCGCCCCGCCGCCTAGTCGCAGCCACCACACTCCCATCTCGTTCTTGATTTGGGATTTAGGTATAGATTTTTATTTATTTTATTTTTTATGTTTTTTGCTATTTAAGTTGATTTCTAATATTTTTTTGTGAAAATTTGTATATTTTGTGGAAATATGTATTTTATGTGGAAATTAGCATTTTTCTGTGAAAAAAGTGGGTTTTTGTATTTTATGTTAGGATGAAAATTTGGAATAAAATTTGTAAGTATATGTATGTTAAATTAAAAAATGTAATAGTTTGATAAAAGAAGTTGTAATTTTGTATTTTATGTTGGAATTAAATTTTTGGAAATTAAATTTGTATATCATGTATTTTTAGGTGAATAAAATTTGTTAAATTGATTAAAATGTAGGTTCGAATAAATTTTGTATGTTGATATTTATTATTTCTTTATTTTTATAACAAATAAAATGCATGCTTGTGATTTGAATATAATAATTTTTTTGATTATTTGAGATGTTTATTGCATGGTTTTTTTATTGTGTTAGTATTAAATTAGTTGAATTTCAAATGTCTATCAAACTTTTATTTAATTGTTTTTTTTAAAAAATCAAATTAAAATCTATTTAACTATAATAAAGAAATTAGGTTAAGTCGAAAAAGTTTTAAGTATAAAGTTAATTAAATGATACAAATTCATTGGAGAAATTAAATTTCGATTAGGGCCAAGAATAAAAAGTATGTATAATATATTATACTATAAATAAATATAGAGTACTTAAAAGCAATTAAACTATAATAAAGAGATTTGTAATTGGTTGAACAAAATAATATTTATATAATAACACTTACATACGAGATAAATATATATATATATATATAGTATAGGTAGGGATGATTGGTATTTATATATATAACTATATATATAAATTATGTTAAGTTGAAATTAGAATAAATATGAAGTTATAAGTTAAATGAATTATTAATACGTTAAATTATATTGATAAAAATTTAATAAAATGATGCAAGTTTATTGGACAAATTAAATTTTAATTCGGACAAAAATAGAAGAGTATAATTTATTATACTATAAATAAATATAAAGTAGTTAAAAATAATTTAACTATAATAAGGAAATTAGAATTGGTTGAATCAAATAATATTTATATAACAATGTTGATATACGATATATATATTTATCTATATAAATACAACAACAACAACAACAACAACAACAACAACAACAACAACAACATAGCCTCAATCCCAAATTAACTGAGGTCGGGTACATGGATCAAACTTTTCAATTGTGCTCGATTAAGTGCAATTGATGGTGAGCTTTGCAAACCATTCAAATCTCTCATAATTAATGCATCTCATGTTAATTTTGGTCTGCCCATACCTCGTCGAATTTCTACAGTTTCTATTGAGTCAAGTTTATATATATCTATATAAATGAGACAATAAAATTATAAAATGCAAATATTGAAGTAAAATTTAAAATTTCAAAGGAAAAATTAGAAATTAGACAAAATTACGCAAAATTATGCGCATGTATTGCAACTAATGCGACTAATTACGGTAAACAATTGAATAAAATACATTACGTGAAGTATGTGCAAATGCAATCGATTCGACTAATTACGATTAACCTTCGACTAAAATTTATATAGTGATTGATATGTTTGTGTATTCAATTAGGGTTGTTTAGGTCTTTCGAGATGTCTGTGTCTCGAGATTTGATGTATAACCGTATTGAAGGCGGTTACATAAGATTAGCTTTTTGTGGATGGCGTGAAGGAATTTATATAATTTGTCATGCAATACTGCACCACTTACTTGAATGAAGTGAAAATTCGATGTCTTTGTCAAAAATGTCGCAACGATAAATACTACGATATAGACACCGTAAAGCTTCATTTAGTGAGGGGTGGATTCGTTCCCGATTACTATCGTTGGACCGCGTATGGGGAGGAAGAAATAGT
This sequence comes from Stephania yunnanensis, assembly GCA_039657365.1. Lineage (NCBI taxonomy): Eukaryota > Viridiplantae > Streptophyta > Magnoliopsida > Ranunculales > Menispermaceae > Stephania > Stephania yunnanensis. The sequence continues at coordinate 49,193,549 of CM077587.1, read as the reverse complement.
AAGCGACGAGGACGATGAAGGTGATGATCCAATGAATGAATATCCGACATCATATCATCATATGATACGACATTACAGGCTCCAGTTTCGATTGGAATCATGAAGAGGAGTCGAACCCTAAAGTGAAGCATTTCTTTGAAATGATTGACGCGTCAAATCAATCACTTTGGCCGGGTTGCGAGAAGATGAATAAACTCTCAACAATGACATGTTTATTGACGACAAAGTCGAATCATAATATTTCGGAGCAAGCATTCGATGAAATTTTGCAAGTATGTAAAGACATGTTGCCTAAAGATAAATTTTTGATAGATAGCTTTTACAAATGCAAAGGCTTGATGCATGATAAGTCGGTATTTATATATATTTAGTAGTTTATTTTAGTATATTTAATTATGCGAAGTCTCTATAATATATATTTAATTATATTTTTTTGGTTGTTTTTAAGTGAGATGGAGTGCGCGATTAAATTAGTGGCGAGATAAATACTCAAAATGGATTATTTACATGCAGTGACCGGATGTCGGACAGTTTGCCTCGAGTTACTCGTTGTGCGGTGGGTAGAATAGGAGACAACATATTACAAGCAATTGGGAGCTGCCACGTTAACGTTCAACCAATCAGGTGATGACACGTCAATGACTTTCATCACAGTAACTGACACGTGGCGTTCGCGGATCACGCAAGCATTAATTGTAGCCGTCTCCACCAATAACAGGTTGCCACGTAGCGTCAACAAACCGGTTCAGCCAATCACAGGTCGCCGCGTCGCATCACACAGGCCACGTCACGCCCGCACATTTCTCCTTGTTTTAGCCACTCTTCGATCTCCTTCGGGATGCGCGTCCGCGCAGACTCCCATAATTTTGGACCGTGGCTCTCTCACTCATGTCCTAATGCGTCATCGACACATCTCTCGACAAATCTGACACCGCCACGTCAGCCCGACAGCAGGAATAGACCAATGGCACTGCGACACGTGGCGGACACCTATTTTAAAGCAAAAACAGCCCTACGATGTTCCTCAGCGCACGAGTCACCTCTCCAACCCCTCAAATTAGTTTATTTCTCCTCCCGAGACCAATTTTTAGCAATTTTATATATTAGGAACTTAGGTTTTATTATAAGAACACCGACTATTATTGTTTTATTATCGACTTTCTTCGAAGATGATGTTCGGCTAATCAACTCCTTGCCTAGGTCGAATGGAAAACAAGTCTGGATCATGGATTCATGACATATTATGTGAGATCTTTTATTTTATTATTTAATTTAGTTTAAATTCTCCTATTTCATTATTGTTGATTTTAACGATTATGGTTTATATCTAGGGTATGTATGTGGCCAGTGCATACTTTTAGGTGGATAATCTACAGTTATTTGGACCTTTAGTATCCGTGTAATTGTGCTTTTGGACCAATAAAGTGACAAACACCCACCCCAATAAAGTGACAAACACCCACCCATATGCCGTCAAACCTTTCGGTTCTTGAGTGTGCAACAATTAAATCTAGGTTAAATCGGGAGCGAACGTGACCCGATTATTTAGGATTAGTGTTCCTACATACCCAAATTAATGTGGTTAGTGTGTTAAACCTGATTGGCGGATGTCTAGGGTTATACATTAATTAGAGAAGTAGTTAGTGACGGACATCCTAACTATCGAGATTAGGGGAATTAGGAATTTCTGGCGGATGTCGATTTTCCATAGCTAATCTAGGAGAATTTAAATTAATGACTTTTTGGGAAAGATTGAAGACCATAATTGCCATTAAATTTTGATCTTGATTTGTGGAACTGAGACTTAGGTGTTACTTAGCTATTTATTAATTGTTTTAAAAATTAGTTTAGTTGTTTTATTTTATTTAGTTTAGTTAGATTACTTAGTTAAATTAATTTATTTTAAAACCCCCAATTTTTTTTGTTGTTTTTAACCAAAGAAAGACTACTAATCTCTGTGGGATCGACCCTTTGCCACTATTCTACAAAATAGTTGGTTTAGAAAACTTTACTTTATTGACGTGGCGCGCGTCAATGCACTGGTTGGGTCTCCATATTAGCAAATTAATTGTTGTCCCAACTTATGCATGCTTTATTAAGAGCTCGATTATGAGTTTACATCTTGTAAACTTTGCTGAGAATTTAGGTTTAACTTTAACAAACACCCGTATATGACAATGCTTTACTTCCCTTTGGCACCTCGTCTCAAACGTTTGTACGCCTCGAAAGCTATGGCGAAACACATGTGGTGACACACATAACACGTCCGAGAAAAGGGCAATATGCAACATTGCTCCGACTCCTTGGCATGGAACCACTTCAATCAAGTAAACCCTACGTTCAGCTTCGAGGTTTGTAATATTCGACTTGGCTTATGCACTGATAGGTTTCAACCTTTTGGAAGTCGTACTCCTCGTGGTCGGTGATTCTAACATTGTACACTTGCCTCCCTCGATGTGTATGAAGAAAGAAGCGATGTTCTTAATAGAAATCGTACCTGGGCCAACTAATCCGTCGCAAAAAATTGATGTATTTCTCCAATCGTTGGTGAAAAAATTGCAAGAGTTGTGGTATGACAGTGTGTCTACCTACGACGTATCGACTAAGACAAACTTTCAAATGAGTGTTGCACTTATGTGGACTGTTAGCAACTTTTCAGGGTACAACATGCTGTCAGGATGGAGAACACATAAGAGGATTGCTTGTCCTTATTACATGGAAGATACATACGCTTTCCAGTTGAGGTTCGGAGGGAAATCGAGTTGGTTTGATTGTCATCGACGTTTATTGTCGCGATATTCGAATAAGTGGAAAGATAAGTCTATTCTCGCAGAGAGAATCGTATCCAAGATGCCACCAGCTAATAAACCAGGTGAAGATATCTTACGAGAAATTGAAGCTTTAGGGCTGATGAAAGTCACAGAATTAGGATCAGATGCAATCAACAACGAAGTCTCAAGGACTAGCGGGTGGAGAAAACGAAACATACTGTGGGACTTGCCTTATTGGAAGACGAACCTTATCAGGCACTATCTATACATGATGCACATTGAAAAAAATGTCTTTGACAATATTTTCAACACAATTATGAGTATGTCGGGGAAGATAAAAGAAAACCCAAAGTCTAGGGAAGACTTAAAGGAGATTTGTAATCGTTCAGAGCTTCATTATGATCCAATTTCTAAGAAATACCCCAAGGCACGATATGCGCTAGACAAACGAAGAAAACAAGCATTGTGTAAGTGGATTAAGGAATTGAACTTCCCTGATGGTTACTCGTCTAACATCGGTCATTGTATAGATTCTAAGAAGTTGAAGATGTTTGAGATGAAAAGCCACGATTGTCATGTTTTCATGCAACGATTGCTGCCGATTGCTTTTCGAGATCTCCTGGATGATGACATATGAATTGCAATTAGCGAGTTAAGCATTTTCTTCAGAGATTTAACTACTAGAAATTTAAATGTTGAGAATCTTCGACTTTTGCATGAAAACATTCCGAAGATATTGTGTAAGTTGGAAAAGATATTTTCGCCAAGTTTTTTCGACTCAATGGAGCATCTCCCTATCCATTTGGCGTATGAGGCTATCGTTGTTGGCCCAGTACAATTTCGATGGATGTGTCATTTTGAGAGATAATCAACTAGACTCGTAAACAATTTATATCATATTCTAACATATACATTTTAACTAATTTACTTCTACAAATGTAGGTACTTGAAACATTTAAAAAATAATGTTAGGAATAAGGCAATGGTTGAGGGCTCAATATGCAATGCTTATTTAGTGGAAGAAGCATCCGCATTTTGTTCCTATTATTTTGAGGAACACGTCTCCACCTCGCATAGTCGTTCGGCCCACAATTACGACGGTGGAGTCGAACCGAGTCAAAGATTTTAATGGTCACTTCTCAATATTCACCCACCAGGTCGGGCCTCCGGGAGATCAAAGAAGCATTATCTCACGACTGAGGAGTGTAACGCCGCATACTTATATGTGTTGTTAAATTATCCCGAGGTTGCTCCATTTATTAGGTTTGCTTTAATCTTCATTATTATCTTAAATTTATTCAATCACAATCCTTACATTTTTCAATTCTCTAGTTAGGATGTACGTATCGAAATTGCGTTCCAAACATGCGAATATTACACAAAGTGTCATCGATTAACATCTTAAGAAACATTTCTCAAGTTGGTTTCAACAATTTGTAAGTCATTTGTAAGTGGATATTAAAATAATTCTTTCTTTTTGTTGTTTATTTGAAATTTAAGTTTATGAATGAAAATTTTCGGCGGTAGGCTCCATCATTTATTCAAGATACAACAATTCAAATGTTGTCATACGGCCCTAGTTGACTTTGCACTATATACCACGCGTATCTTGCTAATGACTACAAATCTCAGACCGTGTCGCATCATCTAAACAAAGATATGCGTAGTAGCGGGGTGTGCGTTAGAGGCACGAATTACGCATAATGTGACAATGACTTTTATGGACAATTAGAAGAAGTGTTTGAGATCGGATACGGTGGACTCCTATGTACTGTGTTGTTCAAGTGTCAATGGTTCGATCTCACGATCAATGTCGGGACAAGAGTTCACCGATCCTTAAAAATCGTCGATGTACATCAGAATTTGAACAAGTACGAGCCTTTCTTACTAGCCATGCAAGCTAGTCAGGTGTATTTTCTTTCATACCCAAGCGTAAAAAATGCGCAGAATAATTGATAAGCTACGTGCAGACTTTAACCAAAATTCATCGATGAACAAAACTTAGTTGAAAACGTTGACACTGTGCTTATAAAACTAGACGCTTTTCAGGAGCAGCTACCTAAGCATGATACAGAGGTCGATATTGGCAACAATGTTCCAACTTTGTTAGCTGATCCTAGTGGGGCACATATGTCAGACGTCGACGAAGAAGATGATGAAAGCGATAACTCCAACTTTTCATTGAATGATGACGACGGTGACAACGAATCATAATACTATCATGTTCATCAGTTGGTAATTGATGCAATTATATTTTTTTACTTGTTACGTAAATTTTGTATGTTGGAGGTTCAACTCAAAATTCTAATTAAGTCTTTATTTTTATATAAATTGATGTCGTCAGGTAAAGGTTATGCCCCATCTTTCGGTGAGGGCTTCGGTAGACGATTAGGTGGACGATCCGGTAGTCGATCCAGCACTACTAGAGATCAATGATCGGATGGATCACATCGTCATTCTCATGACGATGCTACTCCACCCGTACAGACTACTCAAGGTCATCAGAGTCTGCATTCATACCCATACCTTCTTTCTCAACATACTCCATTTCATCCGTACACATACCACCCTTCTCCGCAGACCTCATTTCTCCATCGACGCCTCCCCCACATTATGCATATCCATCATATCCATCTACATCTTTCATGTCTTTGCCATTTATTTTTGATGATGATCTCACCTCTATGCAGATCTATTCTACTTGGTCTAAAGATTTGAATGTAAAAGCACACTTATTAAGTAGATTAACACTTGTGAATCAGGAAAAGACAAAAAACCTCCCCCAATTCTTTTTTTCAGGTGAATGGAATATATATAAATCTGCTTAGTAAAAATAAATAAATAAATCATGAGGTAAAGTCACATCTCACCTACCAAACAAAAATTATGGACATTTTCAGATTTCTTCTTACCAAACATTTGTAAATTGTAATGATAGAGATTAGGTTCAAGCTAGTACTTCCCTTAAAGTTCATATGTGGTAAATATTCAAAACTTGAAAAAAGTGATGAGGGGTTGTCAACATACATGCATACTGATCATTATATGTATATATACATATTTTGTCACCAACTAGGCAACTACAACTACCACTTTTGTTTTTTTTGTGAATTTTTTAAATATATTAATTGATGAGTTCGCTTAAGAGCCAAATATTAATTAATTTTCCTCTTTAACTCCACTGGAATACATATTTATATGATCAAATCTCACCTACCACCAAATATATTAAATGAAAGCACTATATATCGACCTAATATGCTCTATTAATTATTCACATTTGCTTCTAAAACAGATTTTAGCTTTAACTTGTTGAATAAATTATGCAACTTTTGGTCAATTAGGTGGGACATCAAAAGATTCTGAACCAAACCTTTCTCCGAACCTGAGGGATGGGCTCTCTCTCTCTCTCTCTCTCTCTCTCTCTCTCTCATATAATCACCTTTAAAAAAATTTAAGATTCAATGAATTGGACCACATTTTTACAAGTTTTCAGCAATTTTTCTTAATTTCACTAAATTGTTATGGTTGTGTCGCTTCTAAAGCGTGGCTAGTTCACTGATTTAGAATGAATCGGACCACATTTTTACAAGTTTTCAACAATTTTATGTCGCTTCTTTAAGTGTAAGAGCTTGGGAGTTTGAGTGTTACTGGTTTTACTTGATCTTTTTCTTTATCAAACAAAAAAAAATCCCTGATTCTATTTTTCATTGGGATCCCGTTGGATTTTTAAAAAATAATAGTAACAAATAAGGTGTCAAATATACGTACATAACAATACAATTATTAAAATTTCATAAAAAAAATCAACATATCATACAAAAAAAATTCTAATTACTAAGTTTTAACACTTATAATTAAGTTTCTATAAAATCATTGGCATATGCAAAACTAAAAACTCAAATTCAAAATATTCATTAAAGTCATTATCTCTTTAAACCACCAAGTCATCAATTTTTTTTCAGTACTCTTGACCTTAAAACTCTAAAATATAAATATAGTTGCAAACAATTCAAAACAAAACGTATAATTATTAATTAACAAAATAAATTAAAATTATAAATTTCATTAAGAGGTTAATGTTTCGGAGTGGAGACTATATAAAATTTATATATAAATATCATATGGTTATATATATATATACAAATATCATATGTTGTATAAATCGATATATGAGGATTCCCACTAGTAAATGAGTATCCTGATAGAGATTACTTGTAGGGATTCTCGTGAATTTATTTTATTACCCCCACTCCGTACTCATACCCGTGTGGGTATGAGATTTTATATCCATCCCCATCCCATCCCTATGTAAAATCTCTATATTCATACTTGTTTAGGTAAATCTTTATCACTCGTAGATATTTTTCTACTCATTTGGATCCCTAGTTAATCTAAACATATATATATATATAAGCTATCTACTCTATATATGTCACGTGAACAAACAGTTAATAACTATATATACATATGTATGTGTGTAGAATTAATATATACATGCATCCATGTTTAATTTAATTCGAAGTTCAATGTGACAAAAAGTGGGCCAACAAAAAGCAAAAAGCATAGCAGTAAAGTGGATATGGTTGGCCATTTGAGTCGCTAAGAGGCTTTACATTCTAATCTTTCTGTTCCGAAAGGGTCAAAGGGACACTTCAATCATTTTATAAAAGCTCTTTCCATGTATAAAGAAAGGTAGGTAGAGTCTAATTTGCATACATGGAAATGTTAGATTGTGATGTATCATTGCAGGAAGAGGAGATGTCACGTGGTCACTTCTTCACTTTATGCATCGATCGTATAGGTATACATATATAAACTTGGACCACAACACTTTGTATTATATATATATATATATATATATATATAATTGTACATATAAAATAAATAAAGTTGAACAATTATATGCACACACCCACCAAAGAGGGAATGGGGCACTTGCCAGGCCCATCTCTCTCAAGAGCTGGAATCATATTTAATATAAGAAAGTAATTGATGGTGACATACTTTCTGTCCTCTGATACTTGGGCATTTGCAAAATGCGTTAAATACACTAATGATGCATTTTAAATACATTAATGGTGCATTTACAAAATGCGTTAAATACACGAATGATGCATTTGTATAATATAAGAAAAAATTACAAACGTACGAAAAATAGTTTAAATGAGCTAAATAAGTTAGTGTTTATTTTTATTATTGAACTAAGGTAAAGCGCATTTGCAAAATGCGTCATCAGTGTGAGAAAACTTATATTGCATGGCGATGTGGAAAATACACGAATGGTGCATGCGCCATATGCACCATTCGTGTATTGTGAACAATCCCATGTGGAATGCGTCATTCATGTAATTTGAGCAACCCACGTGGATAGTGTCATAATATGAATGGCGCATTCGGAGAATGCACCATTTATGTTTTTTTAACACTCCACGTGGACGCCACGTGGAGTGTTACATAACACGAATGATAATGCATCATTCGTGTTATCTGCTCTAGTCAGTCACAGACCGCCCTCTTTTTTCCTCGAGAACGCAGGGAATATATTCCCTGCGTTCTCGAGACTATCGGCTAGGGTGTAGGTGTATAGGTAAGTGTTCAGAGAGATTGAATGGGGTGGTTGGTTTATTTAATGGTGGTTGTTGGCGGGGTGTTGTTTCTCATTTTAATTGGCGAGAGAGAGAGAGAGGGATAGAAGGGTTTATAGGTTAGGCTGAGAGAGAGAGTTGTTTTTGTTGGTTATTGGAAGGAGGCTCGGGAAAAGGTATGTGTTTGAGTGTGAGTGTGAGAGAGAGAGAGAGAGAGAGAGAGAGAGAGAGAGAGAGGCTCGGGAAAAGGCATGTGTTTGAGTGTGTGTGTATGTGTGTGTGTGTGTGTGTGTGTGTGTGTGTGTGAGAGAGAGTGTGAGAGAGAGAGAGAAGGTTGGGTTTTGGGTTGGGGAGAGAGGGGAAGGGGGAGTACACATTGAGTTTGGGTTGGGAGGGAGAAGGGGAAGGGGAGTACACGGTGAGTTGTGGGTTGGGACCGAGATGGGGGAAGGGAGGACGAGAGAGAGAGAGAGAGAGAGAGAGAGAGGGATGGGTTGGGTTGGGTTATGGATTGAGTCAATTTTTTTTTTTTTATTATCAAATACTTGATAAAGTTGAGTTGGGTTAGGGTGGTGATAGTGTTGAGTGAGTTGGATCAATTGAGTTGTGAGAGAGTTGAAGTACAAACATACATATATTTATTGACATCTTATTTTCAATTATAAGGTGTACGAAACATTGTGCATGCGTCGATGACATGGTGTCGTTGATCGAACGGTGGAGTATCATTCTCGAATGATCTCATATCTACGTTCTAGCGAGTTTTATGGGATTTCGCGCGTATCATTTTCAGCCTTGATTAGGCTTTGATTACTGCATTCGTTGAGAGATGGCGCCCAGAGACACATACATTTTACATGCAATGTGGCGAGTGCACTATTACATTCCAGGACATACATGTACAGCTCGTCTTACCTATCGAAGGTCTGCATGTGATGGGAACCACCAATACAAACAATGTTGAGGTGTGTGAGATGTTACTTGGTTGAATTCCAGTTGGAGATGACCTTCATGGAAATAAATTTAAAGTCGAATGGCTTGAACGTAATGTACTAAGCTATACATGACGACAACGATGAGGAATCGGTACAACGTTATGTTCAATCGTACATACTTCACCTTATCGGTGGTTGTCTATTCGTTGACAAGTCAAATCAATATGTACATTTGATGTTTCTAACATTGCTCGGGGATTTTGAAACAACTGGACAATATAGTTGGGGGTGTGCATGTTTGGCTTTTTGTATAGGGAGTCGTGTCAGATCTGCGCGGGTGCACATAAGGTTACAGAGTACGTCAATTTTTGTACAACTGTGGGCATGGGATAGATTTCCATTCATAACACCAAGGCGCCTGGGTGTTCCTAGAGTTCAACCTCGAACAATGGATGGAGAATAAATGCTTAATGACGTCCCTTTGGGACACAGGTAATACAAATGTTGTATCGTAATTTCTAAAATATTAATTCCATTTTCATTTTACTAATTTATAGTTTTTTATACATATATATTGATGCATTTTTCGTTACTCAGAGTGCGACACATGTTTTATCAGCTTACCATGATGCACTCGACTCGCAGAATGAGGGTGAAGTGGTGTGACAAACTTATGATGAAGTCATCGAGTCTCTTCTCGAATACTGTACTAACGGTCACGGTAGTTGATTATCGACGTGTCCTCTAATTTATTTCAACATAGTTGAGTGGCATCGACCATAAAGTGTTTTGAGACAATTCGGAATGATACAGGTCATTCCACCAAACTATGATTACGACACCCGACTGCACCGCATCGAGATGCGATGATGCGTTCAAGAAAATTGGGTGGCTTTTCACGCAAACTTTGTACAGATGTGGAAAAATCATGGTGACAGCATATCACAGCAGAACAAGAAGAAAGACACGATCAACAAGACTACATGACGTGTTATCGATTAGTCACTAGAAGATTCATTGGACACGACGAGGGTTTATGTGACTATTCGGTAACCTTTAAACTATTATTTTGTTTTCCTCACGATTTACATCTTAAATTGCGTGTATTAAACTCCTGTTTTTTATATCGGTGTAACTTGGTGCGTCGACTGCAGCGAGTGTTCATTGAGGATGGGTACGAGCAAGGTCTTACTGCGCTTGATGAAGACATCAAAATCTTAGATGAAGATGAAAGGCAAAGGTCTACTATATGGAATAGTGGAATTGATGTCGAATAGGCCATAAATGAGGAGAACGAAAAAGAAGATGATCAAGGCGAATCAAATAGAGAGGTGAGAAGAAGAACAACACAAACACAGACTATGCGTGGGAGCACTAGACGTCCTCGTCACTACGTCCATCTCGTTGGATATAGACTGTCTTGAGAGTAGCAGCCATTCTCCTCCACCACGTTCATCTCGGCCAATAGCGAGAAGAACAGAGACTGTTGGTGATAGTAGTCAACGCTCATCCCCACCACGTCATTCTTCTCATAAGTACATTCCTACATTGTCTCCAATGCAACCAGAACCTTAAATATTTGTACCTAAGGTGTCAATCATGAGTTTTCCTTTTTACCATTTTGATCCTTATGTACCCGGCCATCGTCTCATATATGGACCATGGAATGCCTAGACATCCAATGTATCATTCATTGCTTCAATACATGCCGAGTCCATTTACTCCACCATTTATAATTACAATGTCATATAGTGAAGATGGCTCATTCATGAACCTGTTAAGCATGTCGGCCTCATGTCCCTTTCGGCCAATCACATACAGGAAGTTAGTATTTTGGAATGGTTTAACCTCATATTTTTAGAAGCATTAGTACCAGAGGTGAGTCGAGTGAACCAGAGGAAAAACATCAATCGACTCAATAAAATTCAATGCAAGATCAACAACCTTAACAAACTCAATTGGATGTACCAACACAATGCTCAACTCAACATAGAGTACGCACAGTTTGCATCACGAAGCAACAACGTCAACGTAATCGTCGATAGACTTGTATGATAAGTTTTTTTGATGTCTAAGAGATTTTTTTCAATTTATATCGTAGGTGAATGAAGTTGTATAAAAGTTTTTTCATGGAATGAAATCATACTTTCAAAACTTTCTTATTGTTTTAATTTTAAATTCTAGACAAAGAGATGACATGGTTTTGGCCTTTAAAGTTTTTCATCTACATATATCTTATTATGATCACGAGATATAAATAAGACAAAACTTTAAAAAATGAGTTGCATGGTTTGTATGGGTTGCACAGGTTGCCTACCTTTAGATACGTGCTTGACTTTTGCATGTGTTGCATGGTTTGTAGTATAGATATGCATGGGTTGCCCCCTCGAGATACGTGTGTGACGTTTGCATGGATTGTCCACCTCGAGATATGTGCGTGTCATTTGCATGAGTTGTCTCACCTCGAAACACGTGCATGTTGTTTGCATGGTTTACTTCGATTGCACGAGATTACATGGGTTGCCCACCTCGAAGTACGTGCATGACCTTTGCACGGTTTGCATTGATTGGACGAGGTTGTATAAGTTGTCCACATCGAGATACGGGCGCGATGTTTGCATGGATTGCACGAGGTTGCATGAGTTGCACACCTTGCGATACGTATGTGACGTTTGCATGAATTGCACGAGGTTGTATGGGCTGGCCACCTCGACATACGACTGTGGCGTTTGCATGACTTTTCCACCTCGAGATACATGCGTGATATTTGCATGAGTTATCCACGTCGAGATACATGCATGTCCTTTACATGAATTGTCTACCTCGAGATACGTGCGTAATGCAGGCTGTCCATCTCGAGATACGTACGTGACGCGGCTTGTCCATCTCGATACGCACATATCGTTTGCAATTACTCCTTTTGAGAATGAGTAATTAAGAGCTTTTGTATTTTGTATAGATAACTCCTTTTCAAAAGGAGTCATTCATTCCACCTCATTATTTTGTATGGATGACTCATTTTCAAAAAAAGTCATTCATTACACCTCATCAATGACACAACGCATACATCCACATCATCATCGATGACTCCTTTTGAAAAAGAGACATACCTTACTTTTGTAATTTTAAAGTAATCATCATTATTTGATGAATACAAAACTAATGTGATCTTACTATGTGAAAACTCCTACATTATAATGTGCGCGCACACTATTAAAAATAGTGACACATTGGATTTTCAAGGTAATAAAGATCATATTTGTAAGCTAATTTGGATTAAAAATACCATCACGCCTTGATATTTTGGCAAAGCCCCTCCGCTCCATTTTCATTTAGACTCTCCCTTTTATACTTGGACTACTAAGATTTCATCAATACACACATCAATTGTATATATATTATAGACTAAATGTTGGGGAACCACACTATAGTTTCACATCAGTTAACGACAACTTTAGAATGTCATCTCACTTTAAATATGTTAATTAATATCTCTTCGTGACGAGACTACACTTATAAAATTAGTCGAGCTCAAAAAATCATGATCAGTAGACAATAATAGTGTATCTCTAACTTTTTTTTTCTCTCCCTTGGGCCGTGGCACAACATGAAGCATGTGCGAGCATTTTTGGGCTATGTGAACAAAAGTCCTCCTTTTTCCACAAAAAAAACAAGTTCTCGTTGGATGGAATATGTTGCCTGCACATTTTATTTTATTTTTGTCGAAGCACATTAAAATTAGTTGATTTTGTGGGAATTATTATATTGATACTACAATATAGAAGCATTGTCTCAATGAGAACAACGTAATAAAGAATGCCTCATCACAACCCACCATCGAAAGCCTTTAAAGCATACTTGATAAGGGAGAAAAGTTGGTTAAAACCGAAAGATAGCCCCAGAAAGGAAGAGACCACGACCCAAATAAAAAAATTAATAAAAGAAAATAAATTAAATAAAGTTCATTTGTCGACATTCAATTAAAAATAATGAGTCAAAAGTATCTCAGGTGAAACATCACTTGCTAAAAGGTAAACAGGGAGGTCGTGTGTTCGACTCCCTCTTAAGCAAAAAATAAATAAATAAAAGAGAACGAAAAGCAAGAAAAAGGTTTAGCAAAGTTTAATGTTTATTTCATTGAACTGGTGTTATTGAAATAAAATTAGAGTGAGCTAGTTTTGGCAGAGACAATTTGCCTAAAGGCAATGTCTTAGGAAGTGGTGATTCGATTCCCATTGAAATAAAAATAAAAGAGCTAATTTCGGTGGTAGAGTACGTAGTTGGTGTAACAACGTAATTGAATTTGAATTGCACATTCATCGTCCTGATCGGAATCGAGATGAACTTTATAGTCTAATGTAGTTGGCGTCCCTCTAATAGGCATCAAGATGCGTGCAAGCACACATGTCGAGGAAACTCAAGAGATTTCACTAAGTGAGTGTCAACTTTTCTACGTTACAAAAATATTTTTTTAAAAAAATATTTTCACATTGACACCCAACACCCAATAAGAAGAAAATGACATTGACACCCAACCGAAAACATGTTGCCTAACACATTGCTTTAATGTTAATTTGGCATTCTTTTTTGGCACAATGCTAATTTGGTATTGCAAAAACAAAAAAGGTGTTTTCAATTATATATATTAGTAGTTATGGGTAGACGTAAACAATAATTGTGTCAAAAAAAGTTTTGAGCACTTTTTTTCAAAAGACAAATTATATAATTGAAGACATCGTTCCTCCTTTCGGTTACTACAATTGAAGACATCTCTTAATGCTAACGTGAAAACATTATGAGCCACCTTGTTAGTGTCTCGAGATACAAATAAAGGACATGTATTTTCATCATGAAGATGCATTGTTGGGTACATGATAATTCTTAATCGAAAATGTAGACGCTTCAACTTCGCATGTTGGAGTTCACACATCTCTCTTTCTTTTGGCCTACATCTCTCTCGTATAATAACTATTTTACATCTTGGTTGACATTTCTTCTAACAAACCATTGTTCCTTGTCACCTATTACGAAAAATATAATTATAATTAAAAGTATCAAATTCAGTAGTATTTGATTATGAATTTGCCAGTGAAACAACCATGATTAGATATTGAATAACAACACTAACCAAATTTAAAATATTTAAAGCAATAGAGAATTATATATATAAAGACTATAGAACATACATAATCTAGAAATTGAAGAACGCATAAGTAGTGGGAAATCCATTGTTCAACTTCAACGACACCAACCCACTTCCACTAAAATTCATACCAAAAGGCATGCATCCTGACACACGATATTTACTTCAGTCTTCATTGAATAAAAAAGAAATCTTTTGAACAAAAAAAAATAAAAATAAAAAAGACATCACACAAAAGAATATGTAAATGGTGTATCTTACCTTTGCAGTTAAGAAGTCAAGCAAGGTATAAAGGGGGCTTGTGGCGTCATGCATGCGCACATGCTAAAAGTGTTAGACGGGCTAGGTAGTAGTAGAAAACAATCAGATCATCTTTTTTCGAATTTTTGTAACAACCTAAATTAATTAAATTAGGATTAATATTAATTTTGGAGATTAATGGTCATAATTCGGGTGTTACGTGGATAACTCGATTGGCTCGGACACGAGAACCTAGAAAATATGTTATTTATGGATGGTGATTGTGCATATATGTGGTGTTTAAAATTATTAGTATATTGCACCGCATGTGTGTATGTTGCTATCGGACGAGTTTGTGTGACGGGTGTTCACCTCGAAAGGCATGTCGACGAGGGCACCGAGTGGGACTACAAGTTGATAATTTTTGGTGACTAAAAACACTAACCATGGGTATTATGATGGGCCTAAGCTAAAGTGATTAAATTAAATAAATCAAGGCCTATGTTTAGTCAATTAAATGGAAAGCATAGGATTTGTTTGGAGATGCACATTGACATATCTAAAGATTAGGGGAGTGTTCAATTGGTGTCACATGGACTAAGTGAGTGGGCTAAGTGGTTGAAGGTGGACCACTAGATAAACCTTGGGATACGTAAATGCATGAGGATCAAGGGCTAGGAAATCATATCACATTGATATATAAGGAGTTGATCTAAAACATGCAAATTAACCCATTTTGATATCTGAACTTGTTGGAGATGAGAGAAGGAGATTTTGAGTTGGAATTCAATCACTTTGGAGGCAATTTGGTGGATCAAACCTAGGTAAATCATTTTTCCATCATCTACACTTCCATCCAAACCTATTTTAGTGCAATTGTGATCAAATTGTGATTCTGAGGTTGTTTTAGTTACTGTGTTGGAGTTAATTATGTATGGAGAGGGTAGGAATGTGTTTGGGTAGTCAATTAGAAGGAAAAACAGAATTCTCGATTTGAGAATTTTGTCCCAAAAGCTAGGTAGCGCGCTAGCTAGGGAAGGTTAGCGATGCTAATCATTTTGGGTTTCCAACTGTTCTTCGTCCTAAGGAAGTAGCGCGCTACGTACTGTCCATAGCGCGCTACCATCACATAGCACGCTACACCAAGACCATAGCGCGCTAACTAAAGACATAAATTGAAATTAAAAGGTTGTTTTGGTGTTTTAACTTAAAACATATCCCAAACACCTATAAACATACTAAACATGTAAAATTGGACTTCAGGAACTTAGAGGAGCGTAGCTCGGGTATCGGGGAGCTAGTCGGGTCAGATACGGAGTCCGGAGAAGTCGAGCGTGGATTGAGGTGCGTAAAACCCTTGAGAATGCTTTACATAATTCATGGTTTTGATTTATCGATATCGCATTTCATGTGTGACTGCTTGGTGGGCACATATGGGTTTTCATTCCTATTCGATTTGCGTATATATTGGTTATGGCTAAATCACTTGCACGAGTTACTTGTATTTAGTGCTCGTGTCGATGGCTGTAGAATATATCTACGATTGTCGGGAGGGATTTATGGTGTTCTCTTGACTTAAAATAGTGAATAGAGGGGTTCATCTGATAACTGAAGTTGGGTTTAGTTACTATAAGCCTGTAAGTATATATATGGTTCCCATTTGATTTACCGATTACTGGCTAGTGTAGGTCAGGGTTTTCTCGTGATTATACAGATGTTTACTGATTAATGCTTTATTTTGAGCTGGTTTAGCTGGTATGTACTATTTATTTATTTCATGCTAATGTTTTTGCTTGTCGTATGTTGCCTACATTCATGGAAATATAACGTACTGTTGCCAGGAGTTATATTCGCATGTCTTGTAGTTTATCAATTTTATTTCATGAATATTATATGGATTTCTCTTGGGATTCTACTCACTGGACTCGTCACTGTATTTGTTGGGTGACCGAGTGTAGATTCCAACGACGAGCAAGGGTAAGGGCAATGAGGTACTGGGCGACTACCTCTGAGATTGTGGAACCACCTCGTGTGTGATATCAGTATGTATTTATTTTACTTTTGATGGGTTTTGGGGACCATATAACATTGATTACATGTATATGAACTTTTGTTATACTTATCTCGCTTTAATATATACATTGTATCTTTTGTCGGGTTTTTCACTACTTAGGATTGTTAACTATTGCATAAGTTACTCATTAAAAGACTTTCGCTGTAAAATTATAATATAACCTGATAAATTGAGTAACCGATTAACTGAATTATTAATACTTATGTAAAGTTAGTTAGCATAACTAGGGTTAGCTAGAAAAATGTAAGCAACTCGTTAGGTCGCGAGGCGCCAAGGAGAAGCGGGCCATGACGTGGCAAGACTAGTTGACTTGGGACTCGATGTGGCGGGTAGCAAGGCGATCTAGAATTTGGGGCCGTCACATAATTTGGTATTAGAGCAAGGTCGATGGTGGGGGATAAAACATAATTTAACCCGATGCTAATATCAGAGTTGGTGATAGAACGAGGTCGATATGGCTTAAGATAAAAATTTAAAGAAAAGAGAATAAAAGTTAACAAACAAATCTTAGATGTGGAAACCCAAAGATCTTGACTTAGAATCTTAGTTGGGAAACAACTTGAGATGGGTAGTGATAGGGTTTATATATGTGTTATGTTTTTTATTGTATGTATTATATACACATATATGGAAGGTGATCCGACACATGCTTTTCAATGCAGATTAGGATGGATGGTCAACCGACTCCACCTACTATAGATGTTGGTCAGACAAGAGACCAAACTAGAGATGAGGGTTTGGATTCGGCAGTAGCCGCACCATTTCAACTCATGATAGGCAGTTTCAAGTTATTAATGGATATGATGCGCACAGAGACAACAACGATTGCATCACTCACTACCGCTCGGGTATATAGTACGACTGAGATGATGACTGCCCCGACAGTTCCATCGACTATCCAGACTGTACCGACGTATGTAGTGGTACGGAGCCTCCGACGGTGGTTGCTACATTGATAGTGGCACAAATCGAGGCACAAACTGCTACCCCAGCACAGACCGACATTTTTGAGACTCCGATGACGGCAGAGGTCAAGTTGATGAGGGAGTTTATCAAATTCGACCATAGATACTTTCATGGAGGCGAGACCCAAAGGCAGTTGGGAAGTGGTGGATTGCACATCAAAGGTTACACAAACTACGCGGATCCTAGAGAGCATACATGCCAAGATATCATGGCATATGCTGAGAGGGATGCTGCTATGTGGTGGATAGCATATACAAATACTTACCCAGACCCGACAACATTGAGAGTTCAAATAGTTATTTTACGATCAGTACATACCTATAAAGGTGAGGTTGAGGTTGAGAGAGGAGTTTCTAGCATTGAGATATGGTAGCCGGTGAGTGTTACAATACATGGATAGATACCGATACCTGATACAGTTTTCCACGGGCGTCGCATGTACTGAGAGACTACATATTTATTACTTCGTCGAGGGTTGATTGAGGACATAACTAGCGCCATAGTTTCCTTCGGAGCGCAGACACTGCAGGAAATGTATGATAGAGCGCTTACTTATGACATCTAATGTAGAGGAGCGACGTTCGTTCATCTACTGAGTCGAATAGACATACTGGACAAAGTTTTGGGCAAAATATACCGAGAGATCGAGATGACAGGGAGGATAGATGGTACGATCGAGGCCGTATGGATGATGATCGGGCAACCAGAGCGTATGCTATACTTACATTACCAGCGCCGCCGTAGAGACATGACTCATAACTAGGAGAGGCAGAGACTGGAGATCACAGGGTCAGGGCCAATGGTCAGGGAGTCAGCAAGCAAGACCAGGATGGAGGATCATATGTTGGCGATGTGGACAGGAAGGTCACGTCAGAAGGGATTGTTCCCAAAGATCGATGCGACTCCAACAATGGTGACACCGGTGCAGACTCGAGGGCTGCCGGTGCTATGTGGCGACTGAGTCAAGCCAGGAGACGTCCCAGCAGCGGGTTCAATGTATGTGATTTTAAATTCTTAATAATTATAGTTTATGGTTTATGATGATAGTGGTACAGTGGTAACTTATTGTGTTATGACATGAGATCGTCATAGGTCGTAACATGACATGAGATTGTCATAGGTCGTAGCATGACATGAGATTGTCATGGTGAGTAGGGATAGGTCGTTGCATGACATGACATGGGGTTGACATGGTGAGTAAGGATAGGTTATGGCATGACATGAGATTGTCACGGTATCTGATGGTGAGTTATGACTATTATGTTGGGATACATGATATGAGCGGTTCCCAGTTATTGGTGTTAGGTAGCTGAGTTATTAAAAAAAAAAGGCCCATTTATGTTTAATTGGGCTTGACCCACTACAAAGGGCACTACACTAACGGTCTTTTCTACTCTTTGGAAAAAGATTTGAGTAATACAATCTTAATACGCACAATTGTTACATAGTTACTAACTGCCTTTGGATTCTACATAAAGATTTGTTATTGAGAATCTAGATTCTAGATGCATTTCAAAAAGATCGCAACGTATAAATCTACGTATAGAAAGTACGTGACTTCTCAAGATCGCTCTTCGTCTCCTCCATCTGAGCTTCGCGGCAGCGAAGAACCCTAGATTGCTTGATTGATCGATTGAACGATCAATTAGGGTTTTTTTTCGCTCGAACGGTCGAGAGCCGAATCGTATCCACACAAGCTCCCAATCATGTCTTCGACGCTGCTCGAAGTGAGTCGAGCCTCTCACGAGGAGGTCGAGCGGCTCGAGAGGCTCATAGTGAAGGATCTGCAACGCGAGCCGACCAATGCGCGCGATCGCTTGTTCCAGAACCACAGAGTGCGCAACATGATCGATTCGATGACCGCCACCACCGAGAAACTCGTGAGTTTTCAGAATTCGTTGATGCCCTTCTAGGGTTTTTAGGGTTTATTGTGTTTTGGGGGTGTTTAGGGTTTTTTTTTTCTTTGTGTTGTTTTTTTGTTGCAGATTGAGATTTATGAAGACAAGGACAGTGCGAGGAAGGATGAAATTGCGGCTCTGGGCGGGCAGACCGCGACTGGGACGAATGTGTTCAGTGCGTTTTACGATCGATTGAAAGAGGTAGTTTTTCCTACTTTTTGATTGAATTGGTTGGGTTTGAAGTGTTGTTTGGTAGTTAGGGATTTGAAATTTTGGAACTTGTATTAGTTTCAACTTGATTAACAACTACAACAACAACAAAGCCTTAATCCGGAAGGCCAAACTCTCCCATCACGCTCAGATTAGTGGACTTAATGACTTGCTTTCCAAATTCTTTTGAATCATTCTTCATAATCAATGGGTCCCAAGTTAGCTTATGTAACGAACCTTGGCCTGATTAAGGCATCGTTTGGCTTGAAACACGGATTAAGTCCCGATAAACCAGCCAGACTCAACCCATGTAGAAGCCTACCTTCGGTACCTGATAAATTCAACCTGTATATCTTGGGAATCAAAATAAAACATAAATAAATGCCACGGAAATCAAACGCTTTTTGATTTCAAATAAGAGATATACAAAACTGGTTAAACCACCATTTACAATTGTATCTCAACCTTGTTTATCAAAAACAATAGTTCAATAACAATATAAATAACAGGAAAAGTCTTACACATCTTGGAGAAGGAACTAAACCCTAATCCTTCTCTCTTCACGCCCTGGAATGCCGACTGAGGTACCTGAGATTGTTGAAAAGGGGAGTGAGCATTCAACGGGCTCTGTAAATGGAATTTCACTTGGACCATCCATTATCCATTATTACCTCATTTGCAACAATCAAATGAGCAATAATATCTACAACAACACATAATGGAATGGAAATGATATAAACAATATATATATATATATATATATATATATATATATATATGCATTTCTATAGTTAAATTGGCTATTGTATTGGCAATCCCTTTTTAGAATTTAGAAAACAAAAGAAATGATAGCTATCACTACGCGTGGATACCACTTCGGGACCCACACAATGGCCACTATGTGGTCACGATAGTGCATTCATGTTTATAGCAGTTCTCCGTTGCCCAATGAAATCTCGATCATTTTGTGAACCCCCGGCCTAAGCCTCAGGCGCGGAGTTATAGTGGACCATGAATCCACAACCGAAACAACCAGTGGGAGTTATACACAAACCTATTTCGAAGATTCACATTGCCGTTTTAATGAAACTAAATATAGTTATAAACTTGATATAAGAGAAACTAAGTGAACTCCCACTTACCTTTGTCGCATTTCCTAGTTTCCCCGACTTTTCCTAATTCCCGGATGTGTCAAATCTTTTCCCGAAGTTCGAACACCTAAACCAACCATTAGGTATTAGTTTGTTTTTCATTTTAGTGTTTACGAACCCCTAAACTTTTCCCGAAGTCTCAGCCAAACCTCGAAAACCCTAACTGAAAAAAATCAGTTTTGAACTAGGGCAGCGTCCTGCCTAGGCAGCACGCTCCCTTCCAAGGTTTGAAACTTCTACCTAGGACTTTGCTCACTTAAAATTCGGAATTAATTCGAGGAAGTTAACTTCGACGATGGAAGTTTGACAAAAATTCGCTGGAATTTCACTTTAAATGCTAGAAAGCTCAAGTTTCTTCTTAGAGATGCTAGAACTATGTTTTATTTGAATTTAGCCGAAGTTTAAGTATATTTCTAGTATAGTCGAAGTTTCCATCAAAGTTTACTCAACTTCCACGAAACATAACAATTTTACTTCATGCTTTATTAGCTTCCATCGATGTTTTTGAAGTTCGGTCGAAGTTAACCGAAGTTGAGTCGAAGTGTTGCAATTTTTCTACTGCCTTTGAACTTCGCTTCGCTCACCTCAAAATCGACAAACTTGGCCGAACTTCGCCGAAGTTTGTCGATTTTTAAACCTTGCTCCCTTCAAGGGCAGCATGCCGCAGACTGCTGTCTAAGGACAACAGTCCTTGCAAACCTCCAAACCACCTCAAAGCTTCCCCAACTGTCAAGAATTTCTCTAAATGAGGTACAACACCATCCCAATTCCCAAATCATCAAACATCATTAAACACCATTAAAACATGAGATTAAAGTATGAATTCATCTCATTCATGCACAAAAACATGATGAACTTATACCTAAAAGTTGGACAGAAGTGATGAACTGTTAAATCAATAGGTTTAATCATTGAAATAGGTTCAAATACTCCCAATACCATTACCAGAGGTTCGGCTACTGCTGTCCTTGATTAAACTCTTCACTTTCATCAAGTCATAGCCTCATTTCATGCTTTAAACACACTAAAGTGTGTGACAGTTCTTTGGACAACATTTACACTTGTTCTTTCATCTTCAATGGTTTCATTGGAGCCCATTAAACCCACCAAAGACTTCAGAACTTAAACCTTTTGCTGTCCCACACTTGAACCCTACCAAAACCCTTTCATTTCAGTGAGAACTTGAAAGAGAAAGAGAGCAATACTTACAAACTAGAGTGGGCTCACTTGGACAGCTGAAATACCCTTCAACCTTTGTAAGCTTCCTCTACTTCTTTGATTTTACCACTCCTCTCTCTTTTGTGCTTTCCTTACTCTCTTGTTCTAGGATCGGTTGATAGAAATGAAACCCATCTTTTACTTGGTTTATATATGTCGATCTTCCTCAAGATATGTGTTGTGTATCTCGAAGCTGATCTAGGTGTATCAAACACACAAACGCAACCTCCTTTATGAATTGCCGCCACTTCTCCATGCACCGCCTCATCCTTTCACCATAACCATTGATTATCATGTGGAGAACCACACACATTTTGAGGTGCTTCGCGTGTGGTCACTTAAAGTGACACCAAGTGCTAACGCGACCTACATCATCCACGCACTCGTATCTAGATACCTATCTAGTGGTTTGTGATTTTTATTTGATTCAAGTTTAGGAACTTTGGTTTTATTTTGTTTTGGCACACCAAACAACAAATAAGTGCCCACACACGCTAATCTAGACAAGTCGGGCTTAACTAGTGGCCTAACTCGAGTTAATTTGTATTCAGATTAGTGCTAATCACTAGGTTAAGGACACAATTTGTTGCAACTTAGGTCTCGAAAAACTATTTTGATTGGAAGTAAGAGCAATGCGATAAAGTTCTGATGCTCGTGGTTGGGGAAAATGGTTTAAGAGAGTGGTACTCGTGAATGGGTAGGAGTTGAGGTGCCACTGGGACTTACAGGGTCGACATTTTAGATCTTGAATTACTGAATTAGTTTAAACTTGACCAAGGAAAACTCATTGTATCTATCCGTAGCATCTAAATTTTGGGAATTTGGTGCTGCGTAAGCGCTAGTTCTAATCTTTGTTTAAATTATTATAACTTTTTGGTAGTGAGAAAATATATTCAGATAAAGCAGAGAAATGGGTTCGGACACCTTTGTCAACCCGATTTTGTGTAAAAGGTTGTTCATCATTTCATGGTACTTTTCCCTATTCATCATAATGTACCATTTATAGATACAAAGTATCATCGAAACTTGTGAATTTTTATGTTGTTGAATGAGCAAAATGAATTGGTGAATGTGAAGCGATAATGAGTAGCTAATGTTTCATTTAAAATTGAGGAATTGCTAATATATCCGATATTAGTTTAAATGTTATTACTAGTGGTTATTTTTGTTGATTATTATACTTTAAATCCTTTGATTTCTTGACTTACAAAATTATAATTTGTGCAGATCCGTGAATATCATAGAAGACATCCTAATGCCCGCGTTGTTGATGTCGGTGTGGAATATGAGGAGCTACTCAAGGAAGAACCAGTTGTTGAATTCAGTGGCGAGGTTTCTCTGCCTCCATTTCTCGTGTTTTCCAAATTGAGATATTTAACATAATTGAATTTTTATGATTTTTCCGATGCATTTACTTTAAAGTTAAAAGTCAGTTTATCTAGTGATTAGTTTACTCCTTAAGCAAATCATGATTTTTCTCTGATTCACTTTTTGTTCATCGCCTTCTTTTGGCAGGAAGCTTTAGGACGGTACCTTGACATGCATGAAATATATAATGAATATATCAACTCTAAGTTTGGCGAAGCCATCGAGTACTCTGTTTACCTTGACATATTTTCCAAGCCAGATAAAATTCCTCGCAATCGGAAGCAAACGAGGTAAACATCAATGCCCATTATCTTTTTTCATGTTAAAGTTCAGTTTTTGCTGTTGGTCGTCACAATATGCACATTCAAGGTATATCTTAAACCTGAGGCGTATTGTTTATTATTATGTTTCTGCAGAAGCTACAGGGAGTATCTTGAGCATTTGCTGGAGTATCTGGCGTATTTCTTTCAGCGAACAGAGCCCCTGCAGGACTTGGAAAAAATATTCGCAAAGGTTAATTGGTATTTCTTTGATTGATTATTAGTTCTTTCAGATTGGATTGTGCACGTGTTTTTTGTCTGACGTGCCATATGTACGAAACATTCTTTTCATGCTAGTTTTAGTATCAAACCTTAAGAATAATTGCCTATTGAAGAATTAGTTGCCACTTCTGCGCACTATATTTGGTTCAAAGTTCATAAGTCTTGATCAGTAAAGTGATGCCTCATTGTGATATCAGATACTGCCATACCGGCCTCAATAAAAGCATCATGAATAAAATGCAATTTATCAACTCAAAGGCAACCCAAAAGTATTTAGAAGTATATTACACAAACTTTGACAAGTTTTCCTTTTCCAAAAGTTGCATAACGTGACATATTCTATAGGTAAGTAAAGTCAAGGTCTAATAATTGCTTAGGCTCACAAATTTTTACGAGGTTTACTTATCAACATCTCAAAACTTGAACTTCTGGTTAGGATTCTCTAGGTGCTATCCTTTCCCATATCACTTGGTTAGAATTTTCATCAATTTGGATTTTGAAAATGTGACTGCATTCATATTTTTCATTTTTTGTTCGTTTTCTTTATAAAGTCTCAAAACGGATGTCAATGGATTGGAGAAGAAGCACGCTTCTACTAATCTTCAAAAACAAAGGATACAGTCAAAGTTGTTCAAATGACCGGGGGAATCAATCTTATGAGTCATACTATTACTATAAAACTTTTGGAGTGGATAATTGATAATAGACTAAGAAGAGAAACAACAATATCAAATAATCAATTTGGCTTCATGCCTGGGAGGTCAACTGTGGAGGCGATTTTCCTTGGAAGAAGATTGATGGAAAAATATAGAGAAAAGAAAAAAAGATCTTCATATGGTATTTGTAGATTTAGAAAAAGCATATGATAGGGTTCCTAGAGATGTTCTTTGGTGGGTTCTAGAAAGAAAAGAAGTGCATGTTAGATACATATATACTATTAAGGATATATATGAGGGAGTAATAACGAGTATAAAGACATTTGGAGGAAGTACAAATGAATTTTCCATTACGATAGGACTACATCAAGGATCGGCTTTAAGCCCATATCTCTGTACTCTAGTTATGAATGAATTAACTAAGTATATTCAAGAGGATATACCATGGTGTATGTTATTTGCAGGTGATATTGTCTTAGTGGATGAATTAAAAGATGGAGTGAATAAGAAATTAGGACTTTGGAGGAATACATTAGAATCTAGAGGCTTTAAGTTGAGTTGGACGAAGCCCAAATACATGCACTGTTAGTTTAGAAATACTATGCATTGAGATGATGAAGTGGTAAAATTATTTGGAGTAGAAGTTCCTAAGGTGAACCACTTTAGATATCTAGGTTCAATCATACAAAATGATGGTAATATTGAGAATGATGTCACACGTAGAATTCAAGTTGGACAGAAGAAATTGAGGAATGCAACAAGTGTGATTTGTAATCGAAATATTCCTACTAAGTTAAAAAGGAAAATTTTATAGGGCCACAATTAGACCAAATATGTTCAATGAAAGTGAATGTCACACGATAAAGCAGCAGCAACAACTACATAAAATGAAATGAGGATGCTTAGGTGGATGTGTGGTAAAACTCGTAAAGAGAGAATAAGAAATATAGAAATTCAAAGACAAGTAGAAGTAGTACCAATTGACACAAAGATTAGGAAGAGCGGTTGCGGTGGTTTAGTCGCATGCAAAGATGGCCTACAAATGCCCCCCACTAGAAAACTTGACTCAATAGAAATTGAAGAAATTTGACGAGGTAGAGGTAGACCAAAGTTAACTATGGACGCATTAATTAGGAGGGATTTGAATTGTTTGGAAAGCTCACCATCAATTGCACTAAATTGAGCACAATGGAAGAGTTCGATCCCTGTAGCAAACTCCAATTACTTTGGGACTGAGGCTATGTTGTTGTGTTGTTGGGTACAGTTCCATGTAGAGTCAGATAATATTATGCCATTGATAATTTTTGCAGGGCTTTTTGTATAATTAATAATAACAGTCTGTCTATAATATAGGGAAGGAAAAAATCTTGATGTTGTGAGTATTTGATCATTTGGAAATTTTATATCTATGGAGGGTAGAACTTGGTGTTTTGGTGGACATAAAATAGACAGAAGAAAGTTTTACAAGATAAGAGGCAGTGGGACAGTGGTTTGGGAGAGAAATTGCCCTGTCAAAATATTGTCTGGCTGTGATCCCTTGTTAGCTTTTAAGTATCATGTTGAGAAACTAAAAGCATCCAACTCCTTAGTTATACTTCTGGGATTTTGAACATAAAAGTTCATTCTAAATGCGTGGAGTTTTCTACTATTTATTGTTTTTGTTTTTTAAGATCTCCACTTTTTTCATTGGTTCCTTATCAAATAGTCAATCACCTTTTTGCAGGTTCAAACTGAATTTGAGGAACTATGAATCTCCACTTTTTTCATTGGTTCCTTATCAAATAGTCAATCACCTTTTTGCAGGTTCAAACTGAATTTGAGGAACTATGGAAAGATGGAAATGTGCAAGGGTGGGAAAATAATGGTACTGAAAATGGGCATGTTTCATTACAAGATGCTTTGATAGATCTTGATTACTACAGTTCTGTTGAAGAACTAGTGGAAGTGGGACCTGAAAAGTTAAAGGAGGTACAGTCTTTAATGATAGTGATTTTGATTATTGATGTATTACCTTTAAATTTCATCTTTATGGCTGAAAGTCACTATTGACTAGTCAAATCTTAGTAATCTATTCCATTCCCATTTAACTTGTACATTCTATAATAATCTTTTCTTAAAAGTGCGGTACAGTCTTTAATGAGTGATTTTGATTATTGATGCATTACCTTTTAAATTTCATCTTTATGGCTGAAAGTCACTATTGACTAGTCAAATCTTAGTAATCTATTCCATTCCCATTTATTTAACTTGTACATTCGATAATAATCTTTTCTTAAAAGTGCGAGTGTGCTTATTCTGGTAAATAAATATGATTCCCATTCAATTCTCTAAGCTAATTCTTTGATCATTCATGTTTTATCTCTTAATAGGTTTCAATGTGTGAATGTTTATGTAAAACCTCTGGGAACATGATGCTTGAAAGGTTTTTATTGATGTAAATTCCTTAATCTTTATTTTTTTAATATGTCAAAGCAAATAAGTTCATGATCTTCATTATTGATGCCGTGCTTGACTAGCCACCCTACTAAAGAAAGGGTCTTGGTCCTCTTGGAGCGTGACTCTTGTTATTTTACTTAATGTTCAAGTCCTCAAATAATATCTTTTGAGAAAAAGGTCAATGAAGCGTCAATAATCTCTTTCAATTTGTCTATTGTCAATTATTGTGTGTTTAGAGTGAGTTGACACATTTTTTGGGTCTTTAAATTTGTGGTCTAAATCAGTCAGCTCTTTAAACCTTGGGCTGGATGGTTGAATATTGAAAACGATAAGTTCAGCAGCATAGGAAATCTATTGAAAACCTTTATGAAAAAAAAAAAAAAAGAATCGTTTCACAAAAAATAAACAACTTTAGCATGAAGAGCGAATAGCAATTAAGGATTTGAAAAACTGGATTACCGTAAAAATTTCCAGTCTTCGGCTAGAAATTGAGTATTGTTAACTTAAATTCACTCTATAATTATGTTATATGCATTTATGCCTGAGTTTTTTGTTCTTAATGTTCAAGCACTTTGAACTTTTCTTTTGTTAGGCATTGGCGGCTCTAGGATTGAAAACTGGCGGTACCATTCAGCAGCGTGCCGAGAGACTTTTTCTCACAAAGGTAGGCATTAAACTTGTTCTGTTGCAGCTTGTGCCATTTTTAATATGGGTTGTTAGAATGTTTGGAAAAGAATATCAAAATATGCATTCTGTTGAATCTGTTGATAAATGCGAAGCAAGAGAGAGTTTTTATAGCATGACAAATAGTTTTCAAAAAACCTTTTTCAATGTTTATTAAACAGAAACCGTTAATTAGGTTCTAATGCCTAGCATCAGAACTTGATAATGCTAAACTCTTAATGCGTTTGGGTCTTCATGTTTCAAACTATTACAAACTTAATCGAATTCACTGCTAATGCATTTGAGATTTCATGAATCATATTATAAACAACTAGTCTGGGTCCCACGAGTGAGTATCAATATATTAAATAAAATAAAATAAATTGGATGAAAAAAGCGAAAAACAAAACTTATTATGTAATCTTCGTTGAGCTTGAAGCTAAGAACAATATCATTCAAGTTGTAGGAAAAAAGAGAGGATATACACTTAAAAATAATTTCTTTTGTATTTCTATATTTGCAAAATATTAATTTCATCTGAAAAACTATTAAATTGCTTCAATTAACTACAAAGACGCAAAATAACCGTTAATAGCACACACAATCAATTAGAACAAACTAAGTATAAACTCAGACTCGATAATATTTTCTTATTGGTGATGACTCGATAATATTTCAAGTGGTTCACCTTTTTTACCAAAAAAAAATGAAAATCAAAATATTGATGGCTTTATGATCAACCCTTAGCCTGAACTTGCCTTCTAATGATCACTTTAGTTCTTCAATGAATGGTACATACTCCAAAGCAAGAAAGTATGAGCTATTGAACGCAACTCTCAACTTTATAGGGGTAACTATATCTAATAGTTAAATAGTTCATTTAGGACTTTTACTCAAAAAAAAAAGGTTCAATTTGGACTTAAACACCTTCAATGATGAAAGATTGATTCTTCTATCTATCATGGATCGTTTCTTATTAATCTTATCTATTTAAACAAAAAAACTGCTAATTTCTCTTAAAATTAATTGATCGCTTAAATAATAGCTAAAATAATCTAATTATTTATCTTGAAAGTATCGAAAAAAATCCAAAATTAACCCAAAAAAATAGTCGGATTCTAGTTAAACTAATCTAATTACAAATTTGATGAAAAAAATTGAAAAAAAAATATTACGTAATCTCCGATGAGTAGTTTCAAAAAATAAAATGTAATCTCCAATGAGTTCCAAGCAAGGAACAAAAATTCGATAAAAGTAGCCGAAGTTTAGGCAAAGTTTATCGAAGTTGAAGGGATCGAAACGAAGTTCACGTGTAGTTTAAAAACTACAAAACTTCTCCGAAGTTCATGTTAAAAATCGACAACACTGATACAAATTGATATGGATTTCTAAAAACAAAGAGAAATTATAAACTTTTCAGTCAAAAAAATAGAATGTGTGTGGGAGACAGAAGGGTTAAGGGTTGTAATTGATGGTGGCTTTTGGGGGTAATTGAGAATTTGAGAGTGACTCACTTTTGTACACACACCTCTACACCGATCTTGTAATACCTTGATTTTGCATCAAGATTCAATACATGCATCAAGATTCACTTTTGCACACACATCTCTACAATGCTTTGTAGTTTTTTATTGATGTATAATGTCAAAATATGGTTATTTTCTTTTGCTTTAAATACCGACCCATATTTAAAAAAGCATGTTTCATAATTTTAATCTTATGTGAATGTGCAATTAATAAAATAGTTAGAGAATCAAATTAAGTGCAATTATTATCACTAAAAAGTGATCTATCATACACAATATGCATGCCTAATGCCTATAAAATTGATTTAAAACCATTAAATTGTAAATTTTTTAGGTATACATGCATAATTGTGCTTGTTTTGATATCCTATAAAATGAGTTTAAATTTATTGACCATTTAAATAAAATTTCCTAAACTTCTCTAAGTTAGCGAATTTTTACCAAAATTCTCCACGTCGAATTAAACTTCCTTAAATTAATTCCGATTATCAAGAAGGCGAATTATAAGGCGAAACCGAAGTTTCGATCCTTGGCTCCAAGTCAAGAACAATTCATTCAAGTTGTAGAGAAAAATAGAGAATATACAGTCAAAAGATAATTTCTTTTGTATTCCTATGTTTGAAAAAAAAATCAATTTCCTCTTCAAAACAATCAAATTGTTTCAATTACCTGATCCAAAAAAAAAAAACACAAAATAACAATTAATGGCATACAAAATCAATTCAACAAACTTGGCCTTATAAAATCCAATCCTTAGCAGAACCTTCTAATGACTACTTTAGTTCTTCAATTAATAGTACAAACGCCAAAGCAAGGAAGTAGGAGCGAGAATTAATGGCATACAAAATCAATTCAAAATCAATTTCCTCTTCAAAACAATCAAATTGCTTCAACTTATTTCGTGCCCTTCATTCTCGCTCTCCTTATCTTCCTGAAACAATTACACCACATCATCACTAACTTAGACAGTCATGTGCTCCTTAGTTTTAGACACTTCTGGAATCTATTTTGGGAGTATCACAATACTTATTTGATTGTACTTGCATGATTTTCTTGTTCAATGTGACAATATTTTTTAATCAAATGAGTTGATATTCTAGATTTCCTAGTACAACCATTTGGTATTTTTACATTTCTAACCACAAATATAAAAGATGAAGCATGAATTGCTGCCCCGACTACTCACCAGATGATTACAGGCTATTTTTGGTTTGACTTATTTTGCTTGGACAGTTAATCTAGAGACAATTAAGTGGAAAATAAGTTGAACGGCTTACTAAAGTGAGGGTATAGCTTAGCAAATCTGACTACCTTTGCTTCATCGTTGGACAATGAATATGAGATTCAATTGTAATGGCAATCACGATGCGACCGTGGAGTGAAGGAGGGGAGAGGGCGGCAGTGCTTGGAGGGGGAGGTGGCAGAGCTTGATATTGAAATGCTATGCTCCTGATTTCTTCAAGGTTTCTTCTGATGTTGCTAATGAAACATGGGTTGTTAAAGGAGCAGTGGATCCACTCTCAAGGAGTAGAAGTTTGAATATATGATTACTGCTTGGATTTTGTAGATCTAAGCCAAGATTTTTTTTTCTTTCTTTTATGTTTGATTATATTGGGAGATCTGACATGTACAGTTTCATCTTCTCCTTTGACAAATTAAATTTATGGATTGATGCACTAAAAAAAATGATGCGACCAAAGAACATGAAAGGAAAGAAACCCAAACAATCATGTCAATAACAAAGCTGCATCTTGATATTCTTCAAATGAATCAATTGGTTCAATATTATGGGCTCATTAATTCGATATAATAATAGCATACATTTAAGATTTATGCGTTGGTGAACATGGACGTCATTCATAGCAATTTATTTTCTTCTTAGGTAATATTGCAAGGTCTATATAAAAAAAATTGCAAGTTTGCTTTTGTTTTTTCTTTATCTTTAGTGGAAAGTTTGCCACTCTTCATGAAATTGTTGTTATCTTTGGCACCTTCTTTCTTCTCACTGTTTACAAAATTCAATCTCATTTTTGTATGCTGCGATAAATTCTTCGGTAAAATCGAATTGGCATTTTTTTTCTTTATTCCAATTATTCGTCTAAAAGCAAAAGGAAATTTAGCATGAGTTTGTTTGTCAGTCACGGCCAGTTTACTATCATTTGAAGTTGGTAGATGCAAAATGATTTTATTTGCTCTCGGAATTACATTTGTTACCTTTTTTCCTTTTGCTTTTTTTTTTTTTTTTTTTTTTTGTCTTGTTTTTTTTTTTAAGGTGCTTATGTCATTGCATGCATACAAGAAGCTAATGTTTTTCCCCTTCTTTTCTGTAACAGCATACTCCTCTTGAGCAGCTGGACAAAAAACATTTTGCAAGACGCTCGCTTGTTGAACAGAATGGGGGAGTTGTTGCATCACAAAAGACTGATGATTCGAAAGAACTTGCTTTGTTGGAGGCCAAGATAAAAAAGCTTTGTGAACTGCTTGATGAGGTTTGTTGTCATTTCTCCTTGACTATTTGTTAAGTTCTCTCCGTGATTGCAAGGCGACGCCTAGGCGTTTTGAGACAAAATCGCCTAGGCAGTTGCCTAGGCTGATGTTGTCCTAAATAATTTTAAAAAAATTAAAGTGGCAAATTGCAATTGAGTTTGGTTTATGATACCTACCAAACAACAAAATTTTAACATAGTTAATGTTACGTAAGGACTTAAAAGGGTTATTAGTATCCTTGAAGTATATATTGCCTACGAATTATTGTGACTAATAAAAAAATATTGTTAATTAAGGACATACAAATAAATAAATAATAATTCAAGAGCCTAAGTAAATTTTTTTTTTTTGCCACCTAGGCACCACCTCTCCTAGGCTAGGGAAATCACCTCGAGATCGCCTTGGCGCCTTGCAATCCTTGGTTCTCTCACTTTATTGGGAAGGAAGTGTTCTTATGGTGATTATATAGAAGTATGTGTTCAAATTGATTGTGCATGCTTTAAATATCTTGTTGCTTATTGGTACCCATGCAGACAATTGTAAGAACTAAAGAAAATGTTGAGAAGAAACAAGCGCTAACCTATGAGGAAATGGAGGCAGAGCGTGAAGAGGTAATATTACTTTCACCTTTTCCTTTTAAGTCACCTGTTGTTCCTTTACTCATAGCACTGTGTAGAGAGAGGCCATGCATTACAAAGCATGTCAAACTGTTGTTGGCGGAATGCCCCAAAATCTAGAACATTCAATTAAATTTAGCCGCCATTTGGATAATGGTCGGCTTAAATTATGTCCTGGTTACATTCATCATCAACATCTAAACTGTTAATTTGCCTTCATTTATTACTGTCTTCTGCGAACATGGATGCTTCATGCTTCAGTGGTAAAATTTTGTTAATGTTGTCAAGGCATCTCCCAGGGATTGATTATGGACTTCCTTCTCAAATCTCCTACATAGTTTCTAGCCGGTCATCATTTGTTTGAGATTTTATAATTATCAGCCGAATTTGCAAAACATATAAAAGCGGTAAAAAGATTGTGTCTTGAACTTATTTTCCATTTAGATTCAGCAAAGGTAGAAGCCTAGAAATACTTAAAAATTTCCAAATGAGTTATACTGTCAGTGTGTGAAATTAATAATTCCTGTAATTATTTTGCAAACAATTTATGTAAACCTAAAAAAAATGATGCAGGCCCTGCAAGAATTTTACTTGTTTTTTTAACTGTGGTTGTTTCTTCCTTCCTTTTATTCTCTTTTTTTTTTTGAAGAAAACTACCAACATCTTATCAGCTTGTTTGGCATTATGTAGATGACGTTGCATTATTTTGCATTATTGCCCATATCTTTTTCATCATGTTGTTTTAACTGTTTATTCTGCTTTTGTTGATTGTCTATAACCTTACGTCTAATTATCTTCTTTTTTAAATCTTTTTGCTCAAGTATTCCTTTTTTTTTTTTTTTTGGTTTCCCACATGTTGTCCGACACCAACTGCATTGACTATTCCATGCTCGGGCACTGTCGGGCCCCCATTCGAGGGGTCAAGCATTCCATTTCATTCGCTGTTTCCAATCAAATAAAGTATTATGTGTGCTCAGTTTGTATTGCTTGATTTTTGAACATCAGGTCATGTGCTATTCATCATCATGTGCCAAACTTGATGGTTCTCTCATGCTCTTTCTAGTCTGTTAGTTTTCTACTGTGGTATGTCTACTGTTTGACTGCTAATGCATTTTACCTTATGGGATTGAATTTTTCAAACATGTAAGGATGGATAGACAAACAATTTAGGTTTAAGAGAAACTGTGCTCCTTTTTTTATTTAAATCACCAGTTACCTGCTCTAGTTTTCTTGATGATGAGAAGGTTATCTACATGCGAACCGAAAAAGAAAAAGATGTTATGTGTGTGCATTGCATGGTTGCTCATTAACATATGCATCTCTTGGATTGGAAAACATTTTTTGTCTTTGGTGTTTGTGAACTTTTGCAAGAGTTGTCTAATCCTTATGATGCTAATAAAACGTCAAGCAGGAAGAAATACAAGCGGATACAGAAAGTGATGAGGACGAGCAGCAGATCTACAATCCTCTCAAACTGCCAATGGGTTGGGATGGCAAGCCTATTCCTTATTGGTTATACAAGCTTCATGGTCTTGGTCAGGTATGTTGCATATAGCTTTTTGTTGCATATTTTCCGCTTGTATAGCTATCTGTTTCTAATTTTGGTTGATTAAGCTGGATGTTTCACATTTTTTCTCCATTACAGATTTCAGAATTCAGCCATTTGTTACCGTGTAATAGATTTAGGGATAATCTGTGTACAAATTTATCAGGTTAGAATACATCTGATTCATTTCTTATGAGACCTATTATTTTTTCTTCTGGATACTAGGAATTCAAGTGTGAGATATGTGGGAATCATAGTTATTGGGGCGTCGGGCTTTTGAAAGGCACTTCAAAGAGTGGCGCCATCAGCATGGAATGCGCTGTCTGGGTATTCCTAACACAAAGAATTTCAATGAAATCACATCAATTGAGGTATGCTCTTCTTTCTCTATTTCCATGGATTGGACACATTATGACGGTCTCAGGTCGTGGGACATGCATTTGCTTCACGTGAAAGAAAACTGTCAATGTTTCTCTAAATATAACTTTCATGTAATTAGGTCCATTGTGATAGTTAAACAGGTTTATGTTATTAAATTTTGAAGAGGATGTTTAAAAACTAAACAAAAAACAATTATATTGGAAAGGGACGATCTTAAGGTTCTAGATTTTCTTTACATATAATATGCAGGAAGCGAAGGTTCTATGGGAAAGGATACAAGAACGGCAAGGGTTGAACAAATGGAGGCCAGACCTCGAGGAAGAGTATGAAGATAAGGAGGGTAATATATACAACAAGAAGACATACACTGATCTGCAGCGCCAGGGTTTGATCTGAATTGGTAATTCTCATCAATTTATGGTGTTAATTTTGTTGTCTCTTTATTCATTGAACCTTTTGAAGTAAAGCCTAACGGTTCTATTATTTCGCGGCAGTGCGAATGTTTAAGGTGGAATCAGTTTTTCTTTCAGTTGGGAGCTTAAGAGACCAACGACGGAAGACTTTGGATCCATAATTCATTGTTATGATACAATGAAAGCAATCCGAAACAGAGAGGGGTCCGTATGAGAGGATTGGAAAAATGATTTGGCCTGCGGTGAAGAATGTAAACAGAATTGACCATCACTGGCTTGGATGTTGAGTGGATTATATTGCCATAATTGGACACAAGTTACTGGTATTCAACCCAAGTTCTAGCTATTCAGAATGTAATTTAAAGTAACAAGACTTTGTCCTTGTAGCTTGTACTTTCAAAAGAAAAAGAAAAAAACGTATTTCAAGGGTCTTTAATGATGGAAATTCATGAAAGGCAATCAAGATTTCAGGATCGACAAGTTCCCACTACGTTAAAAAGGAAAATTTTATGTGACCGCATCAACGCGCCTATGCTCTATGGTAGTTGAATGTCAAGGTAAAACAACAACTAAGATAAAATGAGAGGATGCTTTAAAAGTTTTTTTGAAGAACATGTATTTAGGGTTACTGTCTTTGTTTGCATCTTGAACTAACAATGCAAGATCCAAAGATATTATCATTTGGTGCCGTGCCTCGTTTTCTTCAACCCTCACGGATCCCATCAACTCCCTTCAATCACAAATATAAATACATAGACACTATTAAGGATATGTACGATGGAGTAGTAACGAGTATAAAGACATTTTAATCGGCTTTAAGCCCATATCTATTTACTTTAGTTATGGTAATCATACAAGAATTAAGATAATTTTAATTGCAAGTGTAATTTACATATATATCATTTTGACATTAAATGAATTGAATAATTATAAATATTTGAATCATGTATAAGTGTACCTCGTTTTCTTAATTGGTGTAATTTAAGAAATAATAAATAAATATTTGAATTGTATAAGTGTATAATTGGTAAAAAAAAAAAAAATACACTACTGAATTTCAAAAATGACTCATAATTTTGACAACAAAGTTTTTGATTAAAAGACTTATATTTTTTACCAGTAATTATTATGTATAGTGAGAAATTATGACCCATTTAAGATAATTTTATTTTAGTAATCAAACTTGACCTATCTTATTAAGTCATCGTTTGTTTCGTTTTACCCACTTACAGTGTGAGTGGAGAAAATTCTTTGGAGTTAATTCACAATGTAAGTTCATATTTTATGTTTGATTGGACTTTGAATTTGCATGGAAGTTACAAAATTTTAAAAACTGTAAAATGTGAGAATTGAAATAAATGTCATTCAAACATATTTTTAAGATAAAAAAAAAAGCATTATTATTTTCACCACGTGAACTACTATTTATTTATTCAAAATAAAAAAAAAACTTGAATTAAATAAAAAAACATAAAATATTATTTACAAAATATTAAAAACATTAAATAATTATAAGTATTTTTATATTTATTTTGGATAATTATTAATAATAAATACTATAAAATACAACTAATGATAATTCTTCAAAATATTTCTCACTTGAAAATGCACGATTCATATAATTCCTATGAATCAGTCCACGTGGACACCCATGGACTGAACAAGGCTTACATGATTGGCTCATTTGAAGAATGCACCATTCATATCCACGTGGACTTCTAATTAGGCCATCACATTATATATATTTATATATTTATACATAATGTAGGAAAATATTAGAATGTCACCCCAAGTGACACCCCTATGCAATGGCGTGCGAGACCCACGTAAAAATGAATGTGCGCATATAAATTTTGGTACATAACGCACGCGTGGTGTGTATCTCGAAGCGCGCACGGTGACTTCCATAGATACGGGCCCATACGCCACGTCTCCATCTACACAATTTCTTTCTCTACAAACCTACAAGATTAGCCATTCTCTCTCTCTCTCTCTCTCTCTCTCTCTCTCTCTCTCTTCATTAAGTCGTTCGACAATGACTCTTTTCATCTATCTTCATTAACTCTTTTCATTTGTCTTCATTAAGTCGTTCGACAATGGCAAGAACCGAAATTCATCCACATCAGTTGTAGCACAGTCGGATACAGACCTAACGTCTTCTTCACACTCTCTCTTTCTCTCACTTAATTGCCATTAACTGCGCTCGCCTCATCGTGTCGTTTGTCCTAATTAAATGCACATCAAACTAGGGCTCTTGAGAATTAGGGTTTATGAAAATTAGGGTTTTTTAATTATTAAGTCAATAATCAATAAACATTTTCCATTGATTTTGTTGAAATATTAATATTTATATATGTAGCCTAAATTGATCATGAGAGCTTTAGATTAAAGCAATTAATAAAAGGATTTTAGTTTTTATTCCACCAACCATCGGTCTCTCTATCTCTATCTCGGTGTTCCTAATTTGTATAGATTGCATGAGGTTTGCATGGAGTTGAATGGGTTTGCATGGTGTTGCATGGGTTTACAATTGCAATTAGTATGCGAGTTGTTCATATCCAACTCGAGATATGTGCGTGACGTTTGTATAGGTTGCATGTGTTTGCATGGTTTGCATAGGTTGCATGAGTTTGCGATTGATCAAATAATTCTTTTTCAAAAGTGAGTAATTCATAAACATGTTAGTTTCAACAAATAACTCCTTATTAAAAGGAATAATTTATACACTTAAGTATTTTGAATAAATATCTCATTTTCAAAAGGAGTAATTCATACCAAGTTGAAATGCACGGCACATCATCAACAAATCACCGCATCATCATCAATAGCGCATTGTCAAGAGGAGACACACATTAGTTTTGTAATTTTAAGGAAACCTTTCTTATTTGATCAAAAAAATAAAAAGTAATCCTACATGAAAAATGATTTTTTGACATTTTTTTTGTTATGTACATTTGCTACAAAAAAAAAAATGGTGTAGATTCTCTTAAAATTTATAGGTTACACGCATTTCAATCAAATTTACACAATGATATATCAAATGTATGTCTACTATTATCATTTTCCATCCCACGTTACTTTTTGAAATAGGCACCTTTAGCAGTTGAGTCAGAGAGTACGTTGAGAGCAGAGAAATTCTAGGACTTTACGAAGAGCAAAACAGAGATTAGGGTTCGCAAAATGGGTTAAACACAAACCATCAATTGACCTAATTCATGTGTTCTAGGAGCAAAGCCTAGCTAAGTTGGGAAGTCAACAGATTCTTGTTCAGGTAATGAAGTTTTCAATCTCAATATCTTCGATTCACCAATCAAATAATGGGTTTTGTTGAATCACTTGTTTGATTCATGTTTCAAGATTTTGATGGGCAACACATGTTTGATGTAATGCTTGAATGAAAATGTTGTTTTTAGTTTATTCTCAGTGACTCCCTTCTTTCTTCGTATACAATGTACATATAGCACCAATTTGAGTATAATACATTTGGGTAGTCTAGTAGGGGTGACAAAATGGGTCATGACACGATAACACGACACGACTAACACGGGATATTAGTTGGTTAGTTTTGAGCTTATGCAGGTATTAGTGTTATAAATGGGTTGACATGAATACGATGCGCCAACCCATTTTGTGACCCCAATAGAATTTGAAAGTGCCTCGGTTTAAGCAATAGAATTTGAGCATTTGGACTTTGAGAAGTGTTTTGTCTAACTAGAACTTTAATTTAGTTTAAAAGCTGCTTACCAAGTTTAACGATTGAACTAGCAAATATGGAAGCTCTATAGAATTGGTTCTGTCAAAATCACTTTTAAAATAATAGTTTGATCAATTGAATCAACCAATTAAGCACTTCGGTGGACACAGTCCCTCATATTACTAAATCTTAAATCACCATATAGTTGGAAGTCGCAAACATAAAGCGAAGAATTGAAGGTAGACTTAGGGGAAAGGCTCAACCATATCCTTTTTTTTTTTTGATAAGAAGTCTGAATGCTTAGAAATCTGATTTCCCCCTATTTTTTGGAGACTCCATTGTCATTTAATGTCATGATTGGTACTGATAATTGATTGATGTCTCGCCTCTTTCGCTTTTCATGGTTTTTCGTTAGTTTGGGGATTTGGTTTTTGAATATAACTTGTTACACTTTTTTTGTTTCTTGGGGACTTCATTGGAATCGAATTTCATGCTTGAACTCAATAATCGAATGATGCCTTGCCCCGTGCACATTGTATCACTTTTCATTTGTTTAGTGATTTGGTTTCCAAATGCTTGCTACTTCTTACAGTTCTGGTTTTTATTTTTATTTTCTTTCTAGGGGATTCCATCGTGATTGAGTTTCATGCTTGATACTTGATAATTGTTTAATGCCGTGCCTCACTG
The DNA here is from genome assembly GCA_039657365.1 of Stephania yunnanensis. Taxonomy (NCBI): domain Eukaryota; kingdom Viridiplantae; phylum Streptophyta; class Magnoliopsida; order Ranunculales; family Menispermaceae; genus Stephania; species Stephania yunnanensis. The sequence goes on along the minus strand of CM077587.1, from coordinate 49,154,339 downwards.
CCATTGCATCATATTTCGATTGTTTCGGGTATTGGTTTTGGAATGCTTACTTTGCTTTCTTAAAATTCTGTAATTGATTTTTCTTTCTTGTGGACTCTATTGTGACTTGAATTTCATGCTTGGTTTTTGATAATTCATTGATGCATTGCCTCATTCACTTTGCATTTGTACTTAATTGTAACCTTCCATTCTTGGCTCTTCATAATTGATTGATGTCTTGCTTCATTGCCTTTGCATCATATTTCATTAGTCCTATCTAGTCTACCACAAGTACCAAATAAATGAATCATGTTATTAAATTCAACTAGAACTTGTGCTTCAGCAGTAAACCATAAAGGCTATTATATGTTTTGTATATAATAGAAAGGTAGGGAAGTAGAGACTAGTATGTTTGATTTATAGAAACCTTATGGAACTAGTTTTTGATTCATGTGTTATATTTTTTGTAGCTAACAATATAATTTCACAATGGATGAGATTCTCCTCGATCAGAGCAATTTGAAGTCTAGGAATAGTCGGGTTCTTATACATGCGTTCTTGCTATGGCTGACGGTTGTTGGTGGAATGTTCCGAATTTTTTTAGAGGCTGCTAAACCCAAGTTGCGCAAAAGCCATACCTATGAGCTTAACATTGACAAGCACCGTAGGTTGGTACACAGATTTATATATGATAATGATAGGGATTGCTATAAGTTGACATGCATGAATAGGGAAGCATTTGTAAAGTTGTGCAAAATGTTGTCTGAGAGGGGTAAGTTGAAGGATGCAAGATGTGTGTGCGTAGACGAACAACTAGCCATTACACTCCACATCTTGGCACATAACAAACGCAATCGCATTGTAAAGTTGAAATTTCAACGTTCTGGCGATACAATCAGCAAGGTTTTCAAACAAGTACTCCATGCAATTATTAGGTTGCAAGTAGTTCTTCTGAGGCAACCGGAACCGGTTGGAGAGGAGACAACTGATTTGACATGGAAGTGGTTTAAGGTGAATGCTTCTTTATATTATGCCCTTAAAACTCATGTGATATATAGTTGCTCATTCTATACATCATCTAAATTGTTTAGGGATCTCTTGGAGCTATCGGTGGTACTTTCATACCCCTTCGAGTCAATGCAGCTGATAGGCCAAGATATAGGAATAAGGAAGGTGAAATCTCCATGAACGTGATGGGCGCATGCACTCGCGATAAATGTTTTTCATACATTCTTCCTGGTTGGGAGGGTTCCGCGACCAATGGTCGTATCTTGAGAGATGCACTGACTCGACCGAATGGCTTGGTGGTTAATCGCGATACTTACTATCTTGTGAATGCCGACTACACTAATGTTGAAGGTTTTCTCGCTCCGTATCGTGGACAGAGATACCAGTTAAATGAATGGAGGCATGGGTGTGAACCCCAAACAGCCGAAGAACTTTTCAATATGCGTCATGTGAGTGCGAGGAATTTGGTTGAATGCTCTTTTGGGTTGTTGAAGGCTAGATGGGCGTGCTTAAGAAATCCATCACACTACTCAATCAAGATGACGACCCTCATTGTACTTGCTTGCGCATTGCTTCACAATTACTTAATGAAGAGAGATGCCAGATGACTCGTTAGAGGTGCAATACTTGGACAGTGTAAACCTGGGACAAGACGAAGAAAATGAAGATGTTAAACTAGAGAGTATTACTAGTACTAAGTGGTCGAATGCTTGGAGCACATTCCGCAATGACCTAGCAATATCGATGTTCGACGAATTTAGGCATCATGCCTAGTTGTGGTTAATGGTTCTTTTCTATTCGCGCTCGTGCTCATTTTGGGAATTTACTCGACATGTTTTACTTTATTTAGTGGTGAGTATTTGAAATTAACTCCACCTATGTTGCGCTACATAGCCGGTCTCAAGTCCGGATAAAGGAGGAGGACTCAGGCGCTTATTTTTTCATACCGAAAAATAGGTAAGAGAGGTCTTAAACTCACTTTTCATACCCGAAAAGTGGGGAGGGAGGCTCAAACTCATTTTTCATTCTTGAAAAATGGAGGATGGTTGTGATAGGTTGACAGCCAGCGTAAAACTTTTGTCACTTTTCATGAAATGAATCAAATATAGATAAATGTTGTGGTGTTCTTCACTAGCGATGCGCTGCATTGGAGTCTGGGTGTAGTGAGAAATGAGCACATGTGTGTTTCACATCTCTACCTAGGTGTGAAGAAAAATAAGCAAGGGTTCCCACACATAGGACGTGTGTGGGTAAAGAAGCTAATCCCTTCACATTGTCGCTCGGATATGAAGAAAAATGAGCAATGGTTCCCACACAAAGGACGAATGTGGGTAAAAAAACTAGTTTAAAACAAACACGAAAACAAAAACAAAATCATAAATATATATATTAGATCTTTTAGACAAAATAGAAAAAAGAAAAAAAAATCAAACACAAAAGAAATAAATAATTCGTTTAGGAACATGAAACATATGAATACTTACAGGGAAGTCAATAGAACTAGTAGATATTATGATTAGAAGGAGAGTTAATATTGTTTGCCTCCAAGAGACTAAATAGGTAGGAGAAAAGAGTAGAGAAATAATAAGCACAGAGTTTAAATTGTGGTACACTGATATAAATAGAAAATACAATGGAGTAGGAATTGTGGTGGATAATGATTATAAGGATAAGGTCGTAGAGGTTAAAAGAATGGGGGATAGATTGATTCTAATTAAATTAATTATTGGAGACGAAGAAATTAACATACTTAGCGCCTATACACCACAAATAGGATTAAGCGAGAATATCAAACACAAGTTTTGGGAAGATATGAATGGATTTATGCAAAATATATCATTAGATGAAAATGTTTTTATTGGAGGAGATTTAAATGGACATGTTGGGGCAAGCAACGATGGGTTTGAGAGAGTTCATTAAGGTTTTGGTTATAGTAATAGAAATGAAGAAGGAGAATCAATCTTAAAATTTGCTTTAGCATACGATCTTATCTAAGCAAATACTAGTTTTAGGAAGAGAGAGTCGCATATCATTACTTTTAGTAGTGGTCATAACTAGAGAAATAGATTTTCTTTTAACAAGAAAAATATATAGAAAAATATGTAGAGACTGCAAAGTTATACCTAGTGAAGCACTTACTACCCAACATAAGTTAGTAGTACTTGATATTAAGCTAACACGACAACATAATATGAATAAAAGAGTTAGCGACTATAGAATAAAGTGGTAGAACCTAAAACATAATAAACAAGTAGAGTTTAGAGAAAAATTACTAAAGGAAAATGTTTGAAATCTTGACTTAGATGTTAATACGATGTGATTAGAAATGAGTAGTTGCATAAGAAGAGTGAGATCAAACGTATTAGGTATATCTAAAGGATTGAGACTACCAAAGAAGGAAACATGGTAGTGGAACGAGGATGTCCAACGGACAATTAAAACTAAAAGAGAGATGTATAGGAAAATACATAACTGTCAAGATGAAGATGTGTACAATCAATATAGAGAAACTAGAAAATAAGCTAAAAAAGTTGTTAGTCAAGCTAAAACAAGTTTCATGGAAGATCTATATAAAAAGTTAGGTAATAAAGATGGTGAAAAATATATATAGATAGGCTAGCCAAATTAAGAGATAAAAAAAAAAAAAAACCTAAGTCAAGTAAGATGTATTAAGGACGAAAATCAAAATGTTTTAACGCGCGATGATAATATTAAGGAGAGATTGATAAGTTACTTCGTTACTTTATTTAATGATGGCCAAGTTGATATTATAATAGATGAAAATCTACACCAAGAAAGAAATGTAAACTATACGCGCAATATTAGAATTGTAGAAGTTAAAGAGACATTGAAAAGAATGAAAATAGGGAAAGCATGTGGCCCAGATGAGATACTCATAGAGGTTTGGAAATGCTTATGAGAAATTTGATAGACTTGGTTAACAAAACTTTTCAATAAAATTTTAAAATTAAAACGGATGACAATGGATTGGAGAAGAAGCACGCTTGTACCAATCTTCAAAAACAAAAGAGACATTCAAAGTTGCTCAAACTACCAGAGAATTAAACTTATGAGTCACACTATGAAACTTTGGGAGATGATAATTGACAATAGGCTAAGGTGAGAAACAATAATATTAGAGAACCAATTTGGTTTCATGCCTAGGATGTCAACTATGGAGGCGGTTTTTTTGGTGAGACGATTATTAGAAAAATATAGAGAAAAGAAAAAAGATCTCCATATGGTATTCGTAAATTTAAAAAAAGTATATGATAGGGTCCCTAAAGATGTCTTTTGGTGGGTTCTAGAAAGAAAAAGAGTGAATGCTAGATACATAAACATTATTAAGAATATGTATGATGGAGTAGTAACGAGTATAAAGATATTTTGAGGAGCTACAAAAGAATTTTTCATTACGATAGGACTACATCAAAGATCGACTTTAAGCTCATATCTATTTACTTTAGTTATGGATGAACTAACTAGACATATTCAAGAGGATATATCATGGTGTATGCTATTTGCAGATGATATTGTCTTAGTGGATTAAACAAAAGATTGAGTGAATAGGAAATTAGAACTCTGGAGGAATACATTAGAATCTAAAGACTTTAAGTTGAGTATGACGAAAATCGAATACATGCATTGTGAGTTTAAAAATACTAGACATCGAGATGACAGAGTGGCAAAATTAGGGGAAATAGAAGTTCTTAAGGTAAACCACTTTAGATACTTATGATCAATTATATAACATGATGGTAACATTGATAATGATGTCACACATAGAATTCAAGCTGGATGGAAGAAATGACGGAGTGCAACATGAGTGATTTATGATCAAAATGTTCATACTAAGTTAAAAGAAAAATTTTATAGGACCGCAATTAGGCTAGCTATGCTCTATGGAAGTGAATGTTGGGCGGTAAAGCAACAACAATTACTTAAAATGAACGCAGCAGAAATGAGAATGTTTAGGTGGATGTGAGGTCAAACTTGTAAAGATAGAATAAGAAATATAGAAATTCAAAGACAAGTAGGAGTAGCACCAACTGATACAAAGATTAGGGAAGGGCGGTTGCGATGGTTTGGTGGCATACAAATGCCTCAACTAGAAAACTTGACTCAATAGAAATTGTAGAAATTCGACGAGGTAGGGACATACCAAAGTTAACATGGGATGCATTAATTAGGAGGGATTTGAATGGTTTGAAAAACTCACCATCAATTGCACTTAATCGAGCATAATGGAAAAGTTTGATCCATGTAGCCGACCTCAGTTAATTTGGGACTGAGGCTATGTTGTTGTTGTTGTGAGTATTTGAAATTGGTTTAGACTTCAGTGTTGCCACATTGTTGTTTTTATTTAGTGTGGACACTGGTGTCAACTTATTTTGAGTTCATGTTCATCTTCATTACTGGGGATTTAGTTAGAGCTTGCATAGACTGTTGTGTAGAGTCTTTGCAGTATACATGTTTATACATGTTAATGCTAATTTCTGGAACTGATTTGAGTTGAAGTAGATTGGCTTTGTTTCATGCGCTTGACCTTTGTCATAAGGGGAAAAATATTTTATATTAAATTTATTTTCAAAATATTATTCTACCATAGTTGAACTTGTTGCCTTATTAGATTACCGACAAAATTACTTTTCATGACAATTAGATTCTATAATTTGTGAATAAAACATTTATGCAAGACTATGTTGTGTATTACAAAATTTAAATCATTTGCCAATATTTCTTTAGATATTTAAAAAGTGAATATTTCACTTAATATATTTTTTCAACCTATGGAGTTATAAATATATAAATACCAAAAAAAGGTAATGCTTCAAAAGCTCAAAATGAGCGGTTGAGTCTCAAGTTACAAAATTTAATCAGTCAAATATTAATTATAATTCCGCAATTTTAATTACCTCTATGTTGAGGCTATGTGAAAATATTACTGATGAGACAATAAAAATAAGGTCACGTGGCCCGCCTCGATTTATTGACGCAACAAATATCGAGTGCGCACGTCAATCCAATAAATATTAAGGATCGATTTCCTATCTCATGGTAGTTGAGTAAAATAATGAGATATTATAAATATAATATTGCTCCCGTCCAATTAGTTCAACTTCAATTTAAGAAACATATGTTGCATATAATGATCATGATCGCAATAATATATTTATGGACGTGGACGATGTGAAAATATTAGGTAAATGTCGTATTGACAATTCCACCAAAAATTGGAGCAAAAGTGGTGCACCATTACAAATGACAAATAATTATTGACAAAGAGTGCTCATAATTATGACATTTTTTGGTCATATATGAAAGACTATTTTGCCTAAATATTGTCATATATATACCAGAATATTTTTGTGACATTTACCATGCCTTCAAAATCAAATGCAAAATATTATGAATTTTCTCATTGAAAATAGCTCGATAAAATAGGCACATCGAGATGTGTTTAAATCGTGACCTAAATATAGGCGATGAGTTTATGTCTTGTGTATCGTGTTATATGCATGTACATTATAATATAAGAGTGAATATTTTTCGAATTCGAATTTAGCGGAAGCTAATGTTCAGGCAATATCTGGTACAACAATTTTATTGTTAATGTCTTGTTCAGAAAAAGTCTACTCAGAATAATAGAAAATTTATCTATATAAATATAATTTAATATGAGTATAATATTCTTAGCTTTAACTTCTGAAATATATAAAACACATTAAAATGAATGTCGTCATAAATCAAATGACATTCATAATGTGGAAAGATCTGTTTGATTATCCATAATCATCAATAATACAAAAATATCGTAAATTCGCACGAATATCCTTTATCGAACTGGATTTTTTTATCAGCTGGAGATTATCTCAAGGAAAATCAATATGAGACTTATATTGATTTAACTCTTCATTAATCATATTATAAGATGTCTAGGATCCCTAATAGGGAATTTATTTATAGCAAGTTTTGCTAATTGTCTCTTTGATGAAGTAGTTTTCCCACAATTAGGGGGAGATATAAGCCAATTCAAAAGGAATGACGTGAAATTGCTTGAAATACATCAAATTACATTAAATTTGTTGTATTATGATCAATGTATAAATTAATATGAACTCGATGTTCAAATGATCATTCAGTGGCAACAAGTTATAAATCAATTACTTGATACAAGTATTATATACAAAAGAGTGGCAATCATATGTTTCAACATTAAATGGTTCATATAAAAAGTGTTGTCCATGTGCAACAAAATGCACAAGATATCTCACCCATGTGAACATGAGGGGGAGAATCAAAATGAGTTATTGGTTAGTGTATTGCACTCCGTTTCTCTTTGCTATGGTTTTATCCCACTAGGCTTTCTTTGAAAAGATTTTTATTTAAGCAATTCTAACAATATTAAATCTATGTATCTAGATTGATTAGTGTATTGCACTCTTTTTCTTTTGCTATGATTTTATCCCACTGGGTTTTCCTAGCAAAGTTTTTAATGAAGCAATCCTAACATTATTATACTTCATATAAAATAAATAAATAAATTATGAGAGTAATTAATGTACTCTTTTTCTTATACTAGATTTTTCCCACGAGGTTTTTCTAGTAGAGGTTTTAATGAGACATTTATATTATCTCTGAGTGTATCAATGTGTTGCACTCTTTTCCTTAGCTATGGTTTTGTCCTATTGAATTTTCCTAGCAAGGTTTTTAATGAGGAGATCAACAAATATTATACTACAAAGCAATATTGTGATGACCTCAGTTCTCAATGACACTGGGCCCTGCTCAACCTAAACCCACGTGGACCACATGACATGTGACAAATATACTTTACTAGTCGTTACAAATATTATACTCTTTTTTTCTATACTAGATTTTTTTCCACGGGGTTTTTTCTAGTAGAAGTTTAACGAGACACATTCTTTCAACAAGTGTCATCTAAGGGGAGTGTTATGAAATAGATGGACACTTGTGCATGTATGTGACCATATTGTGAAGCATGGTTCTCACATTGAATTGTAATATCAGGTATGACTTTTACACTTCATCTAACTTGTAATCTTCTCTAATGTACACTAACTCTTCCAGTGTATTGTCTATGTTGCTTGTGATGTGTTGTATGACTTGTGGTGTATGTATAACTTGTACACATTGTATAAGTACAATTATCATCATCACCAAATGACCTATATAAAGAATGTCAACTTTATTGTAATTCACACACACCAATGTATAAATTTCATCTCTACATTTTCATCTCTAGCTCTCTTATCTCTTGTCTCATATTCTCTACTTATTCTAGTAGTTCTTAATTTATGTCTTTTATGCTTAAGTCTCTCATAAGTCCAACTTAAATTTTAGTTGACTTACAACTTAATTTACAACATAAGGCACTATTTTTATTTTTATTTTGGGTACGATCCGATTTAACGTTCAACATTGAACCAACGGTTTTTAGTAAAAAACTAAACGTGGCCATTTCCGTTTGTCATGTCAGCCGACGTAACATTCAAAACATTAAAAAAACCAAATGTACACAAAAAATGAGTATTGCCGAATAATAATAATAGACTATACACATTGAGAAGAATCAGAATCTATACTGAGAATTAGTTACAAACTCACAATTCATGGACTCTATTTTCAACAAGGTACAAAAATATACAGTTAAACTAACCAAGAAAAGACAGTTTATCTACACGATCTAGTGAAGAGCAATGCAGATCCATTCATTCCACGTAAAATTAGAAGCCTAGAATCAACATATGTACCGCACACTAACTTAGAGACATCAAACATCTCTGGAGGCACCTGCACTCTTACCTCCTCGATGACCACTTGCGCAGAGTCGACCTTATGCAACGCCGGATCGTCGAGTTTCAAGGTTAACTCAATCTCATCCACGGCGAGCTTGGTTATAGGAAGGCTTGATGGAATGTCTTTGAATGGGCTTGTTCTCCTCCGTTTCCTGGGTGATTTTTGCGCGGGCTCATCAAATGGCCGCGAGGTGTGTTTCCTCTTCGCCTTTTCTTCTGCAAGGTATTCACGCTTGCCGGCCATTAATCTGAATGAAGAATTGACTTGTAAGTTTCCACTGGCTCCTTTCTTGTCATGGGGCCAGTTCAAGCCATTCATTGTCCTGAAGTTGATGTCTGAGGTGATGTTAAATGGAGAGCCATTGCCTGGTGTTCGTGCAATATAAGGCGCACATCGCCAATGAGAACCCTTGTGGGAGGCTGACGAAGAGTCAGTCCGACATGCCTTCCGGTACAGTATACAAGACGCCACCTACCTGGCAGAAACTTGAGCCAGTTCTGCAATATAAGAGCACAGATAAAATAAAAATGTTAAAAAGCAAGCATCCAGCAAGCCCATTTATTTGAGTAAGAAATTGACCACATAAACCTAAGATATCGTCCTGTGTAATGCTTCATGAATAAAATTGAGTGCGAGCCGCAAGGATCTAATAAATGTGGTGTCTCTAACCCTTGAAACTACAACATTTGAATATGTATTGTGCATTCCTTTTAAGCTCCTGCGAAATGGAGACTCGAAAAACATGAAAATGGAAACAAAATCTGCAAATTAAAGATTAATAATTACCTTGGGCTTAGGATGAGGATTTAGCATCTCCATCAACTCAATGAAGTGTGCTAGCCTGCTACGCTGAAAATGGAGAGCATATAGACTTTTTAGAGAACGGTTAGTAATATCACTTTTAGTAAGTAAAGAATTTGACAGCCCCAACTTTTTCAGATCAAAGAAGCAAAAACAAAGTAGAGAGATTTTGCATTTGGAAATCTATCAAGGAGTTCATTGAGCATTATGAACAGCACCAAACCAAGTTGTACAAAACCGTATATTTTTCCCAAAACATCACTGACACTGTGACTCCTATTGAGGCCGATATGTTTGGACTAGAGAAGTAGAGAGACAGCACGGTACAGAACTGGTATTTTTGTAATCACATTGAAGAAATCATCTACATTGCAACTTAAACCAATCATGCATCAATCATTCCTTTCCATTCCTCTGAATGTTGAATCATGCATGGAGACAACATGAATTCAGTGTTCATGGTTAGTTGGTTACCATTTCATGATTCAATTACCAGGGAAGAAATTCTTGATATGAAAGAAAGTCTGAGGTTATGAACTTATAATACCCTTGAACAGTGTTGTGCATGATAGTTTTTGTCTATAGCATTAGAGTTGGAGCATATCCCAAAAGCTTCCTAATAGCAATGATACACTTTATAAATGTCCAGTCCAGCTGTATCGAAGATGTAGAGTATCATAAAATGGGGATACACATAGACCACGACCACAACTTAAATGAAAAACAAATTAGCACTACTAAACATTTCTTTGCATGCATACCTGTTGATGCCCATAAATATATTCCTCTGTAATTCGAATGGCAGTTGATCCGAGACCCCACCTGATCATGTCTATGGATGGGTCCACTCGCCATCTTGGCCCACAAAGAAATGGATGCCTCAAAGCGTCCAAACAACTGCAAAGAGATTCAAAGTTTTCCATGAAAATTTCATCCACAGTTTATTTCAAAATCAGATCAGATGTAATTTATTTTGATGATAAACAAAAAAGAAAGATAGGGCGGTTGCAGATGTTTGGACACCTCTAAAGGTGGCCTACAAATGCCCCAAAGAAAACTCGACTCAATAGAAATTGAAGAAATTCGACAATGTAGGAGTAGACTGAAAGTAACTTGGGACGCATTGATCAGGAAAGATTTGGAAAGTACACTAATAATTGAACTAAACCAAGTGCAATGGAAGAGTTTGATGCATGCAACTGACCCCAATAAATTTGGGAATTGGAATTGAGGCTTTGTTTTTGTTTTTTCTTAAAAAAAAAAAAAAAGAAATGTCGATGTTGTTGTTGACTTTTGGAACAAATAAGAAAGAATCTTTCACATGTACATGTACGCTTGTCTTTAATAGTTTGATGATATCATGTACTTTGATGATATTCATGTATACTTGTGCATCTGGGGGCATGTTGCTTCTTTCTTATCCAAAAATAAAAAAAAAAAATTGTATACTTGTGATAGAGTCAAGGCCATAATAATACTTTGTGGAAGATTATGAGCTCTGTTCTCTTTGTCAACACTTGTTCATCCCTCCTTCACATCTTTATTACTAAATCACATAATCAATTACATTAAATCAAGTTGAATCAAAAAGCTAGATCCATGTCGCAGACCCCAAATAATTTGGGACTAAGTTTTTTATGTTGTTGCAGTTCAACAGTCTTGTATGTATGTATATTCATACATAAGAAGATACGCATTAGAATTTGATATGAATTATTGAACGCCAATCTGAAAGACCAACACTGGCAACTTTTAAGTTCAACAGCTACAGTTTACATGGTACCAAAGCTCTCATTTGTAGTAGGTAATTGTTTTAATGCCAACTTTAGCATTTGCAAATTCCCATATGAAAGTTTGGGGGTTTGTCCGTTCACTATCTTCCTTCTTTTGATTGTAGTGCTCACCTATACATGAGGTTTAGAATTTGATTTTCCTTGTTTGGGAGTTCGAATTGTTGTCAAGGCATGTGTAAAAGTAGGTCTCTTATAAAGAAGATCGTTACCACCAGCAAAGCAACAGCTAAAAATGGAGTTAAATGACAACATGCTGGAGGACATTATAAAAGGAGGAAAGTATCATTGTCTTATTCCAATCTTTCTGAAACTTTTATGGTAAATCGTAAATGTTACCTTGAGTTAGCAGAAAAATATGCGAATTTTATCAGTAGTAAAAAAAGTTACAAATTTATCCATGTTTTTGCAAAGCATATGCAATGCACATCATCATTAATCCATTATGGGTTTGGGGAGGGATGCCATAATGAGATGTTCCCAGAATAAAATCTATAAAAAATTATACAGAATATCAATCAAATCAAGGCCCTGTTTAATTACAAAGAAAATGTTCTATAGGAAAAAAATATTTTCTTAAGAAAGTTTTCTTAGTAAATGTTCAAAAGAAAATTTTCTTATATATGTTTGATTGCAAATATAAGAATTTTTTCCCTCAAAACTCACCAATAACAAGTTTAGAAAAAATATTAAAACTTACCATATATATTAAATATATTAATTTTCATATTTAAAATATAAATTTAATGTGTCTTAATATGGAAACTCACATTTTATCAATAGAAAACTCAATTTGTGCACCATAACTGGTGGAAAAATATATGGGTGTTAATATGAAAAATTGGCAATTGTAAGAAAATGCTCCGCGAGAAAATTTTGGCTATCAAACGCATGAAAATGCCATTTTCCCACGGAATTTGTCATTTTCCTTGGAACATTTTCTTTTTATGTCCAATCAAACATGGCCTAACACAACTATGTTCCAAGGACGAGATTAGTAGAAGAAATTGGGAAAATATACAATTAGACTGATGAAAACTCCCAATATAGAATATTCCCAAATCTAATAGTGTAAGAGGGTATCCTAAAGTCTTACCTCCATTACTTTTATAAGAATTGGGACAGCCATTCTCTCAATAAACTACCCTACCAAAGCAAACATCTAAACCTACAAATAAAGTTTTTATGCATGCAATCTATAATAAACAAGATATTTTAAGACAAATTTTCTCAGCTCATAATCTTACATTTTTATACTAACTAATGCAAATTCAATTACCTGATTCTCTCGTAAGACCTTGTTGCGAGCAACAACAATAAGAGATTCCAACCTGCACCCCAGTTCCTATCGAGAATCTGTAATAAAAGCAACAAACTTGTCAGGATAAAATGATGGCAGATAAACACAGCAGAAGTTAGAGATTGTACATGTCAAAAGAAGAAGACCCTAACTTGCAATCCGGGATTTCCGGATGGAGAATTTGCAGATAGAATGGGCAGCAGGAACTCACGCAAGCATGATGGATCATTTCCCTACACCATCGGATAAGAAGTTCATTACAGCAAACAAAATGACATCAACTAACTAATGACCAAGATGGAATGAAGCTCCTCACTAAAACGATAAACGTAAAGAATGAAGCAGTCATTGATGTAAACAATAAGCTACAGACTGAAATCATGAAGTAATTTTCACAAGCAAGTCATGATATTGTCCATAAGGTAAGTTCAAACTTCTAACATGCAACAGCTAAAAATCATATTTGAACACTTGTATGAAGACCAGAGTTTAGTACTCTGTAATCGGCACTACTGTTCACCATCACAAGGTGCTTAAGATTAAAAACACCTATGATCACACGACAACAAATATTTTGACTGATTACAGAAAGTTTTTGTTAGTTTACTAAACCTTGTTAAGGAAAGATTTGAACTCCGTGAAGATCAAAGGGTCCATCAGCTCTCGCAACACCATTTTCGCCATGATGAACCCAACACATCTTGACATGTATAAACAAAAGTCAAGCCTCTAAGATTAACATAAAAGAAAAAAGAAAAATATAATCGCCAATTTAAAAAAAAAAAAAAAAAAAAAAAAAAAAAAAAAAAAAAACTCACACTCTAATCATACCTCATGTCAAATGCAATCATCATATTTCGCCTGTCGACATTACTGTCCTGGGTGCCATTATTAGGAGTGTTTTCATAGAAGTCAGAAGCATTTCCCAGAATTCCCACCTGATATAATTGTTATTAATATGCAAACAAGTAGAGGAAAAAGCTATCCGATGTCAATAACACCAGTTTTTTTTTTTTTTTTTTTTTATTGTCAATTACACCAGTTTAGTCTCATAACATCCACCATAAACAACAACAACAACAACAACATAGCCTCAGTCCCAAATTTAACATCCACCATAAAATTCTCACAAAAATTTAATCGTTATTTACCAAACTGTAAACGATCTTCTTTTATATGAAGTAACTTGTAAGAAATTTATGATCAGCAAACCATCAAACTTTAACAATTTTTACAACTTCAAAAAAAATAATACCATCAACGATAACTCAGTCTTCAAGCTTAATACAACACATTGCCAAATCAAACTGAAACTCAAGAGGAATTACAATATTTCCATTTTTAAGAAAACTATTCACTCCAATTTCTTTCTAACATTGAAACACTTACTGATTTCTTAGACTTAAAGAGAAAAACTTCCAAACATTAAAGAGAAAAACTTCCAAACAAAAAACATATAATAATAAAAGTAATAAGCCACCATACCTAAATTAATTCAAACCACAAGATAATTAATTATCCTAAAGGTCAATTAAGAAACCACGATAAAGTCGATAAATCCAACAATTTATATACATACACCATAGTCACTTGAAATCATGGTGATACCTACATTATATTAGTTGTAAAATGATATTTGTTTAGTTTACTTTTATACCTGAAGAAAGGATGAAGGTTAATATTTGGTGAACATATTGTGTTCCTCTAATCTGATTTAAGAGAGTCCAAAAAAATCTGATTTTAAATGACCAGAGCAGTAAAATGGTAATTCGTGTATCTGTTCAGTTTATTTTGTTTCTTTTTTAAGTTTTATTATTCAAGTAAAACTCGAAAACATAATCTTTTATTTCATTAAATATTTTATCACTATTATTAGGTTACTGCTAAGGTAAAATGGTAACTTCGAGTCTTAATACTCTATTTGGAGCTAACTACAAGGTTACTAAGTTTAAGTTGCTACCTTAACTAGAAGCATAATTATCAAATGTAAAAACAAAATAGATGAATTGGAACTAAGGAATATATTCGAATGGCAAAAATGGTTAGTTAGAATTGCAAACTTGGAGAATCTTAATTGAGAAACATTAACTCAATCCAGGGATTTGTCTAACGACATATAAGTAAATAGCACGTAATATAACTACTAAAGTTGGCGCCCATCGTCTGGTTACATTCTTTTTCCTAACTAGTTTATACTTTAGAGAATTTTTTCTATCCTTCATTTACTTCCTTATATACATATATATATATATATATATTATTTGTTATCAAACGTCACATAATAAATCACTAGTCTCACTAAACTAATGCAGTGTTTCAACGAATAACTTTATGATAACCGAGATCAATTTACCAATCTCGACCAAATAATGTAATTTAATGAAATCAAGTGTATATCATGGTGGCACATTATTTGGCAGGAACTAAACCAAGAATATTTTTGTGATCAAACCCTGTATACAATATTGTAAGCACCTCATCTAGATTAATTTCCATGAAATGCCTATGATTACTATAATGTATCACAAATCATGTGTTTAATAATTTCATTTATATATATATATATATATATCATTCACCTTGATATATTTGGCAATTTCCTGCTCATATATTACTTTATTCTTTCTCACATTATTTTATTTTTTTTGTATAATTAATTATTTCATAAACTCAAATGTTACCACCCATTATTAATGCCATACCTTCCAATTTGATTTGCTCGTGATTATATGTGCTCCTACTCAACCTTAGATAACTCCCACCACAATAGCCTTGTTCAGTGTTTTTCTCCCTTCTCTAGCTCATGTTGCTAAATAACTCCAGCCACCACTTTTTTTATAAGAAAGAAACCAACTTATTTGCCCTTATTGGGGACTCAAACCCCCAATCTCTTACACTAATAATCACATACCAAACTTCTATCCCAAAAAAAAAAAAGAAAAATCACATATCAAACCATTGTAGCCACCTCTATCGCTCTCTTCAATTAATGAGCGCACTCCATAATGTTATCTCTTTTTGATTCTTCATTCTCCACTGCCTTTCTATGCATGTATGAAACAGTGAACCCTCGTCATTTTATTTTCCTATCTTTTAGTGTTTAATTTCTCTTGATTTTTTTTCTTGTCATCTTCAAGGTTTCAATCTAACCCCAACCTTCATTCCCAGAACCAACAAGTACACCCCATTGTTTAACCTTATTTGACTCACATTCAAACATGCTTACAATAAATTTGAACATCAACCTTACATAAAAAGGGGTCATCACAATATTAAGACATTAAAAGACTACTAGTTTACATAAAGAGATTGAACTGAGAAAACAAATGGCAAGAACTGACAATCCAACCTAAGTAGGAGAAAATATAGGATACATTAAAAGATAAGTTGATAGAGTGCAGGAAAGGATTAATGCTTTCCTTAAGGGTACTTTGTAAATATACTTCCTTCTCCTAAGCATTAGAGTAGCCATTAATGGTGATTAGGTCTCGATTAAAAAGTGAGGATGAAAAATGAAAGAGATTAGGGCGTCAATTTCAAGTAAGAATGTTGGGCATTATGGCAAGGGAGCCTCCAATAATTTCTTGAATTCTTTAAGGCTTGCATGTAAATTTGCCTACCATATATGATCATCGCATGTTGTCCTCGATCATAATGCTCTCATCAATATCAGTATATATGTAAACATATTTCAATTTCCCTACCGAGATGAAGAGATAACTTTCACCCTTTTACTCATAAAATCGATGATAAATCTATTCTAATTTGTCTCTCAAAGAACTAAATAAACTACCCCATCCATTATCAGACGAAGGATGAAACAACTGAGAATATCTGGCGCATGGAAAATAGATTGAAGCTGGGATGTAAAAGATTTATAAGATAGGAAGGAAGTAACAACTAACTCCTAAATACTTAAATAGACAACTAATTTCTAAGAACAACTTCTAAGATTATCCTTTCAATTTTCTTTTTTTTGGATATCAAGCAATAGACTTTTCCACGGCAATCATTCCTTAAATAACTCAACTTAGATCTCATTGCAATCGCTTTGAGTCATTTGTAATCTTCAATAAATAACTCAACTTAATCTCACTGCAATCACTTATTGAGTCATTTGTGATTGATTAACATCAAAAACTTTTTAAATCATATTCTCCAAACTTTCGATCAATCATTATTAGTTTTGTCAAATCATAAAAATTTAGGCTTGAAATAAGCACCAAAACAATCATCATTCTGGCATAAGTTCAACTCAACTGCCGCGTTAGAATCGAATGTCAAACGAATATTTGGAAGGCAAAATGATTTTTGCAAGTTGTACGCACGAAAGAATGTGTGAACACATATCTCGAGGCAAATCAATGAGTCTTATCAAGTGAATTATAAGATCAGAAGTTCACATCTGATTGAACCATCAAGAGACCCAATAATATAAAAGCTATTTGTTCACAATACGAACAAGTGTCATGCACGTAAGAAATTACACATGCGTAAAACAAAATTTTATGCAAAACCCTAAGAAGCTTAAGGAATTACCACGAGGCCCCAAGCTATAAGTGCCATTAACCTACAATTCACACCATTGCCACTCACCTCTTCCATTTTATTTATTCTCTCCCTCTCCTGGATTAAGCCTCCAAAACACAAAAGCTTAGAGAAGAAGCGGTTTGCTATAAGACTTTAAAGCAAGTTCTACACCTTCCTTTATCCACTCTCTCAATTTGTCTATCAATGTTCTTATACAAACTATTGCTTGCTGGATTCAATGTCTGTAACAAAATGTGCATAAATGCATGCATGTGACATGCGTGTTGAACAGAAGAATACAACATTTAGGTCCAGCATATTTAAAATTAAAAGTACAACTCACTTTAATGTGTCTGTCCAGTGGGCTTATATGCAAGTTCTCTAGCCTTAACTCTGTATGAGCAAGTCCATGACTATGCAAATAGTTCACCTGAGAAGGGCAGAAGACCAAAATATAAACACTCCCAAACGTATTACAGCACCAAGATCTTGCAATTATAGGAGAATGATACTTACTCCAATCAAAAGATCCCTCATTAAAACACGGATAAGTCGCAATTTCCTGGAAATCGCAGGGCCCCCAACAGTGTCATCCCCAACTCTACGTACACGCTCCTCATCCAATGATAGAGTACCTTCTAAGATTGGAAGCCAATCAGAAAGCTGAAGCCAATGTCTTAGAGAATAACTACCATGATACTGCACAAAAAGTGAAACAAGGGTTC
The DNA here is from genome assembly GCA_039657365.1 of Stephania yunnanensis. Classification (NCBI taxonomy): domain Eukaryota; kingdom Viridiplantae; phylum Streptophyta; class Magnoliopsida; order Ranunculales; family Menispermaceae; genus Stephania; species Stephania yunnanensis. The sequence continues at coordinate 49,136,385 of CM077587.1, read as the reverse complement.
TTCTCAAGTTATCCGAAAACCAAGTACAACTCCAGGCATGATGGTTTATGTGACTAAAGCCGAACCAAACAATTCAAAAGCCAACAAAGAAGTATGACTTTAAGCTAGTATAAGTTGGATATGATCCCAAACTAGGCTTCCTTAATAGGCATACCGAATAGTTAATTCATTCAGACAGTTTCTTTATTACATCCTCTTCACAGAGTTCCCTTGTATTATAAACTGTCTTCCCAGGAAATACCTACCCCGTGAACAAGAGTAAATGTGTTGTTTTGGTCACTGCTAGTCGATGGAGCAACATACCCATGAACTTGCATAGAGTAGGAGAGATAAAGAAGCTTGCGACGAGCAAGCCTCTTCAGCACCTGAAAAACACATAATCAATTAGCCTTCCAAGTCCATTGAAACCAAGGTAAATCAAGCACTCAATATACGTACTTCAATGGCTCGTTTCCCTCTTCGCTTAGCTTGAGAACTAGTATATCGTCGAAGCACAACTCTCGAGTTATATAAAGGACTGCAATAGCATAATTCAAAGCTCAAACCCTAAAATTTTAAAATTTAATCTTCTGTACAATCTAAATGAAACTGTGAAACGAACATACCTATCCGGGTCTTTCACCATAGCTTCGAAAACCAACTCGTCCCCCTGTAAAGTAACAAGAACTCAATTCAATCACAACAAAAATGAATCAAGATACCAGTAAACCCAAACATTTCAACACCAAAAATTTCACATACTCTCCCACCAAGGCCGATGCTGACACGATCACAGATCACAAAATCAGACATCTTGAACTTCAGCACAGGCCCCAACTCTTCCTCTACACAATCCAATCCAGTACTCGATTCCACAGACGACACAACATTCCCCATCGAACTCTTAATCCTCCAACCTTCACTCCTCTGTACTCTCCCAAATCTCTGATTCGAACCCGTAAAGCCACTCAAACTCACTCCGTTTCTCATCAAACTCCCACCAAATTTACACAAGTCCACTCCATCAATCCCCGTACTGCAACCAACTCTACAAATCGCCATTCAATGCACCTCTTAAAACCTCAAATCGACCTAAAAGGCGAAAATCACGTAAAACAACAATCAATCTCAGGCTATCACAAAGTAAAAACCACAACTACCAATCCAAAACCTTAGAAATGACAAATATTCACAAATTGTCTGAGATTCGAAGCCCACTTGATTGCAATCAAAAATCCAACTAAAAGGCAAAATTCACGCAAAACGACAATCAATCCCAAACAATCACAACGTAAGAACCACAAATTACCAATCCAAAACCCTAGAAATCACGAATTGTTCACAAATTACTTGAGATTCGAAGCTCACTTGATTGCAATCAAAAAGGCTAAAATCACGGAAAACAACAATCAATTTCAAGCAATCGCAAAGTAAAAACCACAAATTACCAATCGAAAACCCCAGAAATCACAAATTGTTCACAAATTGTTTGAGATTCGAAGCTCACTTGATTGCAATCAAAAAGGCTAAAGTCACAGAAAACAACAATCGATTTCAAGCAATCACAGAGTAGAAACCACAAATTACCAATCCAAAACCCTAGAAATGACAAATTGTTTGAGATATAAAGCTCACCAGATTGCAATCGAAGATCAGTGGCTCGAGCGATCAACAACAATCACTGAAATGAGAGTGAGAAGAACGAAGAACAAGAGAGATTGTATGTGGAATATATATAGTCATATACAGAGAGAGAAGGCGAGGCTGAGATGTAGAGAGAGAAAGTGCGAGGGTTGCGTGCGAGAGAGCGTTGGAAGCGTTGCTCCATGGGTCGAACGCACGTCTTCGTCGAGCCTCTGCAAATATCTGCGCCGCGTCAACGTGTCCATCGTCGTCTCGAATGGCGCAGTCACGTGTTGCGGTGGACTAGTTCGGACCGGCCCAGGCATTCTCCGCCGTCCGATTTGGATTATGCATTTGAGATTTGAGTGGGCCATTGACAATTGTTGTGGGAGTTTTGAAGTTTTGGCCTCACCTACGGGGAAAATTTATACGTGCAGGTGATGCATCTCAAGATACACAACATTTAGCACTCCTTAATAATTAGAAAAAAGTGATTTTAACCAAAAAAAAAAAAAAAAAAAAAAAAAAACCTAATCCATATCGAATTTACTCGAACCGGTATATCTATCACAAATCATAAGCCTTTTTTTTTATCTCAATTTTATCTCTACCCAAAATTATAAAAAATTTGGGTAACTCACTTTGGGTATCGAGATTGAGCACCGAGTGAGTCGGTGCCCATGCGATACGCCTTGTGCTCGCGCGCGCAAATGTTGAAGTGTATCACAAGGTATCAAGTAGATCAGTGTCTAATCTTAATGCTCAAAATGAATTACTCTCACTGTTTCCAAAAACTTATGCTTGCAAAGCACAAAATTTGATATTTTATATAGAGCTCAATGCCTCCTTATGTCTATGCTTGATTTACCTCATTTTTGTCAATTTGTTTTTTCACACAAGTACAAATTCGTTACAATTTTAGTTGCGGAAAAAATTGAGATAAAAATTAAAGTCAGGATATATTTAAGATAATCTTTTGTATAAAAGGTAAAAGTCAGGATAGATTGAAGACAATCTTTTATTCAAGATAGATTTAAGATTTAAAGCAAAGATTTAAATATATTAGCCTATTTGGCTAGCAAAAGAGTGATTTTAGAACGTTGATAAGAAATGACGTAGCTAGTTCAAGCGGGTACCTTTCACAAGGTACTCCTAGTAGGTGTCGATTTACAGGTGTTAGTGAAACATTTTTCCATAAGACATTATTTTATAATTTTTCTCACATCAAACTCTATTTTTTATTGGAAACTCTATTTTGTACTTTTATTTTTTCATTAATTCAATTTTGATTTTAATAAATTATTTAACCATTAAAAAATCAAAGAAAAAATATATATAATTTATTTTTTATAAATTTAAAGTAAATATATTAATCTTAAAAGTTTAAAATCTTTTTGAAAAATAAATAAACGAGGCTCAAAAGAGTCAAAATGCAGTTAGGTTGGAGACCCTTTAATTATACTTTTTAAACCAATAGAGCCAACATCTATATATATATATAAGTCGGAGGAGAGAGAAAGTTTAGAAGCTACCTCCTCTTACCATTCTAATTTTCTAATTTTTTTATTATTTATTTATTTCCATTATCAACTCCACCTATGTTGTACACTATGTGCACTACATAGCAGGACCCAAGTCCGGATAAAGGAGGAGGACTCTGACGCCCATTTTTCATATCGAAAAATGAGTAAGGGAGGTCTCAAACTCACTTTTCATACCCGAAAAGTGGGGGAGGGAGGCCCCAAGCTCATTTTCCATTCTTGAAAGATGGAGGAGGGTTGCGATAGATTGACAGCTAGCGTAAAACTTTTGTCATTTTTCATGAAATGGATCAAACATATATAAACGTTGGGGCGTTTTCACCTAGCGACGCGCTGCTTCAGAGCCCGGGTGTAGTGAGAAATGAGCAAGGGTGTGCTTCACATCGTCGTCTGGGTGTGAAGAAAAATGAGCAAGGGTTCCCACACATAGGACGTGTGTGGGTAAAGAAGCTAGTCCATTTACATCGTTGCCCGGATGTGAAGAAAATGAGCAAGGGTTCCCACACAAAGGACGGGTGTGGGTAAAGAAGCTAGTTTAAAACAAACACGAAAACAAAAACAAAATCATAGATACTAACACTAGATCTTTTAGACAAAATAGAAATAGAAAATGAAAACAAATACAAAAGGGAGAAAAAATTCATTTAGGAACATGAAACATAGGAACACTTACGGGGAAGTCAATAAAACTAGTAGATACCATGATTAGAAGGAGATTCAATATTGCTTGCCTCTAAGAGACAAAATGGGTAGGAGAAAAGAGTAGAGAAATAGGAAGCACTGGGTTTAAATTGTGGTACACTAGTATAGATAGAAAATGCAATGGAGTACGAATTGTGGTGGATAATGATTATAAGGATAAGGTCGTGGAGGTTAAAAGAATGGGGGATAGATTGATTCTAGTTAAATTAATTATTGGAGATGAAGAAATTAACATACTTAGCGCCTATGCACCACAAGTAGGATTAAGCGAGAACGTCAAACGCAAGTTTTGGGACGATATGGATGGATTTATGAAAAGTATACCATTAGATAAAAAGGTTTTTATTGGAAGAGATTTAAATGGGCATGTCGGTGCAAGTAACGATGGGTTTGAGAGAGTTCATGGAGGTTTTGGTTACGGTAATAAAAATGAAGAAGGTTAATCAATCTTAGAATTTACTTCAACATACGATCTTGTCTTAGCAAATACTAATTTTAGGAAGAGGGAGTCGCATACAATTACTTTTAGTAGTTGTCATAACAAGAGTCAAATAGATTTTCTTTTAACAAGAAAAATAGATAGAAAAATATGTAGATACTGCAAAGTAATACCTGGTGAAACACTTACTACCCAACATAAGTTAGTAGTACTTGATATTAAGCTAACACGACGACATAATATGAATAAAAGAGTTAGCGACCCTAGAATAAAGTGGTGAAACCTAAAACATAGTAAACAAGTAGAGTTTAGAGAAAAATTACTAAATGAAAATGTTTGGAATCTTGACTTAGATGCTAATACAATGTGGCTAAAAATGAGTAGTTGCATAAGGAGAGTGAGATCAAACGTATTAGGTATATCTAAGGGTTTAAGACCTCCAAAGAAGGAAACATGGTGGTGAAATGAGGATGTCCAAAGAGCAATTAAGACTAAAAGATATATATATATACGAAAATACCTAAATGTCAAGATGAAGATGTGTACAATCAATATAGAGAAGCTAAAAAACAAGCTAAAAAAGTAGTTAGTCAAGCTAAAACATATTTCATGGAAGATCTATATACAAGGTTAGGTAATAGAGATGACGAATATATATATATATATAGGCTAGCCAAATTAAGAGATAAAAAGAAACAAGACCTAAGTCATGTAAGATGTATTAAGGACGAAAATCAAAATGTTTTAACGCGCGAGAAAGATATTAAGGAGAGATGGAGAAGTTACTTCGATAATTTATTTAATGATGGCCAAGTTGATATTATAATAGATGAAAACTCACACCAAGAAAGAAATGTAAACTATACACGCAATATTAGAATTGTAGAAGTTAAAGTGACATTGAAAAGAATGAAAATAGGGAAAGCATGTGGCCCAAATGAAATACCTATAGAGGTTTGAAAATGCTTAGGAGAAATTGAATTGACTTGGTTAACAAAACTTTTCAATAAAATTTTAAAATCAAAATGGATGTCAATGGATTGGAGAAGAAGCACGCTTGTGCCAATCTTCAAAAACAAAGGAGACATTCAAAGTTGCTCAAACTACCGGGGAATTAAACTTATGAGTCACACTATGAAACTTTGGGAGAGGATAATTGACAATAGGCTAAGGAGAGAAACAACAATATCAGAGAACCAATTTGGTTTCATGCCTGGGAGGTCAACTATGGAGGTGATTTTCCTTGTAAGACGATTGTTAGAAAAATATAGAGAAAAGAAAAATATCTTCATATGGTATTCGTAGATTTAGAAAAAACATATGATAGAGTCCCTAAAGATGTTCTTTGGTGGGTTCTATAAAGAAAAAGAGTGCATGCTAGATACATAGACACTATTAAGGATATGTATGATGGAGTAGTAACGAGTATAAGGACATTTAGAGAAGCTACAAAAGAATTTCTCATTACGATAGGACTACATCAAGGATCGGCTTTAAGCCCATATCTATTTACTTTAGTTATGGATAAACTAACTAGACATATTCAAGAGGATATATCATGGTGTATGCTATTTAGAGATGATATTGTCATAGTGAATGAAACAAAAGATTGAGTGAATAGGAAATTAGGACTCTGGAGGAATACATTAGAATCTAAAGACTTTAAGTCGACGAAAATCGAATACATGCACTGTGAGTTTAGAAACGCTAGACATCGAGATGACGGAGTGACAAAATTGGGGGAAGTAAAAGTTCCTAAGGTAAACCACTTTAGATACTTATGATCAATCATACAAAATGATGGTAGCATTGAGAATGATGTCACACATAGAATTTAAGCTGGATGGAAGAAATGACGGAGTGTAACATGGGTGATTTGTGATCAAAATGTTCATACTAAGTTAAAAGAAAAATTTTATAGGACCGCAATTAGGCTAGCTATGCTATATGGAAGTGAATGTTGGGCGGTGAAGCAACAACAATTACATAAAATGAACGTAGCAGAAATGAGAATGCTTATGTGGATGTGAGGTAAAACTCGTAAAGATAGAATAAGAAATATAGAAATTCAAAGACAAGTAGGCGTAACACCAATTGATACAAAGATTAGGGAAGGACGGTTGCGATGGTTTGGTCACCTGCAAAGACGACCTACAAATGCTCCAACTAGAAAACTTGACTCAATAGAAACTGTAGAAATTCGACAAGGTAGGGGCATACCAAAGTTAACATGTGATGCGTTAATTAGGAGAAATTTGAATGGTTCGCAAAGCTTACCATCAATTGCACTTAATCAAGTACAATGAAAAATTTTGATCCATGTAGCCGACCCCAGTAATTTGGGACTGAGGCTATGTTGTTGTTGTTGTTGTTGTTGTTGTTGTTGTATTTATTTCCATTATCGATTGTCTCAAGATATATAATTATCAACGAATGGATTAATAAAATTAGTACATTCTACAAAAAAACCATGAGAAAATACATGAAATTGAGTGTGGTAAAAGTTTTTAAAAATTATGGGTAGATACATGGCATTGAGTGTTGAGCAAACTCTATTCCCCCTATAAATTTCACCTCCCATCTATTCTTCTATAATGTAATTCTCCCGCATCCAGTTTGAGGAATTTTGGAGAGTGTTTGGCCATCATCTGAATTTTTGTTTGGGTCTCCAAGTGCACATGTTTGTATGGATTTTTTGTGTTTGAATGGATGCACAAGTACCATGGGTTGGCTTATGTAAATGGTCGAGCGCGCCGATTTTTATTTTTATTTTTATTTTTATATATATATATATATTTTGCTTGACATAGGGGTCAACTACGATACCCATCATTTCGTAACTTTTCTATTTTTTTTGCCATTTTCATACATATAAATCATGAAAGTCTTCACTGACAGTTGCGCGAAGCGCAGGGAAACAACTAGTTTATAACTAATTTTGAATTCGATGAAGAATAAAATTTGCAGATATTAAAATTTGAAAAATTTATAACTAATTTTGGATTCGATGAAGAATAAAATTTGCAAATAACTTCTATAGAGAGATTTTAAAGCTCATCTATTCTCAAGGCTTAAAATTTAAAATTTGAATCATTTGATTAAGAGAAAAAAGATTAATGTCACCCCACCAGCGCTAAAAACACCTGTGAGCACTATAATAGTTTTGATTGGAGAAGCCCTTATATTAACTAGTAACAATTCACAATACATAAAGTAACTTCTCATTTTAGGTATCTGCATTTCTCAAGGTGGGCGGGGGGAAAAGGCTTGTTTTGTAGATGTGTTTGATTGATAAATTTTTTTCCTAATTATGCTAATAAAAGGAAATTGAACTATAACGTTGTATTTGCATTTTTCAAGGAGACCGATCTACATCGATGTATGTAAGTTGTAATGGTTCTCACAATTATTTGCAATGAATCTCATTGTGCATAAATAAAAAAAAAAAAGAAAAAAAACTCACAATACAGAAAAGAACTTCTCATTTCAGTTATTGATAGTTTGGGTTGACACACTGCACACTAATGTCAGTCACCTTAGAAATCGTACAACATATTTTGTACACTATAACATAACATAAGGCTTTTAAACAGGTGTGCCCCTTAGTGCGTTACTCCAGTGTATGAATGTAGATCTGCTCATCGAAGTGCGAAAACTGTTCGTTCCCGCGCCTATAAAAGGCCGTTCTCAGTTCAAACTTTCAGTCTTCCAGTGTTTCAGTCTCTTGATCTTCAGAGTTTCTTCACACAATGAGAGAAAACAACGGAGGAGAGATCAGAGAACACGTCGAGAAGCGATTGAAGAGAGCGAGCTCGATTTGGTCTTGCAACCGTTCTCCGCGATCGACTTCCCTGGCTCAGCATTGCGATTTCAGCTGGTAATTTCTCTAACTACATCTGTTTCTGACTTCAATTTCGCTCGAATCAACATTGGTTTCACGAGATTTCGAAAGTATTACTTATGCGATCAAGGTTTCTGGATCTGCGTTTCTGGAATCATCCGATCTGGATTGAATTGAAGTTGCTCTAGCTACTCTGTTCTGTATTTGATTCACGAATAGTTGAAGGTTTTACGAATGTGATAGAGTTTTCTGGATCTGAGACGTAGTTTCGTCTGGTCTTGATGAAGTATTGTGCAGTTCATAGTGATTTTAGGCTGTGACTACTCTAGCTACAGCTGTTTCTGTCGTCGATTTTGTTCGAAATCAACGTTTGTGTTTCACGAATTTCTGATCTGGATCTGCATTACTAGTATCGTCTGATCTCGATTAAGCTCGAAATTAGTCTATCTGCCTCTGTTTCTGTATTCGATTCTGCTAGAATTCGAGATATGTTTCCTGAATTTTCGAAGTGCTTCTACTTGACGATGGCAGAGTTACTGTTCTACGATTCATCTGGTCTGGTTATGAATTTCGGTCTGCTTCTCTGTGTTTTTTGTTGTTTGTTCCATGTGTTTTTCTGCGTTTGTTTCATTTGTGATGTAATTCTACAGAGTGTTCTTCACTCTCTCTGTTCTAACTCCAGTGCAAATCCTCGTGTTGTTAGTCTCCGATCTAGCGTCCTCTGTTTTCCGCTCGAGATCCAGCTCGATAAGCTTCCAACTCTGTTCGTTCTCTGTGTCTATAGTGGAAGTAATCTTTTGATCGTAACAGACGAGATCACTCTAGATCGAGATTGAAAGCTACCTTCAAATGTTAAAGTCTGTTGTTGTAATTTAGAAGTTTCACTTTCATTAATTGAACGGAGATTCGAAGGCGCAGCAGAACCACTTTCATGATGCTTGTCCATCAATTTGAACACCTTCGAAAATTCAAATTTGAATTTCGCACTAGTTTTGGTTTTGTAGGAAACATGTTTTGTGTGATTGAATTCACCAATTCGAGTTCGGACTCACATTTTGCCTTTCTTCGTTTCTGTTATAGTCGTTGATAAACTGAAATCAAAGAGTCTTGTCGATTCATGATTGAATTAACAAAACCGCAATAAATGATAGATAAACATATGGAACTTTGAGCGAATGATTTCATATGCAGAAGATCAGTTGAATTTCTTATGTTTATATATCTGATTCATTGTTCATTTCTTTGTATTAAACAGGTACGAAGCGGACATATGGACGGAGATTGCCAAGTACTTGAACGGAAAATGCTTGGTGATGCTCGGATCGAGTAACCGTTGGTTCCACCGCCTGATAATGGAGGAGGAGAACATATGGAAGTTCGCCTGTCTTCGCGATATGGAAGTCCCCGAGCCCCCACCGATCTCCTTCAAATGGAGTAAACTATACGCCTCGGCTTTCGGTATCGCACCATCTTGATATTGTATATACATGAAATTATGAGCATTTCATCAAAGATGAATGAAGATGATATACAATCAATTCTCTTGCAGATGGAAGCCACGCTTACATTTTCCGGCAACAGGAGAAGCACATAGGTGAGCATAGATGTCAATTCGGAGAGACCTCATGAATCACGATAGCGATCAAAATGTACATGGATTGTGTGATGATCATGAACTTTTTCCCTGTCAACTTAGATTGGATGAGGATTGGTGCTTTCTTCTTCGATTCGAATGTCGCGGTCCTGACGGATCAGCTCTCCCTACCAATTAAAGTTCCTCAAGGAGTAACAGTTGAAACCATGTTGAGAAGCAGCGGGTTTTGCATCTTAAACAACATTAAGAGAGGAATTTGGATTGCAGGCATATCATTAATTATCTCCTTATCATCTAGCAAGCTGAATTGCAGATTCGCATTTGGTCAATTTCTAACTCTCCTGTGTTTTTCAGACTTGCAGCTTGTTCGTTGCCCTGTTTGCAACCTCGACACCTGCGAAGGTAAAACGCTAAGCTACCGATAACCTTCGCACATACATTCTCGTATTCTCCTAATTAATTGCTAGTTGCTGCTAATAAGATTTGTCTAAACAACACTGCTGCTCCACAACCGTTGAGCTTTCAAGTTTGAACTGGGTTTGCTCTACTTTATATAGCCTGTATAAGTAACATAGGGTACAAGTCTCCTATTAGAGTTCAAGATTTTCCTCAGTTTTCTAGTGGAGTCATCCCAACTGTTTTGGCAGCAAGCAGCCTTACTAGAGTACACTTCACCTCTTCTTCTAGGGACAATGCAGACCCTGGACGCAAGACATGTAGAACTCTTCCTCTGCGAGGAGTTCAGGAATGGGACCTGGGAGTATAAGGAGATTGCGTGCCACGACATCAAGAAGCACACGGAGGGAGCCACCGGAGGCATTTTCGACCTTAAGCATATTAGGGACCGTTGCACCAGCGGTAAAATTGCTTCCCAACTAAACAACTCTTCCAACTAGATATATAGTTTATGCTGCACTTGAATCTGCATTCTTAGGTTTTTACAAGTTCATCAGATATTACTACTCGTGTATGATTTCACAGCTCTGAAATTGCTCTGACAGATATCTTGAACATCAAGTTATGGTCATCCAAACCTAATGACTGGCAACCCAAGGCTCGAATCTCTCTCCACGCGGTAGCAGTCAATACTAATTTGCAGAAAAATGAAGGCACTCTCACCTACTTCATAAGTTCCATCTCTAAGATGTGATCTTTGAACCTAAGCATCTATTGACCTATGGTTTACTTATGATTGCAGGCCTCCATGTCAAGTTCCAAGTCATGAGAGACGAAACCAGCGGGGATGTCGTCTCCATCAGAATCTCTCAGCAACTCCTTTAACTGTATTCATTTTCAGAAACAATACCAACAGCATCGAAATATGTACTTCTAATCTAGGATGAGATGCCTCTCCACCCAACTAATAACTCACATATTGTGTTAACATGACTTCTGCAACTTACTGGTGAAGCCAGGTTTTGTGTTGTAGAAGGCATGTCGACAGACCACATACACTTATGAAATTCCACTTTGTTTTTAGCATATAAACTAATTGTCTTAGTGGATGAAACAAAAGATGGAGTGAATAAGAAATTAAAACTCTAGAGGAATACATTAGAATCTAAAGGCTTTAAGTAGGACGAAAACCGAATACATGCACTGTGAGTTTAGAAACACTAGACATCGAGATGACGGTGTGATAAAATTAGGGAAAGTAGAAGTTCCTAAGGTAGATACCTAGGATCAATCATACAAAATGATGGTAATATTGAGAATGACGTCGCACATAAAATTCAAGCTGGATGGAAGAAATGGTGGAATGCAACAGGGGTGATTTTTGATCGAAATGTTCTTACTAAGTTTAAAGGAAAATTTTATATGACTGCAATTAGGCCAGCTATGCTCTATGGAAGTGAATGTTGGGCGGTAAAGCAACAACAATTACATAAAGTGAACGTAGCAGAAATGAGGATGCTTAGGTGGATGTGTGGTAAAACTCGTAAAGATAGAATAAGAAATATAGAAATTCAAATACAAGTAGTAGCGCCAATTGATACAAAGATTAGGGAAGGGCGGTTGCGGTGGTTTGGTCACCTGCAAAGATGGCCTACAAATGCCCCAACTAGAAAACTTGACTCAATAGAAATTGTAAAAATTCGACGAGGTAGGGACAGACCAAAGTTAACTTGGGATGCATTAATTAAGAGGGATTTGAATGGTTTGAAAAGCTCAACATCAATTGCACTTAATCGAACACAATGGAAAAGTTTGATCCATGTAGTCGACCTCACTTAATTTGGGACTGAGGCTATGTTGTTGTTGTTGTTGTTGTTGTTGTTTTAGCATATAAACTAATTTGATACCAAAGATCCAGTCATTCAATAGTTTCAACATGGTCATCCACATAATAACCTAGACATTTTCGAGATAAAACACAATAAACACTTGGATATATTATCCTAAAGAAAACATCAGTCCCAAATTGCGGAGAGAAAGGCCAACTCAGATAAGTTTCTCTAGCAACTAACTTTAAGGTAGAGGTTGTCGGGGGCTAAAACTATTAACCAGGCATGAAGTTTTCAATTCTCAGAATGCCTTCCAAGTATTAGAGAGTATTAGAGAGTAGGGCATGTTTCCAATCAATTCAAGTATAGAAGTTTGAAATGTACCCATCCAACTCTAACACAGTTCAGATGAGAGAAACCGCCAATGAAAATTGTGAAGAAAGACTTTAATTGCTTCAAAATAATGTACAGAAGTTTCACATGGAATAAATCTACCCTCGTAGATTAATCAATAGTTCAAGATCAGCATCGTTTGCTAGTATTTTATTAAGTAGCCTTTGGGAGTCTTCATGATGAAATCATATTCTTGTGCATTGAATAAAAGGTCGAAGTATTTAGAATGGTTTATCCAGTTTTACCTTTTCTTATCGTTTTAGATCGTTACAACAACGCTTGCACGATCAGAAGTCAGAAGTTAGACATTTCACACAGGGGGACAGTAAAAGGAGCAAAACGTAAAACTCAAGTGTTTATGTACCATTCTCGGACTCTGCAGGATTCTCACTTCCAAACCGATCAAATGCATCCACCCAACTGCAGCCAATCCAACAAAACATAAGAATATGGTTAGTTAACATCAAACCAAGAAGAGATTACGCCTAATCCAATTGCAACTCTGCGGTCTAAATCGTTGCCTATTATGGATGTTATGTTACAAGCCAAATCTGGATAACATAGATTCGCACCACAATATAAGATTAATATTTTGCAATAGATGCCAATATCTAAACAATGTACGTATTTATTGCAATACACGATGAAAAACATGGCCATTACAAGATTGGAATCAGAACAGGTTGATTGATTTGTTGTGCTCAAATAGTTTTGATTTATCCTTTAATTCAAAACATAGATTGAACATCATATAGTTCCATACCAGAAATAAAGTTAAATTAAAGAGATTCGACCAATAAATCATTTGATAAATGATTTTTTTAACTATTGGAACTGATGCTACAAAGCAAACTATCATGAGAGTTTACATACCAAAATAGCTTCGATCTCGTCATTAGAAACAGGTGTACGTTTTGGTTGAAGAGAAGCTTTTCCTCCTACGGATGCATTAGAAGTGGACCCCGAAAAGAAAGTCTTGCTACTGGTACTAGCTGCTGCTGATTGAGGTTGTGATGCAGAACCTAAACATCAACAATTTGATACCTCAGTATTCATTCATACTGGAAAGGGAGAAATAGGTCTAAGACATTGTTTCTGAACATTGAGACACATTCGTAGAAATGAATAACAAGAGACAACACAGTGCAGGCAAGTAAGACGTATTGTAGCTAATATGAAATCATTTCACTATAATTCATTAAGGAATCATATAAACTATAAAGCCTTTTCAAGATTGATTTAAAGAGGGTGGAGATTATTTCAACAAGCAAAGGTGAGAGGGACATACAACGCCGAGATAACAAATTAAACTTTCCATTTTTCGCTTAAAACAGGAACAACCCAACAATTAGAGAACAAGATTGGATGGCGATTCAATTATTTAATGTGTTTCGACATTGCCAATCAAGATGAAGATATAGGTAGAGTGTTCAAGCCCCAACGAAAGCAAGGCCCCTATGGATGATGAGGTCGTCTTTTGTACCTTCAGTAGAAATAATAATAGATTTCTTTAAGTACGGAATCGGGAATGTCATCACAAAATAGGGAGAACTAGAGATTCTCCTTGTACAAGCCCTTCTTGTAGTTTTTAACCACTCTAAAACCCAAAAGCTCAACAAGAACCTGCTCAAGTTATACCTTCTTTTTTTCCCTAAACCTAAAAAAAGAAGAAAAATTCAAGAATTCTCTTCCTAACCCCGTGTTGGTTTCAGCTTTAGGTACTCTTTGTTTAAGGTCATCTGTCCTTTTCCCGAGAGTATGGCATGGGTTATTTTACTGCTGCCGAGCCAACTTCTGCATTATAATTTTTTTTTGCTTGTTTCTTTCCAAATTAATATCAATATATAATAGAGAGAGGTACAGAGTTATATGTAAACATATAGTTAGTCATAAATCTCTCATTAATAATATAAACCAAATGAAACTTAATAGGCTCGTGAGTAGTTAAATGGTATGTGGGTTCACTATATCGCAACAGATTGCAAAGGTTAACACATAAAAGAAATCTTCCTTGTTGGCTGATGATTCATTGATGGAATGAACCGTTATGAATTGGCAATTCTAAGGTCCCTAGTCTAGCCCTAAACCCTAAACCCTAAACCCTAAAACATGAAAGTTTATTTAGTTTGCTAATGTCTGAAGGTATACCTAACTTTGGCCAAGGTTCGAAACTTCGACTTCGCCTATGACTTCGCTCACTTAAAATTCGGAATTAATTCGAGGAAGTTAACTTCGACAATGAAAGTTTGACAAAAATTCGCCGTTGTACGGAAGTTTATAAAATTTCACTTTAAATGCTAGAAAACTCAAGTTTCTTTATAGAGATGCAAGAAATATACTTAATCATACAACAATAATGCATAAAACTCATGTTAGCGGAGGATATTCCGAATTTTAAGTATATTTTTAGCATAGTCGAAGTTTCGTTCGAAGTTTCAGTCGAAGTTCACTCAACTTCCATAAAACATAACGGTTTTACTTCATGTTTTATGAACTTCCATTGATGTTTTCAAAGTTCGGTCAAAGTTAGCCGAAGTTGAATCGAAGTTTTGCAATTTTTCAACTGCCTCTGAACTTCGCTTCGCTCACCTCAACATCGACAAACTTTGCCCGAACTTCGGCGAAGTTTGTCGATTTTTTAAACCTTGACTTTGGCTTTAAGTTTCAAAATTTGCTCACAATATTTTTGTCATTACATCACACATTTCAATAAGATAAATTCACATTTTTTTTAAGAATCATAAAGATGTAAATTAAAACATGCCAACAGAGAATAGAGAGTGTGCATACATTAGGCGCACACAACCACTTCAGGTTTTTTCTTCCCCCCTCGTCTCTCCAAGACCCTCTCTTTTGTACATAGTGAACTTTTTAGGTTTTAAGCTCTAAACTCAAAAGGTAGATAAAGATTTAGAAGAATGTTGAAATTTCTTTGCCTTAAAAATGTTTCTGCATGTAATGATTTATTCAGAAGTGCTTGAAATTCTGATTGTAGCCAGAAGGCCAGAACTGTTCCAAGTGTAATGTTTGAAATGATAGTTAATCTTTTTACAACCCAAGCTACAAAAACAATGGGTTATCAAATTTACGATCAAGATGGTGGAATTAATGACACCACATTATTAACTATTGGACCTCTAATTGCAGGTAAGACCAAGAAACTATAAACACTGACAACAGTCAAGTCACTTGGCTTCTAATACACAACTTTGGTTCTCCAAATTTCCTCTAATATTTCAAGTTTTATATAATAAGAAATTGATTGTATTTTCCTTTTAACAACTTCAACGGATGGTACCTCATTTGGTCTCCTTTGGTTGGACTTAATCTTGATGGCTCCAAACTGAATGTGCAACTTTTAAATTAGAGTAAACATGCATGCAGTCCACACCCAAGAAAAACAAATTAGACAATCTCAATGCACCTTGAGTGGCGCTTTTGTCCACCATTCTGACTAGATCATCCACTACTGAAATAATGAGGAAACCAAAAAGAGACCCGCTTGCATCAATCTTCTTCTGGCCCTTGGTTTACTTTTTGGCTTTCCATTAATGCACACCAAAAAATCGATAGAATTATGGCAACCTTGAATCCATCACTCCACCCAGATTCCAAACCTTTCATTTCCATAACAAGGCCAAAAACTTCCAATCAGCTGAAAGACTGAGGCCTAGCTATTGTCAAGTATATTATGAAGATCACTCCTTTGTTTTTACCCTATACTTTTCCACTACCCCATTAGCCACCAGAATACGTCCAAAATCTACACCTCGCAAAAATGCAGCTTAAGAAGTGGCAATTGTTCTTTGCAATACCTCCCCTTAGCCTTTCAGGTCAGATTTTGGAGCTATAATTTTAAACAGATAAGTAACCAGGCTCATTGAGATACCTTTTTCACTTGATTTCCACCTATCAATGTGTTAACAAAAAGGATGCAACTTACAACCTAGAGTCAGGACCATAAGGAGAAAGTGCTTTCTCATAGATATATGGTTTACAAGAAACTAGGAGATCAAGACTTGGTCATGTCATCTTCTCCATAAATTAGAAAAAAAAAAAAAAAAAAATTCTACCTTCATAAGGAATCTTTCACAGAAGCAAAGTAAAGCTATTAAAACCAATGCAAACCCCTCCTATCGTTTCTTCTTCTTTGATCCTAGTAAGACCAATAAGCCAAGTTTTTGGATCACTAGTCCAAACACTTCCTTCCTTAGACACACAAAGCCACCTTAGTTGTTCACAAATCAATAACCAAAGACCAAAAGTCATGGTGAATTGCCTACGAAGGGGAAGCCCTAGAGCTGCAAATGATCTGTACACACATTAACCTACTGCTACATACACTAACCAACTTCTATCTTCACATTGGAACTAAATGAATTTCATCTAAGATAGCGACACATAACACAAAATAACATAGGTATCATATGGAGTTTAAAACTTATGAGTCGTTTACGATCCAATAATATAATTCAAAACCAGTCTTTGTCAGAGGGTCAGATCACATCTTAGAATTGTATTTGTGATTGAATTCTCACTAGATTCCATAAATGTGTTTAGGTAGTGATGTGCATCGCATTTGAGTGCATGTATAAAATGTGTTTTCACACATCGTCATTGAAAATCGTTAACTGCACATCAACATTTTTTTCCTTTTTGATAGGAACGAGACTTTATTTTATAATAGCCACCAAACTATGTACACGGCGAGAAACAATGTGTTTCCCTAAAACAAAGTCGAAAAAAACCCCTACCAGTGTAATAGGGGAAAAACTTGTTGTCCCTATGAATTGAAATATCCTCAATTCCCCCATATTTGAGGCGAGTCAATGATGAGAAGTCGTCCCAACATAACTGCACATCAACATCAACAAACAGTTTCTACCACAACTATTTTTTCTAATAAACAGGACACAATTATCACACTTCCATCTCATCTATCAACGCGCAGCTTTGCATCATATAACCAAAAAAAAAAAGAGTAACAGAATCATAATTGTAGAAAAAAAAAAAAAAAAAAAACCTTTAGGAGACCTGAATCAGAGGTCCCACTAAAATTAAAAGACCTCATTTTACAAATATTCATTAAGTGCAAAACCATCATCTTCGAGACCGTTAAACTAGTCAAATGAATCTCAACAGGCCAAGAACATCAAATCCAATGTATTCCAACAAATGGGCACCATTTCTTTCTCCAAGGAAATATAATCTAATCTTTTTTTTTTTTTTTTGACAGTTGAGGGTATCCGAGCCACTGCCGCTGACACCAAACCAAAGGTGGACCCGACTAATCCATCGGGGGTCCTTACTTGCTCCGTACCATGGAACTCGAGGAAGAAATCGAGGGAAAAAGAGTGGGTAGGTTTGGAACTCAACACATCTTCCTTAGTTAGCGTGTTAAGATAATAATCTAATCAAGAATACATATCACTCGCAGATTTCTCAGACAAAAACACAGTTAAAAGAAAACTGGTTGAATCCCTGAACTATAACAAAGAAATGAAACGGCTTTTTCTTTTTCTTTTTTTCATTATGATTGCCCAAACTCATGCAATTATCTGCTATGTCTCTATTTAAGATTGGACAGAACAAATCAACAACAAAACAAAAAAGAGAAAAGATTCATAGAGAGAGAGAGAGAGGGGACCTGAAGAGGGTTTAAGGTGCCTCTGAGGGAATTTGATGAGAGGGATTCGCTTCATCGCCTGCGCTGCTGCTGCCCCCATTGGCCTTTCTTCTTCGATTGATTTTTCAGTCTTCCTTCAAAAACGGGGGTTGTTTGGTGTTCCTTGGACCTTGTTATTAATATGGTGTTGGGCCTACTAACACTCTTTTGAGGCCTAAATGTAGCCCATTAAAGCATTGGACAACTCTTCTGAAGATTTTATAGAGGGCCGCTAAGGGCACCCCACCGCTTCATGAAGGCACCCAGTTAATGTGAACACTAACCAATTTACCTGGGACACCAAAAAATTAGACCCGAAATACCCAAAATACCCCTCGAACAAACCTCTCTCACCCCACCACCCCCACCACCACCACCGAACTCCTTGCGAGGATACCCCGAAATCGTCGTTTCCGTCCGTCTCCGTGTGTTTTTTCGTCGTTGTAGGAGGTTTTTGTAGTTTGTAGGCTCGGGGTGTTTGCCGATTTCGTCTTCAAATTAGGGCTCGGTTCTAGTTTTTCATTCACACGCTCAAGTCGAGAAAATCGATCGTTTGAATGTACGTTGGTAGTCTAATTAAGTTGCATTTGATAGAGTAGTTGTTATGTTTGTGTGGTGGTGCATTCAATGGTTCATTTATTGGGCGTTCGTGGTTCTCGGCCACACAGGCCAGAGATTTTGTTTACAGTCTCGGCCAAGCATGACCGAGAATGTAGAATAGCTCTCGGTTGTCCATAACCGAGACTTTTATTGTCGTCTCTGGCCACCACTTCACGAGAGTAAGTCGAAGTGTATAGTTTATGTCTGTCGGTGATGTCCAACCGAGAATGTAGAATAGCTCTCGGTTGTCCATTACCGAGACTGTTATTCAGTTCTCGGTGGATGGTGACCGAGAAGTGTGCATAACTCTCGGTCCTGCGAGGCCGAATCAATCGTGTCCGTGAAAAAACATCTGAAAATTTGAGAAACCCTACGTTGACAAAAAACAGTTCCTTCAAACCATCATATGGCTATCAAACATTGTTACATCGCTGTCGGATGATGTCAATCTGCAAGAATCGATAAACGGTCGGCAAACGCAATGCCGTTTTAGGTTCAAGCTTGGTGGTGGGGTGCCCCATTTTTTCTGTCAAAATGGTTTGTAGGGTTTGAATCAATATATATACATGGACAAAATGGTCTTTTCCATTTTCGCTGAAATTTTTACAAATAAGTTGGGTGCCTTCATGAATTGGTGGGGTGCCCTTAGCGGCCCTCATTTTATAAAGGAAGATGGTAGAGTGAACTATTTTAGACATCCACTTGGGGCACCAACGGGCTTAAATGAATGTCTAGCCGTGCGATACACCTTGAGGCATACGTGTACTACCCCGAAATGTGCGCTCACACGACATCCACTTGAACTCAGAAATGTCCAAAATGAGTTACAAAAGCATTTTCCTTGTAAGAGGTCTAAACGAATAATCAGTAGGTCCAAACTAATTATGGTACCAGCCTTTGAAACAATTGGGTGGCATACATGGCAAGCATAGTTGTTCTTTCCATTGAGCATTGGGACATGTTTATCATGTGTGTCCAAATTAAGGACACCAACAATTGCGTGCCCGCACACTCCACTTGTCATATGTCCTTAAATATCTCAAGATACCTCGAGAATAAAGGATGGTGATGATGTGTGCGGGGCACTACGACTTTTTCCCTTTTTTTTAGATTTGCCTTAATTATCATGTTGTAACTGTTGGCGGGGTAATTGAAAAATTAAAATGCAAGTTTATCTTGAGGACTCGCTCTCGATGTGTTTCGAAATGCGCGCACATTGAGAATCAAGGGCTACTAGATAGGTGGATGTTGCTTGAGCATGTGTTTTCATGAAAAATGCTAAGATGACATTCTTTTAGACCCTGTTGCTGGTCAAAATAGTGAATCTCAATGCATACACCAACAACAATGATCATTACCTCGGTGTGTGATTGGCCTTTACGAGGAAAGTTTGAATCCTTTAATTTTTTGAGACATTTCTTATAAGGCAGTATGTGTCTCATATGGAATAGTCAATGATCGTCCTTGGATACCACGATATCAATTATAAAAAAACGTTGGGACAGTGAAAAAAGAGAATGACACCCATTCAATTTCTATTTGTTTTATAAGCAACAACTAAGCTTCCATAAAAAAAGTATTATAATTAATGCACCCAAAAAGTAAATAATGCAAAATAGTAAACAAAAATGAATGCGTCAAACCACAACACCAAGGTCTTATTTACATAGTTCGAATGTCCCGTCCTACATCTGTAGTAGCCACGCCCAAGTGTAAGATCCACTAAGAAAAGTAATGTACAAATTTACACAAAAGCCCATAACTAGTGATCCTTCATCTAGCTAGTGATCCCTTACCGAACTTTAATACAATCCTTACTTCCCTTATAACAAACCTACACTATTACTCAATATCCCTTTGGTACTTAAGATCCCCTCAGCTTACAAGTCAAGTTTCATTGACAAGTTTGTAAAAAGAAAAACAAGAGCGCCGCTATGGGCACCCCATCAATTAATAAAGACACACCTCCGTTGAAGGCACCAAGTTGTTTACCAAAGACACCCAAAACATTTGAATGAAATCTCGAAATTGCCCCCAAGTGCACTACCACCAAATTTCGAATTCGATAAACGAACAAGGAGAAACTCAATTTTTTTGTCGAACCCTAGGTGCAATCCACATACTAACGAGCAATCAATCTCACATGAGGCATTGTTTTAGATATCTATGTTTAAGTATATCCTCTGTTTTGTCGCTCATTCAAGTAGTGGTTTTCTTTCATATTCAGAGATCTCGAGTCGTTTGCATTGGGTACATTGTAGGGCTCGCTAGCGTGCCAATCTCACAGGAGGCATTTATTCGGTAGCTTATAGGTATGTTTGAACTTGATTTTGATATATTATAGTTCAATTTTTGTTTGTTTTGTGTGGTTCGTCTGCTAGGTTAGGCTAATTTGCGAACATGTTTTTCTTGGCCACACAGGTCAGAGAAGATGTTAACAATCTCGGCTAACCATGGCCAAGACTTAGGTTTAAGGTTAGTAGCACATAAAGTCTTGATTACATAGTAACGAGAGACACGTTGTTGTCTCGGTTATCCATAACCGAGATTATGTTTATGCATTATTGTTTTAGGTAGCGTAATGCTGGAATTGCTCTCAATCACCACATACCGAGAGTAATTCAGAGTGTATAGTTACGTTAGTCTCAGTGATGTACAACCGAGAATGAACCAATTGTCTCGGTTGTCAATTATCGAGACTTGTTGTTTTATCTCGGTCATGCGTCACCGAGATTGTAATTGTTTTCTCAAACCTGCTTGACCGAGACTATAGAAATTGAAGATATGTTCTTATTTTTTTGAATCTTACTTATGTTTCTGCTCCAGGTGCTTACATGTTGCAGTCTTATCAAGTATGGCTCGTTCGAAAACCCCGGTGACTAGGGATGAGGTTGGTGTTAAGGCGCCGAGGGGTAACCACGGACGAGACGGCCAGAGACCCCCGACTACGTCTTATCTGAAAGAGAAAGAAAAGGTAGATGTGAAGGGAAAATGAAAGACTGTTGGGAATCGTGCGAAGAATGTTCAATTGCACGATGAGGGTTCCAACATTGACACGCATCGACAAAAAGATCCTCTAGCCGCCTGAGGTGAAGATGAGGCTTATGTATCAAAGTTTAGTAGCCGTGACTCATCAGCACCAACAGACACCACTAGTACCGATCGTAACGTGGGTGAGAGTACTAATGGTGGAGGTAGCCATAATGAAAGGGAGTCACAAAAGCAATTGGAAATGTGTGCTCCTTTCTTTGGTGGTCCTTCGGATGGATCATTGCTGAAAAACTTTAAAGATCATGTCGCATTAGCGATTTGGAGTAATGAGGTATATAAAGTTTCATTGAATGGAGTACTTAAAAACTTATGGTTTTCATATAACTGATGAAATATTTTTTATTGTTGTAGGATCGCCCGATACTCAAGTGTATCAATCACGATGCTCAAATCCAAGAATGGGTCGTGCCACCCTGACTCCGAGGGCCTTCAGAGGATTATCCAGTGGTCTGGGTTGAATACGCTGATAGACTGCTCATACCGCAAGACTAACAATGAGGTTATATATGCCTTTGTGGAGCGGTGGCAGCCGAAGACGAACACATTTCACTTACCATTCAGTGAAATGTCGATCTCCCTGGAGGATGTGAGCATTCTCCTGAAGATTCATGTGACGGACAAAATGGTTGTAGTCGAGAACTTTGCTAGGTACGCCGAGGAATCTCGCTCGGATGCGATTAAGCTGGTGTCCAAACTACTTGGGGTTTAACATTGAAGATGCTGAGGATGAAGTGAACATTAGCAAGGGGCTCACAGTGCGAAAATGTTGGTTGAAGAGTCGATGGTGCTCCAAAGCTAGTTCGAGTGACACTACTTATCCCCGTGGAATGCACAGCCCGGGCGTACTTATTGTACCTACTTTCTTGCATCTTTTTTGCGGATAAGAATGGATTTCGAGTATCTATTGCGTTGTTGAAGCTTCTAGAAGATTTGGATGACGTGGGAAAGTATGCATGGGGTGCAGTTGCATTAGCGTACTTGTACCGACACTTGGGGTCTGCCACCAGAGTACAAGTTTCTCAGATTATCGGCTACCTCACATTATTTGAGGTATATTTTTAAATCAACTTACATTGTTTTCTGAATAATTAGAATTAGGTTTTGCATTTTCCCAATAACTAACGTTGAATGTATTTGCAGGGATGGGTGTACGGCCATTTCAAACTCGGGCTCGCCACACCTAATGTGTGGCGGTCCTCACCGCCCCGGGGTGACGTGTATCTATGTACTCCTTGCCTGCTGGCCCAACTACACGTGTACGACACCTGCCCATCCTTTCTCTGTCTCAAAATGTATCAACTTGTGTGTGAACGATGTATAAATGACATATGTAGCGAAAATTATAAGTAAATGCAAGAAATATTAATCAATTAAACAAAACCTAGTGTGAAAAAACCCTGAAAAGTATTGTACTATACAATGAAAAGTAACTATGTACAATATCATGTCACTCCCCAGTTCTCAAAAGAATCAAAATATCACAATAATCACACGCACAAGTAATCCTCTGAGGTAGTCACGTAAGATCCCCTTGCCTTTACTTGTACTTGGATCTGCATTCAATCATCACAGAAGAAAATGGATGACGAGACCAGTCGGTAAAATCCCAAGGAACTCCTCCGAGCATTCATATAAATAAATGGAAGTCAATAAATATTGTTAAATAAACATGCGGAATGTAAACAGGCAACTGTAAGTAGGGCATCGCATGCATAAATAACTGTGACGGCCCCAACTACAAATAAGGGCACCGCCCGGCCTAATCCCTTAATTAAGCCCTAATATCCCCTAGGACGTAATAAGGAATTAGTCAGCCTTAGTTAAACACCTACACACCTACCATTTATGATACCACCTATAGTTAACTTAATTGTTCTAGTTACTAACCTATGGTTGTCTATAAATCAGAGTTACTAAATTTTTTTTCTAACAAATTATTCAGCGGAAGTCTTATTTAGTTACTAGTGGAAATGAAATCCTTAGACCTAACCTATTGTGGAAAAACCAGGAAATAGAGATCACATTCATATATAAACAAAAATGGTGATATATATAACATGTGTCCAGTTCTATATTCCTATCACTCAACCCAAAAGGCAAACTGGCATGTACATAAAAATGTTATACAAAAGCATACAAAACGTACGAAAGTATGTCGTAGCAGTCCTCCACCGGCTTAGAGGTAGTCACCAATCTTCTCTTTGCCTGGTCTGCTACTTGGCTGATCTGCACCCACCGTCACAAACTAGACGGTGAGTACATAAATTTATTTAAGTAATACCGAGAGACATCGATCCACATTCCCAAATAGGCAACAAGTATCAAATTGCATAATTTAAATAAAAACTATGCTGAAAGAAACATCATGCAAAGAAATACTTGAGTTAATCAAATATGAATCTGACTCAAGGTTAAGTAGTAATGGATTAGGGTCGGTCGGCCGCGATCTTCATCACATCAGCCGGTCCACTACAATTTGAGCTCTGCTCTATATCATTTCATTTCAAATTGAGCTCTATATCATAATTTCAAAAGGTCGTACGTACGATACACCTTTCCTATTCCAAGTGAATTAGTCGTCACCGGAATGTATACTTGCTAACATACCCGAGTTTTAAAACTCGTCATGTTCACCCAAGTTATTCTTGCACCAACAAACCCCGACGTCCGGTTACCCCGTTCGAGGCACGTTACCTCGTGTGTCATGCAAGGTAGTGGAGAAATTCCCTAACATCCCGGCAAGTCTAGTGACCCCCGTATGAAAGCTGAATTTCTATCATCAAATGACCCTAACCACAAGAACCACTTTCATATTCAAAAATGACGCAACATTGGAATCCAAGAGATGTAATAGCACACTAATGCATAAAGGATTTGAGTCAAAATAAACAAACTATCCTAATAACATGCTATATCAATGACTTCCACTCACAACAATCAACATGATAAAATATAGGAATTGGAATCAATGATATACAAAACAGAGTATGCTATGAACATCATAAAATGAGCAACTGAACAAGTCATAGCATATGGATTTCAAAGGTAATTCTGTTCGAATAACTGAGAAGAAATAAATAAATGGAATGAAATGTAAATAAATGTCTCAAATCAGTTTACTTACATACACACAACAATTCCTAAGCTATCCAGCTTCTGTCGCGTCAATGTACGCACCCAAACCCCGTAATAGCTCCTCTAGGATCCTAACAATTGAAAATGTATCAATTTAAATTCCAATTTAATGATTTAACATCCCTAAATTGGTCGACATCGGTCAAAATTGAGTTCGAGACCAATTTGTCGATTTCGCGTTTGTCGAGGTAAAATCCTAGTATAACGCCTCGACCAACTCCCGAATTCTTCACTTTTTATAGAAATATTGAGGTTTTATTGATTTGGGTCACAAATATATTTTTTCCTATTTTTCGGGAATTTTCCTGAATTCTTTTTCATAATTTTATCTATTTTCGGGAATTTATTATATATTAAAACTGTTTAATTAATTAAATAATTAAATATATATAATATATATAAATGGGTGGGTCCGGGTCAAACCCGACCCGGTCCATCCGGACTCGAGTCGGTCTGACCCAATCTCCATCGGGTCAGGGTCGGTCCGATCCGACCCACATGGGTTCGGGTCGACCCGACCCGATCCCATCTTCTTCTTCGCGAAGACGGCAGCGGCTCTGCAAATATTTTTTTTTCTTTGTGAGGCGTTGGGGTTGGCTCTCAACTCCAACCCCAATGGGTTGTGATGGCAAGGGAGATCCCTTTGCCATCACCCACGTTCCTCTCTCGGTCGGCCATGGAGGTTCGACCTCCATGGCCACAACACCGAAAACAACAACAACAACAGCAACAGCCAACAACCAAATCGACAATGGAAATCAACAACTCACCTTGGAGCTCAATCTCTCTCTACTTTCTTTCTTTCTTCTTCTCCTCCTGATCGTCACTCCTTCTCTGCTGCGTTTTCTCCTTCTCTCTCTCTGCTGTTGTTTTTTTGTTTTGTTAATTTGGAGAGATAGAATGAGAGAAGATAAGGTTAGACTTTTTTTTGTTTCATTTGACCAACTTTTTATATATACATATATATATGATTTATTCTAGCCACTCATTCATTTTTCTTTTTCATTTTTCATTCATTTTCATTTTTTAATAAAATGAAACTTAACTAGTTACACTTACCCCACGAGCTGCTGCCTCAAGCCCACGTCGGCACGCGACTCGAGGCGCATCGCCACTCGTCTCGGTATCTGCATACCCGTAAATGACTTAGTAGTCTACACATATACAATACACTAGGCAAACAACACAATAAATATAACATTTACCTCGGCCACCGTACCTCGGTAATGACACGTATCGCACTGAGGGTCCCACGTCACGGGTCATTGTTTCCTAATTAACGAATTAAACGAGTATAAATTATTGGGCCGTGACAATAACAATAAAGCTCAAATATGTGTGCCCGTTCCAGTCAGACTAAACCATATTTTGGGATTTCCTTCCAGGATCCCACTAGTGGGTGCACCCAACTAGCTATCACCTAATCACTCTCCTTCCCGGCGCGTCACTTTTCCTCCTACTCCTCCTCCTTTCATTTCCTTCCTTCTTCTTCCTCGCTTTGATCGGCTGTGTGTCTATTGTGTGTATGTATGTGTGTGTGTGTGTAGTGTGTGGTGGTTTAGGTGTAGATGGGGTTGACACATGGCCTGGATTTTGCCAAGTGTTTATGTAGCTTGACAAATGGTGATGTTGTTACGTGTGTTGACACCTACTTGTGACACAGCTATGCCACTCACCCGTGTTTCCAGGCATTTCGACGCCCGATTTCGCCTCTGAAACGTGATATCCACGCACCGTCGTATCGTTCGTAACCCAATATCTATTCCATATTCGTTATGTGACAAATTTTTATTTAATTTGTGTGTTGACACGCATATCGAGGCGACTACCGCTCACACCCTCACACATATTATTTTGCAACATACACACATGCGATGTATTTAAATAAATCACATCGTAAATAAGCAACCAACATACCATAAACATCCCTACCTAAGTTCCCGTGTGTTCTAGCCTACCGCGGCGTCCACGTGGGTCCGAGCTGGCGTCCACGTTTGTAAATTTATTATGGGCCGTTACACAATGCAAAATACATGGACTACGTGCAACCTCGTTTCTGTAGATGGATTCAAAAACACGAGACCGTGATGAATATTGACAATGTTGGGTCCATAAGGAGAACATTGGACATGTTATGGCCAAGCGAGGTCAGTTACTTAGCCAATCTTGTTGGTAAATGTTAAAGTTAGTTTATGTTTACTAATTATGGTTGTTTATGTTTGATTAGGTCACTTGGGACCCTTATGTTAATTACAAGGATAATGGAGTTGTGCACGCGATGGCCTTCTATAGTGACACATTGAAGTACATGGATGTGGTGGAGCACTACCATCCGAAGAGGATTTTGAGACAATTTGGCCATGTGCAATCTATACCAAATCCTCCGTATCGCCTATTGGAAGCACATCGAGGCCCATCTGCACTCAAATACTATGTCAAGTATGGGTTCCAACAATACAATTGGGAACGTTGGCGTAACCATTTGTTGGTCCCTGAAGTTCGCAGTGAAAAGGCACAGTTCGAACTTTTAGCTACACCAGACTATCTACTTTGGTTATTTAAAGTGTCTCACCTAGTGATCGCCAACCCGATCCATGAAGATGAAAACATGGTTGCCACAACCATCGGTGACAATGAGCTATTGGAGGTATTGAATGTGTTTTAAGTGGTATGTAGATGTGTTTGTCATTTCTTGAAAACCGGTAATTTTTAACATTAACATATTTCTTTTTGTTTTCATCGACTAATAGGTGTGCGTTGAACGCGACACTACGATGGATGGACTCCCCGCCGGAGTTTTGTGTGCAAGTCATTCATCCTAAGTTCAAATAAGGCCTCCGACTTAGCATTCAACACGCTCGTCCACCTATTCATGAAACGAGCAAAACCTTCGTTATCCCCAAACATCTTCTTAGTCTTGGTCAATACTACTTTTTTGATGTGCCAAGAGCAAAGAAGGTGAGACGAGATGAAAATACTTTTTCGATGACACTAATAAGGCCTAACTCCCAATCCGTAACAAACACGTCAGGTTTAGGCCACCCATCCTATATGGATATCAAGTTCTCAAGTGTCAAAACATAATTTGCATGAGTCTCCGATGATATGAAAGCAAACCCAACTGAGAACGTCCAATGCGTCGAAGTGATGCCAACACTCTCCAATAACGACATTCGATACCTATTTGTTTTGTAAGTGCATTCTATCAAAAGAACCGACGAGAAACACCGTAACAACTTGATTGAATCAGGATGTGACCAAAATAAATCAGTGACGATATTCGTATCAGGATGCTTCCTATGCCACGACATCCACTTATTCTTCTCCAATATGTGCAATAGTTTTTGCATTTGAGTCATCCCACTCGCATCCTCAATTCGGAATTTTTGTCGTGCATTATATATTGTCCGCATTGTCAATACTTTTTTAACATCTTTTTGCTTCAACGTGTTGAGGATATCTCTTGGCTTCACATTACCCTTAGTCATCTGCACCACAACCACCTACTCACCCTTGTCCAATCTTCCTGCAACTGAGTGGCCGTCCAAGTTTTTGGTGGGGTCGTGATTATGCCTCCCACGCATGACAGTGACATACCACAAAGAATCAACATTTTCGTTGATGTTAATACGGAAATGGCACCCACATTTCTTTGTACCAGTTTAAGTCCCCGCCGTTTCCTCTTCCTCTTCAGTTCTTGGTGTCAAAGCAAGTTTTACCGCTTTGGCTTTCCCTACTTTTTGCGACATTCCCCTAAATGTACCGGACCTCTCACATGCAAGTTTGACCCTTCCCTTGCGCTTAATCCCTCCGGCATCAGAGCGCTTCGTTACTAACACAAACTTGTTCTCACGACCAATCATTTGAAGCCATGAAATAACCAATTTTCTAGATGGGAATGGCCTACAAGGAGTAAACACATCCTTGTAGTCTGGAAATAAAGTTGAAACCGACATTACCTGCAATACATACATTGTAACATTATGACTCAACACCAATACACAACAGATTCACCAAAAAACCTAAAAATCCATATTCTCGGTAGTATAGATCCGCGACTTGAAACCAACTTTTGTTCACTGGGAACCGAGAGTTATGGAAGAGTCTTGGTATGCTAAAACTGAGACTCTTCCATGTGTCTCGGTCACACCATGACTATGACTTACAGATAAGTCTCGGTACTGCGAAGCCGAAACAATCGAGCCCGTGCAACTTCGATCGAGAACATGAAAAACCAAAAAAAAAAAAAAAAAAAAAAAAAACAAAATAAATAGCAAAAAACACCTCTTCTTATACCTCATCTTGCACCATTGTAGTACATTCGTCCATTTTAAGCTGAAAACAACTTCAGAATGGTCGAATCTACCAAACCCTACAATGAAAAACCAAATCATCAATGTCACTATTTTGAACAAAAAAACAGTTCATTCAAATCTTAATATGGTTGTAAAACAGTGTTACCTCGCTATCGGATGACGTGAAAACGCAAGGATCGATACATGCCTAGCAAACAAATATGTGGCTTTAGGTTAGAGATGAGAGACCAATGTGGTGGGGTGCCCTAAAATTTGTTTCAAAATGTGTTGTGAGATTGGAGAGAGTTTATATAAAGGGGCAATAGTGTCATTTACATCAAAGTGTTATTTAAAGGGAGTGACAAAAAATGGGTGCCTTCATTAATTGGTAGGTGCCTATAGTGGCGCTAAAAAACAAAGAGATTGATCTAGTGTTCGTCTATCTCAAGGTCGACTTTAAGTCTCCAAATAAGGGACAAATTTCGATTCCTGATTACACAATTTATAAAGAAAACACAATGCAAGATTTTAAAAACTTTCCATATTGCATCTTCAATCAATGAGGCACAATGCAAGATTTTAAAAACTTTCCATATTGCATTTTCAATCAATGAGTTGACATATCTTTCATTTCCTTCATTCTTCATTTCGTGCAAGGAAAGATCATTGTCGGTTGACAACCAAAGTCAACGTTGGTTATAGTGAGGAATATATTTGAAGATATCCTAGCTGTATATCTATCCGTTGGAGAATATTCTTACATCTATCAAATATCGAGCTGTCAAATATTCCGGCTGTGAGCACAAAACCAATAAACACAATTCTACATATTTAACCCACAATTTATAATTGATCACATTCTATCAGTTACTTACCATATCAAGGGTGTCCAAATAAATGACAACCTCAAATCTTACCTTAACAAAAAGTAAATTGCAGGAAAAAACTTGAATCATCCAGATGGTTTGACAATAAAATACATCGATCCTTGTCCCAAAACTCCCCGATACATTGATTAGAACATTTACATTTTCACAATTTCACAGGGAAACAATCTAACAAAAATTTGGTCAATAGGAAACAACATTACAAAGATTCCTATCTCTCAATTTGTGCGAGTCATCCTTGAGCAGGGGCCATTTGTTCCAATTTTATCGAATGTCTCTGAAGAGACACAAAGACTCCTATATTTTTGGCCAAAATCATTGCAAAATCACCTTCATACTTCAACTATTTGAGCTGTACATATATGATACAGTTCAGTAGTGCACTTCACTTCAATAAGCTCGAATTTGGCCTCCATAACCATAGTGCTTTAGTAGACCTTCATCTTGCCGCCAGTTTTCTTTTACTTTCACTTCCACCTGTTAAGCGAATATCTATACGTTAGTCGCTGAAAATACAAGATAGGATTCGCATTTCGCATTGTTAGATCAGATTGGGAGTGATTATCAGCAGAGCTAAATTGTGATATCATCCAAAATATTTCACACTTCATGAGCAAAAACGTTCAACTAAACTTGTCATTGAACCAGTTAGCTTGGCAAGTTAAAAGATATCATCTGAATTTCACTATTTGCCATATAGGCCAAGTTCAAGTAGAAAAAGGAATTGATGCCTCTATGCATTAGGCTCTTCTCTCTAGTATTAGTGGTCTTTTAGCCTGAAATGTCTGACTCGACCTTTTGTAGGGCTCACAAGGAGGAGAGGTCACCAAGGAAAACTTGTTCACCAATGATCTATCATATCAGCAATTTTAGGAAGTCGAGATACAACCATATAGTTCCAAAACAAACAATAAAAATGGATAACAAACATGTGTGAGAATTTTCCTAGAAATCATCAACTCATTGTAAGTTTGTAACATATATCATATAATGACATTAATGACCAACTGATCAACCTTATTAATCTTTCTCAAAAGAGAACATCTGAATGATCATATTTTTTAATGGAAAATGATTGGGTGAATCACTCTGGTGACGCCAAATGGGCACACACTGGTTGGTGTCCCTTGATTTGTGCATCAATGTTTGTGCGGACACAAATTGATGTGTATCTAAAGGATACTAACAAGCGCGTGCACATTTGACATTTCCAAAGTGGGTCACCCTAGCATCTTCCATTTTTTATTTTAAAATTTGGATACCTCAAGGTAGACTTTCTTCTGCAAGAAATCTTCAATATCGAGGCGTGCTGCAGTTGCCAATAGCTTTAGAGCTTTACCTTCCTGTAATCAAATGGGAATACAGAGGCATCAAGAAAGATGATTAGGGAGATCCAATTAATCGTAAAAGCAGGTGATAGTGTCAACAAAATCTCTAAAATAGAACTTCAAAAATGCAATTCCTTAAAGAACACATAAAAGCAAAAGAGGTAGTATTTATTTTGTGAGCCACATACAAATTCATTCTAAAGACTTTGGGCACGAAGAATGAAATATACAACATAATTATAACATGAGTTTATGATAACATAAGTATATCATTTCAGTCAGCCAAGACTTTGGGAATGAAGAATGAAATATACAAACATAAGTTTACAAAAGAGTGAATAGCAAAAAGCACAATGAGATTCGCACTTACTTTCCCAATTAGGATAATCTTCTGAGAATTCTTCTCGACAACAATCTCAACTTGAATAAAATCTTTTGCATCTGGCCTAGTCTTGTAGCTCACTACATTAACCTTTACAACAAAAGAAATCAGTCAACTGTGCTTTCTTTAATCTCCAAAGCAACAGCATAGGTCAAAGCTGGTTAAGAAAGGACAGGTGCGTCATCCCAAAATATATATATATATAGGAATACCTGACATGCATAAGGCACTTCGTTCCGATATTGAATAAAGATTTTCTCCCTCACAATTTCAGCCACAAAAAATCTTTCCGGGTGCTCACTTGTAATGTCCTGAAAATACAAGATAGATAATCAATCCTCCAGTGCAACTAATTTTAAGCTAATTATCATACCCCCAGGATATTAATTTGACAATTCATAGACAAAAGTTTGCAAGAATTTAAGATGAAGGTTTTAAAAAAAAATGAACACATGATGAAGAAATCCTTGTGTAGCAAATTTCCACTATGGAAGTGACCTGAATCGACTATATAAGAAAGACTAATAAGTTAGTCTGATTCTAGCTTGTTCTGGTGGTAGAGCTCTTGATGTAGTAGCCATGTAAGGCTTAGTATGAGTATTATGCTTTGTTATATGATAGGAATATATAATTTTGATGTTTTGACGTTTCCGATTTATCATTGCAAAAGCTGAAATGTTAAAATTCTTACGGCCGCGCCGCACACGCGTGCGCGAGCCGTGGATTTCATCCGCTAGCACCGATACTGTCCCCAACTTAACCACCTTCAACTCTCATAGGTGTGGGGTTTTATCTCAAAAGGCTTCGGTACTAATTGGGAAGAGTTAATCACTTATACACTTCATTTTGAAGTTTCATTTAATCGATGTGGGACTAACTTTCGGTCGACATATATCTTCAACACTCTCCCACGGACCAAAAGTCACATGATTCAGGGGGCTTTTTCTCCGAGGTCCCATCCGAACCATGGGCTCTGATACCATGTAAAATTCTCACGGCTGCGCCGCACACGCATGCACGAGCTTGTGAATCTCCACTAGCACCAATATTGTCCCCAACTTAACCATCTTCAACATTCAGGTGTGGGGTTTTATCTCAAAAGGCCTCGGTTCTAGTTGGGAAGAGTTAATCACTTATACACTTCATTTCGAAGTTTCATTTAATTGATGTGCGACTATTCGGTCCACACATCTTCAACGTGAAAATACCACACTATAGCTAGTTTTGTTGATAAAATTTGAAAATTGAGTTCATGTAGGCGGATCCAAGAAAAGCAGAATGAAGAACAACTCAGTAGGAACAAGAAACCATAAACACCCAATCCCCAACTAAATTTTCTGGTTCTGCCACTATTCACAGATGAGAAAGGCTGATCCATTGAGACCGTGAGTTACATGCATGGGAAAAATTGATTATGTCAAAGCAACTTTAGAACAAGGGAAGTACGAGTCTCTTGAGGTATCAAAATTCTAGTTCAGAATGAAATAGTAAAGAAACTGCAATCTTTTGTAAGGTACATCAAAACAATGCGGAAAAATATCTCAAGCGACTTGATAAAATAACATGCAAAGATACAACAACAAAATGGAAAAAGAAGCAATTTTTACTCATATCTTCATGCATTGGAAAATAATTTCTCTACCAAACGTTATTCTAGTCCAATAAATAATATGCCAGAAGCCATTAAAGAGTTCATGGGACCAACTGCACTTTTTTTTCGTGAAGGAGCAATCATTAAAGAAAAACCAACTTTACTTGAAACTTGAAAGAAAGAGAAAAAAGGAGATAGAGAACACCGGAAAGAAAGAAAGGTGAGAATAAGATTCTAAGTATTACTGGTGTATAAATTATCATATGCCATTTGTTTCAGTTCAGAAGACAAAATTCTCAGCTGTAAACCATCTTGAGGATCATACATTGACATTACAACTTGTTTAATTGAAGGAAATGAACAAATGTGAAATGATGGATACTAATTGATGCCCGACTCTAATTCATTAGTTTCTTTTTAAATGATAGCCATCTCTATTATATTGTAGATCAAGCTTTAAAATACCTTGGGATAATAAGCTGGGCCAAAAGGAAGTTTTGATAGTATCCACTCCTTAACATCTTCCACTCCATGGCCATATTTTGCGCTCACCGGAATGACATCATCAACATTCGTAAATTTCTGATACCACTGTAGAAAATAAATGATTAATATTCAAATAAATATAGGAAACAGAAATTAAACCATGAAAGGATAAGACAGACACTGAATAGTATTTGGTTATAGAGAGGCGTATATAAAAATGCTCAGCACTTTTGTTGAGGTAACACATTTTGTTAACTGATATAAAGTAGGTGAAGTTCAGAAAACCAATTAGACATAAGTGTCAATCACCATATATCTCAACTCTCCTGAACTACCAACTATGAGGATTGAGGACAATCCGTGATATTACCTTATCAATATAGCCCCAAAAAATATTACATTGATGCAGCAGGTTTCCTTCAGAAAAGGAGCAAATAATGAAATCAAACAATGTATGGGAATACCCAACCCCTTAAAAATTTCATAGTGACTTTAAACCCATACTATAAAACAGTTACATCACTCAGTAGATTAAAACAATCTTGCAATAACTCCATGCATAATGTTCAATCAATGTCAATTGATAGCGGTGCATCAAAGTGCTAACCTCCAGTCTCTTTGCAATTTCTCCTGGCTTAATCAGGTCCTTCTTATTCAAAACGAGTAAAATGGGTACCTCATCTTCAAGATTTGCAATCCCTTCTTCTAACACTTCATCAATCTGGAATTGAAAAAGACCGGTCCGTAAGGAGGAGATCGCCGTACCACGGAAACTTAAAACAAGAAGCATTACCTTTTCAGGCACTTTACATGCATCAACAACAACCAGGACACAATCTGCATTGATGGCAGCATTACGTACATTCTTCATCATCATGGAATCTAACTTGTGCATTTTCTTCTGAATAACACCAGGTGTATCATAAAGTATAATCTGCAAGCTAACCCATAAAGAAGGTGAATTCTTTCTCATATCTAACAATGGAAAGAGTTTTAGTTAGTTGTAGTTCCTAACAAAGTTAAAAAAACTTATCTAGAATACCACAAACAATTTTCAGACTGCAAAGTTTTATTCCAGTATCCACGCACAAACATATTAAAAAGTGCCTAGTCCCTGTTTGCTTGAGGAAGAGTCAACAGCCAACACTGAACACTGACAAGATGGGGAATTGGAGAACGGCCTTGCTTTATTCCAGTAGGAATGATGCAACATAAATGAATAAACATTTGTTATCAGCAATTTATTTCATTGTCTAGCATGTAGTCTAAAACTGTAAATCTAAATTCTACTCTACCAGCATATATGAACATGGCTTTAGGAAACAAAGTCAAAACATTGAATGCGTAATGTTGCAAGGTTAATTAACATACTGTAAGAAATAAATTCATTAAGATAACAAGAAAAGATACAATATCATGTATGTAAACTGAGATGAGTGCTTAAAAACACAATCTTTTATGGTCGATACAGGTCTTTGCCATCACACACTATATGCCTGAATTCCTAATGACACCCCTCGCATATCAGGTTAACATGATACATCAGGCATCATAAGATTCAAGAATCCTATTGCTAGAAGTAAAATTGACATCTGAAGCACCAAAAGGATTATTTTCAGAAACTCAACATTTTTTACAGCAAAAAGAAAGCCCGATCTTCAACCGAGTACATTTCTCATCCCTATAAGTGATCTAGATCCACAAAACATAGGAGCACAACATTCATGATCTCCCCGTGCTTATTAAGTAGTTGTCCTAAATAGTAGCAACAAAAAATATGGCAAAAAATGCTACATCAATTATGGAAAAAATGTCACCTGGTACTCAGGGCTAGAGCATATACCAAGGATCCGATGTCTCGTAGTTTGAGGTTTATCTGTGACAATTGAGAGCTTTTGACCTATCATCTGGTTTGATAGTGTACTCTTCCCAACATTTGGTTTGCCAAGTACAGCTACGTACCCTGCAACATCTCACCTAAAGGATGATTAATATATAGAGAACAAAGCCATTTTTTTTTTCTTTGGAAGACAAGATTCTAGGATACATGCTCAATTACATCGAAGTGATATATATATATATATATATATATATATATATATATAAAAAAAAAAAAAAAAAAAAAAAAACACCAACTTTTAGTGATAAAAACCAAGGATTGCAAGCTACAAAGGTGATCCTGAGGCAATTTCTCTTGCCTAGGTGAGGTGGTTCCTAGGCGGACAAAATAATACTTATCTAGAGGTCCCTGGGTAATTATTTATTTATTTATTGGTCCTTAACACAAATTGCCTATTAGTCATTGTAATTCCTATTCAATATATCCTTAAAAAATACTAATAAGTCTTTAAGTCCTTATGTAACATAAATTGTGTTAAGATTTGTTGTTCGTAGGTATTCTTATTATCAAACTTAATTGTAATTTTTAAATAGCCCCTTCAAATTTCTAAAAATTACTTAGAAGAACATTGTCCGCCTAGGCAACATCTTGTAATCACTGGTAGGGACATAACTTTTTTTTTTCTTTGGATTCTTGAAAGTAAATATTTCAATTAAATAGCTTAGAAATTCTGAACCAAACAAAAACTAGATTTTAAGTGATAAAGCAAGAGACTTTTAAGAAAAGGTTCCTCCTTCTCTAATTCGTGTTGAAGGAGGGTTTCAAGGACAGTAGCAAGCAACATAAAAAATAAAGAAGAACCTGAATAACTAATTATTTAATTATTTAAACACATAGAGTGTTGTCAAAGGATTTTCCATTGAGATAGTTCTTGAGCTAATGCATGTACTCGTGCAATTTACAACTGAATATTTACGATATTAGTCAGTTCCCAAGTAGATATTCATGATATTAGAATTGAAATAAGCAATTTTCATAAACCCGAAAGTTTTTTCGAAAATTGGTGGCGCTAAATTGACATGATGAGAAAAGGTATTGCAACCAATAAAATACAAGTCCAAGCTCAACCAAAATCCAGCTAAAGTATCTGGCTGAGTGACTAACAAAGCAATGTTGTCGAACATAATCTTGGCGACTTATTGTGGATCACTATGGGCATTCACCGCACAAGCAACCAGTGCATGGCACTCAACGGTTACCTCAAGACCATAGGAAACAAACTAAATACAAAAAGGAGCCAACTCCTAAAATGTCTATTTATTTAAAAAATAAATTTGAATATCCTTACTCATTTTAATTTTTACAAAACACATTGCCGTTTACAACATCAACAACATAGGAGCCAAAATTTATTTAAAATGAGCACATGGCCATTTACATTTTTTTTCCTTTACATATTAGGTAGATACTTGAGTATTTTACCTACATTCTTCCACAAAGTCACTGATTTGTCATAAAACACCTTCATTAAAATATCACAACAACATAGCCTCAAACCCGAATTAGTTGGGGTCGGCTATATACATGAATCAAATTCTTCCATTGTGCTAGATTTAGTGCAATGATGATGTGCTTTCCAAATCATTTAAATAATCCTAATTAATCCGTCCCAACTTAGCTTCAGTCTACCCCTATCCCGCTGAATTTCTTCGGTTCCTACTGACTCAGAGTTTTTTTTTTCCTAACATGAAAACAGCCGAATAATAGTGAATAAAGAAGAAAAGCTTCAGTATTTTCCATGAACGCACTTCCACAACCAAACCATCATCAATTCAAACCAAACAGAGAATTCAAACACTAACCACTGCGATGATTAGGGTCGGGGGATGCCTCGCAATCGAGCTCCTCGACCTCGTATTCGTCGAGCAAGGCCAGATTCCTGTCCGGCTTTTCATTCAAGGACAGAAACGAAGACTCATCGGAGCTCGTCGCGGCGAATTTGCCACTACTAGTACTACTCTCTGGTCTTCTCCCATTGATGGATAGTTTGTAGAGCGAAATGTCTCGATTTCGAACCCTGATTAGAGTTTGGGGAGACGGGCTTGTTGGTGTGAATCTAGGGTTTGTAGGAATGGAGAGTGGAGAGAGCGAAAGAGTGAGCTCCATTAATGGAGCGCGAATGCGCAGTTGAACCAACTATGCTCATTTTCTGCGCTCTGCTCTCTCTCTTTATCTGTTCGCATAAAATTATATTCTGACGTATATGTCACACATGAATAAGTCACATGCTTCTTTGAGAGCCGTGCGATAGGTTTTGACGTGCGCGCGCGCATATTTTAATGTCGAGGTGTATCTCATGGTTACCATTTACCAAATAAGTGTGTGAATTATATTAGTTTAACTATATCAATGTGAGCCCCGTACTGGTTACCATTTCCCATCAAGTTATAACCCTTTATTGAATAATTCTATGATAACAATCCTTACGACACTTAGTTTGACACTGCCTACGTGGCAAGTGACATGGTGAAACTGGCTAAGTGATGTGGTGATGTGAGCTAAAAGTATGGGCGTGTCAAATTGAGTTCACCATAAGAGAAAATGTCAAAAGTACACTTTTGACAACCATTCACACTATGTGAATGGTGTAGTTGTTGTGAATTGGTGAAAAGTAGTTGTCACATCAATTGATCAACTGGCAAAAAGAACAAAAATTTCAGAACATCCTCTTTGTCTCGAATCTAAGGCGAGCTCAAAATCTCAACAAAGGCATAAAAGAATTTTGGCCATTGTTGTTACTTTCTTTGAGATACGATTCCTCTATGGACGCTTTTATTAACATCGAGATATGCATTTTCTGCTCAAAGAATGAAATATCATGTTTGTACGTTGGTCTGCACCTTTTTAGTTGCAACAAACATTTCATCCATGGATGATTTGATTTCAATGTCCGTTTTTTTCTATGCCATGTTAGTATATATGTTGAGTTCCTACTTTGTTAGTTTGTACTTCTCTTCATTTTGTTAAAAGTTTGTTGTGTTTGCAATGTGATTTACAACATCGAAATACCTGTACATCTGTTTGGGATGTCATTTCTGCCAATGAGGGCATCATTGGCATTTGATTTTGTTGTGCATCTTGTTGTTCCCTTCATTGAATAGTCGTTAACCATACATTTTTGATTTGTTGTTGTCTTTGTAGTCAGATGAATATGATTGGTATGAGATAGAGGTTTTGTCTAGCACGGACGAACCTATGACATCTTCAGACGCGAAAGAAATGTTAATCTTAAGTGACACTTCATCATGCAGTGACGGGGTTGGGTACGAGACGGATGTTGAAGTACCTGAGCTAAAAAATGAAGATAAGCACACACCTTCGAGTAAGGTTCTCGAATAAGCAGAAGGTTCAATCGACTCGACTCCAACCCTAGAGGATGGGATGACCTTCAAGTCCTTGGAATGTACCAAAGAGTATTAATAGAAATATGCATTTTCAGTCGCGTTCGGGATGAAACTGAAAAGAACATATATGTGAGTTAAAGGACAAGTATGGAAGTGTATACTTGCCTGCACTAAAGAGGGTGTTTCAGCAGTGCACGGAGATGACATGAAAATATTGACAAAATCAAGCACTTGGACTCACTATTATGCACATGCAACAATGAAACTTGAAGATGACGGACTTTGACATTTTACGAGTATGAACTTGGAGCACAACTATCTTGTTTGTCCTAAAAGGTCGATGTTCTTTCAAAGTCATAGAAAATTGAACGACTGAGCGAATCACAAATTATTTGTGAACGATGAAGCAAGGATTTCAGTTTTCAAATCAGTAATGTTTATGACGAATAAGATGGAAAGAAGAATGACTTCGCTTGGTTTCAGCATGAAGGATGCCCGAAACTATGTTGATGAAATGAGGCGTCTGAGACTCGAGGATGGGGATGTCGAGAACATGCAGGCTTACTTTGCCAAGAAACAAAGTCAGAACTCCAATTTTTTTTTTTTTTTTTTAATACTGACAGAGACGGTCGACTTCGAAACATTTTTTGGCTGATGCGAGATCAAGAAGTGCATAAAGTACTTTAATGATGTTATATCCTTCGACTCACCTACCTGACTAATAGGTATGATATACCTTTCGCTCCATTCGTCGGAGCGAATCATCACGCCAAAACCTGTGTTGCTTGGTTGCGGTCTACTTTCTAGTGAATCAGAGGATGATTATGTTTGGGCTGTTTAGATCGTGGCTTACTTGTATAAAAAGAAGACGCATGGTGCAATCATCATGGACTAATGCGCCTCTATAACTGCAGTTGTATATGAGGTTTTTTTTTATCAAGTCATCATTATTTTGTTTGTGGCATATTATGGAAAAAGCACCTGAGAAATTCAGTGGACGACTAGAGAAAGAATTTATAATGAAGGTTTTTAAAATGACTGTATATGAAAGCTTGCTCCCGGCGGACTTTGAGCAAAGCCGGAAAAAGATGATGACTCGATTTTTGTTGGAAGATCACGTGTGGCTGAAATCATTATATGCAATTAGGGAGAAATGTATCCCAACTTATGTGAAGGATCATTTCTGGGCCGGTATGCCGACAACACATATGTCCGAGAGTATGAATGCCATTTTTGGCAAGTATTTCAATTCAAGGACATCTCTTCAACATTTCATAAGGCAATACGACTCAACACTTGCAAGTAAGTTTGAAAATGAGCTCGAAGAACCCGACTTTAAGTCGACAATTCCCTGATAGATTCCTTTTCCGCTGGCCATATGAGGAACAAATACGAAGTTTGTACACGAATGCCAAATACATCAAGTTCGAAATGAAATGAGGAAAAAACTAATTGTCGAACGAGGGTGGTGCATACCGAAGGAATTTATTTGAGTTTAAAGTGATGGATGTTACTATCTCGAAAGAGCTGAAAGGTCCATATATGCGCACGTATGATGTGACATAATGGGGAGATGGAGGCCACTCCATTTATTTCATCTATAGGTAGACTAAGCTTGCTCAAACCATGTTATATATATATATATATTATGAATTAGTATTTTTTCACGTTATGAATTGTAATTTCTTTTGCATGTTATTTCAAAGCTTAAGAATTTTGTGTTGTCATGCGTTAAGCGTCCTGAACCATTTTGGGGTCTTGGATGGGTATGTTCTTATTCGGTAGAGAAGGATTTCATTTGAATTCATGTAATTGAAAATGCAACAATAGATTTGAAGGCTGAAACAATGCATACTCAGGATGATCGTTTTAACTTCATCAATCGCAATTGTGCTAAGTTACCTGACCTTGGTTGCACATCGAGCAAAAAGTTAAAAGAGCGACTGAGGTTATTCTAATGCTGCAAGAAGAGCTCGCGCAGACTGATGATTAAGAGGAGGAGGTATGTGTCAAAGCCAAAAGGAACCTATTTTGAAAGATCCATACATGGTATCTCGCATTGTGAGATCACGTTTTAAGAGAATTAAGGGTGCACGTGACTAATGAGACAAAAGCAAGGGAAAAAGGCAGTTGAGTCCAAACAGAATGGAAAGCACAAGAACGTTGTTCAGCCTGCTCGAAATAGAAATAGGGGTTGGAAAGCTGAGTCATATGCCTGTGGCGAAGCTGTTGCTCCAAGCACCGTTACAGCTATTGTTGTACCGCTGCAAACTCCACAACCGAGCACAGGACATGTCCAAGTTGTTATCGGTGATCTAATGACAGGTACACAGACTCCTTAGACGTTCACAACTCAGAATTCATGGATGTTCCATGCCTTGCTCAGGAGGTTCTCGATAGGTTGATCATACATGGTTTTTGGTTTAATAATGAACAATAGTTTATTCACATTTTTTTGTTTTATAATTATTGGTACGATGACAATCCTTGAAATCCTCATGCATGCATGCGCATGATGTAGGTCACCACTTAATATTTTGTCGATGTTTATTGGCACTGGGTGGCGGTTCAATTTGGATGCACGAGGATTTTCGGTCGATAAGTGAAATTTGCATGGATGCAAGCATGGACATGGAGTTTTTTCAATTCGTACTCTCGGGTAATACGTGCTAAATATTTGACATGTTGATCCATCTTATTTAATCCATGTGTGTTTAAATAGTTATATTGATTTAAATGTTGGTTATATTGTTATGAATAATTTTTTAGTACATTAGATGAACTATGTTGCTCTGCTCAAGTTCAACCTTTAAGTCGACCCAACGCACGCATTAGGTAAATTGTGTTGGCTATATTGTTATGATTAAATTTTGAGTATATGACATTTTTTGGCCATTTCGTAGTGTTAGGTGATACATGCTAAATATTATTGAATCCATGCGTATTTAAATAGTTATATTGATTTAAATGTTGGCTATAATGTTATAATTGATTTTTGAGTACATTAAGTGAACTATGTTGCTCTGCTCAAGTTCATGCTTGAGTCGACCTAACGCTACAACAAATTTGAACTTGAGAACACTGTTCACCTAATGTACTAAACAATTAATCATTACGATACTACGGATTGTCAGTGCTCAAATTATTTAAAATCTTGAGCTGAGGCGTACAATCAATTTGAGCATACATCTTCAGATATCGTTTGACGAAGGAACCAATTTGGTAGGACACAGAGTCAACCAAGTAAGGTAACTCACATAATTATGTGTTGTCCGATAAAGAGAGCGTATGACATGTTGATCTACCTTACTGAATCCTTACTAGTTTAAATAGTTATATTGTTGGCTATATATTGTTATGATTAATTTTAATGTTGCATAGTAAATTTATATAGTAGATTTAATTTTTTTCTAATAACTAACTAGACTTACCTAATATATATCGATATTATCAAAATACAAGTAGTACATCAAGATTCTTTCCTTAATCTACATCTTAGTCTAATTCAATAATTTGCATCTTTCCTTAATTTGTTATATAAAATGCTTAGAATTTATTAAAAGAGACCGAGAGAAGAAGTAGATGAAAGAAGTCTTAACTAGAAAAATAAAACAACGTTGAAACTTTCTTATTGAACACAAATCACTACTGACATTACAAATATTTATATTAAATACACTTTCAAACAAAATTGAATAATGAGTAACTCACGTTACAAGTGTTAGGAAAAACTCATGTTAAGGTAAGGAAGGTCAATGACCATAGGTTCCCTGAAAGCATGCAAATTTATCAAACAT
The DNA here is from genome assembly GCA_039657365.1 of Stephania yunnanensis. Lineage (NCBI taxonomy): Eukaryota > Viridiplantae > Streptophyta > Magnoliopsida > Ranunculales > Menispermaceae > Stephania > Stephania yunnanensis. Next base: position 49,093,587 of record CM077587.1, on the reverse strand, counting down.
TAGTAAAAAATCTTGCTTGTGCTCTCTGCGTTACCATCTGACATTTGAGTATAGACCAAATATTATGCAACAACTGAACAATATTCTAGCAAATATCACTTTGCAAAATTCCTTGACACAACAAGCAAGTATAATACGAAAAAAGAATGTGCACTTTTCGTCAATACTTGTCATATTCATATATGTCAAGTCATCGTCGAACAAACATAAACATACATAATGGAAACAAAAAGAGTTTCAAATCAAACAATGTAACGACCCGAAAACTTAAAATACCCACATCGGGGGTATTTAAGTAAATTTACAAATTTTATTTGTGTGAAACCCTAATTATAAAAAACCATCATAAACACTAGCCACCACTTTGGTTCAAAATCTAAGAAAAATAAAAATAAGAGAGAAAGTTGTAGGAGAGGTAGATGGAGTGATTTGGAGGCAAACTCATCACCCCAAAACAAGGAAAGACCCATTTTACAAGGCAAACTCATCACCCCTACACTATATTAAAAGTTGGTGTTAGAGAACCCGCGAAAGGGCGGCGCCGGTACAAAATCTTTGGCGATGGCGAGGGACTACCGCCGTCGTTGGCGAGGGGCGGCAGGCCGTCGGCATCGAAGGGCCTTTACAAAGAGGCCTCATAAGAAGAAATGAGGGGTGGCCATGGGTGCCACCCCACTCGTCCATCACAATCCTCGGGTAAAAAGCCCAAGAAAGTGAAGGAATGGAGGGGGATGCCATGGGTGCCACCCCACTCGTCCATCACAATCCTCGGGTAAAAGCCCAAAAAAGTGAAGGAAGGGGGGGAGACATCTCCAGAGAGATTGGCCCTAGGTCCTTAAACCAAGGGCTCATGTACAATAAAAAATTAAAATTAAAAAAATTAAAATAATAATAAATAATAAATAATAAATATTTGTTTAGATATATAAAGTAAAATGAAATAAAATGATAATAAACCACAAACAAACAAATGGGAAATGTTCCATACCTTCAAACGGAGCGCACTACCATGGTCTCGAGGGAAAGATCAGGCAAGTCCCACTTCTCAACCTTGGCACCGGATGATGGGAGACCCGTGGACCCATATTAGTGAGCCTCAAAGGCAAATTATTTTGGAAATTAATTAAAAAAATCAATTGAAATTGTGTGTTGATGTAATGTGTATTAATAGTCTAGATTCGTGAGACGGTTCATGTGACGTCCCTAAATCCTGAGGCAACTTTGGGACCCGCCATGTCGCATTCCACGTCACTAAGCCCTGCCACATCATGGGCCGCTTATCCTTGACGCCCGCGACCTAACTAGTTGCTTAAACTTTTTCATTTAACCCTAACTTAACCAATTAATCTTCATATAAATATTAATGGTTTCATTAGTCAGTTAATCAATTTATCAAGTTATATTACAATTTTACGGCAAAAGTCTTAAATTAAGTTATATAGTATTTAACAATCCTAAGTAGTAAAAAACCCGATAAAAAGATACCATGTATATATCAAGGCGGAGTAAGTATAACAAAAGATCCATATACATGTATTCAATGTTCTATAGTCCCAAAAACCCAACAAAATATAAATACGTACATATTGTAGTCACACACAAGCTGGTGTCACTATCTTAGTGGTAGTCCCTAATACTTGCTTGTCCTTGCCCTTGCTTTTCAAAGAATATGCACTCGGCTACCCAACAAAAAATTATTGATCCTTTCCTGACATTGTTACACATCAGGACCACCCTAATCCCTTACGACGGTCGCAAGTATATCCTACTGCCGTTAACACGGGTACTATCACAAGTAACTCATGCAAGCGATTTAGCCACAACCAATGTATACGCAAATCAAAGTAGGAGTGAAAATCCATGTGTGCCTACCAACAGTCACACATGTAATCCGATATCGATAAAACAAAGCCTTGAAGTCTGTGAGGCATTCCAATGGGTTTACGCACCTCAATCCGAACTCCAACTTCTCTGAAATCTAGTATTTAACCCGATAAGCTTCCCGACACCGAGCTATGGTCCCATAAGTACCTGAAGTCAATTAAGTATATTTATTATGTATTCAAATTGCTTGAACAAGTTTTAAATCAATCTTCCCAAATCAGCCCCTGAAGACTAAATTAAGTCTCAATTTCAATCCTATGTTACAACACATTTTTAGGCATGAAATACTCCAAATCTCAAAATCTTCCACCAGTACAAATATTGTTGGTCTCTATCTTAGCTTTCTGAAAAAGGTTTAGTTTGAAAAACTTCGATTTAAAATGAAAGAGATATCATAATTCTACTAAACATAGTCCTAATTAGAACCTAATCGACCAGCGAACTTAGAAAATTTATTTCTCCCAATCTATAGTTCCAAAAAATGTGATTCTTGGTCACAAGGCAGCTAACATATCCAATAACAACATACTAAAAGATTAGCTTATTTGGATTAGTAGATAGGAGTTATACCTTTAATAAATTTAGTTTCAAAAATTTCGTACTTCATTCATTTACCTATTTGTGTAACGCTTTTGGAGATGAAAACATTGGAATTACAAGATATGCATCTGGACAAGATTGTTCCATTTGAATAAAATTTCAAATGCCACCAGTTTGGGTCGATTTGAATCTAAAATGAGCAAGTTATGACCAAATTACATAGGTTAATTCCTGATACAACATGCAAAATTCTAGTTTTTGTCTTACAATCTCAAAAACTCATATCTATTTGATTTCAAAACCAATTTGTAACGACATAAATTAATTAAACTAGGATTAGCGTTAATCTCGGAGATTAGCGTTCGTAATTTGGGCGTTATGTGGACAACTCGGTTAGCTCGGACACGAGAAGTGAGGAAATATGTTATTTATGGATGGTGGTTGGCTATATTTGGTGTTTAAATTGTTATTATTATATTGCACCGCATGTGTGTATGTTGTTGTCGGGCGAGTTTGTGTGACGGGTGTTCGTTTTGAGAAGGCGTGTCAACACGGGGGTCGAGTAGGCGAACTGCAGGTACACTGGGAAACTCAACCAATTCACATTAAAATGACTAGTTAATCAATTAAAATGGGTAACGTGATTATAGACTAAGTGTATTCAATTAAAACGATAAGTTATGATGAACCACGATAGGCGTGCAGAGATGCGAGGAACTAAGTACCGGGTAGTCGAGGGTTAGTGAGACTACAAGTTGATAATTTTTGGTGACTAAAAACATTAACCATAGGTATTATGATGGGCCTAAGCTAAGGTGATTGAATCAAATAAATCAAGGCCTATAGTTTGAGTAAATTAAATGAAAATCATATGATAGTCCTTGAGATGCACATTGACACATCTAGGAACCAGGAGATTATTAATTTGGTGTCATTTGAGTTGGTTAGTGGGAGTAAGTGGGCTAGGTGGTTGAAAGTGAACCACTAGATAAACCTCGGGATACGTAAATACATGAGGATGAAAGGCCATGAATTAATCTCACATCGATATATATTGAGGTGTTGATCAAATCATGCAAAAGGAAACCAATTTAATTTCAAGAGTTCTGGAGTGAAAAAGAAGAATCTGGAGATGGAATTCAACTATTTTGGAGGTCAAATTGGTAGAAAAAACCTAAGTAATCATCATCCCCATCATCTACTTTATCTAATGAACCCATTTTTATGTATTGTTGATAAAAATTGAGTTTAAGGGTTAGATCCCTAGTTTTTATGGAAACTAGATGAATTACATGTTTATAGACCATTCTCATGTTGATTTTACAACTGATTTAGTTAGAATTTGTGTTCTGAAGAATTTGGAAAAAATGAGGATTCATGGGATTTTATGAATTTGGATCAAAATTGATGTTTCGAGGTTGTTTAACCGTTGTTTTAGTGTTAATTGCATATGAAAAGTGTATTATATAGTTTAAGTAGGTAAATTGGAAGGGAAATACATAATTCTTGACTTGAGAATTCTATCCCAGAGGCTAGGTAGCGCACTACCGGGAACGGTTAGCGCGCTACCTGGAATGGTTTGCGCGCTAATCGTTCTGAGTTTCCTACTGTTCTTCGGGATAAAGAACAATAGCATGCTAAATCATTCACTTAGCGCGCTACGTTATTCCCTTAGCGCGCTAACAACATACATAAACTGAACATACAAGGCTATTTTGGGATTTTTGACTTAATCCATATCTCAAACACCTATAAACATACTAAATATGTAAGATTGGACTTTAGGGACTTAGGGGACCGTAGCTCGGGTATTGGGGAGCTTGTCGGGTCAGATACGGGAGTCCAGAGACGTCGGAGCGTGGATTGAGGTGCGTAGAACCCTTGAGAATGCTTAACATAATTCATGGTTTTGATTTATCGATATTGCATTTCATGTGTGACTGCTGGTGGGCATACATGGGTTTTCACTCATATTCGATTTGAGTATATATTGGTTATGGCTAAATCACTTGCACTGGTTACTTGTGTTTAGTGCTTATGTCGATGGCAGTAAAATATATCTACGACTATCGGGAGGGATTTAGGGTGTTCCCTTGACTTGAAATAATGTCTGGAGGGGTTCATCTGGTAACTGTATTTGGGGTTTAGTCACCGTAAGCCTGTAAGTATATAGGTGGTCCCTATTTGATTTACCGATTACTGGCTGGTGTAGGTTAGGGTTTCTCGTGACTATACGGATGCTTACTGATTATTGCTTTATTTCCCAGCTTATTTAATTAGTAAATATTGTTAATTTATTTCGCACTACTGATTTTGCTTGTCGTATGTTGCCTACATTTATGAGAATATGACGCTCCTGTTGTCAAGTATTATATTCACATGTCTTATAGTTTATAGTTTTATTTCATGAATATTGTGTGGACTTCTCTTAGGAATTTACTCACTAGACTCGTCACTGTATTTGTTGGGTGACTGAGTGTATATCCTCGACGAGCAAGGGTAAGGGCAAGGAGGACTAGGCGACTACCTCTGAGATTATGGAGCTAGCTCGTGTGTGATATCAATATTTATTTATTTTACTTTTGATGGGTTTTGGGGACCATATAACACTGATTACTTGTATATGAAACTTTTGTTTTACTTATCTTGCCTTGATATATGCATGGTATCTTTTGTCGGGTTTCCCACTACTTATGATTGTTAAATATTGCATAAGTTTTTCATTAAAAAACTTTTACTGTGAAATTATAATATAACTTGATAAATTGAGTAATCGGCTAACTGAATTAGTAATACTTATATAAAGGTTAGTTAGCGTAACTAAGGTTAGCTGAAAAAGTGTAGGCAACTCGTTAGGTCGCGCAGCGTCGAGGAGAAACAAACCATGACTTGGCAAGGCTAGTTGACGTGGGATGCGACGAGGCGGTCTAAAATTTTGGGTCGTCAAACAATTTAAGAACTTAAATATAGTTGGATTATCATATTGAAATAAGGAATTCAAATATATAAACCAATTCCAAATACTTAATCATCTACCCTAAGAAATTAGTTAAAAACCAGAACTTGTTTCAATTTGAACTAAAGAGACGTATACCTAGTTGATGTACAAACCTAGCTTGAGAAATCCTCACAAATCTTCCATGGATTCCTTCTCTCCATCAACCTCCTTCTTCTCCAACAAGTTCTCTTGATTCATAAGTTGAAAATGAAAATGGTTTACTTGCATGTGTTGATCTTATATATTAAAGTAGTATTGATTCATGGCCATTGATCTCCATGTATTTATGTATCTCCAAGTTCATCTAATGATCACACCTTGACATGTATCCCACTAACTCCAACTATCTCAATCCAAGTGACACTAATGAGCTACTCACATGGTTCCTAGATGTGTCAATACATATCCCTAGAAAATCTATAGTTCCAATTTAAATAACCAACTATACACCTTGATTTATTTAATCTAATCAACTTAGCTTAGGCCCGTTATAATACAAGTGGTTAGTGTGTTTATAACATTCTATGGACACATTAATGGTTACACTAATCCCTCGACTACCCGACTGAAGCGCGCCGAACGCGTAAATAAAATAATGTTTCTTAAACCAACTATTTTGTAGAATAGTGGCAAATGGTCGATCCCACAGAAATTGGTGGTCTTTCTAAGGTTAAAAATAACAAAAAGGAAAATTCAGGGGTTTTAAAATAAATAATTTAATTAAATAATCTAACTAAACTAAATAAATAAAATAACGAAACTAATTTTGAAAACAATTAATGAACACTTAAGTAATACCTAGGTCTACAGTTCCACAAATCAGGATCAAGATTCAATGGCAATCATAATCTTCAGTCTTTCCCAAAAAGTTATTAATTTAAATTCTCTAGATTAGATATAGAAAATCGACATCCGCCAAAAATTCCTCATTCCTCTAATCTCGATAGCCAGGACATCTGCCACTAACTACTTCCCTAATTAACGCATAACCCTAGACATATGCCAATCAGGTTTAACACACTAACCGTAGTAATATGGATTTGCGGGAACACTAATCCTAAATAACCGGATCGCATCTGCTTTCGATTTGACCTAAATTCAATTGTTGCATACTCAAGAACCGAAAGGGTTTTACGACATACAAGTGAGTGTTTGACACTTTATTGGTCCAAAAGCACAATTACACAGATACTAATGGTCCGAATAACTATAAGTTGTCCCCTAAAAACATGCACTGGCCAAATACATACCCTATGTCTAAACCATAAACCTTAAAATCAACAACAATGAAATATGAGACTTAAATTAAATTAAGTAATGAAATAAAAGATCTCACATAATATACCATGAATCCATAATCCCGACTTGTTTCCCCGCCGACTTAGGCCATCATCAAGAAAAGTCGATGCTAAAAATATAATAGTCGGTAACAAAACAATAATAGTCGGGGTTCTCTAATAATACCATAAGTTCCTAATATATAAAGCTACTAAAAATTGGTCCTGGGAGGTGAGAGAAACTAATTTTAGGTGTTGGGGAGGTGACTCGTGCGTCGAGGAGCATCATATGGTTGTTTTATGCTTGAAATCACTTTTGGACACATGTCGCAGGCGATTGGCTATTTTTGTCTGCCATGCTCTGACGTGGTGCTCTCCTATTGGCTGGATCAAAGCTTATGACGTGGTGGTTGGGTGAGAGCGCGACACGTGGCAGTAATATGGTGGTGAAGAAACTAGCATGACTCGTGCGAATATTTGGGAAACCGTGCTGATGCGCATCCCGAGGAAACCTAATGGAGGCTGAAACAAGTGAGCTGTTGTGCGTTTGTTGATGCTTGAGGGGTGAGATGGGATTGGTGAAGAGATAATGAGTGACTTGCTTGGAGGTGTGAGAGGCCGACACTTTGTAGCTGCTGGAACGTGATGTTCGTTGTTGCTGTGATGGAGAACCGCTGACGTGGCAAGCGTGATTGGTTGAGAAAAGATATGCGTTGACGTGGTAGTTTATAATTGGTTGAAATATGTTGTCTCCTATTCTATCCACCGTGCAACTCGAGGCAAACCGTTCGGCATCCGATCACTGCAAGTTAATACTCTATTTTGAGTATTTTTTGCAACGAACTCAACCGCACACTCCGTTTCACCTAAAAATGACAAAAAATATAATTAAATATATATTTTAGAGACTTTATACAATTAAATATACTAAAATAAACTAATAAACACATATAATAACCAACTTATCACCGACGCCCGGTGCCCTATGTCTCGGCATGCATTTCGAGGTACGCCATATCCTATTGTTTTAATTGAATCAACTTAGCCTATTGGTTACATTACCTATTTTAATTGATTAACTACTCATCTTAACATGAATTAGTCAAGTTTCCTAGTGTACCCGTAGTTTGCCTACTCGATACCCACGTTGACATGCCTTTTGAAATGAACACCCGTTACACCAACTCGCCCAATAGCAACATATACACACACACACACACGGTGCAAATACAATAATAATTTTAAACACCGTGTATACACAACCATCATTGACAAACAATATATTCCTTCGGTTCTCGTGTGCGAGTCATCTAGTATCACGTAATGCCCGAATTACGATCGTTAATCCCCGAGATTAACACAAATCTTAATTTAATTAATTCCACCTATGTTGTACACTATGTGCGCTACATAGTCGGTCCCAAGTCCGGATAAAGGAGGAAGACTCTGACGCCCATTTTCTCATACCGAAAAATGGGTAAGGGAGGTCCCAAACTCATTTTTCATACCCGAAAAGTGAGGGAGGGAGACCCTAAGCTCATTTTCCATTCTTGGAAAATGGAGGAGGGTTGCGATAGGTTGACAACCAACATAAAACTTTTGTTACTTTTCATGAAATGGATCAAACATATATAAACGTTGGGGCATTCCCACCTAGCGACGCGTTGCATTGGAGCCCGGGTGTAGTGAGAAATGAGCAAGGGTGTGTTTCACATCGCCGCTTGGGTGTGAAGAAAAATGAGTAAGGGTTCCTACACAAAGGACGGGTGTGGGTAAAGAAGCTAGTTCAAAACAAACACGAAAACAAAAACAAAAACAAAATCATAGATACGAACACTAGATCTTTCAGACAAAATAGAAATAGAAAAGGATAACAAATAGGGGAGAAAAAATTCGTTTAGGAACATGGAACATAGGAACACTTACGGGGAAGTCAATAGAACTAGTAGATACCATGATTAGAAGGAGAGTCAATATTGCTTGCCTCCACGAGACAAAATGGGTAAGAGAAAATAGTAGAGAAATAGGAAGCACAAGGTTTAAATTATGGTACACTGGTATAGATAGAAAATGCAATGGAGTAGGAATTGTGGTAGATAATAATTATAAGGATAAGGTTGTAGAGGTTAAAAGAATGGGGGATAAATTGATTCTAGTTAAATTAATTATTGGAGACGAAAAATTAACATACTTAGCGCATATGCACCACAAGTAGGATTAAGCGAGAGCATCAAACGCAAGTTTTGGGACGATATGGATGGATTTATGCAGAGTATACCATTAGATGAAAAGGTTTTTATTGGAGGAGATTTAAATGGGCTTGTCGGGGCAAGTAACGATGGGTTTGAGAGAGTTCATGAAGGTTTTGGTTACTGTAATAGAAATGAAGAAGGAGAATCAATCTTAGAATTTGCTTCGGCATACGATCTTGTCTTTGCAAATACTAGTTTTAGGAAGAGGGAGTCGCATATAATTACTTTTAGTAGTGGTCATAACAAGAGTCAAATAGATTTTCTTTTAACAAGAAAAATAGATATAAAAATATGTAGAGACTGCAAAGTAATACCTGGTGAAGCACTTACTACCTAACATAAGTTAGTAGTACTTGATATTAAGCTAACACAACGACATAATATGAATAAAAGAGTTAGCGACCCCAGAATAAAGTGGTGGAACCTAAAACATAGTAAACAAGTAGAGTTTAGAGAAAAACTACTAAAGAAATGTTTGGAATCTTGACTTAGATGCTAATACAATGTGGCTAGAAATGAGTAGTTGCATAAGGAGAGTGGGATCAAACATATTAGGTATGTCTAAGGGCTGAGGACCTCCAAAGAAGGAAACATAGTGGTGGAACGAGGATGTCCAACGAGCAATTAAGACTAAAAGAGAGATATATAAAAAAATACCTAAGTGTCAAGATGCAGATGTGTACAATCAATATAGAGAAGCTAGAAAACAAGCTAAAAAAATAGTTAGTCAAGCTAAAACAAATTTCATGGAAGATCTATCTACAAGGTTAAGTAATAGAGATGGCGAAAAATATATATAGGCTAGCTAAATTAAGAGATAAAAAGAAACAAGACCTAAGTCATGTAAGATGTATTAAGGATGAAAATCAAAATGTTTTAACGCGCGAGGAGGATATTAAGGAGAGATGGAGAAATTACTTCGATAGTTTATTTAATGATGGCCAAGTTGATACTATAATAGATGAAAACTAACACCAAGAAAGAAATGTAAACTATACACACAATATTAGAACTGTATAAGTTAAAGAGGCATTGAAAATAATGAAAATAGGGAAAGCATGTAGCCCAGATGAAATACCCATAGAGCTTTGGAAATGCTTAGGAGAAATTGGATTGACTTGGTTGAAAAAACTTTTCAATAAAATCTTAAAATCAAAATGGATGCCAATGGATTGGAGAAAAAGAACACTTGTGCCAATCTTCAAAAACAAAGGAGACATTCAAAGTTGCTTAAACTATCGGGGAATTAAACTTATGAGTCACACTATGAAACTTTGGGAGAGAATAATTGACAATAGGCTAAGGAGAGAAACAACAATATCAGAGAACCAATTTGGTTTCATGCCTGGGAGGTTAACTATGGAGGCGATTTTCCTTGTAAGACGATTGTTAGAAAAATATAGAGAAAATAAAAAAGATCTTCATATGGTATTCATAGATTTAGAAAAAACATATGATATGGTCCCTAGAGATGTTCTTTGGTGGGTTCTAGAAAGAAAAAGAGTGCGTGCTAGATACATAGACACTATTAAGGATATGTATGATGGAGTAGTAATGAGTATAAAGACATTTAGAGGAGCTATAAAAGAATTTCCCATTACGATAGAACTACATCAAGGATCGGCTTTAAGTCCATATCTATTTACTTTAGTTATGGATGAACTAACTAGACATATTCAAGAGCATATACCATGGTGTATGTTATTTGCAGATGATATTGTCTTAGTGGATGAAACTAAAGATGGAGTGAATTGGAAATTAGAACTCTGGAGGAATACATTAGAATCTAAAGGCTTTAAGTTGAGTAGGACAAAAATCGAATATATGCACTGTGAGTTTGGAAACACTAGACATCGAGATGACGGTGTGGTAAAATTAGGGGAAGTAGAAGTTCCAAAGGTAAACCACTTTAGATATCTAGGATCAATCATACAAAATGATGGTAACATTAAGAATGATGTCACACATAGAATTCAAGCTGGATGGAAGAAATGGCGGAGTGCAACAGGGGTGATTTGTGATCGAAATGTTCCTACTAAGTTAAAAGGAAAATTTTATAGGACCGCAATTAGGCCAGCTATGCTCTATGGAAGTGAATGTTGGGCTGTAAAGCAACAACAATTACATAAAAAGAACGTAGCAGAAATGAGGGTGCTCAGGTGGATGTGCGGTAAAACTCGTAAAGATAGAATAAGAAATATAGAAATTCAAAGACAAGTAGGAGTAGCACCAATTGATATAAATATTAGGGAAGGACGGTTGCGATGGTTTGGTACACTCGCAAAACGGCCTACAAATGCCCCAACGAAAAACTTGACTCAATAGAAAGCGTAGAAATTCGACGAGGTAGGGGCATACAAAGTTAACATGGGATGCATTAATTAAGAGGGATTTAAATGGTTTGAAAAGCTCACCATCAATTGCACTTAATCTAGCACAATGGAAAAGTTTGATCCATGTAGCCGACCCTAGTTAATTTGGGACTGAGGCTATGTTGTTGTTGTTGTTGTTGTTGTTGTTGTTGTTGTTGTTGTTGTTGTTGTTGTTGTTGTTGTTGTTGTTGTTGTTGTTGTTGTTGTTGTTGTTGTTGTTGTTGTTGTTGTTGTTGTTGTTGTTGTTGTTGTTGTTGTTGTTGTATAGTTCAAATAGAACCCGGAGCGCACAAGGACTGGGACAGGATATCGCGGTGAGTCGAGGAAAGTGAGGAGCTTGCTTAATTATCAAACATGTCATGCTATTAGATATTATTAGGTCTCACAATTTTAAATCAAGACTTAGGGAATAGGTTGCAACTTATTATTGACTTAAATGTAACTATCTATGGATTGTGAGTTTGTTGCCTTTGCTCATGTTGTCTTTATCTCATATTCGTGGTTACCTCCACTATTTGACCTACCTCGTGATGGTCGCCACCATTATATTAACTCTGACACAACTACGTGGTCATCGCCACTGCTTTAGTATTTTATGGTCATTGCCATTACTTGAGTCATATAATGAGATCGATACATGAGATTGGTGCACACATCGGTGATGGTTTTGGACGAATCTACTATGGAATTGATGGGGCTAATTAGGGGGAATAAAGGCCTTTATGTTGACTAATGGTTTGCATCATTTCGAGAGTAGGAGAATCGATCACCTGATTCTTTTCAATAACTAGTACGCATTGTATGGAACCCGACTTTTTATATTACTATGTTATTATGATATCTCTCTTGAATTCACCCTTGCATGAAAATTTGATTTATAAATATTTTTATGTTCCCTATGCGATGCTTTATGAACTTGACTATTAATACTCGTGATTATTCTTTTTCTCTATCTTTATTTTCAATTCATGGTAGACTCGTATGATTATTAGGTATTGCTTGTATGTTTGATGGTTGATCGAGTTTTTTTGTAGTACTGAGCTCCGTTGGTTTTTTAGCTTGCCTCATTTACTTTCCAGATCCGTCTTCATTGATACCAGTATGGGATAAAAGGAAGGCGATAGCGTAGAGGTTTGCTTTTGATGTGAACTTTGCATGCTATTAATATTATCGATATTTAAAACATCTAAATATGAGTTATATTAAGTACTTAATAGGGTAGATTCTAATCCCGAGACTTGTTGACTTAGTACCTTGGTAGTATATGTTTGTAGTTAATTGGGGATACTTGAATACCTTTGTTTAGAATTATTTGTTTAATATATGAAACCTTTTAGTTTTAAATCCACAATTATTGTTTCATATGTACAGTTGTGTAGTTCCGCAAGTTGAATTTGGCGTGTCAAGCCGTTATTTGGGCTTGGTTTAGGTATCGGGGTTGGGTAACATTTTGGGCCAGGTGACCCGACCCTAGGTCCAGGGAGGGTCGTCACATTTATAAGAGCACGCAAACAACAGAAGGAAATAACTAAGCATAAGGCAAAAGAAAATAGTTACCCAAAAAAATTCAAGGCCTTACTATCATACCTTGATAGTGTCCGTCTGTTCATCCATGTCTCTATTTTAGTGTTGGGTATGCTCAAAGTTAGTTACAACTCAAGTAGACCAACATGAATAGTTTACCAAGTATGTCGAAACAAAATTATTACATGCCAAATTTTTAAAAAATTATTATTTGTAGCTAATTGGATTCTTAAACCAAATGAAAAGAGAAGCACTAGTTAATGTCAAGGTTGACATTGTTCGGGTAGGTCATGCACTTCCATTCCTTCCTAGCACTCAACTCGTAGAATGCCCTCTTGCATTCATCTACTATTTGGTCCATCCTGTCAACGAACTCCATCGTTATGCGCCTTGACGACTTCGTCTTATTTGCAACATGGTAGCCCTTTTAAGCAAGTAATCCATGTCCATATGCATCATCCGCATGCCCACACTTACATCCCTACCTGCTTTGTTAAATGCATCATTCATTTTCACAACCTACCATCAAGAGAGATAAGAAAATCTTAATACGATCCAATTAATTATACACCGTAGCCTTTAATTCATCGTTTCCCTCAACAAGACCATTCCCCTCTTGGTCACTGCCCCCATCCCTCACCGGCGGTGTGTTGATTAAAAACTCATCCACCATATCCTTAGTTACTCTTTTCTCGACCTTTGAATCCCCTCCCTGTTCACCGTCTCTCTTCCCCATCCCCATTATGCTCATATCCTCTTTTTTTTAGCAAACTCAACCTAACTTCACTTTCATTATCGAGGATAGGAACGAGGTCAACCACACGATTAATTTGTCATCATCATCACTGCCCTCTTCTTTATCTCCATCTCCTTCACCACCCTGATCCTTATCGGGCCCTTTCTCGACCCTCCTACGATTGACCTCATTAAAAACTAACTCCAACTAACTAAATTCTTCCTATCCATCACATGGTCTCAATCACTCCTCTCAACATGCACCTCCCTCTCGACGATGAACTTGTCCCTCAATCTGTAACCATCCGTATTTTTAATTCATTAATTAATCTCTAATTATGAGTCATTAGTAGTCCAAAACCCAATTAAGAGTTATGGTTGGTCGATGTGCTCAAGGAATAAAGAAAATTGTGTTTGATACATCAATTTTATGATATACAACTAATTAGCTTGATTTAAATTAAGTTAACTATACCTTGATTTGAATAAGGGGTTATGGTATAATTCTTAATCAAATTATAAGTAACAGGGGCAATTAAGTAATTTACAAAAAAATAAAAAATAAAAAAGCAAATAACGGGATGAAATAGGGCTTTCATTCGCACAATGCAAGGAGGGGACGCTTTCCAGTACGACAACGGCATGGACATGCGATGCTGGCGGACGACTTCCTCGATGACTCTCCAGTAGCGGTGCAGATGGACAGCAGCGGCGGATCAATGCGACGCGGAGGGGCTTACCAACGCCTCGACGAGAACATATGACGGCGAAGTCAACACCGGTGTGGACAACATCAAGTTGCGGAGAAGCAGTGACGTTTCTGACGGTGGATTGCTCGCGAAGAAGATGAGTTCTAGCTATAAATGTCACGGCCCAAATCTTAAACCCCCATTTTAATTCCTTAATCAGGATCGCCGACCCTTGACGTGGGACCTACACTCTGATATGTGCACCAACTGAGGCACGTAGCCGAGGTATATTGTATTTTTGTATTGATGTATGCCTAGTGTTATGTATTGTATAGACTTACTAAGTCAGTTTGTACAGTTATAGGCGTCGAGACGAGAGCGGAGAGACGCCTTAAGTGTAGCGTGCGAGCTGGGAAATCGGGTAGTTAGCATTTTGGTAAGTCTTATTTAATACTAATATGAAATAATGAATTAATTATAAGCCTATAGTTGTGTTTGTTAATGTAAATCAAATTAAAGGCCTATAGTTGAGTAAATTAAATGGAAAACATAGGATTGGTCTAGAGATACACATTGGCATATTTAGGAACTATGTGAGTAATAAAATGGTGTCACTTGAGGTTGAGTTAGTGGGATATATGGCAAGAGGTGGACCATTAGATATTAATCGGGATACATAAATCCATGGAGATCAAGGGCTAGGAAGGAACATTATCTTAATATATAACATTAGTGATAAAACAACATGCAAACCAAATCACTCATTCATTTTTGCTGGAGAAGAAGAAGGAATTTCTAGAGAGGAGTGAATCATCAAGGTGTTGAAGGAATCCATGGGAGTTGGTGAGAAATTCTCAAGCTAGGGTGCTACATCAACTAGGTACACATCTTTTTAGTTGAAATTAGAACAAGTTTTGGTTTTAGACTGATTTTAGATGGTAGATGATTGAGTATTTGCAATTAATTTATATATTTGGATTTCTCATTTCAAGCTGATAATCCAGCTATATTGAATTTCTTAACTTGGTTTTGAAATCATAAATATATGAATTTTTGAATGTGCAACACCAAAACTAGAATTCTGCATGTTGTATTAGGAATTGACCTGGGTAATTTGGTCATAATCTACACATTTTAGATCCAAATTGATCCAAACTAGTGGCATTTGAAAGCTTATTTAAAGGGAATAACGTTTATTAACTGAAAGGATTTTGATTCAAATGTTTTTATGTCCAAACATGCTCTACAAATAGGTACTGGAATTAAAAAGAAAAGTTTTGAAACTAAATGTATTATGGGCATAACTCCATAACTAATTATCCAAATGAGCTGATATTTTAGTATATTCTATATGGTATATTTTCTACATTATGCCCAAAAATAACATTTTTAAGAATTATATATTGGGAGAGATAGATTTTCTAATTCCGCTGGTCGGATTAAGTTTTAATTAGACCTATGTTTAGTAAAAGCATGATATCTCTTTCCATTTTAAATCAGAAATTTGAAAACTAAAACTTTTCGGAAAGCTAAGAGAGAGACCAACAATAATTGTAATGATAAATGATTTTGATATTTTGACCATTTCATGCCTAAAAGTGCGTTAAGATGTAGGACTGAAATTGAAACTTAATTTAGTCATTAGGGGTCGATTTAGGAAGATTGATTTAAAGTCTATTGAACCAATTTGAATACAAAATAAACACCACTAAAGTGAGCTTAAGCCCACTATATTTGAACTAATGAGACACCAAACTCAGGAATCTAGAAAAGGGTATGGGAGAGTGAATACAAGATTTGGAGTATCGGGAGGTCGGTAAAGCTAGGAATTTACTTTTTTGTTGTGAGTATACCCAATGGCAACTTTATTTTGTTGTCCTTGCATAGTCCTTTTGACTATCTTACTTTGTATTCTTATATCATGTGTTCTTTGTGTCTATGCTCACTTGATGAGTCTAGTTTGCATGATATCCCTTCATTTGATTTGATTCATTGATTCTATCTCATGCTATGTCTATTCTTGTTGTTTTAAATGTGAATTGAATGATAAATAGCATGTTATTAGGCTAGTGAATATCTTATAAATGTTTAAGGGGACTTGTATTCCTTATTTGTTTAGGTGTGTAGATGTGCCTATGCCTTGACAATCCATACTTGGTATCTCTTGAAATTTTAAAAGTAGTTTTTGCATTTAGGTCCAGTACTTGATCGAGGTGTGCGTGACTCATGGGTTTAGAGTCCCTGGGGATGTCGGCACGTGTTACCTGACACTGTATGACACTCGGGGTTAGAGTCCCTGGTAACATATGGGTTAGAGTCCCTCGTGCTATAAATTAATTGCAAATACTTAATCATCTACTATCTGAAATTAGCCTAAAACCAGAACTTGTTCTGATTTCAACTAAAAAGATGTGTACCTAGTTGATTCTAGTTTGAAAATTTCTCACCAACTCTCACTCCTTCAACACTTGATGATTTCCTTCCAAAGCAATTCTTCTCCATCAAAATGAATGAGTGATTTGGTTTGCATGTTATTTGATCACTAATATTATATATTAAGATGATGTTCCTTCCTAGCCATTAATCTTCATGGATTTATGTATCCCTTAGGAATATCTAATGGTCCACCTTTGTCATATATCCCACTAATTCTCACTAACTCAACCTCAAGTGACACCATTTCATTACTCACCTAGTTCCTAGATGTGCCAATGTATATCTCTAGATCGATCTTATGCTTTCCATTTAATTTACTCAACTATAGGCCTTTACTTTTATTTACATTAACCAACATAACAATATGATTACAACTAATTCTTATTTCATATTAGTATTAAATAAGACTTACCAAAATGCTAACTACCGGTTCCCCGGCTCGCTTACTCGAGGAGCGTCTCCGCTCTCGTCTTGACGCCTACAACTATACAAATCGACTTAGTAAGTCTATACAATATATAACATTAGGCATACATCAATACAAAAATACAATATACCTCGGCCACATGCCTCGGTCGGTGCACGTATCACTGTGTAGGTCCTATGTCAAGGGTCAATGATCCTAATTAAGTAATTAAAACGGGGGTTAGAGATTTGGGCCGTGACATTAAGACTAAATTGGGTTAAGTTTGGGGAGACCCATGTCCTTGCGCTCCATGTATTTGATGAAATTATCAAAAGAGACATTAACTTGCTCTTTCAAACAAGATTCATGGAAAAATATGAATTTAAAGTCTTGCGGACTTTTTTTCAAGTTCTATTTATATGATTCGATTAATCGAGTGTCATTGGCATGGTTTTGGAATTCTTGAAATGATTGTGAATAGTTTGCATTGGGCATTGGGTTTGAAAAATCGTTTTGAAACGCCTTGAAGAGAGCTTACTATGTTATTCTAAATTTTGTAAATAGTTTTGAAAATAAATCACTCTCGATGTTTGATAAAATGCTAGTAGGAGAACTTTGTTCTTTTTCTCAAAAGTTTGGAAGCTCAAATTGAGCTCGACAAGATTGTAAATCTTTTTAACTCAAGTTTGGCCGAAGCTATAAATTATGAATTTCTTTTTATTATTGTCGCATTCGACTTAATTTTTGTAGGATTTGGGTCTTGATAACCATTCGAGTATGATTTGCATGGATTTTGAGCTTCGAAGCATTTGGGGGAATTTTAAATTAAGTTGAGTAAAACTATTTTTCTTGCATACAACGAGTTTGACATAAAAGGGAGCTTTAATATATTTTCTTGAAAATGAACCCAACTTATTGAAGCTATATTTGATGTTTTGATGAATGTAAGAAACTCGACACCTTTAAATAGACTTAATACATAGAACTAAATGTTTAGACAATTGTATGGTTTTGTTTTAAGTCACAAGAACAAGGGTTTTATGAACTTGGGGTTCTTAGACTTATATTCATTAAGTTCAAGAGTGAAACTAATACAAGATTGTCTTCATATGTTAAGCCCTTTATGTAATGACTAGAGTTTTTAAAAGAATTAATTGATGAATTAGTTCATTTGTGCTATACAAGGCCTTTGTTTAGCAAATGGTGCCTAAAACAACCTTGCTATACTATGTATAATTGTAGATATGCAAGAAGGACTCAACTAGACTATTCGAATCATCGATTTGACGTGACGATTTATGCGATTGTATGGTAAGTAAACCAGTGAGAAATTCAATATTAATTCTTTTCCTTTCCTTGCATATTTTAATGGAAATGATATATATTGTTGGACTCTACTTCCCTACCGAGTGACTTAGGGTCTAAGTTGTCGAGTTAAGTCGTTGTTTACTTGTGGGTTGAGCATCCGAGTCGCGCTCGTGGCTTCTAGACGAGACTGAATCCTCTGAGTGAGCATCCGCCATATGTCGTGGCTCCTCACAGGACTTTAAGGATTCAATTGCGGCTGAGCATTCGGTTGCGACTGTCGCTCCGTTTGGAATGTTTTCTTTGGCTACGGCTCAAGTGAATCGACAGCGCCGAATGGATTTGGTGCGGTTAAAGAGGACTTGGTCTTACCGTACTAGTATTTGACACTTATTCGTAGTCAAACGACTTTGAGTCCACGTGTAGAATGTCAATACCACTTAAGCGCCTATCCTTTGCTTTTGGGTCACTTGGTCTCTATCGTCGACCATTATAATCTGTTTATCATGCACTATACGGTTCTTTTTAGCCTTGTTTCTTTCCTGCATGATTTATAGATTTATTTATTATTTAATCTGAATTGTTGTTTAACTTCTTTTGGATTTACTCATTGGGATTGTCTTCGCTTTTGGTGGCAATTGCAGGCATGATCCCCGAGCTCAAGAACATTGACGTGCGACATATGTAGGTTGTTTAATGTATTTATATTATAATTACTATCTTTTATAAATGGGTATTTGGGTTGAAAGATAGTATACTATGTATATTGTATTATTTGTACAGGGTTTCCACACTCTAGCTTCCACACCTAGAACTCGTTGTGTGTTTAATTTATTTTTTATCGCGTTTTCACCACATTTAAATTCCATTGCATATGATTTCATATATGTATATATATATATATATATATATATATAAATATACGCTGTTGTGTGAATTATTAGGTGTTGAAGATCAATTTGTAAGGCTGGCTAGGCTTTTATTAACTCCGAACTGGTTTACCGAGGGTAATTGAGGCCTAGTGCCTGCCGGTGTCCAATTTGTAGGGTTGGGGCCATCACCTAAAGAAAAACGTGATGTGCATGTCGTAAGGTAACGGGCCCTTCTGGTGGCTTTGGGCACTTTTCATATGGTGGTAGATGATGTAGGCCAAATCGATTTTTTTGCCATTCAACATGCACCACATCAAGAAGAGGTCGAAATAAGGGATTGAGGAGTGGCTCCCCTTTCTTATGGTGAGGTTGCGGCTAACCAAAATATGGACAAGATGGGCTAAAATGGTTAGTTCGGTGGTTTTGGAGGTCTTACTTAATTTAAAGTTGGGATCTTTTCATATTTGCCTAAGGGCAGGCCCTCGATCAAATCCATCGAATCGGGCGATCGTGTGGGTGTTGCAGTACTCAAAGTTACCTTTCGGCACTGAAAGAGTGATCAGATGGTCTGGGGGTTAACATTCACTCGTTGACGTGAAACCTCGCATTTGGACAAGAGAGGTTCCTCAGGTTTAGGGTTGTAGAGGTTGGTGTAGAACATCTAGACTAGATGGGTGGGTAGTCTACACTCAAGAAATGATGCCATTTCAATCGGCCAAACATATAACGAGGATTGAACTCCATCGTGTCAAAATAAGAGAAATCAACACGACGGAGGAAGGGGATTAACCTTATCGAGAAGTTATGTTGGTACACGACACCGACCTCCTCTGTTCGGTAACCCATCTGATCAAAGGGGTTATCAACAGCAAGAACTTCCTTTCCTTTCCTTGACATTGCCGAAGACGAAGCTCTTTGCTTCTTAAGTGGGTGGATTCCACTTGATTTGCTTCCACTTTTATATGCTTCACCTTCTTGGCGACAACCGAAGTAGGTGTCGCTGAAGCGATAGAGTCCCTTGTTCACATCCCTTGCGCCATTGGACATTAGCAGTGGTGGTGAAGAAAGGGAGAGAAGATGATAGTGAGGTAGGCAAGCGGTTCCTCTCCAAACTCTATCTTATACACACAAAACCCATTTCATCCCATCGGTTTGCAATTCCACTTGTTGCCTCGGGCCGCCTAATCTTTTATGAGACTTAACGATTCATGGGTTACGACGCTTCGATTTGATGCGTCACCAACTGACATAATTAGCTTATTTACCGCCAACTTTACACCCATTTACAGTAAAAAGAAAATGCTTGTGTACTCCACAACTGGCACAACCCCAGCTTGCTCATCGTCCGATTACAAGATTCGAGATTCGTACGTGCATCGGAAGGTGCGCAATCATGTGGGTTACATTAATGGGTAAACTCTGTTTCCACTAAATCTTACCTTCATGGTCGAATTGAAATCTGAAAAGGTACGCTCAAATCTCTAGTATGAGTCTCCCAAAAATTTCAAGTCTAATACTTTTCATCTTCCTGCCAAAATTTTCTTCTGAGAAATAAAAATACATATACTTATATAACATAACTCTTTTGAAAGCACTTTATAATATAGACACTAGAATTAGATATTTTTTTCAAAAAAAAATTGGTTGGTATATACACACCCTATATACTTTAAGGTACATATTGGTAAGTCGACCACATGTCCACTTTTTTTCTTTTTACATATAAGTAATTATTACAAGTTAATATAAACACTAGAATTAGAAACTTGTAAAAAATAAAAATAAAAATTGGTCGATCCACCTAAAGACCTTATCGTGCCAATGTTGGTAAATACACACCTAATATACTCTAAGGTACACATTGGTAAGTCAACCACATGTCCCTTTTTTAACCTATAAGTGACTATTACAGGTTAATATAAATAGTAGAATTAGAGATTTGTAAAAAAAAATAAAATTGGTTAATCCACTCGAAGACATTATCGAGCCAATGTTGGTATATACACACCTTATATATTCTAAGGTACACCCATGTCCATTTTTTTTACATATAAGTGACTATTAAAAGTTAATATAAACATTAGAATTAGATATTGGTAAAAAATAAAAATAAAAATTCATTGATCCACCTGAAGACCTTATCGTGCCAATGTTAGTATATATACACCCTATATACAATAAGGTACACATTGGTAAGTCAACCTCATGTCCTTTTTTTACATATAAGTGACTATTACAAGTTAAAATAAACACTAGAATTAAAGATTTGTAAAAAAAAAAAAAATTGGTTGGTATATACACACCCTACACTTAATCGAGCACAATGGAAAAGTTTGATCCATGCAGCCGACCTCAATTAATTTAGGACTGAGGCTATGTTGTTGTTGTTGTATATACACACCTTATATAATCTAAGGTATATTGGTAAGTCAATCTCATGTCATTTTTTTACACATAAGTGACTATTACAAGTGAATAAAAACACTAGAACTAGAGATTTGTAAAACAAACTGGTTAATACACCCGCATACCTTATTGCGACGGCCCCATCTTTAAAACAGGGCACTGCCTGGCCTAATCCCGTCATTAGAACCTAATTTCAGGCACATAGGACCTGACGACGAATTCATCAACCTTTTTTAATCTTATTAGCCTCATTATTCGTGTTCAGGATAAGTAATACACATATCACATTATTATTAAACTTTAGAGTTTAAAATTTTATTCAATTAAAAATACTTAGCATAAGTCTTAACAGTTATGTGGAAGTAATTATTTAAAAGTTCTATGTGTGGAAACCATGAAATAACATCACATGCATATAATCATCAAAATATGGGAAAAAATGTGATAGTCTAAGTCTCAAGTCGGGGCACGAACCGCTTAACCCAATATATAACCCAAAATGTATAGAAAAAACATAAAGTAAATAATATATCAAAAGTCAAGAACTATGAGAAATGAAGTAGAAAATCACTGAATGCTCAGAGGTAGTCACCGATCTTTTCTTTGCCCGATCAACTGCTCAACGGATCTGTACCATGATCATAAAAAAGACAGTCAGTATAATAAGTAAGAAAGTAATTCGTGGAGAATCTTATGTATATTTCTAAACACAATCTACTGGTATTCAAAAGCATAAATATAGCGAAGAAGTGTTGAAAAGGAAATATGCTAGGAAATACTATGGTTAAAACAATAGGCTATGCTGCCAGTGTACCCGACGCGCTAGGTAATTTATCTAGCGCATTAATGACCCCATATTAGTATGTTAGGAGTTTTATCTAGCACGCTAGAGTTGTTTAGCACGCTAGAGAATTCCTCTAGTGCGCTAGGAGCGCTGGAACTCAGAATTCTGCAACCATATTTTTGAGTTTTCTATCGGCAATGGCTTCCTTTAAAGCCTTGGATTCCCATTCTTTGCTACTAGGGATCCGTAACATCTTCCTCCATCAAAAATACGCTGAACAATTCATATAATTCGTCAATGATATCAAAATTTAGAGATTTAAACATGCATTTTGTTGAAAAATTCAAGAACACTTAAAAACTTGTAAAATTCATAATTTTGTTTATTTCAAATCTAAATTGAGAACTTCATAATAGCTGGATTATCAACTCGAAATGAGGAATTCAAATGGAAACCAATTTTGGAAATGATATCATTTACCCTTTGAAATTACACAAAAAGCAGAATTAAAACTAGCACATATAACCAAAAACTTTTAATTTCAAAAATCAAGGTTCAAGAACTCACTTGATGCTTCATTTAGCTCATAAAATCAGTGAAAAAGGTTTCCAAGTGATTATTACAAGTTAATATAAACACTAGAATTAGAGATTTGTAAAAAAATGTTTGATCCATTCGAAGACCTTATCGTGCCAATGTTGGTATATACACACCCTATATAATCTAAGGTATACATTGGTAAATCAATCTCTTGTCTTTTTTACATATAAGTGTCTATTAAAAATTAATATAAACACTAGAATTAGAGCTTTGTAAAAAAATAAAATTGGTTGATCTACTCGAAGACCTTATTGTGCCAATGTTGGTAAATACACATCTTATATACTCTAAGGTACATATTGGTAAATTTTCCTTTTTCTTTTACATATAAGTGACTATTACAAGTTAATATAAACATTAGAATTAGAGATTTGTAAAAAGAAAATTGGTTGACAATTACAAGTCAACCCCATGTCCGATGGATCAATTGTGCTCGAAGTTAAGAAATTTTGAGTGAAGTCGACCAAAAACATTTGAGCGCACCTACTTAGATTGGTGGTGGACCTTATGAGAAAGATTCAGTAATTCACGTAGTTAAGCCACCAAAATAATGCAACCGATTGCACACCGTCGACACTTAAACACTTCTTGATACACCAGATCGGATGGTGCATGTAAATTTGGGCTCGAAGTGTGTGTGGTTTAAAATAGCATTAAAGGCAGTAAATGCTTGTTCAATTGGCAGTTAATGGAGTAATTTTAGGAGTTGGTGATGTATCATATCAAACGTCACGTCTCGTAAAAAAAAGGGCAAACCGAAGCGACACGTGGCTTGACAAAGCGGGGTTTCACGATGGGTATATCACTATTGTGGAAAGAGAAAAAAACTGCTTTGGCCCACTTCGGTTTAAATCCAAATTGTTCATCTTCTGCTCTTCGCCAAGACCGTCATACTAAAAGTTTCAAGGCAAGAGCAATTCGAAGCAAGGGCTCCCTTGCTTCGTCGAGGAGGATAGGAAAACGTGTAAAAGTGGAAATGAAATCGATGGCCTCCCCACCGCTTAAGAAGTAAAGGGTTTCGTCTTCAACAATGTCAAGGAAAGGAAATTAAGTTCTCACTATCGAGACCTCCTTTAATCGGATGGGTTGCATAATGGAGGAGGCCGGTGTCGCGTACTATCGAAACTTCTCGATAAGGTTAGTCATTTTCCTTTATCGTGTCGACTTTGCCTATTTTGGCACGATGGAGTTCAATCTTTGTTATCTGTTTAGCCGATTGAAATGAGGCCATTTCTTGAGTGTAGACCTACCCATGTACCCCCCGTCTAGTCCAAATGTTATACGCCAACCTTACACCCCCAAACCTGATGAGCCACTCTTGTTCAAATGTGACATTTTTTGTCAACGAGTGAATGTTAACTCCGAGACCATCCGATCACTATTCAGGTTGCCAAAAGGTAACTTTCAGTATTATAATACGCACATGGTCGCCTAATTCAATGGATTTGATCGGGAGGTTGCCCTTAGGCAATATGTAAAGATCTCAACTTCGACGTAAGAAAGACACCTAAAACCACTAAACTAACCATTTTAGCTCGTCTTGTCCATATTTTGGTTAGCCGCAACCCCATTTCGAGAAAGGGGAGCCACTCCTCAATCCTTCATTTCAATCTCTTCTTAATGTAGTGCGCATTGAATGGCAAAAAAACCGACTTGCCTATCACGACCCAAATCTCTAATTTGACTTTAATCTTTTAATTAGGATCAAATGACTCGTGATGTGGGACCCGCTTCGATATAGGTTTCATGACCGAGGCAAGATGGTCGATGTAAATGTTATATTAGTAATAGTGTTTGCCTAGTGTATTGTAATGTGTCGACTATTAAGTCATTCCTACTTGTGAATAGGTGTTGAGATGTATGTAGGAATGCGCCTTTAATTGCGTGTCGGCATGGGACCGAGGTAGCAAACAATATGGTGAGTTGATATAACCTTTATATTGCTTTTATAAGTGAGATAAGTGGGGTTATGGATGATTAAGTATCAAATACACTTAAGTTAGTAAGTTAAAACAATAGCCACTTGACATTTCTCGAGACACGTATTGACTCATCTCAACACCAAATGAGTTACTTATTGGTGTCATTTGGCATGAGTTAATCCATATCCAATTCATGATTATAAAGCTTATGGTCAACCCAAGAAACTCGACTCTTTCATTTTCATTTGCTTAAGAGAGAAGCAAAGTTGCTAGAGAATGAGAAACTACTGGAGAAAAAGAAGATCAACAAAAGCTTTATGATTTAGTGAAGGAGAAATCAAGTATAGCTAGTGTTTATCAAGTTAGGTAACTCATCAACACCATAGAGTTATCTTAATCCAATAAATTCATGAATTTGATGTTGTGTGTTGTTGTTTTTTATGTTGTGGTTGATGTCATAGATCTCTAGTAGTGTGTTATGGAGGATATATCTTCATTAGGCACTAACATGGCATATGTGTAAAGAAAACCAAAAACTCGGAATTCGTCGTAGACCCGATTGCAAAATTTTGGGTTTTACCGATTAGAGGAGCCTGTTCGCATCGGATATCAAAATGGTAGCCGAGTAACTTGACTTACTCGGGGCGCGTTAGGTGGATCGATTTGCACCGCGCCCTAGGATAGGTCTGGCTAAAAAAAGCTAGCGCACTAACTTGGATTAGCGTTCGCAGATAGGTCGGGATTCGACCTTGTCCGGATCGCCCGCACCCCATCACGCTAATGGGTCATTATCACGCTTAACTCCATAGTGGTGCTATACACGAGGATGTCATCAAAGAAAACATTAGCGCCGAACGGCATGACGCGAAACTCGTAATGGCCGTCTAGGTCTGGTGGTATCCCGATCGCAAGTCCAAACTTGAGAAAATGCAGAGCCCCATGTAACTCGTCGAGAGCTGTCGATATTAGGAATCGGAAAGTCACACTATTCAACGCCCCGTAATAAAAAACTACAATTTTTGGTTGAATGAAAAATTTCTTAAACGGCAGGGGGCAATCTCGTCACCGATCGAGGAGAGACCGTTGATTCCGGACTAAAACACTCCACCAAAAAACACCCCACACCGTTATCGACGACGTTGGAGGGCCTTACAGAAACCCGCGCGCCGCAAGTGTGAGGGTCGCCCGTAAGGTCACACGATCTCCCGCCACTGTGAACGTGAGGGAAAGGTTCTGCCAATCCACAGTAGTTACGCCCATTGTCTTCAACCACTTCATACCCAGGATTAAATCATGGTCGCGCATGCCAATAGGAAAGAAATCTGCCACTACTTGGAGCTTGTCGAACAACACGCAGAGGTCCTTGCAAACCCCCGACCCAGACAAACGAGTACCACCTCCCACGAAGACCCCATACGATGCTGTACGTGATAGAGGAATTTGCGAGCATGGACCAAAGTGTTGGCGAAATGAAATTGTGAGACGCCCGCCGTCGATGAGCACCACCACGTCCCTGGTCCGCCACCCGACCTCGAACCTTAATGACACTATAAAAGATCCTAATACTATAAATAAAGGTCTACATACACTCAAAAACCTATAATATTATAACGAAACCTAGGGAAATATTGAGAACGGCCGCTCCCTGCTCCTTCCTCCGTCTGGAGCGATCCGAGCCGCTCCTATCGTGCAAACCCTAGGCTGCTCGGAGTTTCGAAACCTCCGTCATGTCATGAAGAGCGAAGTAGTGTTCGGCTTGGTTGAGCCACACCAGGAGATCGAACCATCGCGTGTGGGCAACTTAATTTTTCTCACCTCGGGACCCGCTCGGTAAGGCGTCGATCCCCGATCTGGGCCGTTTGTTGCGGGATGTGGATCTCCCTCTTTTGATCCACTACAAGACCCGATCCGAGGAGATCGGCCAAATCCCCTCTGTTGTTGGAATAGCTCCTCCATACGGACGGGGGTTTGCATTTGATCCTGGAGCTCGGATCGCAACCCTCGATCGACCCCTCCGCATCTGACTCTCCTCGCTCCGACTCCATCGCTTCTTAGCGCACGTCCATCTTCGCCCCATCACCTCCTTTGATACCAGTTGATAGGGTTCTTCCCCTCCTTGGTTACACACACAAGAGAGAACGAAACAAGAGACGTGAGAGAGAGACAAACAATGAGAGAGCCAACAAAAGGCTAAGAGTTTTATTGCTTTTAAAGGCAAGGGGCTTTACACCCTAGGTGTCAAGACCCGAAATTACACCCCAACGGTGTATTCTAGAGACAAAGAGTACACTCTTTGCTCACCAGACTTAAAGTCTCCCCAATATACTTCTTTCTCGTCTATAACAGCTTCCCCCCTTAGTTATATATCGCACCCCATACTTCTCGGATGTTTCACGATCATCTGGAACCTCACTGGGCCACAGCGGTTGGAATGCATGATCCCCTACTACCGTGTGATCTCCTTGTATACCAATAACTCATCAACACCATAGAGTTATCTTAATCCAATAAATTCATGAATTTGATGTTTTGGGTTGTTGTTTTATGTTGTGGTTGATGTCATGGATCTCTAGTAGTGTGTATGGAGGTTCATTAGGCACTAATATGGCATATGTGTACAGAAAACTCAGAATTCTGATTGCAGAATTTTGGGTTTTACTGCACATAGCGCATTAGATGGATCAGTTAGCGCACTAACTTGGATTAACGCGCTAGGTCGGGATTGGTAATGCGCTAATGGGTCATTATCACGCTAACTCCAGACATTAGCGCGCTAGGTCTATGACAGCATAAAAAACTACAATTTTCAAAAATTCCTTAAACACTATAAAAGAGTCTAATACTATAAATAAAAGTCTACATACACTCAAAAACCTATGATATGATAACAGAAACCTAGGGAAATATTCTGGGGATTCAAGTACGAGTTTTGAGGTGTCGGGAGGCTGTAGTAGCATAAGAAATTGTGTGGATTGTAAGCTGATTGAGATATTTTTCACATTTCATTCATGTTCATATGTTCATTTCCAGTCATTTGGACTGAATTGTCTTTGTACTCCATATGGCATGAATTGTTGTTCTTTCTCATTACATGAGGTTGCTTTCATGGTATAGTTTGTTGATAAAATGATTTCATTGACTCTATTTCATGTGCAATGTCAATTTTGATTGTTAATACATGTGGTCAGTGAAACAAGCATGCTATTAGGTAGGTGTTACATAATATTATAATCTATTTCCTTTGTGCATTAGTATGCAATGATTTTGTTGGATTCCATTACTATATTATTCTTGAATATGAAAGTAGTTCTTGCATCTAGGGTCATTAGGATTCTCTCCACTATCTTACGCAACACAGGGAAATGTGTCCTTGGGTTGTTGGAAATCATAACTTGCGGAATAAACTGGGTATGAGACCGGGGTTGTTGGCAAGTTTATATCGCAGGTAACTGACACCAGTGAAAGGTTAGGCAAGAGCACTGCTCAGACCTTCACATTGATGTAGAGCTCAGAACCATCCTCATATAGTGGAAAAGACTGATGTGATGAAGATCACGACTGACTAGCCTTGAATCATATTACTTAACCGTGTGTTAGTTTCATGTTGATTAATTGAAGTATCTCTTTGCATGTTCTCTTTACACCATAGTTGCTATTATTTAGATATTTGTTGCATATTTGGGAATGCGAACAAATGTCTCTCAATATTACTTTTTACTTTTTTGTACTTACCGTCTAGTTTGTGACAGTAGGTGCAAAGCCATCGAGTAAGAGACCAAGCAAAGAGAAGATCGGCGACTACCTCTAAGCCAGTGGAGCATTGCTACACCAGATTTTTTAGGTTTTGATTTTTTATGTATTACTTTTATATGTATATGATATACTTTTGGGGTTGTATATTATGGGTTGAGCGAGTAGTACATTGACTAGATACATGGTATTATATATCGTTGTTTCATCATATATATGCATGTGATCTTTATTCACTGGTTTTTTCACAATTGTTAGGCCTCATGTTATAAGCTTCCGCTAATTTGTTAAGACTTCCGCTAAATAAACTTTTAAGTAAACAAAATTTTAATTAACTTTGATTTATGAATTGACATAAGATAAGTATAGGTTTATATTCATAGTAAATAATAAATAATAAGTAGGTAAATGGTTTTTGATAGGTTAACTAGTCCCTTGTTAGGTTATATATGGTGAGATTAGGGCTTAATAACAGGATTAAGCCGGACGGTACCCTCATTACATGGCCTATGTCATCTACCACCACATGAAGAGTGCCCAAAGGCCACTAGAAGGACCTGTTGCCTTATAGGATGCTACTCATTATGTTCTTTAGGTCAATAGACAAGTCCGTCATCGAGAGGGAGGTGCATGTCGAGATGAGTGATTGAAACCATGTGATGGACATGAAGAATTTAGTTATGAGGGGGTTGGTTTTTAATGAGGTCACTTGTAGGTGGGTTGAGAAGGGAGGGGACTGATAAGGATCAGGGTGGTGAGGGAGATGGGGATAAAGAAGATGGGAATGATGATTAGGACAAGGATGTTAGGTTTTGGGGTTCATACACAACAAAAAAGTCAAAATAATTTTTGAAAAACCCCAACAGGAGAGAAAATAAGTTCCATTAAACTATATATACAAAAAGTAAACCATACCTTAATACGTGATTTGATTCTCTAATTGTTTGATTTTGAAGAAGTTCAAGTGTGCATCCTCTTTAGAAATCCATACACGAACGGTGACAACAATTTGGATTGCTAGCCCTAAGAGAGATTGAAAACATTTTTCTTTCATTCCCAAAATCCAGAGAACTCGAAATTTGCAAAAAACGAAAAATCTTATTTCGTTTTAAGGTTTCAACCTTTATTTATATGTGTAGATAAGCCCTCACTAAAAATCCTATTTGTAATACATAAATTGTATTTAGGCAGTTTAAGCAAATTACACATATGCCCCTATTAATAAGTTATCATATAAAAATTGTAATGGCTTTTATGTCATGAATTTTATCATATAAAAGTTTATTACTCTGGACCAATTGAAATTGCATAAAGCCATTTTTATAAGTGACCCAAAAGGTTCATGTAACGTTGACAGTGAACCAAAACCATTTTAGTACACAAGTCGTAAGTGGTCACTAGCAAGGCATTATGACTACCTAAGTAGCATGAATATCAAAATTGACACAACCTAGTAAATAACATATATCATATTCTTTTATCGTGCGATATCCTTTGATGAAAAATAAGGCATGTAAAGTTACTCTTGATGTTCAATCATTCCGTCTTGATCTTTAGGTAAACTAAAAATATCCAAGTGACATTAATCATATCAATTCATATGGACTTGGCCATTATCAATCTATCATATCAAGGGATCCACTAATATCTATCTCTTTATGAGAATGACAAACTCTATTTTGATTACACACCTTCACATATTATTCACATGGTAACCAATCACAATCTTTATAATCGTTCAGGTTAAAACAACGTTTGATTGTGTCAAATTATCATGCTTCTAATATTGAAGTCTATGGTAATTTCAAGTCGAATGACTAAATGATATACCTATCATAAGTAACACCTATGACTTAATCCATGTGGTGTTCTCATAGCGAGTCTGTCAAGTACCTTGTTCCCTAACAATTACTCATGGTCTCTATTCGTATCCCTATACACATAATCATCACATGACCATCAATTAAGATTCACACAAGTCTTCATTCATTATAGTTCCTAGTATAATGACCAATTAGAGACATTTAAGACATTTTAACAAATATCCATGGATCTTACAATAAGGTAAATATGCAATCACTAATAAAACAACAAAGAAAACCTCTATTTCATTAACTAAAATTATAAGATAAACAATGTTTATATATTGTGTAGTGGCCCATTTTCCAAATGAACCGCCACAGGGGCCAATGTGGGCCCACAACCTGGCCTGCCAGCACTACCTGCGTTCCACATGCAACTTATCCACAATTTAATCATTATTAACCTCAATGAACAACAATTTACTGTTTAAATTGTTAATGAACTCAAGTCATCTGTTTTAATATTGTTTCAATCCTTAATAAACTACAACATAAGTCTTTAAACATGACAAAATAAAATATTAAACATCAAAATCATGTTTTTAACTTGGATACCTATTGTGGAAGACCCACATATATCAACATATATTAAGAATATATTTCAAAGGTCTCAAAATATCAAAGATATAGGACCCTGAAATGTCTCAGAATCCTAAATCCCCAAAATAAAAACAAAATATATATAATACAAACGTACAAGTCTGGCTCAATAGCTATGAATCATAGGTATTGTGCACGCTTGCCCTTGCCATGACTCATACTCGATCTGCACTCAAGCCATAAAAAAGGCAAATGACGAGTCAGAGTGAGTATTTAGAAGGAGTCTAAGCGAGCAATACTGAAAGTAAATACTGGAATTTAAAAAAACTAGTAAATAAACATGCGGAAAAAATACAAGCACTGTGATCATCGCATGGATAAGTAATAATGAAAGCTCAAAGTGTGTTCATTTGGCCTAGGGTCAGACTAGTGCCATGCTTCAGACCTTCCATAGAATACTGCCGACGAGTACCACTTAAGCGAGGCCAGTATTTGAATCCGTTAGGTGGTCGGCGTAGAACCTATGATGCACCTATACGTGCCTCCGACGCGACTATCGGGTCGAACTATTCACAGAGATCTTTAACACACGCGCTATGGCCTAATGGACATACACACAGGAATGGTATGGAGGGAGAGCCTCGACGTCCGTCCATTTAAACTAAAACCAAGAATAAAGTATTGAAAGATAAGGATTTGAAAGCCAAAATAAGTAAATGCTCAAGAAATCTCAGTTGAGATACTACACACCTAAACCGCGCTCCACAAATACAAAAGCAAATCTTCACGCCTCCAAATGTGTGCCCTAACACCCGTCGATCAAATCCAAGTATCTAATATTCGTTAATTTATCAATTTCTCAAACTTTGGAATTTCCCTAATTCACATTATCAAATCCATCACATTAATTCATATTATGCCCGGTATCAATCCCCGGGATAAGTCCCCAATTGGCTGAATCGAAACCTAAACCTCGACAAAACTTGGTGAAACCCCGATAAAACTTGGTAAAACCTCGATAAAACTCCACAACTTCAACAACAACCTATATCACTCAAGTTTCATGGCATAAAAAACTCACTAAA
The DNA here is from genome assembly GCA_039657365.1 of Stephania yunnanensis. NCBI lineage: Eukaryota > Viridiplantae > Streptophyta > Magnoliopsida > Ranunculales > Menispermaceae > Stephania > Stephania yunnanensis. The sequence continues at coordinate 49,061,348 of CM077587.1, read as the reverse complement.
ACCACCAAAATAGCCCCATAACAATCCATATTGGACTCACTCAAACACCCCAAGAAATGGTACCAAAAGATAAAGAAAGTTAAGGTGATAGTGAATTTTACCTTGCTTTGATGAATTAACCAATCCAAGGTCCTCAAATCATCAATTTTGTAGCTCCAAACTTGTTTTTACTTCTCAATTTTCGAATTTCTTGTGTGTGAGAGAAAAGGTGGTGAAAAGAAAGTCAATGTGACTTTTTATACTCTCACATAATCTCTTCTCACATGTGCATCTTAATGCCATCTAATGGGCACTTTTTGCTCCATTATCTAACCCCTAATGACTCATAAAGTGACTCAAATGGCACACTCCCCTTGTACTTAACCCGGTAAGTTGCCTCTCGGGTGTTCGACCCCTAATTTCGCGTCCCAAATCGCGACATACGCGTACTACCATGATAACCATCAAATAGACATTACATATTAATTATTTAACCCATTTTATTCATTTCATGTGTGTATTATTTCCCCCAGCCTAGTATTTAGTCTTTTAGCCTATCCGAGTACCTGCATCGACACACATATCCAGGTGAATACTTATCATATAGTCTCGCACGTCAAACGTAACATAAGTACATTCATTGCGATGTCGTTTAATCTATTTCAACATAAATATAGCAAATTAGACAAATCAACACACAAAATAACTATTTACCTAACTCCAGGCGCGCCCTAACCTAACTGCGGGTCCCACTAGCGTCTGAGCTGTCAGCCACGTCTACAACTACGTCATTAATAATAGTGAATTAAATTCAGGCAATTATAGTTCTTCCCAACTAGGTGAGTTTTTTCTCGAAACTTAAATTAAACTTAAACACTTACCAACAAATAAGTGGGGATACCGTCATCGCATAGTAGACTCAAGCTCCTAGGTGAGTCCCTCGGTCCCGTGATGCTACCAACGTACCAAAACCTTCAGAATATCCATATTCCTCAAAGTCTGAGTTATCTTATCCATGATTTCTATAGGCTGCTCCTCATATGACACGTCGGGTCGCAACTCAATCCGACGTATATTAACCATAGGCCTTGACCCCGACCTAGTCAGCCTCAACATGGAAATTTGAAACAATGGATGTACCCCTACTAATTGCGGTGACAACTCCAGATGGTATGCCACTCTGGCGACGCGTTCCTCAACTCTGAACTGTCCAATGAAACCTTCAAATATACCAAGTCTCCAACCTCGTAGCTAAGAACCTCGAGGTTCTTATCAGCATATTTCTTCTGCCTATCATGCACAACTGAAGCCTCTGCCTGATCTGTCTCACCTTCTCAGTATGTTCAACAACATCTCCGGTCCTATAGTCGTTGTATCCTCCGGTGCCACCCAACATGCTGGTGACTTGTAGGGCATACCATAAAGTGCCTCAAACGGTAGCATCCCGATACTCGCCTAATAGCTGTTGTTGTAAGCAAACTCACATAAAGGTAAGTAATCCTCCCACGATCCACCAAACTATAATATACATGCCTTGAACATATCCTGAAACATATCCGAGGATGGTACGCAAGATCGAATCAGTAAACGAGAATCAAACATATTCTATCTTCCCAAAGACTCGAAGTAAATCTCGGATCTCTGTTAGAAACAATGGAGACTGGTACACCACGCAATCTGAAAATATCACTCTCGAAGATAGTACTCAGCTGTGTAATTAAATATCTCATGGCGATTGTTATGAAATGTGCCGACTTCGTCAACCTATCAATAACTACCAAAAGACTCTTGTAAGTAAATCCATGGTCACGTGTTCCCACTTTCTCGTAGCAAACATGGTTTCCTATGGAGGCAAATACGACAACTCTGGACGTATCTACCTATGTTAGCCTTCATATTTGGCCACCAAAACAATCTCCGCGAATCGTGATACATCTTGGTCATGTTGGGGCATGCGCCCTAGGTCAATCCATTAACTGTCAGTATGAATACTTTTAGTTAATAAAATAGAGGATTTCATTTGTTGTTTATTATAATTAATTTGCATGTTTACATTATAATAAGATCCATGGGTATTTACGGAAATACCCTAAATGTCCCTAGTCGATCATTATACTGGGAACTATAGTGAATTAAGACTAGTGTGAGTCTTGATTGATGATCATATGATGATTATACATATAGGGATACGAATCAAGATCACGAGTACTTGTTAGGGAACAAAGTACTGGACCGACCACTATGAGAACATCACATGGATTAAGTCATAGTTGTTTCTTCATAATAGGTATATTTTTCAGTCATCTGACTTGAGATTACAAGAGACTTCAACATTAGGAACACAATGATTTGACACAATCAATCGTTGTCTTTAACCGAACGATTATAAAGGTTGTGATTGGTTACTGTGTGAGCAATGTGATGAAGTTGTGTAATCGAGATAGAATTTGTCCCTTTCATATAAAGAGAGATATCCAGTGGATCCCTCGATGTGTTATACTGTTAAAAGGCCTAGTCTAAGTGAATTTATATTGATCAATGTCACTTGGATGTTTTCAGTCTACCTAGAGATCGAGACTAGTACGATTGAACATGTTAGATGACAATTCCATGCCTTATGTTTGATCAAAAGGATATCGTGTGACAAAAGGATGTTATATACATTATTGATTAGATTGTATCGATTTGATATTCGTACAACTTAGGTAGTCATAATGTCTTGCTAGAGGCCCCTTATGACTTGTATACCAAAATGTGTTTTGGTACATTACCAACGTTATGTGAGCCTATTGGGTCGCACACTAAGAATGGTTTTGCAAGATTTTAATATGGTTCAGAAAAATGAATTTTATATGATAAAATTCATGACAAAAATGTCCTTATGGTGTATTACACTTATACTTCTTTAAATAAGGGTATATGTGTAATTTACTTAACCAAATATATACAAGGGTTGCATAAATAGACGCTTTAAGTTAGTACACACGTATGAAAAATTAAGGGTCGAAGCTCTATTTTCATTCCATAAACGAATTAGGGTTTTCTAGTACGATCTGGATCGTTTTGGAGATAAATAAAAAGGTTTGGTATTCTCTTGAAGCTAGCACTTCGAATCTTGGCCGTCGTTCGTGTGTAGACTATGCTGGTAGAGGGCGTTCGTCGTTGGTAACGCCTTAGAAATCGATCAACCTTCAGAAAGGTATATTGCGCCGAGGTATGATTAAGTTTTCATGGTTTAAACGTTTTTAATGGAATTAGATTCGGATCCTGTTGGGGTTTTTTCAAAATTATTTTTTAATTTTTCTGCGTATGAAACCCCAAAACCCAACAGGTCCGACTAGGATGAACTGTATATCGCGACCGATGTGCGTCTTTGAGAATGTTGTTCTTGAACTCCAATACCAGCGGTATCCACAAGCGACCCATGTGTCTCAAGCACTTGTCTAAACTTTCAGACCACTCCGTGCACCCCAGATACTGAGCCGACCACTGATTCGCAAATACGGACCCTCAGCTTTATGTAACTCAGCAATCCGCTCAAGAGACACCATGGGAACTCGCATCTGATAGTAAATATGTAGCTCAACAATAGCCTCTGTCGCATCAACACCGACGTTGCCTCAAGCAACCCGTGCTCACATTTTATATGTCGCATTATCGTTTGGCTCTCGATGCCACTCCTGCTCAACGTAATAGCTACGACATTCGCCTTACCCGGATGATACTCAATTGCAAAGTCATAGTTTTCAATAACTTGAGCCATCTCCGTTGTCGCATGTTCAACTCCCTCTGAGTGAACAGGTACCTCAAACTCTGATGGTTTGTGAATAACACGAACCTATCGTCATACAAGTAGTGCCTCTAGGCCTTAAGTGCAAACACGACCCGCCGCAAGCTCTATGTCATGCACTCGATAGTTCTCCTCTGGGGTCTCTCTGTCGAGATAAATAGGCCACTGGGTGTTTGTCTTGTATCTACATGCAACCCAACCCAGTGCCTAATGCATCACTATAAATTGAAAAACCTTTACCTACTATAGGTAATGCTGAAACTGGCGCCAAAGTTAACTTCCTTTTCACCTCCCAAAAACATCCTCACACTCCTATGACCAATCAAATCTAACATCCTTCTTGGTTAACCTCGTGATCAGCGCTGCAGTCATCCTGCATGAAACGCTTGTAATATCCTGCCAAACCTAGGAAAATTCGGATTCGATACAGACTCGGGTGTCCTCGTAGTCAATAATCGCCTAAATCTTGTCACCATCAATTGATATGCCCGATCACTGATGACATGCCCCAATAACTTCACCTCATTCAGCCAGAACGCGCACTTGTTTAACTTGGCATAAAGTTTGTGCTCTCTCAGCATCTCCAACACATCTTTGAAATGTCTTTCATGCTCCACATGAGTCCTACTATAAATCAGGATGTCATTTATAAAAACTATGATGTATCGATCTAAAAAAGGCCTCAGCACCCTATGCATCAAATCCATGAAAATCGTTGGTGCGTTAGTCGGTCCAAACGACATGATTATAAACTCGAATAGTCCATAACGCATACTAAAAATGGTATTCTCCACATCTTCCTATCGTATCCTCAACGATGGTATCATGAACGTAAGTCGATCTTTGAGAAAAACTTGTCCTTGGCCAACTGATCGAATAAGTCATCAATTCTCGAAATGGGTAATGATTCTGAATCGTCACCGATTCCAGCTTCCGGTAGTCCACACACATCCGCATTGAATCGTCCTTCTTCTTCACAAAAGAATCGGAGCTCCCCAAGGTGACATGCTAGAGTGAATAAAACGTTTCTGCAATAAATCTTCTAACATGGTCCTCAACTCCTTGTGTTCGATGTTGACATCTTATACGGCTTGCTATAGATTGGTTGAGTTCTTGGAATCGGCTCAATGATAAACTCAACAGCTCTCGGTGGTGGCAATCTTAGTGAATCATCTGGAAACACGTCTGAAAACTCGTAGACAGTAGGGACATCCTTAACCCTAATCATCGTCCTAAGCTCTAGCTCAACCATATCGTGTACGCCTTTATCTCATGCGACATAGCTAGTATGCCTCAAGTGATAGGCAACGCAGTTGCAACTCCGGCAAATGAAAACTCGTAGAATCTCCTCGATGTCAAACATCAAAGTCTTACTGAAAAAGTCGATATGTGCGTGATATGATGACAACCAATCCATGCTTAGCATCGCATCGAACTCCACATACTCTAAAACTTGTAAATCAGGCCGGTAACTGATGTCCCTTATCTCAACAATACAATCCCAGCATATCCGGTTAGGTATATCTTATCCCAAAGCTGTATTAAGAATAAAGATGCGTATATAAGGTCTATGCAGGTAACCCTAACTCTCTTACCATGTGTTCAGAAATAAAAGACAATATTTTACTAGAATCGATCATAACATGTACGTAAGTGCCATAAATGGATAACATACCTTCAACAAGCTGTCTGGTTGCCTCCGTATCCGGTTGCGAAGACCCCAAAAGCTGCATTCTGAGCCATATCTCTAGCCTGCTAAGTCTGTGGTGGTAGTAGTTCTGGTATGGTACAATCTACCATAATATATCCAACTTGATCGCATCGGTAACACGTATGAGTCTCGATCCGCCAGAACTCCTCTAACTATGTGTTTGACCCTGGCATCGTTTGCCTCTTTGACCTCTATCTTGCCTATATTGATGTCTAGGCTGATCAATTGTGCATATGCCACTTGGCAATCATAATGTCTATCTCGGTCGTCACAACGATCTATGTCGCCTCTGCGACCCTGATTAAACTGCCAATCACCTCGGCGAGGTCTCTTGCCTTGTCCCTGTCGGTCTTGATCTCTCTTATGTCTCTTCGGTCTCTGATCAAACCGAGAACTCGAAGCTGGTTAACTTTTTGTCTCTGATAACTCTGCGCAGCGTAGCCTAAACCGCTAATTGAATGGCCTTTTCAACCAAGTATGTCTCGAGTGTGAGGGACCTATCATAAATCTATGTCAGTTTATGAGCCCCACTAAATACAATAGTGCTCGCAATCCTCTCATCCAAACCTCAGACAAAATAATATATTTGTAACCGATCGATACCTGCTTATGTCCATGAAATACGACAATAGATATATGTGCCTTTTCATGTACACGGTAACTGATATCTCGCCCTAAACCAATGAGAAAAATTCCTCCCTCAATCTGACCATAACATCCATGGGTATATACTCGTCCATAAATAGCACTCGGAACTCTGCCCAGGTAGCCACAGTAGGATGAGTCGCTATGTAGGTAGCCTACTATACCGCAACATTAGCTTTAAGCAAAAACTATATAATCTCGACCGATAAATCTCATTAACCTGAAGCAACTCATGTAGCCGCTCATGAGATAACAACCACCTCCAGGCTATCTCTGGGTCCCGGCTCCATAGAAGTATCCTGGCGAGTACCTAATAAAATCCTTCATCTTCTTGGCCTCAACTGTCATCAAGCTCCCAAAAGTAGACACCACTGCTGGTTGTTTAGTAGTCGCAGGTGTAATGACCACTGTAGTCTCCACTTGTATTACAACTGACATAGCTCCCTAAGCTAGTGTCTCAGATACTGTTGCCTGCACTTGAGTCTCAACTGTAGTAAGAGCTACAACTGTTTGAGTAGTAGTCATCGATGCCCAAAAGGTAGTAGGAGCTACAGTAGCCTCCCAAACATCTCGAGATGTCATCATGTCTATCAGTAACGAAAATCTATCATCCACAGTCACGCCAATGACTCCAACGTCAAAGTCTGCCTAGTTGGATTGCTGGTATCCCAGACCTCAAGCTGAATAGTATCCGGAAGCTGCCCGTCCATCGGTATTTACAATGAAGAACGTGCATCTAGTCAGCCATAATAAAAATATGTGTATCGTATGTAATATATAACCAAAAAATAACACGTATATCCATGATTTCTACCCATCTCACATCACTTACCAACTAGGACTTTAAGCAAGTCCTTTGGGTTTCCACATTTAAAGTTTATTCATTAGGTTTATCCTCAAATTATACCACAAATGTAATCGTATAGAGTTAACTTTCAATTCCTCGAGGTGCATTGACCTTGCTCTGATTCCAAAATGTAGCGACCATTTTCCAAATGAACCGCCATTGGGGCCAATGCGGGCCCATAACCTGGTCTACCAGCTCCAGCTATGTCCCACATGCAAGCTTATCCACCATTAATCATTATTAACCTCAAGGAATAACAATTTATTATTTAAATTGTTAATGAACTCAAGTCATATGTTTTAATATTGTTTCAATCCTTAATAAACCACGGCATAAGTCTTTAAACATGAAAAAATAAAATATTAAACATCAAAGTCATGCTTTTAACTCGAATAAATAATGTGGAAGACCAATATGTCATCATATATTAAGAATACACCTTAAAGGTCTCAAAATATCAAAAATATAGGGTCCCGAAGCGTCTCACAATCCTAAATCCCTAAAATAAAAACAATATATATATAATACAAACATACAAGTCTCGCTCAATAGCTCTGAATCACGAATACTCTACACGCTTGCCCTTGCCATTAATCATACTCAAATATGCACTCAAGCCATCATAAAAGGTAGATGAAGAGTCCAAAGTGAGTATTTCAAAGGAAATTAAGTGAGTAATACTGAAAGTAAATACTAGAATTCAAACAAAACTATTAAATAAACATGCGAAAAAAATACAGGCAATTGTGATCATCGCATGGATAAGTAATAGTGAAAGCTCAAAGTGTGTTCCTAGAGCCTAGGGTCAGACTAGTGCCATATTTCGGATTCTCCACAGAATACCGCTAGTAAGTACCACTAAAGCATGAAAAATATCTGGATCCGCTTGGTGGTCGGCGTAGAACCTTTGAAGCACCTACATGTGCCATGACGTTACTCTCGAGTCGAACTATTCATCGGGATCCCCGACACACGTGTTATGGCCTAGTGGACATATACACAAGAATGGTACGGAGGGAGAGCCTCAACGTTCGTCCATTTAAACCAAAATCAAGAATAGAGTATTGAAAGATAGAATTTGAATTCAAAAGCCAAAATAAGTAAATGCTCAAGAAATTTCAGCTGGGATACTATACACATCAAATTGCGCTCCATAAATACAAAAACATATCTTCACGCCTCCGAATGCGTGCCCCTACACCCGTCGATCAATCCAAGTATCAAATATTTGTTAATTTATCAATTTCTCAAACTTTGTGATTTCTCAAATTCACATTAGAGTATAAACCCATCATATCAATTCATATTATGCCCGATATCGATCCCCAGGATAGGTCCCTAATTGGTCGAATCAAAACCTAAACCCCGACAAAACTTGGCGAAACCCCGATAAAAATCCACAACTTCAACAACAACCTATATTACTCAAGTTTCATGGCATCAAAAACTCACTAAAACCACCAAAACAGCCTCATAACAACCCATATTGGATTCACTCAAACACCACAAAAAATGGTACCAAAAGATAAAGAAAGTTGAGGTGATAGTGAATCTCACATTGCTTTGATGAATTAACCACTCCAAGGTCTTCAAATCATCAAATTTGTAGCTCTAAACCCTTATTTTTACTTATCAATTATCGAATTTCTTTTGAGAGAGAGAAATGGTAGTGAAAAGAAAGTTAATGTGACTTTTTATACTCTTACATGATTTCTCCTCACATGTGCATCTCGATGCCATCTAATGGGCACTTTTTGCTCCATTTTCTAACCCCTAATGACTCCTAAAGTGACTCCAATGGCACACTCTCCCTCTACTTAACCTAATAAGTTGCCTCTAGGGTGTTTCAACGCCCGATTTCGCATCTCAAATCGTGACATACGCGTGCTACCATGACCCTAACCGTTAAATAGACATTACATATTAATTATTTGACCCATTTTATTCATTTCATGTGTGTATTATTTTCCCCGACCTAGTATTTAGTCTTTTAGCCTACCAGGTACCCGCATCGACACGCATATCGAGAAAAACACTTATTACATAGTCTCGCACGTCAAACGTATTATAAGTACACACATCACAATGTCATTTACTATATTTCAACATAAACATCGCAAATTAGACAACTCATCACAAAAAATAACTATTTACCTAACTCCACATGCGTCCTAGCCAACTGCGAGTCCCACTAGCATATGAGCTATCAGGCATGTCTGCAACCACGTTATTAATAACGATGAATTAAATTCGGGCCATTACATATTAACTTAGGGCACATTCTACAATAAAGGTGTTGGGTGAGGTTGAACTCGTTTCTATCTTCGATAATGATAGTGAAGTTCAGTTAATTGAGTCTACCAAATAAGGAATATGAGCAAAGTGAGACTTTTTACTTGGTTAACACACCACCAATAGAGGAATTTAACACACCACTAGTGGAGGATAAGAGCAATGGAGGGGTTGACTCGATTATTGAGGAAGTTGTTAAGGATATATCAAACTGAGTTATAGGCACTATAGTTCAATCGAGAGTCGTGAAGCAGTCACTTCGTCAGTGGAGAGAGTCAAGAAAGTTAATGTTGAGTCTGCTCAAAATGAAACTAAATTGTTCCCCACTTTCACCGTGAGAGCATCTTCAAGCCAGCAACCGTCCGATCTCCCCAGTTTGTTCTCGGATGAGCTAAAAACGACGGTGGAGAATAGGTTAGATCGTATTGAGAATTTTCTTATTTCTCTTGATGGCAGAGTACAACAAATCAATGGTGAAATTTCTAAAACTCGTGGAGATATTGGTGTGGGCATGTAGACGGTTCATAAGGATATGAGTACCTTACTGAAAAAGACCACGGAACTTAGGAAGAAGGTAGAAACATCAAGGCAAATGACAAAGGAGTTCATTGATAGGCTAGACCCAGTGGTGGAAGAATACGATAGGGCTCTGAAAGACCTGAGTGTGCACAAGAAGTGGAAAAGCAAGTATCAACCTAATAAAGGCAACCACGACTAGTGATTCTCCTTTCATATTTGGTTTAGGCTCCCAGTTTCTTATATGCAAAAAATACTTTTTTTAAAAACTTGGTCTGTAATATTTTTTGGTACACTTTAAAACTATTTGCTTTGGTTTGCTCAAGTTGGAACTAACTTTGAGCAGACCTAATACTTGCATAAACACATACAAAGACAACAATTAGGTCAAATGGTAAGGCTTGATCTCTGACTATAATTTTGTGCTTTTGATATAAATTATTATTATCTATCATAATACCTTCGTTCAGCATGCTTTTTGTCGTATGCTCTTTATGGTTCCAACTGAAATTGATTTTTTTTGTTAATTTAGCATTTTTTCGGCTGAAATTGATTTGTTTGTTAATTTAGCATGTTTTTCACCATATGCTAACTATTCATCTCTATGCTTCACCTTAATTTTTGATAATCTCAATATCATTTGGTGATTGCATGATCAAAAAAAGAACTTCAATCATTTTCAACCTCTGATTTGTTGTTTTCTTGTTCAGTTTTATCGTTCTGATCACTTTTTTTTTATGTTGTAAATAATATTTTCTTGAAAAAAACCAACAATAGACAGTCAGATACACCGAGACTTGCGATAAATGCTTCAAATGATACTTTTTTCAATCTTGCCCATGTTCTAGCGAACTTTGAGCAGACATGGACATAGACATACACTAATTATACATAGAATTTGAAACATAAACAAGTTAAAGAAACAAAAGTGAAAGATTTTTTATTTCCTTAATCTAATTTAGACAGTTAAGAATAAATGTTGCGGTCTATTGGTTATATTCTTAAATAGAACGAGTCAAATACAAGCGACCTCAAACTTAACACCCATTCTACTATGGACTTCGGCCTTTTTTAAAAGTTGAGCCGACTCAAAACTCGTGCGCCATTCGTAATTCGATGATTTTGTAATAACATGTCGATTCAAAAGTTACATGTACGTAATGGGTGTTGGGTTTTGGGATTCATACGCTGCGAAAAATTCAAGACAATTTTTGAAAACCCCCAACAGGAATGAAAATAAATTCCATTAAATTAGATCTACAAAAAGTAAAACATATCTTAATCTATGATTTCCTTCTTTAATTGTTCGATTTTCAAGATGTTCAAGTGCGCGTCCTCTATCAGAAATCTACACACGAATGTTAACCGCAATTTGGAGTGCTAGCCCTAAGAGAGATTGAAAACATTTTTCTTTCTCTCCCAAAATCAAGAGAAATCAAGATTTACAACGAGAATTTTATTGCATTTTAGGGTTTCAACCTCTATTTATATGTGTTAATAAGCCATCACTTAAGATTTTATTCGTAATACGATTATTGCATTTAGACAGTTTAAGCAAACTACACATACATCCCTATTAATAAGTTATCATATAACAAATCATAAGGGCTTTTATGTCATATTTTTATCATGTAAGACTCATTACTCTGGGCCAATTGAAATTGCACAAAGTCATTCTTTGTGTGCGACCCAATAAGTTCATGTATCATTGGTAGTGAACCAAAACCATTTTAGTACACAAGTCATAAGAGGATCTCTAGCAAGTTATTATGACTACCAAAGTAGCATGAATATCAGAATCAATACAACTAATGAATAACATATATCATATCTTTTTGTCGCACGATATCATTTCGATTAAACATAAAACATGAAAAATTACCTTTAATGTTCAATCATGCTAGTCTCGAATATCTTTAGTAGAATGAAACATCCAAATAACATTGATCATATCAATTCACTTGGACTTAGCCATTAACATCTAACATATTGAGGGATCTACTGATATCTCTATATATACGAAATTGACAAATTCTATCTTGGTTACACACCTTTATATATTATTCACGTGGTGACCAATCACAATCTTTATAATCGTCCGGTTAAAGACAACGTTTGATTGTGTTAAATTATCATGCTCCTAATATTGAAGTCTATGGTAATCTCAAGTCGAATGACTAAATGATATACCTATTATGAGTAACACATTTGACTTAATCCATGTGGTGTTCTCATAGCGGGTCGGTCTAGTATCTTTTTCCCTAACAAGTACCCATGATCTCGATTCATATCCCTATATGCATGATCATTACATGACCATTAATCAAGATTCACACTAGTCTTAATTTATTATAGTTCCCGATATAATAACTGACTAGGGACATTAGGACATTTCAACAAATACTCATGGATCTAATTATAAGGTAAACATGCAATCACTAATAATAAAAATACCAAATGAAAATCTCGATTTTATTAACTAAAATTATAAAATAAACAATGTTTGTAGATTGACCTAGGGCACATGCCCCGACAATAGAATTGAAATTAGTACTAAGAACCAAACAAAACACTATATTAAACATCACAATTAGAAAACTAGGCTCGCAAAAATGTAGACAAATTTTCCTAAATTTTGTAAAGTACACATTAATAATGACCAAGTCCTTGCTATCTATTTAATTTTTTTATGAAGACTCATTCGAAAAATGACATGGTTGAAATGGGAGGGAATGCAGCAAACCATTTGCAGGAAATATAAGAAGTCAAAAAGAACAAGATAATTGAAGATAATTGAACTATCAGATGCTGAAAAATTACGTAAACCTCGAAAGACACCAGGATGTTTGAAACCTCATAAGAGGATACTGCAGTTGAAACCTCTAAGGATGATGATGTTGTTGAGACCTCGGAAGATGTCCCTATTGAAATGTTGGATGCTGATACTTTCCACGAAAATGTTTGTTGAGAGTTAACATCTAATATTTTAATAAAACATCTTCAGAGGCCTCGACGACATCAACATTTTACAGGTTCCACCTGCGGTATCCTTTTCAGAGGTTTTAAGTGTCCCAGTGTCTTCGAAGGTTTGAATAGTTACTTAGCATCCAATATTCATTACCTTTCATTTTCGTATTTTCCATGCCTTATTACATTTCATGCAAATGGTTTTGTTCCATTCATTTTTCGTCGCACATTCTCTGACCAAGCCCCTACTCTCTGACCAAGCCCCCTGTATGCACAGGACCTCTCACATACAAGGTTCAAGTATGGATAAAGAGCATTCAATAAAATAATGGACCAGAAGTAGCTCGGTTCCAGCTACGTCCATCGCAAGGTACGCATGTGTGTGAGTCTCCCCATGTTTTTGCAGCACTGTCGGCCATCATGCCTCAACGTCAAGAACTTATCTCTCGGTCTCAGCTGAACCTCGATCGGGATATACGGATCATAGAAGAATTTCTCGAACTTTGCCCAAGTACTCGGCTCTCCGTGGGCGGCTGTGTGGGCGGTTCACCATACTGCAACATCTTCCAAAAGCATGAATCCGGAAATCTTATCTCGTATGTTGTAGTGAATCCTCAAAAGTCCGTGACATTTCTCGTGTGAACGGATCCACTTCCCGGCTACCTCTGGGTCTCTGCCTCCATGATAGTAACTTGACTGAACACGAACGAACTCCTTGATCAACTTCATTTCAGCTGATAAGAAGGTCTCGAATGTGATCTTCAAGGGTGGAATCAGCGTCGGTGCCACGGTTGGCATAGTCAATTGTGTAGTGACTGCTGGCAGTATCTCGATAGTAGTGGTCGTGAGCGAGGTCATCGGAATAGTCGGATGCGACAACTGACTACTCTACAGTAGTGGTTACGGCGAGTGTGGCAGGGGCCGGTATTGTCGCTGCCTACGCTCGAAGAAATCGAACATCTCCTCGAGCTGCAAACTATGAAGTGCGACCGTGTCCGCAAGGTATGATTCGAGTCGGCAGGTGTCGAGCCGCTCGTCTAGCCTCCATCATCCGTATGAAGAATTGGTCGTCCATCCATGTCGAGTTTGCAAATCGCGAACGTCCATATCAGCCTCGTATACGCATATATACTATTACAAAGGAAAATATATAACGTATAAGCTTTGACACTACCCGTCCCTTGTTCGTTTCCCAACTAAAGTTCTAAGTTAGGATCTTCGGGTTTTCACATCTAATGTTTGTTGTTAAGTTTTATTCGGTTGTATTAAAGTTTCCCCTAGGTTCGCCTGAACCTAGGCTCTGATACCAACTGTGACGGCCCCAAATTTCGATGCAAACCGAGTATCGCCACGTCGCCAGACACGTCACCAAGCATGCCACGTCACCACACACTTAATTTTGACTGCCTGTGACCTACACCTTTATACCTACCTTATTCGCTTAACTTAGTATTTATGAAAGATTTTATGGATATTCACATTAAATTGACTAAGTTAAGTTGTTCACGATTTATCAAATTATTATAAATTAACATTTAAGCGGAGTCTTTGAAGCATGCAAACACGGTAGAATTAAAACATTTGCATGGTATGATTAACCATATAGTGTGGAAACCCAATAATAAATACCATGTATATCGGGAGCAACAAAGGTACTAAAGATAAACATATACATGTATTCGGTATACAAGTCCTCCCAAAACATTCATAAAAATAGTAAATAAATACATACAGCACCTACACAAAAATGACGGGCTCTCCTAACTCAGTTGTAGACGCCTGAGATGCCATTGCTTCGGCTCGTCGCAAGATCTGCGATTTGTCAAAAAACAATGACAAATCCCAGGTGAGTAAATCTCAGAGAATGTTAGCTAATATTCACGAATTCCAATGAAACAACTACAGTCCATGCAATTTAAATAAATGACAAGAATAAAATAATCGCATGAAAATAAGTCGTTGAGAAGTCAAATTTGGACACGAGTGTAGCGTGACAGAGAACCCCCGTCGACATCTGGGAATCGTCGTAGCTAAACCGGAGGAACCATTGACGACCACCTCGCCAAACATCTCACGGTCGAATGAGAGGAACCATTGAACGATATAACCCCATCCAAACATCTCTCGAGAGGAACCCATGACGTAGACTTAGGACTACGTCAAACATCTCTCGACCTACGGGTTTCACGGAGAATAGTCACCGCGTAGCCCTAACATGGCCAATTACTCGAACAACGCGGGGTAGCTAGCCCCGAGGTGTGAGTCCATGTCATGTCGACCCCGTCGGCAAACACACATACATACGTGGGAATGGATGAACAGTAATTGAACAACAATAAATAGCATAATGGAATAATTGAAATGTGAAATAAAGTAAGTGTCATAAAAGAATTTTAACTAATTTTCTCGTGGGATTACTTACCTCAAACGCCTTCGAAACGTCCCGCACTCGCTTGAGATACGTACCGACACCCGACTATGGTAGCCTAAGTCCTTGGTGTCAAATTATATAGTTTTTATTATTTTAGAGTCTCATTAAATAAATTTATAGTGTGAGACCAAAATTTGTAAAATTTTTATTCCAAAAAGTTTAATATTTGGCACGCTTTTCGAATCATACCGGGGATTATTCCGGCAGCGCGCCACCGCGCCGCTACAGCTGCCAGCGCCGCCATCGCCTCGCCACCGCCGTTGCGGTGCAACACCAGCGTCGCTGCCGCGCGACGGGAGTCGCTATCGCGCGGCTACGCACGCACGGGCACTACTGTCGCGCCACGCGGATGACGTTGCCGGCGCCGTGCGCGGCTGCACCACGCCGGCAGCGACGCACTGCCGCGCCACGCCGGCAACCGCTTGCTGCTGCCAACCGCCTCCGTCGTCGCTGGTGAGATCCTTCGCATCGCGTCGCGTCTCGTCGCGTCTTGTCGCTTCGCTGCTGGTTCGTCGATGCGCCACCTCCCGCGCCCTCCACGTCGCCGCCTCCATCCTCCACGCTGTCGATCCGTCGCTGCCACGCCGCTGTCGGTCGCCGCCGTGCAGCGCCGCTGCCGTCCGCACCAGCCGCACGCGCCTGCTGGCTTACCGGCCAGCCCGAGTCGTCGTCTCCACCGCGCAGCCGCTGTCTCCACCGCCGCTGTCCGTGCCCAGCTCTCGGAGTGCGCTGATCCAACCGCCGCCGCGACTGCTCGCCTAGCCGGACTTGTCGCTGTGCAGCGCCGGAGCTCTCTCACCGCTGCTGGTCTTCTTTCTCTCTCTCTCTCTCTCTCTCTCTCTCTCTCTTCTTTTCTTATATATATTCTTCATATATATATATATACATTTTGATTTGTTTTATATTATTTTATTTTGGGAGAAAAAGACAAAATGGAATGATGAGGGATGAGTTTGATTTGACGTGTGACATGATGAGGTGAGTGATGTGTCAACTCAATCCCATTCTACCCCGTATACCCGCGTTACGCGCACACCGTGACGTTGCACACTCACGTTACCACACGCGCACAATGCGACCATGCGAAATTCTCAATTAACGCAGCGCGAACTATTAAATAATAGTAAAATAATTAAATACTCGCCACACAAAAATAACATATTTCCCGATTAGGCGTGTCATAGACTTTTCCCACGACGTTCACGTGGATCTGAGCTTATCATATTAATTTGTAATTAGCCGGTTAATCGGGATCAATTAAAGCGGGTCGTTACAAAATCACATAAGACTTAATTACGTATTAGTCGACCTTTCCTCCCTATATTACATTCACTACACATGTTCCGATATTATTAAGTGAATTAAAATTCACTTATCATTCTCATGTATTTTAAAGATCATGAAGAAGCTTTCATTATCCAAAATCCTAAATGTGGGAAACCAGTAAAAACATACAGCATCATATGCATGTATATATATGGAACTAGTCACTAAGCCCAATGTACAACCCAAAATGACATAAACAATAATAATAAAACAAAAGTCGAGGCAAACAAAATGAGTAAGAAGAGTCGCCGAACTGCTATGAAGGAAGTCGTCGATCTTCTCCTTCCCTGGTCTGCTGTTGCTCGGCGGACCTACACCCACCGTCACAAACTAGACGGTGAGTATAGTGATATTTAAGTAATAACTGGAGAATTATATGCCACATTTCCAAAATAAACGAACGATATTTAAAAGCATAAAATAACTAAATAAATAGTTGAATCAAATAATGCCAGTAAATACCACAGTTAAAAATATAGAGACTGACACAAGCTAAATCGAGGTGATCTACGTTCGGTCGGCGGTGAGAACCTATCACCAAACCTGTTCCACTACTATATGGAGCTGCGCTCAACATGTCTCTCACAAATAGAGGAGTTGCGCTCTATGCTTATAAAACATCAACCTCGTGCTTGCCGACCACTCCGAGCCCCATAACTTGTGTGCCGAGCAAGTGTAGTGGTGAGTATTGGAACCCCGGTAGACCCATGTCCCCGTGAACTGCGCATCTCTCGTGCAATGGAGCTAGATAATCCCTACTTTAGTTACAAAGCCAAATAATTCCAAAACTCTAGGATTCCTAAACAAGTTGGGCTACGAAGCCCAAAGGAAATCGAATATAAGTCCAATTAAATCCAAATTATTCCATTAGCATGTTTTTCATCAATTTTTTTCAAAAATGGCATCAAGAGTAGGAATCAGAGTCAATGAAACAATTCACAAGGCATCATGTCACAATATTCACTCATGAATAGATACAAGAACAACATGATGTGAGATTTCAAGTAGCAATGTCTACCAATAGACCAAGGTGAATAAAATGAAATATAAAATTCTTACAGTTTTACTTAGAATTCACACGCTTGTCCTAGCCTATTCGATCCCTCGACACTTCGAAATGCGTTCCCAAACTCCTGAGTTCTCCCCCTAGTTCCCTAACATTCAATTATTTATCAATTTAGATCAAATCGAATTCAAGACCAATTTCTCAATTTTGAGGCCAATCCGCCCATTTCGCACTTTTCGAAGTAAAATCCCCGTAAAAGTCTCATCTGAAATTTTAAATATTTTATTTGTCATAGAAACTCATTACTTTCTATTTATTTTATCGAAATATAATTTTCAAGATTTTTCCCCAATTTTTTTCTCCTTTTTTTCTCTTTTTTTTATTTAGGTCGGGTCGACCCAAACTGGTTTGGCCAGGGCGCTAGGCTTGGCTCGGCCCATGGGCCAAGCCTGGCCCAACAAAGGAAAGGGGTGCACACGCACGACCCGTGTGTGTGCTCTCTTTCTTCCTCAACAAACCAGGGACTTCCCTGGTTCGTTGATGGAAAAAAAAAATTTTTTCTTCACGAGCTGGGGTCGGAGACCCAACCCCAACTCGTTTGGGTAGGGGAGACGACTCTTCTGAGTCGTCTCCTTCCTCGGACGAACTGCGTTTGCAGTTCCTCCGAGCTCCCGAGCTCCCAACTTCACCAACAACAAACCACAAACAACATCAACTTAATAATACCACACTCACCATGATCTTCTCTAGTTTCTCTCCTTTTCCACCTTTCCTACACCAGCAACTCTATCTTCTCTCTTCTCCTCCTAGCAATGATTTTTAATTAGATAAAAGATGAGATTTGTTGACTAATGTTCAATTGGACCATATATAGTGTTAAGTTTAAACCATAACCATATATCATTGTGTGCACACGTGTCTCGAGGCTCATCTCATGGATCACCTTGTCCCACTTGTCCCTCAAGTCATTTTGAAGTGACTCAACATTTGGACAACTTGCCTCATAATGGGTTAACGCGTGTCTCGATGCATATCTAGTGCATATGATTTTATTTCACTAACTATAGGCCATTTAATACTTAGCTAAATGTGGCCATATTAAAGCCACTTATTAGCCCAACATAAATTCACATTTAATTCAAATAAATTAAACTTACCCCAATATGTCGCTACCTCGGTCTCACATCGACACGCGACTCGAGGTACGTCCCCGCTAGTCTCGATACCTAGACACCTGTATAAAGTGACTTGATAGTCTACACATATACAATACACTAGGCATACATCACAACAAATATAAACTATACATCGGCCTTTGCCTCGGTAAATGGACATATCACGGTGTGGATCCCACAGTACGAGTCGTTGAGCTTGTTTAAGGAAGTAAACATGGTTAGCACATTTCGGCCGTTATATTAACATTAATATGCCAAACATACTTCAAAACACATTTCCCTAATAGTCAGTAGGTTCACAAAAAAATTAGCAAATATTAAAATAAAATCAAAAGTTCAAACATAGGATGATCAGAGGCACCCTAAATAGCAAAACAGAAAAATGAAACTCAACAGATCAACTACATTACCTACTTAGTGAATATTAGAGAGATTTGTTGCATTTTCACTACGTCCCCTCTAGCCCCCATTCGTTCCGCCATTTCCAAAGCCTCCATGAACAAGTCAGTCATCTTCTGCATAGTTGCATCGTCAATGTTACTTTTGTAGCCCCTTCCTTCACTGCGGCAGGGATCTTGTTCGCGGTTGTTCTTTTGTTCCTTCTTATCCCCTCAAAAAAAATTGGGAAGTGAGAAACTGAGTAGCGGTAGAACAATCGACCCTTATTCGGAGAATCCTTTCAAACATTGTTTCAGCACCAACTCCCCATCACACTAGAATCATGGCTTCTTTTCGGGGCAATGAGCACGACCGTGAATTCTTCCCCCAAAGAAACAACATTCATTGGTCGTCATCATCGCACAAACTGAAAAATAAAAATGATATTACAAAAACATATCAATAAAAAACCCAGACTTTAAATGATAGCAGAAGGTGCCTTTAACTCAACAAAATATGATATTACATTTTCATCGTCCTATTTCTTTTGCCTTGATCTCTTTTCTTTCTCTCTGTATCCAACTCTTTCTTCTTTAGCCTCAGTTTAAAATGGTGTTTTTCAGTTTCTATCAATTTCTTTCTTATAAAGCAAGAGATATGTAACTTGTGGGGCAAGATATCAAGCATTAATGACATTAATATGTGTGTCAAGTACGATTTGATCAAGGCCAACATTGGTTGGCATTGACATCACTTGATTTGATGTGAAATCATATGTTTTCTTTCAAAACCCAACCGATAACATTACTTCTAATACACAAAACCTGATGAGGTGGCATGTCCATGTCAGTAGTTTCATGTGGCTGTCTTGTGGCGTGTATTGAGGTGGCATTGTTCACGTAGGCGGTGACAAATCTAGTGTCATAAGTAGTGTCCTCCTAGCACTACTCTTCTTTATTTACCTGACTACCCGATGTGGGGGCTAATTATAATATTCCCCCTCAAGTCCAACCGACTATAGCCAAGTTGTAGCTTAAATTAAAGGGTATGACAACTAGCCAACTAGGACGGTCCAACATGACATTGGCCAAGATCAAGAGGATAGCACGCCTACTTAGTCAATGACTTGGAATGAAACATTAGGCACTTTTGTTACTCTAATACCGTATTAGAATTTGTAGGACGAAATTCTCAAGTCCAAGTTTACATAAAAGGGAGAGTATGAACGAGCGGGGGCTTAAGGTTTAGAGGAGTAAATTTCACCAAAATGGCAAGGCTCTAGTGTCTCCAATCTCAACTTATAACTTTTTCCTTATTTATCTCAATACTTGATGTGAGACTATATATATATTATTTTTTAACACCGTGCTAAAATTAAAGAAAATGTCAAAATTTGGTGTTATTTTCAATAAAATTGAAAGTTAATTTTATTTCTGCAAAAATAATGAAAGTTTATGTTGTTTTTTTATAGTTAGTCTTTAATAATGTTATATTTTGATTTCTTATCTCTTCTAATCGATAAAGGATGGTTTTTGAATTTGACTCCTTACAATCTGTGGGAGGTATTACAAATGACATCCCTAATCTCCTCGAAGTGAGATCGATTTTTTAGGAATGCAAGTTGCTAATGAGGAAGTGTGCTAGTTGAATGATTTGTCATGTCAAACGACACGCGAAAGAGGTTGCCCATATCAAATGGCAAGGTAGCAAAGTCATGTGGGAGTACAACATTGGAGTGTTTTATTAGATTATGTTCGAACTTCATTATAACTGATGTAATCTTGGCACTTAACTTCAATCGAATCGTTTGTTGAGATAAACAAAAAAACAAAAAAAAACAAAAAAAAAAAAACAAAACAAAACAAAAAAAAAAAAAAAAAGAATGTATGCTAGGCCTAATGAGACCCTTCAATCACGGGCTTTTTTTATGGATGCAAACAAAAGAAGCAGTTGAGGAAAGATCACTTCTTTTTCAATTAAGCTTACAGTTTTGACTGAAATGTGGCATTCCATATTTTGTATTGGATCCATATCCTTGTGTTCATGGTACATACTTCACAGAAACGCAAACCAAATATGCATATAAGCGTGGCATTGGATGCTATAATATATTTCAAATTTGAGTTTTAAATCAAGAGAGATGATCAGCTATTCATTCACATGCCTCTGGTGGAGTGGTTGCGAACATGACTTTAATTAGTACTTGGACTAATGCAGCGGTGATGAGTTTGGTTCATCACAGCAGCACCATTTTCCTTCAATGCTATTAATTTGGGTTAATTAGTGTTAGGAGCACCCTCCTAGCCCCGTGGGATTGTTCGGGCCTTAATCGGGAGGAGCCGAGGCAGTTTGGACGACGACGACGACAACAACAACAAAATAGAATAGACGAGATAGGCAAAAGAATTAACAAGGATCATCAGTAACAGTTGATGAAGGCAAAATGGGAATGGCATGAAGTGATATTATATATCCATATACTAGCTACTACAAACCAGACATTGATCAGTTGAACAAACACACACACACACACAAAAAAAAAAAAAAAAAAAACAGATTGATGATGATGCCCCAGCCATCTACTACCCTTACAATCATGAACTGATGTGTGTGTGATGCATCGATCGATCTGTAGTTAACAACGCAGCAGCAAGCTAAGAACCTAGGCGTCAGCACGAGCAATGCTAGGCACAACTCAAATTAAACAAAAAAAAAAAAAAAGAAGAGAGACTGACATGATCATGATCATCTATATATCCATGTGATCAGGAGCTTCATCAGGAGTCTCCATGATACTATCCAAAGAGGGCTTCCATCTTGTACTATCTTCATCATCATCATCAGAATATTGATCACCAACAACAACCCTTTTTGATGATCTCTCCATCTCTCCAAGAACATCTTCAAGTCTCTTAATAGAATTCGTGCCCCCTCCTTTTCTCTCTTGTAACTGAAACAACAGCCACTCCAACTCCACCCTTGTCAACACTACCTTCACTCTCAAACCACTTCCACTACTCCCAAAATTACTACCTTCATTGTGATCATCTCTAATCACTATGGATTGATCTTGATGGTCATGATGCTGGCCTAAGTACTGATCTGTGATCTTCTCTTGAGCACAAGTCTCCATGCAGTTGCCCATGATGAGTTTTTGTCTTTTATTTTTATGGATTGATGATCAGCATGCACTAGAGGAGTTTTATGATTCAGATTAGTGATGAAGTGAGGTGATCATGAGAGTTTTGTGAAACTAAAACATTAGTTTCCCAATTCATGAAATATTATGCATTGAAATAGTAGGCAGTACTGGCTTTATATTAGAGTACTTACTGCTAGCTATTGGTAGCTTAATTGTGAGCGTGTGCTATAGAGAAGGAAAATTAATGATACTGTGAGGTCATAAACTCACATATTAAGTCATATAGCTACTTGAAGATTAATGATACTTTGAAGTCGTCAACTCACATATAAAGTCATATACCTACTTGAAGACAGTAAGATGTGCATCGATATGTGTGCATGCATGAATGCGCGTATTATATGACTTTTAGGTTCCGCTAATCAAATTAGTGTGTGACTTAATTTATTGTGTCATGTAGCACTGATATATATTGTCAAATGTTGCTTGTTTTTTAATCATCAAATGTTATTTGACAACAAAAAAAACTCATCAAATGTTGTTTGCTTAATTAATTCAACTTGGTCCACATATTCAAAACAGCGCTTTGAAATTGTCTTAGTACTTTTGCTCTTTTTGGCACTTCTTTTTCTCTTGCAATTCCAATGGTGTTATCTTTTTGGATTCTTTGTTGACCAAAGAGTGAGTCTAGAGATGAAAGAAATTTATTAACAAGCTTACTCATGCATGTCACTCTCATTTTAACTGTTGAAAGGGGCCATAGTTTTGCCCTATTTGGAGGTTTTTTGTGTGAAATTATATTCTTTTAATATATAGCTAATTAGCTAGACTTTTTTTGTCAAATTTATTGCATTGATGTTCCTAACACCCAAAAAAAAAAGGTACATCAATTTATTACAATGAGGATAACAGATATTACAGTCCACTGAAGCTTGGAACAACATCTTTACGAAGAGGGCAACAATCCCACGAGGGAACAACAATCTTCTTAAAGGACGGCAACAACCTCATATAGGAGACAACAAACTCACAAGTGGGACAAAAATCTTAAATCTCTAGTTCAAAACAAAGAAAATACAGTGAGACTACCGCTAATTAATTAATTAGCTTGACTTGCAACATTAACAATTACACATGCAATACGATAGGCTAGCTAGGCTATGACCATTTTCCAATCTAGTGAACTGTTTTAGATACCTAAATTGATTAATTGATGAGTTTACTCCTTGATTATCGCTATGTATGCAATCATAATGACTTTACAAGCTCACCCTTAAAACAATGTAATTTAAAAAATGTGCCACATCTAAATTAAATTAATAGGGCATGGTGTCATATATTATTGCATCATATTTGATCATCAAAAGTGAATTATTTAGTTACAATGATTTGCTTATTATTTTTTGAATAATCAAAAGTGATTCTACATATGATAAAACCCGTAAAGATATAAGTAAAAATACATAAATTCACAGAAAAATAAGAGTATATATCACTAATCGACTCAACAATTAAGCACTACAAAAAAATCGCAAATCAGAAACGGAATTTTCCGTTTCTGATTTGCGAAAATTCCGTCTCTGAAAACGTCGTCGCTGATACGATCAGAAACGGAAAATGGATTCCGTTTCTGATTAGAGACGGAATAGAGACGGAAATTATCCGTTTCTGATTAGAGACGGATTTAGAGACGGAAATTAGAAACGGAACAGAGACGGAACAAAAATGGATTTTATTTCGAAATGGTACATTTGTAATTGCATTCCGTCTCTGATTCCGTTGCTGATTAGCAACGGAATCAGAGACGGAATTAATAAATTTATGAATTCCGTCTCTGATTCGTTTCTAATCAGCAACGGAATCAGAGACGGAATCAGAGACGGAATGCAAAGAGTCCGTCTCTGATTCCGTCTCTAATTAGAAACGGAATCAAAGACGGATTATTCCGTTTCTGATTCCGTCTCTGATTCCGTTGCTAATTAGAGACGGAATCGAGACGGAATTAATATTTCCGTCTCTCGATCCGTTTGTGATTGATAGAAATATTTACGGAAAATTAGAGACGGAATAGCAACGGAAAATTTGAATTAGTTGCTAATCCGTCTCTAATTTTTTTGTTTTGTTTAAATATGGCACGGATAAATAAGCCAATCGATTCTCCAACCTAAAAATCAAAATACAACCCGATATGACATACTCCATCGCCTGGACCCCCTCCAACAACTCCTTGAGGGTGCTAACATCCCCCAAAGAAGCCAAATTGCGCATCCATACATCAAAAATATCTATCAACAAAAATTCAAAAGAGAAAAAAAATGTGAAACTCAAAATTAGCCCAAAAATTTATATATCCACGGAAAGTTGTCATGTATTACAAAAGCTCCAAAATTTGGAAGTATACACAAAAACCAACCAATCCTATCGTTCAACAAGCAAAAAAAAAAAAAGAACACTCACAAAAGGTCCAAAATTTGGAAGTATACACAAAAAGGACTTCATCTAATAAGTAAAACGCAGCTATGAAGCATTTCGAATCTCCATCCGAGGGCAACAACCGGTGAGTATGCACTGAAAGAAGTAGGCAAAGGAGAGATTAATTAGTTTGAGGTCCCCTGCGAGTTAGCGCGCTAATTCCAAGTATTAGCGCGCTAATTAGCCACTGCCGAGATATTTTTGACTTTTGGAAATCAAGCTTTAAATTTGAATTTTTGATTTCTGGATTCCTAGAACGGCTATAAACGGTCATATTGGAATTCCTATCACTATAAAACCACCACAAACTTGGTTTTAACATAAGGAAGACGAAACACATTCAAAAATGCAAGATCTACAAAGAGAAGAATGGCATAAGTGCAAGAATGCTAAAAGGGAAAAACTAAAAGTTAAGCACAAACCTATCATGTAAGTATGATTCTAGAACTCATCTCTCTCACCCAATCTAAACTCTTGTGTGCTCCAAATGCGACAAGCCATGTGTTCCTACTCAAAAAAAAAAAAAAAAACAACCAGTGGGATTCAAGAAAAGCGATGAAGAACGAGAAAAAAACCATACAATGTTGAATAAGAATACTTCCAAAAAAAAACATGATCATCAAGCAAATGCGATCACAGATGAAGTTGGTGTCAATGTTGCTATTTTCCTACGCATAGGAGATGGCGAACAATGTTTCTATAAGATGGACCTATCATGTAAGTTGAGTTGTAAAACATGTATAACATGTTTTATAAGGGATGGTTAGGTCCTGGACGAGTTTAAGGGTCGCTAACACAAAGGGATAAATTAATTAGTTTGAGGTCCCTGCAGTTAGCGCGCTAATTCGATATTAGCGCGCTAATTAGCCACCAGGGCTTTTTGACTTTTGGAAATCAAGCTTTAAATTTGAATTTTGATTTCCTGGATTCCTAGAACGGCTATAACCGGTCATATTGGAATTCCTATCACTATAAAACCACCAATAACTTGGTTTTAACATAAGGAAGAAGAAACACATTCCAAAATTCAAGATCTACAAAAAGAAGAAATTTGATTTTTTAAAAGGAGCAATAGGAGATCACTATAAAACCACCAAAAACTTGGTTTTAACTATAATATACTAGTGTTTGAAACAAAGTAAACCACCAACAATATGTAAATCAAGTAACTTAAAAAGTCTACACGACAAACTATTGAAAGGAAGTGATTCGATCGCTAATTAAAATAGAATAGCCAAGAGAAGATTCACCTCGATAAGCACCTAAGCCACTCGCCCCAAAGCCTCCATAACCCCCACCAAGCTCATTGCCTCCACTATACCCACCACGCCTACCTCCGAGACACGGAGTCCTATAAGGACCAAAATCACCACCACCAAAAAAAGAATGAGTTTAACATGCAAATGAAACAAATCGTCTACAACATGCTCATCGTCAAAAGCAATGAACCCATTCCCTCGAGAACGATAGGAAAAACTAAAACCCGCCTTTAGAAAACAGGAAAAATAAAAATAAAGGAACTTCATCATCGAACCTTCTACTACATCGAGGCTTCAACAAACCACCATCGTCCACGGGTAAATTCATTGTCCATTTATCCTCTCGTATATCTTAGTTGGCTTGGGCCTTGATTGATGCATAAGTTATCATGGATTTTATTTTTAATACATTATCCTCCCCAAAATAAATTTTTTAACCTCAGTTTAAGTAAAATATACTATAAGTACCGAATGTTTGCGAGAATTAATCCATGGGAGAAGAAAACATCTTTGGTTGTTGTGTGCAAATCTTATGCGTTGCGGAGTTCTCTCGAGTGCTATGATGAAGAAAGTGGTAGAATCGACGAGGGAGCAACATCTTCATGCCATAGCAAATGAATTTGGGAAATCGATAAAGGGTCGTTTCGGTCATACGTGTTGAGAACATGTAGGCTATTCTTCTTCTACGGACATGCCATAATAGAAGAAGAAGAGCCTACATGTGCGAACACGATGACCGAAAAACGACCCTTTATCGACTTCCCAAATTCATTTGCTATTGCATGAAGATGTCGCTCCCCGTCGATTCTACCACTTTCTTCATCATAGCACTCGAGAGAACCCGCAACGCATAAGATTTGCACACAACAAACCAAGCATGTTTTCTTCTCCCATGGATTAATTATGCAAACATTCTAAGTACTTATAGTATATTTTACTTAAAAACAAAAAAAAGAATTGGGGGAGCAAAAGGAAAAAAATAAAATCCACGATAAAATATGGAACATCGACCTAAAAATGCACAAAAAGAAGTGTGAATCATAAAGTAATTCGATGAATTTCTAAAGTTGTCTACACTATAAAACGTTTAATCTAAGCATTTGAAACAAACAACAAGTGAAGTACCTATGTATCACCAACCTGCTCATCTCTCGAGAGCCACGCTTACGTCTCACGCCCAACATTGTCCCCTTGTTGGGGTGGATCGACCGGATCTATTTGCGGCGTATTCTTGGTCATGAGGTGGCGGTGGTGGTGGCGGTGGTGGTGGTTGGTGCTTGAGCTAGGTCTATTTCGTCCATGTCCATCCCAAGACGATGTTGCATGAAGTTCATAACCTTTCGTAGTTGCTCCGCAACGACATCGAACTCGCCCGCGGCACCACATCCGGCGTCTGCGACGTGCTAGCACCGGGAGTTCCGTATCTCCTCTTCTTTCTCCCTACGGACCCGAGTCCGTAGACACGTCCTTTGGAAGACTCACCCGCCACATTGAGGTACACCGCCTCATCATCCACCGATTGCTCCGGTGTAGCCTGGGTCGCCTCCCGACGTACGTTGCGGAGCCTATCCCGCATATATGCACAACAAACAAAGTACATGATATGGGGTAAGTGAAAGACTTACTAATATTTTACATTTCATTTCTATACTTACATAGAACCGCTCGATCTAGTATCGATGAATGTCGTCTGTCGTGATTAACGGTGTGGAGATGCAAGTACAAATCATTCACCGACGGTGGCGTCTCGGATAAATCGGCTGCGTGCGGGACCAAGCATAGTGAACAAGAGTATAAATGTACAAAATATCCTAGATGTTAAAAAAACTAACCAATCTTTCTTGGGTAGTCGCAAATGACACGGAACCACCATCGTGCTTCGAGGGTCAGTCCAGGGCCTTCGACCTCGGTGTTCCTATTCTCCGTCGCTTGCCTAGACCTAGCACTCGGAAGTCCTCGCTCTCCCCATCTTGCAAGTATCTCCTCCATGCCTCATCTCGTAACATAAAGCCATTTTCGCACCCGATTCTTCTTCAACTTGTGCATCAACGCGGTGTACCTCGTGCCTGCAAGCCTGTCGTACGCCGCTCGCACGAGATCCTCGGGAAGCGCATCATCCCATCTAAAATATATCTACAAATTGGCGATTGCTATTGTTAGCACTTATTTGAGAAAATAGTATAAATCATAAGGCACATGGTAGTCTTGTTTACCTTCCATTGTCGCCAGTATTGGTCTTTATGATGAGGCGGTACGGACTTCCAACAATACCCTTCAGGAATCATCCATCGTTTAAAAACTTTTGTCATCCTCCGTGCACAAAAGTGCGAAGGATGCAACTCCCTGTGTTTCATGAACATGCATATCACCTTAACTACTTCATCAATATTTGACATCCATATTGAAATTGACATATAAAAGTCAAACGCAAACTTACGTATCATTGGCAATCAGAGTGATAGGGATCCCCGCACGCGAGGGCCTCCATCCCGGCCTCCGAGGTGGCCGCGGAGGGCTCCTGTCACCTCCAACCCTGCTCTTACGTCTTCCTCTCGGGATCTTTGCCGGTGATCTTGTGTGGTGGGGGTGCGGAGCCTCGTGGGTAAAGGAGTCATTGATGTCGGAGAAGGTGTGGGGAAGTGTGTAGTAGGCATAGTCCTTGATGACGACGAAGATGGTACATACGACCCGACGGTATGGAAGGGGAAGGTGACGCTATGAGCATGTATCTTGCTCGAGAGACAGAGCGATCGGAATCGATAATGCGGTGTATCGAACCACGACCTAGATGGACCCCTCGTGTGGCACGACCACGAGGGCCGTGTGGTATGTCGCCGCCGGATGTCGGTGCCGCATCTATGCCTCTGGACGACGGCCTCCTAATGGCAAACCTCGACATCCCCTACGACCACGTCCGGCCATGATACCTAACAATATTCACGAGTAAAACATCATAAAAGAAGGGCATACAAAAAGTAGAAATTCGGTCTATATTATTGGACTAAATAAGAACAAAATCCATGCAAATAAAAGTAACTACATTATTGGTCGTTGACATATCATATACAAACTTTATTCGCTATCATCCGTTTCAAATTCACTCTCATGAGTAGAAGGTGATGATTCTTCTTCCGATTCATCTCCACTATAAACTTCATCGCTTGGACCCGCTTCAACAATGAATCGAGTCCCATCGGAACATCCAGATTGTTGATATCGGCGTCGCATCATCGACTACGCACGTGGTGGGCATCCCATCTTGGAAAGCAATCTCTGAGAGCCCTGGTCATTATCGTCTTTGCTAGTTTCCTCGTCGGTAATTTTGGCCGACAACAACAAAGCGCTAGCCATTCTTGTCGATCGTTCCGCATAGAAGGGTACGAAAGGTAGTAGACTTGAGTGGCTTGCATTGCCGTACAAATGGCTCGTAGTTGTTATATCGTCGACTTCGTTGAACCTCTACCAATTGAAGTGTTGGGTGAGTCCTCACACCATGATTCGGTGTAGGGTCATACCATTCGCACTTAAACAAGACCACACGTTTGAGGCCGGTATACTCAATCTCCACAACCTCTTGCAGTACTCCATAATAGTTATGGGAAACATCGAGCGTAGTTTGAACCCTTCACCAAAACACCATTTGCTTGCTCTGCGTCGATCTATTAACGTCATATGTTGCGGAGTGGAACTTATACCCATTAACAAGGTAACCAGGGGTAGACAGTACATGATCGACTAGGACCAACAGAAAGATCAACGAGCGTCTCGTCAACTATAGAATTCCGAGCCTATTCGTCAAAATTAGAGATGCAATATGACACATTAGTTATGGGAGAAACATTTGAATCTATAACGTACAAAAGTAATGCCCTTACATATGTTTGAAACCAAATGGGGAAGTTGTGCTCTAGACTACTATCAACTTGCGACTCCCCCATTGCTTGAGTGATTTCATCGACGAATATCCTAGAAGAAACGAACGTGTAAGTCGGATGTATTTATAATGTATGAACAATGAATGTCTTGCATTAATGAAAGAAAGTGATGGACATATCGAACGTAAGGAGCGATCTCTGGACAATTGAGCAAAGTATGTACGAATGAGCGGCATTATACTCCTGCTCTGTTAAGTACCGCTCCTTCGACTTGCCCATGGGTCGACCGGGATAAGTGAAAATTGAGAAATTGCCAACGAAGTTCGGTGTGGGCCGAGACCGCCATCGTCGTTACGTGGCACTTTGTCATGCAACGTAAAGACGTGATCTTCGAAGTAGTAAGAACAAAAGGATGTGACCTCTTCGACCAAATAAGCATTACACATGGAGCCCTCAACCTTCGCTTTGTTTCGCACATTGTTCTTCAAATGTTTAAGGTACCTATATGAATGTTATAGGAAATGTTGATATAAAACCTATTGAATGGGAAAATAATATCAAGGGCTCAAGATAGTACCTCTCAAATGGATACATCCATCGAAATTGAACGGACCGGCCAGGCAGACGGGCCTCGTAGGCCAAGTGGATTGGTAGGTGTTCCATAGAGTCAAATAAGTTTGGAGGAAAATTTTTTCCAACTTGCAAATGATTTTTGGAATTTCGAGACTCTAAGACCTCCATATCTTGAATCTTGACACATTTCTTGATAAGGGAATAGGAAAAATAGGCTTAATTCGCTAATTGCAACCCAAACCGGGTTAGGGAGAAGTTCTCTCGAATGCAATTGGTATCAACCGTTGCATGAATATATGACAATCATGGCTCTTCATGCCGAACATTCGCAGATTTCTTTGGATCTACACATCGACCAAGATTCGATGCGTAACCATCAGAAAACGCAACTTTTCAACCCACTCGCACAATTTTTGTCTTCTTGATGTATCAAGAGCATAGCACCAAGGACGTAAGTATTTGTCGCCGAATCAATGTGTAGAGAAGGTCGGTGACAATATTCACGAATATCTTGCCTCGATTTTGCATTGTCCTTACTCTTGCCCTAGTACACACATAATAGTGTTGAAAATGTTGTCAAAAACATTTTTTTCGATGTGCATGACATCTAAGTTGTGGCGGATCAAGTTTGTCTTCCAATACGGCAAGTCCCGAGAATATGCTTTTCTTCCTCCATCCCGAATTCTTAGCTATCCGCCCATTCACAGATTCAGCGCCGATTTCTGTCACCTTCATCAAGCCAAACGATTCAATTTCGCGCCAAAATTTCTTCACCAGACCAAGCAAAGCGGCGGATCATCGATTATGACCATTTTGCCTCTAATGAAATTTTTTGTCTTTCCTTAATGGTGATGACTTATCCAAGAAACGACGATGACAGTCAAACCACGATGTCTTACCTCCATTTCGCAATTGAAATGCATTTGTATCCTCCATACAATATGGACAAGCGTACTTACCGTGTGTGCTCCAATAGGACAACATGCTATATGCGGGGAAATCACTAACGGTCCATAAAAGGGCAACTCGCATGACAAAATTTGTCTTGGTGGAAACGTCGTATGTAACCACCCCATTGTTCCATAAATCTTGCAACTCTTTCACAAGCGGTGAAGGAACACGTCGATTTTTCGCTTTGGGTGGTCGGTCCAGAACGATAACCGTTAAGAACATAAACTCAGATTTCATGCACATCGACGGTGGAAGGTTGTAAGGAGTCAAAATCACGGGCCACGAAGAGTACGATTTCCGGAAATCCCAAATACTTGAAAACCATCGGTGCACAATCCTAAACGAACATTCCGAACCCGGAGGCAAAGTCTTTATTGACGTCATTAAAATGTCTCCAAGCAATCGAATCGAAAAGTGTTGCATAACATCTTGAGCGATGAATGATCTCCATGCCATCGCATATGTTTTGCGGTTGACTCGACGCATATAATCGTTGCAACCGAGGGTCCAAAGGGAAGTAGTACATTCTTTTGCAAGGGCGGTTTTTTGTGTTCCGACCACGACCTCGTCGATGTGCAACGTATCGTGATTTCCCACAAAATTTACATGACGTCAACTCGAGTCCACTCCCGATAAATCATACATTGGTCCTCACAACAATCTATTTTCTCAACCGGTAGACCTAGACCTCGCATTAGTCTTTTAGTGGCATAAAAATTCTCAACCATTGAGTTGTCATTTGGCAAACAATCCTTCATGAGTTTAATGATTTCATTATACCCTCGTTCGGATATATGATGTTCGAGACTTGATCGCAAGTAATCTTGCCATTGCGGACAACGTTGTCATGGTTTCGCAACCAGGCCACAATTGTTCCCTACTTGCATCAATCATGTCATATAGTTGGCGTGCTTGGGGGTTTGGTGATTCTTCCACGACATTCCAATTGAAACTTGGACTGCCACGTTGTGTCGCATCTCGCGGTAAGGTGTCGGATCGTAGCCTCGAACATCAAGCATCATCAATATGGCAATCCATTGCGTGAAAATTTTGCGGCCCTTCATCTCCGTTCTCACCATGTTCGTACCAACTGTGATATCCCCGGACAAATCCATACCTACATAGGTGGTGCTCAACCGTTTCGACGTCAGTGTACGGAACAAGTCGACATTTCTTAAAATTGCACGGACATCTAATCTTCCGTTCACTTTGGTATGTAGGACAATGTTGTTTTGCAAATGATATGAATTCTTTAACCTTCGCCGCGAATTCAATTTGAACATAACCGTTGTCGAGCGGTTGTACATCCGCTCTCTGTTTGTAGACGACATTCCTAGTCGAACGTAACCCTTGTCGAGTCGGTTGTCTATTCAAGTAATGAAATAATAATGATTAAGATGATAAGAAGCCTCCAAAATGGAGAATATTGTAAATCGGAAATGCGATCTACACCATCTAAAGAGAAGAAATTGATAGCTAAGTGAAAGAACGAGGTTCGCACATTAAACTCATGAATAGAGAATAAATTGACAAAGTTAGGAAGTCATTAATGAGTCATCACAATCTAAAGAGAAGGAATTGATTGAGTTATGTTGTTTATGTAAGAAGCTTGGGCATTATCAAAAGGATTGTTGTAAATGACTCATAATAAACATGTATAACATGTATTATAAGGGTTGGTTAGGTCTGAACGAGTTTAAGGGTCGCTAACACAAAGGGATAAAATAATTTTTTTGAGTTCCCTGCGAGTTAGCGCGCTAATTCCAAATATTAGCGCGCTAATTAGCCACACGCCATATATTTTTGACTTTTGGAAATCAAGCTTTACATTTGAATTTTTGATTTCTGGATTCCTAACACGGCTATAAACGGTCATATTGGAATTCCTATCATGATAAAACCACCACAAACTTGGTTGTAACATAAGGGAGAAGAAACACATTTCAAAATTCAAGATCTACAAAGAGAAGAAATTTGATTTTTTAGAAGGAGCAATAAGAGATCTTTGTGTTTGTTCTTAAGTCCTCAAATCCAGCACCTTTGAGGCTTTCAAAGGAATATAAGAGTCTCTGCAAAGCTAATCTCTTTTGTCATCCTCTTGGTTGTAAGGAAATCCTTGATATAAACTCTTTCTTGTGCTTAATCGACATAGTTTTGTGTATTTGATTTGAAAATCAGTTTGATGTGTGTTTGAACAGTTTCATCCCGCCTCTTGCACTTAAATTAAAATTTTTAAGACCCTAAGATTGCAAAAAGAGACCACCAAGTAGCCCGACATTTAGTTGTGTGGGAATCGAAGTTGAGGCCGTGCGCCTAACCTATATCGATATCGAGGCATACAAATACCACATAGTATCAACGCGTCTACTACTTGTTCACTCATACGTCCTTAAGGTTATAGGTTTATTCCATTCTCTAGAAATGTAATGTGAAACAAGACAACATTCACTAAAAGAGTAATCCTAGTGTTTCTAACCCTAACTAGTAGTAGAAATTAAGTAATTATAGGTATTATTCAATCGTAACCAACAACACCTAACTAATCAATCATCCATAGCAAGTGCATGAATATGAAATTACTAACAACTATAACATCAAACGACAAAGTAATTACCTCAAGACATGATTCTAATGTATTATAATGACTCTCATGACATGCTTTACCGATAAAATAAACATGGAATAACAACCAAATACGGATGACATGCTTTACCGATAAAATAAACATGGAATAACAACCAAATACGAGAATCAATATAAATCTTGAATTGCTCAATTAAAAGGTTGAAATGAAATAGTACATATTAATAAACCTAAAAATAGAACAAGCATAACCTCAAAAACTATGCATGTAAGAGAAGAAAGCGAGAACAAAAACTTCTAAACCAAACAAAAGACACAACATTAACTTAATAGATCAAGTGAAGAACACCAACTAATGAACAATCAACCAAGGAACAAATCAAATCACTCAAAACAGTTAAAATAAAACCTCATAAAGTAATAACAATTATAAGAACCTGAACTCTTAAAATATGTCACCTGATCAAGAGTTTGTTCCTTCACGAGTTCATAAACAATAAGGTAGTGCTATAACACGGCCAATTGCCAAGGCAATTTACAAAAATAAAATGGATTCCATGACCATAATAGCTAAGACCTTTCAAGAAAATAAATTTTTTATTTAAATCCATTTATTCGACTAGTATAGTTGGGCCACTAAGAAAACCTAGTATACACAATGGTCACCACATTATGTTCATTTCCTATATTTGAACATCAAGGCATATATATTTCGCTTTCCCTAGCAGATATAGCTTGATTCAAGTGAAAATCTATAACATATTTCATTCATGAGCATAATATTTGCAACGCTAACAAGTATTACGACTTTAATATTCCTGGATGCCGCATATAATGTACGTAGGAACACGGACACCCCAAATATTTATTGATAGATGGAAATTTATGAAGTCTCGCATGCTTAATTTAAATTGGAAAATCTTTCTAGATAAAATAGCTTCTTGCCTTCAACTCCGATGTTTACTAGAAGATCGAACTATCAAATGAACCATAGCGGAAACTTAAATAATTCTCATGTCACCCGACGGATTATTCCATAAATTTTTTAAATTAGATAAACAAGGGGACTAGAACGCCAACCTGATGTGACGCAAATTTTTAGCGAAAATGACCAAGTGTTTCAAGACTTCCTCAAAACCGTCACAATGTGAATGATCTCTATGAAAGTCGAAGAGCTCTTGATCATGAGTGTTGCTCGCATTATAAAGAACAATAAAAAACAAATAAGAAATGAAGATTGTAGTAAGACTCCAAAACTACAAATTCCTTGCTAACAGGATCCGAATCGAGACCGAGAGAGAGCGAGAGATATCGGCGATGACGGAGAGAGCGCGACGAGACGGAGAGACCGAGAGACGGCGAGACCGAGAGAAAGAAGTGCGACCGGGTAGCACGACCGGACGGAGAAACGGAGACCACCGCGAACGAGACGGCCGGAGCGAGCACCGAGAGAGACCAGCTCGCACGACCGGACGGAGAGACGAGACGATCGAACGGGATGGACGTCTGGGGACGAGACGATCGACCGGCGCGACGAGACGGAGAGACGGATTTAGGTTTTTGGGGTTTTTTCGTGGGAATGATTTGGGGATTTCTTTGTTTCGTTGCGGGGGGGTGGGGTGCGGGAAGGAGAAGAGGTCGCCAGGATCGGACAAAATACAAATCTCGAGGAATGATGAACGGCCATAAGAAATGAAGAATTTGGCGGGAATGTGGCGCCAAATTTCAGAGACGGAATTTAATTCCGTCTCTAATTCCGTCTCTAATTCCGTCTCTGATCCGTCTCAAATCCGTCTCGAATATTTCCCTTTCGGTTAAGTCGCTAATCTGTTACATTTAGAAACGGAACTTATTCCGTTTCTAATTCCGTTTCTGATTTAGAAACGGAAATAAGTTCCGTTTCTAATTCCGTTGCTGATTTGCTGTTTTTTTGTAGTGAAGGAAGAGATATATTAGGTGGTTTAGACAGCCTACATACAAATTAAATGCTTTACTAAAAAACTCGAACCAATTGAAATTGAAGAGTTTGATCCAAAAAGCTGACCCAAATACACAAATTAGTAATTGGGATTCGGGATTGAGGTTATATATATATATTGTTGTAGTTGTATTAAAGTGATCTACAAGCTACTACATGTTCTCAAACAATTCCTTAATTCCATGCATGGAAACACTTCAAACAATTATAGTATTCGATAATATATCAATTAAAAATCTATAATTTAGTAATGATCATATTTTGAATAATGATTCTACTGTGGTTACTCATTATTTACATTTGTCAGTTTTGCTCTTTTGCAAGAGGAGTGGAAGAGTAACTTCCATGTCTTACCGGTCAGTCTATTGAAAAGATTTTGTTTATATCAGAATAATTGATACATAAAACCTTGATCAGATGTATAATCAGGTGAATTTTGTCAATTTTCAAATTCAACCCTAACTTTCTTCAACAATTCGTTGCAAGTGACAATCTCATTTGTGAATGAAGACTTTGAAAGGTTACAAGATTTTGGAAATTGACGATTTGCTTTTACTCTGACTAATCACAATTAAGTGTACATATACGGTTGAAAAATGCCACATTACATGCAAAAAAAAGCAATAATATTTTTTTTGGCAAAACATATTTTTTGGTAGTTGAACTTTAAGTTTTTTATGCTTTTGGTATCAAAACTTTCATTAGTGTATAATTTGTCCCCTGAACTTTCATTGTTGTACATTTGATCCCTGGACTTTTGAATTTTTTATCCTTTTGATCTCTGGATTTTGGATTTTTTATGTATTTGGGGAAAATTAATTTTTTTTTCAACTTTTTGGTCGATGTGAATCGGTCGGTTCAGTAATATAAACCACTTTACTCTTCTTGACTAATTTTTGTTTTTTCATGCCCGCGACACTTCTCCGCGAGCCTATGATCTCCGCCAAGGCCTCGGTACTAGTAAAGAGGAGATCACCACTTATATACTTCACTATGAAGTTTCAATTATCCGATGCGGGACTATTATTTCGGTCCACACATCTCAACACTCTACCTTAGACCGAAATCTATCCAAGGGGTTTTTTTTTTTTTTTTTCGACTAGTCCCGATCGAACCGTCGGGGCCCTGATACCATTTTGTTTTTTCATGCCCGCGGCACTTCTTCGCGAGCCTATGATCTCTGCTAGTACCGATATTGTCCCCAACTTGACCACCTTTCAATTTTTATAGGTGTGAAGTTTTATCTCAAAAGGCATCGGTACTAGTTAAGAGGAGATCACCACTTATATACTTCACTATGAAGTTTC
Organism: Stephania yunnanensis; assembly: GCA_039657365.1. Lineage (NCBI taxonomy): Eukaryota > Viridiplantae > Streptophyta > Magnoliopsida > Ranunculales > Menispermaceae > Stephania > Stephania yunnanensis. The sequence goes on along the minus strand of CM077587.1, from coordinate 49,024,145 downwards.
AATTATCCGATGCGGGACTATTATTTCGGTCCACACATCTCAACACTAATAACGCGATACTCTTGTTACCCACATCGCCAGGATTTAACACTTTAAATGTAGATCTTTGTGAAAGATCGATGACCAAATGTGTAGTAATAAAAGTTCGGTGACCAAAAGCATAAAAAAACACAAAGTTTAGGGACCAAATAATAAGTTTTGTCTTTTTATTATTATTATTTTTTTGGCAAAACACATTATTTGGTCCCTAAACTTTGGGGTTATTATGATTTTAGTCCCTAAACTTTAATAAGTACACTTTTGGTCACTGAACTTTTGAAAACATGCACATTTAGTCTTTCGGTCATTTGGACCATTAAGTGGCTAGCGGAAGTCCGGTTATTTTGTTAAACCGACGGTTCAATGATGAATCGAACCAAACCCAAGAAAAAAAAAAAAAAAAAAAACAATTCTTTCCCAAAATGATGAATATTGTGCCCTAGCTGGCCCTAATTCCAAAAAAAAAATCAAGATTTTGCCCCATTTAACACCGATTGGATTTCTTGCTTTTCAAGTCATGTAGCAAAAGGTTATATCCCAATCTGTGATTCCTGTCTCATTTGTCTTCATTTTTTTTTTATTAATTTTGTAAAGATTCTTGGTTCTATGTACTTTGTAATTTAATGAATTTTGAGAATGTGTGAAGGGTTTAGGGTTTAGGGTTTGATACATGATGTGCTCTTGCTCTAAAACAGGTGGCGTGAGAATAATTCTTGAAAACTTGTGTACTTATAAAACTGAAGATTTTTCTTTTTAATCTTTATGTAGCAGAGAAGAGGAGAACAAGAGAAAGATAAGATTGTTGCAGAGAGAGAGAGAGAGAGAGAGAGAGAGAGAGAGAGAGGTTAATAGAGAGATCAGAGTGTTTGCGAGAGAGATGAAGTGGCTTCCTGATTCAGGAAGATTGTTTTTTTTTTTTTTTTTTTTTTTTTTGGTTTTGTCCGGACAGTCAGTTTACCAACTTCCGTTACACATCCAAATGATGGAATAACCAAATGCACATATTTGTTTGTTCATATTCAGTTACCAAATGTGCGCTTATGAACCAAAAACATAAAAACTTCAAAGTTTAAAGACTAAATAATATATTTTGCCTTTTTTTTTCTTTTCTTTTTTTTTAAGTTCGAACTTAGAAACGTAAGAAATGGTATCAATCTATGCCACAGATCGGTGGGACAAGTGTAGGAAAAGAAGTTGGACTAATTTATAGGGATTTGTGGACTTAATAAGAGAGAAGTCACACATTACCTACTCTGTCCTCTTTAGTTGACAAAGAAAAAGGTTATGAGACTCCTAATTGCCAATACTTATCAATCCACATGGGTCCTATTTTTTTTTATAAAGAAAGAAGCCAACTTTTTCGGTCCCAACACACACTATTGAGCCACCCACTTAGTTAATCACAAGGGTTCTATTAATCTTGCCTGGAACCCAACGTGTTGATTTTTCAAAGTGTACGTAACTAAGATTGAATTGAATGGTTGGGACTCAAGGTCACTTAATCAAAACTCTAACTACATTAACAAACCTCACATTCTGTACCAAAAATCTAATCACATTAAGAAACGTCACCTTCTTATGAAACCTACACAAGGGTAAAAAAAAAAAAAAAAAAAAAAAAAAAATCAAGGGGCATGTTTAATAGTGAAATCAAGAGACAGCAAACCATAATTTCATTTAGAATTATAACATGATTCTGCAATAAGATATTCCATAGCAGTCGAGCACTTTTTGGTTGTGGTCAACATAGTCTAACCTTAAAACATCCATTGTTGTACTTGATTCCATATTGGATCCAAACCAGCTAAAAACAGATAGATTTAATACATATAGCTACATTAGAGAGAAATTCAGTACATAACTTACACCAAACGTTGGCGCTTCTTTGCAAGATTCTCAAAGACCTGGCGCACATCAGCAGAAGTGACGGGCTTTGAAGGATCAACAGACTCCTGTAAAAATGCCGGAGGAAAGAATTTGATCATTTATGATTAAGAAACTTCGATACAAATAAAAGAACACACAACCTATCTGAAATGCGAACTAGTTCAAAAGCTGAGACCAAGCAGAATGCGGACAAGCCTTTTTTGTATATTTGATTCATGGCAAAATTTCATAGGAGTTGATATATTACTGTTATATTTAATGTGCAATTTTTTCATCAAATGCGAAAGAGCATGACACCTTGGATATCTCTGCTTAGAATTAATAACTATTTTAAGCAATTAAAAGAAGCTTAATTCCATGAAAAAAAAGGCCATATGTCCGAAGCACAATACCAGGAAGGACTGCAGCTCATTCTTCATGTCAGCAATGCCACTCAGAATTTCAATTTTCTCAACATGGCCAAGCTTATTCAAAAAGTTTAGCTCTTCTCCCACCTCTTGCTGCAACTTCTCCTGCCTCTTCTGTTGGGCAATTTTCTCATATTCAATGATGGAGTCCTCCCTATCGATCAGAAAACCAACACCCTTCTTCGCATAAAAGTCCCCGCATGATTCACATGTGCAAAGGAGGTCTCTCCAGCTTTTGGAAAGAAAAAAGGGCTTCTTCACTAAATCAAGTTGAGTACCTTGCAGATCCACTCCAAGCTTGCATTTAGGAATTGGAGAAATAATGGATAGCGAGCCATTTAAATCCATGTTGTCCTCAGAGTTTTGTCCAACTTTTTTACCATTTTCAGCTGACATCGTAGTAGTGTCATCAAAAGCAATTTCAACAGCACCTTTAAGAGGTTCGAAAGAGCTTGTGCCATTCTCGGTTGTCTTAGAAAACATACAAACTGAAGAAGCATCTGCAGCCATGCTTTCTTTTGCATCACCATTCACTGAAGAAGTACCGGCAGACATGCTTCCTTTTACATCACTATTCACTGAAGAAGCCGACATGCTTTCTTTTGCATAACCATTCACTGAAGAAGCACCAGCCGACATGCTTTCTTTTGCATCACCATTCACTGCAGAAGTACCAGCCTGACATGCTTTCTTTTGTATCACCATTCACTGAAGCGTCGCACTGCTTAGCAGTCACCAAAATGAATGGAGGATAAAGAGTCAAGAAGGAGCACAAATTTGCACATGACTGGCAGATGAAATCCTCATAGATTGGTTCCCCTTCCTCATCCCTCGGTATCTGTTAAGCAAACAAAACGATGAGCAGCAAGTATTACTTAAACACGTTAATGACTAAATAGAGCGTTAAATTGAGCATAGTGGAAGAGTTTGATCCATGTAGGCAACCCCCAAGTAATTTGGAATTGAGGCTATGTTGTTGCTGTTGGGCACTTCAGAGATGAGGCAAATGGAGCTAAGCTTTGCAAGTAGCATAATCTATTCTAGGGTGGCCAGACCTGTACAAAAAAAGGTGTGGGATATGCACCTGAGTTTTCAAAGCAAATGTCTGAAGCCTCTTATCGTTAGAAAATAAAGAATAAGAAATATTCTTGCCAGAGAAAGAACTATTTATCATATATACATAAATATGTACTCAATGAGAAGATAACAACAACAACAACATAGCCTCAGTCCCAAATTAACTAGAGTCGGCTACATAGATCAAACTTTTCCATTGTGCTCGATTAAGTGCAATTGATGGTGAGCTTTGCAAACCATTCAAATCCCTACTCGGTGAGAAGATGACATAAGATATTTAGGATTAACACATTAATATTTGACCCTATTCCCCATAGGAGGTCGTGGTTTCAAGTCTCACCATTTGCGAGTTTGAGGTATGTACGCTTCTAAAAACTTTTTTCACCCGTATATGAAATTTTCAATACAGCAAATTCTGCTGTCTTTTTTTTTTTTTACTATTTTTTTTTACTTCCTGCAATTTGAAGTCTACGAAGAATAGTCACCCTACCTCATCAGGAGACTCAAGGCCAAGGTGGTTCTCATGAAACCAATCTTCACATATGCAACACTGTATCATCTCCACCTGTTCTTCAGCCTCTTGATCCGGATAGGGGCGAACACAAGTGCAATATGATCCTTTGAAATTCTGGTTATACGAATTTCTTATGTTTTCCGGATCCTTATTTGCAAGAAGTTTGCAGTAGAATTCCCCAAACCTGAATTTCCACAATCACACCTGAAGTTTCTCTTGGTCCACAATTCCACGATCTTAATTAAAATAGCAAGAAGAAACAGTGAGAACTGATGGTAAGCAAGATAGTAAATGATAAGACAACAATGAGGATAAACAAGATGGACATATTAACAAAAAAAATCCATTAAATGGAATGCTGAACAAGATTTTAGTGCTTTCTCAGTTCAAGCCTGAATGATAAGACAACAATGAGGATAAACAAGATGGACATATTAACAAAAAAAATCCATTAAATGGAATGCTGAACAAGATTTTAGTGCTTTCTCAGTTCAAGCCTGATTTTCAATAAAGAACACATTTAATAAAATCAAATGAAAAAAGTAGAAAGAGATTATAAAACACAACCAACACAGCCAAGTAAAAAAAAAGAACAAAAGCTCATTATTTCAAAGGAAGAATAGAAGCAATTGCTTCAATGAAAGTTGTTCACTGCAAATATTGCAAATCTTGGCACAACAACAGATAGAGAAAAACTTATGCTTGGTGGTATAATTAATTTATTTAGTGATGTTCATAACAAAATAATAGATTGATCAATAGAATTTATATTATTACGTATGTATACTCATTTACACATAATAAATAAAGAATTCACTTAGTTTACTGGACTTCTACCAAAGATTCGTTGACCTCTAAAGAACTCAACATATCTGGAAAGTGCTTACACTTTTTAGATTGCTAGCACTTAGTACTAGCTTTTTGGTGGTGTATACAAAATAGAGGGCTGTTGTTTCAACCCATCCATCCTCACTCCTTACCCAATCTAAATTAACTAATTTTTTAATCAAAATACTCTTTTAGCTACCAACAATCAATTGGCCCAAGTGGTAAGAGATTTAGTCTCCTTAAGTAAGGTCTCAAGTTCGAGTCTCGTGGATGGAAAAAACTGGGTTGAGAGGCGCCTCCCATATGGGGCCCAACAGTGTCCAAGTGTGGATTAGTCGATGCGGTTGGCCGCGGACACCATGTAGGAAACCAAAAAAAAAAAAAAAAAAACTTTAACTAAAAGACTTGATTACCTTGATGGAAAACATACCCACCCCTTTTTCGGCACCCCGACCTCACCCCTCCCTTCTCTCCCTCTTGTTCATACGAACATCGACAATACTCCAACCATGTCAAGAATGAAAATTAACTAGGTAAGATTATGATAGAGTTTAGGACCACCACAATATTATTGGTGTGAGTCCAAGTTAGTTATAGGGGTAGTTGAGTAAGTTTGTAGTAGTAGTATAAATAGAGCTTGCAAGGGAGAGAAATACATCTTGTCATCTTGAATGTAATTTGGGAACTCTTAGGAGTTTGGGTTAAGAGAGTTTTAAGACTCTTCTCTGGGTTACTTTCGAGTTTGTGATCGTTGTTGTTTATCTCAATTCAGTTGATCAATTTCGGTGTTCTATCAGATTATGATTTGAAAGTGTAGATTTAGGGCAAACATTAAAATCAGACCCACTTTCTTTTCTTCACCAACAAAAACCACTGTAAATGTTCAAAAAATCTTCTGTAAATACTATATAAATTGAGCACTTCATTGTTGTATAAGCAACCACTGCGCTTAATTTCGTCCACAAATCCTTTCTCAACAAAATTTAATAGACAAAGACCCATCAAAATGTAAGATCTTTCATTGATCTTGATCATTTTTTTTTTACCGATCTTCATCAATGCTACTTTTATGGACTCGCAATGGAGTTTCCATTAATGGCACGTATAGCAGAGACTTTCCCATCACCAATGCACACAAACCCCCTTGAGACCTTCGAAGATAAGACACAAATATGGAGATTTTTAAGTGCATGTTTTTCTCTCCCATGAGTAGTCTCAGCAGCCCAATTCATTTCTAGAAAAGGTCTTCCATTCCTCCGATGTTGCTCGTAGAGCCTCGCTCTTGTCAACGCCGAAAAGATGATGAGAAAATTGGACATTATGGAAAACTTTGTTTTCGTTGTGATGGCATCCTCTGTGTTTCCATCATTGTGAAGATACTCGTGGCCATGTTTTTGGTGTTATACAAATCAATTTGGTTAAGAAACCATGACAATTGATAGATTTTGAGAGAAGGGGTGCAATGCAAAGGGGTAGGGTTGTTTCACTCGATCATTGAAAGTCAGATGGATGAGTGTGAGGGTAGTTTAGGAACGTTTTATGTAATTGTTTGATAAGGTTTTTAATAAAGAATGGATGGTTAATTTAGATTGGGTGGCGAGAGAGGATGGATGGATTGAATTAGCAGCCCTCATTTTTAATATACCACCAAAATGCTATCACTCTAATGGCCTGTTTGGTTCGTGGGATTAGCTCGGATTAGCTACACTGGACTAGTTAATCCGCTGTTTGCTTGGAGGATTAACTAAGCCAACGGACTAGTTAAGAGGCATGGTAGTGGATTAAATAATACCACCATTTTTGGTGGGATTAGCTAATCCATAGTGGGTGGTGGAGGAGATTACCACTTTACCCTCCCATTAACACAAACACCAAACAACAAAACAACCGAATCAATATCATCTTCTTCGCGAGACTCTAAGTTTTGCATAGCGAGGAGGAGGAAAATCTAAAAAAAGTTTGTGCGAGAAGGAGAGGAGGCACTCTAACAAAAGATCATTTTAGGTATTCTTCTTCAGCGATTCCAAGTCTTCTTTTTGCAAGTATCACACTTTAACAAAGAGATCTTAGCATTTTAATGAGCAAATAGATGAGAAATGTGTGAAATGGGGGTTTTGGTGTTATTTATCTAAAGGGTATTTTGGTAAATGTACAGTACACTCATTTAATTCCCAACCAAACAAGATACACAAAGACCAATCTTAAAAAGTCATCACTAATTAATCCCTGGATTCACTAAAATGTGAAAAGAGCTTGCTAGCAATACTCCAACAAAGAGTTAACACTTCAACAAGTGCTAGCACTTTAACAAAGAGTTAGCACTTTAACAAGTGTATTAAGTGCTAGCTAACACTTAAAAGTACCTAACAAAGAGTTGTACTCTTAAAAGTGCTAGCACCGTATTAAGAGTTAACACCATACCAAAGGGCTAGCATTCCACCGCCAAGTGTTGACACTCAACTAAAATATTAACACTCTACCTAAATGCTAGCACTCTACAAAAATATTAACACTCTACCAAAGGGCTAGCACTTCACCAAGTGACAACACTCTACCAGAGGTCCAGAACTTTGGAAAGGGCTAACACTCTACCAAAATGCTCACACTCCAGTAAGTCCTAGTACATAAAAAACAACAACAACAACAACAACGACGCCCTGCACAACTAAAAAGTGTTGGACATTGTTTTTAGTTGTGCTTCACTAAGTCCTACCACTAAAAAATAAAAAATAAACAACGTCTAGCATAACTAAAAAGTGCGTTTAAACAATCTTGTTTCTCTACCTAAAAAAACACCACCAACGAAGGCATATTAACCTCCACTTGAAGGATAACTAAGCTTGAGGCAACTATTTGGTCGTATAATTAATTTATTTAGTGATGTTCATAACAAATTAATTGATTGGTATAGAGAATTTATATTATTATATAGGTACAATCATTTACACATAATCAAGCACAATTGAAGAGTTTGATTCATGTAGCCGACCTCAATTAATTTGAGATTGAGGTTATGCTGATGTATTTACACATAATAAAGAAAAAATCGCATTGTTAATGGAATTTTACCAGAGATGCAGTGAACTCTAAAGAACTCAATATATTTGGGGCATCTATTTGATAGAGTCCATTGGCCCATGAAATTGAGCTCATCGATTTTTGGACAAAATCCATCAACTAATTAAAATTCATTGCAATGTTGCGCTTATTAATAAAATGACACGTATCGTCAATCCAACGAAACACATGTCGTGTGATCGACTGCCACTCTCGTGATTTGTGGGAACCACATACAAGGAAATGTCACATGTCACCAACCTAACAAGACACGTGTCACATATCCGACATATACAACAACAACCACTCCCTATAAATAGCCACTCAATCTCCAATTTGAGATATTTTATACTACATTGCTCACTCCCACTCAGCTATTCATCTACTGCAACCTGCTTACTAACTTAAGTATCAGGGTGGCTTTGGCTGACACCACATCAGTGTCTACTAAAGCCACTTAGGTGTTACATTTTATTACAGGTCAGGTTGAGCTCTCCCGAGTACAAGGCGGCCACACTGTACATGCCCTACCCCTTTCATGAGTTAAATCTTTTTTTGAAAGAAATTTCACAAGTTAAATTCGGTTATACCACTTTTGGTTTTAAGCAAAATATAGTTCCTATGTTGCAATACACTCATTGAGCATGTCGACTTATCTATCTCAAATATTTAGAGAAGCCAGAGAAGGCATACTTTGTGGCGTTGTGACATGGTTTGGATTTTGATTGATGAATTAACCTTGTAAGTGATGATTGAGATTAGTCTTTAAGTACCCAAGAAAATTATAATTGGTTAGTGATCAGATGTTCATAGGTGTTATAATTTTGCTAATAAATACAAATTATGCAACGTAAATTCATTTATTGCTAGATTGAGTAAGTATTCACAGAAGATTATCTTTTTCATCATGAATCAATTATTATTTGTTGGAGACATGTACATTTGTCCCACATCATATCTAACTTTTTTTCCTTTTCATGATGGATTTCTTGATTTGATGGAAGCCCAATGGTGTGAATAGTTAAACTCAGTACTGTGCATGAGAGTATCCATGGACTTAACCAAATGTATGTCTTAACTTTTATTCCATTCGATAGATCTGGTGTGGATTAATATATTTTGCATTATTGAAAGTTTAGTAGGCTTGATATTTTGGAAATTTTTCTTGTTTTGTTAAAATCTAATTTCTTTATTTGAGACTCATAATTTGCTTTCTTGATATGGTTCTTCGATTATTATGGATTGAAATTGTTCAAACCAAAAGTGGTGCCAAATTTAACACTGGAAAGGGGTAGGGCATGTACACTACTACAATGTGATGGTCTTATACTCGGTAAAGCTCAACCTGGCCTGCAATAAATGGTAACATCTAAGGGGCTTTAGTAGACATCGGTGTAGTGCTAGCCAAAGCCACTCTGATGCTTAACTTAGTAAGCAAGTTGTAATAGATCAAGAGCAGAGTGAGAATAAGAGTGAGCAATGTAGCATAACGTACCTCAAATTGAAGATTGGGTAGCTAGTTATATAGAGTGACTTTACTGCAATCTGTCGAATATGTGACACGTGTCCCATTAGATTGGTGACACGTTGCATTTCCTTATCTGTCGTTCTCGCGAATCACGAGAGTGACAGTCGATCACACGACATGCGTTCCGTTGTATTGACGACACGGGTCATTTTCTTAATAAGTGTAACGTTATAATGGACTTTAATTAGTTGATGGATTGTACCCAAAAATAGATTGGCCCAATTTTCGAGCCAATGGACTCCACAAAATATATGTTGAGTTCTTTAAAGGTCAGCGTATATTTTGTAAAAGTCCATTAACAATGTAAAATCTTTCTTTATTATGTGTAGATGATTGTACTTACATAATAATATAAATTCTATCGAACTTGATCAATCAATTAATTTGTTATGAATATCACTAAATAAATTAATTATACCACCAAACAATATTCATTGTAGGTAACAAAAGTCTTGCGAACCACCAATTGTAAAAAAAAAAAAAAAAAAAAATTGTTCACAACAAACTTTTGGATGTCACTATTACGGAAAATTGCACCAACTAAAAGCAAGGCTACATCGTCATCCTCGATCTTTAACCTAGCATCAATGTTACTTGGACTCGGGTACAGGTATCGGATAGGGGTACATATCTGGGGTCGGACTTGAAATTCTTTGATTTTAAGGATACGGGGACTCGGCAAGTAAGTGTCCAAATATTTGGACACGGGTACTTGGACAAGGCATATATATTAATAAATTTATGATTTTATTAATACTAGGTAAATTAAACTATAACCATATACATCCTTTTTTAATACGAACTATGTGTAAATTGTTTATGGGGGTATCTGGGCCATGTGTACTTTATGTGTTGATAAAAAAAGTTAGTAAAGAAAAACTTTGTATATGGGCCCATTTGTGTTTTTTTGTCCAAAGCCCGTTTGTGTTTTTTTGTCCAAAGCCCATTTGTGTTTCATTTAGTCAAGAAAGTATTGGGCCCAATTGACAAAAAAAAGTACTTGAGCCCATTATATTCACTCAATGGATAGGGATAGGGTTTATTTTTTCTCATGGCTTCAAGACTGTATCTCGATGGTGGCGGTGGCTGCTGCATCTTCAATCCTGCTGCATCTCAAGTTCTTCAATCCCGCTGCATCTTCTCTCTCATTCTCTCTCTCAGATCTACCACCGCGTCCGAACTCAAACCTCTCGTGTCGACGCGTATTGTGTCCGGATCCGTGTCGGATCGTGTCGACATGGGTACTCTGGCACGAAGTGCCGAGTCCGAGTATCGCAGCCTAGCATGCACAAGCATCAATCATGAACATTGACAAACTCTCCATCTCACCAAAGTAGGTCTAAAAATTCAACCAATATCCAATGATGACCGAGATATACACGATGCTCTTGTCAATCCAACAACAAAGAATCGTACGAGATTAGAACTCATTTATTTCTCATGGTCTAATTCGAACATCATTCAGCAAGTTCACTTCATAAGTGGGGCAGTTTGTGTTGGCGTTTGCAAAAACATTATGTGGCATATTCAAGCCTACATGGATAGTCACTTCCTCAATAAATAACCTATAAATAACCAATCATCTTAAATCGACTTCGTCAACAAGAACAATATCATGTTCTGCTTAGTGCACCACTTCCACTTGACTTGGCTTTTAAGCATGCCATAATATCACCATAAATTCATAACAAGAGTCAAATAGATTTTCTTTTAACAAGAAAAATAGATAGAAAACTATGTAGAGACGTAAAGTAATACACGGTGAAGCACTTACTACCCAACATAAGTTAGTAGTACTTGATATTAAGCTAACACAACGGAAAAATATGAATAAAAGAGTTAGCGACCCTAGAATAAAGTGGTGGAACCTAAAACATAGTAAACAAGTAGAGTTTAGAGAAAAACTACTAAAGGAAAATGTTTGGAATCTTGACTTAGATGCTAATACAATGTGGCTAGAAATGAGTAGTTGCATAAGGAGGGTGGGATCAAACATATTAGGTATATCTAAGGGCTTGGGACCTCCAAAGAAGGAAACATGGTGGTGGAACGAGGATGTCCAACGAGCAATTAAGACTAAAAGAGATATGTACAGGAAAATACATAAGTGTCAAGATGAAGATGCGTACAATCAATATAGAGAAGCTAGAAAACAAGCTAAAAAAGCAGTTAGTCAAGCTAAAACAAATTTCATGGAAGATCTATATACAAGGTTAGGTAATAGAGATGGCAATATATATATATATAGGCTAGCCAAATTAAGAGATTAAAAAAAACAAGACCTAAGTCATGTAAGATGTATTAAAGACGAAAATCCAAATGTTTTAACGCGCTAGGAGGATATTAAGGAGAGATGGAGAAGTTACTTCAATAGTTTATTTAATGATGGCCAAGTTGATGCTATAATAGATGAAAACCCACACCAAGAAAGAAATGTAAACTATACACGCAATATTAGAATTGTCGAAGTTAAAGAGGCATTGAAAAGAATGAAAATAGGGAAAGCATGTGGCCCAGATGAAATACCCATAGAGGTTTGTAAATGCTTAGGAGAAAGTGGATTGACTTGGTTGACAAAACTTTTCAATAAAATTTTAAAATCAAAACGGATGCCAATGGATTGGAGAAGAAGCACGCTTGTGCCAATATTCAAAAACAAAGGAGACATTCAAAGTTGCTCAAACTACCGGGGAATTAAACTCATGAGTCACACTATGAAAGCGTGGGAGAGGATAATTGACAATAGGCTAAGGAGAGAAACAACAATATCAGAGAACCAATTTGGTTTCATGCCTGGGAGGTCAACTATGGAGGCGATTTTCCTTGTAAGACGATTGTTAGAAAAATATAGAGAAAATAAAAAAGATCTTCATATGGTATTCGTAGATTTAGAAAAAGCATATGATAGGGTTCCTAGAGATGTTCTTTGGTGGGTTCTAGAAAGAAAAAGAGTGCACGCTAGATACATAGACACTATTAAAGATAATGGAGTAGTAACGAGTATAAAGACATTTGGAGGAGCTACAAAAGAATTTCCCATTACGATAGGACTACATCAAGGATCGGCTTTAAGTCCATATCTATTTACTTTAGTTATGGATGAATTAACTAGGCACATTCAAGAGGATATACCATGGTGTATGCTATTTGCAGATGATATTGTCTTAGTGGATGAAACTAAAGATGGAGTGAATAGGAAATTAGAACCAGAAATACATTAGAATCTAAAGGCTTTAAGTTGAGTAGGACAAAAACGAATACATGCCTTTGTGAGTTTGGAAACACTAGACATCGAGATACGGAGTGGTAAAATTAGGGGAAGTAGAAGTTCCTAGGGTAAACCACTTTAGATAAAACTACAAAAATTAAGAAAGATCATAGAATCCAACAATGACATTTTGATCGACATGCCATCATTCCATGCTCTATGGAAGTGAATGTTGCAAGTAAAGCAACAACAAACTGCGAAATGATAGGTGGTTGTAAAAGTAAAGATAGAATAAGAAATATAGAAATTTTTAGCACCAACACTATGTGATGGTTTGGTCAAACATTGATTATGACCTCAATTGCAGGCAGGAAAAGTTTGAAGTAGAAGTCAATGTTGTTGTTGTTGTTGTTGTTGTTGTTGTTGTTGTATAATATCACCATAAATAACATCCACAAGAATGATCATTGGTTTTGTTTAGTTTGTCACAATGCTGTTGCCAGGTAGATATGGATCCAAAGATCAGTATCCGTAATCCCATAATCTTATAATCCATCTATTTGCATTCCTATATTTTATTTTATCGTTTTTTTTTTTCAGAATAAATCTGAAATTAATATTTTAGCTATTATTTTGTTTCTAGCTTAAAAATTAGGAAGGTAGAACACACATTGCCATACTGTAAGTTTCAAGTTTGTTACAGTATACTTTATCTTGTACGTAATTGGAATACCCATAGATGAATGCAAACAAATGATTACAATAACCAAGGGTATTATTTTATCCACAAAAGGAGAGTGGAGTTCAAAATCCATTAAGAAAGTCCCTTCTAAGCCAATAGGACTCTGACATGTCTATTGAAAAGCTCACAAGAAACATCACAAGTTTCACGAATCTTTAAATGATGTAAAAATAAACAGTTATGCTCAGTCGTCAATCAACCACCATGAGAAGCCCACTCTAAAGCAATCCATTTCAATGCTAGTTTTCCATCCTCAACCATATGGTAAAAGTTTCATTTATAGAAATGAACAAAAAGAATAAAAGAAAAATGGCATTTCAACCTACATCCATCACTCAAGCAACCTAAAACTTTTATGAGCTTGCACAGCAAAACCTAATTTTCGCAACCAACCATTTGGGTAGTCCGATGATCCAATGGGTTAGTATGGGGTTATGGATGTAAGAGGTTGGGGGTTCGACTCCCAACGGGAGCAATTCAAGTTTCTTTCCTATAAAAAAAATCTGGATTTTTGCATTCACTCATTTTGAAAATAAGGATAAGTACAAGTTGCTTTGCAAGTAAACTCACTTCTACTTAAAACTCAATCTTTAGGCCTCAAATGTGTTCCAACAAGAAGAAAGATCAAGCTTCAGGGTAGATTATGGCCATACCAAAGCAAAGGTTGAGGGTTCATGTCTCGCAAAGGGCCTCCATGGAAAGTAAAGCACGCAATCTAGGACAGCCTCAACCCATTCAACATATTGAAACTACAATTAACCAAATATTGTCTTACCCTAACCGGAATAGTATGCAAATGCAATAAATTGAGTCAGTGAACTCTAACACTCACCCTCCACATCAATTCATAACATAAATGACTGCTTTATCACAACTACCCATCAAAACATAATAATTAAACATAGTAGGATTACTTCTCAACCAAAAGAATTAACAAATTCCCTTCATTTCCTCCGAACTAAGAACCCTAAATCTCGCATCTAGCATAATAAAACCCACGAAAAATGATCAATTGCAATCACAATTCTATCCAATAGCCTGAATCTTAAAAAGGGGTCGTACCTCGTGACCATCATGGCAAGATAAACTGCAACCTGTGCACACTCCGGCATTCCCGTCGGGAGTACACGTAAGGCACGAAAAAATTGCTTGCCTTTTCATGTAACCCTTCTCATAAGTGCACTCCTTCCCCTCATCCCCACCCAACACCAAGTCCGCTTCCTGTAAACCAAAACAACATATACATATAAATTACATGTCAAAAGGAACATCGACCGAAAATCGACGCCAACAACACATCCAACAATCCTAAATCTTCCCAAAAAAAAAAAAAACAACCATAACAAAAGTAACAATGAAATGTGGTCAATTGGTTATGGCAATACCAACTCCTGCTCCTCAACGCTCTTCAGGTACTCCTGAATCGACACCGTCTGCTCCGCCTCCTCGTCTTCGAACGCATCCGCCATTTCTCAAAACCAATCAAAAACCCTAAAAAACCAAGCTCAAATTCATCAAAAACCCCCCAAATGAAACCCCAAAAAATGAAGATCTTTAACGAATTCAGGTCGAGAAGACTCAGAAAACCCACTTCGAGAGAGAAATCGAAGAGAACGATAATCTGGTTCCGCAAACGAAACCCTAACCCTAATGGAGCGATCTGGGGCGAGAGTGATGGGTTTTGGTGTTGTGTGTTTAGCGAGAAGCGTTGGTTGGGCCTTCTAATATAAAGGGCGGGCGTTTCCCGCCACATTGAACAACTAAAAAACTAATACACTTTTCTTTCTTTCTCATGTGTTGGTTGGTTCTCTCACTTGTCATTTTTTTTTTTTTTTTTTAATGCATATGTTGCATTTCATTCTTATTTTTGATGGCTCAAATATTTGGTTCCATTGTGAACAATTTTTTTTTCCATTAGGAAATTTCATTTTAAAGCTTATGGCCCAAGCCCAATTTGATTTTTTTTTTTTTTTTTATGTATTGCATAGATACAATTATTGAATAAATATTACCAACCAAGTGGATTACTCATTAATTTGATAAAGTTAATTGGGTAAGAGGTGGGAGTTCAAACCTCACAAAGGATAAGATTATTGAAGAAACATGAACCAACAACAATTTTATAGAACAAGATGGACTACTTTTTTAGCAATCAAAAACAACGCAACTTGAACTTGATGACACAAGAGACTTGATCTTGGCAGTAAGTAGCAACCTTGCATCGAACAACTTCGCAACATTGTGACAAAATCGATTAGTTTGAAAAACACTTCAAACACAACCAAGTGAAAAATCCTTCCCAACCATCATTATCATCGAAGGAACTGATCAATTGTCAATTTGACTTGTATGTATATAGTAGGGTGTCTTTAAAAAAAATAAAAAAATACATTCATATTCATATATTTAGATCACATTATTTTTTAGGAAGATGATAATCTAAGAGGCGGCTTGTATATAGTCCTTTATTTTACAATTTTTGCAATCCTACATGAGTCACCTCTTGATTGGTCCGCGCATACACTCAAGAAAATCAAGAAACAAATGACTATATACTAGCCGCTCCCGATGATATAATATGCATAATGCATGCTCCAAAATGATGTCAAAAAATTATTTCTATTTTTTTTAAACACCTATGTGAACGAAGCAACTTATTACTTATGGATGAACTGCAATTCATGTTGAGTTTTTGTAATATAGGCCCAAATTTGAGAAGAGTATGATTACTTTACTAATTTACATAAGGTCTCAAGTGTGAAAGTGAAATTTGCCCTAAAGTGCAAGTCAAGATAAAATATCCACTCCGCACTTATAAGTTTTTTTTTTTTTATAACTAAGTCTTAGTAGGGATTATTTTCCACATCACCAACACATGCTTTAAGAAAGTTGGCAGTATACAGTAAATTAAACTTGAGTGTTATAAAAAGAAAGAATCTGTACACGCATTTCCTCCACAGATGTTCGGCTCCTTCATACAAACATGGAAACGTGCATGCACACATCTCAATGCAAGATTTAAAGGTCCTCCACAACCGTGCCACAATATATATGTAGCAAAAAATGTCTTTAATTATTAATGAAAACACATTCTAGTTAAGCAAGGTCTCGATTTTGAATCTCGTTGACGAGACAAACTATTGCCACTTACCAGTCAGTGCCTCAGCAGAAACTAGTAAGCGTGCAGTTAGCACCAAATACCATGTGAAAAAGTGCCAAAAACGTGAAAAACAAGAGAAATTGAAGGGTCATAAGATTCAGAGGTCCATTTCACAAGGTAGCACCATTCAAGCTAATTCAAGCTATTTGGTATCTTGAGCACTTAATTTGTTCAACATTCAAAACTCCAATAACCGCAAATAATGCACATATATAAATAGTAAAAATCTTCCACTTCTTCTGCCAAGAGCATGTGAAGCAAATTGCAAATAAAAAAAAATGGAGCAAAAAAAAAAATGGAGAAATTTGCACCGAGAGAAAGAACAATAACATTTGAAAGAGGATCAATGGAGAAACTACGATTCAATCAAAATCCTAGACTAAAAGCTTACAAAAACGCGACAGATTTTTCATGCAAATCATGTAAGAACCCACAGAAAATCTCTCAGAAGAATAAACATCATTATGACATAAAAATTAGATAAACAGAAACGCGGCAACAAGCCCTTTTTTCTACACATTTTATCTAATCTTGGGTGGTTCTTGAAGTTAAAAATCACACTCATCATCCCAGCATTCGAAGTCCAACAGAACAACAAAGCTTAAAATTTAAACCACCCTTCTTCTTCTTCTCTTCCTCCCTGTGACTACTATTCTCGACAGCTCTTGCATTGGAACATTATACTTGTAATGTACATAAACAACAAATGCACATCATAAAATCAATATGTGCATGTTCGCACTAATTGCTTCGAGCCTGATGAGATGGAAATATAATCCGAGGGTCCATGCAGCTATCAGTGGCTCACTTAGGCCTCTTCTCCGAGGAAGTAAACAAAACCAGATTTAAATTTCTGCCGGAAATACCAAAAACTTACAAACCAGGTGGGAAATTGTTGATCTGTCCTTGCTCCAACATATCTTTATCGTTCACTTTATATGCTATCCGTACACGCATAGCAAGATTTTTCTGGAAATAATATAAATGGAAGAATTTTTACCAAAAAAAAAAACATAATTTAAAGAAGTATGAAAAGGAATTTAAAGAAACATGAAAAAGATGGCCAAAATAACACTTGACTGCCTAGTTTGCTGTAGCAGAAGTTTGCTAACCAAGTATTATACGTTATTACCCAACTCTGACACTTCCCAAAAGGCAACAACAACAACAACAACAAAAAACAACATGGTCTCAAACCCAAATTAGTTGGAGTCAGCTATATGGATCAAACACTTTCATAGTGTTCGATGACACTTCCCAAAAGGCAAAAATAAAATTTTCTTGAATGATTAAGAGCTAAATATCATTTCCTCCGACCATTATTTTCTAGAAGAATGTAATAGAAACCTTGAGCATTATTTTTTCTTGATCTATGGACTTGATCTTTTAATGAAGGACCCAAGAGACATACATATCATCCAAAGAGGTTTTGAAAATTTCCATTACAAAATTTTGTTTTAGATAAGAACTTCAACTCCTCTAGCAGTCCAGGTGTCATATCTCTTACGACAATCCTCTCAGATGTATTTATACCAGTGCAAAAGATAAACAACACGGGAAACTAAAGGACAATAGGAATTCAATCAAACCTACAATCTAGAACTTAAACAAGCCCAGATGCCATCAACTAGATAGAGAAAAAGCATAACTATTTACCTGCCCTTGTTGAGTGTTGGTGACTTTCAAATTTTGTTTGATTGATCCTTTTCCATTTGCAGGAAGAGTGTTACTAGAAGCTGGATCTAAATGTAGTTGGACAAACTGCAAATTAAACAGAAAAATAGTTGTTAGTAGGTAAAAGAGGGGATGATTTTCCTAAAAAAAAAAAGAAGAGGGGATGATCAACTAATATGAATTAATAACATTTCTTTAGTTTGAATTTGCCAAACTAATGTCATTTCAGTATTTCACATATGATGATCCAAACTTTAAGATCCATGATGCATGCGTGCCAAGGAAATGAAATACTGAATAGAGAAGGTGGAACTGTGGTACTTGTGATTATTAATGGCATAATCTTGAACTAAAAGTGAGTTATTTTTTTTTCCCAGAGTCAAAATTTTAAGTACTTCTTGATGCATCGTCATGAGCTAACTGGCGTAACCGCTTAGGTTATATTTTGCTCTAACTATCAACTGAAGCTGCTAAACCTGGTCCTGGTCCTTCGCTAAATAACCAAAACTCTATCCAAACTGGCCAAGTCCAGTTACTTATGTGCAATATTGTAATATATGTATAGCTTATTGACATGAATTGGGTAACAATTAATTTCTATTCCGATCCTTTTAATGCCCACTCAAATGCCTTCGATTTCAACTTGTTCTTGACTTCAGTCACAGAAAGGCAATTATTGCTGATAATCAATTTTATTGTTCTAGAACTGAGTTCATAAAAAAAGTACTTTAGTACTTATTAAAATAAAAAAGAAAGTGCTTCAGTTTTTTTCTTTCTACCAACTACCAATAGAAACTAAAGAGTGTTTTCTTTCGTATTTTAAGCTCTTGAATGACATCAATTTAAATTACCTCCGACTTTATGGACTAATGAGATTTTTTTAAGTAGAAGTCCTTAACATAATCAGAGATGCTGGAGTATGAACTATGAAGTGTACTTAGTGGAACCTAACCATTTAACTATTTTCGGAAACAGCTAGAGCATTAAGACATTCATCTAGAGCATGGGTGCATGATAAAATTCAGTTATGCGCGATAGCAGATATCTCTGACAAGCATCTCAATCTCAGAAGTCACGTCGGTCAAATACATAGTGGCAAGCTGCCTCAACCAGCATGGTATTAGGATCAAGAAAAGCAGCAATGACATAATGCCAAAATAGACCGATCATGCCACAAACAAGAAGTTTAAAGTTCGAAAAGGGTCATCTGACAGAATTAATTATTGAACGATGGTACTGCATCTAACAAAATGCATAAAATTCAATCAAATGTTTGGACAACATTAAAGAAAATAATAAGGTCAGGAAGTGCTTCTAGCAAGAAACACAGTTTCATACAAAGAACTTTAGATCCACCTCCAGCCTAGACAATAAAAAAAATCCTTGTATTCCTTGAAGAAGAAGGAAAAGAAAAGCTTCAAAATAAAATTTAAGACCTAATTTGTTCAACTTAAATAATCTACTCTAAGAATACAGAAAATAGTGCATTCTTATCCCATATTGTAGCCTCATAAAATAGTTGTATACCAATATTGTCCACTCACGGCACATAAAAAATGGCAAAGTACAACAATAGGAAAAAAGGCTCGGTCCCAAATTAATAGGGGTAGCTGCATGAATTCAATGTTTCCATTCAGCACAATTAAATGCAACTGATTGTGTGATTTGGAAGCCTTTTAAATCTTTTATAATTAATGCATCCTAAATCATGTCTACCCTATACTACACTTTCAACGACTTTCAATGTCTCGCGTATTGAATATTTTAACCAGGGCACTTGCAAGTCATTTTTGGATGTTATCATATATATACAAACCATTGCAACTGCCTCATATTTTTCTCTATTGGAACGAATCGAAATTTTCTTTGAATCTCCAAAATTCTCATTTTAATCCATATAAATTTCACCACACAACTAGCTAAGAATTCCCATTCCCGCTACGCTTATTCTATCCAAGTGGCTGCCAATATTCACTCCCATAACCTAATTGCAGTCTTATAAAATTTTCCTACTAGTTTAATAGGGGGATATTTCGACAACATATCACACCTATTGCACATAAAAATGATAAAAAATCTATCATCTGATACACAGATAGAGCAAAAGAAGTATTATCCAGACCAGCTTCTTAACTTACCAAAAAGAATACAAACTAAAAAATTTTCAATGAAACTAGAAGTAAAAATTTTAAGATTCCAATCACAAGCTAAACCTTGCCATAAAGCTAACAGATTGTTGTGTTAGAAGTTACCTTGGAACTGCTGCCTGGAAAATAAAGTTTGTGTAATTATTTGATGACATGTTTGAAAAAGTGGCATGTATCAATGTTGTTTGAGGATTTCCAGGTTGCTTGGAGAAGCTGAATTCCATCTTCAATGAACTGCTTTTAAATGCAGTTATGGACGGGTAAACAGAACCATTGGTTTCTGCATGATCAATGAAAAGTTTCCTCGAATCTTAAAATGCAAACTACAAATCTAAAAATGGCAAATCAAGATAAAATATCCACTAACCAGAAAGGCCAGGGGACGTAAAAGTGACTGTATCAGTCTTAGGCGCAATGAGGCTCAGGCCGTCCAGTAAATCCATCATTGGAGCAGAACTACCTGGAGCAGAAACTGGAGTTGCAAGTGAAGAAGAGAGCGACGACAACATATCCAATGGATTGGCTGATTGTGTGCTACTATTGCTGGCTGATAATACATCTAGTTTTGATGAGTCATTTTGAACTGATGTTGTACCAATTGACAAGAGATCCAGCAGAGAATCTACGGGAGCCTTGCTCGAACCTTCATAGAAAGATGACAAAGAAAATCTCCCTTGATTATATGTTCCAGATTATACTTTATCAAGAAAAAATCATGTACAGCGACAAACTAAGGATGAGAAATTAACTCAATATATGGTTATTATCAGCAAATAGTTGTGGAACATGGGGAAAAATCAGAGAGAGAGGTAACTGAAATCTAATTTTCATGGTTGCAAATACTGCAACAATAAAGAATCATGGACAACAATATCACAAACTCTTGAACGATGAAGTTAAAATTTTCATTAACATACCTCAATTAGGTGCTTATCACACAACAGGAAACAAGCAAAAACAATTTGTATTAAATAGATTTGAACTATTTAGAGTCTAGAATTTAATAACCGCCTGTTGGATATTGTATCCATGAAAAAGGATGTCAAGAATTACTTTTGTATAACAATGCCAAACATGCAAATACAAAAGAAAATAGAGTTTGGTAGTCAAAAGCATTTGTAGCATATATCTATATCCATGATTCATCCCATATATAAAAAATATCAAATATACAAGCATGCAGCATATCAATGCACAAACTCCAAGGAAACAGATTTAATATCTATAAAGAGAAATTTTGAGCATACAACACTGGCAAGTTCCTCCCGTAAGCAAATTTAAAAGTGAAGAACAAGTTTGCAGCATTTCAAACAAAGAGAAGAATTAAGAAAAAGACCTGATAGTGAAGGAGTTGATGTCAGATCTACACCCAGAAGATCCTGAAGGGGGTCAACACCTGAAGAGCTAGGTGCAGGGGTGTCATCTGAACTCAAATCAAGTAAATCAACAAGTGGAGCAGCAGTGGGTTTCACATCTCCATTTGGTAGACTAATTGAAGAACCAGTAGAAGCTTGAGCTGTCGTATGCAAAGAACCAGCCTTTCTTCCATTATAAGTTGTCTCATCAAGAACTGGCATTCTCTCAAGCAAAATTGATCTGGAAGCAAATACTTTTGTAAGAAAGAAGCCCAACATTTTCTGATTAAAAAAGAAAAAGAAAACATCAAAACTTCTAACAAAACTAAATGCTAAAAAAAGAGTACTGATCACCTGATATTTTGGTGCCTCTCAATTATATTGTTGAATTCAATGGACCTTTGCTGCAACTCTAAGACGAAATTTCCTTTGTGTTCAACAATTATATCATTTACCCTCCTGCAAAAATGAAAAAATGATCATAACAATTGGGACAATATTAGAAATACAAGAGTCTTCAACCATAAAGGAACTGATGAGTGAATGAGAATCTGCTCTTAGACTCGGTAATCAAAGCCTAACCCTGAGCATCTCAATAAGCTGACACCAAATTGTATCTATATCTAAATTTCTCTATATTAAAAGAAATAAAATAAAAATCCATTATGTAATAGTATAGTCTCCAAAGTATGCCCATCCAGACAGGAACGCTGACATCAAAACTAAATTAGAAAAGAAGACAAGCAGCAACTTATATTTACCAACTGCCCTCTCTAGGGCAGTAAACTCAACATCAAATATTTGCAATACAGTAATAATAAATGTTTTCTATCTCTAGAGACAGCAGTCATATATTTCTGTTCAAGGAAATAATAAAGCATCAAAGTAGTGCAAATAACATAATGTTCCACATCCACAGATCCACTATGAAAACTGAAGCATCAAAATGCAGATATTCTCATCAGAAGCAAAAGTGAAGCACCAAGGATGATTTGGACAAATAAAAGTTGATATCATAATCTTTTTGGGAAAAAAACAGAATATGCACATTGATGATTTCTGTAATTATGCACATATGTCACAAAATATTCAAAAGGCATGATGCCATAGCATAAGTAGTTCTCCCCAAGAATAATTTATAATCCACACAAAATTGCACATTGACTTAGCCCAATTCCTCAACCAACCATCTACACTAAAAGCCAAACCAATCTGCTATTGCAATCCATCCAGCCCCCATTAACTTGGCTCTTTGATCTTTCCATAATCTGCTAAATTACTTTTCCTTACCTTTAACTCCTAAGATTCCTTTCAACTCAAATAATCCATGTTGTAATCAACGTTGCTGACCTACTACTCTTGGCCCTGCTTGCTAGATTCCCCTGGGTTGAAAATATCATGCACTCAATGTCTTCAGATAAGATAATTATCATTTCTTAATCACACATTTTCGGTGCCGCAGAGCTAGACCAATAAGCAAGGAATGAAAATTCAATAAAATTAGCCGAATTTTAGGCGAAGTTTATCGAGGTTGAAGGGATCGAAAGGAAGTTCACAGGTAGTTTAAAAACTGAAAAATCTCATTGAAGTCTATGTTAAAAATAACAGCTTTGATACAAATTGATATGGGTGGCTAAAAACAAGGAGAAATTGCAAATTTTCTGGTCAAAAATCAAATAAGTGTGTATAGGGCAGCTAAGGTTTGTACTTACCTCACATTAGTGAGACTAATCAAGTTAGATTATCCTTGAAAAGTGATACATACACAATATGCATGACTAGTGTCAATAAAATTGACTTAACACCATTAAATTGTGAGTTTTTGAGGTATAGATGCATCATTGTGCTTGTTTTGACATCCCATAAAGTGAGTTTTAGTTTATTAACCATTTAAATAAAAAATTCTTAAACTTCTCTAAATTAGCAAATATTTACCAAAATTCTCTACGTTGAATTAAACTTCTTCGAATTAATTCCAATTATCAAGAGGGCGAATTATACGGCGAAATAGAAGTTTCGATTCTTGCCAGTAAGTTATTGCACTTTCTTCAAAGATCAGTAGCATATGGAAAGCAAATATGAAGAACAATTGTATACAGAAGATTTGTTGTCGTATTATTTCTTTATGGCACATTTTTGGTGCCATGGAGCTAGACGAGGGAGCAAATCCGCTTTCTTCAAAGAATGGCTGCTTCCAAGTTCACCACCTAGTTGCCATTGCATAACAAGCACATCTTAAGGCCATAATCGCTACATAAAGCAGTCCTTAATCTTGAACCTTTATTTTGTTGCATCCACTTTACGATAAACTAGCAGAAATAATTGAATTTAAATCAAACCCTAAACTAGACAAATAACATTGAAACATTGTTCCAACTCATTTTTTCCTCATCTTGCACCAATTATTTCAGTTTTTTTATCCTTAAATCTTTAGAAAGAATTCTAAAGAACTTCAATCAGCTCCCTTTCTTATATCTAACAATCCTTTCATGGATGTATCCAACTTTCCATTTAACGACAGCAACAAAGCCTCAATCCAAACAAGTTGTGGTATGCTAAATAGATCAAACATTTCAATTCCACTCAAGTTAAAGCAATTTATGATCTGATTGAGTAATTATTCAAATTCTTTTCTATAACTAATGCATCCAAATTTATCTTAGCTCTATCGTTAGCCCTTCAAATTCATTCAATTTCTAGCCCTTCAAGTTTTCTAACTAGAGAATGCACAGGTCATCTTTGGGAGTGCTTAAACCACCGATCCACTACAACCTCCATTCAACAACAACAACAACAACAACAACATAGCCTCAATCCCAAATTAACTGGGGTCGGCTACATGGATCAAACTTTTCCATTGTGCTCGATTAAGTGCAATTGATGGTGAGCTTTGCAAACCATTCAAATCCTATTCTATCTTTATAGCCGCAACCTCCATTCCCATAATTTTTTTCCTCTATAGCCGCTACTCCTCTAGAATACCAATATTTCTTATTCTATCTTTATAAGTCTTACCGCATCCACCAAAACATCCTCATATACATTATTCTCACTTTATATATGTGTCGAACATAAGATCTTATTTTTTCCTTCATTGGTGCTACTCCTATTTTTCCTTGAATGTCTATACTCCTTACTCCGTCCTCATGGGTCTTACCACATTTCTACCGAATAAGCATCCCCATCTCTAACTTTCCATTCAAAAGGCATTAATCATTCGGGTGCATGAGCTATGATGATTGTCTCGATTCTTTTTTTTTTTTTCTAAAAGAAGAAAACATACTAAATCACTTTCTAGAGCTTTGAATGCATGGGAAAAAAATCCAAGGAGTCCGAAAGTTAGAGATATTGGTTTTTTTTCAATCAACCTTCAAATCCTATAAAAATAAAAATCAAGGAGATTTCAATTCAAATTGCAGGGATTTACATTTGAAATGAAAGAGTTACTGAGTAAAAGGATTTAAACTAAGATTTGATTATAAGGAATGAGATTAAAACCAAATTTTTTTATGAGATTTTTTATCACAATATTAAAACAACATATCTTCAATCCCTAATTAGTTGGGGTCGGATACATGGATAAAACTCTTCCATTGTGCATGTATTTGATCCATTTCAAAAAGAGTGACAAAAAGTTTCACGATGGTTGTCAACCTATCATAACCCTCCTCCGAAGTATGGAAAATGGGCTTGGGAGTCCTCTTCCTTTATCCAGACGTAGGACCAACTAGGTACATAATGTTCTACATGGGTAGAGTTAGAAGAGGGAATTAAGAAAAGGTAATAACTATATTTGTCATCACTAACCATGAGTAATGCATTGATCATCAAATCTATCGGAAAGAGACATCCCATCAACCAAAAAAAGACACATACCAAGTACAACCTATGATATAAATTGTTGAGTGTTGCATTATGAATCAGTTTGCACACATATCAATTCCCCAAAAAGAAAAGAGCTCAAGACGACACAATCACATGATAAAATTAGGAAATTTGGAATTGAAGGATGAGCACCACAAGCACAAATTAAGTTGAATAGATCAAGCGGAGAGGAAAAGTTTGATTCTTATAGCCAACCCCAAGTTAATTTGTAATTTAACAACAAAAAGGTAGGTCCAAGTGGTAAGGGACTCCGTTAAAAACTGAGTTGGTAGGGTCATCCCTCCGTATGTGACCCGGCAGTGCCCGAGCGTAGATTAGAGTATTAGACAGTGTTGTAGGTGTCAAAAACCATGTGGAAAACCAAAAAATATAATAATAATAATAATAATAATAATAATAATAATAATAATAATTTGGATTGAGGCTTTATAGCACAACCAAAGCAAACTACAATAAGAATTTGGCTATCATTTATTGGGGCACCATCTTCTCTGATAGACACATACATGGATCTACAAAATTCTTCAAAATTGCTTGGAATGCATTAATTTAAGCAGCATTGTAGCACGTGTGGATTGAGAGGAATAGAAGGATATTCGAGGATAAATGCTCATCAATGGAGGCCAAGTGGTATTGCCTCAAACACCAAGTGATAATTAAGTTGGTGGCATCCAAATGATTTCACCATCAATGATTGAAAGCAAAATTGAGAATGATTGTTAGATGAGGATGCCTTAGAATTTTTCAAAAATGTTGTGTTATTTTTTTTTTCCAAATTTTCAATTTTGTTTTTGCTTTTGTAATGGAAGAGATTGATCCATGTAGCCAAGCTTTGAAACTTCGACTTCACCTATGACTTTGCTAACTTAAAATTCGGAATTAATTCGAATAAGTTAACTTCAACGATGAAAATTTGACAAAAATTCGACGGTGTACAAAAGTTTATGGAATTTCACTTTAAATGCTAGAAAACTCAATTTTCTTCGTAGAGATGCTAGAACTATGTGTTATTCGAATTTAACCGAAGTTTAAGTATATTTCTAGCATAGTAGAACTTTGCTCAAGTTTCACGAAACATAACTAACTTCATGTTTTATTAACTTCCATCGATGTTTTCGAAGTTTGATCGAAGTAAGCCCAAGTTGAGTCGAAGTTTTGCAATTTTTCTACCGTCTATGAACTTCACTTTGGTCACCTCAAAATCGACAAACTTCGTTTGAACTTCGCCGAAGTTTATCGATTTTTTAAACCTTGCATGTAGCCGACCCCAACTAATTTAAGATTGAGGCTTTCTTATTGTTATTGTTGTTGAATTGTAAAATCTTTTACAAAATAAAAAAGTTTTTTGATTAAAAAACAAAAATCAAAATAAATGCTTAATAAGGCCACCAAATTATACCAATACATGAGTGAAGATTCTTGAAAAAAATTCAATCGGGAAAAAAGTTGTCTTTGCTATCCATAACTCCAGTATTTTCAAGGCACCGCCTAGGCCTCGCCTAAGGCCTTTGGGGATTTACACCACCTAACCCTTAATAAGGCAAGTGGTGGGCTTGAAAATAATTATTAAAAAATATTTTTATTGAAAATTTTTATTTATTTATTTATTTATTTATTTATTGAAAGTATTTTTATTTCAAAATGTGTGGAAAAGTGTAGAGTTGAAAATATGGTGGTGAGAATGTGTAGGTGAGAAAGTATGCCGCTTACTATTGTGGGGTCTCTAAATAAATTAAATTATTTTTTTAGGGAGATCTAACTAAATATTTTTTTCGCCCACCTAGGCACCGTATAGGCCCCGTCTCAACTAAGCGGGGCTAAACCACCTAACACCGCCTCGCCACATTGAAAACATTGCATAACTCAACAAAAATGTAACATTCCAAACATATAATAGGGTAAGAAACATGCATATGAGGAACATACTGTGAACATGAAGGAAAACGGGAAGAGAGCTTTAAGAGAGCAACCAAGGTCATTGCCCGTGTTGTTATATCTGACGTATGGCGCTTAATGGCTGTCTCTAGAACATCTACGGCATCAGATTCTGTCACCTGCAACAAGTCAACATGATGACAAACTTAGATTTTGAAGAACATACCATTGCGAATATAAATAAAAGGATGATGCATCTGAACCACCGAACCCACACTTGATGGAATACAACCTAGAACAGGCAATCCGTACTTGCAACACACCTCACTTTGAGAACAGACTTGCTTGTGCTTGTTAGCTTCTTGGACAGGAATGAATGGAGAAACAATTGCTTCTGGTATGCTTTTGTGAATGGTGAGGACATGCACTGAGAAACCATTAAAGCTCAATTAGAGCTGTAATGGTGTGGGCCTATTTCAATAATGACATATTCTATAGACACCTTTAATGGGGTCAATTAGATGCACACCATGATGCATTATTTCAAATCTTAAGGCAAAACAAATGCCAACTCATACTTTTTTGCCGGAGAAGCGATCAAAAGGTGACCAAAGTGACTTTTGTGAAACATTTTAAGAATTTGGGTAATTTTCTCGTCACAAAGTTGAGTTTTGTGACCAAAGTGTTACAAAGCATATAGATCAGTGACTTCAGTGAAATTAACCCAAATAACACTCAAAACTTAGATATAATTTGACTTAAATAATCCTCTTATTGACAAAATTAAGGGATGATGATTGGCAGCCTTCATTTATAGAAACAAAACTTTCTAGGATATAGGCTTTGGTCCAAGCAACCTACACAGTGTTGGAAGAATAATAATAAAACAAGTTAATGAAACCATGCTATCCAAAAGAAAGTAAAGTTTGGGGGATTAATTTGTAGAAAGTTTCTCAATCAGTGACAACAAAGTCCCTGCTGTTTTGACAAAAAAAAGGACCATGCTTTCTCATAGCTTAGCTTCAAATCGGTACAAGTAAACGGGAAACCCAAAAAGAACCTTCTCAAAGTTGAGATTATTGAATGAGCAAAAATAAGACACACCATCAATCACAACATAGCCTCAAAAATAAGACGCGTCATTAGGTTAAAGAATCCTACATTATAATCTCCAGCAAACTATTTGTTGCATTAAAAGCAACTCTAGGGGGAAAGGAGGTGCTAAAAATATGTAATGACATACGTTTGCTAGTGCCAATGCTCAAAGTCTGAAAAACAAAATGTAAATCAAGGCATACTCACAGTTATTGGTTCCTCTTTATCAAGCATTCCCATATTATTAACCAACATTTCTCCATACTCGCCAATACACCAAACTGTCACCCGAACAAGACTTTCCTGAGAAACAGATTGAAGGAATTTATTTAAGAACTGCAGACATACATGGACCAGATTAAAACTCAGCAAGTAAAATCCGGAGATTCAATGATCGAGTACCTGTTCACCTGATGTTTGAAATGCTCTGTAAAGGGACCTTACAGTATAACCATGTAGGTCAGAAGCGTTGCTTATGACAACAATCAGGGCATGCCACACGTCGTCCTTAACAAAGTTTCCAGCCTAAAAAAATTAAAACACATCTGAGATTATGATAAGCCTCGAACAAATAAAAAGACACAATTGAAGTACTAAAATTATTACGATTACAATTGGATTTTATCCATCTAAGCTACCTGCATGCAATTGTAAGAATAAACAAATGCATGCTGAAGCAAGCTATAGAGAAAGGATAACAACGTGCAAAAACTTCATATATATTTCAATAGGCAAAGAAAAGAAACGAAAACTGATTAAAAATATGAAATTACCATGACATGGACTCATTCCTACCTCAGAAAGAACCTTCAACATTTGATCAATATACCAAATTTTCTCCAAGGAAAATCTGCAGAGAAAAAGTAAATACCACAAATGAGTTAGCCAACAAGCTCCAGCAAATTATAACAATTAGTAATAGAAATTATTTGAGAACTCAAACTTGTTGTTGCCACATTAATTACGATGCAGTTACGAACAGAGACCCACAGAATTGGATACCAATGCTGCATCATCCAAATTCTAATTAAGCAAATATAATGATTAGAGTGCAAAACATGAATAAGTACTAATGCCTAGTTCCAAAAAATGCTGGCAATATATTTTATTTAGTAGACATCTACGTCACTGGTTTACTGCAGAAATAGCTTCTCCACAATGCAGTGGTAAACACTCCTGGCTGCATACCTTGTGTTTTCACTTCTCACTGCATGCACTATGGCAGTGAAAGGGGATGAGTAGAGTGTACAACGCGAAGAAAGAGAGTCAGAAGGTACTAGGGTCAAGTTAGGATCGAAAGAAAGGTAGGCTCTTCACCGATCCTTAGAAATAGCTTGCTTAAGGAAGACTATCTTCAGAGGTAAGCATTCCTAAATTCTAGGGTAAGTATTATTCAACTAACCATGGGGCTCTTCAATCTAATCAACAAGAGCGAATGCCACTCTCCTTAGAACCCAATGCGAGGGATCTGGGGCCCGGGATCATTTTGAACCAAAAAGTAAACTTTTCTTTATGGTGAAATTCTTATGTTGAATCAGATCTTGACTATCATAAGTGACAGAGATTTATACATTTACTTTCTAACAGATCCAATTGCCAAGCACCACCTTTTATTTTAGAATCTCTTGAAACATCCGAACGAAAGAAAATATCATTATGTGTACTCACTTTTCAACAATGGAGCATATTTTGGCACTAAGATCTCCTTTGAAATCTTGATCGCTAACTTCCAAGTAATCAATAAGCTCTTTTGTTAAAGGTTTTACATTACTGTCATTTACTAACAGATAAACAAGCTCAAGTGCCCTCTTCCTAATTGAAGCATCAGAGTCCTGTAACATGCACAAAACAGCAAGAAAACATTATCGCATAATGAAAAAGAATTTTCAATCAACCTGAATGAAAAGAGTGTGCATCATTAAATGAAAAAAATTGAAACTAGCCACCTATTAGAAACGAGCAATTGTAATCATGATCAACTACCAAGTGGAAGTTCCAACGCTTTGGTATGTGGTCCCTTATACTTGAGGTTGTGGGTTCAACTCTTCCCATTTGCAAATCTAAGGAGTATAAGTTGGTTTCTCATTAAAAAAAAACCATGACCAGTATTCCTCATGGCATTTCATAGCCATGAGGAATACTGATCATGATAGGAAGGCACATAATAAGAAAGCACATGAATCTGGAACAAGATGACAATCACAGATCAAAAATACCATTTCTCCACAAAATAAGTATGTAAAAGATAAGATCAGATAGATCCATCTGCATTTTCAATTCATTCTACTCTTTCAGATTCCAAATTAAAATTGAAACTCAAGCTGACTTGATTCTAACATATTTGTGTAAATTCGCTAGTTCAATTAAAGTAGTTCCTGAAGATAAACCAGAAATGCACATAAAAATACCTTTACACACTCCAAAATTGTTGCTCGATGCCTCTGCACTGCTTGAGCATCTACTGCAATGGCTCTCATCAGCATGTTCAAAGCCACATATCTGAAAATATAACATGAGATTTATTAGATAATCTACATGTCTTTTGAACCTTTTTTTGGACCCACATATCAATGGCAAACAAAAATAATGGACCAAACACATGAAAGAAAAATTGCAATATGAGACAGCCAACTCATCCATGAACAAGATCCCAAGCCTTCTCTTTATCCTCAAACATCCTACTAACATATGGTCAACCAGGCGATTTCATGTATATTCATTTCAGACAACTCAAAGTTCCATAAGGTCTTCATTATGGGCAACGATGATATTTACTGGGAGGTTGCTCCACTAAAATTCAATCCATTCAGAACTTTATAAATGATGGTTAATCAAATTCACCGTCCATATTCATGAAAAAGATCAGCAAGAACTATTCATCCATCATACCAACTATTTAGTAGGGCACAATCAAAAAATAAAATGACTTCATATTTTATTCAACTTTGAAGAACTTGTCTTCAACTTCACCTATGTAGAACATAGAAGCTTCTTCTATGCTATAGAAAGCTGGTCCCGAGTTGGAATAAATGAGAAGAAATCTTGAATCCAGATAAAGGAGGAGGGTTGTGATAGTTGACAGCCGACATAAAATTTTGGTCACTTTTTATGAAATAGATAAAAAAAAATACAAAGACACAAAGAAAACTAGAGCTGGCACCAATCTATGCAAAAATTAGGGAATGGGGGTTGAGTTGGTTTGAACACATCTAAAGACGCCCTTTAGTTAGAAAACTCGACATAGTAGAAACTGAAAATATTTGATGGAGTAGGGGTAGGCCTAAGATAACTTGGATACATTAACTACAATAGTACAAATAATTTAAAGGATTTTGAAAGCACATTATCAAAGGCACTGAATCGAGCAGAGTAGAAGAGTTTGATTAATTTGAAATTGAGGCTTTGTTTTTTTTTTTTTTTTTTTTTTTACATTAGGATTGAGGCTTTGTTATCATTGAAGAGCTTGTCTTCATCAAATCAACTAACATTATGAATCAATAGATAAAATATTTGTCACGCCAAAAAGTTCAAACTAAGAATTGTACTTCAACGTAATTCATTGAATGTTGGCATAGTTGGGCATATAAAATAAAATCATCTCACGATGAAAGAATTATGCATTATAAGCAACCATGAGGTTTTTCCAACAACTTTAGTAAAATACTTGTATGAAGATGCACAAATATGGAATCCAATCCAATTAAAGACAAACATCTATTGCTATCAAAATTACCATAATTGAAATATCTTAACCAGATTTGATCAATAAGGGTCTCAATCTATTCAATTTTATTAGCAACATGTTCATAAAATTGGATCAAGCCGATTGAACTTGTGTAATTAAAAATTGTAACATCTCTGACTCATATAATCAAAAGAAAGTAAATAACAAGTGTTCATTACATTTTACGTCCATACTTTGAAATCCAAAGACAATGTTTAAAAGTACATAGTCTAAGATCAATATTCATCCTTAGATTTGAAGGTCAAGATTTTATGTGTTGTGTTAGATTAAAGGCCAGGGACACTATAAAATGCATTACATTGTTGGTTTGACACCATCCAAAGAGAGTCTACAAATACCCCTACTAGAAAACTCGACTCAGTAGAAATTGAAAAAATTCGACGAGGTAGGAGAAGACCGAAGCTAACTTGGGATGCATTAATTACGAGGGGTTCAAATGATTTGCAAAGCTCACCATCAATTGCACTAAATCGAGTGCAATGGAAGAGTTTGATCCATATAGCCGACCCAACTAATTTGGGATTGAGTCTACGTTGTTGTTGGTGGTGGTGGTTAAATATTTGTTTAGGAAAATTAAAACTCCAATAGGTTAATGATCCCTGACTAATCTTTGAGATGCATTATAACACATCTTTTCATATAATCTTAAGCACAAATACATATAAATACAAAAACATAATCTTTAGAATTTATTTTATTTGATTGGATTGAAAGAGATGATCGACATGTTCCTACTAAGTTAAAAGGAAAATTTTATAGGACCGCAATTAGGCCAGCTATGCTCTATGGAAGTGAATGTTGGGCAGTAAAGCAACAACAATTACATAAAGTGAATGTAGCAGAAATGAGGATGCTTAGGTGGATGTGTGGTAAAACTCGTAAAGATAGAATAAGAAATATAGAAATTCAAAGACAAGTAGGAGTAGCACCAATTGATACAAAGATTAGGGAAGGGCGGTTGCGATGGTTTGGTCACCTGCAAAGACGGCCTACAAATGCCCCAACTAGAAAACTTGACCTAATAGAAACTGTAGAAATTCGACGAGGTAGGGGTAGACCAAAGTTAACATGGGATGCATTAATTAATAGAGATTTGAATGGTTTGCAAAACTCACCATCAATTGCACTTAATAGAGCACAATGGAAAAGTTTGATCCATGTAGCCGACCCCAGTTAATTTGGGACTGAGGCTATGTTGTTGTTGTTGTTGTTGTTGATTGGATTGAAAGAGATGCCCAATTTTTTTTATATAATTTATAATTTATCATTTAATCCCTCATGGATTGCAACTTTTGCAATCTGGCCAGTCCAAATAATTCACAATCCAATCCAGGTAACTTGGATTGGATCTATGGGTTTTTTTTTCATACACCTCCATGGTTAAACCATTGAAACATGCCAACATTCAAGTCAAGAATATAATTCATTTTATCTTATTTAAGGCTCATCTTCATCAATGATGCTAAATGTCTGTTGACATAAATTGCTTATCTCATGCAAAACTCATATCCAATAGGTGTTATTTGTACAATATTTTCATTCACAACAAAAAAAAAAAAAAAAAAAACCTACATCGAGTTTAAAAGCATGCTTGTAAGGAGCAATCAACAAAAAGGGAAGCCATAATTTTTTTAAAACTCTTCATGAAAGTTGAAACATCATATACAAAATATAAGACAAACAATTTTAACCAATGCTACGCCCCCCAATGAACAACATGAATTGGTGTTTGAAAATACAATGACAGGATAGTATGACAAAACTCACCTGATATTGTTATCGCGATTAGACAAAAATCTTCCCAAAATATTAATTGCAAGTACACGCAAGCCGCTATTATCTTCAATGCTCATGATGGTTTCAACACATTCATAAAGTATGGCATTTCCTGCATTTTTGTTTGTCTCCGTTTTTGTTGCAACCTGCAAAAAACTAACTTTTCTAAAAGGGAAAAAAATTGCAAGACTCTAACATATTACTTTCTTCATAATACTATGAAGAAAATCCATGAAAGCATAAGCTATCAACAACTTTCATGCATCAACTAAGATCCCATCATCCCAAGCAGTGTCCCACTAAGTATAACAACAAAGAATGATATTGTCCTAATAAATAAGCTCAACTGTCATTTAGATTTTCTAGGAAAAAATTCCAAACGTTGACCATAGTTCAAGTGTAAAGAGAAGGCAAGAAAATTTAACTACGAAGAATGTTAATTCATACAATTTCCAAGCCCTGTATGGATGGCCCATGATGTCAATTCCGCAAATTTTTGTCATGAAAAACGCATGAAAAATAAAAATAAAAAATTATAAAAATAATGATGCAGAATAATAGGCAGTAACGCAATTATTACTTTTTTGTCAAATAGACTTTTTACTTTAAGCCTTAAGGAAGTGACTTTTCTGAAGGTATAAGTGTTAATGATGCTAACTGCTACATAAACACCATAGAACAACTATCCAACCATACCTTTTGTTCCTAGTCAGGAAAAAAAAAAGTACCACCATATTTCACATGTCAAATTTATGAATTCCCATTTATATCAAACAATGGACTTAAAGTTAGCAAATCATTGCAAAAGTATTAGGACCATGTCACTTTTCACCATTTCCAGCAATATGTTTTAAGTAAACCTGATATAAGTTCCAATTGGAGCACACAGCAAATCACTGGATGTTGGGGGGAAGATTTCCCAAAATGGCTAATTGGCTTTGAGGGCGCGCAGACATTGTACGAGGGAGGGTGTTTTGTTCAGTGTGCTTCATATGCAGTATTTCTTAGGGAAAACCTCAAGTCATGCAATTTTATCTCTCTTTTTTCGAGCTTTGCCCTATTTAATCTTTGTGCTACTACGATTTCATTTTAACTTAACAAGATGTGAAACATATTAATGCTTCTTGGATAAACAATCTTTGCACACCCCACAAGTATGGAAAATGTATATTATAACTTAAGTAATCGGTGTGATTACGGCTTTGAGAAAGAAGATATACTTAGTAGTTAAGCATTATCAAAGTTGGAGATTGTTTCACCCACAGCAGCAGAAAATTTCACGCTTAGATTCCTTCAACGATAAAGAAATTATCGATTTCTCAGGGAAAAGTGAAAACACAAGGAAATTGAATATCAACTAAATACATCTGTTTCCTTGGTTTTATTTTGATAGAAGTTGCCCTTAAGAAAACATATTGCCATAATTTAGCCGTCATCAGCACCAGCAGAACAATTCTTAGCAAAAAAATAAAATAAACAGGACAAAGCAGCTAACCTGGGCAAGAATGTCGTTCATATAATCACTTGCATCAGCATCTCCTTGGCCCAGGACACGCAAAAGCCTAAGTAACCGGATATGGAGAAATGGGTCTGTGATTCCAGCAATGTCATACTCAGGTTGGTATGGGCTATTCACAACATCCTTAAGAATTTTAACCACTCCCTCCGTGCGTTTCTGCAAACACGATTACTGGTAAAATAAATTCAACTATTTAGAAATGCAGCAATGGCAAATGACTACTACAGCATTTGCAGTGTTGTCAGGTATCAGTTTTGGAACCCTAAGAGCAATTGTCAATAGATATTTCTTGGACTGTTTCAGTTCTTTTCAGCCTTCCATCTTTGATCCATGCAATGTAACATTTACAGTTCCATAGTTACAAAGCAGCAGAATTGTAAGAAATTATATCAGGCCCTCAGTTGGATAAGCTTGGATGCAACTCAATCCACTCATCAAGTCATGAAAGATAACAAAGCAAGTCAACTCGTGATAAAACCAGTCAATCAAAGTGGCAGCTTGCCAATACAAACCTTAAAAGATTGTATCTAAAACCAAAGTTACTTTCATCCTAATCTCATAAATAAGTTACTTCTCCCCAGCATAAATAGGCGGACTCGAAATACAAGTTAAATTCCAAAGAATTGGTTTTCTGGTAACTCCATACAAACGGTACTAAAAAGAAGAAAAAAAAACTAAATATTTAAACTCAAGTCTTTAAAGGCTTGAACTGTTGATTCAAATGACCAATAAAATCGACATTCAAAAAAAAAAAAAGAGACGAGGCCTTTATTTTAATAATTTGGATATTTGAAATGACATATTTAATATAACTAATAAAAGAAGCACGAAAGGACTAGGAATGTAATCTTTTCAATAAAAAATAAAAAATCTCTCAATCTTAAACCCAAAACCATAAAATCAGCAGCAAAAGATACGACTCTCGTGAAAGAAAAAGATTGCAAAGAGTATTAGCTTTGTATGTTTTTGTATTTTTTTCCTGGCATTCATCTCAATATATTTTTCTCATGCCATTAATGTGATCGCTCTTGCAATCAGAATGTAATCATCAAAATTATAATTTGTTATCAAATGAATTAAGATTTTTTTTTTTTGAAAAATCAAATGAATTAAGACTAATTTCTTCTAAAATGATTTATCATATGATGTCATTATCTAGCATGCTCATTTTGTTACTTTTGGAGCCGACCAGGAATGACTACTATGTCTGGAGGTTTTTGATATTATTGGTGATGTGGATTAAGCAGAGATATGCATTTTTATCTGAATTAGTATTATTCCGTTTTTTTTTTCTAATTGGAATAAGCACTTCAATAGCTCGGGTTCACCATGTAAAGTATAAACTGTAGAACATAATTAATATATGGCTTAATTGATTAAAATAGCCTGACCTTTCACAAAATGTCATTATATCCTAACCTTTTGAAATTTGTTATTATATACTAACCTTTCTAAATTGTTTAATTTATATCATATTTCACTTTTTTACTCAAAAGTTGATGAGGTAGCACTTAAATAATGAAATCAAAAAGCCACCTCATCACCCATAATTACTAAAATAATTTTTAAACTTATTATTTTAATTTATTATTTAAGTGTCATATCATCAAATTTGAAGTTCAAAAGTAACCTAGGATACAAATCAAGCAATTTGGAAAGGTTAAGATATAATAACAAATCTCAAAAGGTTAGGGTATAAAACAAACATTGTAGAAGGTTAGGATAGTTTAACCAATTTGGCCTTAATATATTGATAAGCTAATATCCATTCAACATTAGCAATTTAGCATACTGTTCACTTTTGTAAGTATTAAAAACATGTCTTGCCTCCTTAAGAATTATTAAAAAAAACAAACATACCAAAAATTCTCAAATGTGTTAATAAAGAGGCAACCATTTGCGAACAATTCTAATTGATGCTAACGAATTGAAAATGGGAGTCTACAGAGAACCTGCAAATACGGATATTCAATCCTAGAAGAATGGATAGCGTTGGGTCCAGATTTTGATAACATAAGAATGACAGATTAAGTAACAAGTTGCTAATATGAATTGATTAAAATATATAGTCTGCAAAGTTCAACCAATTTGAAGGTGTTCCAAAAGCTGTGTAACTTGTGTTGTTAGCACCAACAACTAAGAAGAATGAGTACATGGTATTCCAATTGAATCTACCATTGACTTTTAGTTCTATCAACCAAGAAATATAATCTGGTATAAAAATTGGACAAGATTTTCAAAGAGACATCAGTAACTTTGTTTACTGGAACTCATTCTTCTTTTCCTTGAGAAAATTATAAGTATAGTGATGGAATGACTTTAAATAATCTACATTCATACACTAAGGTACATGCTCACTAGGCAGACCAGAAGATCTCATATGATTCTCCCTTCACTTAAATTAATTATATTATATCAACCCAACTTCACAGTCGCCCAATCCATTAACTTTTAAGTTGACCTTAATAGTTACCCATCATGTTGCGACCAATTTTGCTCTTACCCACACCTGACTACAAGACCATAAGAAGCATAATACATGACTCATTATAAAAACATTCGGATTTCATTGCCCAAGCTATGTCTAGATAATGCCAAGCTATATAACACAGCCACCTTCCAGGTTCAAGTATTAACAAAAGTAAGCAGCCTCCCTTTCCTTGCAACATAAGAATAAGTTTGCAGATCTTGGCTTCTATTTTCCCCGTAGACTGAAAGCTAATTGGGTTCTCAGAAGTTCATGGGTAATTTATTTGAACCATTTTCTTCTAAAGACAGAAGTAAAGATACTATGCAGGATTATTCTTCAAATAATCCCGTATCAATAGAAATTCAAACTACTTCATGACTTCTCTGATCCAAAGCACTTGCAAATCCAAAAAGATACTTGTTTGAGTGGCAAATTCGCATATGAATGGTGTTGCTTTCATTGAAAATTGCACAATTGCCAGATTTTTCCTTGAAAAGGAACAGAAAAGTATAATGTATCCCAAACTCAAAAAGGACCAAATAAAAGGTTACCTTTCTAAGGTAGTCCAGAGCCTCTTCGCTTACTTTGCATAGTTCTGTGCAAAGTTGAACTCCAGATATCAAAGCTCCGTGGTGTTTTTCTTTTAGTAAGACAGCAGCCGGACTCATAAAATTTTCTGCCAGGTCAGGGACTTTCTTTATAATCCTTACAGAGCATAAAGCTGCCTAAAATATGCAAAGAAGCTATCATCAAAATGAGAGAGAAGAGAGACAAAAAAAAAAAAAAAATCTGAACGGGCACAAGCATCAACATACAACAACAACAACAACAACAACATAGCCTCAGTCCCAAATTAACTGGGGTCGGCTACATGGATCAAACTTTTCCATTGTGCTCGATTAAGTGCAATTGATGGTGAGCTTTGCAAACCAATGAG
Organism: Stephania yunnanensis; assembly: GCA_039657365.1. Lineage (NCBI taxonomy): Eukaryota > Viridiplantae > Streptophyta > Magnoliopsida > Ranunculales > Menispermaceae > Stephania > Stephania yunnanensis. The sequence goes on along the minus strand of CM077587.1, from coordinate 48,985,220 downwards.
CTGTTGACAACATAAATAGAAAGAAAAAAAATCATTCACATAGCCCATACAATACTAAATGGTAAATGTAAATGGACACTAGACGTCCTAATGACCTTCCCACCAATGAGCTGTTGACAACATCTGATACACATGCTGTCAACATATTAAAATATCTCTATGCTAAACAGTCAATATCTATTGACTCTCGACTACCCAGTAAACACCCCAGTTGAAAATGTATGTCATACAGTATGAAACACATCTTGCCTACCAAAAAATAAGATCATGGTACAATGTAATGCAGGAATTATAGTTTCTGAGAACTGCACAAAACATTAAACATTTCTCTATTCCTTCGTTCTCCAGATGCAGAAACAAATGAACAAGCCAACACCAGTCCCACAGAAGTCCTTTTCATTCCTATCTATGCTAAAGCCAAAAGAACATGAATGATAGACCCCTCAACAACTCAAGTAAAGATTAAGAAGACCCCCAAGGACTATAACATGAATTCCTCCTCAGGTTCCATATAAATACAAAGGGAACAATTGGTCGATGAAGGAACTGTAATGCAATCAAACTGCTCCTTTCTGATGTCTTCTTCACCAAAAGTGACCAACTCTTAATGCAATATACAGGCACTAAAAGAGATCAAGCACATCAAGAAGATACAACAACAACAGCATAGCCTCAGTCCCAAATTAACTGGGGTCGGCTACATTGATCAAACTTTTCCATTGTGCTCGATTAAGTGCAATTGATGGAAGCACATCAAGAAGATATTATGAGAAAAAGGGAAACAGCTGCAGTCCCAATAGCATTTGATGTACTAATGCTCAGAAAAAAAAATGAGTGATTAATATGAACCGCTAATAAGCAAGAAAATAATGGCCAATGCACAAAAGGCATTATAAGCAGGAAGGAGAACGCCTACATGTAAACGATCTACTGAAGATCCATTATCAAAAAACAATTTAACCAAGAGTTTACAATTGAAAACACAGCAATTTGTTCTTTTCCAGGTAATAATAAAGGACTATGCTAGGGTGACCTTTTGGGACACCCAGAATAAACACCTGGTTGTTGGTGTCCATTCTATACACATCGATTTGTGTGCGCACAAACATCAATGCGAAAATAAATGGGCACCAACAACCAAGTGTCCATTCCGAGTGTCCCATAGATCACCAAATCATTTTCCATAATAAAATAACATCTAACATTTTATACAAGATAAAACTCATGGCGTAGGCTCAGACCTCAGGATAATTACCAAACGAAAAATTAGAATCGACTCAGTGATCAATTCTGCAAACATAACACTGGGTACTTGCCCAAATAATCTACGCCTATGACTTAATTGATTATGACTGGGAAAACAGTTTGTTGATTATAGAGGCCGTTGCCTAAATTTTACCTTTTTCCGGATGTTAGGATCTCTACTTTGAAACAGTCTTTCCACCTCAGGTGCAAGATCACGAGCCATTTCTGCAGAGCATATATTTCCCAAAGCACAAAGCGCAATCCCCACAATGTACTGGTTGGAATGATTTAGATCTCTGCAAGTATGTCAAGTCTCCAAATAGTAAAAGAACTTTTTCTCTCATTAGTAAATATTTTAACTTAATCACTTCAAACTTAAAAATTAAGGCTTAAAAGTTAAAGCTGCATCTGAGATTATATAACAGAAGCCGACTGAAAAGCTGCATTTGTTGTGCTAATAAAAAATTATGCAAAAATAGTGGGATACTGTTTTAATGAGTTTGTAACCAGCATCAACACTTCTTGTCTTTCATCCAAAAGCAACATGAGGCCAAGATATCCTATTCTCTTTTCAGGAAATCCAGCAGATGCTATTGCCTTCAGGCACTCCATCTGACCAAAATGCGTTGGGTAACCAAGCATGTGAATGAACATAAGTTTTGCAAGATTACGATGGCGATAATCATGATCATTTTCACTAATTGCTGCACGAATTGCAGCACACTCCTTTCTTACAACGGCTCTCTCCTCAGCTGCGGTTTTACAAGCACGAATAGATCGAATCATATCTCTGCAATTGAACAGCAAACATGTCAGATAGGACAGATAATAAGTCATCCTAATTGTCCAATCACATAAAGGATGAGGAGCCTCCAGAAAAGCACTCAGTTTTGAAAAGATTAATTAACACAAATCAAAGTAATAATATAATAATTTTTATAGAAAGGTAAGTATATGTAGGCACTAAATTGAGCACGATTGAAGAGTTTGATCCATGTAGCCGACCCCAATAAATTTGGGACTGAGGCTATGTTGTTGTTGTTGTTGTTGTTGTTGTTGTTGTTGTTGTTGTAATACAACTCAAAAGAAGAAGAATTATAAGGAATTAGGAAGCAGATGATGAAACTCAATTGCACATTTTTATTCAGCGCAAGATCTTTAAATCTTCGTGAACTAACGACTAAGAAATTTGTTCAAAATAATTTGGCAAGTTGTAAATCACTATGATGTAAGAAAATTCCAAGAGTAAAAACAAAATTTAGGAAACAAGCAGTACATTCCATCAAAATAATTTGACTTTCTTTGATAGTTATAAGAAAAAACTTCTAAAGTGGAAACCAGGAAAGGCACTAAAACAATAATCCCTCCCATGCCAAACTACACATTCTTACGCATCTCAGTAAGAAATATTTATCAGTGAATCCTACAACTAAAATACAGCAGGGAAATACAGAGACAAGGTAGGCCATTGAGTCTAATTCTGAAGTAGAGTTGGAAAGAAGGGAAGCTAGGCTTGGTGAGTTGCTTTTTTCAGAGTAAAATGTCTTTTTTCTGTCACAATGAAAGGTTGAAATGGAAAGTTCATTTCAAGTGTATCATAGACTAGACTCCTAGTATAAGTAAAGCTCATTACAAGGCAAAGAAGTCATTTAATCATTGCCGAAATAGAGTGAAAAATAGAAACCAGTCACACTGGCTAACAGATTAGAATTTTTCTTTTCCAACTCAACTTCTAAAATGACCGCCAATCCCACACCTCAATGACTTTCCCTAAGCAATGAAAGTAAATGCTTGAATGCTTCTCAAAATATTGGCACATTAACTACCAACCTTAACCATTGTATTTGAAACTAAGCTCCTTCTCATTGGGTATTTTGGGGAAAAAAACTCTTAACCTGGCTTCAACAAAGCAACCATGTAATTTGGGAATGTGACTGTGACAACTTGCAATATTCAAAGGATAACAACATTTTAAGGATGGAAAGTCCTTAACATGGCTTCCAAGGAGCAACTGTATAAATTTTGGGAAAGTGATTGCATCAACATGCAACAGAGGGACGTTGCAGCATTCACCTTCTCAAACAACTATGTAAATTTTGGGAGCGTGAACGCGGCAAAATGCAATGGAGGGACAATGCAGTATTCACCTTCCCCCAACATCCAATACAAGTCCTACTCTAATTGAAGCCCGAATATCAGTAAGTGTTAAGAGTTACTAATATTGCTGTGTCATGTGTTTCCAAGTTCAGATAAAGGACAAATGAGGAGGGTCACGGTAGGTTGACAACCAATGTAAGAATGTCACTCTCTATGACCAAGGATCATCCAACAGACTTAAACATTGAGGCAACCCTCTAAGCCATATGTTGCATAAAAGTCCACGCGTAGTGGTAAGTGATCAAAGATTTGTTTCATATGCAAGCTCATAAGAGGGGAAAAAGAAGCATGGTTTACCACACATGCACCACAAGTAGGGTCAGTGACAATGTTAAACAAAATATGTAGGTGAATATAGATGGACTCATTTAACGCACCTAGATGAACAGGTTTTCCTAGAGAGGATACCGAATAGAATCAATAGGCATACAGAGTCACATAATAATGGGGTTCGAAATAGATCATAAAGGATATGGTTATGGTAATAGAAATAAAGAAGGAGAATCCATCTTAGAGTTTGCTTTAGCATATGTCAATACTAGCTTTAGGAAAAGAAAATCCCACATAATTACTTTTAGTAACTGACATAACAATACTAAATATGTTAACATTTAACAAGAAAAGCAAAAATAGAAAAGCATGTTAAGATTGCAAAGTAATACCTAGTGAAGTGTTTCCTACTTAGGGGGGTGTATTCAATTGATGATTTCTATGGATTACACAGAGTTTGAAGGATTTAGAAATCAAGGGGTATTTAATTTAGATTTTGATGGATTTCGATTGAGTTTTTAAAAGTCGGGTATTTAATTTGGTTTTGATGGATTTGCAAGGAGTGTTAAAACATCTATGGGTATTTAATTTTTTGGTGAATTGTGCGGATTTGGGGTGATGGTGGATTTTGATGGAATTTTCTTAAGATTTGTATACAAATTGAATCCAAAATTTTGTTATGGGTAGATGTGAGATTTCGATGGGATTTGTGGAAGACCTCAATCATTCGACCCTAGCAGTCGAGTTCTTCATCCAATGCTTCGACTGTGTGCGATCTCCAAAGTGTGTGTGATTTCTTGTGTTGTTAGATCCAACAATGATGCTTCATTTTGTCTACCATTTCTTCATTTGCCCTCAGCGCTCGATCTTCTTGTGTTCTCCCATCTGTTGATGATGCTCAATAATGCTTCCCAACGAACTCATCTCCAACATCTCCGCCAACCATACCTTATCCAACCAATGGGTCCAAACCCAAATCCCCCCTTCCACCGTAACGACCGAATATGATACCTACTTATCGTAAACGAAGTCCTCAGCTACTCCGCTACCGACTTAGACAAGCAGACTTGGTACGACCTCGTCCCCACAATATATTGGATTCAGTGCAACCTCAACACCCACAAAATCCCGAAAATCAAATTGGATCGCAGCTTGTATTGAAGAAGAAGATAAATAGTGCACTGGGCTGTTTTAAGTCGCGGCCGTTGGATGTTCCTCGAGTCACGCATCTTTTAAGATTTGATTTCTTTATTATTGCAAAAAGTTGGTCAAACTCCTCCAATGTCCAAAAAAAAATTCATCTTTACAATCCAAATAAATCCTTAAAAATCTTTAATTAAAAATCCATGTAAATCCAGCAAAATCTACAAACTTCATTAAAATCCATTAAAATCAATGAACAAAAAAGTCCTTTAAAATCCATGGATTTCTTAACTTGAATACACCCCCTTTAATAGTGCTTGATATCAAGCTAAAAGAACAATGTAATAAGAATAAAAGCGGAGAAAATCCAAGAATAAAGTACTAGGACATAAAAAATAACCCGTTCGAATTTAAGGAAAACCTACTAAAACAAAATGTCAAAAAACTTGATGGAGATATCAATAAAATGTGGCTAAGAATGAGTAGTTGCATAAGGGGAGTGGGATTGTCAAGAGGCATGAAACCACCAAAAAGGAAATACGGTGGTGGAATGAAGATGTCGGAAGAACAATAAACGAAATCTAAAAAAGTTTGCAGATGGATGGAATGACGCCTTGGAAATGGGAGAACAAGTGCACCTACGATCGCCAACCCTATTCAACACTATTCATTCCTAATCCTAAAAGCCAAGCTTATTCAAACTCAACATACCAACCAAGTGGATGGCTCACTGGTTTCATATGGGGTTACTCGGGTAAGAGGTCGGGACTTCGAGCCTCATGGTAGGCAAGTTGCGTTTTCTTTCTTATCAAAAAAAAAAAAAAAACTTATTCAAACTCAATATCAGTAGTGTCAAGTCATTGCACTCAAGAGTCAATGACAACCACTTAGGCATAACTAAAAACATCGGCATTGCCGCGGTTGCAATCCAGATGGCCCTGTCTAATTCTAACAAGTGAATTAAATAGCACAAAATGGAAATCAGGAAATACACACAAAATCTCAATAACTCAAACCCCAAAATAATTTCATTTCAATGGCATACGAGCACCAATTCATCAGAACTACATCCGGCCTCGCTCGCTTCACCGCCATTTATCGCCGAACTCAATAACTTCATTTCTAACCCAAAATAGATCTCAATTTCTTCACAAATCAACACATTACCACACACACACGAACTTTGATCTCGTCCGATCCCAAAAAGGAACAATTTTTCAAACACAATCACTCACGCAATTGCATCAATCGCAGACCTAAACCCCCGCCCGATCAATCACATTGACAATTGGACGCCACACTCCACACAATCAAACCCCTAAACAACAACAACAGCTCCGAATCAAGTGTCTAGCGCAAAATCGAGGAGGATCTAGCGATGCTTACCTCAACCGCGTCCCGGAAGAGAAGGGGTTGATGATCAAGTCCGCCATGGAGATCTGATCTGGAAGCTTCGACTATCGATCGGATCCAGAGGAGACGATTCAACCAGTGAAGGGATCGAGAGTCGTTGATGTTGAGAGATCAGATCGTCCAAGCTCGAATGCTCTCTGCTCTTTCTAGAGAGAGATCTAGAGCGAGAGATTGGCACACAGAGAGATCGATTTCTAGAGAGAGAAACAGCGAAATGTTTCGTTTTTTGGGGGTTTTTAAGTGCTTTGCGTTTTAGAGGCGTTTAGTATGTCGAGGTGTGATCGTAGGGTGCAGGGTTGCTGGTTGTCGTTTGTGTGGTGTTTGAAGTTTGGGTTCGGTTTAATAAGTTGTGTTGGTGTGTATAGTTTCATTGATTACCGACCCACTTTCATTCGTATAATATGCATAGTTGCATACTAATTTAGCCCACAAAGTCTCATTTTAAATAGGAAAATATTTGAATAACAATGACAATGCCACACCACAAGACACGTTGACTCACAAAATTTATTATATAACTTCAATCCATATGTTATTCATCAAGATTTGTATATGCCGTATCCCGAAACACACGATGATGGCTCTTGTGAGTCAATTTATCTTGTGATGTGATGAATCCATCACTTTTCTTAAAATATGAATCAAACTTTTTTATGTGGCTAAATTTAATCTTGAAGTGGACAATTTGTCTTCTATATAAGTTGAAGTGGACATTTTGTTAATTGATAATATACAATACAGAGTTATGTAAAGGGGAATTGTAATTACAAACTATATATTTTCACAAAATTTCATTATCAATAGGCTTTCACTTACAACATCACAAACTGAACTAAAATGGCTTTTATAACAACACTCTAGTTTGGTTCATTTTCGACAAATTATAGAAAAAAAAATTTGTAGGCAAGTTAACTCACATGGAGTTATCTCACAGGGAAGTTTATATTTTCGTGTTTTGTTCGACTTTAAACTTTCAGGGAAAGTTGCAAATTTAAAAAACAATAAAATATGAAAATTGACATAAATATTATTCAAACAAAAGAGATAGGCGTGGGTAATAGAGATGTAATTAATGATGGGTAATTATGTTAATAAGGCTCTAGGAGATAATTCCCTCTAAGGGGTAGGAGAGTTATATTACTTAGATGGGTGTGAGTTAGGAAAAAACTTGCAATGAAGTTGTGTTCATAAAACCAACCAAACAAGATTAATTAGAACTTTCTTGCGAGTTATCTCATTTTCTCGAACTTACCCCCTTTATCGACAACAACTTGTAACTTTAAAACAATTCAGTGTATCAATCATTGATTGTCTTCATGGCATAAATTATCAAATACACCCCTCATTTATTTTCAAGATGAGGGGATCCAAGATTTGAACACACTACCATATTGTCAAAGGATTGTGTATTAAGGTCCGTTTTCATTTAGCCATGACTTTCCTTAATTACTCTAATTAGGCTACTAAATTGTTTACTATTTTATACCTTGAAATAATTCATATTTCAACCATTTATAGCCTCAAATTCGTATTAGATCCTCATATAAACTTCATTTCTTAATTACTTTACGGGGAGCAAATTAGGAAATCACATTGTTTGATTTCCTAAGATTTTATAAAAATTTCAATAGTCTCCCATGAAAGTGGGCTGCCGACATTGAAAACCTAATAAATAATGGCTTTGGGAGAAAACCTATAAGGTCTCGCATCTCCTCATAGTTCATAATATAATTTCAAAATAAAATCAAATGATTAAATCCAAGTAAAACCATAAGTTTAAAGTTTTACAATCTCAAAATGAAGCTAAACTGCTCCGCCAACTAAATTTACGCCAAAAATGATTCATAATTGTCTTAAACCAACTCATAAAGTTTCCACAAATCTATCAAAGATATTTCATGCCCTACACTCACCCTGAGAAGCCCAAACATAACATACAACAAAAGTAATATAAATACAATAAAGAAAAGGGCTAAAATCAACAAAAATCTTTGAGCTTCCTATTTCCTTTATATTTTTGTTCACCACTGAACCTAACACAACCATTTTGGGAACATCAAAATAATAGTGCACACAAAAAAAAAAGGTCAGATAAGTAAACATCTACCTTGCTTCATACAACAAGTAATAATAAAAGTTTATATAGAACTAACATGATAACAAGAATTAAAAAGTAATGTATACAAAGTGAATCCCTCTATTATGTTCAAAGTTCACAATTAGGTTGGTCATCCCAAAAGCGAGCCATGAACAATAATAAAAGTTCAATGCATGTCTAGAATCAACTTTACTTCCTTAGGCACTTCCTCGTATAAAGCGCCTCAGCGTGAGTCCTACTTATGAATAAAGGTTTAATTCCTCGGGATTTTCACGTATAAGGCGCCTTATCGTGAGTCCTACTCATGGATAAGGTTTAGTAAGCTATCCTGATGATATGAATGAATGATCAATAAATAATCTCTCTTATCGTGCTAGATAATAATCTATATTAATGTAAAAAGCAAAAATATCGTTAACATACTAACAAACCAACTCTAAGTTGGTTAAGCAGATCCTCGCTTGTGCGTTTCCCAAATTCCCTTCATTCGTAAGTCCTATTAAATCATAAAATCCATAACTTAGAGTTATAACCCAATTATACTATATTTTTAAGCAATTACTCATAATTCTCAAGTCATATAGGTGTTTAAAACATAAAAATTCCTTTGAATTTTTTTTCCATAATTGAATTCCCTAATTATAGGCTTAAGTCACTAATTTACCTCAAAAACTCATTTGTAAAGTTTTTGAAATCTAATTGGGGATTTTAAGTACAATCCGATTATTTCACGCTTTACGAGGTAAAAACCCCAACACAAAAGTCTTGAAAACCCAAAATTTCCACTTTTTCATGAAAATATATTAACTTCTTGTGACTTGAGAAAAAGTTTCCATTTTCCCATGTTTTTTTATTTTTTTCCTTATTTTCTAGGAATGTTTTTTTTTGTAAAAAAATATTTATTTATTAGGTTGGGCCAGCCCATTTAGCCTGATCCTAAAAGGGTTTGACCCCACACCTCAGCCCAACCTATACAGGTGAATTGGACACGCATGGCCCGTGCGTGTGTTCTTCCCCCCAAATGTGTGTTCTTCCCCCAAATGTAATATACCAAACATATTATGCACGCCTGATAAATAAATCATGAAATGTTTAGTTGTAATATGGGTTAAGTGGAAGAACTATTAAACTATTTAATTTATTTTATGTCCATTAAGATTCCCTTTAGGTTACTAATATGATGAAAATTGGTGTTAATATGGGAAGTGCAATGGTTATCCCTCGAACCTATAAAAGGGCACTTTTACCATCAAACAAGTGTACAAAAGCTTAAGTGTGACGGCCCGTTTCCTATAAAACTGGGCCCCGCTCGGCCTAAACCCATGTATACCCCCGAGTCGTTCCTCACAAAGTCATCGCAGGCCTAGTCAGCCTCCAATAGTTATTTTCTCATTAAATTTATATTTTAATGTTGAGTTAATATGTTATGTCTTTTACATAATAGTTTGCAGTGGGATTAAACTCAAGACAAGGTTAAATAACTCATATTAATTAAAGGTGGAACAACCAACAATGTGGAAACCCTGAAATCAACGGATAAACATGCATATCTGGTGACCAACAATATACAAAACAATAATAAATTATATCTCATCTCACTCAATCATAATATGTCCCAGTGTAATAAAAAACAATAATATACAATAATTACAATAAAAATGGCAAAACATATTATCGTGCAAAATAAGGAACCGCTCCAAAATTCCTCAAAGGAAGTCACCAATCATCGGTCATGTCCCCTTGCTCGTCTCTATTTGCTCTGCACCAATGTCACAAACTAGAAGATGAGTATAATAAAGTACAAAGTAATAACCAGAAAGATATAAACAATAATTCACGAGTCATTTCAAAACAGTCCAAATATCATGTGGGTATGCAAAGACAGATAAAAAAGATAGTAAGTACATGATAAATAGACTAACAAATATTCACGACAAAAAATGAGTGTCTAGGAATCAAAAGAGGCATATTAAGCGGTCTTAAATCCACAACAATCTAGAACTCAGGAGAATTCATGTTTGGTTCGGTAGCTGCACCCCTGCAGGTAGTGTTCATGTTTGCCCAACTAGCTATAATCCGAGGAGTACCTTCTCGACATACTTAGGCCATAGACACTCAACCAATGAATAATGAATAAAATTTCAAGAAAAGACATTTATCAATAAAGACAATAAATACGTAATATGAATTACTATGCATTTTCTTAACTGGTTTATTTACTTACTCCGGACCCACGCTAATCCGCTCTCGCGACTTGGACACGCACCCCAAAACGAATAGCCAAACTCTCGAGATCTCCCATTAGGTTCGTGAGGACCTATATCATGTTTTAGACTCAATAATAGTGTTTTGGAGATTTTTGAAAAATTTCATATTTTGTGCGCCGGGACAATTAACACGCTAATTCTAGCATTAGCGCGCTAATCTCAACATTAGCATGTTATCTCGAACATCTAGCGCGCTAATCAATATTAGCACGCTAATTTAGACATTAGCGTGCAACCTCTAATATCTAGAGCGCTAGATTTTCCACCTAACGAGTTATATGCAGCAGAACCCAAAAAATTTGCATTTCGAATTTCGGGTTTTTTTTACACATAGGCCATGGTGATGCTTTGGGACCCTTATACACATTACTAGAGGTCCCTAACATCAACTACAACACAAAACAACATCCCACAACATCAAATTCATGAATTCATTGAATGAACCAAGCTATGTTAATGAAGTTATCTAGCTTGATGAATTTGATCTTCTTCACCAACCACTGATTTGTTAAGCCAAACTTGATGATTTCCTTTTTTCTCGATCATTCCAACAACTCTCTTTCTTCTACAAATCAATAAGATAGAAACTTAAGTGATAAGTTTGTTGACTTAAGTTATATATATGATTAGAGTTGATTACACATTAGCCGCACATCTATTTGCACTTACATATCTCAAGGCTTAACTTGTGGAACACCTTCACACACTTGTCCCATAAATCATGCTTAAATAACTCCAATCATATACTTACTTAGTCTCTAGATTGGTTATACATGTCTCGATGCACATTATATGGCCATTGATTTATTTCATTAACTTAAGCTTATTAATTGAATATTCAATATCACCACATTAAAGATATATATATATATATATATATATATATATATATATATATATATATATATATATATAACTATAAGTAGTTCAAATCACTTACCCCATAAGCCGCCACTTCGGTCTCACGTCGACACGTAACTCGAGGTACATTCTCGCTTATATCTTGACTCACCTAATGTCCCAGTGTATACCTTACTCGCAAATTTGGTATGACAAATAAACATACACTTGGACATTAGAAAGTCACATTTTGAGTATAAATAAATGATACACACACCATAGAAAAAAAAAATTTACCTCGGTGTCGACTCTAGATGTTTCGACAAGTACATCAAGTCACGACGGTCCAGTCAACGATCCTGAAACGTGACACGTGACACGTGACACTTTTAAATTTGAGGGTCGTTACAACCTTCCCACCTTATTAGAATCTCGTCCTCGAAATTCAAAGTAAGAGGAAACTCCAACATTAAACCTTATCGAAATCAAAATAGGTAAGGAAAGTACTCGCGCATATATGACTCCAACTCCCAGGTCAATTCCTCATCCCCGCGATGTTGCCATTTGATGAGAACCGAATGTCTTTCCTTACCCCTCAATACCTTCACCTTTGGTCCAAAATTTGAACTGGTTGCTCTTCATATGTAATATCATTTCTTAAGTCAATTTGACTTAAGTCTACCATCGGTCATCGTCTTTCCTTCGACTTGTCAAGTCGAAGCATAAAGATGTGAACCACTAGATGAACTCCGACGAGTTGAGGCGGTAACTCCAACTTATAAGCAACCTTACCGACTTTCCTTGTAACTCTAAACTGACCAATAAACCTAGACGCAAGCTTTCCTTTAATTCGAACCGTTTGAGACCCTTCAGAGGCGAGACTTTCAAATATACATAGTTTCCCTCAGCATATTGCAACTCGTCGTGGTACTTGTCGTAGTACTTTTTTGTCTTTCTTGTACAACCTTTAGTTGCGGGCGAAGTCATCTTATCAGTGTGATCTACAACAATCTCCGGCCCAATAGTCACCGCATCCTCGAGCTCTGCCCAACACGATGACGATCTACATGACCTACCATATAACGCCTCGAATGGTGCTATGCCGATACTGGCCTAAAAATTGTTGTTATAAGTAAACTCACATAAATGAAGGTACTCTTCCTAAGAGCCTCCGTACTCCAATACACACATCCTAAGCATGTCCTCTAACACATGAATAGTCTATCGGACTACCCGTCTATCTGTGGATGGTATAATGTACTTATGTCAAGCCCTAGTGCCAAATTGTGCCTGTATGCTTTGCCATAGCAGTGAAGTAAGCTGCGGTCCTCTGTCGACACTATACATAACGATACTTCCATGCAATCTTACTATCTTTCGTTCGTAGAAACTGATCAATCTATCAACTTTGTAGTGGAAATTGGTATAAAATGTGCAGATTTCGTTAATTTATCCACAATCACCCAAATATTGTCATGTCCGCGAGGAGATCGAGGTAGACCACTAACAAAATCCATAGCAATGTGCTCCCATTTACACTGCTGAATGTGAAATGGCTACAACAAACCTCAATGTTTCCTATGCTCAGACTTAACACGCTGGCATATGTCATCAGTCGAATGAACTCGAAACATTAGCTTTCATCCCCGGCCACCAAAAGAGACATCGCATGTCAGCGTACATTTGGTCCGACCCGGATGAACAAGAAAATCGCAAATGGTGAGCCTCTTGTAATATCTCAGTGCACATCTAAGCCACTAATGGAATCCACAGTCGTCCTCGAAACTCAAACATGAATATGTCGATCGACTCCATTCTAGATAATTTGAACTCTCAGCCATATCACTGAATCGCTGGCACATTTCGTGAGCCTGTTGTCCTTCAAGTACAACTGAATCAAAACAATCAGCATCCTTATCTGACCACAAATATGTATCCTAGTAGTAGCCGGTATATCATCTGAACTCATCACCTCGGCAGCTTCGAGTAAAACATATTTGCGAGTCATATGACATACTACTATGTCGGCATTTGACCCTTTCTTGCTTAAAGCATCAGCAACGACATTGGCCTTCCCCGAATGATACTCAAGTGCAAAGTCATAATCCTTCAGGAACTCCAACCAACGTCTCTGTCTCAGATTCAATTCTTTCTGAGAGAATATGCACTTCAAGCTCTTCGATTAGTGAACAAAACAAACCGCACATTATACAGGTAATGTCGCATAATCTTCAATGCAAACACCACGGTGACTAACTCTAAATCTTGCATCAAATAGTTCCATTCATGAATCGTGAGCCATCGAGATGCATATGCAATTACTTTGCCCTCCTGCGCATCAACACACAACCCAAGACAATCTTCGAAGCATATGTATACCAACGAAATCTTTCCTTGACTTAGGCAATGCTAAAACCGGTGCAGTCATCAGCTTCTCTTTCAAAGTAACAAATGCATTTTTGCAACTCTCATCCTAGTCAAATTCCATGTTCTTCCGAGTCAATCGAGTCATTGGTGTAGCAGTTCGTGAAAAATCCTTCACAAAATGACGTTAATAACCAGCTAATCCCAGAAAAATGCGTATCTTTATCACTATAGTCGATGTAGGCCAATCAATCATTGCTATAATCTTAGCGGGATCCACAGATACTCCACTGGCTCCAACTACATGTCCAAAAAATTTGACTTCTTGAAGCCAAAACTTGCATTTACTGAACTTGGCATATAATCGGTGTTCCCTCAAAATCTGTAGAACTGCCCGGAGATGTTCCTCGTGATCCTCATGAGTCTTGGAATAGATGAGTATATCATCAATAAATACAATCACAAACCTATCCAGATAAACCATTAGTACTCTATGCATGAGATCCATAAACATAGTTGGGGCGTTAGTTAAACCAAACGGCATGATTGGAAATTGATAATGGTTGTATCTCGTACTAAACGCAGTCTTCTCCCTGTCTTCCGCTCTAATTTTGAGCTGATAATAGCCTGATCGCAAATCAATCTTGGAGAACCACTTGAGCTCCCGTCAACTGATCAAACAGATCATCAATACGAGGAAGCGGATACTTGTTCTTCACGGTCACCCAATTCAGCTGCCTATAGTCGATGCATAATCTTAGGTTATCGTCTTTCTTCTTCACAAATAAAATCGGTGCACCCCATGGTGACATGCTCGGGTGAATGAACCCTAACTCCAACAATTCGTCCAACGGTGTCCTTAGTTCCTCCAAATCTCGAGGAGCCATCCTATACGGCGATATAAAAAGAAGTTTAACCCGGGGACTAAGTCGATGATGAAGTTTATCTCTCGCGGCTGTGGTAATCCTGGTAGATTATCCTAAAATACATCAATGAACTCGCACACTACCGTCACGTTTTTAACACATATCTCAATCTCTCAGCCAGTACTCATGACACTCACAAGAGTTTCAGTTTCACTACTAGTGGCTATCATTCCTATAGTGATCGGAAGTAAATCAGTTGTCCCCTGAAAATTTATCTCCGTATCATATGACAATGGAATAGTAACTGACTTGCCGTAATAATCAATATGAGTATGATACGCACCCACCAATCCATACCAAGCAAAGCATCAAACTCAATAAACTCTAAGACTCTCAAGTCTGCAGGCAAATTATGACCCTATATTTCTACCGAATGGTCGACACACAACAAGTTTGGATACATCTTGTCCCAGCTGCTTTGCTAAGGATTAAGGGTATACTAAGCCTAGTGGGTCTCAACCCTAATACATCTACCATTGACCTATAAATAAATGAAATAATCGAACCAGAATCAAACAAGATATGCATCAAAGTAACATAAATCAAAATCATACACCCAGTGAGATTACAGGAAGCTCCCTGATCTGGCTCAACAACAACATGGACTCTCTCCCTCTGTTATTGATGATGCTGCGTCCGCATTCAACCTAGCTGTGGACACTGACTCTTAAGATGACCTATCGACCGCACTTAAAGCATATACGTTGCTCCTTCGGTCCAGAAGACATCCCCGTGTCTAACTCTATATATGTCATTGTGCTGGTCTGATTTGTGTCTGTACTTGTCCAGACTCCGTGTTTGCCCACTGCCTCTACCCACATCCCTACTATCAGAATTGCCTTTATGGCTATTATACGGATCGGGTAGCCTATGATGGTCGGCTAGCAAAACTCGACGTAGGTATAGGTGAAACATAAGTGGTCCGAGTAGGTCGTGTCGATACTATAAAGTCCAAACAATATGGGCTCTACTATCTTTGAAGCCTTGTATGTTCTTTTTCTTTTCCTGTCCTTATCATATCGACGGTCTGATTGTGTCTCCGGTCGAGTAGGTCTAGCCTCCTCAAGATGTGTACGTAAATAAATTTCCCTGGCTAAGCTCCTCTCATAAGCCTCTTGCAATGTATCTGTTTCAGTGGAGACAATGACACCTCAATCTCAGTAGTAATCCCTTAGTGAAGTAATACACCCGATCGACGTCAGAATCTGCCACACCTCGACATATGTAAGTAGCTATAGATATCGTCCCATATAACTCATGTCGGACTTGTCAACATACTATCTCAATGTGGTGAACTCATTCCTCTTCTCCTTAGTACAATAGGAGGAAAATATTTCAATTTGATCTATCTCTTGAACTCTGCCCGATCCTTATGTACTCCTCTGGTAGCAAACATCGTAGTCCATCAATCATATGCCTCTCCCAAAAGCATCGATAAAGAAATATAGGCTTTCATGTGTTCCTCAATAGTAATGATACTGTGCACCTTTTCGTGGTTCTTCAAGAACTTCTCTACAACATCCAAATCTGTATCACCATAAAACTCCATAGGATCATGCCTTTTAAACTCTCACAACTACATAGCCTCCGCAGTTGCCTTAGTGTCATTCTCTACTTATGTAGCTTGACATTGTCTCAGTCCATACATGAGGTATAATAATAGTTTCTGGTACGGTTGCTATAATAGTCGTAGCATCGAAGTAGTCGTTACAATCGGTGTATCGGTCTCCTGAATAGCACGCATGTCGATGAAGTTGGTGGTGACGGTGTAGCCATAGTTGGTGCCCTAAGTATCCTTAAGATCTCCTCCAATCGCATATCCTGAGACGCGACTCTCACTAACAAAATATGTATGTAACGACCCATTTTCTAAATGGACCGCTACGGGGGCCGACGTGTGCCCACAACCGGCCTACTAGCGCCATCTGTGTCCCACATGTTAACTCATCCACCATTTAATCATAATTAACCTCAAATGAACAACAATTATACTATTTGAATTGTTACTGAACTCAAGTCATCTATTAAGATCATTTTAAACCCAAATAAATCACAGTAGAAGTCTTTAGCACAACAAAATATATATAATTGTAAAGTCATGCAAGTAACTCTGATCCTTGGTGTAGAAAACACATATAATCATAGATTAAAATGTCCTTTAATAAAACACAATATCAACATTATAGAGTCCTAGTGTATCACTCTCAAGCCCAAACCCCAAAATAAAACAAAATAAGTATATACAAACATACAAGCTTGGCTAAACATCTATATATTCCGGTAGCTTGCTCTTGCCCGCCTTATACTAAGACCTGCACTAAAGCCATCACAAAAAGACAAATGACGAGTCCAGAGTGAGTATTCACAAGGAAATTAAGTGAGCAATACGAAAAGTAAATACTGGAATGTAAAGAAAACTATTAAATAAACATGCGGAAATAAAATACAAGCAACTATGCTCATCGCATGCATATGTAATACTAGAAGCTTAAAGTATGTGTTCTTAGCCTTTAGGGTCAGACTAACACCATACTTCGAACTCCCAACATACTACTACCAGATAGTAGCGCTAAAGCAAGGTGCAAGTATTTGGATTTTTCTAGGTGCTCGTCACTCCTTTAGGTTGTTCTATTCACCGAGATGGTACACATGCTATGGCCTAGTGGACGTATACACATAAATGGCACGAAGGGAGAGCGTCAACATCGTCCATTAAAATACACCAAGAATAGAGTAATGAAAGACAAAATTGAATTCAAAACTATTAAATAATAAATACTGCTCAAGAAATTTCAGTTGGGATACTACACACCGCACTCCATGTATCATCATTAACTCCCGATCCGGCTTCGCCTAGTCCCGGATATCCTAAATTACAGCCCTTAATGATCTAGTCCATGTACAAGTGATATTTAGTCATTTGTATGTGTGTTAAGTCATTTCACACAAATTATGTCCAAACAGGGGCGCATTAGTGCGCTAGGTCTACGCATTAGCGTGCTAAATGCCCAAATAGTTATACATTCTTAGCCCAGATGAACATTAGCGCACTAATTTTCTGGCCTAAAGCACTAATGGTCTTTAACGCGCTAGATTCTGCAATTAGCGCTAATCGCGCTTTGGACAGTAAGACTGTTGAAACTTTTTGGGTTTTCCACATACCCAACAACCCAACAACAGCCATAACACCAACAACAACACTTCATAACACTAGAAACTCATCACAACAACAAGTCAACAATCACCATAACTATCACCAATATCCACAAAAGTATGATCAAAAATAGGGAAATGTGTGGTGTAAGTGATTCTTATCTTGGTTTTGATATATTCCTCATTTCAAGCTCCTTGAATCCCAAGAAAATCACCAAACCTTGTTTCTTTCTTCTCATATTTTTGGATTATTGGATAAGAGAGAGAAAAGGTGGTGGAAAATGAGTCAAATGACTTGACTTTTATAGTTGCATTGCATCTCCTCTCACATGTCCATTTCTAGGCAATCCAATGACTCTTATATGCTCCCTTCCAACCTCTAGTGACTCCAATTGTGACTCCTTTGACACACTCACCCTCGTATTTAACTCAAAAAGTCCATTTTTAGGTGTTCGACACCCGATTTCTCATCCCGAACTACGACATACGCGTACTAACATGTCCCTAACCACCAAATATACATTCCATATTAATTATTTAACCAAATTTATTCATTTATGTGTGTTTTATTTCCCCGACCTAATGTTAAGTCGATTAAACTACGCGCACTCGCGTCGATACGCATATCGAGGCGACTACTTAACACATGGTCTTACACATCAAATTTAATATACTAACACACATCGCGATGCCATTTAAACTATTTTAAGATAAACATTGCAAATTAATCAATTCAAAACACAAAAGTACTATTTACCTAGGTCTAGCGCGCACAAGCCTAACTGTGGGTCCCACGAGTGTCTGGAGCTGTCTGCCACGTCTACAAACACATCATTATTATGACAAATTAAATTCAGGCCATTACAATGCAACTCCTCAGCACTCGCAAGTCGAGAACCCGTAACCCACTATCGTCACTAGGACTGGTTTTATCCGTCATTGCAATCTGCAAAGAAAGCGAATCCCCGAATCATTGGATAGTTATCGCTATAGTATATTACAATACAACAAATATAACATATAAGATCTTTTTTTACTTTTTCCCAACTCTCCTCACATCCCAACGAAGTTTCTAAGTCAGGATCATAAGGTTCCACTCCAGGTTCCAATTGTGTCTTATGTTGCATATATTTAAATGTTTTGGCTCTGATACCAACTGTGACGACTCAATTTTCCATAAAACTGGGCCCTGCCTGACGTAAAAAGTAAACCCCGAGTCGTTCCTCGCGAATTCATCGCAGGCCTAGTCAACATCTAATAGTTACTTTATCATTAAATTTGCATTTTAACATTGAGTTATTATATTATGTCTTTTACAGAATAGTTTGCAATGGAATTAAACTTAAGACGAGGTTAAAGGTGGAATAACCTACAGTGTGGAACCCTGAAATCAAAGGATAAACATGCATATCTGGTGACCAACAGTATAAAAATGATAAAACATGATATCCCATCTCAGTCGATCCCGATATGTCCCAATGTAATAAAAATAGCAATATACAATAATTACAACAAAAATGGCAAAACATATTATCATGTAAAGGAAGGAACCGCTCCAAAAGTCCTCAAAGGAAGTCATTAATCATCGGTCATGTCCCCTTGCTCGTATATGTTCGCTCTCCACCCACCATTATAAACTAGAAGGTGAGTATAGTAAAGTAGAAAGTAATAACCAGAATGATATAAACAATAATTCATGAGTCATTTCAAAATAGTCCAAATATCATATGGCTATGTAAAGATAAATTAAAAGATAGTAAGTGCATGATAAACAGACTAACATATATTCACGACGAAAAATGAATGCCTAGGAATCAAAATAGGCATACTAAGCGATTTTAAATCCATAACAATCCACAACAATCTACAACAATCCAGTATTCGGGGAGAATTCACGTTTGGTTAGGTAGCTACACCCTTGCAGGTAGTGTTCATGTTTGCCCAACTAGCTATAATCCAAAAGTACCTTCTCGACACACTTAGGCCATATACACTCAACCAAGGAATAAAGAATAGAATTCCAAGAAAAAGATATTTATCAATAAAGACAATAAATACAGAATATGCATTATTATGCATTCTCTTAATTGGTTTACTTACTTACTTCAGACCCACGCTTATCTGCCATCGTAGCTCATACACGCTCCCCAAAATGAATACTCGAACTCTCGAGACCTCCCCTTAGGTTCGTGAAGACTTATAGCATGTTTTAGACTCAATTATAGTGTTTTGGAGATTTTTGGGAAATTTTATATTTTGTGGTGTTATGACAATTAACATGCTAATTCTGGCATTAGCGCTCTAATCTTAACATTAACATGCTATCTCGAACATCTAGCGCGCTAATAGATATTAGCGCGCTAATTTAGACATTTGTGCGCTATATTTTCCACCTAGAGCACTATGTACAACAGAACCCAGAATTCTGCATTTCGAGATCTGGGTTTCCTATATACATAAGCCATGATGATGCCTTGGGGACCCTCATACACATTACTAGAGGTCCCTAACATCAACCATAACATAAAACAACACCCCACAACATCAAATTCATGAATTTATTGAATGGACCAAGCTATATTAATGGAGTTACCTACTTTGATGAACTTGATCTTCTTCTCCAACACTGATTTGTCAAGCCAAACTTGATGATTTCCTTCTTTTTTGATCACTCCAGCAACTCTCTTTCTTCTCCAAATTAATAAGATAGAAACTTAAGTGATAAGTTTGGTTGACTTAAGTTTATATATATATATATATATATATATATATATATATATGATTAGAGTTGAATACACATTAGCCACATATCTATTTGCACTTACGTATCCTGAAGTTTAACTTGTGGACCACCTTCACACACTTATTCCACAAGTCATGCTTAAATGACTCCAATCATATACTTACTTGGTCTTTATATTGGTTATGCATGTCTCGATGCACATCATATGACCATTGATTTATTTCACTAACTTAGACTTATGAATTGAATATTCAATATGACCACTTCACTACAAAAAAACAGCAAATCAGAAACGGAATTAGAAACAGAAATAAGTTCCGTTTCTAAATCAGAAACGGAATTAGAAAGGGAAATAAGTTCCGTTGCTAAAAAATAAGTTAGAGACGGAATTGACACGGAATAATTTAGAGACGGAATTGAGACGGATCAGAGACGAAAATAGAGACGGAATTTAATTCCGTCTCTAAAAAATGGCGCCAACATTCCCACCAAAATTTTCATTTCTTATGACTGTTCATCATTCCTCGAGATTTGTATGTGCTTGGATCATGGCACCCCCTCCTCTTTCCCCCTCCCAACAAAACACCCGAAATCCCTAAATCGGTCTCACGAAAAAACCCCAAATACCTAAATTTGTCTCTCCGTCTCGTCCAAAATCATTCGATCGTCTCGTCCCCAAACGTCCATCCCGTTCGATCGTCTCGTCTCTCCGTTTGGTCGTGCTAGCTTGTCTCTCTGCTGTCTCTGGTCTCTCCGTCTTGTCGCGCTGGTCTCCGTCTCTCCGTCTGGTCGTGCTAGCTGGTCTCTCTGCTGTCTCTGGTCTCGCCGTCTCTCTGGTCTCTCCGTCTCGTCGCGCTGGTCTCCGTCATCGGCCCTCAACTCTCGCTCTCTCTGGTCTCTGATTCCGTTTGTAATGGCATTTGTAGTTTTGGAGTCTTACTACATTCGATATAATCTCTTTCTTTTTGTTTTTTCTTTATAATGCGGCCAACACTCATGATCAAGAGGTCTTGACTTTCATAGAGATCATTCACCTTGTGACGGTTTTGAGGAAATCTTGAACGCTACAAACAAATTGCTCAAAATGTGCGTCTGTCAGTTGGCATTCTAGTCCCCTTGTTTATCTATTTTAAAAAATTTATGGAAAACCAAGGGTGACATGAGAATTATTTAAGTTTCCGCATTATGGTTCATTTGATAGTTCGATCTTCTAGTAAAGATCGGAGTTGAAGGCAAGAAGCTTTTTTTATCTTGAAAGATTTTCCAATTTAAATTAAGCGTGCGAGACTTCATAAATTTCCATCTATCAATAAATATTCGGGGTGTCAGGTGTTCCTACGTACCTTATCATGGCATCCGAGAAATATTAAAGTCCTAATACTTGTTAGCATTGCAAATATTATGCTCATGAATGAAATATGTTATAGTTTTTCACTTGAACTGAAGCTATTTACGCTGCTAGGCAAGGCGATCATATATATGCCTTGATGTTCAAACATAGGAAATGAACATAATGTGGTGACCATTGTGTATACTAGGTTTTCTTAGTGCTTTCAGCTATACTAGTCTACTAAATAGATAAAAAAAATTTATTTTCTTGAAATGTCTTAGCTATTACGCTCATGGAATCTTTTTTTTTTAAATTCATCTTGGCAATGGGCGGTGTTATAGTACTACCTTATTGTCTATGAACTGTGAAGGAACAAACTCTTGATCAGGTGACATATTTAAAGAGTTCAGTTCTTTTAATTGTTGATTGCTTCTGCGGGTTTTATTTTAACTGTTCTTGAGTGATTTGATTTGTTACGTGGTTGATTGTGCAGTGAATGAGTGCACATCGTTCTGATTCTTTTTTATTTTCGATCTTGAATGTCCGTCTCTTTCATTGCTCTCTGGTCGCTCTGTGCTTACCGCTCCGCTCTCTGCTCGTCGAGGTAACAAATTTTTTTTTTTTAACACCCGAATTCTCTTCACATTGTATCTGCTCACATTTTCCCTCGGATTGGCTTTCATGTGCATTAGTTGGTGTTCTTCACTTGATCTATTAAGTTAATGTTATGTCTTTTGTTTGGTTTAGAAGTTTTTGTTCTGCTATTCTCTTACATGCATAGTGTTTGTGGTTATGCTTGTTCTATTTTTAGGTTTATTAATATGTAATATTTCATTTCAACCTTTTAATTGAGCAATTCAAGATTTATATTGATTCCGTATTTGGTTGTTATTCCATGTTTATTTTATCGGTAAAGCATGTCATGATCAACATTATAATACATTAGAATCATGTATTGAGGTAATTACTTTGTCGTTTGATGTTATAGTTGTTAGTAATTTCATATTCATGTTCTTGCTATGGATGATTGATTAGTTAGGTGTTGTTGGTTACGATTGAATAGTACCTATAATTATATAATTTCTACTACTAGTTATGATTAGAAACACTAGGATTACTCTTTTAGTTAATGTTGCTATTTCACATAAAATTTCTAGAGAATGGAATAAACCTATAACCTTAAGGAGGTATGAGTGAACAAGTAGTAGACGCGTTAATACTATGTGGTATTTGTATGCCTCTTATAACTTATGAATGAAATATGGAGTTTATGCATCAGCATCTCGGGATGAGCATGGACGGAGTAGGCCTATCTCAGCAACAACCACCACCACCACCACCACCACCACCACCTCATGACCAGCAACAATCGCCGCAAATGGATCCCGTCGATCCACCACAACAAGGGGACAATGTTGAGCGAGAGACGCAATAGTGGATTACAAGAGATCAGCAGCTTGGTGATACATAGGTATTTTTCTTGTTGTTTGTGTAAATTTTGAGATTATACATTTACTTTTGTAGATAACTTTAGCAATTGTTCGCATGACTTTTTGATCGACACTTCTTTTTGTGCATATTTAGATTGATACTTCTTTATGTTTCATTGGATAGTTGTTCTACCCATGTAAAAATTCCATTTACTTCTTCTTTCTTACCTTACTGCAGATGTTACATTTGCTTGGCGTGGAGATGTTTGTGAAGGTGCATCCTCAAGTTCGGTTTTCAGCTCATGAAAAACCCCTAACGAATACTTGTACATATTTGCATATGTGAGGCCTGAGAGCCAATGCACTTTACAAGTTCATATGTTGCATGTTGTGTGTACTCCTGGTCATATCTTTATCTTGGTTTTTAAAGAAAATTTTCTTATCTTAAAAAGTTGTGATAAGTTGTTAATGACATGAATCGTGTGTTGCCAGACATTTGTTGCACTTTACATTTTTGCTTGATTTTTCTTGCTTCTCTACTTGAGAAGATGGAGATTGAATGTAATGTGCAACAAGAAGCTGAGTATGCGTACGGAAAGAAGTTACTAAATCGATTTTTGGTTTGAAATCGGATTGTGCATGTGCATTTAGTGTTGTCGGGAAGGATGCCTCCGAAGCGTAATGGGATGAAGTTGTTGGAATGGCAAAAGTTGCGACTGCAAGAGGAAGGATCAAGAGTGGCACCAACTTATGTACTTGCTTACCTCCAGGTTTTTTCAGCTTATTACCTCTTTTAGCATGTTCTAATTTTCTGAATTGCGTTTTTGGTATTGTGTTTCCTTGTTTTTGTGTCATTTTATATAATTCATAGATTTCTTGCAAATGAGTAATATGTGATTAGAGGAATTGTTGTGGGTATTGATTAATTTATTGAATGAGTGACCAATGTTGTGGGTATTGATTAATTGATCGCATCCTTCTCATTTTTTGGTTATCTTGTTTCAGCTGATCCTGATTACAACTTTCTATTGCCGCTAACTAGGACACTTGCTTGCCAGAGGAGGAGGCCCCAAGAACATAACATGACTGCATACATCACGCCGAGGCCAAATCCTTTCACAAACCCACTTTTCTTCCCGAACTTCAAAGTGCGTTTGTCGGTAAGTTTGAGTAGGTATGAGCGCCTTGTCCTCTCCAACAAATGAATATACGTTCTTACTTGCGAGATCTCTGTTTCATTGAGTATCTAATCTCGGTTGTAATGATATTTGTTGAGTAACTGATTATGGACTTTCCTAGGTAGAATTGCATGAAATAAACCTATATTGCAATCATTAGTGAAGAGCTCCAGAATCAAAACTTGTAGTAACAATACTGAGAATGCTTCAAGCATAGTAATCAATGCCATCATTTATAGGACGATTGCTTATAACTAATACCTCTTTCGCAAATTTTCCGCTTTGCATATGCGGCCTCGCCCTTCTTAGACAAAGTATGCCCCATCGCAAGTCCACTAGGAGCGAGAAAGGAGGCGCAAAGCATGCCCCATCGCAAGTCGGTTTATGAAATAACATTCTACAAGTGAGTTGGTGCTCATTGGTTCTATATACACATTTACAACCCCGATTACTTTTTGTACTTGTTAGGATTAAAAAATTACCTTGCCACCTATTGCATCCGGCACAAGAATGGAGTCATTTGGAGATGCGAGAAGACGATGTTTTCATGCTTGGCTTCCACGTCGAAGAAGCTAATATCCCGTCCCGTAACGATCTAAGAAACCTTGCTCGCATTCGCCCCGCTCGCCTCTCCATTTTGTATCCAACAAGATATCCCCTGGGTAACATTTTTTCTCTCTTTACTTGAAACTCCCTCCCACTTTCATTACCTACATTGCTCAATCTATTCAAGTACGTGCATGCTTCAAACTTTCTATTACTTGCCTTTTATCAACTCACTCTTGCAATGCAATTATTATTTAATACGACACGCCCCTGGTTGCATAACCGATAACACATTCAATTAACTTAAATCAACCATTTCATGGATATATATATTTATTATATACATTGTGATGACACGCAACTCATGGAATTCCGGTCTTTGGAAGGCCAAGAAATGTATCTTGGTGACAAGATTGTTCCTCTCAAGGTTTGCTTCAATTTCTCATTTCGCTTTTATTTTCAACCCTTCTCATTTGTTATGTTGGACTAATTGAATTTTTTTTACTGCGCGCGTGGTTGATCTCATCCCTTTTTTTTCCATCACAGCTTGACATTCGAGTAAATAATATAGTTATAAGGGATCGGTTTTTGTGGGTGAGTTCAGTTCGACGGTTTCCATAAATAATAGGGCTTGTTGGTAATGTATTCTGATTAGAAATTTTCTCTATATCGAATAGTTTGTTGCATTTTCTTTCATTTCTCATTTAAATACTTTTAACGAGTCATTGGACTTTAGGACCTGAACAACTTTGATAGTGATCCAGAAGAGTTTGCAAGAACTCTTTGCAAAGATTTGGACATTCGAGATCTTTGAAGTTGCGGTAAGAATTGGTTGTCAACTTTTATTGATTTTATGCTTTTCATTCTTGTTAGACTATTAAGTAACAAAACACAATTAGAGTCCTTTCAAATCTCTTAAAATATGCTACGTCGTTTGTGCTAAATGATTTCTTGTAGGTCATTAGGACATTGAAAGAGTGTTCTAGCTACCTACGAATACCCTGAATTGGCTCTGGATGCATTATCAAGAATTTACATTTTTGTTGATTTTAAGATGACATGTGTAGGCTTTTGATTTGGCCGTATCTTGTGGTTCCCATTGGGTGATCAATAAAGCTTCTTTCTTATATACACAATACGACACACAATGGAAGAGGCAAACATATTTATTTTATTTGCGGAAATCATTTGGTTACTTTATTATTCGCTTTCAAACTAGACAAAAAGCTTTATATGTAAAAATCTTCTGCTCTATACCATATATTCAGGTTATCTTTACTCTGCTTATGTGATTTGGACTTCTCTAGCATGTCACTTGCTGATGCTAGCCAAGTGGGAGCTCCACTTGTTGGGTATTTCTTCGCCTCTACATGAGGTTGAGAGTTCAAGTGTCCTTGTTTGTGTTGGAGTTTAAGTTGTTGAGTGAGGTGGTTTAAGTTTGGTGTCTTTCCAAAAGGAAACAAAGAAAAAAATAAAGTGCATCACTTACCGACTAGAACTAATCAAGTTGCTTAACTTTTTTCTTTTCTTTTTTTTTTTTACGTGATTGCGATTGCAATTAGAGAACAACTTTATGAGGTAATCTTGTTTTTGGTTTTATAGATGAATTGTGAAGTGCTAATTTTAACACTCGTTTGTTTAAGCTTTTAACGGTGTTTAGGGTAATAATTCATATCTTTAATCCTCTTTCTTTTGGTACATCATGGAAAGAACGTAAATATTTCCCCCTTCCTATAGCTTGAGAAGATATAATTTTCGATTGCTTTCCAAAGTGTTGCCTCTGCAAGGAAACAAGAATAAGCAAGAAGGACGCGAGGTGAACCTGTTTCCTCTAGGTTGTAATTCTTTTTTTTCCTGTTGGTCCTTGATTCTTTGTTGTTGCTTACTCTTATTTGGATCAAGCAATTAGCGTTAACGAGAAAGCTGCCTGTTAGAGGTAGTCACGAGACATGTTCATGTTCCTTTGTAATGGTTTTCACTATTTGCAGCAAAGGAAGTGGAATTGCTTTGGACTTGGTGAAGTTATTCGGTGGAAAATCAAGTGTTATTCGGTAAGAAAACTCATCTCCTACCAATTTGCTTGGCCTTTTGATTTTATTTGTTTTAAAATTAGTTGGAGTCTATTAACTGTACCTTGACGCAGCTCTTGATTTGTAAAAAAGTGGTTACGCATGTGAGAGCATCTAGTGAGATGAAAAAAAAAAAAATTTTAAAAAAACATATATCTGGAAATTAATCTTGATTTGATCATGTTTAATGAAAAAAGCAACTCAAGCTTTTTGGGGGAATCCATTGCCACTTATGGAAAAGTTTATTCATATTTGCTTTCTACTTGAGTATGATACAGCTGATAAGTAATGCCAGAGAATTCAACCATGTTACCTCTGGTTGTTGCATGTTAATTTGTAGATGGTAGAGTACAGATGATTGGGGAACATCTGAATTCATGTCATCATTTGTTTAAGCTTTTAATTGGTAACATGGGGCTGTCATGTCCTCCAACAAGAATTTCGTTAACAATAGATTCCCAGTTATGAAATTGTACAATGGCACCATAGGCAAAAACATTAATACCAATTAGGGATCAATATGAGTGCTTCCATTCGAAGAAAGCATGAAAATGGTGAAATTGCTTCCAATCGCATTGATGAAGCTGCTTTGGCTCGATCTTCTTTGTATTTTTATTGGTACTTAACTTGTTTGTGACATTTTGTAGATTAAAAAGAAGGGTGAATGACAAAGATGACGTGTATTTGACAAGCTAGCGCCATGCGATCAAGCTCCATAAGGGTGAGGCAAGAAGACTCTATGGGCATGTGGACATGGAAATTGTGAGTCTTCGATTCTGACAGCGGATCTAAATTGACTGCATGGTTGATGTATATAATATCAAGTTTCCGAAACATTTGTATGCTTATAAAATGTAGAGTAGCGCAGTAAGAATTTTAGATTTTATATTGATCTC
Source organism: Stephania yunnanensis (assembly GCA_039657365.1). Taxonomy (NCBI): domain Eukaryota; kingdom Viridiplantae; phylum Streptophyta; class Magnoliopsida; order Ranunculales; family Menispermaceae; genus Stephania; species Stephania yunnanensis. The sequence continues at coordinate 48,957,152 of CM077587.1, read as the reverse complement.
GTCGCTACTGTTTTTACAGGGCCTCTCCTGCTCTTTCTGTTTGCGCAGGGCCATGATGGCAGAGCGTGGCCCTATTAGTAGGTGGCTGGTTCTTCGATCGAGTGGGAGTTAGAGCCATTGATTGCCCATATCCCTGTGACAATACCTGCCATAATCTAATTTCCAAGTGAGAGATGATGAATTTAAAGCATATTATGTAACTTTTATAGTTGCTTACATTACTTTTAGATTGATAATTCTATTTGTGCATATTTATAGGATTGTAAGTTTACTTTTTTGTGGTTGTTGAACAATAGAATTGGTGGTTTTTGTGAATACTTAGAAATTTGGAGCTTTTGTAATACAAGACAATTTTTCATGGATATATAAATCTTTTTCAAATTTCAATTTTTACAATTTTTTTTTCTCTTTTGAATATTTGTTGATATATATTGTCGATGTATGAATGTCAAATTTGGCTTTTTGGTGGGATGTTAGCACCCCCAAGGAGTTGTTGGAGGGGGTGGAGGAGGTCCTATGGTTGTAACTTCAAGTTATAGGTTGGAGAACAAATTGGATTATGTTTTTGTTTGAAAATAAAACGAAAAGGAAAATTAGAGACGGAATAGCAACGGAATTTTTGAATTCCGTTGCTATTCCGTCTCTAATTTTCCAGGAATATGCATGAATCACGAACGGAATCAGAGACGGAAATAAGAATTCCGTCTCTGATTCCGTTTCTGATTAGAGACGGAATCAGAGACGGAATCAGAAACAGACACTTTCCGTCTCTGATCCGTTACTGATTAGCAACGGAATCAGAAACAGACTTTCTTGCATTCCGTCTCTAATCCGTCTCTGATTCCATTTCTGATTAGCAACGGAATCAGAGACGGAATTCATAAATTTATTATTTCCGTCTCTGATTCCGTTTCTGATTAGCAACGGAATCGAATGCAATAACAAATGTACCATTCCGGAAAAAATTCCATTTTTCGTTCGTTTCTAATTTCCGTCTCTAAATCCGTCTCTAATCAGAAACGGAATTTATTCCGTCTCTAATCCGTTTCTGATTAGAGACGGAATCAAATTTTTGTTTCTGATTGAATTAGCAAGGACGATTTCAGAGACGGAATTTATTCCGTTTCTGTTCCGTTTCTGATTTAAATTAGAGACGGAATTTAGGCAAATCAGAGACGGAAAATTCCGTTTCTGATTTGCTGTTTTTTTGTAGTGTTTAAAGCACATATATATATATATATATATATATATATATATATATATATATAACTATAAGTAGTTCAAATTACACGCACCCCATAAGCCGCCACCTCGGTCTCACGTCGACCATAACTCGAGGTAACGTCCCCCTCATGTCTCGACTCACCGAATGTCCCGCGTATACCTTACTCGCAAATTTGGCACGAAAATAAACATACACTTGACATTAGATAGTCACATTTGGGTATAAATAAATAATACACACACCACAAAAATAAAATTTACCTCGGTGTCGACTCCAAATATTTCGACAAGTACGTCAAGTCACGACGGTCAAGTCGATGATCTTGAAATGTGACACGTGACACGTTTAAATTTGAGGGTCATTACATTAAGGTTTATGAGGGTGATAGATTTTGGTATTGAAAGTATGGTTTAGTTCTTAAAAAAGATAAACATGATAATGGCTACCGGGTAAAACTTTACTTGATCTATTTTATTAGGCAAAACTCTTGATTTGGTCCTTAAACTTTATATTTTTTATGATCTTGGTCCTTGAACTTTTATTACTACATATTTGTTCTTTGAATTTTTACAAAGATCTGCATTTAGTCTTTCCACCATTTAAAGAGTTAAATTTTGCTGTTGTAGGTAGCATTAATGTTGCATAACTAGTTAAGAAGAGAAAAATAGTTTATATTATTGAACCGAACGACTCACATCGATCAACAATAAGCTAAAAAAACTAATTTCCCCTAAAAACATTAAAAACTCAAAGTTCAGGTACCAAAAGCATAAAAACTCAAAAGTTCAAGGACCAAATGTACAATAATGAAAGTTAGGGAGCAAATGTACACTAATGAAAGTTCAGGAACCAAAAGCATAAAAGACTCAAAGTTTAAGGACTTGGCTATAATTTAATCCTAGAAACATTGCGGTCATCGTGTTAAACCCAATGCGTTTGAGTATAGGGTTATACAATTGGTTAGGAAAATATTCATTGTCTTACCATGGCTATCGATAATAGGAAATGCGAGGAACTGCGTAACTTATCGGGTCTATAATTACATTAGGATACTTTTGATTTGCATACTTTACATAGATTAATGACCAAATCCAATTTTTTTATTGAACCAAACTTGTATGTTTTGACCTAGGTATTTTTCATTAATTGATTTTAAAATAATTTCCATTGTTTTATTTATTGCATTACTACTTAGATTAGTTAATTTGTTCATTATCCCAAAACTCCCGTTTTTCTCTTTCTTTTAAACCTTAGAAAGGATATCAATCTCTGTGGGATTGACCATCTACCAATATCTACAAAATAGTTGGTTTATGAATTATAGTTTATTGACACGCCAATAAAAAAATGTCAATTTTTGGTGTTGTTGTCGGGGATTAGTTTTTTTTTTCTTTCTTTGGTTTTCTTTTATTTATTTATTTATTTTTATTATTTTGTCTATCTAGTCCCTTGCTTTTAATATATATGCAGAGAACTCCGCGATGACCTCCTACTCCTTTAACTATGGTCGATTCAAATACTCATATTATTATAATGTGAATGGGGTAAGTATGTCGCATAATGGACATCAATTTTTTAACATGCATTCTTTTGTACAATAGGTCGAAGTTTGCAAAATTTGTGAAGATTATTATCATTTCACATATGCTTGTCTTTATTATCTAAAGTATGAGAAGCATAATTATTCTAGCTATGCATCACCACAATCTGACTTCTTTGAGCTCATGCTAAGTCCACAAATTATTCAACATGAAGAGAGGTCAATACAAGACATGATGAATGACTTGATCTTCAGAGAACTACCTTTTCAACAAGTTCATCAACAGTGTTATGAAGAGAACCAACAGTTTCAACAAAGCACCTCTTTGGAAGATATGATGAAGCAATTAATAGATGGTCAACAATAGCTTCATGAAAAGTTTCAATAATTCAACATATGAATCCAAGATTGGAGAACTTGGAAACTCAACTTACTCAAGTGAATGCCATACTTCAGAATATGCTTGATGAGAAAGATTTGTATAATACACAACCAATTTTTTCCCAGATGATAATGTGAGTATTGATGCATTGAGAAATGTTGAGGTGAATGAGGATAAACAAGTGGAGGACTATTGGAGTGAAATAGCATAAGGACTATAAGTCTTTCAAATTGAGCCAAAAATTATCATCGCACAAGATGAAGAGGAAAATGAGATGAAAATTGAAGTCACTTCAAACAGGCCGAAGGAGCCGCAGAAAGAGAGCAAGGAAGACCAACCTCTGGTGTTGGTGAAATCACCCACCCCCCATGCATATTTGTTACACTTTATAAGGGGTGAAAGTAATGGAGCATTCGCAGATTTTCTACACTACTAACACCTTTTTGTTGGATGATCATGATGGGGCATAATCTATTGTGTTAGAGGTCCTGAATGGGCTCCTTAGTCTGAAAGATGGCATGCATGTTTCATTGCCCAAAGCTATATATGCACCATTTGTTGTTGATATCTCAAAATGAGAGGACATCACGTGATAAATCATGCCAAGACTAGCTAAAGACTTAAAAAAAAGGTGTTTGTTGGGAGGCGGCCAGTTTTTTTTTATTTCATTTTTATTTCTTGCATTTATTTCAGGTTTAATTTAGTTCTTAGTTTTTTTTTATGTTCAATAAAACCCTAACATGGTTTTTGGATTTCTGTAGGTGTTATGAATGTTTGATGAGCATTAAAAGCAATGACACACCGTTTGAGTATTGCTAAGTTTGACTTTAGATTATATTTTTTTAGCATAATTTGAGTATTTATAGGGAATTAACATATTACTATGATTTTAGGTATTTTGAGACTTGATTGAGACATAATCCAACTTAAGTCACTGCATTAATGGCGGGTCTTTAAGTAAACCCAAAACCTCTAGACTTCGTTTCATCATCTCGTTGATTTCACCTTTAGTTGAAAAACTTCGGGCTTACAAGATTGGTGGGAATCATTTAAATTAACTTTATGCTTATTAGTTCTTGATCTTATTATGACGATTTTTGTTTCCATTTTTTCTTTAGTCACCTAGACATGAGAGCTTTTGTTCATTCACTAGTTTTTGGAGAGTTTTTTTATGCATCTTTGTATCATCTCCTTGTTTTCTTTATCTATGTTCTTTTTTACCATATTTTTTTGTTGCATGAATTCCTTAACTTGTTTTGAACCTTGAGGAAAGGTTCAGAGTAAGACTTGTAGATTGAGTTAGATGTTCTTTGTGAAATATTGCAAGTGAGATCGTTTAAATTTTTTCAATTATATGCGATTGACGAATGGTAATGATGGCATTTAATACCTTTTTTCTCTTATTTCTTCCATTTCTTTTCCCTTCATACTTCTCTTTCTCATTTTATTAGGAGTTGATATACTTTCATGTATAGTTTCATTTTTATTAGTGTTTAAAGTCACCCGAAATTTTGTTTCATTCCTTTGGTTGTGGATGAGTAAACTACGGTTGCGTTTTTGACTTAAAATTTCGGGAAAACTATGAGAAACACTCACTCGAACCCATAGCCCGACATTTTCATAATTTTATATTAGGGACTTAGTATGATGGTTAAGCCTTGTGTTAGATACCAAAGGGGGCAAATGGTCAGAACTGTGCAAGTCAGATTTCTAGGGTGTTAAAAGGATGATGTAACCCACTTAAGGCTGAATTCTTATGACTAAAAAAATATAGGGAAATGATTTAGACCATTTTTTAATGAAAACCCTTAGACTTAAGCCTCTATAAAATATTGAGCTTATCCAACCTTTATTTCTTTCATACATAATGTTAAACCCTTAGACATAGTCTGATATATTCCTCTACCTAGTTGGAAACTAGTCTTAGACTTGAAGTCTTTAGAAAGAGACATGAGGAGATAAAGACTTGGAGAAGAAAAAAAATTGCTTATATGCCCAAAATAATGGGAAAGTCGTGATTAGAGAGTCCTACCTAAAACGATATCCTCAGGAAAAGGAGCAAGGAGTCGAGCGGTTGGAAAAAGATTAGGACTACACATATTAAAAGAAAATTGAATTTAAGCGCAGTAAAATCACTTTCATGTTCTCATAGAATCATTTGATAGTCTAAGTTTTAATTTTCCAATGTTTCATAAATCCTGTATATCATTTCCTTGGTACCATATCCTAGCCATGTTACAACATATTTAAAGTTCCAGTGATTCATATTGGTGCTAAGTCTATAATAGTGGAGAGTGTGGTTGCATTTCTCACCTATAGTACCTTATAAGCATCAACGTGCTATTTTTACGAAGTTTGTAAACTTGCGTGCTTGAATGTATAAACCAAGAAACTCGTGAGTAGTTGATGACCTTTGTCTTAACTGAGTCTTTGTCTTTCAAGCTTGATCTTAATTGTGTATAGTTTGCGGTTCTTGATATATTATAACTCCGAGATTTCTTGAGTAGCTTGTTAACTTGGCGACTATGTAAACCGGATGAACTCCATGAATTTAGAATCGGGTATATGATTAGTTTAATTAGTACATAACTATATTAAGATTCTATTTTACTTGTGTTTTGTCATTTACACATTTGCTCGGGACTTGCAAAGTCTTAAGTTTGAAGGTATTTGATAAGTCGATTAATTATGTAATTATACATAAGTTTTTATATATTTTTTTTATGGTTGAGTCTTAAAAATATTATCCTAATTATTCTTATTTGTTATTTTTATGGTTATCAAAGTGCGCGGTTGAATCAGGGGCAAGAAAATACGCAAAGTAGAGTATTTATATGCAGTGTGAATAATTACCAGAGAATTTGCCTCGAATTACGCATTGCACAGTTTATTAGTAGTTGGCCAGCAGGCCAAGTAACGCAGGGGAGTAACAAAGTTAAGTCGCTCGGCACCACAACCACTCGATCATGCCTCGAGACACGTATTGCAAATGGATGAAGTAATGGACAGTAGCTAAGTGGCGCAGAAACATACATACATGAGTCACTGAGGAACCAGCGACCCTCGGATATGCATCGAGATGCGGGCTGACATATTTTCCCACATCTTCGCACGAGCTCCCATTCGTTTCTTCCTTCGCATCAGCAACCGTGGATACTCCTCCGGATACGTACTGTGTGGTCTCCCATGATTTCACCAATTCTCCATGTGTGTTCTATCTTTCCAGCCATCGTGGATTTGCCTTGGGATTCATGCTGTTAATGTCTCCAAGAGTTTCGGTCGAGCACTCGAGCCTCCTCTCCCACGTGCCACATGCCACGTGTCAATGCCTCACAACAACTAGCACATTACCAGTAGCCCCCTCCTCCAATACCTAATCTGTGCATGACATATGTCCTTAACCTACAACAAACTCCCAACAACCAACAGATTGTCCTCGGCGTACGTATCATAATGGTACCACGAAAATCACATTCTCCCTCCTCCAAAGACCAATTTTAGTAGTTTTTTTATATTAGGACTTTCAGTATTATTTGAAGAACTCTAAACTTTTATTTTTTTTTATCCCTTTCTCTCGATTTTTCTTTCTCTCGCCTTTTTTTTTTGGTTTTTCTTTTCTTTTGTTTCATATTCTTCAACCAAGAGACACTAATCGCATGGTCTAGGCAATACTACGAGGGAGGTTCGCCCATTCATATCTATAGATTTGTGAGGTTTATTTATTTTAATTTCATTGCTTTTAATTGATGTTTTATTTCCTTTGTTATTGATTGATTAATTAGGGTTAAATTTATATTTAAACCCTGATTCTTTTGCCAGTGAGTTTTAAGCATCCATTCTTATATAATAGAACCACACAAGTGACAATTGGTTATACCAATTGATTCGACCCTTTTAGGACTAGTCAAATACATTAAAGATCTAGGCTAAATTAGATACACTAGTGATTCGATTGTCTATATGTAGTGCCTTCACAAAACCCATTGTGGTCATCGTGTTAAACCTAATGTGCTTGAGTATAGGTTATATGATTGGCTATGAAAATAGTCATTGTCGTACTTTGACTATCGAGAATAGGAAGTGCGAGGAACCGCATACGTTACTGGGTCTATAGCTACACTAGGATACTTTTGATTTACATACTTTACATAAATTGATGATCAAATCCAATTTTTTATCGAACCGAACTCGTATGATTTGACCTAGATATTTTTCATTAATTGATTTTAAAACAATTTTTATTGCTTTATTTCTTTTATTGCTACTTAGATTAGTTATTTTGTTCATTATCTCAAAACTCCCATTTTTCTCATTCTTTTTCAACCTTAGAAAGGATACCAATCGCTAAGGGATCGACTCTTTACCACTATCTATAAAATAGTTGGTTTAAGAATTATATTTTATTGACGCATTCGGCTTGCGTCACCAACTCATGGGAAAGTGTTAAAGTTCTATAAATTAGATTGTTTTTTATGCTTTTAAATAAGAACATATTTACTTACGAATAGATAATACAAGATCAATCCAATTGTTTCTTTGATAGTAATTTATTTGGTATGGCTAGGAGTTTTTTGTTTATTATGTAATATGTATATATTCAGAGCTTATAAGCAAAGATCTTTTTTGATATTGAAAAGCTAGCAAAGACCACGAGAAAATGAAGTAAAATCTCAAATACAAGCTAGCAAAAGTAATTATACTTACCTCAGTTTCATAATAAAGCTATTGGTCTTTAGAGATGCATTCCAATATCTTACCGTGAGTTAAATAAAGTTTTACCTGCGGAAGTCATTATCTTATACATATCTTCTTTAAGAACTGCATCAAACTCTCAACAAAATCTATATCACCCTCATAAGCCTTAAGCTTTTGTACATTTGTTTGATGCTACAAGTGTCTTTTTATAGGTTTGAGGGATAACCATTAGACTTCCCACATTAACTCTAATTTCTATCAAATTAGTAACCTAAAGGGAAACTTAATGGACATAAAATAAATAAAAATATAGGTTACATATTGCCACTATGTAAATAATTCATGAGACAAATAATGGTTAAACATTTTCCCACTTGTCTCATAATATTATATCTTGATAATGTGGGCACAAAATACTGGGGTTTTTCAAAAACTAAGGTGGGAAATATTTTTTATTCCAAAAATAAGAGTGACTACTTTTTATTTCCAAAAATAAGGTATGTCTTCTTTTCAAAAGGAGACATTGATGATGATGTGGCGCCATGTGGCATGTGTGTTGATGAGGTGGAGTGAATGACTCGTTTTGAAAAGGAGTCATCTATACAAAATGAATGACACCTTTTGAAAAGGAGTCATCTACACAAACCTCTTTTTTACTCTTCAAAAGGAGTACTTTGTTCAACTCGAAGCGGTGTGTGACGACCCCTTCTCCAAAGGGTCAGGGTCAGCCCGACCCAGCCCACCCGGGCCCGGGTTGGCTCGACCTGGCCCATATGAGGTAGCCCGACCCGTGCTACCTATCTTCTTCCTCTCGTAAACTTTTATTTATTTTTTATTTTTTCTCATTTGTACTGGGGTTGGACGTCCATCCCCAACCCCAAGTTGGGTTCGTGCAGGGGAGACGACTCCCTTGTCGTCCCTCGAGCTCATAACAGTTAGTTCGAGTGTCCTACCTCAGATCAACAACCACAACCGACAGCAAAAACAACCACAAGTCACACAACACCAACAAATATATCATTTACCTCGGCCACCGTGCCTCGGTAGTGACATGTATCTCGCTGCGGGTCTCATGTCACGGGTCATTTTGTCTTGATTAACGAATTAAACGTGTATTAATTATTGGGCCGTGATACGGTGAGCCCATGCAAACGTCATTTATGTATCAAGATGGACAAATCGCATCACGTACGTATCTCGAGATGGACAACCTGCATCACCCACGTATCTCGAGGTAGACGACTGATGTAAAGGACTCGCACGTATATGAAAGTGGACAACTCATGCAAACGTCACACATGTATCTCGCGGTGGAGAAGTCATGCAAACGACACACGCGTATGTCGAGGTGGCCGACCCATACAACCTCATGCAATTCATGCAAACGTGACACACGTATCCACTACAAAACATTGTGTGTTTAGCGACATTAATTTATTCATTTAACGACATTAATTAATGTCTCTAAAAATGTTACCAACGCATCATACAGTGTTGCCACTTGTGTTGGTAAAAGTGATGTCGCCCCATTTTTTTACGACACAAAATGTATGCGTTGGAAACATTTATTTAAGACATTTTTGCTATAAGCGTCGTTAAACTAGGGACGTTTGTTGTTTATGTGTATTTAATTTTATGACATTTATTTCTTATGTGTCTCCAATTTAGAGACATTATTTATATATGCATCCCTAAATTAAGGACACTTGTAAGTTTAGCGTCCTTAAATTGACAACACTTGTGCACTTAATGTCTCTAAGTTGACAACTCATGTACACTTAGTGTCTCAGTAAATTGACAACGCATGTACACTTAGTGTATCCAAATTAACAACGCATGTGCACATAGTGTCTCTAAATTAACAACGCATATGCACTTAATGTCTCTAAGTTGACAACACATTTATACTTAGTGTCTTTAAATTGGCAACGTATGTACACTTAGTGTCTCTAAGTTGACAACGCATTCATATTTAGCGTCGTCATATATAATAATTAATATTAATATTATTGGAAAGAAAATCTTATATATAAATTAAAGAAATTTCTACTTCTACTTACAGGAATATGATTTATTTATTAATAGAAAAAAAAATTATTTATTTCATTTGAACAAAAAATTAACTAACAAATGTACAAATTCGAGGTGAAAGGAAAAAAAATATATATAGTTGAATTTACTTGTTAAAACAGGGCTTTAAAAACTATATTTTTGATGTTTCAATCAACACGTGTGCAAATCTTACTTCTACTTACAAAAACTCTTGAACTTCTCCTTCAATACTTTTCATTGTTGGATGATGACTCCACCATATCATCTGCAAATATTACTTTATTCTTCACTTGGCACCTCCCCGAACCTTCAATCAATCAATACAAGAAATGAAAAACTCAAATAAAAAACCCCAAAGAACGTAGCAAAATTGTCAAAATCAATCAAATTCAATCCAACAATACCAAAACACAACACCTTTTGAATTAATAGATAGTCACCAAAGCATAACACTCGTCACTCTAAATTTCTTGCACGGTAAATCAGGACTACCAGCATCACTTTTTGTTGTTGTGTTTCAATCGAAAACAACAAGTGGATTGACTTGCATGGTTCACAATCCCACAACTAAAATAATTGCTTCAAATGCTAGAAATCTTATCAAAGTATAGTTTTATCGAAAGTACATTTATAAGCTGCTTAATAATAACAAAATATTTATCAGAGCATTAGTACTCATTGTGCTTAACAAAGCCATTAATTCCTATCTAGCTATGTATCAGAGTGTCGGCACTCAGTACTCACTGTATTATTGTGATTTCTTTTTGTTTTGCAATGAGTACAAGTGCAAATGAAAGAATCTACCTTGAAAGAGAACAAATTGTTGAGCCGAAGATCTATAGAAATTGCAAAGGCTATAATTAAGAACTATATAAAATCTGCAAAAAAAAAAAAAAAAAAAAAAAAACATGGGTTAATTATACGGTAAAAACAATATATTACTTCTATGAAAACAAGTAGTCCACTTAATGCCTACAACACTTTTTCAAGGTACCACAATCAAAATACACCAATCTCATGTAAAGGGAAGAAAACAACTCACAAATCTAACAAAAAGAAAGTTTAATTAATTCAAAAATAATGAAATTGAGGAATTGTAACAAATATATCATATCAAATCTCATGATTGCTAGACCATAATCTTTGTTAAACCAGGCTAACTAGCTAATTATGCACTTCCATCATTATTGGAACTTCCATTAATGATCAGATAGAGCCAGCTATTAACATGGCCTCATTAATGGAGCACTTAAGAAACCAAGCTAGCTAGCTTATCCATGCCAATATTCTAACAAGTTCATATGGGAATTCACACACATCACACAAATCTCAATGAATAACAAAAAGTTTCTTATGCACTTTCATTTCATTTATCATTGGGGATCAAAGCTTGCTTATCCTCCTTAGGCGTCAACACTTATTTAAAAACAAAAAGAAGTTAGATCGAATCTAATGCTCCAAAGACTCATGAAAAAATAAGAACACCATGCACACAAGAATTCGTCACATTGTTGACGTGTATTCATGCTTCAATAGTAAGTCCAAGAGCCTATTGATCATACGAATCTACCGGCATTTGGGCTTGGATTAAAATATGACAAAGATTGAGGTAGCATAATATCACGATTTCGCTAGTAAGTACAGGAGCCTGCTGATGTGTATCATGCTTCACTAGTAAGTACAAGAGCCTGAAAACAATTTCATTGGTAAACCATTCAAGAGCCTAAAATATTCTTTAAAAATTGCATAAAGTGTTAATATATTTCATTTGACAATCATCTGAATACCTCATATCTAAAAAGGAAAGTGGAAAAACAAATATTTAATAAGGAAGCAAAGAAGGTACCTTTACAAAACTCATGACTTACAATTTTAAAGCTTCCAAAATCTAATAAAAGTAGATGGTCCTTCCAAGCTTCGGCAGATTTTGAAATATAATTCATAAAAAAAAGACATAGATGAACAGTAAACATCCTCAACGATTCGATATAGTCATTAGATTTGTTGAATAAGGCATGAAGTGATTATATTGGCAACTAACACAAGTTGGACGGCCATCCAATTTACAGTATTATTATGTTCCATCCCATGTATGATTGACATACTAATAGAAGCCCAACAACCAACCAAAGAAGAAATGTAGAATAAGTATCAATCTTTTAAAAAAAAATGACAAGGTAATAAGCATTAACTATCCAAGCAAATGTGAAAAAGCTTTCAGAAAAGAATAAAAAGCTTATTCACATTTGGGATGGAGAGGCGTGCAGAGCATTTAAATTGAACAACGAAAACAAGAATAGAACAGCTGTCCTCCATTGAGAACGCGCAAAGCAACAAATCAAGCAGACCTTTCACAGTTCAAAAATAGAAATTATTCATTCATTCATCAGTTGCAAAGAAGTCCAAAACTTCAATGCATTTCCCATGCTTTCCCACAAGTCGCAAATCAATTTTGATCAATTAATAGACCCTTGGTCTTATTAAACATAACTCAACCGAACACTACAAGGTCAATTGAAGCTACTTAAGTCGAAACAAACTTGTTTATTAAAGATCAACTCAACACCGATGTATAAGGTATAACACTAATTCGAATAATGAAAAGCATTTTGAAGACATAGCTCAATGTCACCATATCAGTGTCTATCAACATCATTGCAATTGTGGGGTTGGCTAGAGAAAGTGAACCGAATTATAAGAGCCAAAGTTTATTAGTTTTTCTATTAAACTTATGGCCACTAAAGCAAAACAAAAAAATACATCGATAAGCAAGTTCTCTTGGTATTACTTATGGCCACTAAAGCTAGAAACATTATTGAAGAGAATTATGCACGACAAATGAAATTTCACGGCAGGGTTTGTTTCCCTTTCAACCTATAATTCTCTATTATGAATGGGAGAAAAGTTAATTAGTTTTTCCAGGATAAAATCTAGACATGTAAGTTCAAAGTCAAAACTCTAATCAGATGAACTTTTGGACAGAGATGAACAATACGATATAAATAATTAAAATGATCTGACATTGCAAAAATCTTCAAATTAAGGAATTGCGTAATATGGTCCAAGAGATAGAGTAAAATTGCGGAATTGCAGGAGCTCTATGAAATTATATGTAATTTTCACTTTCTAAAGTGAATTTGAAGTTCGTAGATATAAAGAAGCACCTAAAATGTCACAAATAGGTATAAAGAGTTAATTACTTGAGCTTTCCATAAAAAGAGAAGACTGATACTTTGGTTATTTAAGTTCCAAATAGGTATATCGTACCAGCAACGCCACGAATGTATTAGTTCCAAAGGTTTCCATAAAAGGAGTTAATTTTGTCATTGGTTTTCCCTAAAGCTCAACTTAGCTATATAAAGAATACGCCACCGCTATCAATTCTACGTATAATAAAAAATGTACTTCACTTACTCTTGATCTATCAAAAACCTATTTAACAACAAAAATTCATCAAAACAAAACCTAATAAGCTCAAGATCATAGCCAAGAACCGGAACGAAACACAAATGTGCGCCAGAAATTTCGATGGCTACTCAGGAAGATCAACTAGAAAGCTCGATTTAGAAGCAGAGACAGCTGCGGAGATAAGATATGTACCTTTAACGAGAATCCAAATGTGGAGTTGATTGCGAATCGCTGGGGTTCTTCTCCAATCGGCTCTCGAGTGTGTCACAGAGAGTTCGAATGTCGCTAGGGCTTGGAAATAGTTTCGACGGTAGCCACCGCAAGCCCAATCAATCCTCCCTACACCAAAACAACAAACTTCACAATCCAATCCACCAATACGATCAATGAAACAAAAACAAAAACCAAAATCACCTTCCGATGATTCGCCTGTGGTGAGCTAGTGAACTCATTGGTCAACAGATTGATCATCGTCGTAATCTTGTCATGATCACCGGCCATGGCGAGCTGCTTAACGATTTCTTCAATCTGCACAACTAAACCCCATGATCTGATTCATGAACAGTCTGAAATCCTCAGACCTATTAAAATTCCTTGAAACCAAATCAAAATCCGAAATTTCAGCCTGGAAACGAACTTACTTCCTGCGTCGCATTCTTCCGCTTCTCGTATAGCTTGTCTGATAGATTCCTGAGCAAGGCCATGGGGATCACCGAGAGCGCATCCGCCATGAGAATCGCAAAATCTCGAACCTCAAAACGTTTTGCTCGCGTCTCGATTTACGCACCCGACAACCAACTCCTAAGTTCATGGTGTCCATTTCGACATTTTATGTCTATTTTACTTCAAATCATTTAAATCATACTAAAATTAGGTGAAATAAACCTCACCTCCATCGCGTCGAAATCGCGCATCCGACCGGTCTACAAAGCGCCACGCGCGTTCATCGCTTCGCGCCACGTCGTTACTCGTCGGTCGCGTGGTGCAATTGCCACCGGCCGCCACCACACTGCCCAGTGAGCTCTCTCGCGTCGCGCCGCCGCATTGGTTCGCGCGCCAATGTAATCGAACCGCTGCCGCCCGGAGTCGTTGCGATCTCCCGGTGTCGCTGCGGCTGCTCGGCCGAGCCGCGCGCATGCCGCGCGCGCTGCGTCGCTCATCCGTCCTGGCGCTGCTAATCGGCGCGACCTGCTGCCTTGCGCGATCACCGCCACCCCGCACCGCTTGCTGCGGTCGCCGCTCCGCACCGCACCACCTCCGGGGCGCGAATCGCCAGGCTCATTGCCACCGTCTCATTGTCCGGCCGCCGCCATTGCTGTTGCGTTGCCCACCGCGTCGCACAATCGCGCGCCGACCCGCGCCAACCTCGCCACCTTTCGCTCTACACCGCTTGGCCCGCCCCGCATCACCACCGCTGTCGAAGCTGCGCCTCGGCCGCCGCCGCATTCTCGCCGGCCGGAGCTCCTCACCTCTCTCTCTCTCCGCGCTCATTTCTTATCCGATCTCATCCGATCTCTTTTTCTTTTTTTCTTTTTTTCTTTTCTTTTTTCTCTTATCCCTAGTGGTGGCAATTCGTGTCAGCGAGTCGTAAATGTGTCGTGTCGTAAACGTGTCGTGTCATAATTATCCTAAACCCGCACACGACACGTTTATTAAACGAGTCACTATTTGTAAACACGACACACGACACGTTTAATAAACAGGTAACCTGTTTATGACACGTTTAACACGTTTATTAAACAGATCATATTTTAACCTGTTTAACTCAACTCGTTTGTGTACCTGTTTAACACGTTTATTAAACAGATCATATTTTAACCTGTTTAACTCGACTCGTTTGTGTACCTGTTTAACACGTTTATTAAACAGATCATGTTTAACCTGTTTAATTCGACTCGTTTGTGTACATGTTTATCAACCTGTTAAACATACTACTAGATTAATGATATCTCAATACAAAATCAATACAAACAACATAAAATATAAAATTATAAACGCATCTAATACAAGGAAAAATTAAAAATACAAGTTCTCAAATAGTCAAGTTCAAGTTTAATAACCCAACTACAAAGTTATATGAAAAGGTCACACCGGTAGTTGTAGAGCTCGAGTCCCCCCCGCCGTGAGAATGCGTCCCCACCCTCCGCCCGCACGCGCGCTCCCCCGGCCGTGAGAATGCGTCCCCCGCCGCTGCGCACGCGCGCAATTGATAGAGAATCGAGATCCAACCCCCTCCCCCCGGCGCCGCACCCGCGCTCCCCCCCGTCACCGCCCCCCCCCCCCCCGCCGCCGCACGCGGCCCCCCCGGCCGTGAGAATGCGTCCCCCCGTCACGCCCCCGCGCGCACCCGAGTGAAAGTTGTGAGAGGCCGAGAGTGAGAGCACTGGTTTTGAAGTTTGAACGTTTTGGTTTTTAGGGTTGGAAATGAAAAATTTGTATTTATATGTGAAAGTTATGCGAGTCATAAACGAGTCACATGGGTTAACACGTTAGCGACACGTTTATTAACCGTGTATAAACAGGTTAACCTGTTTATGACCCACATACATTTTTGCCAAACCCACGACATGTTTAAGGTCGTGTCGTGTCGTGTCGTGTTAAACGTTTCATGACCCAAATTGCCAGCCCTAAGTTATCCCTTATATATATATATATATATATATATATTCATTTCATTTTTTATTTCATTTTTTGATTTCAAATCTAAAATGTCCTCGAGATTCGTGCAACATGAATCTCGAGGCAAACTCAACAAATGAGTTGTGCGCATATCGAGACACCAACCCGCCTCCTTTCAAAATCTCGATACTCACGCTACACGCATCACGAGCGCGTATCCAATGTACACATTTAAACCACATAGAGCTACTATCTCGGTCTCACGTTGGCACGCGACTTGAAGCGCGTTCCCGTTCGTGTTTCGGCTCCCCGAATTCACCGCGTATACGTTTTTCACCAATTATCATCTCCACTCGAGATTCGAACATACGCATTTCAACGAGTGGATCTCACATACAACCTTGACTTGACACGTGACACAAGCCAAATTTTCGGGTCGTTACAATTTTGTTGTTCCTGCTTCGGACCCATCTGCACATTATCGATCCATTGTGTCCTACGTACGCGGAGTCGCGATAGGTTAATAAAAATTAACTGCCAATTAAAGACGAAATGGACACTTGTAAATTATGTCTTTAGATTTGAAATTTAACAACACTTATAAATTATGTGTCTTTAGATTTGAAATTTAACATCACTTTGTAACTTATGTGTCTTTAGATTTAAAATCTAACAACACTTGTAAGTTATGTGTCTTTAGATTTAAAGTCTAACAACACTTGTAAATTATGTGTCTTTAATTTTTTAATCTAACAACACTTATAAATTATGTGTCTTTAGATTTAAAATTTACCAACACTTGTAAATTATGTGTCTTTAGATTTAAAATTTAACAACACTTGTAAATTATGTGTCTTTAATTTTTTAATCTAACAACATTTGTAAATTATGTGTCTTTAGATTTAAAATTTACCAACACTTGTAAATTATATGTCTTTAGATTTAAAATTTAACAACACTTGTAAATTATGTGTCTCTAGATTTAAAGTCTAACAACACTTGTAAATTATGTGTCTCTAGATTTAAAGTCTAACAACACTTGTAAATTACGTGTCATTAGATTTGAAATTTAACAACACTTGTAAATTAAGTGTCTTTAAATTTAAAATCTAACAACACTTGTAAATTATGTGTCCTTAAATTTGAAATTTAACAATACTTATAAATTATGTCTTTAAATTTAAAATCTAACAACACTTGTAAATTATATGTCATTAAATTTAAAATTTAACAACACTTGTAAATTATGTGTCTTTAAATTTAAAACCTAACAACACTTGTAAATTATGTGTCCTTAAATTTAAAATTTAACAACACTTATAAATTATGTGTCTTTAAATTTAAAATCTAACAACACTTGTAAATTATATGTCCTTAAATTTGAATCTTGACAACACATATAAATTAGGGTCCCCAAATTTTAAATTTAGTGTCACTAGTTTACCAAGTGTCTCTAATATAGGAGACACTTATAAATTATGCATCTTTAAATTTTGGAATTGACAATACTTGTTGTTTGTGTCCTCAATTTTAATTTTAGCAACACTTATAAACTATGTGTCCTTAGATTTAAAATTTGTCGACACTTATAAATTAGTGTCTCCAAGTTTAAAATTTGGCAACACTTGTTTATTAAGTGTCTTTAATTTTGAAACGCTTGTACATTATACGTCTCGAGATTTTGAATTTGACGACGTTTTAATTAAAAATGTCCTTAATTTAGAGACACTTGTATGTCATGCGTCTCAAAATTTTAGACTTGGCAACGCCTATACATCATGTGTCTCTAAAATTAAAATTTGAGGACGTTTTTTATTAGCGTTGGCAAAAAAGTGTTGTTATAGACCCACTTTGTTGTAGTGATCGTAAGGTGTGCAACTCATGCAACCTCGTGCGTTCCATGCAAACGTTGCGCACGTATCTCGAGGTGGACAACTCATACAACCTCGTCCAATCAATGCAAACTGTGCAACGGTCATGCACGTATTTCGAGGTGGGCAACCCATGTAATCTCGTGCAATCGAAGTAAACCATGTAAACGTCACACATGTATCTTGAGGTGAACAACCCATGCAAACGTCACGCACAGGTCTCGAGGTGGACAACTCATGCAAACGACATGCACGTATCTGGCGGTGGACAACCCATGCAAACAACACGCACGTATCTCGAGGTGGACAACTCATGCAAACAACACGCACGTATCTCGTGGTGGACAATCCCACATTATTTTGGTATCCACATGGCGTCCACGTGGAACACTCTACGTGGCGCCCGTGTTCAGAAAACATGAATGGCGCATTTCCAAAATGCGCCATTCATGTTAGTGAACATCCACGTGGGCGCCACGTGGATTGTTCAAGAATACACGAATGACGCATTTCCAAAATGAGCCATTCATGTTAGGGAACATCCACGTGGCGCCCACGTGGATGTTCCATAATACACGAATGACGCATTTTGGAAATGCGTCATTCGTGTAAAATGCGCCACGTGGATTGCTCCAACTAATAACGCATTTTCAAAATACGTTTTACCTTATTTTTGGAATAAAATTTTTTTTAACTTATTTTACTCATTTATATTAATTTTGACAGTACGTTTGTAATTTTTCCCACAAATACTAGTTTAGTGGTTCTCCCACTTGACCCACATTACAACCAAACATTACATAATTTTTTTTATTAGTGCGCATAAATGTTTAGTATATTACGTTTGGGAAGGAGAACACGCGCATGGGTCGTGCGTGTGCACTTCACCTGCCCAGGCCAAGCCTGGGTTTGGGCCTAAACCCGTCTTATGATCGGGCTACGTGGACTGGCCGTACTCAATGAATAAATAAAAAAATTTAAATTAACGAAAAATTCTTAGAAAATAAGAAAATATGGGAAAATGGAAACTTTTTCTAAAGTCACAAGAAGTTGATATAGTTTTATAAAAAGTGGAAATTTGGTGTTTTCAAGTCCTTTTTGTTGGAGTTTTTACCTCGTAAATCGCGAAAGGATCAAATTATACTTAAAGTCCCAAATTAGATTTCAAAAAATTTACAAATAAGTTTTTGAGGTAAATTAGTGACTTAATACCATAATTGGAAATTCGAATTATCGAAAAGAGATTTCAAAGGAATTTTTAAGGTTTAAACACCGACATGACTTTATAAATTACGAGTAATTGCTTTAAAAAATATACTATAATTGGGTCATCACTCTAAGTTATGGGTTTTATGATTCAATACGACTTCTAAATAAAGGAAACTCGGGAAACGCACTAGCCATCCACTTAACCAACTTTGAGTTAGTTTGTTAGTAAGTAAACACTATTTTTTGTTTTTTTACATTGATATGGATTATTATCTTGCACTGTAAGAGAGATTCTTTACTGATCATTCATTCGTATAATCAGAAAAGCATACTAAACCTCTATCCATAAGCGTGGGACTCATGTTGAGGCGCCTTATACATTAAAAATGTTGTTTAAAAGAATTGGAATGTCATATCCAAGATTTCCTTGGCCACTATCATAGGGGGGATTTGAAGGGGCCTTCGACATGTTTTGGCTTGTCACTGCTATGCTTCTCATTTGCCTTATTTCGGCGGGAAGGATATCTGATTTTCAACCAACGTGAAATCTTACCCTAAGCTTTTCATAATTAACCTAACTACTCAAGACTTGAGGTCGATCAATGTCGATGTTTTCATGGACTACCCTTTTACCCTTTAATCCCCACCCTTCTCCTTTCCTAACTCAAAGCAAGCTTCACCGCTTCATAATCTTCACTTTCTTTAAGTATAATTAATATATTGTCATGTTGCCTTATTTTAATTATCATATGTAAGTATAAATATAGAATGAATAAATAGACTTAAGAGTTTTAGATTCAAGTAAATTTCATGCTTTTATCATAGAATGATCTTGCTGCAACTTCACTTAAATTGTTAATGGTTCTACAACGATGAAAATAATGTAAAACAAATATAATGCATCTCTTTGGACACATCTGATTGATAAAATAATGGATGCTTGTTTAATGGTTAGCTCTTGCAAGGTTGTTATTTAGGCTCGAGTCCTAATGGGCTCTTAGGAATTGCTCTGGACTTTAGAGAATTGGATCCTATATATGGCATAATTATGAATCCATAAAAAAAAGGAATTGTTCGAGATGGTATTTTTACTAGTCGTGAACAAGTTTGGTGAAAAAGGGCCAAACAACGTTCAACAAATTCCTTTCAGTACATATCCTAGCCTTTTAAGTTTTTGGACATTTCAATTACTATTGGTCTTCGCCTTAGTTGTGTTTTAGTTCCCTTCAAAATGTATATAGATATGTATGTGTTTTACCTGTTTTTTTCTAATTGCTTGACATCTTATAGTTCCAAATAATTAAGCATGCATCTCCAATATTGAAAATTTGAAATTCCTTTCTCGAAAAGTCTCTTTGTTTCTTCCTATCCAGTGAAACACATCTTCAGCTTATCTTTTTTTTCTTTTGGCGGATTCTGCTCATATTATTTGATGTTAAACCTTTAGTTTTCTTTGACAAAGAACAAGGCCATAAAATTTTATATCCAGTCTCTTTTCTCCCCCTTAAAAATGGGAAACCTTTTCCACATACAATTTCCTCTCCAGTTTGTTTGAGAAATAAGAATATTAATCAGGATTCAGGATCGTCATTGTAAAGATTTCTACTAAAAGTTTTGGCATTTCGAAAATTTATGTTTTCGGTAGTAAGATTTTACTGACAGTGAATGTTGTGTAATGGTTATTCTCATAGAAGCAAAAGTGAGATTGTGTTTTGTATCTTTTGATTATCTTCATCATACACAACTTTAAAAACTAATTCATGCAAGTTTGAACCCGCGAGCTCGTTTATCAATTTTCCAATCCTTAAAGTTTTACCTCTGCACGTTCTACAGGTTCTTGGAGCACCATTGGAAACTCGCAGACTATTTGTAACGACCCATTACCTTGAACATGTGATTAGTATTAATCCGAATGTTAATTAACTTGAGTTAGGCTTGAGGTTAAGCCCAACTTGTCTTGAATAATGTGCGAGGTTGATATGATGTATGGTATTTGTTTAGAGTGTAAATTGATTAATTGAATTATAGGCAATTAATATGTATTAATATAAGACCTATAATAAGGAAATAAATAAATAATTAGTTGCTCAAAACTTTCTAAATCAAGTGTTAAGTATTACGTTAAGATTTTGCTCGATTTGTGTGCAAGTGGGGCTCAATGGCAGTGTAAATGAGAACTTAGTTGGTGTAAGACATTGCCTCGAGTTTCGTGTCAGTTAGCAGTAGTCGAGGTTAAGATTAGGCCTAATTTGGTGCAATATTGGTTAAATATGGCAAGAGAATTGGTATGTGTTAATTTAATATGTCATGGACAAAGTTGTTATTTTGGGGTTTTGATGTGACCAAAACCATTGTTATAGACATTTTATGAAGATGGATTATTTTATCGAGAGTTTAGCTTAATTTGATGAAAAAGGGGATCTAAAATGAGCGTTGAAAACCAAAACGCGTCAAAATAAAGATTTTGAAAATTAATAAATAAAAAAAAATTAAGTTGCTGACAAGCAGGTGAGGGTTTACATTTAAATATAAAAAAATCAATAAGAAATCAAATGAATCGATTAATTTGATTTCATTTCAATTAACATAACGTTTGTTTCCAAACCTTCTCTATGGACACTTTCACTCGCGGAGCTCCCCGACGTTCGATTTTCGTCCGGTTTCTTTCCTGAAAATTGTAGAGCATTATATGACAGTCATCAGTTCAAACTAAGTTTCCGTGGCGGAAATAAGGTATTCCGCTCGCAATTTGGTAAATACTCAATTCAGGACATTTTCCTCGATTCAATTTGAATTCTCGCAATTTTTCATTTTCTTTCGTGGGGTTTTAATAGAAATTAGTAGAATTTGTTATAAATTGATGTATTGGGTTAATTTGCACTGATTTGGGATAAATTCCACCGTCGTAGGTTAGGGCTTTTGTGAGTTGAATTGATGCAACTCGGTTGATAACTATTTTGAAGATGTTTTTATAGTTAATACTGATTTATATTGGGATTTTGGATGAATTGAATTATTGGTTTTTGTCCAGATTGACTCCACCGGTTGTGGACATACTTTAAATGTGGTATTGAGCAATTTTCTGGTATTTAGTGTTGAGTTGTGATGACATAATTGCAAAAAGTTGATTTGGAGAAGTTTTGTTAGTTCTAAATTAATAAAATTTGCCTATTCAAGAGGCTATATTAGAAAACTCATAACTTCTTCGTTTGTGATCCGGTTTGAGTGTTCTTGGACTTTATGGAAAGTATGAAATGAGTACTACAACTTCCTTTTTGTTCATCATGACAAATATTAAGGTTTTCAGGTTAAAAGGTTAACCCTAAGTGGCTAGTTAATAACACTTTGAAATTGATATAAAGTATTATTTTTATAAATAGCTCTCGAGTGTACTTTGGATGCAGTTTTTGTGTAGTCCCGAGATTTTGCATTTAAATGGGACCAGCTTAGGCATTCTAACCAATAAGTAGACTCAAATTGATGGCGATTCTTCTATTTTAGGTTATTGGTAGACGAGGAAATATTTATAGATTTCGAGAGTTGAGTAAGTCAGTAAAAAGTTATGAAAGCTCGGTACAGGTGAGTGGGACTCAATTACAAATATTATTTGTGCTATTTATTGTAGTATATCTAGCTAGTTCACGTAGTTATGGACTGGGAATGGGAGCACTGCATAGTGACAAGCATAACATACTAAAAATAAATGAGGAGATGAGTACACTTATTTCTTCGGGTATGAGTTGACATGACAGGTGAACCAAGATGGAACCTCTCCCTGCAATGACAAATGGTAACTGGGCCATGCCTTCCTTGTCCCCTCATACGACCGTCGACCAATATATATACTACTTATTGTCATAAGAGTATGGAGACTCATTTATTCTTGAATACATTGAAGAAATCACACCTTAGGCCAATGTGTGAATTTTGACAGTGGTATTCTTGGACAATTGAGAGAAGACTTTTGTATATCAAAATGCAATTAAAGTAACTTGTGCAAGGGCTATGGAACTATGACTTTGCATTTGTTTATCTATTGTTTATATTATTTATCATGAATATTACTGGATTCATATTGTTATTCATATTCCTTGATTATTAAATAGACTTTTGATATTGAATTGTGAGTCACTTACTGAGCAAGTTGGAGCGCCTATTCCAATTAACATTTTAGAAATATCGACATGCACTTTGACTCAGGAACAAAGAAGATTAGGAGTCTATATTCTTCTTTATAGTGAATTGATCTCTCTTTTGTCTTATATATTCGAATTGAAATACATTTTGTATTAATACAGAGTTTGAGGCTGTTTCATAACCTGATGTTGATACCGGTTTTGAACTCTGATTAATGTAGTTAGTAGATCGTTTGTATTGTCGAAAAAGTTCTAATTTTGCTGTGTTTTCAATCGTTTTCAATTATTTATTCGATACACGATATAGTGTATTGTGATTATCGGGTATGAAGGACGGATGTACTGTTACTCTAATCGAGTCCAACTGGCGTATCGGGGCTTAATTTTGGCCATTGCCCTAATTGGGATATGGGATGTTCTGGTTGGTATTAGAACCTATTCAGAGCTTGTTTCCAGTGATAACTCTCATATAATTTGAAATGAAAACCAAGGTATATAGAGTTTGGTTTCACTATTTTGAGATTTGCTAAAATCAAGGAATAACTCTGATACAATTAGTATTAGAGTTTGAATTCATTGCCTGTAATTTGAATAGAAGTCTAGGTTCACTGACTTGAAGATTAGTTCTCAAGTTATTGACAACCTAGAACTTAATAAATGGTTTTTTTTTTCTCGGTGTTTTGGGGGATAATGAAAGATAAAAACTTGAGTAATGTGATGTGTTGTGATGTATTATATCTATGCGATAGATATAAGTGTTATGTCTTTTCATAACAATAATAAGATGGTTTATGACCATCAATATCTCATAAGTTAGTAAAGCATTGAGGTTTAGGGTTTTTAGAAACCTAAATCTCAGTAATATATGGAAAAAAGAAAGACATAAGAAATCATACGACTAAAAAATAAACTATTCTTCCATATTATGGTCTCTAAAAGTCTTTATTCTCACTGATATAGTTTGATTAATGATAGTCAGTGAAGAATGATTGATTGCACCTAGACTTTGAGACAAATGTTTGGAGAATGGACATTAACAAATTATGGAAACATCGAGTGATTTCTAGTGAAGTTCAAAGGGGACGATTTCCTTTGAGTTGAATCTATACTAGTAGTTAAACAAGTTAAACGAGATTAAGGTCATTTAATGAGGAAATTAGTGGTAAATGATGATAAGAACCTAGTTGAGGTTAAATAACTACTAGCGTATGCATACTTCATGAGTTATTATGAAGTATAACACTCTAAACATGGTGCTAGTCCATATTAAAATAATGAGAAGACGCCTGATAGTATAGTTGTCGTGTAACCGCGCATACTGAAGGGAAAGTTAAAATAAGAAAAAGTTTATTAGTGTTGTTGTGGTTTAACCACACTTACTAATAAAATGATAAAGAAAAAGGTGGCGTTGTGGTAGCTCCACACAAAAAAAAAAGACAGATAAGCTTTAGTAGATGCAAATGGAGAATTGGATGACTTGATTAAAACTCAAAGTTGATGATTTACTTTGAGATGTTCCCTGCTACTAGAGTTAATAATAGTTAAGTTAAAAGCAGAAGATATATATATATATATATATATATATAAGTCATCAATTAATGGAACCGATATTGGTGATCATTGATAGTAGCTATGATAGATACAAAGATCACTAAATAACGTATACTGCATAAAGTGGCTTATGAAGCATAAGATTACCAGATTGATGTGTAGATCAATGCTGGAATATTAGAAAATGAATTTAATTGCGAAATTACATTAAAAGTGAAGATTTATAGCGAGAGATAAGAGTTGAAGGATTATGGAAAATCTACATTGATAGTTAACTCTGTCTTATTTGTTGGAATTCTATCATTTTATGGTAATTTCAAATAAAAATTTGTAAAAAGGTGTATAGTTTGGGTTATAACATGACTGTGAGATAGTGAGATGTTCTAGCATGATCTTATAGACTGGAATGGTCTGAATTGAGGAGAATGAGTTGTCAATGAATCTAAGGAATATTTTAAAATATTGGGAGTGAATATGTAAGTAGTATATCAAGAGGTTGCTACTAACTGCTACTTTTAATCAAAATTTTTATAAATTTCTAAATATCCACGAATGGTGATTCGTAGAAATAAGTTATCACTCAAGATTTAAATGGTTTGAACTTATTGCGGGAATTTAACATATCCTAACTGAGAATTCAAGCTTGATGAATTAGAATTGTGATTTCGAAAGTCTCAAACAATCAGGTTATCAAATTTTCTTGGGATTTTGTCACAATTTGAGATTAAATTAATCAATTACTTGATTCTAATGTCAAACCATTGATTGATTCTATTTTACTTAGCGTAATGTGGAAGTTGTATGAGTTTGAGAACTCAATTCGAGTGATGAGTTAATTTTAAACAAATCAAGGATGAATATTTATCATCCAAAATTGACAACTCATTTGAGTTTATTACATGAAATCAATTGTTCTCAAGTGATGATTGAGATCAGCTTATCACTGATTCAAGATCAAAATTGAAACTATATGAATATGAAATCAAGTAATGGTTTGATTATGTTAAAAATCACGGTGAGAACCATTGAAACTCGCTAGAGCTCATGTAATGTTCATTAATGAATAAACAAATGGAATTGTTGAACTCTATTGGAATACGATTATCATTATGTTATCAATGGTAACATACAAAGGTTTGAAGAGTTAGCAAAGGCACAAGCAATATCGTAAGTCATATGAACTTTGACGATAAATCGATTTTGGCCAAACGACTGCTAGTGCAAGTTCTAAGCTTCTAATATAAGTCACTCAGGCATGTGTTGAATATGAATTACGAATCATTGCACTTGACTAAGATTGAGACAATTAAAGAATTATTTTATATTCAACACAAAGTGAGAAAACATAATGTTATCTTGGAAGAATTGAATAATACAAACCACATATACAAAGATATGTGGTATCATTATGTTGTATATTCAATTAACCCAAGAGTAAGATAATGATAAGTTATAAATGATGCAAGGAGGCCTTAAAAGGAAACTGAAATATAGTTGGACAACAATAATTGCTTGATTATACCTGAATTATAGATAAAAATTAGAGATTTTTATTCTAATACCTTTATTTAGGTAGTTTTGTGTTGATATAATGAAACAAAAGATTGTAGTTTATATTATTATATAGTTCAAGAAAGGTTGAGAGAAACTATTGTGAAATAATTGTTTCGATAGTCGCACCAAAAAATTTAAGGCGTCGCTTGTAGAATAAAAGCTTATGATGTATTTCAAACAACGAATGGAATAAATTGCAAAGATAAATCCTAGTGTTGGGGCTCGAGGTTCTGAAATATGGGTGTAGATCAACTTATTGGTGAATCAATTCAATTGAATAGGTTGCACAAGTTCATTCATTCATTGTAAAGTTTGAAATACAGATTTAACCAAATGAAAGGGTTTTAGAGAGTTTTTTAGTTATCCTTAAGATTATAAAATCTTAGAGGAAATGCTAGAAGACAATTGAGAAGTATGGAAATCACTAAATTAGTCAAAAAAAAATGTGAGATGAAAATCTTCAAGCTATGAGAGTTTGAAGAGTATAGTTATAAGAGTGAAAGAAACTAAAGGTGAAGTGAGTAACCTAAATTCATAAATATAATGAATTCACTCTGAGAAATCACTTTGTGTGGATGAAAATCTCATGGATCTCTTTATATTGGTTATACATGCAATGTAATATCGTATTGAGGTATACGAGAAGATTATGGATTGTCTAAGGTGATGAAATATGTTGTTAAATTTATAAAGAGATATGAGAGCTATTCAGTAGGTTGAGACTAGATAATAGAAACCTGAAGGGTTAAGTAAATTCTTGTCTATATCTTATAGTAGACAGATAACATAACAGGTAGTTGTATGACGCGTGTCGTGCGTGCCAAATATAACCCGTAAAAGAGTTACCAACCGCAAGGGTGTAGTAGTGGTAAATACGGGGTCGAATCCGCAGGACTTGTGTTTACTATGAGTTAACTAAATATGGGGGTTTTCAAGAAAATCAATAAAATAATCAATTAAACAAGCAATAAGGAAAAGTTCACAAAAATTAATATCAATAATGAAAAGTTCACCCAAATCTCCAGTTCCACAAATCAGAATCAAGATTCAATAGCATTCAATGGTCCTCAATCTCTCCAAAAAAATATTAATTAAATTTCTCCTAGATTAGTGATAGAAAATCGACGTCGCCAAAAATTCTTAATTCCCCTAAGTTTGATAATAGGACATCCGCCACTAATTTCCCTAATTAATGTATAACCCTAGACATCCGCCAATAAGGTTTAATACACTAACCGCATTAATATAGATCTATGGGATCACTAATCCTAGATAACCTAGGTCGCGTCGCTACCGATTTAACCTAGATTCAATTGTTGTACTTGGATACTAATATTCCAAATAACGATAGATTATCAACCTAAAAGCATGCACAGGCCTAATACACACCCTAGATCTAAATCATAATAATTAAATCAACAACAATGAATTAGGAGAAATTAAATTAATTAAATAATAAAATTAAAAGATCTCACATAAAATGCCATGAATCCATGATTCCGACTTGCTTCCCTTCGACTTGGGCGAGAAAAAGAAATTAGCGGACATTGTCTTCAAAAATCTCTACTAAAAATTAATTGAATTCTCTCCAAAATTGCTAATCCATCCCTCTATTAATAATACCAAGATTTCTAATATATAGAAATACTCCAAATTGGTCTAGGATACTAATTTTAGGGGTTAGGTATGTGACTCGTGCGTCGAGGAGCATCGTAGGGCTGTTTTTAGCTAGAAAAACCGACTTTGCCATGTGTCCGCACGCGATTAGTGTAAATACGAGTCGCCGCCACGTGTCCGCACGGATTGGACCGCCACATTTGCACCGCCTCGTGTTGTCGCCGCACAATTCGGTCTTTCTATTTTGTGTTAATGACGAGGCTCCACGTGGCGCCGCGTGATTAGTGGAACCTCTGTTGATGACTCTTATGGACGAATGGGTCGATCGCCACGTGGCTCCCGCGTGGCACGGAAAAATCGCGCACTCTCGGCCAGAAAAAGCTGGGAGTTTGAGCGCCGCGCATCACGAGGCGGATCGACGAAGGCTGAAACGTGGAGAATTTAGGAGGTGTAGCCTCGATGACGTGGCATATTCGATTGGTTGGAACACCGTTTGCCATTCGACACACCGCGCAACACGTATTTCGAGGCAAGCGTCCAGGCATCCGATCACTTGCAAGTAAATACTCCATTTTTAGTATTTTTCCGCCACGAATTCAACCGCGCACTCCGTTTCACCTAAAAATGACCAAAAAATATAATTAAATATATATTTTAAATACTTTTAATAAATAAACATATTAAAATAGACTAATAAATACCTATAAATACCGACTTATCAAATACCCCCAAACTTAGGACTTTGCACGTCCCGAGCAAAGGTGTAAATGACAACACAAACTAAACTAGACTCCTAATATAATAATAAATCCTATACCCGACCCAAATTCATGGAGTTCCTTTGGTTTACCGAGTCACCAAATTAACAAGAAACTCAGAAAATTTCAGAGTTATGATATGTCAAGCCTCGCAACCCAAACACAATTAAGATCTCACTTTCAAAACATAGAATCGGTCAATACAAAGGCCATCAACTAATCACAAGTTTTATTGGTCTATACATTCAAGCACGCAAGTTCAAAATATTACTTAATATAGTGAAAGCACTCGAACTAAATCTTTTATTTGAGGAGTTTCACAACTTCCTTCATTATTCAATAATTTTTTTTTTTTTTTTTTTTTTCATTTTTATTTTCACATTCTTTTTTTCTCCAAATTTTTTTTTTTTTTTTTTTTTTTTTTTTTTTTTTTTTTTTTTTTTCAAGTAGTACGATCTCTGCTCCATTTCTGCGGATCGCTTTTCTCACTTTTTCCCACCACAAGTTTCCCTGCTCCATTTCCTATGGAAACTTGTAGGACACTCTACATTAAGAAAACTCTGTTAGTACTTCTCACTTTCACTATAATCAAGCAAATCCCTCAATGTGGGTTAAAACAATACAACTTGCATAAATTTGACCGTTTACTCATTTTCGTTATCTAGCACTAAGTCCAACCATCATCTAAGTCTCTAATCATGAAATCATAAAAATGCGAGCTACGAACTCGATTAAATGTTTCTCCTAATTTTCTCTAAATTTCAAGTTAAAAAGGCAAGCTGTAATTTACTCGTCCACAACCAAAGGCATGAACAAAGTTCGGGTGACTCTAAAATAAATAAAACATACTAAATATATACATGAAAGTGTATCAATTCCTAATGAATGAGAAAGGAATGTGAATAGACAAGAAATGGAAGAAATGGAAGAAATGATATAAAACACCACCATTACCATCCAATATCCGTATATAACCGCATAATAAAAAAATTAAACGATCTCACTGCGGTCTTTCGCAACAAAAAAATCCATCCAAAACAATCCACAATCCCTAAAACACCCCCAAACTTATTCCGAACCTTGTCCTCAAGGTTCAAAACAAGTCAAGGAGTCCACACATAGAAAACAAACAAGATGGTGAAAGAATATGATAGAGATAAAACAAAGGAAATGATACAAAGTCATGTAAAATACTAAAAAAATGAAAATAAGTAAACTAAATAATACTTATCAAAGTTTGGGCTGCCTCCCAATAGCGCTTTTGGTTAAAGTCGTTAGCTCGACTTGGTCGGAGTCTGTCAATCAATATAGAGTGGCGTTGCCAGTGAAACGACCTCCACATCATGGCTCGGGAAGTCTTCATAGAAGATCTTCAATCTGTGGCCGTTCACCTTAAACACATTACCAGTCTCCATACTCTGAATCTTCACTGCTCCGTGATCATACACTGCAGTCACAATATATGGTCCCGTCCACCTCGATCTCAGCTTACCTGCAAAAATCTTAAGACGTGACTGAAATAAAAGTACTTTCTGACCAACACGGAAAGATTTCCTAGAGAGATTGCTATCATGGAACGCTTTCGTTTTTTCTTTATAAATCCGCGCATTTTCATACGCGTCATTCCTGATTTCCTCCAACTCTTGGAGAGTGAGCTTTCTCTCATTTCCTGCTTCATCGAGCTTCATATTAAACTGCTTCACAGCCCAGTAAGATTTATGCTCGAGCTCGACTGGCAGGTGGCAAGATTTACCAAACACAATGCGATATGGGGACATCCCAATTGGCGTTTTAAAAGCCGTTCGGTAAGCCCAAACCGCATCATCAAGACGTGCACTCCAATCTCTACGAGTTGGATTCACCGTCTTTTCCAATATGGATTTGATTTCTCTATTAGAGACCTCTGCCTGGCCACTCGTTTGGGGATGATATGTTGTAGAAGTCCGATGAGTGACGTTATATCTCCTCAGAAGGTTTTCAACCATACGGTTGCAGAAGTGAGTGCCTCGATCACTGATCAGGGCACGTGGGGTACCAAACGTTGCGAAAATCCTCGATTTGAGGAATTCACATACCACTTTAGAATCATTAGTGCGTGTAGCCTTAGCTTCCACCCACTTAGACACGTAGTCCTTTGCCAAAAGTATGTAAACATTACCAAATGACACTTTGGAAACGGTCCCATAAAGTCTATACCCCATACATCAAATATCTCGCAAATATGAATCGGGGTAAGTGGCATTTGGTCTCGATGACTAAGGTTACCAGTTTTCTGACAGTTAGGACAAGTCTTGGTAAACATGTATGAGTCATGAAAAATAGTGGGCCGGTAAAACCCACTCTCAAGAACTTTCCTAAATTTGTCCGACGAGGACCGAAGTGGCCACCGCGGCGTAAGTATGACAAAAAGTCAATATGGAATGACTCTCAGTCTGAGGAACACAACGCCTGATAACCTGGTCGGAGCAAAATTTCCATAAGTACGGGTCATCCCATACATAGTATTTAGCATCGCTCCTTAATTTATGCTTCTGAGCCTTCGAAAGGTGAGGAGATAACTCACCCGCAGTGATATAGTTCACCAAATCGGCGTACCAGGGGAGATCCTCCATAACGGCATAAATGTGCTCGTCGGGGAAATCATCCATAAGAGGGGTAGGACTCTCAACATTTTTAAGTCTGCTGAGATGATCTGCAACTAGATTCTCTGCACCACTTTTATCTTTGATTGTGATGTCAAACTCCTGTAGTAGGAGTATCCATCTAATGAGCCTAGGTTTGGCATCCTTTTTGCTCATCAGGTACTTCAAGGCAGCATGATCAGAGTAAATGATAACCTTAGTACCCAAGAGATAAGGCCGAAACTTCTCAAGTGCGAAGATAACAGAAGGAGCTCCTTCTCAGTAGTGGTGTAGTTCATCTGAGCCGCGTCTAGAGTACGAGAAGCATAGGAAATGACATGTGAAGCTCTCCCAGGCTCTCTGTCCTAAGACCGCACCCCTTTGCATAATCACTAGCATCACACATAATCTCAAATGGGAGCTCCCAATTAGGGGCTGAATCACCTAGGTGTGCTAGTAAGTGAGTGTTTCGGTGCATCAAATGCACTCTTACATGCCTTATCAAACTCAAAAGGTATGTCCTTTTGAAGTAGACGGCATAGAGGTTGTGCGATTTTTGAAAAGTCCTTGATGAAACGACGGTAAAAACCAGCGTGTCCAAGGAAAGATCGAATCTGCCGCACATTCGTAGGGTAGGGGAGTTTCTTGATAACATCAATTTTAGCTTGGTCTACCTCTACGCCTCTAGCAGAGACAATGTGTCCCAAAATAAGACCTTGGTCCACCATAAAATGACACTTTTCATAGTTCAGAACCAGGTTCTTCTCGATACATCTGCTGAGAACTTTTGTCAGATTGTTGAGACAGCTATCGAATGAATCACCGTAAACGGTAAAGTCATCCATGAAGACCTCAATGAAATGTTCAACAAAATCTGAAAAGATACTCATCATACACCTTTGAAAGGTGGCAGGGGCATTGCATAACCCAAAGGGCATGCGCCGATAGGCAAAAGTGCCAAACGGACAAGTAAAAGTCGTCTTTTCCTGGTCTTCGGGCGCTACCGGTATCTGATGAAAATCGGAATAACCGTCAAGACAACAGTAATGAGAACGACCAGCTAGTCTCTCCAACATCTGATCAATGAATGGTAGGGGAAAGTGATCCTTCCTGGTGGAAGCGTTTAATTTCCTGTAGTCGATGCACACCCGCCATCCATTTTGAATACGGGTTGGAACCAACTCACCATATGAATTGGTGACTCTTTGTGACCCCGTTTTCTTAGGAACCACCTGGATAGGGCTTACCCATTTACTATCGGAGATGGGGTAAATGACACCAAAGCATCAAGGAGCTTCGGTATCTCCTTCTTCACTACATCCATCATGAGCGGATTGAGCCTCTCTCGGGCTTCCCTCGTAGGTTTCGACCCTTCTTCCATATATATATGATGCATGCAAGTGGAAGGGCTTAAACCTTTGATATCCGCTATGGTCCACCCAATAGCCTGTTTAAACTCCGGAGTACTCGAAGGAGCCTCTCTTCCTCTAGCTTGTGTAAGTTTGGATGATATGATCACGGGGAGTGTGTCATTCTCACCCAAAAACATGTACTTTAAGTGCTCGGGTAACGGCTTCGGCTCAAGTGTAGGAGCTTTAACCAAAGAGGGAGAAAGTTCGGAGTTAGAAGTAGGTAACTCCAAATAATGGACTGTTGGGGGCGGGGGTTGGATTGAATCCAACTCGAAAACAACATCTTCGATATCGATGTATCGAAGGTCGGATCACTCGTGGATTTGAGTAGTGTCGAGATGATGCTCTAACACTACTTTAACTTTATCACCGCCACTCGTGAGTAAGGTCTGCGCTCAACAAGTGGATCCACTGCTGTCCATGGTGCATACCACGAGAAGACACATCATTGGGGTATCGCATCGCATCATAGATGTTAAACTTGATGACTTCACCATCAAACTCCATGGTAAGGGATCCATCATCAACATCTATCTTCGTCTTCGCCGTTTTCAAAAACGGACGTCCAAGGAAATCGACGAAGCATTAGGGAATGACTCCTCTTTCATATCGACCACATAGAAGTCAGCGGGAAACACAAACTCGTTCACTCGGACTAGAACGTCCTCGAGAACACCGACAGGTCTGACAACGGAACGGTCTGCTAACTGAATGACAATACCAGTCTCCTCTAATGGGCCTGCATGCAATGTCTCATAAATGGACAATGGCATGACATTAATGGAAGCGCCAAGGTCGCACATAGCCCTCTGAATGCTTACATTACCTATAACACAAGTGCGAGAACATCCCGGGATCTTTGCATTTAGGAGGCAACTTCTTTTTGTAGGATAGCCGTGATGGTTTCTCCCATTTGGACTTTTTCGTTGCCTTTCGGTTTCCCTTTGTTAGTGCATAGTTCCTTAAGAAACTTTGCATACCTAGGGACTTGCTTCGAGCGTCGAGGAGTGGAATATTGATTTCCACTCGCCGAAAGGTCTCGAGAATTTCTTTCTCTTCCTCCTTTTTCTTATCTAAGATGAGACGTTGTGGAAAATGAGGTTTGACCTTAAAAGTGGGCGGTGCTTCCTTTGGAGTAGTTACCATCTGTTTAGAGGCGAGACGGGGTGACTACTACCTCGCGTTCTTCCTCATTGGCCTGGTCATGGGCATTAGATGACCCATTTTGCCTTTTGGGTCCCTCCGGCTCTCCACTACGGAGTGTAAGCTGCGTTAGCACTCGCGTTAGGATTCGGGTAAGGTTGCGAAGGCAACTTTCCTTTATCCTCGAGACGTCCAATCTGCTTGTGCTGTTGGTCCACTTGAACTTGAAGAGTTCGAACCGTCGAATTGAGTTCAATAAAGGATTTCTCGGTGGTAGCCCTGAATTGCTTCATTTCATTCATAATTTGGCTTTGTTGGCTCATAAGGGCTTTAACCATATCCTCAAGTGATGAGGAATTAGTGGAGGGTGTAGGCAACGATTGACCTCTCGGGGATGAATGTCGATAATTCGATTCGAGGCCCATAAGCGAAGTTTGGGTTATTCTGGCCGTGGCATGATTATAGGTATTCCCGAATGGGACTCTAGGTGGCCCTTGGAAATGATTACCCATGGCATTGACTGTGATCATCATCAAAAAGTGTAGGACATTCATCGGTTGCATGATTTGTGGCAAAGACAAAAGCCACAAGATTGGACTTGCACTTTACCAGAGGAGAGGAGACGTTCCACTATAGAGGTTAGGTTATCAATTTTCTGGTCAGTGGAACTCGAGACATTGCCTGTAGTCAGACTTCGGTAAGCAGTAGCATCGAGATCACCATAAAGGCGTGACTGCTGTGCGATGTCCTCATACAGTTGCATCATTTGGGCTGGAGTTTTGTCACGAATGTGACCCCCACACGCATTATCAATCATGCGTCGTTCTATGGGCGACATGCCAACATAGAAGAATCGAGCTATGGCCTTCTCGGATTGGCCATCTTTGCGGGCAACTAGCAAGTAATCGCCTATAGCGCTCCCGATATATGTACCGAATGATTCGCCGGTCTCATTTTGATCTTGCATATATCCTTGATGAGCTTAGCAACTCTATCCTCGGGAAATATTCATTCAAAAATGCGGTTACCATATCATTCCAGGAATTAATGCGACCATGCGGAAGGTAGAAAAGCCATTCCTTGGCTTTATCTTTAAGGCAAAACGGAAAAGATCCGAGCTTAACCGTTTCCTCGTCGCATTGGAGGGTTTCATTGACTTGCAAATAGAATGAAACTCCTTTAGGAAAGTGATAGGATCTTCATTCTCGCCACCATGGAAGGATGGTAGGAGATGAATGAACCCGGACCTCAACTCAAAGTTTCGGCATTATCCAGGATAGTTGATGAGAGGGGGTACATTGCGCCAAAAGAGCTTGAAGCTCTTGATTGGCGTGACCCATGGTGATTTGGTGCAATGCGGCCATGTTCGAGATGATTTTGGCCTTTCTGTTGCCTAAGTTGGGTCTGTCTAGTCCACCTATGAAAAGTTCTCTCGGTTCGGGGTCAAAAGGCAATAATGAGCTCTTGCCGATTTGGACCGAGTGAGGCGTGGTAGCATAAAAAAAAAGAAGAGGGAAAAAAAAAAATGGAATTCAGGGGTTATAACTAAGCTAAAGAAGAAAAAATAATAATAATAAATTAATTACTAATCTAACTAACAAGTAAACTAATAAAGTAATAAAGAAAAGAAAAATAAAATAAAAAAAAAAAAAAATAAAACGTAAAAAAAACAGAAAACAAGAAAACGTAAAAAAAAAAACTAACAGAAACAGAAACGAAAAAAACGAAAACGTATTAAAAAAATCGTAAACGAAAAAAACGAAAACGTAATAAAATATATTAATTGCTAATCTACCTAAACCAATAGACAAAATAAATAGATTGATTAAACTAACTAACACCTAAACTCAAAGTAAAGACTAAGTCCCCGCAACAACGGCGCCAAAATTTGACGCGTGTCGTGCGTGCCAAATATAACCCGTAAAAGAGTTACCAACCGCAAGGGTGTAGTAGTGGTAAATACGGGGTCGAATCCGCAGGACTTGTGTTTACTATGAGTTAACTAAATATGGGGGTTTTCAAGAAAATCAATAAAATAATCAATTAAACAAGCAATAAGGAAAAGTTCACAAAAATTAATATCAATAATGAAAAGTTCACCCAAATCTCCAGTTCCACAAATCAGAATCAAGATTCAATAGCATTCAATGGTCCTCAATCTCTCCAAAAAAATATTAATTAAATTTCTCCTAGATTAGTGATAGAAAATCGACGTCCGCCAAAAATTCTTAATTCCCCTAAGTTTGATAATCAGGACATCCGCCACTAATTTCCCTAATTAATGTATAACCCTAGACATCCGCCAATAAGGTTTAATACACTAACCGCATTAATATAGATCTATGGGATCACTAATCCTAGATAACCGGTCGCGTCCGCTACCGATTTAACCTAGATTCAATTGTTGTACTTGGATACTAATATTCCAAATAACGATAGATTATCAACCTAAAAGCATGCACAGGCCTAATACACACCCTAGATCTAAATCATAATAATTAAATCAACAACAATGAATTAGGAGAAATTAAATTAATTAAATAATAAAATTAAAAGATCTCACATAAAATGCCATGAATCCATGATTCCGACTTGCTTCCCCTTCGACTTGAGCGAGAAAAAGAAATTAGCCGGACATTGTCTTCAAAAATCTCTACTAAAAATTAATTGAATTCTCTCCAAAATTGCTAATCCATCCCTCTATTAATAATACCAAGATTTCTAATATATAGAAATACTCCAAATTGGTCTAGGATACTAATTTTAGGGGTTAGGTACGTGACTCGTGCGTCGAGGAGCATCGTAGGGCTGTTTTTAGCGAGAAAAACCGACTTTGCCATGTGTCCGCACGCGATTAGTCGTAAATCGTGTCGCGCCACGTGTCCGCACCGGATTGGACCGCCACCGCACCGCCTCGTGTTGTCGCCGCACAATTCGGTCTTTCTATTTTGTGTTAATGACGAGGCTCCACGTGGCGCTGCGTGATTAGCCGAACCTCTGTTGATGACTCTTATGGACGAATGGGTCGCCGCCACGTGGCTCCCACGTGGCACGGAAGAAATCGCGCACTCTCGACCGAAAAAGCGGGAGTTTGAGCGCCGCGCATCACGAGGCGGATCGACGAAGGCTGAAACGTGGAGAATTTAGGAGGTGTAGCCTCGATGACGTGGCATATTCGATTGGTTGGAACACCGTCGCCATTCGACACACCGCGCAACACGTATTTCGAGGCAAACCGTCCGCATCCAGATCCTTTGCAAGTAAATACTCCATTTTTAGTATTTTTCCGCCACGAATTCAACCGCGCACTCCGTTTCACCTAAAAATGACCAAAAAATATAATTAAATATATATTTTAAATACTTTTAATAAATAAACATATTAAAATAGACTAATAAATACCTATAAATACCGACTTATCATTGTATAATGAAATTAACTAGATTTTGGCGTCAACACAATATAATGGAAGTTGTAGTTGATAAATTAACCGAAGTCTGCAAATTCTTGTCAGTAAGGTTATGTTACGTTTTTGACAGATTGAACAAGATATATGTATTTCGAGATGTGAGGTGATATGGTGTTTCAGTATTTGATTCCCTGGACATAGATCCTAGACTTGCTTCCAGTAGTGGAAAAAGATATTGATATAGCTGAAAACTATTCTAAATCTCAGTATAGTTTTATTTGTGTTGATAAAGAAATCGAACTGCTAATCCTAATTTTTAAGAATAAATATTTTGAGCTTGTGTCTCATAATGTTAACCACTGAAAGAAAATAGATTCCTCTATGTGAGTTTTTAGTAATAAAGGTAATCGGGTGGATTACATCGCTGAGTGATAAAGTTGAATATGCTCAATCTTATTGTACATTGATGTACATCACTAAGATTGGAGGTATAGATTTTGTGAAAAATGAGATAATTAAGAGCTATACAGAGAGGGTATGGCAGAATATGTGATTTATAACTACAATTGATAAAGATAAAGATGTTGAGGAGTTAAGTATCATAGATTATTGAAGAGTTCAAAAGGCAATTTTGTTGTGATTTTGAAAGTCTAATCTAGAAAACTTGACTCAATAGAAACTGTAGAAATTTGACGAGGTAGGGGTAGACCAAAGTTAACGTGGGATGCATTAATTAGGAAAGATTTGAACGGTTTGGAAAGCTCACCATCAATTGCACTTAATCGAGCACAACGAAAAAGTTTGATCCATGTAGCCGACCCCAATTAATTTGTGATTGAGGCTATGTTGTTGTTGTTATTGTTGTTTGAAAGTCTCATCCATGAAAGGGCATTGTAGGTTCGGATTAATTGAAATCATGGAAAATGAAAAATCACTTAAAAATGGGAGTTATACATGGAAGATCAATTTCCATTTCTTTTCGAAACTATTGGTAACTTGTACGTTCCCTTTAATCTCGAGGACGAAATTATCTTCAATTAGGGAGACTATAACGATCCATTAACTTAAGCATATGATTAATGTTAACTCGAATGTCAATTAACTCGAGTTAGGCTCGAGGTTATGCCCAGCTTATATTAAATAATATGTGAGTGCGTTAATATGATGTATGGTGTTTGTTTGGCGCGTAAATTGATTAATTGAATTATATGCAATTAATATGTATTAATACAAGACCTATAATGGTGAAATAAATAAATAATTAGTTGTTCAAAACCTTGTAAATCAAGTGTTAAGTATCACGTGAAGATTTTGCTCGATTTGCGTGCAAGTGAGGTTTAATGGTAGTGTAAATGAGGACAAAGTTAGCATAAGATCTTATTTCAAGTTTTGTGTCAGTTGGTAGTAGTCGAGGTCAAAATTGAGCCTAATTTGGTGCAAGATTGGTTAAATATGATAAGCGAATTGATCTGTGATTGTTTAATATGTCATGGAGAAAGTCGTTATTTTTTCGGTTTTGATGTGGCCAAAAGTATTGTTATGGACATTTTATGAAGATGAACTATTTTTTTCGAGAGTTTGACTCAATTTGATGAAAAAGGGGATTCAAAACAAGTGTCAGAAGCCAAAACATGTCAAAATAGGGATTTTTTGAATTAATAAATAAAAAATTAAGCTGCTAACAAGCAGCTGATGGTTTATATATAAATATAAAAATCAATAAAAAATCAAATGAATTGATTCATTTAATTTCATTTCAACATAACGTTTGTTTCCAAACCCTATCCGCATTTCGCTTGTGGAGCTCCCGACGTCCAATTTTCATCTGGTTTCTTTCTACAAAACTGCAGAGCATCACGAGATGATCAGTTCGAGCTGAGTTTTTGTGGTGAAAACGAGGCATTCGACCTATAATTTGGTAAATACT
Source organism: Stephania yunnanensis (assembly GCA_039657365.1). Lineage (NCBI taxonomy): Eukaryota > Viridiplantae > Streptophyta > Magnoliopsida > Ranunculales > Menispermaceae > Stephania > Stephania yunnanensis. Next base: position 48,918,023 of record CM077587.1, on the reverse strand, counting down.
CAATTCATGATATTTTCCTCAATTCAATTTGAATTCTCGCGATTTCTCAATTTCTTTCGTGGGGTGTTAATAGAAATTAGTAGAATTTGTTGTGAATTGATGTATTGGGTTGATTTGCACCAATCTAGAATAAATTCAACCATCGTAGATTAGGGTTTTTGTGAGTTGAATTGATGCGACTTAGCCGATAACTATTTTAAAAATGTTTTATAGTCGATACTAATTATTTTTGGGATTTTGGATGAATTGAATTATTATTTTTTGTCCAAATTCACTCCACATGCCATGAAAATATTTTGAATACGGTATTGAGCAATTTTCTAGTATTTGGTGTCGAGTTGTGATGACATAATTGCAAAAATATTGATTTGGAGAAGTTTTGTTAGTTCTAAATTAATAAAGTTTGTCTATTCAACAGGCTGTATTGGAAAATTCACAACTTCTCCGTTTGTGATCTGATTTGTGTGTTCTTGGACTTTATGGAAAATATGACCTGAGTACTACAACTTCTTTTTTGGTTATCATGACAAATATTGAGGTTTTTAAGGTTAAAAAGTTAACCCTAAGTGGCTAGTTGATAGCACTTTGAAATTGATATAAAGTATTATTTTTTTAATAGCTCTCGAGTGTACTTTGGTCGCAGTTTTGTGTAGTCCCGAGATTCTGAATTCAAATGGAACTAGTTTAGGCATTCTAACCAATGTACTATACTTAAATTGATTGGGATCATTCTATTTAAGGTTCTTGGTCAACGAGGAAATGCTTATTGATTTCAAAAGTTTAACAAGTCGGTAAAAAGTTAGGAAAGCTCGGTACTGGTAAGTGGGACTCAATTAGAAATATCATTTGTGCTATTTATTGTAGTAAATCTAGCTCACGTAGTTATGGACTGGGAATAGGAGCACTGCTTAGTGACAAGAATAACAAACTAAAAATAAATGAGGAGATGAGTAGACTTATGTCTCTGGGTATTCTTAGCAATTTAGTAACTTCACAAACCTTACACCAAAGTAGCCATAATATAAAAATTAAGTTGTAAACCCTAGCCTTTTTTCGTCAAAATCAACACGTTTGAGTGAAAGGGGTGATTTAAATTTGTGGAATTTCTAACCTAAATAGGCACCATCAAGAAGGTAACTCTCATCCTCATCATTTTTATTATGCTCATTTTTTGAAATTTTAATGGTTTACATATAGTGGGATTTGTACAAAAGAAAAGAAAACCTCATTTAGAGGCGACACCACCGTGATGTAACTAAAGGTGAACGGTGGCATCACCGCTGCCGCAGCACGGGGGAGGGTAGCGGCATCACCGTCGTCGCCACTATCCCAAAAGGGGGCCTCTACTAGAGGCCCCGAAGTGAAAAAGAGAGGGGAGTGGTGGTTTCGGGGTGACACTAGAGCCACCCATGATCATCTGGCAGGGACGTCCCCAGCATGGGTGTCCCGACACGATCCCGAGGACATCGATCGCCCAGGGGAAGCGCCCCGGGTAGCCTGTGCGTTGGGTAGGGACAATCCAGGGGCCAAACAGGCCCCTAGACATTAGACAAGGTGCAGGGCTAAATTGACCTCTAATTGACGGTCAAACCAAAATAAATAAATAAATAACAAAATATAATAAAATAATATATATTATAAATAAAAAAAATAATTGCTTTAAAATAGGGCACTACCTCGTTTTTTAGGGAGACCCATCATGTCCCACCCCTCGACCCTCGCATTGGGCGACGTGGGACACGCGTGACCCATACTAGTGGGTCTTAAAGACCAATAAATGGAGGATTTACTTAACTTTAAATGAAAACATTTATTTATGAGATGTGTTATAGTTGTATAGTGTCGCGCGAAGATTCACATTGGGGCCCGGCGTACCAGGAGTTGTTATAGGCATCGCGACAAGTCGAGGTAAGTGGGGAGCTTCGCTCATGCATTAAATGTGCATTGAATATTATATAAATAAAAATTTCACATTCATATCGAAAGACTTGGGATTGAGTTGCATTTAGTGAATGACATGAATATGTTTATATATGGAATGCATGTGATGTGAACACTTGTGTTATTCGATTAAATGTGATGATGTGGCAGTATGCTCATCAAAAGAGAGTGGTCCACATGACAAGTAGTGGTGGTGTGGCAGTGTGGCTACCTACGGAGAGTGGTCCGCGCCACGAATTGCAGTGGTGTGGTTACGATCCCACCAAAAAAAGAGTGTTTGCACCATGAAATATCAAGTTTACAAATAGTCACAATCGGTGATGGCATGGAAATACTTACTATTGGTTTGATGGAACTAGGTAGAGGTCACAACGACCATTGTGACCACCAATGGTTCAGATCACCTCATGGGTGAGAGTTTTGGTCACCGCATTCAAACCATTAGCTAGAATGCATTGAGTGGAACAATGACTTATATTCATTAATATTTCTTATGGTAAATCTCTTATTTGATCTGTTGCATGAATAAATGAAATTTATTCACGAGTTTCGAATCCTCTTTTATGATGTAGTTTCAAAAGAATGCTCACTTTATTGTTTATTAAATTATGAATCTACTTTTAAGTAATAACGGACTTGGAACTTGTTTACACCCCGTTTACGAATAAAAACCATGTTTTCATTACTTTTCATTAAATGCTTTACAATTCGAATTACTATTTTATGTGTAGAATTGTTTTGCTTTATAGGTAATACTTGCATGTTTAGTGTTTGAGTGAGTATTCTCTCTTATTAAGCTCCTTTGGTTCTTTTAGCTCACCCCGTTTACATCTCAGGTATCCACATCGAGGCTAGATCGAGAAAAGGGAGAGGCGATAGGTTGAAGCTTTCTCTCTAAACGTGAGCCTTGTATTGTATTATCTATATATTCATTTTTGAAATTATAAAACATGGGTTATATTTTAAATAGGTCTTTTGGGTAGTTTGGACATTATTTCCCTTGTAGTTAAGTTATCTAGGAGCCTTTAGATGACCCTACATGGTTGTACAAAATGAAAACTTATTTATAGTTCTTTGGTAGACATATGAATTTGTTCTATATTTCATTTTGCATTTTATTTCCATATTGTCTTTATGATTATTCCACAAGTTGTTTAGGTGAGCCAGATCAGATGGCTTAGGCATGATTCAGTTGTTGGGTTTGAGAGGAAGTCTGGGCCAGCAACCCGACCCTAGGTCGGGGAGGGTCGCGTCACTATTGGTATCAGAGCATAGGTATTAGAACTTAAGGAAACGTTAGGTTAGTGAAACCTAAGTTTTTGAGCCTTTAATATTTAAAGGTCAATTTTAAGTTTGACAAATCAATGGTATGGGACATTGATTTAATGTCAACTTAACATACATAAATGATAAATCCTAGGATGGGATGGGATAAAAGAAATATGACAAAAGATTTATTATGTTGATTATTTGTTGCCTTGTATATAAATATATAATTAGATATATATCCCTATTAGTCTAATTATCTCTGATGGTATCGGCTAGCGGATAAGGAGCTTGAGTTCCATGAGACAGTGGAGGGAATGACAATGAACGTCGCAAGAAAATTGAAGTGAACTCCTTGAGAGAGATCCCACACGCACTTCAAGTGATATTTGCAACGACTACTATGAGAATGAATAAGATTTAATTGGGAATTACATAATGTGATATGCTTATATTTAATAGTAGTGTAGCAAATAAAATACGCAAACAAGAATCACGAGACTTGGAACAGGGCAGTGAAACACCACTCTACATAAGCAAAAGGGAGTAGTCACGTGGTCACACTTCAAATAAGTAACTTTGACACTTGAGACTCTATTTAAATTGTTAAAAGTCATGATGCATTGTTTATAAAGGAAAATCATCTATCATAGTAAGGATACAAATAAGTTTTGGTCTCAAATAACAAAATTAAGTTAGTTTGGCTAGGAAGTTAAACTTGAAAACTTAATTCGAGATAGGAAGGACTTATATACTCTTAAACGTCTAACTTTTGATTAAAGATGCTAATACATGGTTTATGATTTAACCCATCAAAGGTCATTATTATGTTTTGACTTTTATTATTACGCATGATCTATATTTCTCGAAAAATAAGTTTTCGACAATATTGGACCATGATTTTTGGGGTGTTTCGAATTGATGTTTATCGATTTTCAAGGAAGAAATCTACTTGTTTTACAAAATTTAAAGCATAATCAAGTGTAAAAAACAACTTATTTTCCTTGGTGTTCCAAAAAAAGGTGAATAGACTTATGTGTATTTCAAAGATTTGTTATCGTAATTTCATTTGGTCTTTAAAAAAAAAATTTACTCATATTCAACTAACATGGTTGAGATTCCTTGAATGATTGAACTTATGACGATTTAGACCAGTTCGATTTGCATGAAACCAAAATTTTTCTAAATTTAAAGATTTTTGATTAAATGAAGAAAAATGTAAAGTAGTGGTTTAGACCTATGTCACCATTTTGTGGTTGGAATACAAACTTTCGGGTGGTCGTAATTTATTTTAAAATTTCATTGACCGAATCGATTCGAAAGGAATTTTACAAATTGCTTGAAATACGTGGAAGATTTCGGATGTTTTTGGAAAGAAAAAAGAGAGAGCTGAACTCGGAATAAAAAGTAGTTTTTGATGAAAACTCAAGACTTTAGAAGAGTTTTGTTTTGAAATTAACTTTTCAATGATTGCGATCATGTCTCTCAAGTTTTGATGGACCTTATGTAAAATAAAGTTAAAATGAAAGCAATATTCAATGGATTGAATATCGAAATTGAGCAATCCTAAAATGAAGGTTATTGTGAATTATAAGTACACGACGTACCGATTAGAAAATGAGAAGTTAAGAGTACCTCAAAACAACTCAATGAGATAGTTTAGTAAACACAAAATGTCAAACTAGTACACTCGACGATGGGCGAGTTACTGAGATTGGGGATTCCAAATCAATGGCTATTTTTCGATGAAAATTGCCACGTGTGAAGATCACATTGCCAAGTAAAATTTGTTGATGTTGTAAGGAATTCAGATTCGAGATTAAGATGACACAAATTAAAGGCAACTAAAACAAAGATGAATTATTCTAATTTAACTAGAAGTGAGTCACTCATAAAATTGGGGATACCAAAAAATCAATAAATCATTTTCTAAACGAATGTGAGGTACGCATATTAGGGGATGTGCCCTAAGTAAATCTACAAACATTATTTATCTTATAATTTTAGTTAATAAACTATAGGTTTTATTTGTTGTTTTATTATAAGTAATTGCATGTTTACCTTATAGTAAGATCCATGAGTATTTGTTAAAATATCCTAAATGTCCATAGTCGGTCATTATACTGGGAACTATAATGAATTAAGACTAGTGTGAATCTTGATTGATGGTCTTATGATGATCATGCGTATAAGGATACGAATCAAGATCATGAGTACTTATTATGGAATAAGATACTGGACCGACCCGTTATGAGAACACCACATGGATTAAGTCATAGGTGTTACTCATGATAGGTATATCATTTAGTCATTCGACTTGAGATCACCATAGACTTCAATATTAGGAGCATGATAATTTGACACAATCAAATATTGTCTTTAACCGGACAATTATAAAGATTGTGAGTGTTTACCGTGTGAATAATACGTGAAGGGGTGTAATCAAGATATAATTTGTCACTCTCGTATAGAGAGATATCAGTGGATCCCTAGATTAGATAGACCGATAATGGCCAAGTCCATGTGAATTGATGTGATTAATGTCACTTGGATGTTTTTTCAGTTTACTTAAAGATCGAGACTAGTACGATTGAACATTAAGGGTGACTTTCCATGCCTTATGTTTAATCAAAGGATATCGTACGACAAAAGGATATAATATACATTATTAATTAGGTTGTATCGATGTTGATATTCATAATACTTGGGTAGTCATTATGCCTTGCTAGAGACCGCTTATGACTTGTGTACCAAAATAGTTTTGGTTCACTGCCAACGTCGTATAAACCTATTCAATTTCACTTGGTCAAGAGTAATGAATCTTTTATGATAAAATTCATGACATGGCCTTACGATTTGTTGTATGATAACTTATTAATAGGGGTGTATGTGTAATTTGCTTTACGTAAATACAATAGGTGTATTACGAATAGGATTTTAAGTGAGGGCATATGTACTCATATAAATAAAGTGTGGGTCCCTAAAAAATAAAATAAGATTTCGTTTTACAAATTTTCGAGTTCTCTGGATTTAGGGAGAGAAAGAAAAATCGTTTTTCAATCTCTCTTGGGCTAGCACTCCAAATTGTGGTTATCGTTCGTGTGTGGATTTCTGATAGAGGATGCGCACTCGAACGTCTTGAAAATTGTACAATCAAAAAAGAAATCACGGAATAAGGTATGATTTACTTACGTAGATTTAGTTTAATGAAACTTATTTTCGATCTGTTGGGGTTTTTCAAAATTTGTTTTGAATTCTAAGCTGTGTATGAACCCCAAAAATCCAACAACGCAATGACGGTATCATAAGTAAAAAAAATAAGGAATAACTCAAAACTAAATACTTTATGACTCATAATTTGTATAGTTTAAAGGGTGTACATAAATATTAATGATGTCTTAATAAACTCGATGATATATGAATCATTAAAATTGGGATACTCGGCTAAAAGAATATTGTTGGTATGATTGTCATGTAATGGACACGTGAACTAAAGACTATTGAGGCAAAGTGGAACCTGTGACGACCCCAATTTTCTATAAATGTTTTACTTACCTCGAGAAATCGCGAACCTCAAAACGTCTCGCTCGCATCTCGATTTGCACACCCGGTCCCTGGTGTCCATTTCGACATTTTATGCCTATTTTACTTCAAATCATTCAAATCATACTGAAATTAGGTGAAATAAACCTCACCTCCATCACGTCGTCGCGATTTCGTCGAAATTGCGCATCCGACCGGTCGATAACGCGCCACCGAGCCATTCATGGAGTCGCAGCCACGCCGCCGCTCGACGGTTCATCACTACTATTCTAAGTTAAGTCTCAATTTCATGTAGGTTTAATGCATGTTTTGACTTAAAACGAGAAGAAACTATGAATTGAATATGGGGTTTGATTAATGTTTATAATTATCAGATGTCATGGGAAGGTGTTATACCCAAATTTATTAAGTTTTAGACGTTTTTATGTGGTTGGAAGGAGTTAATTGGGGAAAGGGGTTGTTGTCCTTTGACAGCAACCTTGTAGCAAACTGATGCACAACTTCACTCGGTGCAAACTGCACTACTTTACAGTTTTGTTTGGATTTTTATTCTAAAATTCCAATGAGCTTTTAAGGAGTTTGAATTACTTCAAATGAAAATTAAAGTAATACCAACAATGTAAAACCAACGCACCTACAATAGAGGATTCAAATCCCATATTAAAATCTTCATAACCCATTCACATATGTCAATTAATGGATCAAGTTTGACACTCGACTATCACTTTGACAAACCCAAAAATGTGCAACTCAATTTCACAATGTTAATCAATTTGGTCTCAAAAATGGGAATCTAGCTTAGGACATTATTTTACCATATAATACGCAATTAAATTTTGAGGATCATTTGAACCTATTCATGGTGAGAGATCAACTAATTTTATTGTCTATTAATACTGTCATGCATTTGTGTATGTACAAGCCTTAAAATGATTCCATTACATGATGAAAAGTGATGAAAATGATGAGTATGGTAGGACAACTATAGGGTTTGGTTTCTGATCAGTTTGGTAAGCTTATTGGATTCATTAGGACTCATTTTTATGATGGAAATGGGATTGAAATGTTGTCACGCTCTTTAGTTAATTTTCATCAAGTTTTTCGATCAAACAAGGCTATAACTTGATAAAAGAAGATGGGTAAGAACATGGACATCACTAGTTGAGCCTTTCGTAGTGGCAATAGGTTCACTTGAAACCATTTTAAATATCAAACATGTTGGTTTAATAGTCCATCACTGCAGTTCTTAGTTAAGTCTCAATCTCATGTAGGTTTAATGCATTACATTTCAAGGATCATTTGGAAAAAAGAAATTGCATAACCAATTTAATATGGTATAGAAACTAAAATAATCTAAAAATGTATTGCATACTTACATGAACATCCACATATCTCGCATCAATAAAGATCATTATATCCTATGAAGGTGTCAAATTTCTTAATACGTATATGTTGTTGTTAAGGAAGCCTAACAAATAAATGCATGTTTGGTCGAATTTGATGGATTTTGTTGGTGGCTTTTGTTGTGCAATTATTCCTCCATTTTATTTTGGAAGATATTCACCAATTATTTTATAAAATTGGGTTTCAAATAGATTTCCCACCAATGGATTCAAATTCTTCAAGCGGTCGACCTCGTGTAAGGGATTTGGTAATGAACCACATCCACATTTGTCTGCGATTCATTGAACTCCTCGTACAAATGTTTAGAGTTTTGGCAAGTCGTAGGCATCGTGTCGAATGAACATACGAACTAGGTTATGACAAACATCGACAAATAATCCATAACCTCGTCTACAAGTCTGATGAAACTTGCTACAAAATGCTTCGGATGAAAAGGAAGCCATTTGAAAAATTGAGAGATATGTTGTACGAAAATGGAAAATTGAGGGATAAGCGTTGTGTGCTTGTTGATAAGCACTTGGCTATTACCCTCCACATACTAGGGCACAACATACGCAATGGGGTCATTTCAACATGGTTCCAAAGGTCGGGAGACACTGTAAGTAAGGTCTTCGGGAGAACTATTCGCGCGCTCATACGATTGCAACGTATGCTTTTGAAGCACCCTATCCCAATTGGTCCCGAAGAAAATGATTTGAGATGGAGTTACTTTCAGGTACAAATTATGGCAAACTTCCCGTTCACTTCGCTTAAGTCATATAAATTCTCATTCGTTATATGACTTATGTAATTCATTTGTTTTGTCAATGTAGGGATGCCTCGGTGCTATTGACGGGACGCATATACCAATCATCATTCGTAACAATCAAAAGGCTCAATTTAGGTGTAGGAAAGGCTTCCCAACGATGAACGTCATGTGCGCTTGTACACCATCTAAGCTAATTACATACATCCTACCAGGTTGGGAAGGGTCGTCCGACGATGGGAGAATCTTGAGGGATGCTTTATCACGCCGTAATGGTTTGAAAGTTCCTAATGACAACTACTATTTGGTCGACGCAGGGTACTCTAATTGTCTGGCACCTTTTCGCGGTCAACGATGCCACTTATCTGAGTGGGCAAGTGGCAAACATCCAGCACAAACACCCGAAGAAGTTTTCAATATGCGTCACGCAAAGGCAAGAAACATTATTAAGACTTGCTTTGGAGCGTTGAAACAACGTTGGGTCGTGTTACGTAGTCCTTGTTTCTACGATGTGAAAATGACTACACTTATTATCATTGCATGTGTCGTTTTTCACAATTTCCTAGCAATGGAGGTACCATATGACTTGTTGGATAATGTGGTGGTTGAGGGGCAAGAGTTGGGGGCTGAAGACGTCGCATCGAATGAACCGCCTGAAGTCATCAGCCAAGTGGGACAAACTGATGCGTGGACTGCATTTCGCAACAACCTTGCCATATATATGTGGGATTCTTACCATTGAGAGGAGGCGATTAATGTCGAATACAGTTGAAGTCGACGAGTTTTTTTTTGTGGGATACCACTTATGTGCCGAGAATATTTAAATATGAACTGCTACAATTTTTATGATCATCGTTCAGTACTTCTATTTGACATCATTGTTATGTGCTATTTATAATTTCAGTGCTACTTGTGATGAGAAATGCCATGTTTTATGCAGAACATGACAAACAACTGGAAATGGTACACTGTGTTTCGTGGTTGGGACCCTGGTGTATATGGAACGTGGTACGAGTGCTACAAACAAGGGATAAACTTCGACGGGTTCTACTATGCTCACTTTGACACGAAAGAGGAAGCAATAGCCGGTTTTGATAGGTACAACCACGCTGCGACAATTGAAAGGGAGGTTCATGATCAACTTACACTAGAGGAAGCTCTAGCAGAACTATATGAGATCCCCCCACCACTGCTACCACAGCGATTGTAGATTGAAGAGTTGTACGAGGCGAAATGAGTACCTCTACCACGATCGCCATCTATTGACGAGGAACCCCGTATTGACTTGTTCCCTCGAGACCGAACCTTTTACCAAAGAGTTGGCTCGGGTTATGAAGCTGTTATGGATCCGTGGTGGTCTGAGTAGATGTATTTTGTATTCGGTAATCTTGCATGAACAAGATAACATTAATCCATGTAGTAGACTCAATGTGTGGAGTTTGGCATATTTTGGTAGCATGTAAGGCACCTGAACCCCTCCACATCTCAATATATGTTTGTATCTTTCACAACTTTCCACTGCAATATGCGATGACTTGAATTTTATGATACCTGTAAGTTCCTCACATGGAATTTAAGTTCCTCACATGGAATTTGTAGCCATAAGCGCAGAGGCATTGCAGAAATGGCCATTATCGATCTAAAGATTCTAAACTAATATCTCAATGTTTGATGCATAACTAGTTTGCAGAATTGGCCATTTCAATGTAGTTTTTAATAAATGCTCCTTTGTACAAAACGTACAATACAAATATGTCAATTTTCTAACTTAGTGTAATGCTTGTTACATATTAGGTAAAATTACAATACAAATATATAAGTTGGTACCAATACATAAACTGTCAAAAAGGAAGCCAGACATTGTTACTGCAACTGGATTAATTAAACTGTCAAAAAGTACTATGTCAAAAAAAAACCACCAAACAACATTGTTTCCATCCGAAAAAAGACAAGTGTACAAAATTGTTTCCATCCAAAAAATGTCCACCAAAAAATAACATGGCTATGTCATAAGTTAATTAAACATCGCATGTAGCCAAGGAAGTCTGGACTTCGGTTGCAAAGTCGTGAATGCGGCCATAAGCTCCACGCGACCCATAATCTTGTTGCCATAAATTGCTCTCTCGACGTCTGTTAATAAAAAAGTCACGCAAGTTGTGTTCAACACGAATGGCACTAGTCATCTTGGAGATTTCATTCGCAACGATTTGTACCGCCGCCACCATTTGGTCACCAATGTAAACATCATTGCTCGCCTTTCTCTTCTTCTTTGCTTCATTCCCACGACCATCAGCCGTAGTAGTCCGTATTCTCGATAGTGTGGGAGTAGCATCAAACTCTTCAGTGGGCACCGTTAATGGCTCGTTAGTACTGTTGGAGTCATGGACATCGTTGACATCCTCAAAAGCATCCTCTGGTGCACGTGCTTCCTCGTCTGTGGCCCTGTCATTCCCAAAAATGATACAACAATTTTCGTAAAGCGGGAATGACTTTAGACTCCAAGGTCTTGCTTCAGTGTAGTTCTGCAACCAATAATACTAGATTTGTCATGACATTTGGATGAGATAACACATTAGAATGCATTCATAAAAATTTCAAACTTGAAAGACAATTGCATACCCTCAGGTAATCTTCCCATACATCCTCGGGAGCGGTGACAATGTTGGAAGTCGAGTCAAAGCCGAATCCGCTTGTACCATGCCGAATGCCGCATATCATATCATTCACTATGAACCAATTATTCTTCAACGATTTTAGTCTAAACTCAATATGTGGTCGAGCCTTGATCCCCGAGTTCGGGCATGTTGTTTTCAATGCCTCCTCAACTTTTGTCAAATATCCGGGCTTGAAGCCATTGTCACATTTGTACACGCCACTGGCCACCATCTCAACCATGGCATTTACGAGGGCAACATCCTCTGCATGGTTCCACTTATGTCTAGATGTTTTGGAATTGTCGGCCGAGTCTTCATGCGAATCTTCACGCGAACACCTTCCTTTGCCCTGCCCCCTTTTCTTTGTTGACGCACCTGCACATTGTTGAAGGAGCTTGGAAGGTCTACCCCTTGTATTCAATAATTTTCTCGGGGGTTGAAATGACCCTCCACTACGAATGCGTGATTCTAGTGAGCCAGGTTGATCCATTTTTACTATAAGCAAAGAAGAGGTTCAGTACTTGTATTTGACATCATGACTATTTTACTGCATACAAAGCAAATAATGATAAAACCAACATGTGAAAGTTGTATTCATGTGTTGCTAATTTTTCTCGGTGGTAGGATTAGTATGTTTAAAATGATTGACCAACAACAAAGTTATAATTCGGCTTGTTTATGAAAATGTTAAAAAACAACAAAGGCATCAAACTTTAGTTTTAATGGATAAAACCAAGCAATTCGACTGAAAGCATTAACGAAGACTACATAGTAACGAGAACCTTGAAAAGAAAGATAAGGAGAAGGTCCCCAAAGATCAGAATATACAAGCCCCAGAGGAGCGTAGCAGTAATAGGACAAGACATGTAAGGCAATTTTCCCATTTTAGCTACTTTGCAAGAATAGCAGAAACACGAACACATTTTTAGTAAAACAGAGTTCATAAATTGTAAAATAGTTTTCAAAATATAAACAGAAGGATGACCTAGACGAGCATGTCAAATATAATGTGTATTAGCAGTAGTATGAACAGACAATGCATTATTACAAGAAGTAATCAAAATAGAAAGAAAATGACCAGGACTTGGAAGAGATGTTGGACACGAGCAGTAGAGATAAGGACCCCTTTGAGCAAGACCCTCTTCAATGCCTTGTCCTTAAAAAAGAAAGAATTGGGAGTGAACTTATATTATCACGAGTAAATTTAGACACACTAGTAAGATATTTTGCAATTTTAGGCACATGAAGAACATGATTAAGATGAAAAGATCAGCATCAATAGTGTTCGATTTAACCAAACGAGAACAATGTTAGAAATATTTAATTGTTCACCACTACTAACTGTAACTAACCAAAGATCAGCAGTAGAGATAAGGACCCCTTTGAGCAAGACCCTCTTCAATGCCTTGTCCTTAACAAAGAAAGAATTGGGAGTGAACTCATATTATCACTAGTAAATTTAGACACACTAGTAAGATATTTTGCAATTTTAGGCACATGAAGAACATGATTAAGATGAAAAAGATCAGCAGCAATAGTGTTCGATTTAACCAAACTAGAACCAATGTTAGAAATATTTAATTGTTCACCACTACTAACTGTAATAATAACACAACAGTAGCTCACCAACAACAACCCAAACCCTAATGTCGTGTTCTTGTAGGTTAACAACTCTCATCAATGATCAAGTAAGATTTACCTCGGATGTAGCCACCTTCACTGCGAATGCGTGGAGCATATCACAGCCGTAGCGGACTCCTACCTCGCGATGGAAGGAAGGAAGGAAGAAGGGGATGAACCCGTGAATGAACAAGGTGAGGATGCGTGAACGAACCAGGTGAGGAGAGGTGAGAAGGAGGCGTACCATCGGCCAGGTGAGGAGGCGTCTTCTTCTCCAGGGGAGCCAATTCATTGACGCAGGTGTGGTGTGAGCTTGGAGGCGTGGATTCGTTCAAGCAGTGGAGGCGATGAGAAGTTCAAGCAGTAGAGGCGATGAGAAGTTCAAGCAGTGGAGGCGATGAGAAGTGTGTGAAAATGAGGTGAGGATGTGTTATTTATGCAAGGGTATTTTGGTAAATGTACATGTACAACCTCGTTTAATCCCAACCTTAAAACTCCCAACCAAACAAGATACACAAATGAGACTAAACCATCTAAACTCATGTGTTAGTCCCATCACAAATTAATCCTTTGTGTTAGGATTCACTAAAATGTGAAGCGAATAGGCCATAAGAGTTTAAAACCATAACTGATTACGTTGGTGAAGTAAACTCGAATATTTCTTCGGATAAAAATAAAATTTATGAACGCATATAATTTTAAGTCGAGGTACCTTTGGTTCAAAGGTTTAAATGGCATGGCGTGCAAGCGCTTGTGTAAGTATTAAGTACACAATCATGCACATTAATTTAAAGTATTCGAAGAACAAACAAAAAGTGCGACAATAGTAAAGCACACGAGTAATAAATGGAAATGTTGATGGTGAATTATGAACTTAAATAGTTGGATCATAGTGTGTTACGAGTCCTTAATGACCAAACCCGAGACTTGGGTTATATATTCTCAAGAAATGACATAAAAGTCAAACCACTATTGATTTCTCAACGAGAGAAGTTCTAAATAAACTATAAGAGCTAAGAATTAGCTCGGGAGGATGATAATAGACGATTGTATAATAAATCTGAACCTTGAAAATGCCAAAAGAATTTAAAACAATCACTCAAGATCGTGTGAGTTGATTAGTATGAGGTCGCAATATAACAAATCTGAATAAATTCGAGTGATTATAATAGGAGACTTTGGTATGAAACAAAAATCACGATGTAATAAAATGCATACAAATGAGTATCAAAAGCCGCTTAAAGATAGAGACGATGATGCTTATTCCATAGCTTACCAAGGGTAAAAGCTTGGTGTGTAAGTAAATGGTTAAATGTGATAGAGAAGTTACGAGGTGGACCATTGGTTAAGAGTTGACTTGAATTATGAACCCACAAAAATTAGCTTCAATAAACGTGTAATAACAATAATGTTAATGTATAATTCCAGAAAAGAATATTATGTTTGCTCATTTGTAGCCTTCACAAATACGTTGCAATGATATGATAAGTCGTTCATTGATATGTATAATCGAGATGGTGACATAGATAGTGTACTAGTGTTCAATATTATAACATATAGCTATCCTTGTTCCTACTGCCAGTTGGCGGTATGGATTTGTTGTCGGATATGCATAGATGTTTTTCGACACAGATAGATACCAGATCACATCTCAGTATGGTTATCTCTACTAACTAGTTAGATGACTTGGGTACCCATTGAGACTTCAGTGGAGATTACAAAAGAATACTCGGAAATGTGTGATGATACGAGAACTTAGTAGGTAGCTAAGGTGTAATGACTCTATTGGAACCTATACGACACGTGCCTTGCGAATGTTGGCTTGTGGGATGGAAATAATACTAATGAGAAGTTAGAGTTAATAGTAAGATTTTATTTCAAGCGGGGTACAATCAGATTTCACAGGTGCGGATTTGCATTAGAAAAATGGGTTGTGAAAGAAATCATTACAACTAGACACGTCGGGCTATAAATGTACTTAATTTTTACTTTCGAGGACGAAAGTTTTAAAAATTGGGATGTTGTGACGACCCAAAAACTCAATAGACCCGTCTGAAGAGCAACTTAGTAACTTCACAAACCCTACACTAAATTAGCCCTAATATAAAAACCAAGTTGTAAACCCTAGCTTCTTTTGGTAAAAATCAACACGTTTAGGTGAAAGGGGTGATGAAAATTTGTGGGATTTCTTACCTAAAGAGACACCACTAAGAAGGCAACTCTCACCCTCATCTTCTTCATTATGCTCCTTTTTTTGAAGTTTTACTAGTTTAAATATGGTGGGATTTGTACAAAAGAGAAGAAAACCTCATCTAGAGAGGCACCGCTGCGATGCAACTAAAGGTGAACGGTGGCATCACCGCCGCCGTTGCAGGGGAGGGCGGCGAAGTCACTGTCCCAAGTGGGGGCCTCCATTAGAGGCCCCCAAAATGAATAAGATAGGGGAGTGTGGCATTAGAGCCACCCCTATGACCACCGACGTAGGGATGTCCCGGCACAGATCCCATGGACGTCGGACGCCCCGAGGGTAGCCCGCGCGTTGGGCACGAACAAGATTCTCTGACCAACACATCCAGAGGCCAAAAAACCCCTGGTTAACCAGTCAAACCAAAAAAAAAAAAAATAAAAAAATAAAAACAAAATACAACGAAATAATATATATATTAGAAATAGACAAAAATATTTACTTTAAAATAAGGCACTACCTCGTTTTGTGGGGAGATTTATCGTGTCCCACCCCTCGACCATCGCATCGGGTAACAAGGGACCCGCGTGACCCACACTAGTTGATCTCAAAGACCAATAAATTGAGGATTTACTTAACTTTAAATGAAAGCATTTATTTATGAGATGTATTATGGTTGTATAGTGTCACGCGAAAGTTCACATTGGGGCCCGGGCGTACCAAGAGTTGTTATAGGCGTCCAAAGAGTCGAGGTAAGTGGGGAGCATCACTCATGCATTAAATGTTGTTCGAGTATTAGATAAATAGAAATTTCACGTTTATATCAAAAGACTTGGGATTGGGTTGCATTTAGTTAATGATATGAATATGCTTATCTATGGAATGTATGTAAGGTGAACACTTGTGTTCTTCGATCAAATGTAGTGATGTGGTAGTATGTTCATAAAAGAGAGTGGTCCGCGTTATGAGTAGCGGTGGTGTGGCAATGTGCGCCCACCAAAAGAGAGTGGTTCGCGCCACAAATTGCAATGGTGTGGTAATGATCCCACCAAAAAAGAGAGTGGTCTGCACCATGAAATATCAAGTTCACAAGTAGTCACTATCAGTGATTGCTTGAAAACACTTATTTTTGGTTTGATGGAACTAGGTGGAGGTCACAACGGCCATTGTGACCACCAATGGTTCACATCACCTCGAGGGTGAGTGTTTTGGTCACCGAATTCATACCATTAGCTAGAATGCATTGAATGGAACAATGACTTATATTCATTAATATTTCTTAAGGTAAATCTCTTATTTGACCCCGTTGCATGAATAAATGGAATTTATTTATGAATTGTGAATCCTCTTTTGTGATGTGGTTTCAAAAGAATGCTCACTTTCTTGTTTATTGAATTATGAATCTACCTTTAAGTTATAATGAACTTGGAACTTGTTTATACCCCCTTTACGAACAAGAACCATGTTTTCTTTACTTTTCATTAAATGCTTTACAACTTGAATTATTATTTCATGTGTAGAATTGTGCTTTATAGGTAATACTTGCATTTTAGTGTTTGAGCGAGTCTTCTCTCTTATTGAGCTCCGTTGGTTCTTTCAGGTATCCACATCGACACTAGATTGAGAAAAGAGAGGTGATAGCTTAAAGCCTTCTCTCTTAACGTGAGCCTTGTATTGTATTATCTATATATTCATTTTTGAAACTATTAAACTTGGGTTATATTTTAAATAGGTCTTTTGGGTAGTTTGGACACTATCTCCTTTGTAGTTAAGTTATATAGGAGCCTTCAGATGACCATACATGGTTGTACAAAATGAAAACTTATTTATAATTCTTTGGTAGACATATGGATTTTTTCTATATTTCACTCTGCATTTTATTTCCATATTATCTTTATGATTATTTTGCAAGTTGTTTAGGCGAGCCAGACGCTTGCTTGGGCACGATTCAGTTGTTGGGCTTAAAAGGCGGTCAGGCTATGTTGTTGTTGTTGTTGTATGTTTATGATTATTCCGCAAGGGCGGCGACCGACCCTAGGTCTAGGTCGGGGAAGGTCGTCACAAGAAGAATCTTGTATTTCGAAATGTAATTAAAGTCTCTTGTGCATGGGCTATGGAACTATGACTTTGCATCTATTTATCTATTGTTTATATTATTTATCATGCCTTGATAGATATTATTGGATTCATATTGTTATTCATAATCCTTAATTGTTAGATAGACTTTTGATATTGTAATTGTGAATCACTTACAGAGTAAGTTGGAGCGCTCATCCCAATTAATATTTCAGGAATACCAATATGCGGTTTGACTTAGGAACGGAGCAGATTAGGAGTCTATATTCTTCTCTACGGCTAATTGATCTCTCTTTTGTCTTATATATTCGAATTGAAATACATTTTGTATTAATACAGAGTTTGGGGTTGTTTCATAAACCGAGGTTGATATCAATTTTGAACTTTGATTAATATAGTAAGTATTATTGAAAAAGTTTTAATTCGCTGCGCTTTCAATCGTTTTCGATTATTTATTCGATGCACGATATATTGTATTGTGATTATCGAGGTATGAAGGTCAAACTGCCTCCAACAAATTCCTTTCAATACATATCCCAGCCTTTTAAGATTTCTGGACATTTCAATTACGGTGGGTCTTTGCCTAGTTTGTGTTTTAGTTCCCTTCAAAATCTATATATATATATATATATATATATATATATATATATATGTATGTGTTTTACCTATTTTTTTCTAATTGCTTCTCGGTTTTTCATCTTATAGTTCCAAATAATTAAGCATGCATCTCAAAAAATATTGAAAATTTGAAATTCCTTCCTCAAAAAGTCTCTTTGTTTCTTCCTATCCAGTGAAACACATCTTCTTATCTTTTTTCTTTTGGTGGATTCTGCTTATCTTATTTGATGTTAAACCTCTAGTTTTCTTTGACAGAGAACAAGGTCATAGAATTTTATCTCCAGTATCGATCTTTTCTCTCCCTTAAAAAAGGGAAATCTTTTCCACATACAATTTCATCTCCAATTGTTTGAGAAATGAGAATATTAATCATGATTGTCATTGTAAAAACTTTCTACTAGAAGTTTGGCTTTTTGAGAAGTTTCTGTTTTCGGTAGTCAAATTTTACTAACAGTAAATGTTGTGTAATGGTTATTCTTATTATCGAAGAAATAGTGAGAATGTGTTTTGAATCTTTTAATTATCTTCATCACACACAACTTCTAAAAACTTAATGCAAAGAGTTAGTTTGAACCCGCGAGCTTGTTTATCAGTTTCTCAATCCTTAATTTCTACCTCGGTATGTTTTACAGATTGTTGGATCACCAAAGGAAACTAGCATATTATTGTTATGTGACGCTACTGCAGTTATTGTAAGGAAATGCTTCTATCTCCTCGAAATCACGCCGGTCAATAAAATATGTTGTTTTGTGATTTTACTTATTAATTTATTTATCAGCACTAGAACAATTTCAGTATTTAATAGAGGTTTTTAAACCCATATTAAATGGGGATGTTATTAAATAACACATAATTGATAGGAGTTTTAAAAAACCTTCATGTAATACATGTATTAAAAATTAAAACATAACACATTTTCACATGACATTTAATAACACTCTATTTAATAGGGGTTTTAAAACCTCTATTAAAAGCCAAAAATGTTCTAGTGCAAGCATTCCATTTGTATATAGCAAACATCAGCGAATTTTGTTCAAGTGCTAGTGAGAATCTGCAATCCTCAGCAGTTAAAATTTTGTTGCCCTCTCTATTTCTATGGTTTTGAACTGCAGTGATATTTGTGAACACAGAATCTTCACAATTAAAGTGATGAGCATACTTGCACACATTTGCTACCCAATTGTTTCTTTTTTATGTTTTTATATTATTTTTTAATTCCCTAATTGTTTCCATAAAAAAATTGGAATGCAAGTGCAAGAGAGCTATAATTCAAACACCCTGAAAATAATAAGTATAAAAGCAAAGTTATTTTGTGTATTAGACCGGAGATCATAAGCTTGCCCAACTTAAAGCAATCTTTCTTGACAAAAAAAAAAAAAAAAAAAAAAACTTAAAGCAATCTTCAGTGCTCCATAATCTTCGCTTTCTTTAACTAAGTAAATTATATATAGTCATGTTGCCTTATTTTAATTATCATTTGTTTCAAACAAACAACTTTACTTCTATTCATCTTTACGATTAGCGGTACTTTTTTTTTTTTTTTTTCTTTTTCTTAATGGAGGCATTTTTATGGGCTATGTTTATAACATTTTTGCTTCTGTCTACCTTCTTGAAACAATTTTAATTAGTATGATACTGTATTAATTATTGCTTCTTCTTTTTCCATTAAAGTTCATTCCTATCAATACCATTGTCCTATAAAACGCTCAAATACTCACACGTGTGCACGCCATTCACTACCCTAGGAACTTTTTTATGCTTTAACTAGTTGTTTCCTTGCGCTCCGCGCAGGTGTTATTGAAACTATATAATAAAGGTTAATTAAATTATTTTACACCCCGTAAAAATATTTTAATTTTTAAATAGTGTAGAGCGTTATAATGAAAACTTATTTGGCGGTGTAATAAAATTTACAGTACACTCCATTCCATGTATCTACTCATGGTTTCAAGTTCGAGGTATTCTCTCTATTCATCAATTCGTTGCTAAGATAATCATTATTAATTATTTGCAAACATAATACTTCAATGAATCTAATATTCCCCAATCAATCCATCCAACAATGTTCATTATTATTCCCTAGAACTCTTCCCGAGTAAAAATTCAAATAGCAGCAATTGAATATTGATTTTAAAAATTGGATGTGCACCTATGAATCGCCACAATGTAAAAAATAATAATAATGCTAGACGACAAAATTAATAGTCTGTACACTATGGGACGTGCATATATTGTAATAATAATAATAATAATAATAATAATAATAATAATAATAATAATAATAATAATAATAATAATAATAATAATAATAATAATAATAATAATAATAATAATAAACAATAAAACAATAAAACGATATATTCATAGTTATTCTCATTGAATCAAAAGAAAGGTTCATAAAAGAACGATAATAATAAGAAAGAGCAAAACATTATATTACCTTCTTTAGCTTTTGTAGCATTCTATGGACTGAACAACATCTTTAAGCAATGGTAATCCCATGCAGTAGTATATATTGATCCACTATAACCCTTAAATATAAATTCCTCTATATCGTGTATGTCTACTCCAATTGAAGAATCTAAACCAACATACAACATAACAAATGCAGCATAAAGGTCACATGATTATTGATTTGTGTTATAGATATAATGATTCACTTCAGTCTTGAACTTATAAAAACATACCAAACATACCTAAAGGAGGGAAATCAAAAGTGGTTTAGCTTATAAGCGCTGTTAATGGTTGTTATATCACTGGATATATGAAGCTATAGTTAAGTAGAATATCTTTTGAATGTAGAGGCGATATTGAAATCCATCGATCCTATCTTGAATTTATTGGGGGATAATTGGTTGAGAATTGGAGGAATATAAGGTTAAGTGTAATAAAATTGGTTTTTTTGTACGATTTTTTGAATGGCGAAGGAAAAAAAAACCAATTCGATTGCAAGAAGAATGGATGAGAGTGGAAATTTATAAGGGGAATGTAACTTGCAATACACTCAATTCCTTGTATTTACCCATGAATTCAAGTTCATCGTACTCAATCTATTAATGATAAGATAACAACTATTAATTATTAATAAATGTACACATAATGTATAATTATATCTCTTGAAATAATAAATAAATTAATAACAAAAAATAAGAAAATTGAGAAAAATAAAATAGAATGGTGAGATGAAGTAGCTTTTCAACTTTCTCTCTCCTCCGACTTTTATATATATATACGGATAGATTTTTTTCCAAATTACTAGCTTTTAAGCAGGAGTTAGACATGAAGAGCAATTAATTTCAAAGTCTCTTTGTTTCATCCTGTCAAATCTCAAAATCTTTAAATCGGTGATTACGATTAATCAAAGATTAGTAGAGACTAATTATAGTTTTGGCTACGAGTCGAGAGTTAAAACACCGTTGAAATTGAGATTTTTAATTAATTTTATTTTTTTGTGTGATGTGTGCCTAGTGTTGTGTATTATATATTATTTTATTTTGCGAAATTCAAGTCAATCGAGTAAATTTGGTATTTCGCAGGATTTTATCTCGAAATACGTGTCGAAATGAGTTGCGAGAGAGAGTTACAGTATTGAACTGAAAATTAGTTTTGAATTTTTGTGAAAAACAATTGTCAATATGTTTAAAAACTCAAATTTCGAACTTTAATTGGATTTAACGAGCCGACGTGGGTTTCACGCCTCGGTTTGCGTGCACGATAAGTTTTTCTCCGAGTTTTAAAGCGCTTTGATAAATTCTCTAATTTTTGGTCTTAATTAAGTTATTTTTCAGGGTTTAATTCGGACTCAAAATTGAAGAGATAAATACGAAAATAATGAAAATAAATAAGCAAATTACCATTAGGGGCATTAGAATTGTATAGTTGAGGATAAATACTAAGGGGCATTGTTGTCATTGTTGTATCGTCTTCATCTTCTCCCCAGTTCATCATCTTCATCATCCTACCTCTCCTCTGGCGTCTTCATCATCATCATCTTCATCTTCTCACAGTTTCTTTTATCTCTCTCTCAATTATCATTGCTATTGTTGATCGAATAAAAGGGTTGTGTTATTGGTGACGTTGAGGTAAGTAATGGAAAATCAAGTTCTTGATTTAAAAACTGTTGATTGAGTGTTGAAGAGAGGGGGAGAGGATTTGTAAAAATAAATAATAAAACACGGTAAGAAATTGTAAATTCGAGAGGGAGGAAGAAGAAGGTGGGGGAAGAAAGAAAGCGAGAGGGGGGCAAAATTTGGATCCAGACATCCGAAGATAATATTTTTCGGGGTTTTCTAATTGAGGTAGGATCGATAAATATATAATAAATTGAAAAAACTATATTTAAGTATATAGCGTAATTTTAGATGCCAAACAATAATTTTGAGTGAAAATTAAATTCAGGCGTAAGATAATTTATTTTGGAAGTATTTTAGGAGTTTCGGGACGCAATTGGGTTGATTTAACTAAGACTGACTAAAAAACAATTGTGGAATTGTTATGGAATCGTACAGGATTTACAACTTAATTGTAGGACCATAGTTGGAATTCAGTATGGACTAGTTTATTGATTTGGAGTGCAAAGGAGTTGCGATATCGCGGTTTTAAGGTTAAGTAAATCTCATAGTAACTTTTACATTGTATGATTATAATTTTGTATAAATTGCATTGATCCTTGATATTGCATTTTTGGTGTACATGCATACACGGTCTGGGAGGATAAGACGATTTGATTCTCCTTATAGTGTATACTATACAATGGCTATAGAACACTATATTATGCTTGAAGGGCATGAGTCATTGATACTTTATATCAAGTGGTTATCATGAGGTCATATTGAACCATATCATACTCCCATAGTCTAGACACTACAAGAAAAAACCAAATCAACAACAAACTTAATCTGATGCTGAATAGGTACAGTTCTGTTGCTAAAATCTTTGTTGTTGGTGCAACTCAGTGACATATTATGTATTCGGTTGTTGTTCAACAACAGATTTGTGACAAACTTCTGTCGCTGAACAACAACAGAAACGGGTCTGTTGCTGATCGAAGTCCAGTTAGCACAGACGTGTCCGTTGCAAATCTGTTGTTATTTAGCGACAGATTAGCGTTTTTATCGTGATCGGTGCCGATCAAGACAGACGCGCTTGCGACAAATTAGCGATAACGCTGAGCTGTTGCTAATTTTTGAATTGTAATTTAAAAAAGAAAATTGTAAACATAAATAGTAAAAAATATCCTGTAGTAAAATCTGCCAAAACAATTTAAAAGCCACCAATATTCATTTAATTGGAAATATATATGTAAAATATCAAAATTTTACAAACAATGTTTACAAAAAAAATGAGTTCAACATTTCATAATTACTACTATACTATAAAGTAGTAGATCTACATTTTTCAACAATCGACAAACAACTACACAAGCTGGCTACACAATTACATACATATAATGTGTACAAAGCACTCCGATAGCATTCTTTCACCAGCACAAAGATAGGCACTACACTTCTTTAGCTAGCAGAGTGTGATCTCATCACATCCTGAAAATTAAAAGGAACATCAATATAATTCGACATGCAACCAACATATGGCATTAAGTTCAACATTAGTTTAGCATATTCTGCAAAAAATTTGGCAGAGCCTCCCTTATAAAATAGACTACCAAAAATATCGGAACCTAATAAACATCAGTGGGAGAATGTCTAGAAT
Source organism: Stephania yunnanensis (assembly GCA_039657365.1). NCBI lineage: Eukaryota > Viridiplantae > Streptophyta > Magnoliopsida > Ranunculales > Menispermaceae > Stephania > Stephania yunnanensis. The sequence goes on along the minus strand of CM077587.1, from coordinate 48,894,262 downwards.
GACTCACATCTCCTCAACAATTCACAATATCATATTAACATGAACTAAAATGCTAAATCTAATTCATATTAACAACTCAAGATATTCAACCAGTGAACACGCAAGTTGCAATCGAAATGAAAGCATTGAACACATGAACAATTTCTTTAAATTTGTCTGCTCACATGGCTCTCCTGCTTAAAGCCAACTCATACACTAAGAAAACATTCTCTCAAATGGACCCATTATTATGATTGGACTTAAACCGAATTGGCAAAGAAGTAGTAAACTTAAGTGAAAGGGAATAAAACAAGATTCAAACTCCAGCACTTTATGTCACCATATTTGAAGCAACCATGTGTGTGATGAAATATATATATATATATATGATGAAGAAAAGCGTAGACAACAGGATATGAAAAAATAAATTGCATGCCTGAAAAACAATCATTTCACGGTTGACTTGGTGATCTATTTGTATCCCATTGCCAAGCTCCTCCGTCGAGACATGATTTTCTTCCACCTTACATGATAAGTATCAAACAATCAATTACACTTTATGTCAACCTAAAAACAAAAATTCATAGTACAATAATCTTTGCTCTAAAGCAGATAAGTATCGAATATTTGGGATTTATTGGTTTTATAAGATCAATAGAATATAAATGTTTTTATAAGATCAATAGAATATATTTCGTCTTTTTCAGATATGCTTGGTTGATGGATCGCATAATTAAGAATTTGTATATGAGAAGTTAATTTGTTAAGTATACAAATAGTTACTACTTAACTAGCCACTTTACATTGAAAAATAACAGTTTATGAACCCCAAAAAAAGAAGTTTGATTTCTTTAGAGTTGTTGAATTCGCTAAACATTTGATGAAGTATTTTGGTCATTCATGGAGATTTGAGTCATGCACAATCAAATTAAGAGTTCTATAGTAAACATAAAAAAATTGTACTTTAGTAAGTATGTAGCTCAACGATAGGTTATTGTATAATAAAAGTTCACTATGGATCTGGATTTGCATGAGTAAGTTTGGAGCCTACTATATCTTTGAAGTAGATAACTTAAGTACTATTTCCAAACTTTAGAAACTAGATAACTTAACTACTTGAGCTAATGTTTACATCTTAGCTAAGTGTTTGGTTTGTTCATGTCACGACCCAAATCTTTAACCCTGTTTTAAATTCCTTAATCAGGATCACGACCTTTGACGTGGGACCCATACTAGATACGTACACCGACCAAGGCACGTGGCCAAGATATATGATATTTTTCTATTTATGTATGCCTAGTGTTATGTATTGTGTAAACTTACTAAGTCGATTTGTACAATTGTAGGCATCGAGACGAGAGCGGGGACACGGGTCGATATGCGTGTCGACGCGGGTACCGGGTAGTTGACGAGACCGAAGATTAGGTCGGGGAAACGAAAACACAAATTGAATTAAAAATTTGGCAATATGGAATATATATTGGGTGACTAACAACGCGACGTACGCGTGGCTATCACGGTTCAGACGTGAAATCGGGCGTCATAACGCCCGAAAACGCACGAGTGGGTAAATGGTGTCACAGTTAGGTGTCACTTATACAAATACAACAACACACACAATTGTCTCAAAATGCACTCCACTTGTCCAATGCCACCCCATGTGTCCACCAAACACTCCTACCTACATACCATACACACACAACACACCACACATGCAAACACAAACAATCGAACGATCGGACCAAAGAGGAGGAAGAAAACCGAGAGAGGAAGAAGAAGAAAAGGAGAGGAGGAGGAGGAGGAGGAGGAGGAGGAGGAGGAGTGATGCGCCGGGAAGGAGAGCAAGGTGAGTCGTTACTGTTGTTGTTATTTTGGGTAGCCTAGAATGGGGGGTTCGGCCTCCCTGGCCAAACCCATGACCGTGGTAGTGATGGCAGGGGCTCCAACGGGGTTGGGGTGGAGAACCACCCCAACCCATCACCGGAGGAGATAAGAACTAAAAAGAAAAAAAAAAAGTTTTCTTCCTCCCGATCGAACCAGTCGATACGCGCGTGTGCACCCCTTTGCTAGGCCTGGGCCAAAACAGGCCCAGGCTCAGCCCATCCGGCCCGTCTAGGTCGACCCGACCCCCTTACTGGGCCCGACGGGTCGGGTCCGACCCGTTTGGGTTGACCCGACCTAAACAGTAAAAAAAAAAATAGAAAATAAGAGAAAAAGGAAGAAAAATGAAAGAAAATGTGGAAAAATTATGGAAAAATTGGGAAAATTGGGAAAATTATATTTGAATAAAATAAAGTTGATTGAACCAATTTGAATACATAATAAACCCACTATACTGAAACTAATGAGACACCAAACTCAAGAACCTAGGAAAAGGGCACGGGAGAGCGAAGGCCAGTAAAGCTAGGACGTTACTTTGTTGTTGTGAGTATACCCATTGACAATTTTACTTGGCATTTCATTCCTATAAATTGTTGTCCTTGCATAGTCCTTTTGACTATTTACCTTTGTACTCTTATATCATGTGATTCTTTGTGTCTATGCTTATTTGATGAGTCTAGTTTGCATGATATCCATTTATTTGATTTAATTCATTGATTACTCGAGGCAGCGGCGACAGCATGTCAGACAGAGGTTCCTACCGATACTCAGGTGATGATTTGCGGACAGATGAGACTACATACCGTGTATACACAGCGAGTGTCAGAGGGTCAGAGGACCGACCAGTTGTACTCGAGGTTTAGCGAGTTAGCGCAGAGTGCAAAGTGTACAGATTGGGCAGAGACGACAGATCAGTGTCTGAGATATCGGGGAAGGTTCTGGACACCAGAGGTACTAGAGCAGAGAGATGAGATCCTTCAGGAGTCGCACCGTTCCAGATTTACCGTACATCCAGGCAGGACTAAGATGTATCATGACATGAGGAGAATTTATGGTGGCCTGGGATGAAGGCAGACGTGTCTAGATTGATCAGGAATTATGGTATATGTCAGCAAGTGAAGTCCGAGCATCGCAGACCCGGGGGATTACTACAGCCGCTTCTCATGGATTACTACAGCCGCTTCTCATTCCTCGATGGAAGTGGGAAGACCTTTCTATGGATTTTGTTAGAGGATTGCCGAGGACCGCGAGGAGACATGATTCAATCTGGGTTATAGTTGACAAACTGACGAAGTCTGCTCATTTCCTGCCAGTAGCATCGCATTAAACGTTCGATCAGCTGAACGTATTGTTTGAGAGATAGATTATCAAGCTGCACGGGGTACCATTAACGATCACGTCAGATCGAGATGCTACGTATACGTCCAGGATGTGGTGGAGTATGCAAGAGCAGTTCAGTACGGTTTTCCACCCTCAGACTGACGGGCAGATTGAGAGATTGATTCAGATCCTCGAGGATATGTTGCGGGCATGTGTGTTGGAGTTTGGCGGATCTTGGGCGGAGTACCTACCATTGTGTGAGTTTGCATATAACAACAGTTATCAGGCTAGCATCGAGATGACGCCATTTGAGGCTTTGTATGGCAGACCGTGTTGCTCGCCATCGTGTTGGGCTAAGCCAAAGGACCGGGAGATAGTGGGGCCTGAAATTGTTGTTTACTACACGGAAAAGGTCAAATTGATCCGTCAGAGACTCAGAAGAGCACATGAGAGACAGAAGAGACATTCAGATAAGTATCGCGGTGATCTCGCGTATTCAAAGGGAGCCTTTCGTTTATTTAAAGGTTTCCCCTCGGAAGGGTCTTCAGAGATTAGGGGTGAAAGGCAAGCTTGCACCAAGGTACATCGGGCCTTTCATGATTAAGAAACGGGTTGGGAAAGTGGCATACGAGCTTGAATTGCCTCCACGGATGTCATGGGTCCATCCAGTGTTCCGCATTTCGATGCTTCGACTAGCCGAGTCGAAGGCAGGCGTGCGGCCGATAGTTGACTTGAGTCAGATCGACCTGAGCGAGGACATCTCTTACGAGAACAACCCATTCGAATCCTAGATCGGAAGGTACATCAGTTGAAGAGCAAGTCCATCCCGAAGGTACTCGTCAAGTGGTAGTTCCACGATGACACAGAACTCACTTGGGAGCGGGAGGACTACTTGCGAGATAGATTCCCGTACCTGTTCATGTCAGGTAGAATCGTAACTTAAACTTAATTTCGAGGATGAAATTTTCATTTTGTTGGGAATATTTGTCACGACTCAAATCTCTAACCTTGTTTTAAATTCATTAATCAGGATCACCGACCTTTGACGTGGGACCCACACTGTGATACGTACACCGACCAAGGCACGTGGCCGAGGTATATGATATTTTTGTATTTATGTATGCCTAGTGTTATGTATTGTGTAGACTTACTAAGTCGATTTGTATAGTTGTAGGCGTCGAGACGAGAGCGGGGACATGCCTCGATATGCGTGTCGACGCGGGTACCGAGTAGTTAACGGGACCGAAGATTAGGTCAGGGAAACGAAAACACAAATTGAATAAAAAATTTGTCAATATGGAATATATATTGGGTGACTAACAACGCGACGGTACGCGGATGTCACGGTTCGGACGCGAAATCGAGAGTCGTAACACCCGAAAACGCAGACGAGTGGCTAAATGGTGTCACAGTTAGGTGTCACTTATACAAATACAACAACACACACACTTGTCTCAAAATGCACTCCACTTGTCCAATGCCACCCCACGTGTCCACCAAACACTCCTACCTACATACCATACACACACAATACACCACACATGCAAACACAAACAACCGAACGATCGGACCGAAGGGGAGGAAGAAAACCGAGAGAGGAAGAAGAAGAAAAAGGAGAGGAGGAGGAGGAGGAGGAGTGATGCGTCGGGAAGGAGAGCAAGGTGAGTCGTTGTTGTTGTTGTTGTTGTTGTTGTTGTTTTGGGTAGCCTAGAATGGGTGGTTCGGCCTCCCTAGCCGAACCCATGACCGCGTGGTGATGGCAGGGGTGCCTCCCCAGCCATCGGCTCCACCGGGGTCGGGGTGGAGAACCACCCCAACCCATCACCAGAGGAGATAAGAACTAAAAAAAAAAAAAAAAAGTTTTCTTCTTCCTCCCGATCAAACTAGTCGATGCGCGCGTGCACCCCTTTGTTGGGACTGGGCCAGAACAGGCCCAGGCTCGGCCCATCCGGCCCGTCTAAGTCGACTCGACCCCCCTTACTGGGCCCGGCCGGGTCGGGTCCGACCCGTTTGGGTCGACCCAACCCAAATAGTAAAAAAAAATAGAAAAAAAAGAGAAAAAGGGAAGAAAAATGAAAGAAAATGTGGAAAAATTCTGGAAAAATTGGGAAAAATTATATTTCAATAAAATAAAGTTGATTGAACTAATTCGAATACATAATAAACCCACTATACTTGAACTAATGAGACACCAAACTCAGGAACCTAGGAAAATGGCACGGGAGAGCGAAGGCAAGTAAAGCTAGGACGTTACTTTGTTGTTGTGAGTATACCCATTGCCAATTTTACTTGGCATTTCATTCCTATAAATTGTTGTCCTTGCATAGTCCTTTTGACTATTTACCTTTGCACTCTTATATCATGTGATTCTTTGTGTCTGCGCTCATTTGATGAGTCTAGTTTGCATGATATCCATTTATTTGATTTAATTCATTGATTCCATTCCATGCTATGTCTATTCTTGTTATTTTAAATGTGAATTGAATGATAAATAGCATGCTATTAGGCTAGTGAATATCTTATAAATGTTTAAGAGGACTTGTATTCATTATTTGTTTAGGTGTGTAGATGTGTCTATGCCTTGACAATCCATACTTAGTATTTCTTGAAAATTTAAAAAGTAGTTGTTGCATTTAGGTCCCGTACTTGATCGAGGTGTGCGCGAATCACGGGGCTAGAGTCCCTGGGGATGTCGGCACGTTACCTGACATTGTATGACACACTCGGGGTTAGAGTCCCTGAGGTGGTCTACACACCGGGGTTAGAGTCCCTGAGGTGGTCTACACACCGGGGTTAGAGTACACTTGGGTTAGAGTCCCTTGTGCTGTATGATTATTGGGTCGGGGTGACACGTTTCACTACCGACCGGACCTAAATCAATACTACTTAGCCTAGTGTCAGTATCACTTGTTTAACTCTGGTATTTACTCGCATATGGTTTATTTTTCAGTTTTTCCAATTTATATGCTTTTAAATACCATTTGAATATTTGGAAATGTAAATTAAAATTGTCATCAGGGATTACTATTTTATTCTTGTACTCACCGTTCTTTTTATGATGGTGGGTGTAGAGCCGTCTACTAGTAGGCCGGGCAAAGAGAAGATCGGCGACTATCTCTGAGCCCGCGACGCGTCATTGCGTCGATTGTAGGTCTTCTTTTGATATTCTGATTGTATAGTTTATATATGTCTTTCAAATACTTTTTGGGGTTGTGTATTGGGTTAAGCGTTAGTTCCCCGACTTGACTTGGATCATTTTATCGTTTCAATGAATTTTGAAGACTATATATATATGCAATGGCATTTCCTGGTTTTCCACGCTTAGGAGGATATTATACATGGCTTCCGCATAATCAATAAGACTTCCGCTAATAAATTTATTTAATAAAAGGTTTAATTAGAAAAGGCTGACTAATACGTAGTTAAGTCCTGCATGGATATGATTAGGGCTTAATTACGGGATTAGGCCGGGTGGTGCCCTAGATTAGGAGAGGGGCCGACACAGTTCATGTATATTATAAGTAATTTACTTTCTTCGTTGACTGAATTTATCTTAATATATAGCATTTCACAATAATATGACAAACTAAAGAGAATAATACGATAAGCTCTAGTCTCTTAAAGAAAATATAGATTTTAACAAACAAAAAGAAAGAGAGAGAGAGACTTGGGGATAAATATGAAGAAAAGAAAACCCCTACATAAGGAACAACCAATTCTTTGTCAAACCCTTAAATCTAACACTAATTTTTTTGTTCAGGAACCAAATTAGAGCAAGAACAACATGAATCATATCATTTACAAAGAATATCATATCATTCAATGTCAGCTTAAATAAACTAGATTAATAACATAGTTGTGAAGTTAATATATATATAGCAAGGGAGAAAACAAATTAAATAAAATGAATCATTTTTTTTTTCAAGAGTAACAACCTAAAACAATGAACTTTGAAAAAATATCATCACTTGCTTTTATATAAAATTAAAAAAAAAAAAACAATAAAGAAAGAATATATGCTCATTCATTTCCGAGAAATATGCTTTAGGAAAGAAATGAGTTACTTTCAGCAAACAAATGGCACTCAAATTTAGCTCCTTAGTTCCAACATGCATACACTTCTCAACTCACCCAACTAAAGTCCCAAAATTCTTATGTATCTCAAGCACAAAAATTAAAACAATCACAAATTAATGAAAAGCTATGGACCTAACTCTAACAAACATATCTATTTACTTGAAGCAAATGAGAAGTTCAGAAGTGTGCATATAAAACTAAGTATATGTGTACATAGAAATTCAAATGTAAAATAAATACATAAGCAATTGAAAGCCAACTCTTGGGCATAGTAATAGAAGTTTAATATTAATTAGGAAAACCATGAACATAATATATGTGCTAAACTTCAACAAACATACACAAAAAGGCAATTTTATAGGCACAAATTCTGGTAAGGCTTGAACTCCAAACAACAACAAAATGATGGTAATTCCCAGATATCTTAAGTGTCTAACAAAAGCAAGCTTCATTTTATCATAAATGGAGTAACAAATTGGTGCAAACAATTAACCTGCAATTGGTTTTGCAGGACCGCGTCAAGGAAACCAAACATGCATGCACAACATGAGCATCCACATTCACAATGTCACATACCAACATCTAAGAACATAGAACACAAACGAACAAACAAACCAATAAAGAATAACTGAAAACGATCACGATCAACAAAGAAACCAAAGCAATGCATCATTTTTAACATCCACGCTCAATCAGGTCATCAGAAACACCAACACAAACAAATCCAAACCACATCAAACAAACACAACCCAAACTCCTCACCAACCAAAAAGAGATCTCCACAGCTAAAACCCAATCCCCCCAAAACTACCTCACGAAAGAAAACTCTAGCTCCCCAAATCCCCCAAATCACAAATGCCCACAAACCCCCAACATCTAAACCCAAAAATCAACCCAAAAATCCATCACCAAATGTAACAAAACCCTAAAAAAATCCATAAAACGAAACTGAAACCACTCCCAAACTCCTCGATTCAATCAGGCAGGTCGCCTAAAAGGGGAAAATCGTTCCTTTTATAGATAGGAACCAAAATCAAGCCATAATTGATGATGGGTAGTCGGCGATTGTTCGATTACGATGTGAAAATGAAGAAATTAGAGAAACGATGAAGAAAAATCGATGGGGGCGAAACCAGGAGGAGCTTGAAGGGGATAGAGGAGGGGTGGGGGTGGGCCTTCATGAAGGAGAGAAGGGTATTGGGGGGTTCGATGCTGGGGATCAACTTCTTCCATGCCTCAATGAACTCCGATTCCATGGACTGCTTTGCCGGCAGGCTACTCGAGAAGGCCCGCACCGAAGTCCTCATCGTTGCGTCAGTTGTGGCGGAGCAGGGGAGGAGAGTGCGAGAGGCACTGCTGTCGATGAGGCTTGTGATGGTGGTTGGGACTCGCCCCGACAGCAATGGCGACGATGGGCAAGGTGACGATGGAGTAGAGGCTCGGGTAAACAGAGAGTGGGACAAGCAGAGCGTGGTGGCGAGTAGAGGGTGTGGTGACGATGGAGCATTAGGTGGTGTTGAGAAGGGAAGACGATGGAGAAGAGGGTCGTGGCGATGGAAGAGAGAAGAAGGTTAGTGGCGTAGATGAGAAAATGAGGAGGAACAGAAGATGAGTTTGGGGGTTTTGGGGGTGGTTTACGCAGAGAAGCACGAGGAGGATGGGTTTTGATTCTTTTTTATTTTGACTTTGCTACAGATCAGGGACATAATCATGTCCGTCGCTGATATGTAGCGGATCTGTCACAACCACATTTACTTGTATCTCGGGATAAATCAGCAACAGATCTATCACAACATACAATCTGTCGTAATTTTTCGTCACAAATCTGTCACTGAATAGTTGCTTTTGGGTCAACCGAGTCAAACGGAATGTCTGATGCACAATTGTTGCTGATTTGTTGTTGTTTAGCAACAAATTCTTTTTGTCACTATTTTTTTATGCTATTCCACCATGTTCTTGTAGTGAGAGGAACGAGTCTCATTTGATTATTCTCCCCGAGCATGAGTCCTTATTACTGTTTACTTACCATTTTCGGAGGACGTCATTTGATTGTGGTCGGATAATAAAAACAACGTGGATTTGCGGTTGTATTTAAATTCCTTGGATTATATTCTTCATTTAATTTCTTGGATTATTATGCATTTCATTATTACAAGTGTACTTGATAGTGTGAGATTTACTTATCGATATTATCGAATTTTTATAATTGGTTAATGATAGGTTTTCGCAGCGACAAGGGAAAAGGAAAGGGTTTCGACCGTTTATGACTTCCTCAATTTTTTCTCTATATACATGTATTGTTTTTTTATATAATATATTGTATAAATGGGTTTTTGGGTTCGTGTGTGGTTATGATCTTCTTTATAATGGTTGTAGCAGTTCTGGGACGAATTGAAATACTATGGAGCTAAGGTAATAATGGTTTAAAGATTTTGAAAACTTTAAATAGGTTAAAATGAATAAATAGTTTTGTAATGCAATATATATTGTTATGGGTGGATTGCGAGTCCTTCGGCATTTCCGCTAAGCTGATCAGGTTTTGTTGAATATTTTTGAACAACGAGTTTTTCGGTGTAGGCTTAATAATAGAGGAGGTATTGTCGAAAAGATTTTAAAAGATTATTTAATTAATCTTACGGATTTTTGAGGTTTAAGATTTACTTTTAGAATCATTTATGGTTGATAAAGTGTTATAATTGATGATTACTTTGAATTGATTTTAACTATTTATTGATGGCGAGTTTAAGGCTGCCAGATTATCAGGCGAATTGAGGTAATCTAGGTTGGTCAGATGCCCTAATTAGGTGGGGTTTGACACTTCCTATGTAATGAAATACATATGCTTATCTTATTTTCTTCGGTGGGTTTTGCTTATCTTATTTGATGTTAACCCTCTGGTTTTCTTTGACAGAGTACAAGGTCATATATATAAGATTTTATCTCAATTCGATTCATTTCTACATTTTGCTTCAGCTTTATTTTTTTAGAAGATGTGCTTAATGAAAACATAAAGACATGAGTGCTAAACACTAAATATCATCTTATTTTTGTTGTGAAGTATGGATGACCATGCATGCGCACCAACATATTGTGCAGTCATGTAACTTGTATTTTTCACTAATGATACCCCGACTTGTCCTTTTATTGTCAAATTACTTGTAACCATTTCCAATGTAAACCAACTCTCCCACATATTGTCAAATTACTTGTAATGTGTTGTATGACATGTGATGTATGCGTTACTTGTACAAATTGTCTACGTACATTTATCATCATCATCACAAAATGACCTATATAAATGGTGTCAACTTCATTGTAAGAATACACTAAGTTGAATGAATAACTTCTTATTCCAATTCTCATTTCTTCTATTCTCCTTTGTAGTAGTAGTTTGTATGTAACGACCCTAAAAAATTCTAACTCATGCCACATGACATTTCAGGACTGTGACCCAGACCTGTTGTGATGTAGCACATTCGGTCAACCTTCGAGAGTCGACACCGAGGTATTTCACTTTTGGATGATTTGTGTATTGCCCATCTAAAATAAAAATGTATGCAATTTAATTATTTTATTTTTGATCACCAGTTTGCGAGTGAGGTAACTCTCGAGATGCGTGCGTACACGGGTATTTGGATAGGTCGATGATATCGATTTAAGTTAGGTCTAATTAAACTTATTTAATTGAAATGCCTAAATTAATTCGTGAGTACCACTTTAGTCATTTCACAAATAAAAATTAAAAAAATAAATTTGAATTTTGAGGTGTCACTCTTGGTGGAATATGGAGAGCTAAGAAAGATCATAAGGTGGTGGTTCACCCACTTAATGATAGTATAAAAAGAGAAAGATATGAAGGGTGACTGTTTTATCTAAGTTAGAGGTGGTGTAGAGTTGGTGATGTGGAAGGAGATGAACCAATTGCTATGCGAAGATCATTTTGATTAAGCCAAGTAAGTTTAACACTTAATTTTATTAATTTTGATACTTACGGGTTAAATGCATATTATGCATGGTAGATATTGATTAATTCATTGTTGGTGGCTTGATGCTAGTAGAGTTGATTTTTAGTTAAATTGATAAAAAAAAAAAGTATATATGGTTGTTGATCATTTAGATAAAAAAATATAGAAAGTAAGATAAAAAAATGAAAGAAAGAAAGAAAGAGTGTGAAGAACGTCTGTTCGTTTTCACAAGTTGAGAGGGGGGTGCTGCGCAGACATGTGAGTCGTGCGCAGCACAAGCCCAGTTAACTGGGTTGGGCCACCTCAGGATGGCAGGACCGAACGGTTTAGCCGAATCAGGCTGAATCGGACCCAGTCCAGCAACCCAAACCAAATTTTAAAATAAAATATAAATGATTGAAAATTATAAAAAAATCGAGAAAAACTTAAAAAAAATTTAGAAAAAGATTAGGAAAAATAAGAAAAATGAGAAAAATTGTGGGAAAAGGGAGGTCAAGAGATTTTTCAAGAAATTTGATACCAAAATTTCTTGAGAAAAATGCACACCACTAATAAATTTCATATTTTACACAACTAATCTTTCATTTTCAATTAATGGGTTTGTTTTTATAGTGAAATGGGTTTCTCTTCTGCAACTATTTTTTAGTCTTTAGCTTCACATGCCACCATTGAAAAGGTGCATCACTTTCAATCAAAACTAGGGGTGGCAAAAGTTGCCCGGTCCGGTTTGTCCGATTTTTTCTGGAGCCATTTTAAATGGGTTCGGGCAATATTTTTGTAAAAAAATACGAGACTAGACAATTTTTGTGTTCGTTTAAAAATACGGGACCAGGTCCGGGCAAAAATATCAAAAAATGGGTACCGTTAGTGATTAATTTGACGGGCATATAGGTAATTTCACAATGTATTTTAAGTTTTTAACTTTTCTCCCATCTCCCTCGAGTCCCTCCCCGCTCTCTGCTCACTGCTACGTCTGTTGTCTGACCTGAACCTCGTTCTCCCTCAACAAACCCTAACGCCTCACTCTGCCTCTCACCGCCTCACTCCGCCTCTCACCGTCTCTCACCGTCTCGACTCTCGACCCTCACCGCCTCATTCCGCCTCACGGTCGTCTCTCACCGCCTCGCGTTTCACGGCCACGCACCGCGGCTCACGGCCACGCACGGCGCGCCTCAGTTCGTCTCTCACTCTCTTTGCCTTATGCCCTCACAGTCGTCTCTCAATGACTCAGTCGGTTATCTCTCCCGGCTCTGCCTCTCACTCTCTCGCTCCGGCTCTGACTCTCACTCTCCCGGCTCCGGCTCCGCCTCTCACTCTCCCGGCTCTGGCTCTCACTCTCGAGTCTCGACTCTCACAGTGTCTCCTCTCTGGTACCACATACCTTCACCTTCCCTTTAAGCAAATAACATGTCTCCTCTGCTTCATACTTTACTGGGAACTTCCCTGGTGGACATCCACATCTACATTACATATATGTTCATTAGTTCATATAACACAACATTACATTAATAGTATGTCTTAATCTCAATAAATAATTAGAATGAGAGAGATCGAAGAATATATACGAAAAAAATTAAATTCATGATGAGTGATGTTATGATTATTAATTATTATATCCCTTACTTTGGCCATGACTTGATTCCCAGTTCAGCCAGCCTAGATGTGGAGGGATTCCTTTCTATGTCATCCCTAATGTGGGTCTAGTTGATGATGCATCATTTTTTTAAAAAAACTTGTGATGTTTATATTGGAAATTAAAAAATTGTGATGCTATGTATTTATTTTTTGGTAAGTGAATGTTATGTGACTAGTAGACTTGTAGTTGAGGTTTTTTTTTTAAAATAATTGATAAATAAAATATTTAATCATATTTGAAAATAAAAGTCGGACAAAACGGGAGCCGTATATTTTACAAAAATATAGGGTTGGACAACAAAAAAGTGCCCGTTTTAAAAACGGGACCAGGTCCGGACATTAAATTTAATCACTATAAAGAAGGGTGTCCATCCCGTTTATGTCCGGTACCTTTTTTTGCCACCCCTAATCAAAACCCTTTTTGGAGACTTGTTTTGATTTGATTTTAGGTTTGTTACTCTATGTTGTGAAATTCACGACAGTTTAACAACTTCACAATTGGGATACGCCTTCACTACCACAGATTCGCTAAACGCGCCAAGAACTCCCTAGTGGTTGAGTCCAAATGGAAGTTGCGTGCGAATACTGCTACGTTCTGGTTTCAAAGTTGAATCATGAGATTTTTAGAGTTTGCTCAGAATGTGCGACGCCTTCACTTGATTCGTTGAAGAAGACGAATACATCTTCAATTGCTTCATGCGCTTCTTTTCGAGATCTAAATATGCAAGATTGTCAGAGTTTGATTAAAGCCTTCTTCCTTTTTTTTATCTCATTCAATATCTTCACCGATTGATGAATGAAACGAACAAAAACTTACTGCATCAAACTTTTTCTTTTTCAACTTCTATCTGAGTTTGACGTGAGTGATGGGACCGAGTTGTATTGGGATGATGCAACAGAAACGCAGACTCAAACACATAACACTCTCGCACAACACATACCGAACGGTGTTTTTCCAAAGTAGGGTTGGTTTTCAATTTATTTCACAAAAAAGGGAGGTTTATTTTTTTAATTACCAAAGTAGCCAATAACGCCTTTCAAAATGCGTTATTGGGTGTGGGTGGTTTGGTTGGTGGCGACGTGGCAGCGAGTTGTACAGATAAGGCCTTTTCAAAAGGAGCTATCTGTACATTCGGCCGCCACGTCACGCCAACTCACCGCCACCTCACCAACATGAAATAACACCTTTTGAAAAGGCGTTATTGGCTAAAAGTACAGTTGGTGAGGTGGCGGTGACGTGGCGGTGAGGTGACAGGGCAAATATAGATAGTGCCTTTTCAAAAGGCGTTATCTATTCAATGCCGCCGCCACGTCACCGCCACCTCACCAACTGGATTTTTCGATCTGTCCGCGACCACTGCTATCGCTGGTCCGCGACGTCCCTGCGGGCGTTGTTGTTGGGCTTGCGCGCTTTGGCCATCACCGCGAATTCTTGGATCGCGTCGTCTCTCGGCCGCTCGGCCTCGCCATTGTTGTTGTTCGTCGTCGTCGTCGTAGTCGAGCGTTCTCGACAATTCCAACCAAAAGAGTTTATATTTGTATAAAAAAGAAACCAATTTTGAAAATATATATACATTGGTTTCAACCTTCAACTCTCTTTTCTAAACTAACTAACCTAACCTAACTAAACTAACTAAATAAATAACTAACTAACTAACTCACTAACTAACTCACTAACTAACTAACTAAACTAACTAACCAAACTAAACTAAATAACTAACTAACGTTAACTAAACTAAATAACTAACTAACTAACTTAAGTTAACTAACTAACTAACTAACCAAGGTAAACTAACCTAACTAACCTAACCAAACTAAACTAACTAACAAACTAAACTAACTAACCTTAACTAACTAACTAACAAACTAAACTAACTAACTAACCTAAACTTAACTAACTAACCTTAACTAACCAAACTAAACTAAACTAACTAACCTTAACTAACCTAACCAATCTAACTTAACTAACTAACTAACTAACTAACTAAACTAAACTAAACTAACTAACCTTAACTAACCTAACCAAACCAAACTAAACTAAATAACTAACTCACCTTAACTAAACTAACTAACTATGTAACTAACTAACCAAAGTAAACTAAAATAACTAACCTTAACTAAACAAACTAAACAAAACGAACTAACCTTAAGTAACCTAACCAAACTAAACTAACTAAATAACTTACTAAGTAATTAAACTAAACTAAACTAACTAACCTAAACTAACCTAACAAAACCAAGATGTGTATACTAACTATCTAACTAACCTTAACTAAGCTAAACTAACCAACCTTAACTAACCTAACCAAAGCAAACTAAACTAAGTAACTAACTAACCTCAACTAAACTAACACCTAACTTTGTGCATGACATTGTGGTGTTTTTTGTGTCGAAGTTCAATGAAGACCGTGAAGATTCTCACACAAACGACAAAAAATAAACTAACTTAATTGCAAACTAAACATACTAACTAAATGGAGGAGTTTATTTTTGTAAACAACCAATTTTGAATATGCATAGGAGAAGTTTATTTTTTTAATTAAAAAAAACCAATTATGAATATATATATATATATATATATATATATATATATATATATATATATATATATACATTCGTTCCAACCTTCAACTCTCTTTTCTAAACTAACTAACCTTAACTCACATTAACTAACCAAACTAAACTAAACTAACTAACCTTAACTAACCTAACCAATCTAAAATAACTACCAAACTAAGTAACCAAACTAACTAACTAACCTTAACTAACCTAACCATACCAAACAAACTAACTAACCGAACTAACTAACTAACTAATGTTAACTAACCTAACCACCTAAACAATACAAACTTAGTAAACTAAAATAACTAACTTAACTAACTACAAATAACCAAAAAACGATGAACTAAACTAACCTACACAAACTAAGCAAACAACGAAGTACATCGAGATTCATATATGTTAACAACTTAACCTAAACTATGTGAACTAAACTCGACGAACCTAACCTAACCTAACTATGTAAACTAAATTAACTAAACTAGACTAAAGAACATACCCTAACTCAACTACACTAAACTAAACTAACCTCAACACCTAAACTAAACTAACTTAACTAACTAAGGTAATGAACCTAACCAAACTAAACTAATATAACCTAACCACCTACACCTAACCAACTTTGCTAACCACTTAGGTTAAATTAAACATATCAGCTAAACTAACTTAACAAACTAATCTAACTATTGAAGAGTAATCACAGATACGACATTATAATAATATGGAAAACATGAGAAATAAGTTTATTCAATGAGAAGGTTGTATACACGTACTTCGTTCACCCAAATCAGTAGCTATCTACAAATCACCATGACTTGAAGAAAAGTCATCACGCAGGTCTATTCCTGCGGTTACGTTAACGTTGTTGCTCGGTGATGCTAACCAGACGTACTCTTTGTCTAGTTGGTCAATGTGTTTGTACATCCGGTTGAGGTTGTTGAGGTAGCTGGTCTTGCATTGAATCACGTCGAGTAGATTCATGCCTTTCCTCTGGTGCTTCACTTGACTCACCTCTGCTACTGATGCTCCCAAAAATTGGAGGTGGAACCATCCCAAAATATTGGCTCCCTGTATGGGGTTGGGGAAAAGGAATATTAGGCTGCGGCATGGTCAACAAGTTCATGAAAGAGGGATCTCCACCATATGACATATTGTAAGTATGAGGAGTAGGAGTATATGGACTAGGCATGTACTGAGGCAGTGATGGATACATTTGAGGATGAGGCATTCCATGGTCCACATATGAAGACGACGACCCAGGTGCGTATGGATCAAAATAATAAGGAGGAAGATTCATGCTCGGCGGTCTGGGTACAAACATTTGAGGTTCTTGCTGGGGTGTCGACGATCGTTGGCTACTCTCACCAACAGTCTCTGTTCTACTCGCTCTCGAACAAGATGAACATGCTTTGGAGGAGATCGTCTGCTAATCTCTGATGCAATCTCAGTCTGAGTAGATGGACGTGGTGGACGAGGACGCCTGGTGTGTTCCCGCACTGTCTCTGGTCGTGTTCGTCTTCTTCTCACCTCTATGTTTGGTTCGGCCTGATCGTCTTCTTCATCGTTCTGTTCATTATCCTCATTAATGTCTTGCTCGACGTCAATTTTGTCATGCGAAAGATTAGACCTTTGCCTTTCATCTTCATCTAAAATTTGAATCCCTTCATCAAGCGCTAGCAAGACCTTGCTCGTACCCATCCTCGATAAACACTCGCCTCAGTCGATGCACCAAGTTACGTTGATATACAAAATATAAGAGGTCAGAGCATGCAATATAAGATATTGAATGTTCGAGGAAACGAAAGAGTTAGAATATTACCGAGTAGTCACGTAACGCCCCGTCGTGTCCAATGAATCTCCTAGTGACCGAGCGATACCACGTCGTGTAGTCTTGGTGATCGTGGCCTTCATTAAGTGCCGATGTGGCAATGGTGTCCCCACGATTCTCCCACATGTGTAAGTAGCTTGCGTGGAAGGTCACCCAATTTTCATGATGATGTCTACGCAATTCGAGGCGGTGCAATTGGGTGTCGTAAGCACAATTAGGTGGCATCACTTGTACCATGCCGAATTGTCTTATAACCCTTTCTGGTCGATGCCACTCCACAATGTGGAAACAAATAAGGGGACACGTCGAGAGCCAACTTCCATGACCATTTGTACAGTAATCGGGTAGAGACCCCATGAGTTCTACATAAGGTTGCCAGACCACATCATCCTCATGCCTTTGCTAGTCGAGTGCATCACGGTAAGCCGATACTACGTGCGTCGCACTTTGTGAAATCGAAAATGCATCGAGCCATCTGTGTAGAAGACAATTAGTTAAGATAAATGAAATTGGACAAGATTTTTATGCAAATTAATGACAAATCGACTTTAATACCTGTGTCCGAGTGGAACGTCCATAAGCATATTTTGGCCATCCACAGTTCGATGCTGAGCTCTAGAAACACGCAGGCGCCGCGATGCTATGAATAAAAATCTGTCCCATGCCCACAGTTGTACAAGAATTGACGCGCCAGCAACCTCGTGTGCCCCTGCGTGAGATTTGCGACACAACTCCTTGTACAAATAAGCCAAACAGGCATTCCCCCAACTATATTGTCCAGCTAGTTAGAAATCTTCCAGCAATGGTAGGAACATCAAATGTACGAATCGATTAGACTTGTCGGCGAAAAGACAACCACCGATGAGTTGTAGTATGTACGAGTGAACGTAACATTGGATCGACTCCTCATCGCTATCATCATCTATTGCTGGTACGTGACGCTCGAGCCAATCGACCTTAAGTTTACAACCAACGACGTCATCTCCTCCAGGAGTTCATCCAAGTAGCCTCTCGCACACATCATCATAGTCTGCGTCCGTCGTTCCCGTCACAGGCATACCTTCGATAGGCAATCCAAGTTGCACCTGCACGTCTTGGAGTGTAATGGTGCACTCCCCACAATGCATATGAAATGTATGCGTCTCAGGGCGCCATCTCTCTACAAACGCAGTAATCAAAGCCCAATCAAGGCTGAAAAATGCTACTCGAGATATCCCATAAAACCCACTGGAACGAAGATATGGGATCATCCTAGAATGATATTGCATCGTTCGATCAACGACCCACGTCTTCGACGTACGCGCATTGTTTCGTACACCTTGTAATTGAAAATGTATTAAAGTATGTTTTTGATACATTATTGGTGTAAATTTGACGTATTGAGGAAAAACATGTTACCTCGCCCCTCCAGGTTCGCATTGATCTGTGTGTAGATTGGAGTTGCAACAGTGATGGATTTGAAGGTCCTAGATCCATTGCAGTACAACTAAAAAGAATGTTAGAAAAAGAAAATGAGTGTTGTACGAAACCAAACGATAAGTATTTACTAAATGTTCACACAAAAACACACGACGAAAATGTTCAAAAGCAACATATGTACGAACTTAAGTTACTTCACACATTATACAAAATCGACTATAGGTTCTCATTGGATGGTTGAGGTCTCCTTGGACAATTGTTTTTGTTATGTCCCTCTAAACGACAAATACCACACCGGTTCTTCCTAGTTGGGACTCGTTCACGGTCTCTATTTGGACGTATTGTTCTTCTATGTCCTTCTTGATGACATATCCCACATCGCAAAGGTCTTTGGACATTAGCAGATCCATCTCGGTATGTCTTCGCGATCCCTTAGGTCTCCCTCGGCTACGTCCGCATCTTGGGTCGGGTATGATCTTCATCCCAAAAGTCGGCCAATACTTCTCATTTGGGATGGCCTTGAATTTGTACGAGTAGCATTGTGCGTACACATCCATCCTGTAGTATGGCTCAATGAACTGCGCGTAGCTCACTCGAACAAACGCGCATGCTGCTAACACGTGTGAGCAGGGGAAACCAAACGACTGCCATTTATTACAAGTGCACACCCGGTCCTTCAAGATGACGACTTGTGTGTTGTTACCTTTATGCATACGGTCTCCGTGTCTTCCTGTCAGCACTTCGAACTCACCAATATCTCGATTGATCAACGTGACGTGATGCCTCCTTGCGGCTTTCTCATATTTCGTGAATGCATTCATTGCATATTCCGTGAACGGTTGTCCGCTTGAGATTGCCTCATTGATTTCATGGTTGCGTTGATCGTGGTACGCCACCAATCTGTAGTATATCATCTGAGTTAACGTTGTAATTGGCAAGAATCGAGCTCCCTTCAAGACCTCGTTAAAACACTCTGCAATTGCCGATGACACTCTAATAAGTAATAGTGGTTCGTCGAATACTTACAAGATTTTAGTGCGAAAAATACAATAAATACGTTGTACTTACCAACACCATTAGAATTCATCCATCCGTACCGCATGCCTCCGTCGTGCGCTTGCGTCCAAAGTTCTTTGGGGATGACATTGACATATTGCAGGCATTGAGGCGTTCGTGAAGATAAGTTTGTAAAACGCTCCATGCACGCAATAAATTTCCGTTCTTGATGTTGAACAGCTGCTCGACCAAGCAGTAATTTCAAGGGTTCATTTTTGAAGTGTGTGCCGAAATTACTAAGCAATTGTCGGAAGCAATAACGGTGGTACCCTTTAGGGGGACAAAAGCGTTGATTGGGGTGTTGACCGCCTCCAAAATGCCAAGGTGACGATCAGATATAACGCAAATCCCTTCTCTATCAGTCACGTGTTTGCGCAACATCCGCAAAAACCACCCCCACGAATCAGTTGATTCAGTTTCTGCAACGACAAATGCAACTGGCAATATGTGTCCGTTTGTATCAACAGACATCGCAATCATGAGCTTCCCACTATTTTTGCCATATAGGAATGTCGCGTCAATCTGAAGCAGAGGCCTGCAAAACTTGAAAGCATGTATTGAAGCTTCAAATGCAAAAAAACACACGACGAAATTGAGGAGACGCGGTTCTAATTTCATCAGCATGCCATTGTCCGTGTGACCACTTGATTCCTGTCCCCGGACTCTTACTCCTCACAGCCGCCAACCATCTTGGTAATTAAGCGTACGACTCGTCCCAATCTCCAAACGCCTAAGCAATTGCTTTCCTCTTGGCATCCCAAATTTGCTTGTAGCTTACTTCGTGTCCGTATTTTTTTTTTATTATATCTACTAATGCCTTGATCGTGATACCTTGATCGCTCTTGACGACGCTTCGGATCTCTCGTGCAATCATGTTGGCGTCAAGTTGGGCATGACCGCGTTGTGCGTTGGGATTTATACACGTGTGCGGTACGTCTAACTGTGTTATCTCCCATAATAGTGTTTTCTTTCGGAAACATGCGCGAAGATGCCACATACACCCGTGTTGTGGAAATCTGCACTTAATCGCCCACGTAGTTGTAGTCGATTCCATCACATGGTATTGACAATGTCTATTTACATGCCACACTTTAACGGCATATTGTAAGTCGTTTTTATTATCAAAACACATCCCTATCTCGAAATCGAAGTTAGATGTGTCTCCTCAAGTTTGTTTATGGAAATGTTAGGTCGCAGTTGAATTAGCCACCTCCCAATCGATTTCGTTATATCCCGGTATTGGTTGGTGAACTTCATCGTCACTAGCTTCCTCCAACAAAATCTCTTCATTGATAGAAAATTGCTCATCATCTTCCCCATTCTCCGCACCCGGAGGGTCATATCTCGGATCATCCGTGCGAACATTAAAGTCATCCCAAACCGCAACCGATGGAGGTTCGTTGTTGTGACGCGTTTCCTCATCAGTTTCGTTATTTTCGTCATCATGGTCATCATCGTCAGTATATGCATTATTTTCTTCGTGTAATGGAGCTACTAACCCCTCTTGCACGACCTCCGCCTGTGGAGATTGCATACGCAGCCTTTCCATCATGAAGGTTGCGTCTAGCGTGCCGCTACATTCGTCAAGAACTTGCGAATGAACCGTGCGATTTTAAATTGAGTCGACTGACTCAAATGTTAAACATATATCAACCGTTGCAGTTTTTGGTAAATTGGCCATCGTCTCCCACATCAAGTCGAAGTGTGTCGCATCATTCAACAAGACAGGAACGAAATAATGTGAGCCTCGGGGAGGATTATCATGTGGCGATACGTCATATGAACTATAGTATCCGTTGATGAGATATGGAACGCGTTACAAATGTCATCAATCATTTCACGCCCACTCGACCCATACTTAACCCACAACGCTACTGATGGCGGTGAGTTGTACGCTATGCCATTGACCCCATTAATAATGGAGCCGCACGCATAGAATATAAAAGAGACGTTTCTTTGTGACATGACCTACAGAGGTTTGGAAACTTGTTTTTAAAAAAGTTACAGACAAATGTACAAATTTCGTAAGGGAAATAGTTGACAATCATGTGGTTATATAGCGCAATCGAACTTTCTGATGTAGAAGATCGCAATAATAGCGCAACTACAAGAGCATACTCATTCTTTCGCACTGACATTTTCTATGTAATAACGTTCAATTAATAAACATATCAACCATTCTTCATAAACACAATAGCTATGTCCTTATATATCATGCAAATCATAACCTAACCTAAATAAATAATAATGAAACTACTAAATGAATGAACTTACTTGTTTCCTCCGCTTTTCCTCTTGAACGTAATATTCCTGCAATAACCTTGTATTCTCGTTATTTTAGAACACAAAGAGTGTAATAAATGGGCTATAAGAAAAATAAACTAAGCAAATAAAAGTAAATATTTACCCAAATAATGAGTCATAACCAGACCTAACCTAAGTCATCTAACAAACCGAACCTAACTAACAGTACTTACCTCAAATTGCCAAACAACCGAACTGAAGTAAACTAATCACCGTTAACTAACCCAAATAAATAATGAAAACTAACATCAAGTAAATTAATTAACTAACCTTAACTAATCTAAAATAAATTAACCAAAATAAGTGAACCAAACGTAACCTAAAATAACCTAATAAAACGTAAACGTAACCTAAACAAAAAATTTTGCCAAAATTTTGTAGATGTGTTCATGAAACTTACGTGGATCGAAACAAACTTAAAGTCTAAATGAGCTTAGTCTACCTCATGCATGGTTTGCCGAAATTTTGGGGCTTTCCTTCACATAAAATAGAACATATATGGTTGGCCGTGTTAAAACTGGCGTCTCTCGATTACTTTCAGATCAAATGGTCATTCTATCTTCTTATTAGCACGCATGCAGTTATGTCATATCTTGGATTCAATATTGATCTGCGAATTAACAACACCTATGTCACTATATATTAACAACCTAAACAACCTAAACTATACTAACCTAAACAAATTTGGCAAACATATCTTGCAACATTGTGATAACTAAACAAACTACACTAACTAAACTAACTTACGTAAACTAACCTAAATACCTCATCTACCTAAAATAAACAACCCAAACTAATACATAAATTTAACCTAACTTAAACAAACTAACTAAACTAACTTATACAAACTTAAACAAACTTAATTACCTAAACAAACTACCTTAAGTAAACTAACAAACCTAAAGACCAAGAATAACGTAACGTAATTAACTAACTTAGAGAACTAAAAATTTTTGGTCAATCTTTTGCAACTAACAAACACAGCATTTAACCAGAAATTGAAAGTTAAATCTACTTTGAGAAGTTGTTCAACTAACTTTCTCAGCAAATGATTTTTTGATAGAATTACTGAACTATAACTACAACAATGCTAACAAACATAAAAAGTGAAAGTAGAAACTAGGCCGCGAAACTGTTCCTTTAGTGTTTTCAACTAAAACGTCGTGTCCTAACAAAATTAAAAAACTATTAAGTAAACATACTAACTAAACTAAACTAACTAACTAAACAAAAATAACCAAACTAAACTAAGTACCCTTAACTAACCGAAATACATATACTAAACAAAACTAAACTAAACTAACTTCAATAACTAAACGAACTACCTAAAAACGATGAAGTAAATTAGTAAACGAACCTAAACAAACTTAACCGCGTTTTTGATAAACTAAACAAACTACTTTAACTAAAATAACTAACCTTAATACCAAATATAAACTAACTTAATTGAATTAAATCACTAAACTAACTAACTAAATTAAACTTAACAAACTAAATTAACGAACCTTAACTAAGCTAAATACCTAAACTAAACAAACTAACCCGTACTAAACTAACTAAACATACTTAAACCAAATTATACATACCTAAACTAACCAAACTAACACATACTCCCATACATACCTCCTCCTCCTTCACTGGACCTCCTCCTTCTCCACCGCTGAGACGATTGGTGCCCCGTCGCCGCCGCTCCGTGCTCCCCTGTCGCAGCTCCGCTCTTCCGCTGATCAGCTGCCACTTCTTCTCGGCTCACCTCTGCCTCGGACCTCCCTGCTCCCCTGTTGTGGTCCCCTGCTTCGTGTCCGCTCTCCTCCCTACTCAGCGCAGCAAGACCTTCCTCCGCCGCATCTACCTCATCTGACGTGTCCCTCTGATCAACGTGACTTGGTTGCCCTCCTTCTTCCTCCGTCCGTGGTCTCTCTCCACCGAGCTCCTCGTCCCCTCCTTATATAGGCGGGGCTCCAATTATCATGCATGGTCACGGGATTACTATCCCGTGACCCCTACGTCCCCTACCCCTGCATCCCTACCGAAACCGACGCAGAGAATATTCTCTGCGTCGGTTTCAGGAAGAAGAAGACGGGGTGCGCTGATAGCGCCTTCTCAGAAGGTGCTATTAGCGCACCCCCCAAAGTATTAACGTGTGTCCACGTCGATCCACGTGGAAACTTTCCTACAAAGGAATAGCGCCTTCGGAGAAGGTGCTATTCCTTTGTAGACCGCCACATGGATCCACGTGGTCCCCAAATGCCTTGATGTCCACGTGGCAAGGTCCGAACCAATAGCGCCTTCTGAGAAGGCGCTATTGGTTCTCCCCTAAGCCACATCAGCAATAATGCTTATTGAATAGGCGTTATTGCTTAGTGTTGGGAAAAAAACCCTCTACTTACCTCTTTTAAAGTACAATGTTTTGTACTTTGGTAAATTTTTCCATACCGAACGCATACTGATGGGCTAGACGTAGGCCCTACGCGCCATATTATCCCAATATGAGTTCGAGTGTGCAATGTCGTTGTCATCGTAACATTTCCCTAAATCTTAAACAAGATAGATTACATATTTAAAAACTCATACTATATAAATATTGATTGAAACAAAATAGATGACTTAAAAATTAATAATTATGCCAGCTAGTTATATATTAAAAAAATCATAATAATTTATAATAACGTTTATAATAAAATATATATTATGCAAAGTACGTGCAAATGCAACCAACTAGACGAACTGTGGTTAACATTCGACTAAAATGTATATAGTGAATCGTGTATTGATGTGTGTCACAAGTATAACGGCTAGCTTGTAGTAATAATGTAATTAACTTATGTTGATCACGTATATCGTCTACAGGGAAAGGTTTTTTCACTAGTGGTTTACCTTTTTAATTTTGAACTATTGTTAAAGAATTCGCTTTTTTATTGGTTTTATATTAACTAAACTACTATAACAAATCAATTTAAACTTTACTTGAGTTCTTATATTAAGAATATCTCAGTTCACAACTTCACCTAGGCAATTTAATATTATGCTTTGTATTAATGTTTACATCTCAGTATGTTGTGTGCAATACCTAATTAGAATAAATAGATTTCCTTCAAACCCACTTCAACCCACGTCGTAATAGAAAAGATTCTAATGTGCAAACTAGAACTCCACCTATCGGTGTGAGTAACATAAGCTCCACATTGCTTTAAGTCCCAAATCATTGGATTCATAACCAACTAAGTTTACTATTCGCGTCTCTCTAATCAACTACTATAGCTCGATGTTGTGTATTTTACGGTTGTACCATTTATGTCAACCCATAAACACAACCCCAAAGATATAAAAAAACAAATATAAGTCATACAACAAAATCTTAACCTACAATGTCAAAAGTAGCAGTGCTCTAATGGCTCAGAAGTAGTCGTCGATCTTCTCTTTGCCCGGTCTGCTACTTGATGAATCGCACCCACTATCATAAAAAGGACGGTGAGTACGGGAAAGTAGAAAGTAATATTGAGAGACATTTATCCACATTTCCAAATATACAAAAAGTATTTGAAAGCATAACATAGTAGCTATGTGATGCTAAAAAAATCATGCTATAAGATAATTTAGTTAAACAATGTGAAACCGACATACAGTTAAATAGTAATGATCTAAAGCCAGTCGACCATGAGTTACATTACGTAAGCCTATTTCCATTATATAGAGCATAAAAGCCTCATGAATGCCTTCATACCCTCAAATATGCCCATAATGTAAATAAGTACTCATAAGTACCACTCACGTATGATGTACACTTGTCAACAACCATGGGTCCCCATACCCGTGTGCTGCACAAACTAGTGGTGAGATCCCGAAAACCCCAAAAATCTAGTGACTTGTGTGTCGCGCACATCTCTTTCATGTAATGGTCAAGATACTTGCAAGAACTACTTTCATAATCTAAGGAAAGACAGTTTAGGAATCCAACAATGTAACTGCATAACTATTGTACAAAGGAAATAGATTTGCAATACTATATGTCATCTACCTAATATCATGCTATTTCATTAGACTAATTACTTCAATAATCAAGAATTACATAACACATGATTTAGAGTCAATGAAATCATTTAACTAACGACTAATGCCATGATAACAAACTCATAGAAATGAGATTAGATAACAAGTCATGACATATATAGTATAAAAGATAATCCAATCCAAATGACTGAAAATGAATAGTAAAAATAGAATAAAATGTAAATAAATATATCAATTAGTTTACTTACAATCCACACAATTTTCCTAGCTAATCCGGCCTCTTGACACCTCAAACATGTACCCGAACCCTCGAGACTCTTTTCTAGGTTACTGATATGATTATACATATTTTAGAATGTGTTTAGACCTTCATTTAAGGTGTTAAGCCTGTTTAAGCTATTTAAATTCAACTTAAAAAAATTGTTGATTTTGTGTTGTTCAGAGCATCTAACGTGTTGCGGTAATATGTCTAGTGTGTTAATGACCCACTTAGCTCGCTACCCACATTCCTTAACGCATTACATGCACGTAGCACGCTAGCTAGCATGCCTAGTGCGCTACACGCAGGTAGGGTGCTAGCTAATGCCTAGTGCCCTACACGCAGAAATCTTGAAAATTCTGCACTTTGAATTTCTAAGTTTCCTCGTACAAATGGCCTTCGCCATGGCCTTGAACCTTTGTTACCCTCTACTAGAGACCCAACACATCCTCCACAACATTAACAATAGCTTACACTTCAATTATATCATCAAATTCATCACTTAAAACTAAGTTAATGGTGTAGTTTTAACTTACCAATTCGTAGACCACCTTTAGTTTGATTCAACACCTTCAAATTCCCCAACTTGTCCTTCAAATGAACAGATCTTCTTCTCCATACCTTCCTCTCCAGATTACTTCTCTCCTAAGTTTGATTTGTAAATGATTTGCATGCTTTACCTCATCCTATATATATAAAGTTAAGTTTTAGCCATTGATCTTGATGTGTACACGAATCTCAAGATTAATCTAATAGCTAACATCTTATTTTTAAACCCATTATTCTCTAATAACTCACCCTTGCTAACACTAATTGCAACTCAATTGGTCTTATAATGTGTCCACACATATCTTGAGAAACATTAAATGACTATTGTTTTATTTAACTAACTTAGGTTTCATTTAATGTAAATCAAATTGTAGCCACGTTAAATTAGTTAACTAAGCCGCATTAACTTTAAACTACTTACCACATCACTCTTTACCCAGGTCTCATACCGACACACATCTCGATGCGAGTCTGTAACGACCCAAATATTTACTTGCGAATGATTACATGTATTATCTACTTATATTTGTGTTGCATAACTTGATTTACTTTATCACCTATTTTTAAGAGGTAAGAACTATCTCGAGATGCATGCTAGAGATTAAGAGCAAACATCCGCGACTTAAAACCATAAATTGGGTAAAAGTATGAAAAAATGAGAACTTTTAAGAGCGTAAATGTTAAGGTTAAGGTATAAGTCCTTAAAAATATTCAATATAACTAAACCTTGTAGAGTCAAAGTTAGTCAAATGGGGCCACATGAATAATTGGCTAATTTGACTAAGTCAAAATGGCTTGTGTGATAATTGTTAATTCAAGAGGAGTATTATGAAGATTTGTTTTAAATGAAATAAATAATATAAATTCTAGAATTCGAGGAGTAAGATTTTTTGTAGTTCAGAACGTAAAAAAGAAAAGAAATAAACAAATAGATAAAGTTTGTTTGTTGATAAAAAAGAAGATAAGCACACCTCTCTCTAACCCCTCATCATCCTCAATATTTCCCTCTGCCTCTCTTTCAACCCTCTCATGTGTTATCCCCCACTCTAGGTGGTGTTGCATTTCTCTCGCATTCAGAACGTCTATCTTGCTCCCTAAGCTCCTCACACTTGCTCTCTCTTTTGTTAGGCAACAAAGGTGAGTAGTTTGTTTACTCATTAATTTTCAATCTGGTAGTTTTAGGTGAAAAATTACTTGAAATTTTAGAGGCCCGCTATGAGCACCCCACCAATTCATGAAGGCACCCATATTATTTTCTCATTTTCCCATCTAAAATGTAAATGTCTATTTTGCCCCTTCATATATACTCACTCAAACCCCACAAATCATTTTCAATGCAAAACTGGGGCACCCCACCACCTTGAGCGTATATCGATTCTTGCGTCTTGACATCATCCAACAGCGAGGTAACAATGTTTGACAACCATATGAAGCTTCGAAGGAACTATTTTTTGGATCAAAAACTGTGAAATTGATGATTTGGTTTGTCAACATAGGGTTTCTCAAATTTTTAGATGTTTTTTCACGTGCGCGATCGATTCGGCCTCGCAGGACCGAGAGTTATGCAAACGTGTCGGTCAACATCCACCGAGAAAGGAATAAAAGTCTCGGTAATGGACAACCGAGAGAAATGCTACGTTCTCGGTTGTACATCACCGACAGGACATAAACTATACACTTTGACTTACTCTCGTGATGTGGTGACCGAGACGACAATAAAAGTCTCGGTCATGGACAACCGAGATCTATCTTACACTCTCGGTTGTACATCACCGATGGAACATATACTATACACATATACTATACACTAATGGTTGCTCTCGTGAAGTGGTGACCGAGATAACAATATAACTCTCGGCCATTCGTTGCCGAGACCGTATAAACTATACTGGCTGTCTGGCCGAGAACCACGAGTTCCTAAAAGTTTCCATTCAATCTCGACCATGCTTGGCCGAGACTGTAAACGAAATCTCTGGCCTGTGTGGCCGAGAACCACGACTTTTCAATAAATGCACCATTGAATGCACCGCCACACAAACATAACAACTACTCTACCAAATGCAACTTAATTAGACTATTAACGTACCTTCAAACGATCGATTTCAAGACTTGGGTGTGTGAACGAAAAACTTGAACCGAGCCCTAATGTGGAGACGAAATCGACCAAAACTCGGAGCCTTCAAACTCGAAAAATGTCCTACAACAGCGGAGAGAGACGGAGAGGAATGAATACAAATGAGATTCGGGATTGCTAGCTGGTTCGTCGACGAGAAGTAGGGCAAGTCAAGCAAGAGGACGGTGGTAGGGTGGTGGGGTGCCTCTGTTTTGCACGAGGGTATTTTCGGGATTTCGGGTCTAATTTTTGGGTGCCCTTGGTAATTTGATTTGTGCCCTCAATAAGAGGGTACCATTAGGAATTGGTCGGGTGCCCTTAGCGGTCCTCTGTTAAGTGTGGTGTCAAGACAAATACGTTGAAGTTAAGGATTTACAAAAAAGAAAAAAAAAATGTGGGCCTGCCGTACGTTCACGCTGTTGTACTTTAATGCACAACGAGAGGATGAGATGAGGCATTGTCTTGTTTGTGGCTATGGCCAAAGATAATATATGCATATATACATATCTAATCCATATGATAATACTAGTGAATATATGTATATATAAATAATAATACTATACACTATACATTATATATAAATATATATACATATATGTATATATGTATTTATACATGTCTAATCCATATGAAATTATATAATAAAAAAGGAAATATAAATCTAAGAAGTATTGGTCGAGGCGAGACTTGATCAATGCGGTCCAACCCTAGACACGATCAATATGATTGCAACTCGAAAATTTTCACATTTTTCGTAAATTGTGATATGTGGGAAGAAAATTAGAACCAGATGAGTTATTGTTTAAATTCAGATTTTTTATTTTCAACGAGTTCTAACACGTATAAAATATAAAAAATTAGGTACCAAGGACTAAAACACTACCGACTGAGAGCCGGGTGTGCATTATGAGGCATATGAAAATTTCTTTTGCGTTGGTTTTCGCGTGTTAGAGGTACGTCAACAAGCAGGGGCATTAATAGTAATTATTTTCTCATTTGATTTTATTTCCTCATTGAACATGCTTTTGATGTAATTACCTTCCTTGGAATCTATTCATACTGTCGGGTGACCTAGAACCTATGTGGGTCAGGTTGTGTAATGTGTTGTTGAGATGGAGTGAAGTTTATCAGTGTCAGGTCAAGTTGTTCTCGGAAGTGACCTAGTGCCCACAATTTGACTCTCAAGCTGTTCATAAAAGTGGTCCTAAACCCGTATTTTGAGAATTATTCTTGAAAGTGACCTCAGCCCACAATTTGAGACTAATTGGGATTTACTTCAAGTGGTTATGAGAAAGGCAGCGAGCCTATAGTTTGAAAAGCGTTGAGATCACTTAGACGTCTATCTTTCTATCCTATCATTCATTTCTCGTCGTTTATTTATTTAGTCTGCCTATCATGCACTTACCGGTTTTCCTATTTGTTTCATTATCCACATGAGTTATGGACTATGCTTTATTGATATATGAAGTACTGTTGACTCCTCTGGATTTACTCACTAGAATTATCTCTGTTTTGGCAACAATTGCAGGTCCCTCAAGTAACAAAGGTAAAAAGCCAGTGATTTGTGACTTTCTTTGAGCTTCCCACAGAGCCGCTCTCCCCTTGTTACTATGTAGGTTTTTTTGATATTTTGATATATGTATATGCTATTTTTTTGTAAATTTTTAATAGGCTGAGCGATGTTTTGTGATACATGTATATGATTTCCTCGCACTTTTTGGTCACCTTATATATACATAAGATTATGTTTACTGGGTTTTTACATCATAAGTTGCTCTGAATTGATGTATTTACAAGTTATTTAAATTACATCATAGTAGTTGATAAAAAATCATAATCTACGATTGCAAACTGCGATGGCTGATCAGCTAGGCACTAGTGATCAGGGTAAAGATATAAGTTTGAGTTCTATTGACGTGGGAGAGTTCCGAGCCTTATCGCAAAGGGTTGAGTTGCAGGATCGATGACTGGATGAGATATTAACAATACTCAAAAGACAGTTACTGTCTCCGGAATTTTTTCCAAAAGTACAATAGATTTTACTTTTTTTTCCCAAAATGAGGGCCTATTTTTTTTCTCAATCTAGGCAATAACGCCTAATGAGAACGCGCTATCATCATGTGTACATTCATTTGACGATGTGGACACGTGGATAACGCCTTTTCAAAAGGCGCTATCCACGTGTCATGTCCACGTCATCTCACAGGTGGCGTGGCCACATGCCACGTGGCTGAAAAAACCAATAGCGCCTTCGAAAAAGGCGCTATTGGTGTCCACGTGGACATGCCTAGTCTCGCCAGTCCACCTGGAGTGCCAAATGCAATAGCGCCCTCTCCGAAAGCGTTATTGCATTTTGAACCTGTCCACGTGGATCCACGAGGATACACGTGGACAGGTTTGGGTGGTTTGGGGGAAGGCGCTATCAGCGCATCCCCATCATCTCCTTCCCGAAATCGACGAAGAGAATATTCTCTGCGTCGGTTTCGGTAGGGATGCAGGGGTAGGGATCACGGGATAGTAATCCCGTGACCAAGGAGGTACGAGCAAGGTGTATATAAGGAGGGGTAGGGGAGGAGCTCGGTGAAGAGAGACTAGAACGGAAGGAAGGAGTAAGGAGCGGCAGTAAGTAAGGAAGCGGTGGCACCGAGACGCGGAACGCGAGAGGAGATACCAGCGGCGGAGGAAGGAGGACGAGCATTGAAAGCGAGGAGGAGAGCGGACTGCGCGGGGAGCGCGGAGCGAGAAGCGAGGAGGTCGCGCAGCAGGGAGCACGGAGGAGTGACGGTGATCGGGAGGAGGCGTTACTATGTGTGGTAGCGAGGAGCATGAGCAATGGGGGCACGAGAAGTCTCAAGCGGAGGAGAAGGAGGAGGTCCGGTGAAGGAGGAGGTGGTATTTCTAATTTGGTTTAGGTATGTTTATTAATCATTTTTAGGTAGTTTGTTTAGTTAGTTAAGTTAGTTTAGTTTTGTTAGTTTGTTTAGTTAGTTAAGTTACGTTAGGGTAGTTAGTTTGTTTAGTTTAGGTATTTAGGTTAGTTAAGGTTCGGTAATTTAGTTTGGTTAGTTTAGTTTAGTTTAGTTTAGTTAGTTTGTTTAGTGAGTTTAGTCAATTAAGTTAGTTTATATTTGGTCTTTAGGTTAGTTAGTTAGTTAAAGTACTTTGTTTAGTTTATTAAGATGGTTAAGTTTGTTGAGGTTCGTTTGTTTATTAATTGTTTTTAGCTTAGTTTGTTTAGTTAGTTATGTTTGTTTAATTTAGTTAGTTTGTTTAGTTTAGGTATTTAGGTTAATTAATGTTACTTAGGTAGTTGAGGTATTTAGGTTAGTTTAAGTTTATGTATTAGTTTGGTTAGTTTAGTTTAGGTAGTTGATGTATTTAGGTACTTTGTTTAAGTTACA
The DNA here is from genome assembly GCA_039657365.1 of Stephania yunnanensis. Classification (NCBI taxonomy): domain Eukaryota; kingdom Viridiplantae; phylum Streptophyta; class Magnoliopsida; order Ranunculales; family Menispermaceae; genus Stephania; species Stephania yunnanensis. The sequence continues at coordinate 48,861,906 of CM077587.1, read as the reverse complement.
TAGGTATGTCTAAGTTAGTTTAGTTACTTTGTTTAAGTTAGTTTAGTTAGTTTGTTTAGGTTAGTTTAAGTTTATGTATTAGTTTGGTTAGTTTAGTTTAGGTAGTCGAGGTATTTAGGTTTATTTAGGTAAGTTAGTTTAGTTAATGTAGTTTGTTCGATTCATTAGTTTTTTAAGTTAGTTTAATTAGTTTGTTTAAGTTAGTTTAAGTTTATGTATTAGTTTGGTTAGCCTAGTTTAGGTAGTTGAGGTATTTACTTAATGTAGTAGGTTTAGTTATATGCGCACGTTTCAAGATATGTTGCAGAGAGTAGCCTAGTTTGGGTAGCCTAATTTGGGTAACCTAGTTTAGACTTTGAATTCGTTGCGATCCACTAAACTTTATTGAACACATCTGTAGTTTTTTTAGTTTCTTTTTTTGGATATGTTTACGTTTTATTAGGTTATTTAGGTTGCGTTTGGTTCACATAGTTTGGTCAATTTATTTTAGATTAGGTTGCGTTAGTTAATTAACTTACTTGAGGTTAGTTTTCATTTATTATTTGGGTACACGTTTACTTATAGTCGATTTATTATACTCATTTTCTTTTTCTAACCTTCTTTTTAGTTGTACCGCAATGGATCCAGGACCTTCAGATCCATCATTGTTGCAACTCCAATCTACACACAGATCAACGCGAACCTGGAGGGGAGTGGTAACATGTTTTTCCTCAATACGTCAAATTTAATTACATCAATAATGTATCGAAAACATACTTTAATACATTTTCAATGACAAGGTGTACGAAACAATGCGCGTACGTCGAAGACGTGGGGTCGTTGATCGAACGATGCAGTATCAATCTAGGATGATCCCATATCTTCGTTCCAGTGGGTTCTATGGGATATCCCAGTAGCATTTTTCAGCCTTGATTGGGCTTTGATTATCTTGCGTTTGTAGAGAGATGGCGCCCGAGACGCATACATTTCATATGCATTGTGGGAGTGCACAATTACACTCCAAGACGTGCGAGTGCGGCTTGGATTACCTATTGAAGGTATGCCTGTGACGGGAACGACAGACGCAGACTATGCTGATGTCTGCGAGAGGCTACTTGGACGAACTCCTGGTGGAGATGACATCGTTGGTTGTAAACTTAAGGTCGATTGGCTTGAGCGTAACGTTCCAGCAATAGATGATGAAAGCGATGAGGAGTCGGTCCAACGTTACGTTCGATCGTACATACTACAACTCATCGGTGGTTGTCTTTTCGCCGACAAGTCCAATCGATTCGTACATTTGATGTTCCTACCTTTGCTGGAGGATTTCCAAGTAGCAGGCCAATATAGTTGGGGGAGTGCATGTTTGGCTTATTTGTACAAGGAGTTGTGTCGCGGATCTCGCGCAGGGGCACATGAGGTTGCTGGTGCTCCATTCTTGTACAACTGTGGGCATGAGATAGATTTCCATTCATAGCACCGCGACATCTGCGTGTATCTAGAGCTCAACAGCGAACGGTGGATGGCCAAAATATGCTTATGGACGTTCCACTCGGACACAGGTATTAAAGTCGATTTGTCATTACTTCGCAAATAATTTTTGTCCATGTTCATTTATCATAACTTATTGTTTCCTACACAGATGGCTCGATGCATTTTCGGTTTCGCAAAATGCGACGCACGTCGTATCGGCATACCGTGATGCACTCGACTCTCAGAGGCATGAGGATGATGTGGTGTGGCAACCATATAATGAACTCATGGGGTCTCTTCCCGAGTACTGTACAAATGATCAAGGCAGTTGGTTCTCGACGTGTCCCCTTATTTGTTTCCACATTGTGGAGTGGCATCGACCAGAAAGGGTCACGAGACAATTCGGCATGGTACAAGTAGTGACACCTAATTGTGCTTACGACGCCCAACTGCACCGCATCGAATTGCGTGGACATCATCATGAAAATTGGGTGACTTTTCACGCAAGCTATATAAACATGTGGGAAAATCGTGGGGACACCATTGCGACAGCGGCATTGAATGAAGGGCGTGACCATCAAGACTACATGACGTGGTATCGATCGGTCACTAGGAGATTCATAGGACACGATGGGGCGTTATGTGACTACTCGGTAATCTTCTAACTCTTACTTTTCCTCGAACATTTAATATTTTATATTGCGTGATTTGAGCTCTTATTTTTTGTATTTATAACTTGGTGCATCGATTTAGGCGTGTGTTTATTGAGGATGGGTACGGGCAAGGTCTTGCTGCCCTTGATGAAGGGATTAAAATTTTGGACGAAGATGAAAGACAAAGGTTTAATCTTTCGCATGATGGAATTGACGTCCAACAAGACATAGATGAGGATAATGAACAAGAAGATGAAGAAGACGATCAGGGCGAACCAAACATAGAGGTGAGAAGAAGATGAACACGACCAAAGGCTGTGCGGGAACGCACCAGACGTCCTCGTCCACCACGTCCATCTACTTACACTGAGATTGCTGCAGAGAGTAGCAGACGTTCTCCTCCAGAACGTTCATCTCGTTCAAGAGTGAGTAGAAGAGAGAATGTTGGCGAGAGTAGTCATTCTTCTCATGGGTACATTCCTGCATCTTCCACACCCCAACCAGAACCTCAAATGTTTGTACCCAGGCCGCCGAGCGTGAATCTTCCTCCTTACCATTTTGATCCTTACACACCTGGGCCTTCGTCTTCATATGTGGACCATGGAATGCCTCATCATCAAACGTATCCATCACTGCCTCCATACATGCCTACTCCATATACTCCTACTCCATATAATTACAATATGGCGTATAGTGGAGACCCTTCATTCATGAACTTGTTGACCATGCCGCAGCCTCATGTTCCATTCCCCCAACCCCATGCAGGAAGCCAGTATTTCGGGATGGTTCCACCTCCTATTTTTGGTAGCATCAGTAGCAGAGGTGAGTCGAGTCAAGAACCAGAGGAAACGCAACAATCTACTTGACGTGATTCATCGCAAGACCAGCTACCTCAACAAGCTCAACCGGATGTACAAACACATCGTCCAACTAGACAAAGAGTACGTCCGGTTTGCATCACCGAGCAACAACGTCAACGGAACCGCCGAAATAGACCTGCATGATGAGTTTACTTGATGTCATGGTGATTTGTAAATAACTTATATTTTGGGTTCACAAAGTACGTGTATTCAACCTTCTCATTGAATAAAATTATTTCTCATGTTTTCCATATTATTATAATGTCGTAGATTTGATTTCTCTTCCATAGTTAGTTTGGTTTGTTAAGTTAGTTTAGGTTATATGTTTAATTTAACTTAAGTGGTTAGCTTAGTTAGTTAGGTGTCGGTGGTTAGATTATATTAGTTTAGTTTGGTTAGGTTAATTAGGTTAGTTAGTTAAGTTAGTTTAGTTTAGGTGTTGAGGTTATGTTTGTTTAGTTTCGTTTGGTGGTTAACGTGGATCATTTTTGGTTGTTTGTTTAGTTAGTTAAGTTAGTTATTTTACTTTACTAAGTTTGTATTGTTTAGGTGGTTAGGTTAGTTAATGTTAGTTAGTTTAGTTTGGTTAGTTCCATTTAGTTAGAATGTTTAGTTTGCAATTAAGCTAGTTAAGTTAGTTATTTTAGTTTACTTAGTTTGTATTGTTAGGTAGTTTGGTTAGTTAAGGTTAGTTAGTTTAGTTTAGTTTTATGTTAGTTAGTTAGTTAGTTAGTTAGTTAGTTGAGTTGAGGTTAGTTAGTTACTTAGTTTAGTTTGGTTTTATTAGGTTAGTTTAGGTTAGTTAGTTTAGTTTATTTTAGTTAGTTAGTTAGTTAGTTAGTTAGTTAGTTCTTGACTTAGTTAGTTAGTTAGTTTAGTTACTTAGTTACTTAGTTAGTTAGTTAGTTTAGTTAGTTAAGGTTACTTACTTTAGTTTGTTAGTTACTTTAGTTTGGTTATGTTAGTTAAGGTTACTTAGTTTACTTTGGTTAAGGTTAGTTAGTTAGTTTAGTTTGGTTTGGTTAGTTTAGTTAAGGTTAGTTAGTTTAGTTTAGTTTAGTTATTTACTTAGTTTAGTTTAGTTGGGTTAGGTTACTTAAGGTTACTTAGTTTAGTTTAGTTTAGTTTAGTTTAGTTTAGTTTAGTTAGTTAGTTAGTTAGTTAGTTAGTTAGTTAGTTAGTTAGTTAGTTAGTTAGTTAGTTAGTTAGTTAGTTTAGTTTTGTTAGTTTAGTTTTGTTAGGTTAGTTAGGGTTAGTTACTTTAGTTTGGTTTGGTTATTTAAGGTTAGATAGTTAAGGTTAGTTAGTTTAGTTTGTTAATAAGTTTATTTGGTTAGGTTAGTTAAGATTAGTTAGTTTAGTTTAATTTGTTAGTTAGTTAGTTAGTTGCTTAAGTTAAGTTAGTTACTTAGTTATTTAGTTAGTTAAGGTTAGTTAGTTATTTAGTTTAGTTTGGTTTGGTTTGATTAGTTAGGGTTTGTTAGTTTAGTTAGTTAGTTAGTTAGTTATTAGGTTAATTGGTTAGGTTAGTTAATGTTAGTTAGTTTAGAAAAGAGAGTTAAAGGTTGAAACCAATGTATATATATATAAATATTCAAAATTGGTTTCTTTTTAATACAAATATAAACTCCTCATAGGTTTATTCAAATTTGGTTGTAATTGTCGATATCGCTCGACTACGACGACGACGGCCAGCGGTGAGGACGAGAAGCGGACGACGCTTGATCAAGCGATCATGATGACTGTTGGCCAATGCGATGTATGACGATTTGTTAAGTCCAGTTGGTGACGTGGTAGTGATTTGGCATTGACGTGGCGGTGGCGGACAGTTTGTTAAGCCCAGTTTAATTAAGTCGGTTGGCCAGCGGCGAGGGCCGGAGCTCGCGGACACATCGAAAAGTCAAGTTGGTGACGTGGCGGTGATGTGGCGGTGACGTGGCGCGGCTTTGAATAGATAGCGCCTTTTCAAAAGGCGCTATCTATATTTGCCCTGCCACGTAACCGACACGTCACCGCCACCTCACCAACTTGACTTTTCGCTAATAACGCCTTTTCGAAAAGGCGTTATTGAAGGCGTCCACATTTAGAGATAGCGCCTTTTCAAAAGGCGCTATCTGTACACACCCATGCCACGTCATCGCCACGTCAGCGCCAACCAAACCAACCACTAACAATAACGCCTTTTGAAAAGGCGTTATTGCCTATTTCGGTTAATAAAAAAAACCCCCTATTTTGTGAATAAAAATGTAAATATACCCTACTTTTGGAAAAACCCCCTGTCTCCGACTACACTTATAACGACTTCTACATTGGATACGAGCATGCCTATTGCTTAGACCACTCATACGGCTTCCACTATACTTTCAGCACCAGTTGTGGTGATTGTACCTATGCCTGCAATAGCTGTGGAACTAGCTCCGATAGGTGGAGACTTTTAGTTGACTTTAGAGGCTATGTTGACTAAGGAGTACGAAAAGTACAAACTCCAAAAATTCAGTGGAGACTCTAATGTGGTAGAGATAGAAGTTTATCAAGAGCCACGAGAAGATTCGGAGGTTCTCGAGAATTAAATATAGCAAGAAGCCTGGGTTGGTGGCTTTATCATTTTCTTGAGACGCAGATATTTGGTGGACTAATCTGATAGCCACACAGGAAGAGCCTTAGACTTGGTTAGACTTTAAGAAATTGTTCAACCAAAAACATCATTCGCCTTCGGTCATGATTGCTAAGAGGTCGAACTTCATGCACATTCGACAGAGGTAGGGATAGAGCTTTATGTAGTATATGGGGAGGTACCAATAATTACTTTATTTTGTTGGCCGAGTGGCAGACATAAACTAAGATCAAGTGCAATTCTTTTACGAGGGATTGTTTCCTAACATCGGGAGTACAATATTCACGATAGAGCATAAGAAATTAGATAAAGCTTATCAGTGTAGCTTGACGAGAGAGGCATATCTTATCATACATATCGAGGATGGTGAATTACGGCTTGTTGAAACACGGATCGAGCAAAGGTCTAAGCAGATGTTATGGTAGGATAAGAATAAGAAGATGAACCAACGACAAGATCATGATGTAAGTACGGTTTGGAGTATAGGGTTGGTGGCACCACTAAGGCTGTTAGCTTATACATTCATAGTTCTGCCTACCAAGTGGCTAGCTATGCTAGCCGACCATCGCGGGCAGTGCGACCAGTTCAACAACAACATATTCGGAGAGCACATGCAGGAGTAGTGGCATTGGTCCTCGAGGACAGAGAGTGTGTTTCGAGTGCGGCCAGCCGGGACTCTTCAAGATTAAATGTTTAGAGTTATACCATTTCCAGCATGTCAATATCTAGCCACAAGTTATGGAGAGAGTCCATATAGCGACGGAGCCACAACCGACGACAATGCACGACCGTGCCAAGGGTATGACTTTATTTTAGCTACAGTTATATTATACATGGACTGCTAAATTTGAGTTTTACGGTAGCTTGCATTTCTGAACGCATAGGTGATAGAGTCAAGGCTAACACCTGCTAGATGTAGAACTACTTGACCTCATCTTGGTTGCCAGGACAAAAAATGCCTAATTTAAGTTTAAAGCTCAGTAGAAGTTTAAATTCTTGGTAGGTTTTGGTTCATGAGATGTCCAACCTTACCTTAAATACACTTTAAGAGAAGCAGGGCTAGACAAATTAATGATTTATCATATGATACATGAACACTTAGCGCTCATGACGACCTTGGTCGCAAACTTGTCAAACACTTTTTACTGCCTTGGTATTGATGTGGTCCTAACGGGAGCTTAGTTTTCATCATTCAATATGAATGAGAGCGATCAATTGAGAGTTATTTGTCAACAGTTATGAGAACCAACTTAAATATCGAATTAGCCGAAGTGGTGTAAGTTTGCAAACTTGCATTTAAGATGTAAATGGTTGGGAAGGTACTCACGACATTAGCGTACGAGTTGTGATCGTAACATTTTGCTATGTGATTACAGGTTGTAATGTATTAATGTATGTCACCTACGATTAAAATCGTCGAAATCCTCATAAAAACATTGAGAAGTTTGAAGAGATCTAGGTAGACCTACAATTCAAAATTGAAAAGTTAAGTTGTTAGAAGTAGCAGATGCCCACAGTTTGAAAGACCTACTACGAACTGTTTAGAATGGACTTGGTTAAGACCATTGTTGATTTAGATAAGTCAGACTGTCAAAAGTGGCTACAACACACAGTTTGATGAATTAGGAAGTCGAGCTATTTGAAGTGACTCTATAGGAGACAACAATTCATAAATTAAAATTTAAACTGCTTGAAGCGACTTTGTTAAGTCTGTAGTTTGATGAGACCACTCTAAACTATCTAAAACGACCATGTGCCCAAAGTTAGGAGAGACTATAACCATCAAGTCACGTTTCGATGCTTTTATGCGAGGAATAATGGAGGGACCAGTCAACGAACACACCCTTTTTCTTCTTTAAATTTATGATAAGGATTTGCTATAGGTTAATTTAATATCGAGGGAAAAATTCTTATTAGTTGAGAAGACCGTAACTAACCAAATATTTTACTTGTAGATGATTACGTGTATTATTTACTTATATTTGTGTTGCACAATTTGATTAACTTTATCGCCGATTTTTGCAAGTAAGAACTATCTCGAGATGCATGCTAGAGATTGAGAGCGAGCGTCCGCGACTTAAAACCATAAATTTGGCGAGAGTGTGAAAAAATGAGAACTTTTAAGAGCGCAAATGCTATGATTAAGGTATATATATATATATAAGTCCTTAAAAAACTCAATATGACTAAACCTTGTCGAGTCGAAGTAAGTCAAATCGGGCCAAATGATTAATTGGCTAATTTGACTTAAGTCAAAGGGCTTGTGTGATAATTGTTGAGTCATGATGGGTATTATGGAGATTTGTTTTAAATGAAATAAATAAGATAAATTCTAGAATTTGAGGTGTCAAATTTTTAGTGGTTTAGAGGTCAAAAAAAAGAATAAATAAACAAATAGATAAAGTTTGTTTGGAGATAAAAGAGAGGATAAGCACCACTTTCTCTAACTCCTCATCATCCTCAAAGTTTTTCCTCTCCCTCTCTTTCAACCCTCTCATGTGTTCTCTCCCACTCTAGGCTGTCTTGCATTTCTCTCGCGTTTAGAACGTCTATCTCGTGTCCTAAGCTACTTACCTTTGTTTTCTCTTTTGTTAGGCAACAAAGGTGAGTAGTTTGTTTACTCATTAATTTACAATTTTGCAGTTTTTGGGTGCAAAATTACTTGAAAATTTGATAGTTCTTATATAGGGATTTAGCATAAGAGAGAATGGTAAGTGTGACGTTGAGACAAACACGTTGAAGTTAAGGGTTTAAAAAAAAAAGGAAAAAAATGTGGGCGTGTTGTGCGTCGCTGTTGTGTGTGAACGCACAACAAGAGGATATTTGTGGCTATGGCCAAAGACAATATATGCATATATACATATCTAATCCATATGATAATCCTATACACTGTACATTATATATACTATACACTATACATTTATATATATATATATGTGTGTATTTATACATGTCTAATCCATATGAAATTATATAATAAAAAGGAAATAAAAATCTAAGAAATATTGGTCGAGGCGAGACTTGATCAATGCGGTCTGACCGAGACACAATCAATGTGATTCCAACCCGAAAAATCTCACACTTTCGTAAATTGCGATATATGAGAAGAAAAATAGAACCAAATGAGTTATTATTTAAATTGAGATTTTGATTTTCAACGAGTTCTAACACGTATAAAATTTAAAAAGAATTAGTTACTAAGGACTAAAACACTTTCGACTGGGAGCCAAGTGTGCATTACGAGGCATGTGGGAATTGCTTTTGCATTAATTTTTGGGCGTTAGAGGTAAGTAAACCGCCAGGAGCATCAATAGTAGTTCTTTTCTCATTTTAATTTATTTCCTCATTGAACATGTGTGACGGGCCCAACTACAAATAACGTAATTACCTTCCTTGGAATCTATTCATACTATCGAGTGACTTAGAGTCTATGTGGGTCAGCTTACGCAGTGTGCTGTTGGTGAAGTTCATCAGTGTAAGGTCAAGCTATTCTCGAAAGTGGCCTAATGCCCACAGTTTGACTTTCAAGCTGTTCTTGGAAGTGGTCGTAGACCTACATTTTGAGAATTATTATCAAGTCGTTCTTGGAAGTGGTCGTTGGCCAACAGTTTGAGACTAGTTGAGATTTACTTCTAAGTTGTTTCTAGAAGAGGTCGTAAGCCTGCATTTTAAAGAGCGTTGAGACCACTTAGACGTCTATCTTTTTATTATGTCACTCATTTCTCATCGTTTATTTATTTAGTATGTCTATCATGTACTTATTGTTTTTCCTATTTATTTTATTATCTGCATGATTTATGGACTATGCTTTATTGATATCCGAAATACTGTTGAGACTCATCTCGATTTACTTACTGGAATTGTCTCCGTTCTGGTGATAATCGCGGGTTTCTCGAGTAGCAAAAGTAAATAGCCAGTGATTGGTGACTTCCTCTGAGCTCCCTCAGAGTCGCTTTCCCTTTGTACTACGTAAGTTTCTTTTTGATATTTTGATGTATGTATATGCTATACTTGTTTTTTTTTTTTTTGTAAAACTGGTTAATAGGCTGATTGATGTTTTGTGATACATGTATATAATTTCCTCGCACTCTTTGGTCAGCTTATATAAACATGAGATCATGTTTATTGGGTTTCCACATTATAGGTTGTTCTGAATTGATGTATTTTCGAGTTATTTAAATTGCCAGTTTAATTCCACTGCTATAAATTTTAAGACTTGCATAACTAATAACTCAATTTAATATTATTGAATAACTAATAATAATGGGAAAGAAGACCGACTAGGCTTGTGTTGATCTCACGAGGGTTAACTTGGGGAGTCCACGTAGGTCCAGTGCCGAGTGAGGCTCAATTTTGTGGGAATTAGGGCCGTCACAGGGTCCCACGTCACGAGTCAATGATCTTGATTAAAGAATTAAACTCGGATTTGGAATTTAGGCCATGACAGGTACACCACCTTGCGGGGCCGAGTTTCGATTGGAACTATAAGGAAGAGCCAAACCCTGAATCAAAACATTTATTCGTAATGATTGAGGCACCGAATGAACTGCTTTGGCCGGGTTGAGAGAAGATGATGAAACTCTTAGTAATGACGCATTTGTTGACGATAAAATCGAATCACCATATTTCGGAACAATTATTCGACCAAATCTTGCAGGTCTATAAAGACATGTTGCTCGAAAACAACTATTTGGTACATAAATTTTACAAATGTAAAAGTTTAATGCAATGGTTGGGTTTGACGTATGAGCGAATCAATTGTTATCCCCAATTATGCGTACTTTATACGGGCCCGACTCTAACCTTACGTTTTGCAAGTTTTTCGGAGAACTTAGGTTTAACTCTAATAAATACTTACATAAGACAATGTTTTACTTTTCCTTAGCGTATCGTTTACAACGCTTGTTCACATCAAAAGCTATAGCAAAACACATACAATTGCACTCAGAACACGTCAAAGATGATATGGCAAAAATATCGCAATTTCGCTAGCTGATCCTAGTGGCACATACATGTCAAACGTAGACGATGAAGACGATGAAAACGATAATTTCGAGCTTTTATCGAATGATGGGAATGGTGACAACGAACCATGATATAACCATTTGAGTGAGTAAAGGAATACAAAACTTATTCTTATATTTGTTGACTTGTTATATAATATTTAAAATGTAGGACGCTTATATGTAGTTGTTTCTAACTTATTTTTAAATTTTTAAGAAAATCATGTCAGGAAGAAGATAGGATGCGTCATTTGGTGAGGGATCCGGTTAACGATCCGGTAGCAGCAGAGATAACCGGTCTCATCATTCGGATCGTTCACACTTACGATCTTGTGATGATGATACTCCACAATCTAGTCAAAGGCAGCAGACTCAACATCAACATCCTCAGCAACATCACCTCCAGCAGGCCCTCTTCTTGCATCAGTACCTATATCCACCTTCTCAGCAGGCCCCCTTCGACAACTCTATTTTATACATCCACCACATCCTCTTTAGCGTACAACATGCATTTTCCATCTGTATATGTCGATGATTCGACCTCTATGAAGATGTACTCTACGCTCCTTTCATTGCTACCCACACCACTCGTCATTGGTCATGTTGCCATGCAGCCATGTTTTAGGCCTACTTTTTCATCGGGGGGATCAACATCTCTTTCACATCAGCAAGACCGGTCACACGACCACCAAACCACCCTACTACCAGGCCATTTTGATTTACATGCATCACAGTTGCCGAGTTCTTCAGCATTTGAGAGGCCTGTCCATCAGGACTGGCCCATGTGGACAATGACCAGGCGTAGCCGCTAGAGCCACGAGAGGCAACACTACTAAACAAGCCAAGGGCAAATGTCTTTAATTAAATGGACGCAAGTTGCACCTGTCGGACATAGCTGCACGGGAGATGACTAGGGCTTACAAGTACTCCTTACATAAGGATGGCGATTCTTGGGAGCATGTTCCTCAACACATGCGAGATGTATACTGGAATCCATTGAAGGTGCAAAATCTTTAAGTTAAAGTTGTTTCTTTTAGTTAGGATATATAGACTAAATTTGAATATTTTTGTACATAGTTTTCTTTTGATTGGGATCTATAGGATGACTGGGCTATTGGAGAGGCGTACGATAGGCAGATCGCCACTCGCTACGCCAACTTCATCCGCAAGATATGTTCCAAAAAAATTGAGACACATATTTATTGAGATTTTCGAGTACTATAAGAAAATGCGGTCTACCACTGAATTTAAAAAGAAGTCAAAGCTTCCAAGCAAGAATTGGAGGACAAAGACAAGGGGATGCGGTTCAGGTATAGTTGTACATACAGGTGATTCCATATCCATTTATCGGCATGCAGAGAGACTAATAGGTCATGCTATAGTAAGTTCATATATGTATATATTATAAGTCTCAAATTTAATCTTAGTTAAACATATCTTTTATAAGAGGATAAATTAGGGCGACCCTTGACTGCTTTGGAGTTGTGCTTATACTTCCACACCAAGGATCATGACGTCGTAACTTTCTTAGATCGAAAAGTAAATACGATTGTCGTAAGGAACTAGTTTTGTAGTAATTGTTTGTTTACTTAATTTTTTGTATCAATGAATTATATATATGATTTGTACATGTTTAAATTCTTAATACAGACGGTGATACGCAACATACTCGTCGGGCTCACACAGTTGTAGGGTCCTGATCACACGCCGATTGATGAGACTGGGTTGTATTTATTTGTCATGGAACGTGACGATAAAGGGCATGTATATGGACTAGGGTGGACACCATTGGGGTCGAGGCGTACAAATGTTGGAGTACGATCTTCTCGGTCTATGTCTGCTAATGACGAACCTATTAAGCAGCTGAGGAGGGTAATTAATGAATGCAAAGAAGTCTTTTAAGGGTGATCCAAGATAAAACCCTCGACCATGACCACTTGCGAGAGATTCAAGGACGATTAGGTCGCACGGAACAGGCTTTGATGGACAAACTTGAAATCTCATTCGCGCCTCCAGTTGATGTTAATGATGACTCAAAGATTGACCACGATCTCGACGATTAAGTCCTCTATTTGTATGCACCATATTTAGAGTTTAGACTTTTTCACATATTTAGACTTTACACTTAAATTTAATCTTACTGTATTTTGATACTAGTATATAAACTTTCTTTTGTTGTATTTAATTCATTTGTTTCTTTATTTAATTTAATTATTTGATTTGATTTGTTCTATATTTCTTAATTCTAAAAAAACTATTTTGAATAATTTTTTTTACTAAATAAAATACGAAAATATGTTATTTGTAATTAATTTTATTTTTGAAAAAAAAAACATTTTTTTATTTCAATTATTAAATTCCTAAACCTTAAACCTTATAATGTTTTTAAATAAAAAAGATTGTTTTATAATTAAATAGAAAAAATAATATTATTTTCAAAATCAACATCAAAATTGGTTTTGAAATGAATTTTTTTTTTATGTTTTTTTTCAAACTAGCAACGGTGACAGTGACGAGACCATGTCGCAATTTTGCGTGACGTGGCTACCAGTCCAACCACGTGTCATAAAATAACGATGACTTCAGTGACGGGTCCTCGTCGCTAAACCACCTTATGTGGCAACCAAAACTCATTACCAGTTACATGTGGCACAGAATAGCAGCGGCTCATGACGACGGATTTAGTGACGGGTCCTCGTCGCCATTTCTGACACTCGTCGCCAAATCGACATAATGACGAGTAAGCTAGTAACGGGTTGACCCGTCGCTAAATGTGTTTGACGACATGCCGTACCTGACAGGTATATTTTTATAGTGCGACCAACCTTGTACACGGCCAGGACCAATCATATTTTTTCCTTTTTTGGTATGAACTAGGACCAATCAGTAGGGGTGGCAAAATGAGTTGGCGTGTCGTATATGTGTCAACTCATTTATGACACTAACCTGCATAAGCTCAACCCTAACACTAACCCATTAATTTTCGATGTTATCGTGTCAACCCAACTAACCTATTTACATGATCTATTATTTAATTTATTAATTTATAATTTAATATATGTAACATAAAATGCAAAATCCTTTTGAAAATAATATCGTATTCCTAAGATTTACTTCAAATTACTATTGAAACTATGCATATTATTATTTTCTAAAAAATAATAACACTTTACCTTTTTATATACAATTTTAAAATTGTAATTCAACCTTTAATATAATGAAATAATAACGCATATACATTTTATTATTATTTTAAACAAATCAAATGGGTCATAAGTGGGTTATTGTGTTTAGTCGTATCAACATGTTTATGATAATACCCTGTATAAGCTCAACACTAACTCTTTAATATTTCGTGCTAATCGTGTCATGATCCATTTTGCCTATAACGACTCGTGTTTTAAATTTATTAATTAATCACTAATCACATACATTAGTGGTTCAAAATTCGACTAAAAGTTGCGTTTAGTCGACATACTCAAATATATTAAAAAAAAGTAGTGATATTGTATATTTGAGTGTAATTTAAAAGTTGGCGCGAACAAATATGAAAGTGACGCCTTGCAAAAAATTCACACAAAAAAAGTCAAAAAGTTAGTCACACTCAATCACTAAATTGTTGGCACATCGTCACTTTTTCCCAGCCAACTTTCGGTGTTTTTCCAAAAGTAATGCATATTTACAATTTATTTCACAAAATAGGGTGATGTACTTTGAAATAACAAAAATAGTCGATAACGTCTTTTGAAAAGGCGTTATTGGATGTTTGTGACGTGGCAGTGAGGTGGCGGTGAGATGGCGGTGAGGTGGCGGTGAGGTTGTATGGATAACGCCTTTTCAGTTTGTGAGGTGGGGGTGAGGTGGCGGTGATGCACACGCATATCGAAGTGGACAACCCATGCAAACGTCGCCCACGTATGCCGATGTGGAGATTTCATGCAAATGTTAGACACGTCTGTCGAGGTGGGCGACCCATGCAACCTCATGCAAACGTCACGCACGTGTCTTGAGGTAGTAAAGCCAATACCAACTTCACACACGTATCTCCTGGTTGACAATCCATGCAAACATCGTGCACGTATCCCGAGGTGGGCAACCCATTCAAACGTCATGCACGTATCTCGAGGGGGCAACTCATGCATATCCACTTCAAACCATGGACCTCATGTAAACGTTAGCACGTATTGCGAGGCGGACAACCCGTACAACCCATAAGTGCTATTCGGTAGTCTCATGTCCACGTGGTCATCCTACGTGGACCGTCCACGTCAGCAAAAAACTCATCCAATCCAAAAACGACTTTACAAAAGGCATTATTGCCTATTCTGGAGAAAAAAAACACAACTTTATTTTTCGAATTTAAACTAAAAATATTAGTACTTTTGTAATTTTTTCCCGACTTTAACATCAACCATTCTTTCTCTCTTACTTTTTCCCTCTCCTCATTAAGCCACATCCTCTTACATCCTCTTTCTCCCTCTTTCTAACCGTGCTCTCTTTCTTTCTTTCACCAAACAAAGAAAAAGAAATAAAAGGAAAGCTTAACTTTTCCCTCCCTCTCACCTTGGTCTTCTTCATCATCCGACAATCTCCATTGAAGTCGGCTCATCCACTCCTTGGAGCTAACGACCTCGTCCTTCATCACGGTCTTCGTCTCTCTCGGCCTCACTTGCGTTAATGTATAAGGAGGTGGGTTTAGCGTGTTTATGCATTGGGGTGCACTAAAACAATTTCGGTATTTAATAGAGGTTTTTAAACCCTCATTAAAGGGGGGTGTTATTAAATAACACCTAATTAATATGAGTTTTAAAAAATCTCTTTGTAATACATGTATTAAAAATTACAAAAAACCTATTTGGACTCTTTGAGTCCAGACTTTAACACTTTTTACTAATAATTTAATTTATCTGATTAAATGAAAAGACATAATTACCCTCACTCTAACACCAATAACACACTTACCTCTTCCACCATATAAGGGGTATTTATGTATTTCTTGTTATTTGGGTCCGGACTCATTGAGTCCACCTAGCACTACCCTAAAAATTAAAACATAACACATTTTCACATGACATTTAATAATACTTTATTTAATATGACTTTTAAAACCTTTATTAAAAGTAAAAAATGTTTTAGTGGTATATGGTTGGTACGGTGCGTGTGCACTTCGGGATTTATGTGGGTTTGGAACTGTTTTAGGATCCGTGCCGAGATGTTGGATGTAGATGTTTGCCTTGAGATTCGTGTCGTGATTTTAAAATATAAATGTGACCATCTCGAAATTCGTAATGACGATTTGGACGCGGATATATACATTCGGATGCGCATAAAAATTCATGCATCTCGATACTACCTTGAGATGCGTGCTGATTTTTAAAAATTTATAATTAGTAAAATAACATCCATATATAGTTATGTAGATATGTTCACGTATTAATGTGTAAGTAATGTATGTATCCATATATAATGTCATATTGCCACCCTTACACGTAATTTGTAGGGTTGGGCCGTAATTTGTATATATTGACAAACTTGAATCCCCCACCCTAACGACTAAACGTGCCAAACTAGCTCTCACAAAAAAAAAACGTTTACGTGTCAAACTACCTAGCAACTCATGGTTCGTTCTCTATATATATGCATGTGTGCACTGTAAAATGAATAAAAAAAGAAAAGAAAAAACAGATCAGAACAGCATGGCTGACGAGTCGACGAGGTTAGTGTGCCCAAAGAATAAGCTTGAGAAAGTTGTTGATGAGGATGGTGGATCTTACTACGCTTGGTCAAGTTTGGAGTTTCCAGTGCTAGGGGATACCAAACTGGGCGGTGGAAGGCTTGTTCTTCACCCCCTTGGTTTCGCTCTTCCTCACTATGCCGATTCCTCAAAGCTTGGTTATGTTGTCCAAGGTGATACATATTTCTATATATATATAAAAATTAATAATGTGATGTGCCAGAATGAAAATAACAAGGCACATTAGTTTATAAGAGTCGTTCATGCGCGCCTTGAGAAGCGGGCATAAACGGATATGAGATTAATGAAAAGCTCTTATATATGAGCCAATGTGTCTTGGGGTGTGATATGGTAGTAATCATTCTAGTATTTTCCATTAATAATATTCATGCTTATATGATCTAAAGCTCATTAAATGTCTTAATGTCAAAGACATACCCTATGGCTATTTAATTAAAATTCAAAAACAAGAATTTAATACTAAAATGTAGAAAACATGCATGTATCAGTCCTAACAAAAATCTTTTACCCCTCCTCACCATCAGGCTCTGGTAAAGTTGGAATGTTACTGCAAGCTGCTTCCAAGGAAAAGGTGTTGAGACTCAAGAAGGGAGACATCATCCCAATCCCTCTTGGCTCCATCTCATGGTGGTTCAACGATGGCAAAAACACCAATCGAGACTTCACCATTATCTTCCTCGGCGAAACTTCAAAGGCTCTCCACTCCGGCGACTTCACTTACTTCATCTTATCGGGAAGTCTCGCCATCTTCAACGGATTTTCACCCAACATTATAGCCAAGTCTCTAGGTTTAGATAATGATGAAGAAGCAAAGCAACTAGTGAAAAGCCAAACTGAGGCCATGATCATAAAACTAAGCATAAAACAAGCCCAAAACATGCCTAATGTTGATGAAGATGAGAATATGATCACAACCTTCGACACTGAGACTTCAAGGCCAGATGTGAAAGTGGAGAAAGGAGGGGAGGCTTTGGTGGTGACAAGCGAGCAAGTGCCATTGTTGGAGGAAGTTGGGCTGAGTGATATCGTTGTTAGAGTGCATGAGAGGGCTCTGTGCTTGCCTAAATTTTGTGCAAATTCAGCTTTGCGGTTAACTTGTGTGGTGAGAGGGAGTGGGAATGTAGAAATTGTGGGGGCTAATGGTGAGAGTGTGTTGAAGACAAGAGTAGAGGAAGGTCAGCTGATTGTGGTGCCTAGGTTCTTTGTGGTGTCAAAGCTAGCTGGAGAGGAGGGCTTGGAGTGCTTCACCATAATAACAACTCCAAAGTAAGTAATAATAATTCTTACATCAGTTTATTGTTGCTAGGTGTTAAAAACTTGAAGGTGGTGTGTATTTCATGCATTAATTAATCAATTGGTATCACATTAATTAATGATCATCATCGTCATTAATTCATCACCATGATATTGGTCATAGATATACAAGTGATACTAGATATTAAAACTAGAAGGTGTGCATATCATGCATTTCGTGATTTATGAATTGACCGATGATCAATTAATTAGTATCTTATATATTCATCTTTAATCACACGTGTTTGTTTGAACTATAACTTCAGGCCTGTGATTAGTCGGTTGGTTGGAAAATCATCAGTGTGGACAGCTTTGGATCCACATGTCGTCCAAACTTCTCTCAACATATCTCAAGGGATGGAGAAACGCACCAGAACAAATATGTCCAAGAATCAGATTTTTGTGCCTTCATCAAATTAATTTGATTGAGTCTGCTTCAACCGCATCAACACATTATGCATCAATATATTCATACATTATTATGTAAAATAAAATGAGAATCACTAGGCGAGATATTCTCATGATGATGTAGTAGCCATTTTTATTATTTGTTGAATTGCTTTCATCGTTAACTCATCCTATCTTGAGTTTCCTAATATAAAGTGCCTATTATTATTTTGACTATTTCTTTTGATCCTTTGAAGTTTTCAATTTAAGGTCCTTTGGAGAATTGTGAAGGGATAAGAATGTAATATACCAATTAATACAGAATGAAAATGGCTTGTCCTCATTGATGGAAAAAAATTATACTTTATATTTCAAATAATTAAAGCAAAAAACAAAGGGTAGCTAAACAAAAATCAACATCATATATAATTCAAATTGGATAACAGATGTTGCGTGTAGATTGACGATTACGATCTAATAAACATAACTTTGAAGGTATAAAATCCCAAAAATATGCCTTAAAATTTAAAGGTCAATTTTAAGCTAGACGAATCAATGGTATGGGACATAGATTTAACGTCAACTTAACATACATAAATGATAAATCCTAGGATGAGATGAGATAAAAGAAATATGACAAAAGATTTATTATACTGATTATTTGTTGTCTTGTATATATGAATATATCGTTAGATATATAGATAATTGTATTCCTTGTTAGTCTAATTGTCTCTGATGGTATCCGCGATCGAATAAGGAACTTGAGTTCCACGAGACAACGGAGGGAATGACAATGAACGTTGCATGGAAATCAAAGTGAACTCCTTGAGAGAGATCTCGCACGCGCTTCAAGTGATATTTGCAACAACTACTGTGAGAATGAATAAGCTTTAATTGGGAATTATGTAGTGTGATGCGCTTATATTTAATAGTAGTGTAGCAAATAAAATACTAAAACAAGAATCATGAGACTTGGAAAGGTAGTGAAACGCCACGCTACAAAAACAAAAGGGAGTAGTGACGTGGTCACACTTCAAATAAGTAACTTTGACATTTGAGACTCTATTTAAATGGTTAAAAGTCATGGTGCCTTGTTTATAAAGGAAGATCATCAATCTTAGTAAGGATACAAATAAATTTTGGTCTCAAACAACAAAATTAAGTTAATTTGGCTAGGAAGCTAAACTTGAAAACTTAATTCGAGATAGGAAGGACTTATGTACTCTTAAATGTCTAATTCTTGATTAAAGATGCAAATAAATGGTTTATGATTTAACCCGAACAAAGGTCATTATTATGTTTTGACTTTTATTGTTACGCGTGATCTAGTTTTCTTGAAAAATGAATTTTTTTACTACATTGGACTCTAATTGTTTTACAAGATTTAAAGCATGATTTATCAATTTTTGGGGTGTTTCGAATTAATGTTTATCGATTTTCAAGGAAGAACTCTACTTGTTTTACAAGATATAAAGCATAATCAAGTGTAAAAAAATGAAAACAACTTATTTTCCTTGGTGTTCCAAAAAAAATGTGAATGGACTTATGTGTATTTCAAAAATTTTCCATCGTAATTTCACTTGATCTTAAAAAAAAAAAGAGCTTTATTCATATTCAACTAACATGGTTGAGATTCCTTGAATGATTGAACTTATGACGATTTGGATCAGTTCGATTTGCATAAAACCTAAGTTTTACTAAATTTAAAATTTTTGACCAAATGAAAAAAAAAAAAGTAAAGTAGTGGTTTAGACCTATGTCATCATTTCGTGGTTGGAATACAAACTTTCAAGTGGTCATAATTTATTTTAAAATTACATCGACCAAATCAATTCAAAATGAATTTTACAAATTGCTTGAAATACGAGGAAGATTTCAGATGTTTCCGTAAAAAAAAAGAGCTAAACTCGGCATGAAAAGTAGTTTTTGATGAAAACTCAAGACTTTGGAAAAAGTTTTGATTCAGAATCAACTTTTCGATGATTGCAATCATGTCTCTCAAGTTTTGACCAACCTTATGTAAAAGAAAGTTAAATCTAAAGCAATATTTGATTGGTTGAATATCGAAATTGAGGAATCCTAAAATGAGGGTTATTGTGAAATATAAGTACACAACGTACTGATAAGTAAATGAGAAGTTAAAGAGTAGCTCAAAACAACTCAATGAGAAAACTTAGTGAATACAAAATGTCAAACTAATACACTTGAAGATGGGCGAGTTACTATAGGGATCCTAAGTCAAGGGCTATTTTTCGGTGAAAATTGCTACATGTGAAGATCACATTGCCAAGTAAAATTTGTAGATGCTATAAGGACTTCGGATTTGAAATTAAGATGACACAAATTAAAGACAACTAACACAAAGATAGATTATTCCAATTTAACAAGAAGTGAGTTGACTCAAAATTAAGGATACCAAAAAAATTAATAAATCATTTTTGAAATGAATGTGAGGTACGCAATGATGGTACCATAATTGAAAAAGTAAGGAATGCCTCAAAACTAAATATTTTATGACTCATAATTTGTACAGTTTGAAGGGTGTACATCAATGTCAATGATGTCGTAATAAACCCGATGATAGGTGAATCATTAAAATTGGGGATACCTAGCTAAAAGAATAATATTGGTATGATTGTTTGGTAATGGACATGTGAACTAACGACTAATGAGGCAAAGTGGATCCTAACATGATTATATAGGTAGTTGAATGAAAATAATGTCGAGGAATAAATAATGGAACTAATGCCACCTAACCTAAGTTCATGATGAGTTGGATTCATTCGAAAAGTAACAAGGTTATGAATCAATTACTTAATGCAAGTACTATATACAAAAAGAGTGATTCTAAGTTAGAATCGATATAAAGTTCATATGCTTAATACGAACAATGCGATTAAATGGTTCATATAGAAAACGATGTCCATGTGCAACAAAATACACAAAATGTTTCACACATGTGAACATGAGGGGGGAATCAAAATGAGTTATTGGTTAGTGTATTGCATTCTTTTTCCCTTTGCTATGGTTTTATCCCATTGGATTTTTTTGCAAAGGTTTTTAATGAGGCAATTCTAACAATATTAAAACTCTTTATCAAGGTTGATTAGTGTATTGCACTATTTTCCTTTTGCTATTGGTTTGGTCCCACTGGATTTTCCTAGCAAGGTTTTTAAAGAGGCAATCCTAATATTATTATACTCCGTATAAAAAAAATTTATGAGAGCAATGTACTCTTTTTCCTATACTAGATTTTTTCCCACAAGGTTTTTCTAGTAAAGGTTTTAATGAGGCATATATATTCTCTCAAAGTGTATCAATGCGTTGCACTCTTTTCCTTAGCTTTGGTTTTGTCCCATTGGGTTTTCCTAGCAAGGTTTTTAATGAGGCAATCAATAATATTATACTGCAAATTAAGATTGACGAGAACATTGTACTCTTTTTCCTGTATTAGATTTTTTCCCTCAGGGTTTTTCTAGTACAAGGTTTTAACGAGGCATATTTTCTCGGCAAGTGTCATCCAAGGGGGAGTGTTGTAAATTGGATGACCCTTTAACCAAGCTTATGAATGATCACATTGTCAAGCATGACTCTCACATTGAATTGTAACATCAAGCATGACTTCTGAATTGAATGTAACTTGTACACTCTACATAACTTGTATTCAACTCCAATGTATAATCACTTATCCATGTATTGTCATGTAACTTGTAATCCTCTCCAATGTACACCAACTCTTTCATGTATTGTCTATGTTGCTTGTGATGAGTTCTATGACTTGTGGTGTATGTATAACTTGTACATATTGTATAAGTACAATTATCATCATCACCAAATGACCTATATAAAGGGTGCTAATCCCATTGTAATTCACACACCAAGTTGAATGAAAACTTCTCATTCCAACTATCTCATTTCTTTTCTTCTCCTTTGTAGTAGTAGTTTGTAGTAGTAGAAGTTCTTAGTCTTCTATTTTCCTTCTCTAGTTCTTAGCAAGTTCCAACTCAATTTACAACAATATCATCTTATTTTTGTTGTGAAGTATGGATGACCATGCATGCGCACCAATATATTGTGCAGTCATGTAACTTGTATTTCTCACTAATGATACCCCGACTTGTCCTTTTATTGTCAAATTACTTGTAACCATTTCCAATGTAAACCAACTCTCCCACATATTGTCAAATTACTTGTAATGTGTTGTATGACATGTGATGTATGTGTTACTTGTACAAATTGTCTACGTACATTTATCATCATCACAAAATGACCTATATAAAGGGTGTCAACTTCATTGTAAGAATACACTAAGTTGAATGAATAACTTTTATTCCAATTTTCATTTCTTATATTCTCCTTTGTAGTAGTAGTTTGTATGTAACGACCCTAAAAAAACTCTAACTCATGCCACATGACATTTTAGGATTGTGATCCAGACCTGTTGTGATGTGGCACATTCGGTCAACCTTCGGGAGTCGACACCGAGGTATTTCACTTTTGGATGATTTGTGTATTACCCATCTAAAATAAAAATGTATGCAATTTAATTATTTTATTTTTGATCGCCAGTTTACGAGTGAGGTAACTCTCGAGATGCGTGTGTACACGGGTATTTGGATAGGTCGATGATATCGATTTAAGTTAGGTCTAATTAAATTTATTTAATTGAAATGCCCAAATTAATTCATGAGGACCACTTTAGTCATTTCACAAATAAAAATTAAAAAAATAAATTTGAATTTTTAGGTGTCAACTCTTGGTGGAATACGGAGAGATAAGAAAAATCATGTGGTGGAGGTTCACCCACTTAATGATAGTATAAAAAGAGAAAGATATGAAGGGTGAGTGTTTTATCTAAGTTAGAGGTGGTGTAGAGTTGGTGACGTGGAAGGAGATGAACCAATTGCTATGTGGAGATCATTTTGATTAAGCCAAGTAAGTTTAACACTTAATTTTATTAATTTCGATACTTTCGGGTTAAATGCATATTATGCATGGTAGATTTTGATTAATTCATTGTTGGTGGTTTGATGCTAGTAGATTTGATTTTTAGTTAAATTGATAAAAAAAAAAGAAGAAGAGTATATGGTTGTTGATCATTTAGATAAAAAAAGTAAGATAAAAAAGGAAAGAAAGAAAGAGTGTGAAGAACGTCCGTTCGTTTTCACAAGTTGAGAGGGGGTGTTGCGTAGACATGTGAGTCGTGCGCGGCAAAGACGAGCTCAATCGGGTTGGCCCACCCCCCAGGTAGTGGGCTGGACTAAACCGGTTCAGCCGAATCAAGCAGAATTGAATCCAGTCCAACAACTCAAACCAAATTTTAAAATAAAATGTAAATGATTGAAAATTATAAAAAAAATCAGAAAAACTTAAAAAAACTCCAAAAAAAAAGGAAAAATAAGAAAAATGAGAAAAATTGTGGGAAAGTGAGTTCAGAGATTTTTCAAAAAAAATTATACCAAAATTTCTTTCGAAAAATGCACCACCACTAATAAATTGTATATTTTACACCACTAATCTTTTATTTTCAATTGTTAAGGAAACTTGTATGTTAAGGAAACTACCAGTTATGGAAACTTAATATTATATTCAACAGTTAAGAAAAGTAGTATCTCGTGTAATTAGTAGTTTTCATTTGTGATTGCACTTTTCTTTTGTATTCTAAGCCTTGTACGTGTATATATAGATTACCTTGTACACAACATAAATACACAATAAATATTACTCTCTTTATCAATTATCATGGTATCGAAGCCCTAATCGTGGGTTGTACCTGTTCTTTCTGTCCTTTGGTTGCGTGAACATTGTTCCACAACAAATTTAAACTCGATCTGCACTGCATTCCATGTATTTCGACATTTGCACTGCACCGCCTGTCTTCTAAGCCGTGCCGATAGTCGAAAAATTTACAAAAGTACAATTGTATTTACTTTAAAAGAGGGAAATGGGGTTTTTTTTCGCAAACTAGGCAATAATGCCTAATGGAAAGGCACTACGACTTTGGACCAAGTTTTCTTGCCGACGTGGACACATGGATAGCGCCTTTTGAAAAGGCGCTATCCATGTGTCATGGCCACGTGTGACGTGGACGTGGCACACGCTGAGGTGGACGTGGCCCGAACGAATAGCGCCTTCTCAAAAGGTGATATTC
Source organism: Stephania yunnanensis (assembly GCA_039657365.1). Classification (NCBI taxonomy): domain Eukaryota; kingdom Viridiplantae; phylum Streptophyta; class Magnoliopsida; order Ranunculales; family Menispermaceae; genus Stephania; species Stephania yunnanensis. The sequence continues at coordinate 48,837,738 of CM077587.1, read as the reverse complement.
ATTCGGCCACGTCCACGTGGCTCCACGCGGACAATGGCCTTGGGGGTTACACAGATAGCGCCTTCTCAAAAGGCGTTATCTGTGTAACCCCCCTTCTTCTTCTCGAAGCAGGGACGCAGAGAATATATTCTCTTCGTCCCTGCTTTGGGAAGAAGAAGGGGGTATAAGCTGCAGTTTAGGGTAGGTCACGGGTGTGTTGTAGGGGGTGAGTCGGGTATTTAAGGAGGGGAGGGGTAGAGGGCTGGTTGAAGGAGCTCGTGCGACTGGTTTTGGCGAGACAAAGGAGGCGACGGCTCGGGAATTGGCTAGAGAGAGGTGGGGTTGTCGACTTGCGGTGGAGAAAGAGGAGAGGGAGTTGACGGAGCGGTGGAGCGGCGGAGCAAGGAGTACGAGCAGCTGAGCAGGGAGGAGAGCGGACCTGCGGCAGGGGAGCAAGTAGTTTTGCTGAGCAGGGAAGGTCGCGATAGGGGAGCACGTAGGAGTGGCAGTTGATCAGAAGGAGGAGCGAAGCTGCGAGGGGAGCGCGGAGCAGTGGCGGCAGGGCACCAGACGTCTCAGCGGAGGAGAAGGAGGAGGTCCGATGAAGGAGGAGAAGGTATGTCTAATTTTGGTTAGTAGTTTAGTTAATTGTTTTTAGGTAGTTTGTTTAGTTAGTTAAGTTATTTCGGGGTAGTTGAGTTAGGTTGTTTAGTTTACGTATTTAGGTTAGTTAAGGTTCGTTAATTTAGTTTGGTTAGTTTAGTTTAGTTCGTTTGTTTAGTGAGTTAATTCAATTAAGTTAGTTTGTATTTGGTCTTTAGGTTAGTTAGTTTAGTTAAAGTCGATTGTTTAGTTTATAAAGACGGTGAAGTTAGTTTAGTTTCGTTAAGTAGTTTAGTTAATCGTTTTTAGGTAGTTTGTTTAGTTAGTTAAGTTTGTTTAGTTTAGTTTAGTTTAGTTTATATGTATTTAGGTTAGTTAAGGTTAGTTAGTTTAATTTAGTCGGTTAGTTTACTTTAGTTAGTTTGTTTAGTTAATTTCATTAGTTAGGTTATTAATGTTTGATTACTATACTATAGTTTTTTTGTTCGACAATTTGCGGTCAGTATAATTTAGTTTTGTTGGGTTCGTTAGTTTAGTTGACATAGTTAGGTTATGTTAGGTTAGATTATTTAATTTGGTTAGTTATGTAATTTATAGTATTTTAATTTTGTTAGTTAAGCATTTCAGTTGAAAGTAACAATGGAACAGTTTCGAGGATGCAGTTTTCACACTTTTGTTTGGGAAATGCAGTGTTTACTTTTTATGTTTGTTAACATTATTTTTAGTAATAGTACTTAAAATGTTATTATATCAGAATATCATTTGATGAGAAAGTTAGTTGAACCACTTCGACTATGTAGATTTAACTTTCAAAATTAAAGTGAAATGTTGTGGTTGTTTATGCAAAAGATTGACCAAGAACCTTGGACTCCTGTTATATGCCTTGTCATTTTTATGTGCATGCCTTCATGTTTGCATCACCGAGCAACCCTTTTTATAGAAAATGAAATAGTGGCTTCACTACTTTTGAGGGACTAAAGGGATTAGCTTATGTTTGCCTACATTTTAAATTGAGAATACCCTTCAAGCAATCCAGATATAAAAACATTATGAGTTAGCTAGTTTGGTGTTCATAACGTAGTTAGGTTAGGTTAGGTTAGGTTAGGTTAGGTTAGGTTAGGTTAGGTTAGGTTAGGTTAGGTTAGGTTAGGTTATATTAGTTAGTTAGATAAGTTCCTTGAGTTTAGTTTAACACTCATTACTTGGGTAAAGGTTTACTTAGGTTAGTTAGGTTAGGTATGTTTGATTTCTTTACTTTAGTTTTGTTGACGTGGAACTAACGAAAATAAAATGTCACTGCAGGATTGTTACGTTCAAGACAACAAGAGGAGGAAAATAGTAAGTTCACGAATTTGGTATTTTTCATAATTATTAATAATTGTTTGTTTTGATTTACATGATATGTAGTGACATAGGTGTTGTGGTGTTTCAAAATGGTTGATATGTTTATTTAATGGTATGTCTGCTTAAAACATTCAGTAGCTCAAACTCAAATGAACGAGTATGCTCTGTAGTTGCGTATTGATGCGATCTTCTACATTAGAAAGTTCCATTTGTGTTTAAAGTGCTGAATGGAAGAATATAATTTCTGGCATAAATTTGTAAACGAAAACCGTGCTCCTTATGGACTAGTTCGGTAGGATATGTAGTGAAAACAGGAAGTATACAAATTTAATATTTTCATCATTACATATTTGGATTTGTTATAACTTGCATGATATGTAGTAACATAGGTGTTGTGGTTTTTCAAAATGGTTGATAGTTTATTTAATGGTATGTCTGCCTAAAACATTCAGTAACTCAAACTCAAATGTACGAGTATGCTCTGTAGTTGCGCTATTGATGCGATCTTCTACATCAGAAAGTTCCATTTGTGTTTAAAGTGCTGAATGGAAGAATATAATTTCTGGTATAAATTTGTAAACGAAAACCGTGCTCCTTATGGACTAGTTATGTAGGTTTGTAGTGAAAACATGAAGTATACAAATTTAATATTTTCATCATTACATATTTGGATTTGTTATAACTTGCATGATATGTAGTGACATAGGTGTTGTGGTTTTTCAAAATGGTTGATATGTTTATTTAATGGTATGTCTGCTTAAAACATTCAGTAACTCAAACTCGAATGTACGAGTATGCTCTGTAGTTGCGCTATTGATGCGATCTTCTACATCAGAAAGTTCCATTTGTGTTTAAAGTGCTGAATGGAAGAATATAATTTTCGGCATAAATTTGTAAACGAAAACCGTGCTCCTTATGGACTAGTTCAGTAGGTTTGATCGTTTGACATGTAAGTATGACCTAGCTCGTGATTGAGGGTGCAAAGAAATGAGTATGCTCTGTAGTTGTGCTGTTATGGCGATCTTCTACATCAGAAAGTTTGTTTTCGCGTTAACTCCATTATTAAACAAAGATTGCACTTAATATATTAGTTTATTTGTATGTATTCCTTTTACATCATTTTTCAATAACGCATGTAGGTCATGTCACAAAGGAACATTCCTTTTCTATTCTATGCGTACGGCTCCATTATTAATGGGGTAAATGGCATCGCGTACATCTCACCCCATCAACAGTGTTGATGGTTAAGTTTGGGTCGAGTGGGTGTGAAATGATGGATGACGTGTGTAACGCGTTCACTATCTCATCAACGGAGACTATAGTTCAGATGACTTATCGCCACCGAATAATCATCCCTGGAGGCTCACATTATTTCGTTCTGTGTTGTTGCATGATACGACACACTTCGACTTGTTGTGGGAGACGATGACCAATTTACCAATAACTGCAACGGTTGATATATATTTGACATTTGAGTCAGTCGACTCAATTCAAAATCGCACGCTTCATTCGCAAGTTCTTGACCAACGTGTCGGCACGCCAGACGCAGCCTTAATGATGGATATGTTGCATATGCATTCCCCACAGGCTGAGGTCGTGCAAGAGGGGTTCGTTGCTCCATTACATGAAGATATTAATGTTGACGATGACGATAACGACGACAAAAATAATGAAACTGATGAAGAAATACGTCCCAACGAAGAAGCTTCATTAGTTGCCTTTTGGGATGACGTTAATGTTTGCACGGATGATCCAAGATATGAACCTCCGGGTGCGGAGAATGTTGAAGATGATGAGAAATTTGCAATCGATGAAGAGATATTGTTGGAGGAAGCTAGTGATGATGAAGTTCACCAACCAATACCGGGATATAACGAAATCGATTGGGAGGTGGCTAATTCAACTGCGAGCCAACATTCCCATAAGCAAACTCGGGGGGACATGTCTAACTTCGATTTGGAGATAGGGATGTGTTTTGACAATAAAAAAGACTTACAACATGTCGTTAAAGTGTGGCATATTAATAGACATTGTCAATTCCATGTAATGGAATCGACTATAACTACGTGGGCGATTAAGTGCATATTTCCACAAGCAAGGTGTATGTGGCGTCTTCGCGCTTGTTTGTGAAAGAAAACACTAATATGGGAGATAACACAGTTAGACGTATCGCACATGTGTATTAATCCCGACGTAGAACATGGTCATGCCCAACTTGACGCCAACATGATTGTGCGAGAGATACAAAGCGTCGTCAAGAGCGATCAAGGTATCATAATCAAAACGCTAGTTGAAATAATTAAGGGAAAATACGGGCACGAAGTCAACTACAAACGAATGTGGGATGCAAAAAGGAAAGCAATTGCAAGTGCATTTGGAGATTGGGATGAGTCGTACGCCCAATTACCAAGATGGTTGGCGGCTGTGAGGAGTAAGAGTCCAGGTACAAGAATCGAGTGGTCACATAGACAATGGCATGCTGATGAAATAAGAACTGCGTCTCCTCAATTTCGTCGTGTGTTTTTTGCATTTGAAGCTTCAATACATACTTTCAAGTTTTGCAGGCCTCTGCTTCAGATTGACACGACATTCTTATATGGCAAATACAGTGGGAAGCTAATGATTGCGATCTCTGTAGATGGAAATGGCCACATATTACCAGTTGCATTTGTCGTTGCAGAAACCGAATCAACTGATTCGTGGGGGTGGTTTTTGCGAGTGTTGCGTAAACACGTGACAGATCGAGAAGGAGTTTGCGTTATTTCAGATCGTCACCCCGACATTTTGGAGGCGGTTAACACCCCAACCAACGGATTTTGTCCCCCAAATGGGTACCACCGCTATTGCTTGCGACACTTGCTTAGTAATTTCGGCACCCAATTCAAAAATGAACCCTTGAAAAACTCCTTGGTCGAGCTGTTGTTCAACATCAAGAACGAAAATTTAATGCGTGCATGGAGTGTTTCACATACTTATCTTCACGAACGCCTCAATGCCTGCAATATGTCAATACCATCCCCAAAGCACTTTGGACTCAATCGCACGACGGCGGCATGCGATACGGATGGATGAATTCTAATGGTGTCGGTATGTACAAAATACAATTTTTTTTTTGCACTCAAATTCATGTAAATATTGGACGAACCATTATTACTCACTCGAGTTTCATCGGCAATTGCAGAGTGTTTTAACGTGGTCTTGAAGGGGGCTCGATTCTTGCCAATAATCGCGTTGACTCATATGATATACTACAGATTGGTGACATATCACGATGAACGCAACCAGGAAATCAATGAAGCAATCTCAAACGGATATGCGTACACAAAATATGTCATGGACAAACTCGCGAAAAATGAAAAATCCGCAAGGAGGCATCACGTCACGTTGATCAATCGAGACATTGGTGAGTTCGAAGTGCAGACTGGGAGACATGGAGATTGCATGCATAAAGGCAACAACAAACAAGTCGTTATCTTAAAGGACCGGGTGTGCAGTTGTAATAAATGGCAGTCGTTTGGTTTCCCTTTCTCACACGTGTTAGCAGCATGTGCGTCTATTCGAGTGAGCTACGCGCAGTTCATCGAGCCATACTATAGGATAGATGTGTATGCACAATGCTACTCCTACAATTTCAAGGCCATCCCAGATGAGAAGTATTGGTCGACTTTTGGGACGAAGATCATACCCGACCCCAGGTGCAAACGTGGCCGAGGGAGACCTAAAGGATCGCGAAGACATACTGAGATGGATCTGCCTAATGTCCAAAGGCCTTTGCGATGTGGGATATGTCATCAAGAAGGACATAGAAGAACAACATGTCCAAATAGAGACCGTGAACGAGTCCCAACTAGGAAGAATCGGTGTGGTCTTTGTCGTTCAGAGGGACATAACAAAAAAAAATTGTCTTACCAGACCTCAACCATCAAATGAAAACCTATAGTTATTTAATTGTATAATGTGTGAAGTTACTTAAGTTCGTACATATGTTGATTTCGAGCATGTACGCAATTGTTTTTGTGTGAACATTTATTCAATACTTATCGTTTGGTTTCGTACAACACTCATTTTGTTTTTCTAACATTCATTTATAGTTGGGCAGCAATGGATCCAGGTCCTTCAGATCCATCACTATTGCAACTCCAATCTACACACAGATTATCGCGAACCTGGAGGGGCGAGGTAAACTGTTTTAATATGGCATATGTCAAATTTACATCAATAGAGTGTTAAACTCATACATTACGACCTTATCAATTGTAAGGTGTATGAAACAATGCGCGTACGTCGAAGACGTGGGGTCGTTGATCGAATGATGCAGTATCATTCTAGGATGATCTCATATCTTCGTTCCAATGGGTTCTATGGGATTTCCCGGGTAGCATTTTTCAGCCTTGATTGGGCTTTGATTACTGCGTTCGTAGAGAGATGGCGGCTTGAGACGCATACATTTCACATGCATTGTGGGGAGTGCACAATTACACTCCAAGACGTGCATGTACAGCTTGGATTACCTATCGAAGGTATGCCTGTGATGGGAACAACGGACGCAGACTATGCTGATGTCTGCGATAGGCTACTTGGACGAACTCCTGGTGGAGATGACGTCGTTGGGTGTAAACTTAAGGTCGATTGGCTTGAGCGTAACGTACAAGCAATAGATGAATATAGCGATGAGGAGTCCGTCCAACGATACGTTCGATCGTACATACTACAACTTATCGGTGGTTGCCTTTTCGCCGATAAGTCCAATCGATTCGTACATTTGATGTTCCTACCATTGCTGGAGGATTTCCAAGTAGCTGGACAATATAGTTGGGGGAGTGCATGTTTGGCCTATTTATACAGGGAGTTGTGTCGCGGATATCGCGCAGGGCCACATGAGGTTGCTGGCGCGTCAATTCTTGTACAACTGTGGGCATGGGACAGATTTCCATTCATAGCACCGCGGCGCCTGCGTGTTTCTAGAGCTCAACCGCGAACGGTGGATGGCCAAAATATGCTTATGGACGTTCCACTGGGACACAGGTATTAACAAATGGCTCGATGCATTTTTCTACACAGATGGCTCGATGCATTTTTCGGTTTCACAAAGTGCGACGCACGTCGTATCGGCTTACCGTGATGCACTCGACTCGCAAATGCATGAGGATGATGTGGTATGGAAACCATATACTGAACTCATGGGGTCTCTTCCCGATTACTGTACTAACGGTCACGGTAGTTGGCTTTCGACGTGTCCCCTTATTTGTTTCCACATAGTCGAGTGGCATCGACCGGAAAGGGTTATGAGACAATTCGATATGGTACAAGTGGTGCCACCAAATTGTGCTTACGACGCCCAACTTCACCACCTCGAATTGCGTGGACATCATCATGAAAATTGGGTGACTTTTCATGTAAGCTACATACACATGTGGAAAAATCGTGGGGACACCATTGCGACAACGACACTTAATGAAGGGCACGATCATCAAGACTACATGACGTGGTATCGCTCGGTCACTAGGAGATTCATTGGACACGACGGGGCTTTACGTGACTACTCGGTAATCTTCTAACTCTTACTTTTCCTCGAACATCTAATATCTTATATTGCGTGCTTTGAGCTCTTATTTTTTGTATATCAACGTAACTTGGTGCATCGACTGAGGCGAGTGTTTATTGAGGATGGATACGAGCAAGGTCTTGTTGCGCTTGATGAAGGGATTAAAATTTTAGACGAAGATGAAAGGCAAAGGTCTACTCTTTCGCATGGCGGAATAGACGTCCAACAAGACATAAATGATGATAATGAACAGGAAGATGAAGAAGACGATCAGGGTGAAGCGAACATAGAGGTGAGAAGAAGACGAACACGACCATTGACTGTGCGTGAACGCACCAGACGTCCTCGTCCACCACGTCCATCTACTCAGTGTGAGATTGCTGCAGAGAGTAGCAGACGTTCTCCTCCAGCACGTTCATCTCGTTCGAGAGCGTCTACATCAGATACTGTTGGAGAGACGTCCCAACGATCATCCCCACCAACCCATTCTTCTCAAGGGTACATTCCTGTAGCCAGGCCGCCGATCGTGAATCTTCCTCCGTACCATTTTGATCCTTACGCACCTGGGTCGTCGTCTCCATTTGTGGACCATGGAATGCCTCATCGTCAGATGTATCCGTCACTGCCTCAATATGTGCCTTGTCCATATACTCCTACTCCTTGTAATTTCAATATGCCATATACTAGAGATGCCTCATTCATGAACTTGTTGACCATGTCGCAGCCTCATGTTCCTTTCCCCCAATCCCATACAGGAAGCCAGTATTTTGGGATGGTTCCACCTCCTATTTTTTGGAGCATCAGTAGGAGAGGTGAGTTGAGTGAAGCACCAGAGGAAACACATCAATCTACTCGACGTGATTCAATGCAAGACCAGCGACCTCAACAACCTCAACTAGATATACAAACACATCGTCCAACCAGACAAAGAATACGTCGGTTTGCATCATCGAGCAACAACGTCAACGTAACCGTCGGAATAGACCTGCATGATGAGTTTTCTTGATGTCATGTTGATTTGTAGATAGCTTATATTTTGGGTTCACGAAGTACGTGTATACAACCTTCTTATTGAATAAACTTATTTCTCATGTTTTCCATATTATTATAATGTCGTATATGTGATTACTCTTCAATATTCCATAACAAAAACTCATCACTGTGAAAGATATATATCTCGAAACATTAGAAGATTCAAACTTATAAGAGTAATTTTGCAGTAGAAAAAGGATGGTGAGGTGCATTAAATGAGAGAAATGCGAATTGTGAGGTGCACTAATCGCAGTAAAGGTATAAGAGTTATTTTCCAGTACAATTGAATTTTTTAAAGATTGACTTTTTCGTTAGAGCGCCTTAAGTAAAAGATGGGGTGCGTCTAGCTTTGCTCATGTGCTTTCGTATAGGTAGGATTTGTGTATTTTTATGTTGTTTTTGTTAGGAGTCCTACACGTATATCTGTAACTGGCATAATTCGTGTTTGATATGCGTGCGATGTACTTCACGATACGTATCATGCACATCACGAAGAGTCTAGGATACGGTATCCAAGTTCTTGAAGTGATTGACTTCAATTTTCGTGCTTAATCAATAAATTTAATCAATCTTTTTGATATTATAATCATTTAATTGAAGAAAACTCTTAAGCCGAATCATATGAAAGAATATAAATTGAGGGACTTCAATGTGAGTATGGCTAGGGCTGAGCTTTACCAAGTAATTTGTTTAGTTTGTTAAGTGAGTTTATGTTATATGTTTAATTTAACTTAAGTGGTTAGCTTAGTTAGTTAGGTGTAGGAGGTTTGTTCACATTAGTTTAATTTGGTTAGGTTAATTAGCTTAGTTAGTTAAGTTAGTTTAGTTTAGGTGTTGAGGTTAGTTTTGATTTCACGAATTTGAGTTAGGGTATGTTCGTTAGTGTAGTTTAGTAGAGTTTAGTTTAGTAAATTTAGTTTACATAGTTAGGTTAGGTTAGGTTAGGTTAGTCGAGTTTAGTTCACATAGTTACGTTAGGTTAGGTTGTTAACAAGTAACTCTTGAGCTACTTGGTTGTTAGTTTAGTTTAGTTTGGTAGTTTAGGTAATCATTTTTTGGTTGTTTCTTTACTTGCTTAAGTTAGTTATTTTAGTTTAGTTAGTTTGTATTGTTTAGGTGGTTAGGTTAGTTAGTTAAGTTTGGTTAGTTCCATTTACTTAGTATGTTTAATTTGCAATTAAGTTAGTGTATTTTATGTTGTTTGCATGAGATTCGTCACGACCTTCAGTGAAGTTCGCCACAACAAAGATAACAATGTCATGCACAAAGTTAAGGACTCGATCAATGCAGCTACTTTTGATTCTTTTCAACTAGAGTCGAACCTAACACTTTTCCTAAACTTCTATTCTATTTTTATTTGGTTCATGCTGATAACTAAGCTTATTATATATATATATGCAACTTCGAGTTGTCTATTATATCCTTTATGGAAATGCAAGATAATTCGAGGAATTTGTCATAATAATATTAAATTGGACCATACCAAAAATCTGGTAAGGTTCTCGTTGTTCTTGTTGGCTCTTTAGTAATAAGATCCGCTAAGCCGTCCTTGGCTACTCAATGACCTATTCTACATGGCCATTATGGGGAAATCCTTTAGGAATGAGATACATTAGTTACATTTATCTATGAAAAATCTAGAACTGGGGATATAACGCAAGGCCTTCAAAAAATATAACAAGTGTTTGAAGTGCGTTCGAATGATTCAGTATCAATGAATTTAGAAAAGAGAGTTCAAGGTTGGAACGAATTGTTGGGCCTGATCGTCTATTTCGGCAATCTCAGGGTAAATAAACTATTTAAATCTAGATACACATGCTTAATCAAAAAAATTAGAAGTTTGTTTCTTTTTTATACAAAAATATACTCCTCCTATGCATATTCAAAATTGCTTGTCATTGTCGAGATCGCTCAACTACGACGACGACGACGACGCCAGCGGCGAGGACAGAGCGGCCGAGGCCAACGCGGTCCAGCGTCTCGCGATGATGGATGCGGCGCGGGCTAAGCGGCCAAGAAGAATGCGCGAGGGAGTCGCGGACCAGCGGCATCGGCTGTGGCGGACAAAACATTTGACTCCAGTTTGTGAGGTGGCGGTGATGTGGCGGCGTAATTGTATAGATATCGTCTTTTCAAAAGGCGTTATTGGCTACTAGTGAGGTGGCGGTGACGTGGCGACGCAATTATATCCTTTTCAAAATATGCTATCTATACAATTGCGCCGCCACGTCACCACTATATCACCGCCACCTCACCACCTTCAAATCCAATAACGCATTTTCAAAAGGCGTTATTGGTTACTTTTGTTATTTCAAAGTACATCATCCTATTTTTGAAATAAATTGTAAAACAATCTTACTTTTCGAAAACCCCCCTCGATAGTCGGCCTTGTCTACCACGCCACCTGTTGCTGCTCCGTCCGCCTGTCACTGTTACTGCTCTGTCACGAGACGCACCGTCGCATTCGCGTCTAACCTGCCCGATAGCGGACCACAACGGCTGACGTGCCGCTGCCCGACCTGCTGCCCGCCTGCTCGACCTGCACGCCGCCTTGCCTGACGCACCGCCTGCCAGACGTGCTGCCCGCAACACGACCTGCTGCCCTCCTGCCCGACCGAACGCCAACCGATCCGCCGACTGCCTGCTACCCCCTCGACTGCCGTGCCGCCACACCCGTCGTGTGCACGCCCTATCGCTGCATGTATCCTGCTCCACCGCTGCTGCACACGGCTGCCGCTGTCGACGCACCGGCCGTTGCCACTGTCCCGGAGCCGCCGCTGGTCCAACATAGTTTGCTTTCGATTTATTCAATATGTTGACTTTTGGTTATGCGAGACACAACAACCCGGTTTGACTTCTGGTTGTGCGATACACACAATCTGTTTGACTTCTTGTTATGCGAGACAAAACAATTTGTTTGACATCTGATTGTGTGAGACACAACAATTTGTTTGACTTCTGGTTGTGCGAGACACAACAATCCTGTCACCTGAACTTCGATAGAGAAAAGTAAAGTCTCTAAAGCTGGTCCTTGTGCTGTTGCTGCTGCCTTCAATGGGTCACATTCCTCTCCACTATTTTCTATGAATGACTTAGAAGCAATCATAAACAGGTGATATCTCCCCAACCCATTGCCTTATATGTAGCCCCTAGCAACTATTGGTTATTTGACTTTGGGTGTTGTAATCACATGACACCAAATTTGTTAAGTAAGCCCTCGTTTCATTCTTCGAGCATTCACACTGCAAATGGTAGCTCAATGTCTGTTACCCATTCATGAACCGCATTCAACCCCAGTTTAACTCTCTCTGACACCCACTGTGTTCCTGATCTTACTCTAAATTTTATTTCCGTTGGTCAATTATGTGAGCAAGGCTTGACTGTTCTATTTTCTCCTACTGGTTGTCAGGTATAGGACATTCAAACGGGTCGGATTCTGGGAACGGGGATCAAAGTAGGACGATTATTTAAACTCACGTCACTTCACACGTTTGTCGTCAAACAAATTTCTACCACAGTTTCCACCCCCTCAGTCTATCGGTGAAACCTTCGTCTTGGTCATACATCAGTCAGTAAACTCCGTACTCTTGTTTTCAATGGATCATTGGGTATTTTTAAATTTGAGTCTTTTAATTGTGTGCATTGTCAGTCAGCAAAACAACATGTTTCTTCCTTCAGTCTTAGTGAGTCTCCGTTTGGGTTAGTTCATTCTGATGTTTGGGGTCCTGCACCTACTTCCACAGTGAATGGTTATCGATATTTTGTATTGTTCATTGATGACTATTCCAAATTCACTTGGATATATTTTGTAAAGCACCGATCTGAAATATCTCAAACATATCTTGAGTTTGCTAATATGATCAAAACTCAATTTGCACGTACAATCAAGATTCTTCGTATTGACAATGCTTTAGAGTATTGTGATTCTATGCTTCTTCAGTTTTTTAAACAGAAAGGTACCATTGTTCAACGTTCCTGCCCGTATGCCTCTCAACAAAATGATCGAGCTAAAAGAAAACATCGACATATCCTAGATTATGTCCGAGCCCAACTTCTCTCTGCATCATGTCCTGAAAAGTTTTAGGGTGAAGCTGCTTTAAATTGTGTCTTTACCATTAATCGACTTCCTACACCAGTGTTAAACAACATATCTCATTTTGAACGATTATATGGTACACCACCAAACTATTCTCATATTCGGGTATTTGGTTGTGCATGTTTTGTTCTTCTTAACCCCACTGAACATACCAAACTTGAACCGCGTGCTCGTCAGTGTTGTTTCCTCGGGTATAGAACTGAACATAAGGGCTATAGGTATTGGGAACCTCTTTCTAGAAGATTACGCATCTCCACACATGTCACTTTTTGGGAAAATATAATGTTCTCTACCCTATCCAAATTCGACAGTTCACTATCCTGTCATCAACCATTTTTCACTAACCCCTCTATCGAGCTTTTCCCATCTCCTGTTATAGGTATGTCAGATGAGCTCAATAATCGTGATACTATTCCCGCACCTGTCATTGAAGAATCTGGCCCTCTGATACTCCTGTTCTAGCACTTGTCCCATCTCGCCGGTCTACACGGGTATCTGAACCTCCCCATTTACCTCAAAGATTATCATTGTTTCTCTGCTACTTCTTCATTACATGAGCCCTCCTCCTATTGAGAGGCTAGTTCTGACCCCTTGTGGCAGCAAGCAATGGCAGAAGAACTGAGTGCCCAAGAAAAAATTCATACTTGGGACTTAGTGGAGCTACCCTCTGGCAAGACTCCGATTAGATGCAAGTGGATTTACAAGATAAAAACTCGCTCTGATGGCTCTATTGAGCGGTATAAGGCTCGTTGGTTGCTAAAGGTTACACACAAGAGTATGACATTAACTATGAAGAAACATTTGCCCCTGTAGCCCTCCTAACCTCTGTTCGAAGTTTACTTGCTGTAGCAGTTATTCAACATTGGCCTTTGTTTCAAATAGATGTTAAAAATGCATTTCTGAACGGTGATCTTGCAGAAGAGGTTTATATGTGTCCACCTCCTGGCTATTCTCATCCTCCAAAACAAGTTTGCTTTCTCCGTCGCGCATTATATGGGCTTAAACAGGCTCTTAGTGCCTGGTTTGCCAAATTCAATTCCATTATTACACAGTTTGACTTTCAGTCAAGTCTTCATGATTATGCCCTGTTTACCCGACGAATTGACAGAGGCATGATTCTTCTCCTACTTTATGTTGACGACATGATCATCACCAGGGATGACTCAATTGGGATTTCGACTTACAACAATATCTCAAAAGTCACTTTGAGATGAAATACTTGGGTAATTTGAGCTACTTTCTCGGTCTTGAAGTCAATTCTACTTCTTATGGATATTATCTTTCACAAGCAAAATATGCCTCTGATTTGATCTCTCGTTCTATCATCACTGATACTGATATTGCATCCACCGCATTAGATACGAATGTCAAGCTGACTCCGTCAGATGGTACACTTCTTTCAGATCCTACCTTAAATCGTCAGCTTGTGGGGAGTTTGGTTTATCTTACTATTAGTCGTCCGATCATTGCTTACGCAGTTCATGTTGTCAGCCAGTTTATATCCCCTCGTACTACTCACTTCACTGCTATTCTCCGCATCCTTAGATATGTGAAAGGTACTCTATTTCATGGCATCCACTTCCCGACAACTCTCCATTGGTATTATCGGGTTACTCCGATGCAGATTGGGCGGGTGATCCTACCGAACGGAGTTCCACTACTAGTTACTATTTCTTCTTGGGCAACTCGTTAATATCCTGGCGAAACAAGAAACAAACAGTAACATCTCGCTCTAGCACCGAATCTGGGTATCGGGCTCTCGCTGATGCTACCTCTGAATTACTTTGGCTTTATGGTTACTTGAAGATATGGGGTTACACATGATTCTGCTACCATCCTGCATTATGACAATCAAAGTGCGATCCAATTTGCACACAATGATGTTTTTCATGAGAGAACAAAACATATTGAGAATGATTGTCACTTCATCCAACATCATCTGGTTCGGGGCACTCTTCAGCTTTCTTCTGTTTCCTCCTCCAATCAGATGACTGATATCCTTATTAAAGCTCATCTTCAGGGTCACTTTCATGCCTTGGTAGACAAATTTAAGTTGATTTTTATGAATCCATCTTGAGTTTGAGGGAGGGTGTTAAGGAAAATGGTACGTTAAAGAAACTACCAGTTATGGAAACTCAATATTATATTCAACAGTTAAGGAAAGTAGTATCTCGTGTAATTAGTAGTTTCCATTTGTGATTGCACTTTCCTTTTGTATTCTAAGCCTTGTACGTGTATATATAGATTACCTTGTACACAAGATAAACACACAATAAACATTACTCTCTTTATCAATTATCATCAATTAACGGGTTTGTTTTGATAGTGAGATGGGTTTCTCTTCTGCAACTATTTTTTAGTTTTTAGCTTCACATGCCACCATTGAAAAAGTACATCACTTTCAATCAAAACCTTTTTTGGAGACTTGTTTTGATTTGATTTTAGGTTTGTTACTCTATGTTGTGAAATTCATGAAAGTTTAACAACTTCACAATTGGGATACGCCTTCACTACCACAGATTCACTAAACGCGCCAAGAACTCCTTAGTGGTTGAGTCCAAATGGAAGTTGCGCGCGAATACTGCCAAGCTCTAGTTTCAAAGTTGAATCGCG
The DNA here is from genome assembly GCA_039657365.1 of Stephania yunnanensis. Classification (NCBI taxonomy): domain Eukaryota; kingdom Viridiplantae; phylum Streptophyta; class Magnoliopsida; order Ranunculales; family Menispermaceae; genus Stephania; species Stephania yunnanensis. The sequence continues at coordinate 48,822,526 of CM077587.1, read as the reverse complement.
AGATTTTTAGAGTTTGCTCAAAATGTGTGACGCCTTCACTTGATTCATTGAAGAAGACGGATACATCTTCAATTTCTTCATGTGCTTCTCTATGAGATCTAAATGTGCAAGATTGTCAAAGTTTGATTAAAGCCTTCTTTCTTTTTTATCTCATTCAATATCTTCATCGATTGATGAATGAGACGAACAAAAACTTACTACATGAAACTTTTTTCTTTTTCAACTTCTATCTGAATTTGACGTTAGTGATGGGACCGAGTTGTATTGGGATGATGCAGCAGAAGCGCAGACTCAAACACATAACACTATCGCACAACACATACCGAACACACACTGATGGACTAGACGTAGGCCCTACGCACCATATTATCCCAATATGAGTTTGAGTGTGCAATGTCGTTGTCATCGTTACATTTCCCTAAATCTTAAACAAGATAGATTACACATTTAAAAACTCATACTATATAGATATTGATTGAAACAAAATAGATGACTTAAAAATTAATAATTATGCCAGCTAGTTATATATTGAAAAAAATCATAATAATTTATAATAACGTCTAAAATAAAATATATATTATGCAAAGTACGTGCAAATGCAACCAACTAGATGAACTGCGGTTAACATTCGACTAAAATGTATATAGTGATTGGTGTATTGATGCGTGCCGCAAGTATAACTAGCTAGCTTGTAGTAATAATGTAATTAACTTATGTTGATCACGTATATCGTCTACAGGGAAAGGTTTTTTCACTAGTGGTTTACCTTTTTAACTTTGAACTATTGTTAAAGAATTTTTCTTTTTTATTGGTTTTATATTAACTAAACTACTATAACAAATCAATTTAAACTTTACTTGAATTCTTATATTAAGAATATCTCAGTTCACAACTTCACCTAGGCAATTTAATATTATGCTTTGTATTCATGTTTACATCTCAGTATGTTGTGTGCAATACCTAATTAGAATAAATAGATTTCCTTCAAATCCACTTCAACCCACTGTCGTAATAGAAAAGATTCTAATGCGCAAACTAGAACTCCACCTATCGGTGTGAGTAACATAAGCTCCACGTTGCTTTAAGTCCCAAATCATTGGATTCATAACCAACTAAGTTTACTATTCGCGTCTCTCTAATCAACTACTATAGCTCGATGTTGTGTATTTTACGGTTGTACCATTTATGTCAACCCATAAACACAACCCCAAAGATATAAAAAAACAAATATAAGTCATCCAACAAAATCTTAACCTACAATGTCAAAAGTAGTAGTGCTCTAATGGCTCAGAAGTAGTCGTTGATCTTCTCTTTCCCCGGTCTGCTACTTGATGAATTTGCACCCACTATCATAAAAAGGACGGTGAGTACAGGAAAGTAGAAAGTAATACTGAGAGACATTTATCCACATTTCCAAATATACAACAAGTATTTGAAAGCATAACATAGTAGCTATGCGATGCTAAAAAAAATCATGCTATAAGATAATTTAGTTAAACAATATGAAACTGACATACAATTAAATAGTAATGATCTAAAGCCAGTCGGTCGTGAGTTACATCATGTCAACCTATTTCCATTATATAGAGCATAAAAGCCTCGTGAATGCCTTCACACCCTCAAATATGCCCATAATGTAAATAAGTGCTCATAAGTACCACTCACATGTGATGTACACTTGTCAACAACCATGGGTCCCCATACCCCGTGTGCTGCACAAGCTAGTGGTGAGATCCCGAAAACCACAAAAATCTAGTGACTTGTGTGTCGCGCACATCTCTATCATGTAATGATACTTGCAAGAACTACTTTCATAATCCAAGGAAAGACAGTTTAGGAATCCAACAATGTAACTGCATAACTATTGTACAAAGGAAATAGATTTGCAATACTATATGTCATCTACCTAATATCATGCTATTTCATTAGACTAATTACTTCAATAATCAAGAATGACATAACACATGATTTAGAGTCAATGAAATCATTTAACTAATGACCAATGCCATGATAACAAACTCATAGAAATGAGATTAGATAACAAGTCATGACATATAGAGTACAAAAGATAATCCAATCCAAATGACTGAAAATGAATAACAAAATAGAATAAAATGTAAATAAATATATCAATTAGTTTACTTACAATCCACGTAATTTTCCTAGCTAATCCGGCCTCTTGACACCTCAAAACATGTACCCGAACCCTCGAGACTCTTTTCTAGGTTACTGATATGATTATACATATTTTAGAATGTGTTTAGACCTTCATTTAAGGTGTTAAGCCTGTTTAAGTTATTTAAATTCAACTTAAAAAAATTGCTGATTTTGTGTTGTTCAGAGCATCTAACGTGTTGCGGTAATATGTCTAGTGTGTTAATGACCCACTTAGCTCGCTACCCACATTCCTTAACGCACTACATATAGGTAGCACGCTAGCTAGCATGCCTAGTGCGCTACATGCAGGTAGGGTGCTAGCTATCGCCTAGTGCCCTACACGCAAGAAATCTTGAAAATTCTGCACTTTGAATTTCTAAGTTTCCTCGTACAAATGGCCTTTGCCATGGCCTTGAACCTTTGTTACCCTCCACTAGAGACCCAACACATCCTCCACAACATTAACTATAGCTTACACTTCAATTATATCATCAAATTCATCAATTAAAACTAAGTTAATGGTGTAGTTTTAACTTACCAATTCGTAGACCACCTCTAGTTTGATTCACCACCTTCAAATTCCCCAACTTGTCCTTCAAATGAACTGATCTTCTTCTCCAGATCTTCCTCTCCAGATTACTTCTCTCCTAAGTTTGATTTGTAAATGATTTGCATGCTTTACCTCATCCTATATATATATAAGGTTAAGTTTTAGCCATTGATCTTGATGTGTACACGAATCTCAAGATTAATCTAATAGCTAACATCTTATTTTTAAACCCATTATTCTCTAATAACTCACCCTTGCTAACACTAATTGCAACTCAATTGGTCTTATAATGTGTCCACACATATCTCGAGGAACATTAAATGACTATTGTTTTATTTAACTAACTTAGGTTTCATTTAATGTAAATCAAATTGTAGCCACGTTAAATTAGTTAACTAAGCCGCATTAACTTTAAACTACTTACCACATCACTCTTTACCCCGGTCCCATACCGACACACATCTCGATGTGAGTCTGTAACGACCCAAATATTTTACTTGCGAATGATTACATGTATTATCTACTTATATTTGTGTTGCATAACTTGATTTACTTTATCACCTATTTTTGAGAGGTAAGAACTATTTCGAGATGCGTGCTAGAGATTAAGAGCGAACATCCGCGACTTAAAACCATAAATTGGGTAGGAGTATGAAAAAATGAGAACTTTTAAGAGCGTAAATGTTAAGGTTAAGGTATAAGTCCTTAAAAATATTCAATATAACTAAACCTTGTAGAGTCAAAGTTAGTCAAATGGGGCCACATGATTAATTGGCTAATTTGACTAAGTCAAAGGGGCATGTGTGATAATTGTTAATTCAATAGGGGTATTATGAAGATTTGTTTTAAATGAAATAAATAATATAAATTCTAGAATTTGAGGTGTAAGATTTTAGTAGTTCAAAACGTAAAAAAGAAAAGAAATAAACAAATAGATAAAGTTTGTTTGTTGATAAAAAAGAAGATAAGCACACCTCTCTCGAACCCCTCATCATCCTCAATATTTCCTCTGCCTCTCTTTCAACCCTCTCATGTGTTCTCCCCCACTCTAGGTGGTGTTGCATTTCTCTCGCATTCAGAACGTCTATCTTGCGCCCCAAGCTCCTCACACTTGCTCTCTCTTTTGTTAGGCAACAAAGGTGAGTAGTTTGTTTACTCATTAATTTTCAATCTGGTAGTTTTAGGTGAAAAATTACTTGAAATTTTAGAGGCCCGCTATGGGCACCCCATCAATTCATGAAGGCACCCATATTATTTTCTCATTTTCCCATCTAAAATGTAAATGTCTATTTTGCCGCTTCATATATACTCACTCAAACCCCACAAATCATTTTCAATGCAAAATCCCACCACCTTAGATTACAAGTGAAACCTAAAGCCACAATTGTGTTTGCCGAGCGTGTATCGATTCTTGCGTCTTGACATCATCCAACAGCGAGGTAACAATGTTTGACAACCATATGAAGCTTCGAATGAATTGTTTTTTGGATCGAAAACTGTGAAATTGATGATTTGGTTTGTCAACATAGGGTTTCTCAAAATTTTAGATGTTTTTTCATGGGCGCGATTGATTCGGCCTCGCAGGACCGAGAGTTATGCAAACGTCTCGGTCAACATCCACCGAGAAAGGAATAAAAGTCTCGGTAATGGACAACCGAGAGAAATGCTACGTTCTCGATTGTACATCACCGACATGACATAAACTATACACTTTGACTTACTCTCGTGATGTGGTGACCGAGACGACAATAAAAGTCTCGGTCATGGACAACCGAGATCTATCTTACACTCTCAGTTGTACATCACCGACAGAACATATACTATACACTAATGGTTGCTCTCATGAAGTGATGACCGAGATAACAATATAACTCTCGGCCATTCGTTGCCGAGACTGTATAAACTATACTGGCCTGTATGGCCGAGAACCACGAGTTCCCAAAAGTTTCCCTTCGTCTCGGCCATGCTTGGCCGAGATTGTAAACGAAATCTCTGGCCTGTGTGGCCGAGAACCACGACTTTCCGATAAATGCACCATTGAATGCACCGCCACACAAACATAACAACTACTCTACCAAATGCAACTTAATTAGACTATTAACGTACCTTCAAACGATCGATTTCACGACTTGGGTGTGTGAACGAAAAACTTGAACAGAGCCCTAATGTGGAGACGAAATCGACCAAAACTCGAGCCTTCAAACTCGAAAAATGTCCTACAACAGCGGAGAGAGACGGAGAGGAACGAAGACAACTGAGATTCGGGATTGCTAGCTGGTTCGTTGACGAGAAGTAGGGCAAGTCAAGCAAGAGGACGGTGGTGGGGTGGTGGGGTGCCTCTGTTTTGCACGAGGGGTATTTTCGAGATTTCGGGTCTAATTTTTGGGTGCCCTTGGTAATTTGATTTGTGCCCTCAATAAGAGGGTACCTTCAGGAATTGGTGGGGTGCCCTTGCGGTCCTCTGTTAAGTGTGGTGTCCAGACAAATACGTTGAAGTTAAGGATTTACAAAAAAAGAAAAAAATGTGGTCCTGCCGTACGCTCACGCTGTTGTACGTTAACGCATAGCAAGAGGATGAGATGAGGCATTGTCTTGTTTGTGGCTATGGCCAAAGACAATATATGCATATATACATATCTAATCCATATGATAATACTAGTGAATATATGTATATATAAACTAGTCAACGTGCACGTGCTCCGCACGTGATGCACAACACCTCTTATTACCAATACAAACTCAAATTAAACATTTAAAAAACAAATTACCAAAAAAAGGTAGAATATATGTACCTCATGTAGATACACCTAAATCATATCAATTTTGGCTATCAAAACAAATAAAAATTGAAGCATTAAGTGAATGAGTGTACAACTTCATTGAGTTACTTAATAACAAATAGAAACATGATACAACTATATCTCTATATTCTTAGTTTTAAATTTAATTATGCGTCTAAATCAAAAGAAAATTCTCTTAATGATAATCTTTTTTTCTTTCAGGCGGCACTTGTTATCTTAATTATAAGATTATTTTTGTCAAAAATAATTATAAGTGTTCTTGTTGTTGTTCTAATTTTCTTGTGAAAGTTGTGACTTGTAGCAAATTTCTTTTTGGTTATGAACAATTTCTTTTTTAATAAGGCTAACTTCAAGGCAATCAACCACATGTTCCATTGAACTGAAAGAAATTCACATGTTCATATTTGACCAAAAATTTCACACGTAATTAGTACTTCATCTTAGGAGCATCTACCCCAAAAAAAGCATCTTAAAAAAGACATCTTCAAAAAATAAAGATAAGGGTAACATAAAACTAAGCTATTCAACTCAAAAAATAAAAATAAAAATCGAGCCTTTCGAAAATCGTTATTCAAAAGGGAGTAGGGCACCATGCATAGAGAGCTTCATTAAGTTCGAAGTTGATTCCAAGAATTTCCAGCCCATTCATAATAGTCAGTTAATTGATCAAGATCCCTACAAACAGAGCACTATCTCTCTCAATCGCAGACTCCCTGGATGCCCACAATAACAACCTTTTTGCTTTTCTTGTATGCTATACTACTTCTCCATCGCCACTCGAAATGGGAATCGAATACAAAATAGTTTTTGTGAGAGACGAACTTTACAATATTGGTGATGTTTTTATTTTTTGACAACTTTGAGAGGTTGGATCTTATAGCGAGAACTTGTTGCACCGAGACCTCTTCTCAAGTGGCTCGATATAAACATCATCAACTCTGCTCAAATCAAACGTAATTTGGTTGCGTTTTAGGAGAGAAAATTCACATAGATGAATTTTTCGGACATGGCTATTACTTGGCTCAAATCGAATTTCTTGTATCTTCTAAAAAAGATCCACCAAAGCATAAATTAGAGTGACAGATAAAAAAATAAATCAACATTACTCCAATCCAACTATCTTAAAAAAACCATCCGAAAACAAAAAAAAAAAAAGGAAAAAAGGAAAAAAATAAGAGAACGGATAACATTCAAAAGCCCCAATTAACCAACCTTTATGTTCAAAATAATGCAACCTCACCGACCTCCATGAATGCAGCATTCCAAATCTACAAAGGGAGCCAACCTGCATTAATTACACACCAAATACTCACCATTAAATTGTAAACCAACACTCTCTAAAATTACATTAATTATTGCCAATTTAAATTACAAAGATTCCAGTCTTTAAAAAAACTCTATAGATTTAAAAACAAATGGATACCCAAATTAATTCCACACCTATCATCAACAATGCTAATCGGGAAAAGAAAAGATTGAGATGAAAATAAAGAGTAAAAACCAAATCACTTACTAATATGGTTCTAGGATTACATACCAAGTCATTGTTGGTGGCAGGTGGGGAAGAAGATCTCTTAGACTCGGCTTTAACGGAGAACGCATAGATTGAGTTAATGAAGTTCGTGTATGATCCATTGTTGTTCGATAATTCCTTTTTTTGTATAATGTTAGATGGATTTTGAGTGCGCACTCTCTAATTGAAAGATTTGTATCTCTGCCATTTTTTTCATAGAGGTCTTCATGGAGGCGTGAAGAATAATAGACTTGAAGATGATGTGAAAATGGTAGCGATTAATGAAACTCATTAAAATGACATCTCAATGGTTAAAATCATCATTTTTTATTTTAGGAAACCATATGTAAATAAAAACGTTAATGGAGATAAAAGGAAAGAACGCATTTGGAGGAGAAAGTGAGAGAGAGAGAGAGAAGTGGAGGGAGAGAGAGAGAAACGTGGGAGAGAGAGAGAAACGTAGAGTGTGTGTGTGAGAGAAGTAAATCTCCAAATCCCACTTTGTTAGGAATTGAGGTAGTTTTAGAAAGTAAGGAGGAGAAAGTGGAGAGAGAGAGAGAAGTGGAGGGGAGAGAGAGAGAATCGTGGGAGAGAGAGAGAATCGTGGGAGAGAGAGAGAAATGTAGATGTGTGTGTGTGAGAGAGAAGTAAATCTTCAAATCCCACTTTGTTAGGAATTGGGGTAGTTTTAGAAAGTAATTCAATTTCGGTTTGCACATTTAAATTCGAAATCGCTTATTAATTTGGAGTTATCGATTAAATTACCAATTTATCCCAAATTTTAAATATTTGTATCAAAATACTTAGGGGCATTGTTGGGACTTTTAGCCAAAAAGGCTTCACGGTTAACCGTATTGGGATTGCTATTATAATAGTATAGATAATAATACTATACACTATACATTATATATAAATATATATACATATATGTATATATGTATTTATACATGTCAAATCCATATGAAATTATATAATAAAAAAGGAAAAAAAAAATCTAAGAAATATTGGTTGAGGCGAGACTTGATCAATGCAGTCCGACCCTAGACGCGATCAATATGATTGCAACTCGAAAAATCTCACATTTTTCGTAAATTGTGATATGTGGGAAGAAAATTAGAACCAGATGAGTTATTGTTTAAATTCAGATTTTTTATTTTCAACGAGTTCTAACACGTATAAATATAAAAAATTAGGTACCAAGGACTAAAACACTACCGACTGAGAGCCGGGTGTGCATTATGAGGCATATGAGAATTTCTTTTGCGTTGGTTTTCGCGTGTTAGAGGTACGTCAACAAGCAGGGGCATTAATAGTAATTATTTTCTCATTTGATTTTATTTCCTCATTGAACATGCTTTTGATGTAATTACCTTCCTTGGAATCTATTCATACTGTAGGGTGACCTAGAATCTACGTGGGTCAGGTTGTGTAATGTGTTGTTGAGATGGAGTGAAGTCTATCAGTGCAAGGTCAAGTTGTTCTCGGAAGTGATCTAGTGCCCACAATTTGACTCTCAAGCTGTTCATAAAAGTGGTCCTAAACCCGCATTTTGAGAATTATTCTTGAAAGTGGCCTCAACCCACAGTTTGAGACTAATTGGGATTTACTTCAAGTTGTTATGAGAAAGGCAGCGAGCCTATAGTTTGAAAAGCGTTGAGATCACTTAGATGTATATCTTTCTATCCTATCATTCATTTCTCGTCGTTTATTTATTTAGTCTGCCTATCATGCACTTACTATTTTTCCTATTTGTTTCATAATCCACATGAGTTATGGACTATGCTTTATTGATATATGAAGTACTGTTGACTCCTCTGGATTTACTCACTGGAATTATCTCTGTTTTGGCAACAATTGCAGGTCCCTAAAGTACCAAAGGTAAAAAGCCAGTGATTGGTGACTTTCTTTGAGCTTCCCACAGAGCCGGTTCTCCCCTTGTTACTATGTAGGTTTTTTTGATATTTTGATATATGTATATGCTATGTTTTTGTAAAATTTGTTAATAGGCTGAGCGATGTTTTGTGATACATGTATATGATTTTCTCGCACTTTTTGGTCATCTTATATATACATAAGATTATGTTTATTGGGTTTTTACATCATAAGTTGCTCTGAATTGATGTATTAAGTTATTTAAATTACATCATAGTAGTTGAAAAAAAATCATAATCTATGATTTCAAACTGCGATGGCTGATTAGCTAGGCACTAGTGATCATGGTAAAGATATAAGTTTGAGTTCTATTGACGTGGGAGAATTCAGAGCCTTATCGCAAAGGGTTGAGTTGCAGGATCAACGACTAGATGAGATATTAACAATACTCAAAAGACAGTTACTGTCTCCGACTACACCTATAACGACTTCTACATTGGATACGAGCATGCCTATTGCTTAGACCACTCATACGGCTTCCACTATACTTGCAGCACCGGTTGTGGTGATTGTACCTATGCACTGCAATAGTGTGGAACTAGCTCGATAGATGGAGACTTTTAGTTGACTTTAGAGGCCATGTTGACTAAGGAGTACGAAAAGTACAAACTCCAAAAATTCAGTGGAGACTCTGATGTGGTAGAGATAGAAGTTTATCAAGAGCCACGAGAAGATTCAGAGGTTCTTGAGAATTAAATATAGCAAGAAGCCTGGGTTGGTGGCTTTATCATTTTCTTGAGAAGCAGATATTTGGTGGACTAATATGATAGCCACACAGGGAGAGCCTTGACTTGGTTAGACTTTAAGAAATTGTTCAACCAAAAACATCATTCGCCTTCGGTCATGATTGCTAAGAGGTCGAAGTTCATGCACATTCAATAGAGGTAGGGATAGCGCTTTATGTAGTATATGGGGAGGTACCAATAATTACTTTATTTTGTTGCCCGCGTGGCAGACATAAACTGAGATCAAGTGCATTTCTTTTGCGAGGGATTGTTTCCTACCATCGGGAGTACAATAGTCACGATAGAGCATAAGAAATTAGATAAAGCATATCAGTGTAGCTTGAAGAGAGAGGCATATCTTATCATACATATCGAGGATGGTGAATTACAGCTAGTTGAAGCACATATCAAGCAAAGGTCTAAGCAGATGTTATGGTAGGATAAGAATAGGAAGAAGAACCAACGACAAGATCATGATGTAAGTACGGTTTGGAGTACAGGGTTGGTGGCACCACTAAGGCTGTTAGCTTATACATTCATGGTTCCGCCTACCAAGTGGCTAGTTATGCTAGCCGACCATCGCAGGTAGTGCGACCAGTTCAACAACAACATATACAGAGAGCACATGCAGGAGTAGTGGCATTGGTCCTCGAGGACAGTGAGTGTGTTTCGAGTGCGGCTAGCCGGGACTCTTCCGGGACTCTTCAAGATTAAATGTTTATAGTTATACCATTTCCAGCATGTCAATATCTAGCCACAAGTTATGGAGAGAGTCCACATAGCGACGGAGCCACAACCGACGACAATGCACGACCGTGCCAAGGGTATGACTTTATTTTAGCTACAATTATATTATACATGGACTGCTAAATTTGAGTTTTACGGTAGCTTGCATTTCTGAACACATAGGTGATAGAGTCAGGGCTAACACCTGCTAGACGTAGAACTACTTGACCTCATCTTGGTTGCCGGGGACAAAAAATGCCTAATTTAAGTTTAAAGCTCAGTAGAAGTTTAAATTCTTGGTAGGTTTTGGTTCATGAGATGTCCAACCTTACCTTAAATACACCTAAAGAGAAGCAGGGCTAGACAAATTAATGATTTATCATATGATACATGAACACTCATCGCTCATGACGACCTTGGTCGCAAACTTGTCAAACACTTTTTATTTCCATGGTATTGATGTGGTCATGACGGGAGCTTAGTTTTCATCATTCAATATGAATGAGAACGATCAATTGAGAGTTATTTGTCAACAGTTATGAGAACCAACTTAAATATCGAATTAGCCGAAGTGGTGTAAGTTTGCAAACTTGCATTTGAGATGTAAATGGTCGGGAAGGTACTCACGACATTAGCGTACGAGTTGTGATCGTAACATTTTGCTATGTGATTACGGGTTGTAATGTATTAATGTATGTCACCTACGATTAAAATTGTCAAAATCCTCATAAAAACATTGAGAAGTTTGAAGAGATCTAGGTAGACCTACAGTTCAAAATTGAAAAGTTAAGTTGTTAGAAGTAGCAGATGCCCACAGTTTGAAAGACCTACTACGAACTGTTTAGAATGGACTTGGTTAAGTCCATAGTTGATTTAGATAAGTCAGACTGTCAAAAGTGGCTACAACACACAGTTTGATGAATTAGGAATTCGAGCTATTTGAAGTGACTCTATAGGAGACAACAATTCATAAATTAAAATTTGAACTGCTTGAAGCGACTTTGTTAAGTCCGTAGTTTGATGAGACCACTTTAAACTATCTAAAACGACCATGTGCCCAAAGTTAGGAGAGACTATAACCATTAAGTCACGTTTCGATGATTTTATGCGAGGAATAATGGAGGGACCGTTCAATGAACACACCCTTTTTCTTCTTTAAATTTATGATAAGGATTTGCTATAGGTTAATTTAATATCGAGGGAAAAATTATTATTAGTTGAGAAGAATGTAACAAACCAAATATTTTACTTGAAGATGATTACGTGTATTATTTACTTATATTTGTGTTGCACAATTTGATTAACTTTATTGCCGATTTTTACAAGTAAATACTATCTCGAGATGCATGCTAGAGATTGAGAGCGAGCGTCCGCGACTTAAAACCATAAATTTGGCGAGAGTATGAAAAAATGAGAACTTTTAAGAGCGCAAATGCTATGATTAATATATAAGTCCTTAAAAAACTCAATATGACTAAACCTTGTAGAGTCAAAGTAAGTCAAATCGGGCCAAATGATTAATTGGCTAATTTGACTTAAGTCAAAGGGCTTGCGTGATAATTGTTGAGTCATGATGGGTATTATGGAGATTTGTTTTAAATGAAATAAATAAGATAAATTCTAGAATTTGAGGTGTCAAATTTTTAGTGGTTTAGAAGGTCAAAAAAAAAGAATAAATAAACAAATAGATAAAGTTTGTTTGGAGATAAAAGAGAGGATAAGCACCACTTTCTCTAACCCCTCATCATCCTCAAAGTTTTTCCTCTCCCTCTCTTTCAACCCTCTCATGTGTTCTCTCCCACTCTAGGCTGTCTTGCATTTCTCTCGCGTTTAGAACGTCTATCTCGTGTCCTAAGCTACTTACCTTTGTTTTCTCTTTTGTTAGGCAACAAAGGTGAGTAGTTGTTTACTCATTAATTTACAATTTTGCAGTTTTTGGGTGCAAAATTACTTGAAAATTTGATAGTTCTTATATAGGGATTTAGTATAAGAGAGAATGGTAAGTGTGACGTTGAGACAAACACGTTGAAGTTAAGGGTTTAAAAAAAAAGGAAAAAAATGTGGGCGTGTTGTGCGTCGCTGTTGTGTGTGAACGCACAACAAGAGGATATTTGTGGCTATGGCCAAAGACAATATATGCATATATACATATCTAATCCATATGATAATCCTATACACTGTACATTATATATACTATACACTATACATATATATATATATATATATATATATATATATATATATATCTGTGTGTATTTATACATGTCTAATCCATATGAAATTATATAATAAAAAGGAAATAAAAATCTAAGAAATATTGGTCGAGGCGAGACTTGATCAATGCGGTCTGACCGAGACACAATTAATGTGATTCCAACCCGAAAAATCTCACACTTTCGTAAACCGACAGGAGCGAGAATTGCTTTTGCATTAATTTTTGGGCGTTATAGGTAAGTAAACCAACAGGAGCATCAATAGTAGTTCTTTTCTCATTTGAATTTATTTCCTCATTGAACATGCTTTTGACGTAATTACCTTCCTTGGAATCTATTCATACTGTCTAGTGACTTAGAGTCTATGTAGGTCAGCTTACGCAGTGTGTTGTTGGTGAAGTTCATCAGTGTAAGGTCGAGCTATTCTCGAAAGTGGCCTAATGCCCACAGTTTGACTTTCAAGCTGTTCTTGGAAGTGGTCGTAGACCTACAGTTTGAGAATTATTATCAAGTCGTTCTTGGAAGTGGTCGTTGGCCCACAGTTTGAGACTAGTTGAGATTTACTTCAAGTTGTTTCTAGAAAAGGTCGTAAGCCTGCATTTTAAAGAGCATTGAGACCACTTAGACGTCTATCTTTTTATTATTGGAAATGATCTTTTAACATGCAGAGGTGGAGTTCAGTCTCATCTTATTCATTATTCAAACAGCCAAATAACTGGGGTCTCATCTAAAGGTCATGGCTGCAATAACAGTTGCACTTCAAACAAGATTTTAAGTCATAAAAGACTTGTCCATCTCTCTTCTTTCAGACCTTCTGAGTTACCTCGCCAAAGTGCACAAGTAGAGATGAAGATATAACTCCTAAGCCTTTTCTTTCTTTGTTGTCTGCACAATCTCATTCTCACAAATCCAATCGGTGTTCTAGCATTTTAAAACTCCAAAAGCTCTCTAAGTTCCCAAACATTGATTTCAAGTCCCAAGTAGACTCAAGGTTATTTAAATGTCTCCATATTACCAATTTAAAATCATTTAGAAACTCAAACTTCCATTTCAAGTCTCAATACTATAGGAAATCCTCAATTTTAGTAATAACTAAACAACTTGAAATGAATTTAATGAACTCTTTTGAGTCTTAAATAAGATCAAAACTCCTCTAAATGGCTTAAAAACCAATTCTTTCTTTCTTTCTTTTTTCCATTTTCCACAATGTTGTAAAAAAAAAAAAAAACTGGCATGAGCTGTTGATTAACCAAAAATGAAATCAAGTAGGCAAATGAAACATCAATCACTAACTAATTCCGTTTGAAATAGAACAAAGTGGTTCAACTGCCCTTACCAAACCTCTCCGAATGAGCCTTTCACTAAAGAGTACCAAAAGCTCATTTTTATAAATCTTTGTAAATACAATTCTTTGTAAATATGTCTCTTGGTAAGTAATATCTTCTGCTTTGGCAGCTTGAAATCTTCTTCTCATTCTAACTAGAAATTCTAGTGAAAGAATCTCCCAACTATTCTAATGACATTTTGAATTATAATACGTTTCTTCCATTTTTGGTGATGTAAAGTTTGTCCATATAACATAATCTTCGTTTCGTAAATTCATGTATCCTGGCCCCATACATTGATATATTACTAATTTTTGTACTGTTTTGGTTTCAAGATATCGTTATCTTCATATCTTAAATGATGATGATAAGCATTAATTTATAGATACATTCTAATTTCATATGCAATCTATATCATGAAACTATATGTAGGTACAAAGTCCCACTAGTCTCTATGATCAGTCTATGCTGATCATCCCAATGCCCAATGTTGATCATCCCAATGCCCTGGAGTTAGCTCATGGTCATGCTCCCTTTTCAGAGTATCCTCTATCGAAGGCAGAGATGTTTTTACCAAGGGAGAAATTATGTCTCTATGTAGTTCACCATCCACCAATAAATATATCAAGTAGAAATCCCCAATTTCTACACTATCTTCCAAGATCAAATCATTACCGTCAATCTTCTTTACTATCAATTTCTCTGAATCCGATAAATTTATAGTCGATCTTTTTCAATTTTATTTATCGCGTCTCACGCGATACACAAGAGAAAATATCGTATATCTATCGATAGTAGTATAATACAACACATCAAATATCACATATAGTTCAAATTTAATTTCCCCACAACTCTCCTCACTTCCCAATAAAGACTTCAGTCAGGATCATAGGGGTTCCACTCTAAGTTCAGGGTTCCTAACTTCCACTAGTTTACGTCTCCATTGCTTGTGATTTAAATCAAGAGTCGAGTATTTAAACCTTCGGCTCTGATACCAACTGTGACAGCCCCAATTTTTCACAAATTGGGCACCGCCCGGCCTAAACCCACGTGGACCCCCGAGCCAGTCTCGCAAGGTCAACGCGAGCCTAGTCAGCCTTCCAATCCATCATTACACGTAAATTCACAATTTTTAAGTTGAGTTATTAGTATTTCTCAAGTTTTTACAATTTAGCGAAAGCAATATTACATGGAATAACTCAACAATAATATCAAAAAGTTAGGCAACCTAATTGTGGAACCCAGCATAAATGTATCACATCGGAGGAGAGTAAATAAAAGATATACAAAAATTTTCACCTAGCTATGGAGTCTTCACCTTGCTGCACCGTAGATCTGCACTCAGTCAAACATGATATTGACGAGCCCACGTAAGTAAAATCCAGTAGAATATAAATAGTAATTCAACATAAAATGAAACAGTCTAAAAGTCATGCAGATAAAAAGAAAATTGTACAAAATGCATGATAATGAGACTGTGAAACAATGAAAGTACAACGATAATGAGTGTCAAAGGAAACAATATAAAGAGGAGCCCAAGTAGTCTAAGACCACCGAATGTGGGTGCCACAGGGTCGGGGTCGCAGAGTCGTGGCAACGCCAAGCGGACTCGATCATCGGATGCGGCACCGCCGTACCTAAAATGTGGCGAATGAGGGATATCAACGGCGCCTCGGATAAAGCACATCTCATTCAGACCAAATCGTGACTCGAGGTCATGGCCCCGGTTTGCGGCGAACCACTCCAATCGAGACACGAGTACGACTCACTTGGCCTCGGACACTCATAAGAGTGAGAATTCCAAGAAAAGGACATGATTCAACCTCAATCAAACATGCAAGCTCAATGAACTACTGTACATTTTCTAACTGAATTACTTACCTCGAAATCCGTAATTCGTCCTCAAGACGTCCGTTCATGCCTCGATATGCGCACCTGACTCTACGTCCTTGTGTCCATTTATACTATTTAAATTACTTAAATCATTCAACCAAATATATGTGTAGTTAAATCCGCAAAATCACTAAATTCCAACAACCAAAATATGGTTGAGGACCTCACCACGGCTTTCAAAATCCATTTTTGAATTCATCGCGTCGTCGCGATTTCGTCAAAATTGTGCATCCGATCGGTCGACAACGTGCCACCGCGCCGCCGCCGCTACCGCATCGCTGCTGCTGCCTCGCCGGCGCCGGCCGCTCACTGGCACCACCGCCGGCTGCTCACAGGCACCGCCGCCGGCTGCTCACCGGCGCCGCCGCTGGAGCCGCCCGGCGCTGCTGCTGGGACGCTGGTCGTCCGCTCCGCGCCAATCTACCGTCGCTGCACTGCTGCACCGCTGGCCGGCCGTCGCGTCTCGCCGGCGATCTCGCCGCCGCGCTAGCTTGCGCTGCTGGCCGCTGCCGCGCTGCTCACGCCGCTGGCCGCCGCCAGATCTGAAGCCGTTGTCCGCGCCACGTCGCTGCACTGCTGGTCCGCGAGCTGCTGCTGGGTCGCCGTCACCATCGCCTCCGGCTCGTCCTCACCGGAACCGCTCGCACCGCCGACCTCCTCCGCGCCGGCGCTCCGCCACCCTCACCTCTTTCGGATCTCCTTCTTCTCCTCCCGATCACTCTCCCTCTCTGTTTCTCTCTTTCACTTTTCTCTCTCTCCTCTCTCTTTTTTTCTCTCTTATCTGATCGTATATATATATATATATATATATATACTAGTTTCAAGAGGAAGTCTACGCACGATTGACGCCATTCGACATTTCGCGGGAATTAATTCTTAAAAATTTATTAACAAAATTTAAAATTGTAATTAAAATTTAAAAACTATAAATACAAGTACATTTTTAACTTATCAATATTCTTTAATGTAATTTAGATAAATGAGATGAGTTTATGATTTAATTTGGGGTTAGGTATAGAAAGTGAAAATTAAGTACAAGAGGAGAAAGTGAGTTTAGTGAGTGGAATAGATACTTGTCAAAATCGTGAATTGGTAACGAATCGTTGAGGCTCGAGTGAATGAAATCGGAATTACTAAAAAAGTATTTTTACATTTAAATTTTCCAATAATATAAATTATAATAAATATAAACTTGCCATACATATTATAATCCCATTCAGTACTCATTATAGTTTAAAAACTGATATACAAATAAAAATCATTCTAATGAGAAATTTGAGTCATCTCAAAAACAAAGATATCATGTGTTGGAGTAGTGTATAGCTATATATAGTGGGTTTCCATAGTCTAATAATTCAGACCAAATTATAATATGCGTTTAAATAATAGCAAGGGTCAAAGTCCGAGTCCAGGACCAAGAGGGTCATGTCCAAAACTAAAAACACAACAGAGGCAATTCAACAAACACTTGGTGAGCGGCAGAAACAACCAACAAGAGAATATTTACGCATCAAGTCGAACCAACAAGAGAAATGGATGATTCAATAAACCATAAACAAGTTTAATAAATTAAACAATACAACTGATTATAATTGAATCTCTTACATTACCTGCAAAGGAGATCAAATAATTTTGATGCATAAATTACCTGCAAAGGAGATTGAATAATTTTAATGAGAGAAATCGGTAGGAGAACGTGATTGTAATTTAGAATTGAGAGTGCCTTGATAAAGATAAAATAAAAAGCTGATCTCATATTTATAGAGATATTAGAGGAGTTGGAATTGTTGTTGAAGAGTGATACTTGTCGAATTGGGAGAATCACGGAGAGAATCAACCACGATTTGCAACAATCCAATTCGATGTTATGGGATTCAAGCACGATTTGCAACAATCCAAACATACAAAATAACGCAGAGAATCACGGAGAGAATAACGGATTAAGACACAGCGATAGATGCGCGAGAATCGATTCTTCTCTGTCGCGATTTCGTCTCTCTCTCTCGCGCTCTAAGCTGTCCGTGATGTTGTTTGTGCGATTTAAATGCTTCTTCGTCTCTCTCTCTACAGTTTGTCACTCTAAACCAGTGGATAGAGTTCGTCTCTCTCTCTACAGTTTGTCACTCTAAACCAGTGGATAGAGAGAACAGGTAGCGATTGTGTGAGACAGCAAGTAATAAACTAAGATCTTGTGACTGGGATTTAAGAGAGTGTGGGTTTAATTGTGAACGAGGATAATTGTGCGGTTTTAATCGGTTGTGTTTTGTGATTGGGATTTAACAGTATGGGTTTAAGATCTTGTTTAAGGCAATTTACTAATAAACAAAAAATTGGTATATATGTTGTTTTTAATTCTGATATTAAGCTAAATTCAAGAATTCTATGCAAGGGTTGTTACAGTAATAGTTAAATTGGGAGAAGTTTCATTTGAGAGTTCCTTATGAGTGTGTTATTCGATTTGTTTTCAATTTGAATGCGAAGCCATTCAAAACTCGAAGTAAAGTGAGTGTAGAGAACATTACTGAAGCTTTCCTAGCAATGCCATGATTATAGGCGTAGAAGAAGCTCTTGCAATCTATCTCATAATAGAATCTTAAAGGTCCACGCAACAAGATCTAAATATGAGGTTAAGTGATAAGCTGTCATGAATAGAGAGAAGGAAAAAAAACCTGCATGAATTACAACATGAAGAACCATTGCAGTAAACAAAATTGAGATTATTATTTGAAATATAAGCTATGTAAAATTGCATTGTTCCATCATTCACAAACTCAGCAATAAGGAACCAATGCTTGTGATTTTACAATGGGGGCTCACTTACTTTACATCAAACAAAACCATTGATTTAAAAAGTTGTAAATCGCATCGCTGTTGAACTACAATACATGTTCTCCTGCTCCTCCAAATTATTGAACAGTTTTGACATACTTTATGCTTGGTGGTCAGTTTGAGCCTCCAACCAATTTTGTTAAAACCGGATGTTGTAAAGAGTATCTTCCAACTTTGCCAACTTTGGTATATGCTCCAACAAGGGATTCCAACTTTGCTATATGTCCGGGGAAGTGAAAACAAGCCACATCTTGTTCTGCAGAAGTTTTTAAAGCGCCAACCAAAGGTGGAGCTTTGTCTTGGAGAGGTGTTTGCGACTTCTTCGAAATTAATTCCACATGAATGGAGAGAAGGAAAAAAGACCTGCATGAATTACAACATGAAGAACCATTGCAGTAAAAAAAATTGAGATTATTATTTGAAATATAAGCTATGTACAATTGAAATGTTCCATCATTCACAAACTCAGCAAAAAGGAACCAATGCTTGTGATTTTACAATGGGGGCTCACTTACTTTACATAAAACAAAACCATTGATTTAAAAAGTTGTAAATCGCATCGTTGTTGACATGTAAAAGAAGTAGATGAATTCAAAGAAGTATAAGTAAATAAAACACCAGTTGTTGGCATTGAAAGAGCTATATTTCATCAACAAAGTGAATTTAAGTGAACACATATGACAAACATATATATAATTGAAGATCAAAAGAGAGAAAAGAAACCATTACTTGTGTTGTTTAATTTTTCATTAGCTATTTTTTATACAGCAGGATGGAGTCCAAAAACTCATGTTTTTTTTTTTTTTTTTATTTCAAGGGAAAGTTATAATTTAAAACCTTATTCCTACCAAGAAATGAAACTTACACTTTCTTTGAGATTCGGGAGGTGACACGTTCGTAGCAACCTTTGCCTACATAGAAACTCGAAAGCATATGAGCGCATATTTCAATTGATTAAAAAAATTAAGCGTCAGAACCAATCTAAGGGGTGACATACGGCATATCTCGCATCTATTTGAGCCTGCAGTACGAAACCACGTGTCTATGCAAGGACCAGATGAGCTTTTGCAAGCCCGCCTCGACATTGACATCGAGATCTATTAGAGGTTCCTCCATTTGTTCTTGGCAGACTCTGCAAATAAATAAAACCGGTGAATTGTTATGATGCTAAGCTGAAGCTAAAAATTGGAAAAGATGTGGCAGATCGAGCAAGTATGAGATTTCTCCTTTAGTAGGAATGTATACCAACTTGAGACCCTTCTTTCATCAATTTGGCATTTCAAATATATAAACATACAACAACAACGACAACAAAGCCTCAATTCCAATTTCAAATATATAGGCAAACCTAGATAAAATTTCTACAAACAATAAACACATAAAAAAGATATGATGACTAAAATCAACATGTGTTGCTCCTTACTTCCCCCTTCCTCGCACAAAAACAAACAAATAAACAAAAAAATAAAAATTTACAAAAGATTGTTAGATATTATCTGAGTCAATTGCTTTGTCGGTTACACACATATAAAGGAAAGCTAAATATGAAGTATGAACGAAGAAAATAGCCAAAACACGAGAGGAATACTAAAGGGAAATGAAGATGGGAAAAATTCTCTTAATCCTATGACGGTTGGCATGTGAATTAAATAATTACGAGAGAAGCAAAAGCGAGCACCAAGAAAATAATACTAATGTCATCATCAAGGAAGATATATATGTTCGTGTGTCAAAATCCGATAATGCGGTCCACGCACTTTCTTCACTCAAGTTGCAATTTGCAACGAGTTAGGAAACAGATCCTTGAATATGTACTTGTTTCATCCATCGGACATATGCATACATATTGCAAGCGAGAAAAATGAGTCGCTAGGGGAAGTTAAAAGAAAAGAAACCTAACTGGAACAATTTTCACAATGCACGTGATAACATTTCAAAACTTTAGTAAAGCTGTAGAATCTTGACAAAAAAAATCAAATAAAGCAAAAAATTTACTCTGAGTCAGACAATCCACAACCAAGAAAGCGATAGCAAGTAAATGAATGGGTGCCATGAAAATGAGGTAAGTTAACTTTAAGTCATGTTTGTGAACATTGTTATATTTAGAAGCACGTTAAGCGGAGCATGCCATCAAAAGATGACTTCTATTTCTTTGATCTCTACTTAAAATGTGTTTAAAAAACTTTTTCTTTTTCTTTTTTTCTTTTAAGAAAGAACATTAACTTCAAGGGGACACTTCATAATTTCAATCAATCTTTCCAAGTGGCTAATCATGTCGATTTGATTAATAAATCATAATCGATCATCTTGCTTACACCCCATTTAAAGTTAATATCATGGGGAAAAAATAGATATGAAAAAACATATGTATTGTGCATTCATGTCTTAATTAGAGAACAACTTCTCACTTATAATTTCAACCACTCTTTCCTAGTTCTTTTTGAAACACGACATAAGAATTAAGTTTTCACTTGTGATTGTGACGAATGTAAGAAGGCAATTCTTTGTCAATGTTTTGTTTAATTATTAGTCTCCATATAATAATCATTTCATGAACTTCATTATCTAAAGTTAAAGATGAATTTTTGAGCTAAAATGTGAGCATATATCGACATAGTTTCAAGTGTATTATGATAATTTGGAGTGAAGCCAGACAGAATAGAAGTTAAAAAAAAGGAGAAAAAGGTCAAGGACATTGAACAATCATGGTGTGTATGATGAGAAAGCGAAGTCAGGAAACCGCACTAATAGAGTATTGCGGTGTGTAAAAAAGTTCGGAATAAAGCTCAATGTAGAAATACGTGCTTGGTAGCGTGTGTAGAACAAACTTAACGCAGCACAGTATCGATCTGTCATTTATGCATCCACCACCAACAACAACAACAACATAACCTCAGTCCCAAATTAATTAGGGTCAGGTACATGGATCAAACTTTTTCATTGTGCTCGATTAAGTGCAATTAATGGTGAGCTTTGCAAACCACCGCAACCGCTCTTCCCTAATCTTTCTATCAATTGATGCTACTCCTACTTGTCTTTGAATTACGAGTTTTATTTTTTATTTTATTTTATTTTTACAGTGATTCTAAAGTTAGAGATGTATTTCAAATTCTCAAAAGAACTATATATGCTGGTGGAGGACAATATGATTTCCTTGTGCCATTTATAGCAATACATTTTCTCTCATCCTGGTCAACCTAGGCGGTGATTCATTACTCACTATCACTATTACTCTGAATGACAACATTTCATTTCTAATGCGTGGTGACGTTCATCTTCTTAGCATATAGTTAACATATTATCAGGCACTCAGAAAGAATAATCACTATTTTACATCAAATAATCGAAAAGGGTGTTAGCAGATAGATATGTTTTCTTAATGGGAAATATATTTTTTAAAAGCTTTAACGTTATCTATCCTTCTTGATGTATTTAAATCTTGCTAACCATCAAACTTTCTATGGTAATTATGACATTCACTCAAGTTTACTCTAGATTTATCTAAATAAAAACGCAGTTATTTCTCTACCAAACTTGCAATAGTTGTAATAAAAAAACAACTTACTAAGATTCTGAAGTAATGCAGCTCAAACATCTACAATGTTTAGATGGTTCTTTTGTCCTTGTTTTAGGGCGTTTAGAAGGTAAACTTACTTTCATACTTCTCCTTGAGGGAAGTAAGGCGTTCTTTCATGTATGATCGACGACAAATGCATTCTCCTGAGTTTTCCTTCTCAATACTTTCAATGCAGCATGACCTGCAGTAGTACATAGGGGATTTCCGCCAAAGGTATTGAAGTAACTGCGGTGTGTCAAAACCTTCGCCTACCAAACTTGCAATAGTTGTAATAAAAAAACAACTTGAATTCTCAAAAATATCAGAATAAAAAAACAAATGCAAGAGAGTAACAAAAATACTGAATTCTCGGGCCTACACATGGGCTGCGACTTAAGTTTATAGAACTTTTCAATCGATGTCTTGTTCTAATAAGATCTTTTGCCATAACTCTTACGGCCCCCTGGAACATCAATAGAACTAATATTTTATACAAAAAAGGCGAGGATGACGAGAAAGTATAAACACGAGAGACTTGTTACAATCAAATCAAGCCGGTCCACATTTTCAAAAAGAAGTATCGAGATCACCAACGGTTCAACAGGTGAAAGAGAGATGAATCAAAAAGCTGAAACACACGGCACATGCGCTGAGCATTCACATAGTAATGGGATCCCATATTTCTCGAGAAAATCTTGAATAAAATAATTAGATAGTTTCTCCGGATACATGGTATGGATTAGCATTTCTTAGCCCAAGGTATAGATGGTTTGCTTTGCTTATATTTCAGACATATTACCAAGTTAAAGTTTCTTAACAACTTGAAAAAAAAAATTTTCTTTCCAATTGCTTGCTAACTAATGCAATAACATGCACTCATCATCATATGGCTAATCTATCACTGAGATATAGATCAAATGCACTGTGGCACGCTAACAAAGGCAACCAACGAGTATACAATGCCATCTGTCCCATTAGTTCATATTTCGAGTCATAAATCAATTCCATTCCCTTGGAAATCACTTCAATTGTTTAAAAAAAAAAAAAAAGTAACAAACTTTGTAACATATAATTTCACGGGAAGAAAGAAAGAAACAAACAAAAGCACACCACCCTGCCAAACAAAAAGTACCACCGATGCGAAGAATTCTAGTAACATACACATAACATAGAGATGATAACATGGCCGAGAAACCTATATTTAAAACCAAAGACCCAAGGTTAAATTAAAGAAATGTAAGAAAATACAAATACCGTGGTTGCAAACTCCATACGCATACCATAGAGATGATAACATGGCGAGGATTGCGCCCACCCATACGCATGAAGTTCCTATCAAGAGAAACAAACTCCGGGGTAGATCGGATCATACCCGATGCGGCTAACGAGGACCATGTGCACCGCCTTCACTTTATACTGACTTCCCCAGGATAAACATTATCACAGTCTTAGATAAACATGTCGATTCCAATGTATGCTCGACATAGAATGCAAGCTGCCATTGCCATGAAGCTGTACCACTTTCTTTCGTAAGCTATCTCTCTTTGCGTTATTGAGAATGGCGCGACAAAGAACCACTGCTCATAGCTTTAAGCGGTGTTGAGGAAGTTGAGAAAGGCCCTCGACACCTAATATCGCTATGTTGCGAGAAAGCAAGCGCATAAGGAGGCGGATACTACGAACCCGATCTCACCGATTCCTTTGAAGGCCTTGATGAAGATCCAGCAGACACATGAGGATATGACACAGCCCATTGCAGTCCCTATAACTTGCCTCACAAACATGGACATTGGAGAAGCTAGAGTCAAGCAGTAACTTGTCTTGAAGTCCTGCATAAGTCAGAAGCCACCGTCGCAATAATGTCCATCGTGACTCGACACGCTGCCAACCCTGCAAGCACCCCTCCATTGTTGGCTAAGATCACAAGCAAGAAGTCGGTGAGACCGACGCCATAGGCATTACAAAAAGGCATTACAAGGACATGGTAGCACTTGAGAGAATTTGAATATTTGTGGAAGCGTAATGCGGGACACAACAGACAAGAGAGTAATGGCGGGGCTGCAAGCCTTATAGGACTTTGGCCTTTTAAAATCAAACTACCCCAACTCTATAAAATCAAACCAAACCAATTTGCTCTTTAAAATCAAACCAGCCCAACTCTATAAATTTGGGTTGGGTCGGTTTCAATCGTCGGGTTGATTTTATAAATCATAATATTTTTTCTTCCAAAAATGAGGAAGTAAACTACCAAGCATATACTCTTGCAACATATAATTTCAAATTCTAGTTCACTTCAAAATAAAATAACCCAAACAAAAATATGATCAAAAGGCAACAAAAATATAGTATTGTTATCAAACTAATATTGAAGCACAATTATTAAACCACATATGAAGTTCCTCGCCTTGAAAAACAAGATGCAAATTATAGATATTTCTTCAACGTAAAACCAAATTGAAGTCTAAAGATAAAATAAAAGAGTAACCATTTAAAAAATGGCTAAATTATTAAAAGGCGGACGAGTCAAAAAAACACAAACAACAACAATGCCCTAACGTTTATATATGTTTGTATCATTTCGTGAAGAGTCGTGAAGAGTAGGGGTGTACAAAGGTTGGGGTTGATTCGGGTTTAGCCTCAAACACAAACCGAACCAGAATAATTCGGGTTTGTATTTTTTAGAACCAAACCAAACCAATTTGCTCTTTAAAATCAAAAGCCCAACTCTATAAATTTGGGTTGGGTCGGTTTCAATCGTCGGGTTGATTTTATAAATCATAATATTTTTCTTCCAAAAATGAGGAAGTAAACTACCAAGCATATACTCTTGCAACATATAATTTCAAATTCTAGTTCACTTCAAAATAAAATAACCCAAACAAAAATATGATCAAAAGGCAACAAAAATATAGTATTGTTATCAAACTAATATTGAAGCACAATTATTAAACCACATATGAAGTTCCTCGCCTTGAAAAACAAAATGCAAATTATAGATATTTCTTCAACGTAAAACCAAATTGAAGTCTAAAGATAAAATAAAAGAGTAACCATTTAAAAAATGGCTAAATTATTAAAAGGCGGACGAGTCAAAAAAACTCAACTTGATATAAAACGGAGCGAATTATTTGGTATTGTTGATCAAGGCAACTTGTGGATTACCCATTTATATTTGGGTTAGTCTTAGTCTACACTACCCCTTGCTTTCAATTTTTATAACATCCTCTTTTAATCTTTTAATTTAGTCACAACAAAGATATAATTTCAATTTATAAATTTTGCCATTTTAATTAATTAGGCCTCCATTACGAATCACGACCAAATATCAATATCTTGGTCATTGCACTTAGTCGATTCGGGGGAACAACAAATCTCGGCTCCACCTGCATAACTTATATAATTAAGCTATTGGTATTAGGAAACACTTGCACTCGCACATGTGTGCGGTTTTTTGGTGTACTCTTATCTTTGTACATTTATTTTATTTTACAATTGTTTAGTGTGGTCATGGTTGGTTCAGGTCTAATTGGGTTTACCAATGTAGAATCCAAATACTGAACCAATCCATTAGTTCTCAAATTTGAATTTTAATTTATATATACACATACGTACATATAGGTGTTACAAGCATACGTACATAGGACAAAACCAAATTGTTGCAAACTTGGATGTGATTGTTCACAAAAACATATATTATTGTCAAGATAGAGACGGTGAAAATAAGAGTTGGATCCATACCAACAAAGTGGATGGCCTAAGGGTGGAGTTCGAGTCACAAAGGAGTCGATAGAAGCTGGTTCCCAAACCATTAAAGAATATTGAAGAACAAAACCAAAAACACAACAGAGGCAATTCAACAAACACTTGGTGAGCATCAAGTCTAACCAACAAGAGAAAGAATTGGAAGCGAGATAAAGAAAATAGGGCGATGATTGACTTACCTTTATGGGTCTTGTTGTGGTAATTGTTGATGGAGAAAAAGTAGAGAAATATACAATAGGCGCTCTCAACCTTCACATCCGTCGTCGCTTCCATCGTGGATTTGGAAGAAAAGATTCAATTCTTCGCACAAAAGTTTGTGAAAGCGAGATTTCTTGGTGGCTTGAACTACTATAGAGCTATCATAGAAGGGCGAGTTTAAAGAACTTGTACCAATCTTTGTTGAAAAACGATGACCGCCGGGAACTAATGGAGATTCTCAAAGTCGACCAATGGAGATTCGAAAAGCGATGACCGCCAATGGATTGATCGATGTCGCGAAGTAGGAGTGTTATGCAGTGCAAATGGATTGATCGAAGTGATCGGCGAGAGAGAGAGCGTGAGAGAAGAAAACGTCGGCGAGAGAGAGACGTGAGAGAAGAGAACCAATGGAGATTCTCTCGACCAATGGAGATTCAAAAACACGATGACCGCCAATGGATTGATCGGCGAGAGAGAGAGAGACGTGAGAGAAGCGGAAATAAAGAGAGAGACGTGAGAGGAGGAAATAGTAAAATGAAAAGATAAGGACGCGAGAGAAAAGAAAGGAGTAAAAGGAAAAGATAAAGGACGCACAAAAAAAAAAAATATGTGTAGGGGAGGGATAAAAAAGTAAATTTGATTACGACTCAAAAATTTGTGATTCATGCTTTTATATATATGATAGATATATATTTCTTTTATACACATTTATATATACTAGTTTCATGATCGTGCTACGCACGACGATTGAACTCAGCCTTAAAGCTCGCTTCGCTCGCGGGGATTAAATTAAAAAAATAAATAAAGAACTTTTTTTTGACAAAAAAATAAAATAAATATATGCAAAACTATTAAAGAAGTTCCTAAAAAATAACTATTATAAAGAAGGGGCAAAAGGTTAGTAATAAATTTCACTTGGCTGGTGTCATATTGATAAAAACACTTAATAAAAAACCAGTGTCATAGTGATAAAAGCACCCAATAAAAAACTAAGACATGCCAATATGAATCAAGTACGAATCAAGGATGAGTGCTTGTTGATGTATTTATTGTATGAAGTGCTTGTTGTTGCTGATGATTAACACAATAATAGTATATCTGCATGCACTTCAAACAAAAAAAAACTTGTGCGTAAATCATTTTGATACTTATTGATTAACTATATCCACCGTGTGTTAATGTATACTACTTGTTTACGATATTAATCAACAATCAATAAAATACATTGACTGTGGAAGTTAGTAGTCATTATCCTTATGATTATGGCCCAAATAATTACAAGTGACAAAGACCATGAACCACTTGAAAATATTAGGTAAAGATAGGAGGCTGAAACACAAATCAGTACAAGAACAATTCTTATTTTTGTAACAGGCCGCTTAAGCAGCAAAGATTAAAAAACTAGGAGGTTGAAAAAAAGATGTCACCATATCATTACTCGCAAGAAAAAGACTTCATTGTGATTCATGTGATTTGAGGAGTTTGGAGGTCGAAACTCCTTTTGCGCCACTCTATGTTTTTCTTCCATATGAAGCAGTGAGCATTTTGTTTTCTAGAGTTCTCCCTATGGAAAGTATCAAAAGAGAATAATAAAATTGCTAAACGGAAGACTTCCAAAAAAATGTTGAACTGGAAAAAAAAATAGTTGCATATCAAAGGAGTATTTCCACTCCACTAATATTGATTACTTGAGTCTTTTTGAGTTTATCACTCAATTTTAGTTGAATACACCTACAACTGTTGAGAATAGCTAAGGTCCCAAAGTTCTATGAATTGATGATCACAACATATATTATTCTACTGTTTGATCCATAGGAATGTATACTCAATAAAAAGATGGGATTGCTATAGAAGGATGATTTGGTGCGTTATAATCGTACTTTATTTGGAAGAGCGACAAAGTAATTTTTTTTTTTTTTCAGAATTCGACAAAATAGTTATTTTCTTGAAATCAGCTCACTCACTATTCTAATAGCACCAAAATTCTTGAAGCATCTTATTTGCCAACGACAAAGCATCAAAGGTGCGAGGAATTAAAACAAAACTCATATGGTAATATGACAAAAAAAAATAAGCATAAGCATTTCCTCCTCAGAAATATAATACATTCAACTCAACATGTAAGAATAACAAAACTTTGAGCCAAAAAAAAGTCACAAATCAAAATTAATGTAAAAAAAAACCCTCATAATCAAATGTTAGTTAAACATATCATATTATTTCATAGCCTATAATGCAGAACACGGTGTTGACTTTCAAAATTACCTCCAAAAACTAATGATGAAATTAAGACTAACCCTTTAAGAATTATCAGAGTTTTTTTTTATCATAAATAAGGGCACCCATTATGAATAACTCAATTAGTCTTATTAAATAAAAAAAAGAACTCAATTTGACTAATAGAAAGAACAAAAAAATTATGTCACAATTTTAATAATCAAGATCCATTACAAGAAGATACCTAAAGAGATCTACTTCTACTTCCTCAATCACAACATGACATGAATGGCTTATAACAAAAAGGCACAAAAAATAGATTCTTAAAAACACAAACTCTAATGACCCGAGTTTTACTATTCACTAACAAATTACTTATATCTTAGCGTCTCTATAAATAGACTACAACACAACTTATTAAGATATAACTCCACCATTAAGGCCATGAGGTTATGCAACCACTGGTGCCTTGGGTTTAGGATTTTCGACCACAATGGCTTGTGTTGTAAAGACAATTCCAACCAATAAAGCAAAGTTTTGCAAACCACATCTTGTGACATTGGCAAGGTCAATTACATAAGCTTCAATTAAGTTCCCAAATTTATTTTTCGTTGCATTCACCATCTCAACAATCACTTTTCCTTCAACACCATCATTATGACAATCGAAGAAGCTAGGTTACTTAAACTTGTACCAAAACATATCAGAACAATCATCTCCGAGGGCGACCAACACAATAACCAAAACGATGACATGTAATTTCTCTTAATAGGAAAATTTGATTTATAATATCTATTAGCAAGAAATAGAGACTATACGTACGTATATTTATCATGTTTCCTAAAAGAATACATTGTTCATATATTATGGATTCAAAAATATAAATAGGACGGTCTTGACATGATAATCTAATAAGCATAGTAAGAAATTCAAATAGGCAAGAAAGTATAATAGAAAATACACTTGGATTTGAAATACTTAAATTAAAGCTATAAGTTTTGAAAGAAAAAACCTTGCATACCTTCTAATGATAATAATTCACATTCTCAAGCTCATTATTCCAGACAAAACAACTCCATACTTTTTTATTTTTATCTCACTGTTTCATGACCAACCATTTTCCTATGAGTTACTCGATTGAAGATAATAGTGTCATGAACCACAACAGAAAACAAACACTAACGCAAATGAAACCACTCCACTCGCGTTAAGAACAAAGAAAACAATCAATGCATGTGTATAAGAATTCCCACATCATGTGTGAGAAAGACCAAAACTAAAGCAAATGATTGAAAATAGCAATCTTGACATTGATCATTTCTCTCAAGGATTAAGTCAAACAATTCATATGCGCTCCAGACAAGAAGACCAATGAAACAATAATTCAACTTCAAACCAACCCATCCCAACTAATAGAAGACCAATGAAACAATAATACAACTTCAAACCAACCCATCCCAACTAATAGAACCAAACAAACCAACCGCAATAACACAAAATTGCAAAATCCTTTATCAAATATACTGGAGGTCAATCACAAAATCTGAAATATTTCATTGGAAACGTTTAGGAAAAGCTCAAAGTCTATGATAATATCATGGTATTGATAAGTTTCTTTGTAACTAATGTCAGTGTGTATATTTTGTAGCTTATGCATGAGTGAAGTGCAAGAGGAAGGAAGTTCAAGATTGTTAAACAGTGCTTTCATCAACATGGAATATTGAAAAAAGGGATAGCTACATTAGTGCTAAAGACATGTATGTAACAATTAATGCCAAGGGAATCATGACAACTTTGATTTGCTTTTGCAAATCAATGAACGTTTGTTGATTGGTAGCACAAGAGTAAGGTTTTTAGAGTACTTAAAAGTGTACAAGTGCTTCTTGGTGAATACAAAGAGTTGGGCTCGAGCACTCCCTCATGAGGCATTTCATCAAACACGATTCAAGCAATAAGTTCTTCCTATTTGGCCTTCTCGAGATGATGACCTAATCCCATACTATCAACATTAATCAAATCAAAAGAACCAGTAGTTTGATGCTTCAGTACCAATTTGGGATTGCTCAAACAATCAAAACAACAAAAAATACCAAGTATGCTGGCACAGATAAGTGCTAAAAAAAATAAAGTTTTTTTTATAGCTTAATGGAGTTGGAGAGTGCTAAATAACCAAAATCAGAATGTATAACAATACTATCAATGAAAAAGAAAGTATAGATTACAACAAAATTAATAAATAAAGAGTTAAGAGTACGCGTACCTTATGGCAAGACCATAAGTTAAAGAGTAAACTATTGCTATTGATGATTGATTTAAGGAATCACACACAACTCTTATCTATGATCTGCACTTCAAATTTCTCAAATTGGGTTGTGTTTGTTATCGACAAAGTTGGACGAAAACTCGAGTTCAAGTTGGTGAAAACGATTTGGGTATGAAGAGGTCGACTTGGAGATGAAGAGAACACAAGAAGAAAGCGAGTTCGAGTCGGTGAAAAGGAATTGGAGATGAAGAGAACGCACTGCAGGTTCGAGTTAGTGAAAAAAAATTGGAGATGAAGAGTTTGATTCGGAGATGAAAAGAAAGGAGGGCAAAAACGTCATTTTGCTTACGACTCAAAATTTGAAGATTCGCTCCTTTATATATTTGATAGATATATGTATATATATATATATATATATATATTTATTTATTTATTCATTTATATATACATATATATATACATATATACATACATATATATACATACATATATATATATATACATATGCATTTTAATTTTAATTTTCTTTTTGATGTGACCACATTAAAATTACTATAGTCACATTACGTCGCTACCTCGGTCCATGTCGACACGCGATTCGAGACGCCCCGCTACTTCGGTCCGCATCGACGCGCGACTTGTCCCTGCTCGTGTTTCGGCTCCCCGAATTTCACGCGTATATATTTCTGAACAATTAGCATTAAAATCTTAAATTGAACATTCTCGGTGTCTCCGCTGAATATTCGGACATAAGTATTCGACGAGTGGGTCCCTCATACGACCTTGACCTAACACGTGGCACAAGTCAAATTTTCGGGCCATTACAGGGTGCCTCTGTTTTGCACGAGGGGTATTTTCGGGATTTTGGGTCTAATTTTTGGGTGCCCTTGGTAATTTGATTTGTGCCCTCAATAAGAGGGTACCTTCAGGAATTGATGGGGTGCCCTTAGCGGTCCTCTGTTTAGTGTGGTGTCAAGACGAATACGTTGAAGTTAAGGATTTACAAAATAAGAAAAAAAATGTGGGCCTGCCGTACGTTCACGCTGTTGTACGTTAACGCATAGCAAGAGGATGAGATGAGGCATTGTCTTGTTTGTGGCTATGGCCAAAGACAATATATGCATATATACATATCTAATCCATATGATAATACTAGTGAATATATGTATATATAAATAAGAATACTATACACTATACATTATATATAAATATATATATATATGTATATATGTATTTATACATGTCTAATCCATATAAAATTATATAATAAAAAAGGAAAAAAAATCTAAGAAATATTGGTCGAGGCGAGACTTGATCAATGCGGTCCGACCCTAGACGCGATCAATATGATTGCAACTCGAAAAATCTCACATTTTTCGTAAATTGTGATATGTGGGAAGAAAATTAGAACCAGATGAGTTATTGTTTAAATTCAGATTTTTATTTTCAACGAGTTCTAACACGTATAAAATATAAAAAATTAGGTACCAAGGACTAAAACACTACCGACTGAGAGCCGGGTGTGCATTATGAGGCATATGAAAATTTCTTTTGCGTTGGTTTTCGCGTGTTAGAGGTACGTCAACAAGCAGGGGCATTAATAGTAATTATTTTCTCATTTGATTTTATTTCCTCATTGAACATGCTTTTGATGTAATTACCTTCCTTGGAATCTATTCATACTGTCGGGTGACCTAGAATCTATGTGGGTCAGGTTGTGTAATGTGTTGTTGAGATGGACTGAAGTCTATCAGTGTAAGGTCAAGTTGTTCTCGAAAGTGACCTAGTGCCCACAATTTGACTCTCAAGCTGTTCATAAAAGTGGTCATAAACCCGCATTTTGAGAATTATTCTTGAAAGTGGCCTCAGCCCAAAGTTATGAGAAAGGCAGCGAGCCTATAGTTTGAAAAGTGTTGAGATCACTTAGACGTCTATCTTTCTATCCTATCATTCATTTCTCGTCGTTTATTTATTTAGTCTGCCTATCATGCACTTACTGTTTTCTTATTTGTTTCATTATCCACTTGAGTTATGGAATATGCTTTATTGATATATGAAGTACTGTTGACTCCTCTGGATTTACTCACTGGAATTATCTATGTTTTGGCAACAATTGCAGGTCCCTCAAGTAACAAAGGTAACACTACAAAAAAATCGCAAATCAGAAACGGAATTTTCCGTTTCTGATTTGCTAAAATTCCGTCTCTCGAATGAAATCGAACGAACGAGAGAGCGAACGAACGCGTTCCGTCTCACGAAAACGTCGTCGCGATACGATCGAAATGGAAAATGGATTCCGTTTCTGATTAGAGACGGAATAGAGACGGAAATTATCCGTTTCTGATTAGAGACGGATTTAGAGACGGAAATTAGAAACGAACAGAGACGAACGAGAAATGGATTTTATTTCGAAATGGTACATTTGTAATTCATTCGTCTCGATTCGTTCTTCGATTAACAACGGAATCGAGAGACGAATTAATAAATTTATGAATTCGAGTGTCGATTCCGTTTCTAATCGCAACGGAATCGAGACGGAATCGAGACGGAATGCAAAAAGTCGTCTCGATTCCGTCTCTAATTAGAAACGGAATCGAGACGGATTATTCCGTTTCGATTCCGTCTCGATTCCGTTGCTAATTAGAGACGGAATCGAGACGGAATTAATATTTCCGTCTCTCGATCCGTTTGTGATTGATAGAAATATTTACGGAAAATTAGAGACGGAATAGCAACGAAAATTTGAATTAGTTGCTAATCCGTCTCTAATTTTTGTTTTGTTTAAATATGGCACGGATACATAAGCCAATCGATTCTCCAACCTAAAAAATCAAAATACAACCCGATATGACATACTCCATCGCTTTGCACCCCCTCCAACAACTCCTTGAGGGTGCTAACATCCCCCAAAGAAGCCAAATTGCGCATCCATACATCAAAAATATATATCAACAAAAATTCAAAAGAGAAAGAAAAAATGTGAAACTCAAAATTAGCCCAAAAATTTATATATCCACGGAAAGTTGTCATGTATTACAAAAGCTCCAAAATTTGGAAGTATACACAAAAACCAACCAATCCTATCGTTGAACAAGCAAAAAAAAAAAGAACACTCACAAAAGGTCCAAAATTTGGAAGTATACACAAAAAGGACTTCATCTAATAAGTAAAAACGCAGCATTGAAGCATTTACGAATCTCCATCGAGGGCAACAACCGGTGAGTATGCACACTGAAAGAAGTAGGCAAAGGAGAGATTAATTAGTTTGAGGTCCCTGCGAGTTAGCGCGCTAATTCCAAAGTATTAGCGCGCTAATTAGCCACTTGCGAGATATTTTTGACTTTTGGAAATCAAGCTTTAAATTTGAATTTTTGATTTCTGGATTCCTAGAACGGCTATAAACGGTCATATTGGAATTCCTATCACTATAAAACCACCACAAAATTGGTTTTAACATAAGGAAGACGAAACGCATTCAAAAATGCAAGATCTACAAAGAGAAGAATGGCATAAGTGCAAGAATGCTAAAAGGAAAAACTAAAAGTTAAGCACAAACCTATCATGTAAGTATGATTCTAGAACTCATCCTCTCACCCCATCTAAACTCTTGTGTGCTCCAAAGGCGACAAGCCATGTGTTCCTACTCAAAAAAAAAAAAAAAAAAACAACCAACAGTGGGATTCAAGAAAAGCGATGAAGAGCAGAAAAAAACCATACAATGTTGAATAAGAATGCTTCCAAAAAAAACCATGATCATCAAGCAAATGCGATCACGGAATGAAGTTGGTGTCAATGTTGCTATTTTCCTACGCATAGGAGATGGCGAACAATGTTTCTATAAGATGGACCTATCATGTAAGTTGAGTTGTAAAACATGTATAACATGTTTTATAAGGGATGGTTAGGTCTGGACGAGTTTAAGGGTCGCTAACACAAAGGATAAATTAATTAGTTTGAGGTCCCTGAGTTAGCGCGCTAATTCCGATATTAGCGCGCTAATTAGCCCTTGCCGGGGATTTTTGACTTTTGGAAATCAAGCTTTAAATTTGGATTTTTGATTTCTGGATTCCTAGAACGGCTATAAACGGTCATATTGGAATTCCTATCGCTATAAAACCACCAATAACTTGGTTTTAACATAAGGAAGAAGAAACACATTCCAAAATTCAAGATCTACAAAAAGAAGAAATTTGATTTTTAGAAGGAGCAATAGGAGATCACTATAAAACCACCAAAAACTTGGTTTTAACTATAATATACTAGTGTTTGAAACAAAGTAAACCACCAACAATATGTAAATCAAGTAACTTAAAAAGTCTACACGACAAACTATTGAAAGGAAGTGATTCGATCGCTAATTAAAATAGAATAGCCAAGAGAAGATTCACCTCGATAAGCACCTAAGCCACTTGCCCCCAAAGCCTCCATAACCCCCACCAAGCTCTTGCCTCCACTATACCCACCACGCCTACCTCAGAGACACGGAGTCCTATAAGGACCAAAATCACCACCACCAAAAAAAGAATGAGTTTAACATGCAAATGAAACAAATCGTCTACAACATGCTCATCGTCAAAAGCAATGAACCCATTCCCTCGAGAACGATAGGAAAAACTAAAACCCGCCTTTCCGAAAACAGGGAAAAATAAAAATAAAGGAACTTCATCATCGAACCTTCTACTACATCGAGGCTTCAACAAACCACCATCATGAGGTAAATTCATTGTCCATTTATCCTCTGTATATCTTAGTTGGCTTGGGCCTTGATTGATGCATAAGTTATCATGGATTTTATTTTTAATACATTAACCTCCCAAAATAAATTTTTTAACCTCGGTTTAAGTAAAATATACTATAAGTACCGAATGTTTGCGAGAATTAATCCATGGGAGAAGAAAACATCTTTGTTTGTTGTTGTGCAAATCTTATGCGTTGCGGGTTCTCTCGAGTGCTATGATGAAGAAAGTGGTAGAATCGACGAGGGAGCAACATCTTCATGCCATAGCAAATGAATTTGGGAAATCGATAAAGGGTCGTTTTCGGTCATACGTGTTGAGAACATGTAGGCTATTCTTCTTCTACGGACATGCCATAATAGAAGAAGAAGAGCCTACATGGCGGCAAAGTCTTTATTGACGTCATTAAAATGTCTCCAAGCAATCGAATCGGAAATGCAGTGTTGCATAACATCTTCGAGCGATGAATGATCTCCATGCCATCGCATATGTTTTGCGGTTGACTCGACGCATACAATCGTTGCAACCGAGGGCCCAAAGGGAAGTAGTACATTCTTTTGCAAGGGCGGTTTTTGTGTTCGACCACGACCTCGTCGATGTGCAACGTATCGTGATTTCCCACAAAATTTACATGACGTCAACTCGAGTCCACTCCCAATAAATCATACATTGGTCCTCACAACAATCTATTTTCTCAACAGTAGACCTAGACCTCGCATTAGTCTTTTAGTGGCATAAAAATTCTCAACCATTGAGTTGTCATTTGGCAAACAATCCTTCATGAGTTTAATGATTTCATTATACCCTCGTTCGATATATGATGTTCGAGACTTGATCGCAAGTAATCTTGCCATTGCGGACAACGTTGTCATGGTTTCGCAACCAGGCCACAATTGTTCCCTACTTGCATCAATCATGTCATATAGTTGGCGTGCTTGGGGGTTTGGTGATTCTTCCACGACATTCCAATTGAAACTTGGACTGCCACGTTGTGTAGCATCTCGCGGTAAGGTGTCGGATCGTAGCCTCGAACATCAAGCATCATCAATATGGCAATCCATTGCGTGAAAATTTTGCGGCCCTTCATCTCCGTTCTCACCATGTTCGTACCAAGCTGTGATATCCCCGGACAAATCCATACCTACATAGGTGGTGCTCAACCGTTTCGACGTCAGTGCGGAACAAGTCGACATTTCTTAAAATTGCACGGACATCTAATCTTCCGTTCACTTTGGTATGTAGGACAATGTTGTTTTGCAAATGATATGAATTCTTTAACCTTCGCCGCGAATTCAATTCGAACATAACCGTTGTCGAGCCGGTTGTACATCCGAGTCTCTGTTTGTAGACGACATTCCTAGTCGAACGTAACCCTTGTCGAGCGGTTGTCTATTCAAGTAATGAAATAATAATGATTAAGATGATAAGAAGCCTCCAAAATGGAGAATATTGTAAATCGGAAATGCGATATACACCATCTAAAGAGAAGAAATTGATAGCTAAGTGAAAGAACGAGGTTCGCACATTAAAGTCATGAATAGAGAATAAATTGACAAAGTTAGGAAGTCATTAATGAGTCATCACAATCTAAAGAGAAGGAATTGATTGAGTTATGTTGTTTATGTAAGAAGCTTGGGCATTATCAAAAGGATTGTTGTAAATGACTCATAATAAACATGTATAACATGTATTATAAGGGTTGGTTAGGTCCTGGACGAGTTTAAGGGTCGCTAACACAAAGGGATAAAATAATTTTTTTGAGTTCCCTGCGGTTAGCGCGCTAATTCCGATATTAGCGCGCTAATTAGCCCTTGCCATATATTTTTGACTTTTGGAAATCAAGCTTTACATTTGAATTTTTGATTTCATGGATTCCTAACACGCTATAAACGGTCATATTGGAATTCCTATCATGATAAAGCCACCACAAACTTGGTTGTAACATAAGGGAGAAGAAACACATTTCAAAATTCAAGATCTACAAAGAGAAGAAATTTGATTTTTTAGAAGGAGCAATAGGAGATCTTTGTGGCTGTTCTTAAGTCCTCAAATCCAGCACCTTTGAGGCTTTCAAAGGAATATAAGAGTCTCTGCAAAGCTGATCTCTTTTGTCATCCTCTTGGTTGTAAGGAAATCCTTGATATAAACTCTTTCTTGTGCTTAATCGACATAGTTTTGTGTATTTGATTTGAAAATCAGTTTGATGTGTGTTTGAGCAGTTTCATCCTGCCTCTTGCACTTAAATTAAAATTTTTAAGACCCTAAGATTGCAAAAAGAGACCACCGAGTGGCAGACATTTAGTTGTGTGGGGAATCGAAGTTGAGGCCGTGCGCCTAACCTATATCGATATCAGAGGCATACAAATACCACATAGTATCAACGCGTCTACTACTTGTTCACTCATACGTCCTTAAGGTTATAGGTTTATTCCATTCTCTAGAAATGTAATGTGAAACGACAACATTCACTAAAAGAGTAATCCTAGTATTTCTAACCCTAACTAGTAGTAGAAATTAAGTAATTATAGGTATTATTCAATCGTAACCAACAACACCTAACTAATCAATCATCCATAGCAAGTGCATGAATATGAAATTACTAACAACTATAACATCAAACGACAAAGTAATTACCTCAAGTACATGATTCTAATGTATTATAATGACTCTCATGACATGCTTTACCGATAAAATAAACATGGAATAACAACCAAATACGGATGACATGCTTTACCAGATAAAATAAACATGTAATAACAACCAAATACGGAATCAATATAAATCTTGAATTGCTCAATTAAAAGGTTGAAATGAAATAGTACATATTAATAAACCTAAAAATAGAACAAGCATAACCTCAAAAACTATGCATGTAAGAGAAGAAGCGAGAACAAAAACTTCTAAACCAAACAAAAGACACAACATTAACTTAATAGATCAAGTGAAGAACACCAACTAATGCACAATCAACCAAGGAACAAATCGAATCACTCAAGAACAGTTAAAATAAAACCTCATAAAGTAATAACAATTATAAGAAGCCGAACTCTTAAAATATGTCACACGATCAAGAGTTTGTTCCTTCACGATTCATAAACAATAAGGTAGTACTATAACACGGCCAATTGCAAGGCAATTTACAAAAATAAAATGGATTCCATGACCATAATAGCTAAGACCTTTCAAGAAAATAAATTTTTTATTTAAATCCATTTATTCGACTAGTATAGGTATTTGAAAGCTAAGAAAACCTAGTATACCTGATAATGGTCACCACATTATGTTCATTTCCTATATTTGAACATCAAGGCATATATATGATTTGCCTTCCCTAATGAGATATAGCTTGAGTTCAAGTGAAAATCTATAACATATTTCATTCATGAGCATAATATTTGCAATGCTAACAAGTATTACGACTTTAATATTCCTGGATGTCGCATATAATGTACGTAGGAACACCGGACACCCCAAATATTTATTGATAGATGGAAATTTATGAAGTCTGCATGCTTAATTTAAATTGGAAAATCTTTCTAGATAAAATAGCTTCTTGCCTTCAACTCGATGTTTACTAGAAGATCGAACTATCAAATGAACCATAGCGGAAACTTAAATAATTCTCATGTCACCCGACGGATTATTCCATAAATTTTTTAAATTAGATAAACAAGGGGACTAGAACGCCAACTTGAGACGCAAATTTTTAGCGAAAGCTTGACCAAGCGATTCAAGATACTTTCCAAAAACCGTCACCTGAGTGAATGATCTCTATGAAAATTTGAAGAGCTCTTGATCATGAGTGTTGCACTGCATTATAAAGAACAATAAAAAACAAATAAGAAATGAAGATTGTAGTAAGACTCCAAAACTACAAATTCCTTGCTAACCGGATCCGAATCGAGAGACGAGAGAGAAGCGAGAGATATCGGCGATGACGGAGCCGCGCGACGAGACGGAGAGACGAGAGAGACGGCGAGACCCGAGAGACAGCGAGAGAGACCGGGTAGCACGACCAGACGGAGAAACGGAGACCACCGCGACCAGACGGCGGAAGCGAGCACCGAGAGAGACCGGCTCGCACGACCGACGGAGAGAGCGAGACGATCGAACGGGATGGACGTCTGGGGACGAGACGATCGGCCGGCGCGACGAGACGGAGAGACGGATTTAGGTTTTGGGGTTTTTTCGTGGGAATGATTTGGGGATTTCTTTGTTTTGTTGCGGGGGGGTGGGGTGCGGGAAGGAGAAGAATTTGCCAGGATCGGACAAAATACAAATCTCGAGGAATGATGAACGGCCATAAGAAATGAAGAATTTGGCGGGAATGGTGGCGCAAATTTCGAGAGACGGAATTTAATTCCGTCTCTAATTCGTCTCTAATTTCGTCTCGATCCGTCTCAAATCCGTCTACGAATATTTCCCTGTCGATTAAAGTCGCTAAGCTGTTACATTTAGAAACGGAACTTATTAAGTTTCTAATTAGTTTCGATTTAGAAACGGAAATAAGTTCCGTTTCTAATTCCGTTGCTGATTTGCTATTTTTTTGTAGTGTAAAAAGCCAGTGATTGGTGACTTTCTTTGAGCTTCCCACAGAGTCGACTCTCCCCTTGTTACTATGTAGGTTTTTTTGATATTTTGATATATGTATATGCTATTTTTTTGTAAAATTTGTTAATAGGCTGAGCGATGTTTTGTGATACATGTATATGATTTCCTCGCACTTTTTAGTCACCTTATATATACATAAGATTATGTTTACTGGGTTTTTACATCATAAGTTGCTTTGAATTGATGTATTTAAGTTATTTAAATTACATCATAGTAGTTGATAAAAAATCATAATCTATGATTGCAAATTGCGATGGCTGATTAGCTAGGCACTAGTGATCAGGGTAAAGATATAAGTTTGAGTTCTATTGACGTGGGAGAATTCCGAGCCTTGTCGCAAAGGGTTGAGTTGCAGGATCGACGACTAGATGAGATATTAACAATACTCAAAAGACGATTACTGTCTCCGACTACACCTATAACGACTTCTACATTGGATACGAGCATGCCAATTGCTTAGACCACTCATACGGCTTCCACTATACTTGCGGCACCAGTTGTGGTGATTGTACCTATGCCTGCAATAGCTGTGGAACTAGCTCCGATAGATGGAGACTTTTAGTTGACTTTAGAGGCTATGTTGACTAAGGAGTACGAAAAGTACAAACTCCAAAAATTCAGTGGAGACTCTGATGTGGTAGAGATAAAAGTTTATCAAGAGCCACGAGAATATTCAAAGGTTATTGAGAATTAAATATAGCAAGAAGCCTGGGTTGGTGGCTTTATCATTTTCTTGAGAAGCAGATATTTGGTGGACTAATCTGATAGCCACACAGGAAGAGCCTTAGACTTGGTTAGACTTTAAGAAATTGTTCAACCAAAAACATCATTCGCCTTCGGTCATGATTGCTAAGAGGTCGAAGTTCATGCACATTCGACAGAGGTAGGGATAAAGCTTTATGTAGTATATGGGGAGGTACCAATAATTACTTTATTTTTTTGCTCGAGTGGCAGACATAAACTGAGATCAAGTGCATTTCTTTTGCGAGGGATTGTTTCCTACCATCGGGAGTACAATAGTTACGATATAGCATAAGAAATTAGATAAAGCTTATCAGTGTCAATAGTCACGATATAGCATAAGAAATTAGATAAAGCTTATCAGTGTAGCTTGACGAGAGAGGCATATCTTATCATACATATCGAGGATGGTGAATTACAGCTTGTTGAAGCACATATCGAGCAAAGGTCTAAGCAGATGTTATGGTAGGATAAGAATAAGAAGATGAACCAACGATAAGATCATGATGTAAGTACGGTTTGGAGTATAGGGTTGGTGGCACCACTAAGGTTGTTAGCTTATACATTCATGGTTTCGCCTACCAAGTGGCTAGTTATGCTAGCCGACCATCGCAGGTAGTGCGACCAGTTCAACAACAACATATACGAGAGAGCACATGCAGGAGTAGTGGCATTGGTCCTCGAGGACAGAGAGAGTGTGTTTCGAGTGCGGCTAGCCGGGACTCTTCGGGACTCTTCAAGATTAAATGTTTAGAGTTATACCATTTCCAGCATGTCAATATCTAGCCACAAGTTATGGAGAGAGTCCATATAGCGACGGAGCCACAACCGACGACAATGCACGACCGTGCCAAGGGTATGACTTTATTTTAGCTACAATTATATTATACATGGACTGCTAAATTTGAGTTTTACGGTAGCTTGCATTTCTGAACGCATAGGTGATAGAGTCAGGGCTAACACCTGCTAGACGTAGAACTACTTGACCTCATCTTGGTTGTCGGGGACAAAAAATGCCTAATTTAAGTTTAAAGCTCAGTAGAAGTTTAAATTCTTGGTAGGTTTTGGTTCATGAGATGTCCAACCTTACCTTAAATACACCTAAAAAGAAGCAAGGCTAGACAATTTAATGATTTATCATATGATACATGAACACTCAGCGCTCATGACGACCTTGGTCGCAAACTTGTCAAACACTTTTTATTGCCATGG
Source organism: Stephania yunnanensis (assembly GCA_039657365.1). Lineage (NCBI taxonomy): Eukaryota > Viridiplantae > Streptophyta > Magnoliopsida > Ranunculales > Menispermaceae > Stephania > Stephania yunnanensis. The sequence goes on along the minus strand of CM077587.1, from coordinate 48,780,566 downwards.
TATTGATGTGGTCATGACGGGAGCTTAGTTTTCATCATTCAATATGAATGAGAGCGATCAATTGAGAGTTATTTGTCAATAGTTATGAGAACCAACTTAAATATCGAATTAGCCGAAGTGGTGTAAGTTTGCAAACTTGCATTTGAGATGTAAATGGTCGGGAAGGTACTCACGGCATTAGCGTACGAGTTGTGATCGTAACATTTTGCTATGTGATTACAGGTTGTAATGTATTAATGTATGTCACCTACGATTAAAATCGTTGAAATCCTCATAAAAACATTGAGAAGTTTGAAGAGATCTAGGTAGACCTGCAGTTCAAAATTGAAAAGTTAAGTTGTTAGAAATAGCAGATGCCCATGATTTGAAAGACCTACTACGAATTTGTTTAGAATGGACTTGGTTAAGTCCATAGTTGATTTAGATAAGTCAGACTGTCAAAAGTGGCTACAACACACAGTTTGATGAATTAGGAAGTCGAGCTATTTGAAATGACTCTATAGGAGACAACAATTCATAAATTAAAATTTGAACTGCTTGAAGCGACTTTGTTAAGTTCGTAGTTTGATGAGACCACTCTAAACTATCTAAAACGACCATGTGCCCAAAGTTAGGAGATACTATAACCATTAAGTCACGTTTCGATGATTTTATGCGAGGAATAATGGGGGGACCGGTCAACGAACACACCCTTTTTCTTCTTTAAATTTATGATAAGGATTCGCTATAGGTTAATTTAATATCGAGGGAAAATTTATTATTAGTTGAGAAGACTGTAACAAACCAAATATTTTACTTGTAGATGATTACGTGTATTATTTACTTATATTTGTGTTGCACAATTTGATTAACTTTATTGCCGATTTTTACAAGTAAGAACTATCTCGAGATGCATGCTAGAGATTGAGAGCGAGCGTCCGCGACTTAAAACCATAAATTTGGCGAGAGTATGAAAAAATGAGAACTTTTAAGAGCGCAAATGCTATGATTAAGGTATATATATAAGTCCTTAAAAAACTCAATATGACTAAACCTTGTAGAGTCGAAGTAAGTCAAATCGGGCCAAATGATTAATTGGCTAATTTGACTTAAGTCAAAGGGCTTGTGTGATAATTGTTGAGTCATGATGGGTATTATGGAGATTTGTTTTAAATGAAATAAATAAGATAAATTCTAGAATTTGAGGTGTCAAATTTTTAGTGGTTTAGAAGGTCAAAAAAAAGAATAAATAAACAAATAGATAAAGTTTGTTTGGAGATAAAAGAGAGGATAAGCACCACTTTCTCTAACTCCTCATCATCCTCAAAGTTTTTCCTCTCCCTCTCTTTCAACCCTCTCATGTGTTCTCTCCCACTCTAGGTTGTCTTGCATTTCTCTCTCGTTTAGAACGTCTATCTCGTGTCCTAAGCTACTTACCTTTGTTTTCTCTTTTGTTAGGCAACAAAGGTGAGTAGTTTGTTTACTCATTAATTTACAATTTTGCAGTTTTTGGGTGCAAAATTACTTGAAAATTTGATAGTTCTTATATAGGGATTTAGTATAAGAGAGAATGGTAAGTGTGACGTTGAGACAAACACGTTGAAGTTAAGGGTTTAAAAAAAAAGGAAAAAAATTTGGGCGTGTTGTGCGTCGCTGTTGTGTGTGAACGCACAACAAGAGGATATTTGTGGCTATGACCAAAGACAATATATGCATGTATACATATCTAATCCATATGATAATCCTATACACTGACTTAAATTTGATAGTTCTTATATAGGGATTTAGCATAAGAGAGAATGGTAAGTGTGACGTTGAGACAAACACGTTGAAGTTAAGGGTTTAAAAAAAGGAAAAAAATGTGGGCGTGTTGTGCGTCGCTGTTGTGTGTGAACGCACAACAAGAGGATATTTGTGGCTATGGCCAAAGACAATATATATATATATATATCTAATCCATATGATAATCCTATATACATTCTATATATATATATATATTTATATATATATATATGTGTGTATTTATACATGTCTAATCCATATGAAATTATATAATAAAAAGGAAATAAAAATCTAAGAAATATTGGTCGAGACTTGAGACTTGATCAATGTGATTCCAACGAAAAATCGAGACACAATCAATGTGATTCCAAATGAGTTATTATTTAAAAAAATCTCACACGTAGAATTAGTTACTAAGGACTTAAACACTTTCGATTTGGGAGCCAGTGAGCGAGAATTGCTTTTGCATTAATTTTTGGGCGTTAGAGGTAAGTAAACCAACGGGAGCATCAATAGTAGTTCTTTTCTCATTTGAATTTATTTCCTCATTGAACATGCTTTTGACGTAATTACCTTCCTTGGAATCTATTCATACTGTCGAGTGACTTAGAGTCTATGTGGGTCAGCTTACGCAGGGTGTTGTTGGTGAAGTTCATTAGTGTAAGGTCGAGCTATTCTCGAAAGTGGCCTAATGCCCACAGTTTGACTTTCAAGCTGTTCTTGGAAGTGGTCGTAGACCTACAGTTTGAGAATTATTATCAAGTCGTTCTTGGAAGTGGTCGTTGGCCCACAGTTTGAGACTAGTTGAGATTTACTTCAAGTTGTTTCTAGAAAAGGTCGTAAGCCTGCATTTTAAAGAGCATTGAGACCACTTAGACGTCTATCTTTTTATTATGTCACTCATTTCTCATCGTTTATTTATTTAGTATGTCTATCATGTACTTATTGTTTTTCCAATTTATTTTATTATCTGCATGATTTATGGACTATGCTTTATTGATATCCGAAATACCGTTGAGACTCATCTCGATTTACTTACTGGAATTGTCTCCGTTCTGGTGATAATCGCGGGTTTCTTGAGTAGCAAAAGTAAATAGCCAGCGATTGGTGACTTCCTCTGAGCTCCCTCAGAGTCGCTTTCCCTTTGTACTACGTAAGTTTCTTTTTGATATTTTGATGTATGCATATGCTATACTTGTTTTTTTTGTAAAACTGGTTAATAGGCTGATTGATGTTTTGTGATACATGTATATAATTTCCTCGCACTCTTTGGTCACCTTATATAAACATGAGATCATGTTTATTGGGTTTCCTCATTATAGGTTGTTCTGAATTGATGTATTTTCGAGTTATTTAAATTGCCAGTTTAATTCCACTGCTTTAAATTTTAAGACTTGCATAACTAATAACCGAGGTTTTTAAACCCTTATTAAAGGGGGGTGTTATTAAATAACACCTAATCGATAGGAGTTTTAAAAAATCTCTATGTAATACATGTATTAAAAATTAAAACATAACACATTTTCACATGACATTTAATAACACTTTATTTAATATGAGTTTTAAAACCTCTATTAAAAGTCAAAAATGTTTTAGTGGTGTATGGTTGGTGCGTGTGCACTTCGGGATTTATGTGGGTTTGGAACTGTTTTAGGATCCGTGCCGAGATGTTGGATGTAGATGTTTGCCTTGAGATTCGTGTCGTGATTTTAAAATATAAATGTGACCATCTCGAAATTCGTAATGACGATTTGGACGCGGATATATACATTCGGATGCGCATAAAAATTCATGCATCTCGATACTACCTTGAGATGCGTGCTGATTTTTAAAAATTTATAATAAGTAAAGGGTAGTGCTATTTGGACTCGTGAGTCCGGACTCAAAAATTTTTTTAATTTCAAATACATCCTCCAACAATTAATGAAGCAACCATAATCACTTGTAAAATTTCTTTGATACCCCTTAAATATTTACAAAAATTTTAAACACTTCCTTATGAGTCCGGACTCATTAGTCCAAGTAGATTTATTGATAAGTAAAATAACATCCATATATCGTTAGGTAGATATGTTCACGTATTAATGTGTATAAGTATGTATCCATATATAATGTCATATTGCCACCCTTACACGTAATTTGTAGGGTTGGGCCGTAATTTGTATATATTGACAAACTTGAATCCCCCACCCTAACGACTAAACGGGTCAAACTAGCTTTCACAAAAAAAAGTTTACGTGTCAAACTACCTAGCAACTCATGGTTCGTTCTCTATATATATGCATGTGTGCACTGTACAAATGAATAAAAAAAGAAAAGAAAAAACAGATCAGAACAACATGGCTGACGAATCGACGAGGTTAGTGTCCCCAAAGAATAAGCTTGAGAAAGTTGTTGATGAGGATGGTGGATCTTACTACGCTTGGTCAAGTTTGGAGTTTCCAGTGCTAGGGCAGACCAAACTGGGCGGTGGAAGGCTTGTTCTTCACCCCCTTGGTTTTGCTCTTCCTCACTATGCCGATTCCTCAAAGCTTGGTTATGTTGTCCAAGGTGATACATATTTCTATATATATATATATATATAAATTAATAATGAGATGTGTCAGAATGAAAATAACAAGTCACATAACAAGGCACATTAGTTTATAAGAGTCATTCATGCGCGCATTGAGAAGCAGGCATAAACAGATCTCGATACATAACACGCGGATCAAGATTAATGAAAGGCTCTTATGAGCCAATGTGTCTTGTGGTGTGACATTGTAGTAATCATTTTAATATTTTCCATTAATAATATTCATGCTCGTATATATGATCGCTCATTAAATGTCAAAGATATACCCTATGGCTATTTAATTAAAATTCAAAAACAAGAATTCACTAGAACAATTTCGATATTTAATAGAGGTTTTTAAACCCCTATTAAAGGGGTGTTATTAAATAACACCTAATTGATAGGAGTTTTAAGAAACCTCTATGTAATATATGTATTAAAAATTAAAACATAATGGGTTTTAAAACCTCTATTAAAGGTCAAAAATGTTCTAGTGATTTAATACTAAAATGTAGAAAACATGCATGTGTTTGGGATAGATTAGCCTATATATCAGTCCTAACAAAAATCTTTTACCCCTCCTCACCATAAGGCTCTGGTAAAGTTGGAATGTTACTGCAAGCTGCTTCCAAGGAAAAGGTGTTGAGACTCAAGAAGGGAGACATCATCCCAGTCCCTCTTGGCTCTATCTCATGGTGGTTCAACGACGACAAAAACACCAATCGAGACTTCACCATTATCTTCCTCGGCGAAACTTCAAAGGCTCTCCACTCCGGCGACTTCACTTACTTCATCTTATCGGGAAGTCTCGCCATCTTCAACGGATTTTCACCCAACATTATAGCCAAGTCTCTAGGCTTAGACAATGATGAAGAAGCAAAGCAACTAGTGACAAGCCAAACTGAGGCCATGATCATAAAACTAAGCATAAAACAAGCCCAAAACATGCCTAATGTTGATGAAGATGAGAATATGATCATAACCTTCGACACTGAGACTTCAAGGCCAGATGCGAAAGTGGAGAGAGGAGGGGAGGCTTTGGTGGTGACAAGCGAGCAAGTGCCATTGTTGGAGGAAGTTGGGCTGAGTGGTATGGTTGTTAGAGTGCATGAGAGGGCTCTGTGCTTGCCTGAATTTTGTGCAAATTCAGCTTTGCAGTTAACTTGTGTGGTGAGAGGGAGTGGGAATGTAGAAATTGTGGGGGCTAATGGTGAGAGTGTGTTGAAGACAAGAGTTGAGGAAGGTCAGCTGATTGTGGTGCCTAGGTTCTTTGTGGTGTCAAAGCTAGCTGGAGAGGAGGGCTTGGAGTGCTTCACCATAATAACAACTCCAAAGTAAGTAATAATAATTCTTACATCAGTTTATTGTTGCTAGGTGTTAAGAACTTGAAGGTGGTGTGTATATCATGCATTAATTAATCAATTGATATCACATTAATTAATGATCATCATCATCATTCATCACCAACCATGATATTGGTCATAGATATACAAGTGATACTAGATATTAAAACTAGAAGGTGTGCTATCATGCATTTCGTGATTTATGAATTGACTGATGATCAATTAATTAGTATCTTATATATTCATCTTTAATCACACGTGTTTGTTTGAACTATAACTTCAGGCCTGTGATTAGTCGGTTGGTTGGAAAATCATCAGTGTGGACAGCTTTGGATCCACATGTTGTCCAAACTTCTCTCAACATATCTCAAGGGATGGAGAAACGCATCAGAACAAATATGTCCAAGAATCAGATTTTTGTGCCTTCATCAAATTAATTTGATTGAGGCTGCTTCAACCGCATCAACACATTATACATCAATATATTCATACATTATTATGTAAAATAAAATGAGAATCACTAGGCGAGATATTCTCATGATGATGTAGGAGCCATTTTTATTATTTGTTGAATTGCTTTCATCTTTAACTCATCCTATCTTGAGTTTCCCAATATAAAGTGTCTATTATTATTTGGACTGTTTCTTTTGATCCTTTGAAGTTTTCAATTTAAGGTCCTTCGGAGAATTGTGAAGGGATAAGAATGAATATACCAATTCATACAAAATGAAAATGGCTTGTCCTCAGTGATGGAAAAAAATTATACTTTATATTTCAAATAATTAAAGCAAAAAACAAAGGGTAGCTAAACAAAAATCAACATGATATATAATTCAAATTGGATAACAGATGTTGTGTGTAGATTGACGATTACGATCTAATAAACATAACTTTGAAGGTATAAAATCCCAAAAATATACCGTAAAATTTAAAGGTCAATTTTAAGCTAGACGAATCAATGGTATGGGACATAGATTTAACGTCAACTTAACATACATAAATGATAAATCCTAGGATGGGATGAGATAAAAGAAATATGACAAAAGATTTATTATACTGATTATTTGTTGTCTTGTATATATGAATATATCGTTAGATATATAGATAATTGTATTCCCTGTTAGTCTAATTGTCTCTGATGGTATCCGCGAACGAATAAGGAACTTGAGTTCCACGAGACAACGGAGGGAATGACAATGAACGTTGCATGGAAATCGAAGTGAACTCCTTGAGAGAGATCTCGCACGCGCTTCAAGTGATATTTGCAACAACTACTGTGAGAATGAATAAGCTTTAATTGGGAATTATATAGTGTGATGCGCTTATATTTAATAGTAGTGTAGCAAATAAAATACTCAAACAAGAATCATGAGACTTGGAAGGGCAGTGAAAAGCCACGCTACATAAATAAAAGGGAGTAGTGACGTGGTCATACTTCAAATAAGTAACTTTGACATTTGAGACTCTATTTAAATGGTTAAAAGTCATGATGCCTTGTTTATAAAGGAAGATCATCAATCTTAGTAAGGATACAAATAAATTTTGATCTCAAACAACAAAATTAAGTTAATTTGGCTAGGAAGCTAAACGTGAAAACTTAATTCGAGATAGGAAGGACTTATGTACTCTTAAATGTCTAACTCTTGAAGATGCGAATAATAAATGGTTTATGACTTAACCCGATCAAAGGTCATTATTATGTTTTGACTTTTATTGTTACGAGTGATCTAGTTTTCTTGAAAAATGAGTTTTTTTTTCCTACATTGGACTCTACTTGTTTTACAAGATTTAAAGCATGATTTATCGATTTTTGGGGTGTTTCGAATTAATGTTTATCGATTTTCAAAGAAGAACTCTACTTGTTTTACAAGATTTAAAGCATAATCAAGTGTAAAAAAAAAATGAAAACAACTTATTTTCCTTGGTGTTCCAAAAAAAAGGTGAATGGACTTATGTGTATTTCAAAGATTTGTCATCGTAATTTCACTTGATCTTTAAAAAAAAAAAAAAAAAAAAAGAGCTTTATTCATATCCAACTAACATGGTTGAGATTCCTTGAATGATTGAACTTATGACGATTCGGATCAGTTCGATTTGCATAAAACCTAAGTTTTACTAAATTTAAGAATTTTTGACTAAACGAAAAAAAAATGTAAAGTTGTGGTTTAGACCTATGCCATCATTTCGTGGTTGGAATACAAACTTTCGAGTGGTCATAATTTATTTTTAAATTACATCGACCAAATCAATTCAAAATGAATTTTACAAATTGCTTGAAATACGAGGAAGATTTCATATGTTTCAGTAAAAAAAAAGAACTAAACTCGGCATGAAAAGTAGTTTTTGATGAAAACTCAAGACTTTGGAAAAAGTCTTGATTCATAATCAACTTTTCGATGATTGCAATCATGTCTCTCAAGTTTTGATCGACCTTACGTAAAAGAAAGTTAAATCTAAAGCAATATTTAATTGGTTGAATATCGAAATTGAGAAATTCTAAAATGAGGGTTATTGTGAAATATAAGTACACAGCGTACTGATAAGTAAATGAGAAGTTAAAGAGTACCTCAAAACAACTCAATGAGAAAATTTAGTGAATATAAAATGTCAAACTAATACACTCGAAGATGGGCGAGTTACTATGGGGATCCTAAGTCAAGGGATGTTTTTCGGTGAAAATTGCTACATGTGAAGATCACATTGCCAAGTAAAATTTGTAGATGCTATAAGGACTTCGGATTCGAAATTAAGATGACACAAATTAAAGACAACTAACACAAAGATAGATTATTCTAATTTAACAAGAAGTGAGTTGACTCATAAAATTAGGGATACCAAAAAAATTAATAAATCATTTTTGAAATGAATGTGAGGTACGCAATGATGGTACCATAATTGAAAAAGTAAGGAATGCCTCAAAACTAAATACTTTATGACTCATAATTTGTACAGTTTGAAGGGTGTACATCAATGTCAATGATGTCGTAATAAACTCGAAGATAGGTGAATCATTAAAATTGAGGATACCCAGCTAAAAGAATAATGTTGGTATGATTGTTTGGTAATGAACATGTGAACTAACGACTAATGAGGCAAAGTGGAACCTAACATGATTATAAAGGTAGTTGAATGAAAATAATGTCGAGGAATAAATAATGTAACTAATGCCACCTAACCTAAGTTCATGATGAGTTGATTCTTAAAATTAGGGATCCTAAGATGGGATTGACTTATGGAGAAATAAATAATTTAATGGGTGGTATGAAAAAAAAATCATGAATACAAGAGAAAAAACATTAACTACGATAATTTTTCATAGTCAGGATTTGCAAGGGAATAGCCTGTTTGAGAACTCAAAATCTCAAATCGAAATAGTGACATCACGAGAGATCATAATAATTGATTGTGAAAAGTAACCAAAATTTCTTGATAAGAGTGAACGTTATTGTAAGAACCTGAACTACCAAACTAGACAATTTTGGGAAGGATAAAGAATTGAACCAATGATAGGTTGAAAATTTAAAATTAGGGGGATTCTAAGTTAGAATCGACTCCCAATAAAGTTCATATTATGTAATACTAACAATGCGATAACTAGGAAGGATGAAAAGATATCTTAAGCTAGTTATAAAACATGTATCTCTAAGTGGAGATACGATCTTCTAAATTTGACATATTTATGAATTGTTAAACAAAGTCTTGCTAGCACTTGAGAGTTTGAGGATTTAGTGTAAATTCCAAAGTGAAAACCCTAACTAAACGGTGTAAGAGAACTTGAAATACAACCTAAATGGGAAACGATAGGTGTACGAAGACGATCAAGTGGTGAGGATATTGACAAGTGGTGAGTGACACGAAATATTAAAAGTTTACACCTTAATTAGTGACAATATGAAAGTTCAAAACCATAACTGATTACATTGGTGAAATAAACTCGAACATTTCTTCGGATAAAAATAAAGTTTGTGAACTCATATAATTTTGAAGTCGGGAAACCCTTGGTTCAAAGTTTTAAATGGCATGACTTGCAAGTTACGTTCATCTAAGTATTAGTACATAATCGTGCACATTTAGTTCGAAGTATCCGAAGACCAAATAAAAATTGCGACAGTAGTAACGCACACGAGTAATAAATGTAAACGTTGATGGTGAATTATGAACTTAAATAATTGGATCGTAGTGCGTTACGAGCCCTTAATGACAAAACCTGAGACTTAAGTAATATATTCTCAAGAAACGACATAAAAGTTAAACCACTATTGATTTTTCAGTAAGAAAAGTTTTAAATAAACTATAAGAGCTAAGAGTTAACTCGGGAAGACGATAATAGAAGATTGTGTAATAAATGTGAACCTTAACAATGCCAAAAGAATTTAAAAAAGTCACTCAGGATTGTGTGAGTTGATTAGTACGCAATATAACAAATCTCCATAAATTTAAGTGAGTACAATATGAGACTTTGGTATGAAACAAAAATTACAATGTAATAATTTGCATACAAAAGTATCGAAGTCTCTAGGGATAGCAATGATGATGCTTCCACGGAACAAGGGTGAAAGCTTGGTGTGTAATAAATTTAAATGTGACAAAAAGTTATGAGGTGGACCGTTGGTCAAGATTCTTGAATTATGAAAATGGAAATGTGATAAACGTTAATGAAAATAATGAATGGAATTTTAGAAAGTAATATTATTCCGCTCATTTGTAGATTAGACGGATAAGTCGCCAGACATGAAATTCATTGATATGTGTAATCGAGATGGTGACAAAATGGAAGTTTTTTCATAAAATAGCTATCCTTGTAATAGCATTCCGTCTCGATCCATGGATTTGTTGCCAAAAGGATAGATGTTTTTCGATACGGACACTAGATCATATCTCGTATAGTTATCTCTCGCACATTAACTAAAATAGGATCATCGGAAATTTTTGCATTCGTCTCGATCCATTCTCGATTAGAATCGGATCGAAACGGAATTTCTCCATTCCATCTCTGATCCGTTTCTGATTTGCATCTATTCCTCGAAAATTAGAGACGGAATAGCCACGGAATCTCTGAATTTCGTTGCTAATCCGTCTCTAATTTTCATTTTTGTTTAGTTTTCAAACATAACTCGATCCAATTGTTTCTCCAACCTATAACTTGAAAATAAAACCATAGGACCTACTCCATCGCTTGCACCCCCTCCAACAACTCCTAGGGGGTGCTAACATCCCCCAAAAAAGCAAAATTTGACATTCATACATCGACAATATATTTCAACAAATATTCAAATGAGAGAAAAAAATGTAAAATACAAAATTTGAAAAAGATTTATATATCTACGAAAAATCGTCAAGTTTAATAAATGCTCCAAATTTTTAAGTATTCACAAAAACCACCAATCCTATTGTTCAACAACCACAAAAAAAAAAACTTACAATCCTCTAAATATGCACAAAAAGAATTATCAATCTAAAAGTCATGCAAACAACTATAAAAGTTACATGATATGTTTTAAATTCCTCATCTCTCACTTGAAAACCAGATTATGGCGGGTATTGTCAAGGATATGGGCAATCAATGGCACTAACTTCCACTCGATCGAAGAACCAGTCACCTACTGATAGGGCCACACTCTGCAAATATTGCAAAATAGATCAAACTCATGATAAAAAAATGAAATCATACCTAATTATTTAAGTTACAAGCCTATAGGCCAGAATTGATAAATGAGCAAAAAATGTAGAGTTAAAAACCATCAGCAAGGTATTTACTTCATACCAAAAGCAACCAAATATTAAGCATTGCAATTGCATTATTAAATTTCGCCTCAACAGGATACAGTCCAATAAAACAAAAACTATGAATAAAACACATCAATTAGTGAAACAATCATATAACAATCTCCTAAACAACCTAGGACCAACAAAAAAAATTGACACTGAGAGCTTCAGAGTAGTTTAATATCACTCCAAATTTACAAGACCAAGTCCGCATGTAATATGGACAAGACTTTTCATCATGAGAAAGCGAACAAGAATGTGAAAAGAAGCATAACTATTGAGAAGCTACATTAGGATAATGGAATTTACAAGCAGCGCCAAATTTGCACACTCCTGTCTTCAAGAAGTACTGCCACAAATGGATGAAAAAGCAAAGAGAGAACAGTTGTGAAAATTGTGGGTTCTTAAAGAATAAAATAACCAAATGCATGAGCAATTCATGAATTCCAAAATAATTTCAACTGTGATAACACATGCAGAGGATTTCCTCATTTAACCGATTCAATGATTCTGCTCTGACCTTCTCTTTTATTTAAGCTCTGTGATGCTTTTAAAGGAACGGGCGTGCTTCTTAGATTCAGCATTCAAGAAGTCTTAACTAGTTACTTAAAATCGATGAGTCGATGATCCTTTTTTTAATCAATTACATGGAACTTGCTACATGAAATCAACTACTTTGGATCGTCAAATCTTTTCAACTTATATTTGGAGTCTTACAGACAACATATCTCAAACCAAAAAAAAAAAAAAAAAGAGTTTATGTTAGATTCAACAAGTGTTAGCTTGTTAACTAAACTCAATGAAACCATTTCTTTTTTCAATTAAATGGAATTCACTACATGAATCAACCTACTTCGGTTTGTCAAGTTTTTTTAACCTGACATATTTGGAGTTTTGTAGACAAAAGATCCCAAACCAAAACAAGTATACGAAAATGATTATATTAGTAGTTGTCATCCTGTATAAAACATAGAACATCAAATTTGTTTAATTAAAAAATAAGCTCTGGCAAGGAGAGGCATTGAGAAGCAAGTCCAAGTGTACAACACAACATTAAGATGGATTAAAAATTAATGTCAACTACAGTAGAAGCCCACTAGATATGCAAAATGCAATAACGTGTATGACACAGAAAATGACAGCAGGGTAAAAGAAAAGAAATACCTTATTTCTAGTTGTAAACTGAGCATTAGGTCATAACTCCTGTGACCTTTGATAATTGTTTCACCCGGCCGCTTGATTTCTTTAGTATGCCTCTTATTACGTCTTCTTGATTTTCTAGACGATGGTGAAAAGTGGTCAGACAAGACTAGTTCACTGATAAGAATACCTTGCATATATTTTCTTTCCAGGATTGGAATGTTTGTTTTCACGTCCTCTCCGTTACCTTCTTGAATAGATTCTCCTGTATCTAAATCATGCCCAATCATTTTCTCAATAGCAACTTCAAGACTCCAACGCCTTTCTAGAGCAACATGTCTTGAGCGAGATTGGTCCAGATTCAGAAGGTTTCCTTTTGGGAGCCTGCTGGTTTTCTAAGATCTGGTAACAAGCCTCTCTTTCTTAGGGCATTGAAGTATAGTTCCTAGGTTGCTGGACGCCTGCTACCATTCGGATAAAAAACTCCCTTTCCATCCTTCAAACCCCTGGTCCAAGTCCCAACATAACAGCTACCATCTTTCCAAGTATAAACTCCAAATCCATGCATCAGTCCATCCAACCAATTTCCCTCAAAGGAGTCTCCATTTTTCCAAGTAAGAGTTCCTCTACCACACATTTTTCCCCCTTTCATATTACCCAAGTATATATTTCCATTAGCCCATGAATATTTACCGCGCCCTTCTATTGTTCCTTACCGGGCCTTCTATTGTTCCCTGAATCCAAGACCCTTCAAAGACATCGTCATTGGGAAAAGATTGATATCCCAATCCATGTTTGAGATTCAATCGCCAACGCCCCTTGTATGTCACTTCGTCGGGTTCGGTATATGTTCCTGTACCATGAATATAACCACCTGAGAACTCACCCCCATAGACAGCTCCAGAAGGCCACTGCGTCTTTCCATGCCCATGCCTCATACCCCTTTTCCACTCTCCTTCATATATGCAGCCATCTGACCATATATATTTTCCTGAACTTTCTGGCATGTTGCCAAGCAATGATCCCGAGTATAAATCCCCATTGGGAAGTAAAAGTTCTCCGACTCTAAAGCCAGCAATATCAGAAGATGAGAGTGATGCTTGTCCATTAGTTAGTTCCTTTTCAGTATATGCAAAATATCTAGAGATCTAGTTCTTCCAGGACAAGAAAACGCTGGTTCTACCGTATCAGTAAGACCCACTGGGTCAGACATGCATAATGGCTGCAGAATCCAGTTCTTTTACAGAAAACAGAAGCAATAATTCACATAAGCCCCACAAGATTAGAAAAACAAGGAAAAAAAGGGGCAATCATTTAATAACTCATATGAAGGTTGTATGACTCTCAACTCTTCTCAAACTTTTGAATTGACCATTATCTGGAACTTTAAAAAAATTTATTCATAAAAAATAAATACTTCAGGTCCAAATTGCAGCAGTCCCTCTCCTTGATGCATATTTGCCACAAAGACCGAAACAAGTAATTATCCAAGAAGAAAAAAGAAAAGGATAAGAACACTATTACTTTGTTCATGATTCTAACAAGGAGAAGAAAAATAGTGATATAAAAGACCAATTCACAGGCCACAAAAACTAAAAGTAAAGCACATATTTAGAAGTCTTCATGCTAAATGATATTTCAATACGTCCATGATAAAAGTAAGGACATGATAAGTCTCTTAAGTAGATGTTAAATGCAACTCGTGTTGTATGAAGAAGATAAATTAAGGGTATACTACAACGTCTTAAAATTTTTAACATGCACTCTAAATAATTTTAGGAAAAAAAAAATTGAGCACAATGGAAGAGTTTACTATGCTTTTCTCTGCAATAATTGATCTGTCCTCCTTAAGCACCTAGATCTTTATTGCTAATTAACTAGTGATTGTGGTAGCTTCAGTCAATTTGCATGAGAATGTTTTACTTTTATCAATTGACAGTAAATGGAGACATAGTGAAAGAAGATTATTATGTCGACTTAAGGTTTTCGATGTTGAATATTTGGTGGATTCCTTCTAAATTTTGTACTAAACTTGATCTATATCATGTATAGCTAGGAGCATGCGTGATTAGACTCGACAAATTATGGTTTCAGTTTCTTCTTTTCCTGTTGTCCTTTTACTGGTTTGTTGCACATTTATCCTTCCCTATACATAGTTTGAAGAAATTCAGCTACGTACTTACCGGTTTAATTTAGTTCGGTCTATTACAACTATTTAGAAATGCAGGCCACATAGACCAATCAATGGTATCAACTCATCAATCTATAAAAGACTGCACTAAAAAATTCACAAACCTAAGGCACCAATTAGCCACAGCACAATGGCTAAATATATGCTACATTGCTACATACAGTTTGCAGTAAATGCTAGTGATTCACCGATTGAAAACTGAAAATATACAATAATAGAGAATAAAAGTATTTCAAAGAAGAATGTAAACAAAGCTTTAAGGTTTGAGGAAATAGCAGAACCTTACACGGAGCACAGCTTAGGAAGCCAAGAAATGTGGAATGCTTTGAAGCTTAGGAAGCCAATGCCAACGCTAATGCCACAGCCATAAGGTTGAACCTTGCACGGAGCACAGCTTGTGAAGCCAAGCCTCGGAAGACCAACAACCGAATTTAGTAAGACTTCAAGCACAAAAATAATACAAAGAATAATAGAAAGTGGCAACCAAGCACAAAAATAATACAAATAATTGCTCACTGAACAAGGGGGCTCAGATGGTTTCTCAGGTAGTAAAGAAATGTCCACTTCAGCACCCTAAGTTAAAAGAAAAATCAATTTAGGATATAAGACACGCACTAAGACCACTAATAGTATAGTGGGCAGTTCAGCCATCAATAATTAAAAATACATCAAAGCCACCTACCAAAGAGTTTAGCTTATATTTTGGATGGTTGAACTTGCACCGAAAACCAAACTTGCATTTTAGGGTTTTCAAGTAGTGGAGTACATAAGAAAAGAATTATATACTTGACAGAATATAAACCAAAACAGTGTCATAAACAGATAATGATTAAAAATAAAGTCAGGAAAATTTTTTACAGGGCAATCTGGAATAATTCCCCGGCAGCAGCAGGTTGGACCTTCATAACCTACAATAAACCAAATTAGTACACTACAATGATTAGGCATGGAAATAGCAGGACTATTTAAGAAATACCTGAACAACGAACCTTCAGTAGGACTGTTTTTAAACATACATGATAATCTATTTCAAGTAGAGAAACAACCAAGCCCTGATAATGATCAAAACGCGCTTGTGGAGCATTAGTCAAAAAGATCAGCAGTAAAATCAGCTAAAATGTAAAGTGCAACAGTTGTCTGGCAACTATTTTTTCTTGTCATTAACATCTTATCACAGTTTTTAAGATAAGAAAATTTTCTTCAAAAAACAAGCTAAAGATAAAACTAGGAGTACACACAACATGTAACAGCTGAACTCGTAAAGTGCATTGGCTCCCAGGCCTCACATATGCATATATGTACAAGCATTCGTTAGGGGTTTTTCATGAGCTGAAAACCGAACTTTCGGCTACACCTTCACAAACATCTCCACGGCAAAGCAGGCATACCCTGCACACCAGAGATCTAAAAATATTTAGCATTTATCAACACATATCATATGGTATTCATGGTGACATAGGAGAACTCTTATTTTATCACCTTCTTCATACTCTTTGACAAGCAAATGTAACATCTGCAGTAAGGTAAGAAAGAAGAAGTAAAAGGAATTTTTAAAATTTTAAACAACAATCCAATGAAACAAAAAGAAGTATCAATCTAAATATGCACAAAAAGAAGTGTCAATCTAAAAGTCATGTGAACAATTGCTAAAGTTATCTGCAAAAGCAAAAGTATAATCCTCCCTAGTTTACACAAACAACAAGAAAAATACCTATGTATCACCAAGCTACTCATCTCTCGTAAGCCACTCTTGCGTCTCTTGCTCAACATTGTCCCCTTGTTGTGGTGGATCGGCGGGATCTATTTGCGGCAGTTGTTGCTAGTCATGAGGTGGTGGTGGTGGTGGTTGTGGCTGAGATAGGCCTGCTCCGTCCATGGTCATCCCGAGATGCTGATGCATAAACTCCATAACCTTTCGTAATTGCTCGGCAACGATATCGAACTCTGCATGCGGCACCATCTCCGGCATCTGGGACGTGCTAGCACCAGGATCTGCATATCTCCTCTTCTTTCTCCCTAAAGACCCGAGACCGTAGACACGTCCTTTGGGACACTCACCCGCCACATTGAGGTACATCGCCTCATCATCCACTGATTGGTCCGGTGTAGCCTGGGCCAGCTCCTGACGTCTCCTCTGGAGCCTATCCTGCATGTATCAACAATAAACATCATACATGATATGCTTTAAAGTAAACTTAATACTATTTAACCTTTCATTTCTATACTTACATAGAACCGCTCTGATCTAGTATCGATGAATGTCATCCCGTCGTAATTTACGGTGTGGAGATGCAAATACAATTCATTCACGGTAGGTGGCGTCTCAGATGAATCAGTCTGCGTACAGGACCAGTTATAAATTCAGCATAGTGAACAAGTGTATAAATGTAAAAAATAAACAAGAGTGTAAAAAAAACTTACCAATCTTTCATTGGTAGTCACAAAAGACACCGAACCACCACCGTGCTTCGAGGGTCCAGTCCCAGGTCCTTCGACCTCAGTGTTCCTATTCGTTGTTGCTTGCCTAGACCTGGCAAGGAAGTCCTCGCTCTCCCAATACTCCAAGTATCTTCTCCATGCCTCATCTTTAACATAAACTGGCTGCACACGATTCTTCTTTAACTTGTGCATCAATGCGGTGTACCTTGTGCCTGCATGCGTGTCGTACGCCGCACGAATGAGATCCTCGGGAATCGCGTCATCTCATCTAAAATATACCTACAAAATGGCGATTGCAATTGTTACGAGACATTGAAAAAATAGTATAAATCATAAGACATTTATTAGTCATGCGTACCTTCCATTGGCGCCAGTAGTGGTCTTTTTGATGATTCGGTACCGACTTCCAACAATACCCTTCTGGAATCATCCATCTTTTGAAAACTTTTGTCATCCTCCGTGCACAGGAATGAGAATGATGCAACTCCCTGTGTTACAAGATAATGCATAACATCTTAACTACTTCTTTAATAATTTACATCCATATATAGAAGTACATATATGAATCAAATACAAACTTACGTATCATCGGCAATCAGTGTGATCGGGATCCGCTGCACGCGAGGGGGCTCGATCCCTGTCCTCTGAGGTGCCCGCGGAAGACCTGTCACCTGCAACCCTGCTCTGCCACCGTAATATGGGAATGCTGCCGGTGATGCAGTGGCTGGGGGTGCAGGCCTCATCGGTACAGGAGTGTCATGTCTCGATGTCGGCGACGGTGACTGTAACGGGCAATTTGGTATAGTCCTTGATGACGAGGTTGATGGTACAGGCGACGCCGACGGTATGGAAGGCGAAGGTGACGCTGAATGTGTCTCGTGCTCGAGAGAATGAGAAGTCGGAATCGATAATGCAGGAATCGACCCACGACCTCGACCGCCACGACCTCTATGGCCCCCTCGTGTGGCCTGACCATGACGCCCAGTCGGTATTTCGCATCCAGAGGTCTGTGCTGCACCTCTTCCGACTGGACAATGTCCTCCTAAAGGTATCCCTCGACGTGGGGGATGATCACTGCCCGCCATGAAACCTAACAAAACATAAGAAGACAAACAAGGTAATTTGAGAGGCCAATTTATGTGAAAACATGGGTTGATCTTTGCCAAGCACCGTCGAGAAGTTATACTCAATATAAGAAAGGTATAGAAAATTCATGTAAAATCGATCTGACGTTGACATAACATAGACATACATCACTCGCTATCATCCGTTTCAAATTCACTCTCATAAGTAGAAGTTGATGATTCTTCTTCTGAATCATTTCCACTATCAACAATGAAGTCATTGACTTCTTCACTTGGACCCGCTTCAACAATGACTCGAGTCCCATTTGGATCATCTAGATTGTTGATATCCTGAATTGCATCGTCGACTACGCACGTAGTGGGCATCCCATCTTGGAATGCAATCTCTGCCGAGCCCTGGTCATTATCGTCTTTGCTCGTTTCCTCGTCAGCGAATTTTGGTTGACAGCAACAAACTACTAGCCATTCTTGTCGGTAGTTCCTCATAGAAGGGTACGAAAGGTAGTACACTTGAGTAGCTTGCATTGCTAGGACAAATGGCTCGTAGTTGTTATATCGTCGACTTCGATGAACCTCTACCAATTGAAGTGTTGGGTGAGTCCTCACACCATGATTCGGTGTAGGGTCATACCATTCACACTTAAACAAGACCACACACTTAAGGCCGGTATATTCAATCTCCACAACCTCTTGCAGTACTCCATAATAGTTATGGGAAACATCGGCGTAGTTAGAACCCTTCACCAAAACACCGCTGCTCTGCGTCGATCTATTAACGTCATATGTTGCGGAGTGGATCTTATACCCATTCACTAGGTAACCAGGGTAGACAGTACATGATCGACTAGGACCAACCGAAAGATCAACGAGCGTCCCGTCTATGATAGAATTCCGAGCCTATTCACAAAAAATTAGAAATGTAATAAGACACATTACTTATGAAAGAAATTTATGAAGCTATAACCTACAATAGTAATAACTTTACCTATGTTTGAAACCATATGGGAAAATTGTGCTCTAGACTACTATCAACTTCCGACTCCCCCATTGCTTGAGTGATTTCATCGACGAAGATCCTAGAAGAAACGAACATGTACATAGGATGTCTTAGTAAAAGATGAACAATGAATGTACTGCATTATTGAATGAAAGTGACGGACATATTGGATGTAAGGAGCGATCTTTGGACAATTGAGCAGTATGTACGAATGAGCGGCATTATACTCCTGCTCTGTTAAGTACCGCTCCTTCGACTTGCCCATGGGTCGACCAGGATAAGTGAAAATTAAGAAATTGTCCACAAAATGCGGTGTGGGCCCGAGACCGCCATCGTCGTTTCGTTGCACTTTGTCATGCAACGTAAAGACGTGATCTTCGAAGTAGTAAAAACAAAAGGATGTGACTTCTTCGACCAAATAAGCATTACACATGGAGCCCTCTTCCTTCGCTTTGTTCCGAACATTGTTTTTCAAATGTTTAAGGTACCTGTCGGCATGTTATACAAAATGTTGATTTAAAACTTATTGAATGGGAAAATAATTTCAAGGGCTCAAGATATTACCTCTCAAATGGATACATCCATCGAAATTGAACGGGACCGGCCAGACGGGCCTCGTAGGCCAAGTCGATTGGTAGGTGTTCCATAGAGTCGAAGAAGTTTGGAGGGAATATTTTCTCCAACTTGCAAATGATTTTTGGTATTTCAGACTCTAAGACCTCCATATCTTTGAGACTGACACTTTTCGCAGTTAGGAATCGAAAAAAAAGGCTTAGTTCGCTAATTGCAACCCAAACTGGGTTTGGGAGGAGTTCTCTGAATGCAATTAGTATCAACCGTTGCATGAAAATATGACAATCATGACTCTTCATGCCGAACATTCGCGATTTCTTTGGATCCACACATCGACCAAGATTCGAAGCATAACCATCAGGAAAACGCAACTTTTCAACCCACTCGCACAATTTTTGTTTTTTTTATGTATCAAGAGCATAGCATCCAAGGATGTAAGTATTTGTCGGCGAATCAATGTGTAGAGAAGGTCGGTAACAATATTCACGGATATCTTGTCTCGTTTTCGCATTGTCCTTACTCTTGCCCGGTACACACATAATAGTGTTGAATATGTTGTCAAAAACATTTTTCTCGATGTGCATGACATCTAAGTTGTGGCGGATCAAGTTTGTCTTCCAATACGGCAAGTCCCAGAAAATGCTTTTTTTTTCTCCATCCCGAATTCTTAGCTATCCGCCCATTCACAGAATCAGCTCCGATTTCTGTCACCTTCATCAAGCCTAACGATTCAATTTCTGCCAAAATTTCATCACCGGAACGCAAAACGGGCAGATCGTCATTTATGACCATTTTGCCTCTAACGAAATTTTTTTTGTCTTTCCTTAATGGTGATGCCTTTGCCAAGAAACGACAGTGACAGTCGAACCACGATGTCTTACCACCATTTCGCAATTGAAATGCATTTGTATCCTCCATACAATATGGACAAGCCATCTTACCGTGTGTGCTCCAACCGGACAACATGCTATACGCAGGGAAATCACTAACAGTCCATAAAAGGGCAACTCGCATGAGAAAATTCGTCTTTGTGGACACGTCGTATGTAATCACCCCATTGTTCCATAAATCTTGCAACTCTTTCACAAGCGGCTGAAGGAACACGTCGATTTTCTGCTTTTGGCTAGTCGGTCCAGGAACAATAACCGTTAAGAACATAAACTCAGATTTCATACACATCGACGGTGGAAGGTTGTAAGGAGTCAATATTACGGGCCATGAAGAGTATGATTTCCCTGAAATCCCAAAAACTTGAAAACCATCAGTGCACAATCCTAAACGAACATTCCGAACCTCGACGACGAAGTCTCAATTGACGTCATTAAAATGTCTTCAAGCTATCGAATCAAAACAGTGTTGTATAACATCTTCTGGCGAGGAATGATCTCCATGCCATAGCATATGTTTTGCCGTTGACTCAGACGCATACAATCGTTGCAACCGAAGACCCAAAGGGAAGTAGTACATTTTTTTGCAAGGGCCTTTTTTGGTGTTCCGAACTTCGTCGATGTGCAATGTAGCGTGATTTCCCACAAAATTTACATGATCCTCAGAGTCCACTTAGAATCCACTCCCCAATAAATCATACATTGGTCCTCACAACAATCTATTTTCTCAACAGGTAGACTCAGACCTCGCATTAGTCTTTTAGTGGCCTAAAAATTTTCAACCAATGAATTGTCATTTGGCAAACAATCCTTCATGAATTTAATGATTTCATTATACCCTCGTTCAGATATATGATGTTCAGACTTGATCGCAAGTAATCTTGCCATTGCGGACAACGTTGTCATGGTTTCGCAACCCGACCGCAATTGTTCGCTACTTGCCTCTATCATGTCATATAGTTGGCGTGCTTGGGGGTTTGGTGATTCTTCCACGTGATTCCAATTGAAACTTGGACCTGCCACGTTGTGTAGCATCTCGCGGTAAGTTGTCGGATCGTCTCCTCCCACATCCAGCATCATCAATATGGTTATCCATTTGGTAAAAGTTTTGCGGGCCTTCATCTCCGTTCTCACCATGTTCGTACCAACAGTGATATCCCGAAACAAATCCATACCTACATATGTGGTACTCAACCGTTTCGACGTCCAGGTACGGTACAAGTCGACATTTCTTATAATTACACGGACATCTAATATTCCTTTCACTTTGGTATGTAGGACAATGTTGCTTAGCAAATGATATGAATTCTTTAACCTTCGCCGCAAATTCAATTCGAACGAAGCCGTTGTCAAGACGGTTGTACATCCAGTCTCGACTTGTAGACGACATTCCTATTGTAATTGTGCAATTAAATTAGTCAACTAGTTTCATAATTTCCGACGGTACATGGCAACTTGTGTGTCCAACTAACATAATTTATTAGAAGGGGGAATCTGAGGACCTACCTAACTACATGAACAAAAAGCTTTACTTCTAGCCATTGAATAAAGGGGGTTGGAAACAACTTTCTTAATACCTAGCTCGGTACATGACTGATACCAAACAGAGTATGATAATTGGTCGTAAAAATATAAGCAACAAGGAGTTCAAAAAAATAAAAAAAAATCATAAGTTATAAGAGGCATACAAATACCACATAGTATCAAAGCGCCTACTACTTGTTCACTCGTACCTCCTTAAGGTTATAGATTTATTCAATTCTCTAGAAATTTTATGTGAAATAGCAACATTAACTAAAAGAGTAATCCTAGTGTTTTGAATCCTAACTAGTAGTAGAAATTATATAATTATAGGTATTATTCATCTATACCTACTCTATTGGTAGTTTTCTCTACACACATGCATATACACACAAGTGAATCAAATATAGTGGGCAAAACATGAAAAAATGTGGCCAAAGACAAGGCACCCATCAACAATCCCACCATAGATCTTTATGAGCTGCGAAAATAACAGTAGCAAAAGCCAAGAGATAGCGAACCCAACCAAAACAATCAGCATGTCAAGCATAAAAATAAAACATATAGCATCCAAATTTAAAATTACCAATCCAAAATCAACACAACTTTATTAGAAACCCAACTTTTTGTCTCAATACCTTCACATACACATTACACTAGAAAAAACAAGATGAAGAGAAGTGGTTATCTATACTATATCTAATGGCAATCCTCCCTATGCACCTATTAAATAAAACTTTGCAATATTGCCTATATTGACCTTAATTTGTTTTTTCATATTGGCTTTAAAATTAAATGGTAGTTAGAGTATGAGGGTGTTGTAGGTAGAAAAATTATATTTAAATATTACTTTCCTTAATCTTCTCGACTTCTTTATTTGATAACTACCCTCTACGTTTCTCTCTCCCCTCCATTCCTGTTTCCTCTCGTTGTAACTGCTATGGATTTAGATTAACTGAAAACCACTTTCTTCTTTAAAAACACAGCCCCTCCTCTATCTTTTTAAAAACGTAACGTGATCTATCATATTTGTGATCTTGCATTAGATGCATTTCAAGGTTGGAGGTTTGAAGTGCAAAGGTGACGAATAAAGATTTATAAGCAACTTTGGAATCGTAGTGGTTTTGCAAAAACTAATTGCATATGTAAGAATGGCTTTCATATATTTCTTTTTCTTAGTTTTTGATTCTTTTTCTTAAGTAGCAAAAAGAGATATTACTTTTTTCCAACAATCAGAGAATTACTAGGTGTCGTATGTGTGATGTACAAGGTTAATTCCTCTCCTTTGATCCAGTGCTTTATCTGATCATTAAATCCGTTCATTTTTTTTTTTTACTTTGTTTAGATAATTATGCTTAAATTATTTATTATGGTCATTTTTTAATTATCTACCAATGAAATGCAACATCCATTGTCAATCTCAATCTCGAATTATGAGTTAAATATTTTTATGCCTTTCACATTTTCCTTATAAAAAAATATTTGAACCTTACATGCGGAGCACGTGCCCGTTTACTAGTAGTAATTAATATGCATTCACCAAAAAAAAGTAATAATATGTTATTAATGTGGTAGGATTAGACATGTAGTAAAAATAATAATATGTAGTATTATAAATGTTAGAAACGTGCCTCAACAATGCTAATGAGTTCTCATCTAATAACTACTCCCACTGGTTCACTTTATGTGATGTTTTTGTTGTAGTATGCAGGTAGAAATCTCATTAAGCATCAATGACTTGATACATGAATAAACATAGAATCAATTGCCCAAATGAAAGTGCATTGATTCACTAACTTATTTGTTAAAAAAAGTATGTAATTGTTATGAATTAGGTTGTGAAGGCCACAAGGAACAAGTTGGAAGTAATTACACCTATCAAATTGTTAGAAATTAAGAAACATACGTACGCCTAATCACAAAGAATTTCCAACATGTTTAATTTCTCTTATCCATCACTATAAAGAAAGAGTTGACACATAAAACAAAAGTACCTTACAAGTGATCAATAAATGATTATGAATTTCATTTTAGGACCTCTGGATTACGCATGCAAGAACTTCAATACACAAACATGTTAATTGGGCCCCTAATCAAGGAAGGATTTGGATTTAACTTATAGGTTTCTCAATCGAGGTTCTTTTGGCAACATTGTAATCGAATTGTTACTCACCAAAACAACTTGTGTATAATAAAGAAGCATAAAAACAACTAAATACATGAAACAATAAAATCTCACGCCCGAGTAAAAATCACAAATCATTGTAAAAGCAAACAAAACATCTCACTGCCAAGAGGGGACTGAATGAGAGCACGATGTGAGAGCCGAGAGGAGAAGAGGCGCGGACTGAAAAAGAGCACGACTGGAGCAGAACAACGCGATGACGACCAAAGCAGGGCAGCGCTACCAGGGAGCAAAGGAGTGCGAGGACGACTTGTTAGGGGTTGGGGATTTGGGGGGCGGTGACCGGAGAGAGACGGAGAGACCGAGACACCGAAGTGACTGGTTGAGCGAGAGACGGAAAGACCAGAGAGAGAGAGTTGAGAGCAAGAGACCGAGACGAGAGATTTTTTGGGGGTTGGGGATTTGGGGGGCGGTGACCGAAGAGAGACGGAGTGACCAGAGCGACGGGTTGAGCAAGAGATGGAGAGACGAGAGTTGAGAGCAGAGACAACACCGAGACGAGACGATCAGAGAGACGAGAGATGGTGGGAATGTAGGTCGCGATGAAGGTCGCGGTGAAGATAAGGAGCTGGTTAAGAGCGATGAAGATAAAGAGCTGGTTAGGAGCGATGAAAGTCGCGGTGAATACGCTCTTCGCCGGAGAGCGGTTTCTCTGCGACTTCATCTTCTCCGTGGGATTTTGGGATTTTGGTTGGGGGGGGGGGGGACCGCGACTTCGTCTTCTCCGTGGGATTTGGGGATTTTTGGGGGGGTGTTGGAGGGGCACTCATCAAATCTCGAGATTTGATGAACGGGTATAAGAAAACCAATTTTTGGTAGGAATGTTGGCGCCATTTTTTAGAGACGGAATTTAATTTCGTCTCTATTTCCGTCTCTATTTCCGTCTCTATTTCCGTCTCTGATTCGTCTCGATTCCGTCTTTGAATTAGTCCGTCTCAATTCCGTCTCTATCTACTTTTTTTAGCAACGGAACTTAATTTCGTTGCTAATTCCGTTTCTAAATTTCATTTTCCTTGTAGTGATAAACTTAAGTGAGTACAATATGAGACTTTGGTATGAAACAAGAATTACGATGTAATAAAATGCATACAAATGAGTATCGAAGTCGCTTAGGGATAGCAATGGTGATGCTTCCACAGCTTACCAAGGGTGAAAGCTTGGTGTGTATGTAAATGGTTAAATGTGACAAAGAAGTTATGAGGTGGACCGTTGGTCAAGAGTTAACTTGAATTATGAACCCACAAAAATTAGCGTTGATAAACGTGTAATGACAATAATGTTAATGCATAATTTTAGAAAGTAATATTATGTCTGTTCATTTGTAGCCTTCACAGATAAGTCGCCATGACATGATAAGTCGTTCAAAGATATGTGTAATTGAGATTGTGACAAAGATGGTGTACTAGTTTTCATATCATAGAAGATAGCTATCCTTGTTCCTACCGGCAGTTAGCAGTATGGATTTGTTGCTAAATAGGCATAGATATTTTTCGATACAGATAGACACTAGATCATATCTCAGTATAGTTATCTCTACTAATTGGTTAGACAACTTGAATGCCCATTGCGACTTCGGTGGAGATTACAAAGGAATACTCCAAAATGTGTGATGATATAAGGTCTTCGCAGCTAGTTAAGGTGTAATGACTCTATTGGGACCTATACCACACGTGCCTTGCGAATGTTGGCTTGTGGGGTGGAAATGATACTAATGAGAAGTTAGATTTAAGAGTGATATTTTATCTCACGTGGGGTACAATCAGATTTCACAGGTGCAGATTTGCATCAGAAAAAAATGGGTCGTAAAAGAAATCATTACGGATAGACATGTCAGGCTATAGATGTACTTAATTGGAGATGTTGTGACGACCCAAAAATCCAATAGACCTACCTGAAGGGCAATTTAGTAACTTCGCAAACCCCTACACTAAATTAGCCTAATATAAAAATCAAGTTGTAAACCCTAGCCTCTTTTGGTCAAAATCAATACGTTTGAGTGAAAGGAGTGATTGAAATTTATGGGATTTTTAACCTAAAGAGGCACCACCAAGAAGGTAACTCTCACCCTCATCTTCTTCATTATGCTCTTTTTTTGAAGTTTTAATGGTTTACATATGGTGGGGATTTGTACAAAAGAAAAGAAAACCTCTTCTAGAGGCGGCACCACCGCGATGCAACCGGATGTGAACGATGGCATCACCGCCACTGCTGCCGGGGGCGAGCGACGTCAGAGGCCCCCGAAGTGAATAAGAGTCCCTGTTTAACACATCCAGTGGCCTATTTAGCCCCTGGACATTAGACCAGGGGCCAACCCAAAAAGAAAGAAATAAATAAATAAAATACAATAAAAATATATATTATAAATAAACCAAAATAATTGCTTTCAAATAGGGCACTACCCCATTTTTTAGGGAGACCCATCGGCTCTCGCATCGAATGATGGGGACCCGCGGGACCCACACTAGTGGATCCCAAAGACCAATAAATAGAGGATTTACTTAACTTTAAATGAAAGCATTTACTTATGAGATGTGCTATGGTTGTATAGTGTCGCGCGAAGGTTCACATCGGGGCCTGGGTGTTCCAAAAGTTGTTATAGGCGTCGTGACGAGTCGAGGTAAGTGGGGAGCTTCACTCATGCATTAAATGTGGCTTGAATATTAGATAAATAGAAATTTCACATTTATATCGAAAGCTTTGGGATTTTGTTGCATTTAGTTAATGGTATGAATATGCTTATCTATAGAATGCATGTGACGTGAACACTTGTGTTAGTGTTTATAAGCAATAATTTCATGTTTAGTGTTTAAGCGAGTCTTCTTTCTTATTGAGCTCTGTTGCTTCTTTTAGCTCACCTCACTTACATCT
Organism: Stephania yunnanensis; assembly: GCA_039657365.1. NCBI lineage: Eukaryota > Viridiplantae > Streptophyta > Magnoliopsida > Ranunculales > Menispermaceae > Stephania > Stephania yunnanensis. The sequence continues at coordinate 48,753,256 of CM077587.1, read as the reverse complement.
TAGGTATCCACATTGACACTAGATCAAGAAAAGGGAGAAGCAATAGCTTGAAGCCTTCTTTCTTAACGTGAGTCTTGTATTGTATTATCTATATATTCATTTTTGAAACTATTAATCTTGAGTTATATTTTAAATAGGTCTTTTGGGTAGTTTGGACACTATCTCCCTTGTAGTTAAGTTCTCTATGAGCCTTTTGATGATCCTACATGGTTGTACAAAATGAAAACTTATTTATAGTTCTTTGGTAGAATAGGGATTTGTTCTATATTTCATTCCGTATTTTATTTTCATATTGTCTTTATGATTATTTCCCAAGTTTTTTAGGTGAGCCAGACCACTTGCTTGGGCACGATTCGGTTGTTGGGCTTAGGAGGCGGTCTGGGCAGGGCGACTCGACCTTAGGTCGGGGGATGGTCGTCACAAGAAGACTCTTGTATATTAAAATGTAATTAAAGTCGCTTGTGCAGGGGCTATGGAACTATGGCTTTGCATCTGTTTATCTATTGTTTATATTATTTATCATGCCCCGATAGATATTATTGGATTCATATTGTTATTCATATTACTTGATTATTTTGTAGACTTTTGATATTGTAATTATGAATCTCTTACCGAGCAAGCTGGAACGCTCATCCCAATTAAAATTTCAGGAATACCGACATATGCTTTGACTCAAGAACGGAGAAGATTAGGAGTCTATATTCTTTTCTTCGGCGAATTGATCTCTCTTTTGTCTTATATATTTGAATTGAAATACATTTTGTATTAATACAAAGTTTGGGGTTGTTTCATAAACCGAGGTCGATACTGATTTTGAACTCTAATTAATATAGTTAGTACATCGTTAGTATTATCGAGAAATTTTTAATTCCGCTGCGTTTTCTATCGTTTTCAATTATTTATTCGATGCACGATATATTGTATTGTGATGATCAAATATGAAGGTTAAACTGCCTCCAACAAATTCCTTTCAGTACATATCTTAGCCTTTTAAGATTTCTGGACATTTCAATTACGGTTGGTCTTTACCTAAGTTGTGTTTTAGTTCCCTTCAAAACCTATATAAATATGTATGCGTTTTACCTATTTTTTCTGATTCCTTCTCAGTTTGACATCTTATAGTTCCAAATAATTAAGCATGCATCTCAAAAAATATTGAAAATTTGAAATTCCTTCCTCAAAAAGTCTCTTAGTTTCTTCCTATCCATTGAAACACATCTTCTGCTTATCTTTTTTCTTTTGGTGGATTCTGCTTATCTTATTTGATGCTTAACCTCCAATTTTCTTTGACAGAGAACAAAGTCATAGAATTTTATCTCCAGTCTCTTTTCTCTCCCTTAAAAAAGGTAAATCTTTTCCACATACAATTTCCACTCCAATTTGTTTGAGAAATAAGAATATTAATCAGGATTGTCATTGTAAAAAAAATTTCTACAAAAAGTTTTGGCGTTTTGAGAAGTTTCTGTTTTCGGTAGTCAAATTTTACTGACAGTGAATGTTGTGTAATGGTTATTTTGAATATGTTTTAAATCTTTTGATTATCTTCATCATACACGACTTCTAATGAGTTCCATTTGTATGTAGCAAACATCAGCAAATTTAGTTCAGTGCTAGTGAGAATCTGCAATCCTCAGCTGTTAAAATTTTGTTTCCCTCTCTATTTCTATGGTTTTGCTACCCAATTGTTTTTTTTTAATGTTTTTTTTTAATGTTTTTTTATTACTTTTTAACTCCCTAATTGTTTTCATAAAAAAAATTGGAATGCAAGTGCAAGAGAGCTATAATCCAAACACCCAGAAAATATAGTCATGTTACCTTATTTTAATTATCATCTGTTTCAAACAAACAACTTTACTTCTATTCATCTTTTCGATTAACGCTACTTTTTTTTTTTTTTTTTTTTTTTCTTAATGGAGGCATTTTTATGGGCTGTGTTGATAACATTTTTGCCAAATGACTAGCTTTTAAGCAGGATTTAGACATGAAGAGCAATTAATTTCAAAGTCTCTTTGTTTCATCCAGGCAAATCTCAAAATCTTTAAATCGGTGATTACGGTTAATCAAAGATTAGTGGAGAATAATTATAGTTTTGACTGTGAGTCGAGAGTTAAAACACCGGTGAAATTGAAATTTTTAATTAATTTTATTTTTTGTCTGATGTGTGACTAGTGTTATGTATTATATTTTATTTTATTTTGCGAAATTCAAGTCGACTGAAAAAATTTGGTATTTCGAATTTCAAACTTTAATTGGATTTAACAAGCTGACGTGGGTTGCACGCCTCGATTTGCATGCACGACAAGTTTGAAACAGATGATATATACCGTATATATACAAAACACATTAAATGTAGTGCTAAATTATATAAAAAGCAAAGCAAAGCAAAATTATTTTGGCCAGATGCTATTTTGGTGATTGGTGTTTGATTTTAGCTTATGTTTTAATTGATAATCTAGATAAGTACTTATATAAAAAGCAAAGCAGGTAGGGAGACTTGCTTTTCAAAATTATGGTGATTTTGATAGTTTTGGTTCTTACGTCAACCGACTGCACAATATCAAATTACGTGGACGCAATCAAGAAAATTGGATGGGGTGCATGCTTATTATGGGTTACACGGGTTGTTCGCTTCGCGATACGTGCGTAACTTTTGCATGAGGTGCATGGTCTGTAGTGGATATGCATGGATTGTACCCTCGAGATACGTGCACCTCAGCATACATGGATGATGCTTGCATAGATTGTTCACGTCGATATGCGTGTGTGTTGTTTACATAGGTTGTTTGCCTCGAGATACGCGAGTGACGCTGGTCGTCCATCTCCATATGCATGTGTCGTTCATAAGACAAATTTTTTTATATAAATAGCTCATTTTTGAGTCATTCATAGAGTTTAAAAATTTGTATAGATAGCTCCTTTTGAAAATGAGTTATCCATACAAATGTCTTTCACTTCACCACCATGCATGTCACCTCATCATCAACAGCTCTTTTTCAAAATGAGTTATATATTAGTTTTGAAATTTAAAATGAAACCCCACTATTTGGCGAATTACAAACTAAAGCCACCCCACTTTTTGAAAAACACCCCCCATAATCTTCGCTTTCTTTAACTAAGTATAATTATATATATAGTCGTGTTGCCTTATTTTAATTATCATCTGTTTCAAACAAACAACTTTACTTCTATTCATCTTTTCGATTAGCGCTACTTTTTTTTTTTCTTTTTGTTAATGGAGGCGTTTTTATTGGCTATGTTGATAACATTTTTGCCAAATGACTAGCTTTTAAGCAGGATTTAGACCTGAAGAGCAATTAATTTCAAAGTCTCTTTGTTTCATCATGTCAAATCTCAAAATCTTTAAATCGGTGATTACGATTAATCAAAGATTAGTGGAGAATAATTATAGTTTTGGCTGTGAGTCGAGAGTCAAAACACCGGTGAAATTAAAAATTTTAATTAATTTTATTTTTGTCTGATGTGTGACTAGTGTTATGTATTATATTTTATTTTATTTCGTGAAATTCAAGTCGACCGAAAAAATTTGGTATTTCGAATTTCGAACTTTAATTGGATTTAACAAGCCGACGTGGGTTGCACGCCTCGATTTGCATGCACGACATGTTTTTCGGAAGTTTTGAAATGCTTTGATAAATTCTCTAATTTTTTGTCGAATTGAGTTATTTTTCAGGGTTTACTTGTGACTCAAAATTGAAGAGATAAATACAAAAATAATAAATAAATTGGCAAATTACCAGGCATTAGAATTATATAGTTGAGGATAAATACTAAGGGGCGTTGTTGTCATTTGGTTGGCCTTCTTAATTGAAATCGAAATTGAAAGGGGTGTGTACACCCACTGCATCTTCTTCATCTTCATCGAAATTGAACTCTCCTTCCCAGTCCCAAGTAAAAAAAAAAAAAAGAACTCTGTTTCATTTCAATGTGGAGGTTGGGGATGACCCCAAACCAGGCCGAACCGAGCTCGGTTCAGGGTCAAACCCCCTTCCCCATATTAAGAAAAAAGAGAAAAATGTTTTAATTTGGAAAAAAATTAAATAAAATATCTGGAAATTAGAAAAACCATGAAAAATGAGATTTTAAGTTAAATTAATGAAATTTGAAAGTTTTTATGAAAATTGAGAATTTTGAGATTTTATCGAGGATTTATAAAGAGTATTTTCTTCGTAATGCGTGTTATGATACCTAAAAATGTCCAAAATTGAGAAAATTATTTAAGAGTCTAGTCATGTTTAATTTTAGATTCGGAACCACAATTTAGATTTAGAATTTGGATCCGGACATCCGAGGATAAGATTTAGAGTGATTTCGGGGTTTTCTAGTCGAGGTAGGATCGATAAATATATAATAAATTGGAAAAATTATATTTAAGTATAGACAACGTAATTGTCGAACAATAATTTTGAGTCAAAAATAAAATTCGAATGTCGAATAATTTATTTTGGAAGTATTTTAAGAATTTTGGGACGCGATTGGGTTGACTTAACTGCGACTGACTTAAAAACAATTATAGAATTATCATGGAATCTTACAGGATTTACAAATTAATTGTAGGACCACATTTGGAATTTCGTGTGGACTAGTTTATCAATTTGGAGAGCAAAGGAGTTGCTGGAAAGAAGAGAATTTGCTGGAGAAAGAAGAGATTAGCAAGATTGGAAGGAGAAATCAATGGGTTTCGGTAGTTTGTCAACTAGGTAACTTACTTACACTAACAACTTAGTCAATTTGATGAATTCATGAATTAAATGAATGTATGGATGTTTTATGTTGTTGATTGATGTTTGGGGGTTCTGGAGGTGTGCATGGGAGTTCCTGAGGCATTGGTGAAGCCCATGTGTGGAGAAAACTTAAAATTTTGATTTCAGAATTCTGAGTTTTCCTGCACATAGCACTCTAGGTAGGCCAGATACCGCGCTAACTTCAAATAGCGTGTTAGAGAAATTTGGTAGTGCACTAATAAAGTCACTGGCACAGTAATCCAGTTACCCAGCGACTAAGTGCCATGACAGCATAAAAATCGAAATTTCTAAAGTTAACTTAAACACTATAAACAAGTCTAATAACCTAGTTAAAGGTCTAAACATATTTAAAAGCATGTTATATGATGTTAGGAATCTAGGAAAGTTCTCGGGGGTTCAGATACGAGTCTTAAGGTGTCAGGAGGTCGGAATAGTTTTGAAATTGACGTGTTTGTAAGTAAACTGGTTGAGATATTTTCTTCATTTCATGTTTTGATGTTGCTGTTTATTTATAGTTGTTTATAATATTGTGCAATGCCTTGTGTGCTTATTTAACTGTGTGTTGTTTGATTATATTAGTTTATGTTGCTATGTTTGCTAAATTCTTGGTGTTATTGTTGGTGTGTTGTTTCTTATTATGGATTTGTTGCTAAATTAGATATGTGTATGTTTAAGATTATAATATGGTTTGGAGTGTATGTGGCTCATGGGGCCCGGGGATGTCAGTATACTAACTAGTTAGTGTCATGTATCTACTATATGAGGTTGATGAAATGATTAAGCGGTGACCAATTAGGGTAATACCGATATACTATGTGTATTGGCCTATTACATGAGGTCGATAAGCCGTATTTCATAACTAATAAGGATTGTAACTACGTGCACTGCTATATAAGCTATTACGTGAAGAGTAATATCTAGGCCAATGTGTGAAATGATTAAGCGACGAACAATAAGGGTAATACCGAAGTACTATGTGTGTCGACCTATTACATGAGGTCGATATGCCGTATTTCATAACTAATAAGGAGAATGTCTATACATAAAAAAACGACCAATAAATGTAATACTGAAGTACTATGTATATGGACCTATTAAATGAGATCGATATGTCCTATTTAAATAAATGACTACCCAAAGTCTATGCGATCAATTCCCAAGGTCTATGTGATCAATAGGGCATTAATGGGCTAATGTGTTAGGTACACAATTTAATATTTGTGGTTCATTTGAATAGTTCGTTGATGTTATATTGTTTGGTAACGTGTTTGTTTATCTATAGTTATTGTTGTATAATGAATGTATGTATTATGAAATGTATCTTTTGTTATATTTGAAAATGTGGATAAATGTCTCTTAGTGTTACTTTCTACATTGTTGTACTCACCATCCTTTTTATGACGGAAGGTGCAAATCCGTCGAGTAGCATAACAGGCAAGGAGAAGATCGGCGATTAGCTTTGAGCCAGTGGAGAGATGTTACCTTTGTTGTAGGTTTTTATTTTTATTGTGTGACTTATAAATATGTCTTTCATACACATTTGGAGATGTATATTACGGGTTGTGAGATAGTATACCGACCAAACACATGTTGATATATAGTTATCGTCATTTTGTTATATATATATGCATGTGATCTTTGGTTTCCTGGTTTCCACATTTAGGTTCTATATGAATGACTTTCACTAATTTTTCAAGACTTCCGCTGAATAATCTTTAAACTGTATAAAATTTTAATTAACTCTGAAATATTGTTTAATCATGAGAATGGTGCAAGTTTTATTAGAAAGACTGACTAATATGTTATTAAGTTCTACGTAGCTAAGGTTAAGGCTTAATGACGAGATTAAGTCGGGCGGTGCCCATATTAAGGTAGGGGTCGTCACTTGATCTCCAAATTCAATGTGAATAATGTAAACATTCTTAATCATAATAAAATAGATCAAGTAAATTTTATTGATTTTCTCTGAAAACTACATCAAACTCTCAATAAAATCTATCACCCTCATAAACCTTAAGCTTTTGTACACTTGTTGGATGGTACAAGTGCATTTTTTAGGCTTGAGGGAGAACCATTGGACTTCCCACATTAACATCAATTTCCATCAAATTGGTAATCTAAAGGGAAGCTTAATGGACAAAAAATCAATTAAAATATATGTTACATATTTTGGCCATTATGTAAATAAGTTATGAGACAAATAATGGTTCAATATTCTCCCACATATCTCATAATATTATATCTTGATAATATGGATCACAAATAGTATAATGGTTCTCCCACTTGACTCACATTACAACCAAACATTACATAATTTATTTATTACGTGCATGAATGTTTAGTATATTACGTATGGTGGGGAAGAACACACGCACATGCAATGCGTGTGCACTTCACCTGCTTAGGGCGAGCTTGGGTCTAGGCCCAAACTCATCTTAGGATCGGCCTTGATTTGCTGGCCCAACGCAATAAATAAATAAATTTTTTAAAAAAACTCCTAAAAAAATCAGAAAAAACATGGGAAAATTGAGATTTTTGCTCAAGTTACAAGAAGTTGATATATTTTCATAAAAAGTAGAAATTTGGGGTTTTTACCTCATAAAGTGCAAAATGATCGAATTGTACTTAAAATTTCAAATTAGATTCAAAAAAATTTACAAATGAGTTTATAAAGTAAATTAGCGATTTAAGACCATAATTGAGAATTCAATTATGGAAAAGAGTTTTTAAAGAGATTTTTATGGTTTAAACACTGACATGACTGATAAATTATGAGTAATTGCTTAATAATATAGTATAATTAGGTCATGACTCTAAGTTATGGATTTTATGATTCAATAGGACTTCCGAATAAAGGAAATCTGGGAAACACAAAAACGAAGTTGGTTAGTTAGAAAGTAAACATTATTTTTTGCTTTTTACATTAATATGGATTATTATCTTGCACGGTAAGAGAGATTCTTTATTGATCATTCATTTATATCATCAAAAAAAGCTTACTAAACCTCTATCCACGAGTGGGACTCGCGGTGAGGTGCCTTACACATGAAAGTGCTTAAGAAGTTAAACTTCTATCCATGGGTGGGACTCATGATATCGTGAGTAAAAAACAGCCAATCAGAAACGAAAATTTTCGTTGCTGATTAACATAAATTCCGTCTCTGATTCAATTCTCCAACGGAACAGAGACGGAATCTATTTCGTCTCTAAAATCGTCTTCGCTGATTTAGTCAACAACGGAAATATGTTTCCGTTGCTGATTAGAGACGGATTAGAGACAAAATTTAGAAACGGAACAGAGACGGAACAGAAATGCACATTCTTCCTAAATGAATGGTTTTACTTGCATTCTGTTGCTAATCCGTCTCTAATTAGCAACGGATTAGCAACGAAATTTATGCATTCCGTTGCTAATCCGTTGCTAATTAGAGACGGATTAGCAACGGACTATACGAATTCTGTTGCTAATCCGTCTCTAAACTCTGTTTACCCAGTTTTTTAATTCTATTTCTTTACAAATTAGAGACGGATTAGCAACGGGATTTATAAATTCCGTTGCTAATCCGTCTTTATTCCGTTTCTATGCCGACTTTTTTTTTAAATATTCACAAGAATCAAATTAGTTCTCTGAAACTTCTAAAACTAAAAATAACAACAGGACCTGCACCCCCTCCAACAACTCTTTGGGGGTGCTAACATCCGCAAAAAAAAAACAAAATTTCACATACATACACAAATCAACATTATATATCAACAACAAAGATTCAAATGAGAAAAAACATACAATTCGATATTAAAAAAGATTTATATATTCACGAAACGTAGTCAAGTATAATAATGGTCTGTTCGCTTCACATTTTAGTGAATCCTAACACATGAGATTAATTTGTGATGTGACTAACACATGGGTTTAGATGGTTTAGTCTGATTTATGTATATTGTTTGGTTGAGAGTTTTAAGATTAGGATTAAATGAGGTTATAATTGTACATTTACTAAAACACCCTTGCATAAATAACACATCCTCACCTCATTTTCACACATCGATCAGTTTCATTTTCTCAAACCTAATAAAGCATCCCCCTTCACATCTTTTTTGCCTAACACAACCTCTAGACCGATCCCCTTTTATCAATCTTCTGTAGAAACCATTTAAAAAACTACAGATCCCATACTACAATTTTTTGTCATAAATTCTGAATAAATCACACCTATCGACTGTTTTATGAAATTAGAAACATAATAACCATAATATATTTTTACTGTAATTAGGCTATGGGCAGCAATGGCGGAGAATAACTTTCAGGTTATTGGAGGAATGATCACAGTGCAGTAAATAGGACGTCCTTCACACAGAGGCTACCAATCGAGCACATTGAGTATAAACTGAAGACAATTAGAAAGATCATTAAAATGAAATCATCAACGGTCTGATTCTGATCCAAATATCCTTCTAAGCTTGGTCGATCGTCTTCTTCTTCGCGACCGCGGTGGTGACGAATTAGGGTTCCTCCTCTTCAGTTCCTCATCTCCTTCTCGCACGCACCTGCGCCTTCTTCTTCGCAACGGCGCTGGCGACGATAAGGGCTTCCTCCTCTTCACTTCCTCCTCTCCTTCTCCAGCGACGAATCGATCGCGCGCTGAGGCTGCTGAATTTCTTTAGGCGTCGCTGAAACTGGTGGGCGTGGATGGAAACGAAGAAATAGGGGATCGGTGATTCGCTGAAGATGGGTTGTAATGTGAGGGGTAAAGTGGTAATCTCCACTAACCACCCACTATGGATTAGTTAATCCCACAAAAAATGGTGGTATTGTTTAATCCCCTCCCATGCCCATTAACTAATCCCGCGGCCTAGTTAATCCTCCAAGCGAACACCGGATTAACCAGTCCAGTGTGACTAATCCGACCTAAGACGGTGAAGCGAACATGCCATAAATGTCTAAGATACCTAAATATCCACAAAAAAATTACAATTCTCATTGTTCTACAACAACCATAAAAATACCTAAGTATCATAAAGTAGTAGTCACTCATGTCTAGGGTTTTGAAAAATCCCAAACAAACTCATCACTTACTCTTCTGAATCACGCTCTCGATGGTGGCGAAGTCCACGACACCTCTCTCCCCCAATCCCCTGGCGAGCTCTCTGAAACACAAGATCAAAACAAACACCAAAATCAAACTAATCATTTGAAACTGATGATAAAAAATGAATGATTCGATCGAGGAAGCCCTAATTAATTATTACAGCAATGTGGAGTCTCTAGCGGAGCCGTTGAGGTGCGCGTGGAGTTCGATTTTGCGTTGTTTGAGGCACCACTCCATCGCAACCGCGTCGTTTTTGTGATTGTTGTTGTTGTTGTTGTTGTTGTTGTTGTTGTTGTTGTTGTTGTTGTTGTTGTTGTTGAATCACTAGATCGTAGTAACGCATCCAATATGAACATTAGATGTCAAGAAAACCTCAACCTGCAAGGTAGTAATGCCCAACAATAAAAAATAAATTCGAAGCATTAAACGAAGAATGGGTGCTAATGAATCTCGCAGGCAAGGAGTGTTGGGTTTTGGGGGTTCTTGCGCAGTAGAGATTACAAAATAATTTTGACGAAAACACCAACAGGATCCGAATCTAATTCCATTAAAAACGTTTAAACCATGAAAAACTTAATCATACCTCAGTCGTAATATACCTTTCTGAAGGTTGATCGATCTCTAAGGCGCCGCTAACGACGAACGCCTCTACCGAGTAGTCCACACACGAACGAGCTACGTACGAGATTCGAAGTGCTAGCTTCGAGAGAATACCAAACTTTTTTGTTTCTCTCCAAAATGATCCAGAGCATACCAAAAAACCTTAAGTCGTTTCTAAAACGAAAATAGAGTTTTGGCCTTTAATCTTTTGTACGTGTATTCTAACTTAAAACGTCTATTTATACAACCCTTGTATATAGACGGTTAAGTAAATTACACATATACCCCTACTTAAAGAAGTATAAGTGTAATACACCACAATGACGTTTCTATAATGAATTTTATCATATAAAATTCGTTTTTCTGAACCATCTTAAAATCTCGCAAAACCATTCTTAGTGTGCGACCCAATAGGCTCATACAACGTTGGCAGTGTACCAAAACACATTTTGATATACAAGTCATAAGCGGCCTCTAGCAAGACATTATGACTACCCAAGTTGTACGAATATCAAATCGATACAACCTAATCAATAGTGTATATAACATCCTTTTGTCACACGATATCCTTTTGATCAAACATAAGGCATGAAATTGTCATCCAACATGTTCAATCGTACTAGTCTCGATCTCTAGGTAGACTGAAAACATCCAAGTGGCATTGATCAATATCAATTCACTTAGACTAGGCCTTTAACAGTCTAACACATCGAGGGATCCACTAGATATCTCTCTTTATATGAGAGGGACAAATTCTATCTCGATTACACAACTTCATCACATTGCTCACACAGTAACCAATCACAACATTTATAATCGTCCGGTTAAAGACAACGTTTGATAATGTCAAATCACTATGTTCTTAATGTTGAAGTCTTTGGTAATCTCAAGTCTGAGGACTGAAAAATATACATATTATGAGAAACAACTATGACTTAATCCATGTGATGTTCTCATAGCGGGTCGGTCCAGTACTTTGTTCCCTAACAAGTAATTGTGATCTTGATTCGTATCCCTATACGTATAATCATCATATGATCATCAATCAAGACTCACACTAGTCTTAATTCATTATAGTTCCCAGTATAATGATCGACTAGGGACATTTAGGATATTTCTGTAAATACTCATGGATCTTATTATAATGTAAACATGCAAATTAATTATAATAAACAACAAATGAAATCCTCTATTTTATTAACTAAAAGTATTCATAAAGACAGTTAATGGATTGACCTTTGGCACATGCCCCAACAAGGAGCCTTATCTTATTCCTGGCACTTAGATGCAAGATTTAATTTTATCGAGAAAGAAAATAGTAAGCATCAAACCGAAATCTCTGACAGCTTCAATAGCCTCCATTGTTCATCGTCGAGGAAAATAGCATGGCCAATCCTCTGAGGATAAAAGTTCAACATTTCCTGGACTTCTTCTAGCCGGTCAGGTAACTACATTTGCTAGGTTATTAAAACAACCAGGTTAGGGAACTCTTGATCACAATTAATAATATATACCATTGCTTTATAAAGCCGGCACACCTCTCCACAATGAAGAACTATAGGTAGTTCATGCTCTCTAGCAAAATTCAATGCCGCAAGAACGTATCCTCGCTTAGAACAAAAAATGATGCAGACATTGATTTTTTGTATTTATTGAAGTAATGTATGAGAATCATAAGATGAAAAATCCCGGATGTGAACAATACCATTCCCCCATCTGCAGATTACCGAGAAGGTCGATGCCAACCACTCCAAAGTCTTTCATCTCCAAAGCCAACTTAACCTATCAAGAGAAAACAACCTTTGATCAATAAAAAAAAAGTGAACAAACTATAAATTTAGATATCATACATTCTCTTAACTTACGTTTCCATTAGCCTTCCCAGTCTCTCGACGATCAATACTAAGAAGAAGGCGGACAAATATTTTTGTTTTTGTAACTCCATTGTCGTTGATCGGCAATGTTTTCTTGGAGTTTGCCTTATTCACATCTCGAGGGTATAAAATCAACATCAACCGCATCGATGACCTTAAGCCGTCTAATCTTGCTTGAATGTAAGACGCGTTTGCTCATCCCTATAGCTTCATTCTTCTGAAGAAATGAAAATCAAACCTGTTTTATCATACTTGAAATTGAAATACAATTAAGAAACAACTTCGCCTTATTATCAAAAGGCATCTTTGGAGTGGTTCGTAGCTCGAGGTAAATGACATTTTCAGAAGCAAAATCTTCAATTACCTGTGTTGAAACCAAAATGTTAAACAAGCTTTCATAAATATGAGAGATTATTTTTAAAAGTGGGAATTTAAAGAATACTTCTCTAGTAATTCTAGTGACAACAGCATGGTCGGTAGTAAATAGGCGGATCAAATCAAACAGCTTGAAGCACTCGACCGATGAACGGTCATCTACATCACTCTAGCTAAAAATTAATAATAATGACAGAAAGGAAAAAGTAAAAGTAAAATTAATTTTACTGTCATATAAAATCATACATATTTATTTATTCATTCAAAAAAAGATGGGCAAGTGTGTGTTGCATCTGATACCAACAAAAATAATATTTAATAGGTAAAAAGCTGGTATTTTAAAATTGTATCGCTATAGTTGTTTGCTTTCTAGGAATCCACAAAGGTTTTAAAGTAGTAGGAGAATAAATTATCCACAAAAGTTTTAAAGATTTCAGGCGCTCAATCCACTCAGCCATCTTCCATAGCTATTCGATCTATATAATCTCAAGGAATATGGATAAAATGTACATGGCAGTAGACACCCAGTGTTTAAGATACTTGGCAAGGCTAAGTTGAAAATGAATACTTTTATGTATATGCACCTTGTTTTGTCGCCTATTCGAATGCAGCTGACAGGGATTCGGCAAGGCCGATTTGAGAATTGGGCGTACTCGCGGATTCTGCAACTCTGGCCTTTTTCATACTTAGAGATTTTGGAAGCCAGGAATTTAGAGAACCAGGGGTACTTTGGGACCCTGCCGAGATGGAAAGATTCTTGACAATAGGTATCACTGACCTCAATGGATCTTCAATCATAGACTTGCTATAGAACATTCCTAGTCTCTCTTTAGCCGAAACGGAAGCATGAAAACCTCGACCTCTTCCACCGCCACGACCCCAATGAGGGCTGGAACTACTGCTGGTAAAACAACCTCAATTACGACTGCCGCTATAGCTACCACCTCGTCTGAATCTAGGGCTTGGGTAACCACTGAGTCTTGGTGAGTTGGGGGAAAAGCCATAACTGGATGTGCCTCCAGATTGGTTCCAAACTCCAGGAGATGCCCCGCGATGCCCAAGCGGTGGAGGAGTCATTCTAACCGGGCTTTGCCAAGGGCCGGGCTCTTGATAGGGAAACGCTGAATGACCGATTTGAAATTGGAGAGGGGGAGGGGGAGGAGGAGGAGTACTCATATCAAAGTTCCTTGCTCCTGCTGAATCATTTAACAAAAAAAATAATAACTCCTTGAACCAATGCAATAATTTCGAATTCGTATTCATAATATCTAATCCTATATCATAAGTTTTAGATCAGGAAATAAAACACCCATAACAAAAAACATTATCAAATGAGTAAAAATATTTGCAATAATAATAACCAGACCTAAACCTGATACTAACAAGAATTCCACAAGTAAGAATTTTGCAGGCACAAAAAACAATATGTAAAAAAGGAGGATTGATGCATAGAAAATACTACCAAAATGAGAAGTTTTCTCATGTCAATCAGTGACATTTTTCCATCACTGGAAGCTGAAACTAACCAAGGGAACTCAAATGCAAGAGAATTGACAGAATCCGAGTGTGGATTCCAAGAAGCAACACGTGAGAAATTGCAGTTTTTTTGTACATTCGAACATGCGAATAGAGCCATCATCTCCTCCAGTGAAAATAAGATCTCCCGTATGAGAAATCAGGCAAAGGAGATAAGGGCATAAATTAGAGAGGAGGCGATTGTAACCTTCGCGAATGAGAGAAACGGTGGAGCAATTCTGAGCTTCGCGAGTTCAGGGCGTGAAGAGGTTAAGAGGCGAGGGAGGAAGCGGAGAGACTTCGAGTGAGGTTAGGGCACATCTTCATCAACAACTAGGGTTCGCAAAGGTCAAGCCAAAACCACACCGAGAGGAGACGACGACGACGGACAGATAGCAGACGACGAAGAGGGACAGAGCAAACGACAACAACGAGGGACGACGGACAGTGACAGAAGCGAGCGAGACGACGACGAGGGCTTATGCGACGGTGACGGCAGAAGGCACGAGCTCCGACAGAGAGCAACTCAAACTCCGAACACCACCGCCAAAACCCACCAAATCCAAACCCCATTTCCGAATCTCTTCAAACAACACCGAATCTCCCAAACTAGCTCTCCAATCTCCAACCAACAAAGTCGTAACTGCCCTCGACGATGAAGAGATCAAATTTGGAGAGCACCGGTGAATAATTGCTATCTGCGGTGACTATTTCACAAAGATTTAGGGCTTGGGAGAGAGAGAGTTCGAGATGAGAGAGAGTTGAGGATTTGCAGAGCCGTGAAGAGAGGAGTTGTTGAGCCGCCGGTGAAGAGAGCAATTGTTGAGCTGTCGGTGAGCTTGAGAGAGGTCGAGTTCAGTCGATGAAGAGGGAGAGAGTTCGTTCGAGGAGAGAGAGAGTTGGGAGATAGAGTTTGAGGAGAGAGAGAGAGAGAGAGAGAGAGAGAGAGAGAGAGAGAGAGTTTGAAACACATAAATATTTCATCTATTGATGCACGAATCTCGAGACGTGATGGGCGGTTATAAACTACTGAATTTTTGGTGGAAAGTTGGCGCCACTTTTTAGAAATGAATTTTAATTACGTCTCTATTTCGTCTCTATTTCCGTCTCTAATATGTCTCTATTCCGTCTCTGACTATTTCCGTCTCAATTTCGTTTCTAACCATTTCTGATTAGAAACGGAATTAAATTACGATGCTATTTTCGTTTTAATTTACATTTTTTTTGTAGTGGATATGGCGCCACCTTATACAAAGAAGTGCCTGAGGAAATAAAGTTGATTCCGGGCATGCATTGAACTTTTATTACTGTTCATGGTTTACTTTTGGGATGGCCAACCTAATTGTGAACTTTGAACAAAAGTAGATGGATTCACTTTGTACCCATTACTTCTTTAATTCTTGTAATCATGTTAGTTTCATATTATCTTTTGTTATTACCTGTTGTACGAAGCAATGTAGATGTTTACTTATCTGACACTATTTATTTTGTGTGCACTGTTATTTTGATGTTCCCGAAATGGCTATGTTAGGTTCGGTGGTAAACGAAGATAGTAAAGGAACGAGGAAGCTCGAAGATTTATGTTGATTTTAGCCTTTTTCTTTATTCTATTTATATTACTTTTGTTGTATATTATATTTGGGCTTCTTAGGGTGAGTGTAAGGATTGAAAAGTCTTTGATAGATTTGTGGAAACCTCATGAGATGGTTTGAGACAGTTGCGAATCATTTTTTTTTTGCGTAAATTTAGTTAGTGCAGCGGTTTAGCTCCATTTTGGGATTGTCAAATTTGAACTTATGGTTTACTTGGATTCAATCATTTAATTTCATTTTGAGATTATATTATGAACTTTGGGGAGATGTGAGTCATTTTAGGCTTTCTCCCTAAGTTGTTGTTTATCAAATTTTCGATGTCGGCGACCGGCTTTTAGGAGAGACTTTGTCGAGTTTTTTTTATAAAATCTTGGAAATCAAACAATATGATTTCCTAATTTGCTACACTTAAATTAATTAAGAAATGAAGTTTATATGAGTCTATAAATGGTTGAAATAAAAATGATTTCAAGGTGTAAAACTTATAAACAATTTAGAAGCTTAACTAGAGTAATTTGGGAAATTCATGGCTAAATGAAAACAAGCCCTGATATACAATCCCTTGACAAGATGGTAGTGTGTTCAAATCTTGGATCCCTTCATCTTGAAGATAAATGAGGGGGTATTTGATGGTTTATGCCAAGAAGACAATTAATGATTGATACACTAAATGTTTGAAAGTTGCAAGTTGTTGCTGATAAAGGGGGTGAGTTAGAGAAAGTGAGATAACTTACATGAAAGTTTTAACTAATCTTGTTTGGTTTGTTTTATTAACCAAATTGCATGCAAGTTTTCTCCAAATTCACACCCATCAATGTAAGATAACTTTCTCAACCCTTAAGGGGAGCTATCTCACAGAGCCTTATGAGCACAATTACCTATCATTAGTCACATCTTTATCGCATGCACCCCTCTCTCATGTTTGAAGGGTATTTATGTCAATTCTCATATTATTTTTTTTAATTTGCAACTTCCTTGTAAGTTTAAAATCGAACCAAACACGAAAATATAAACTCCCTATGAAATAACTCCATGTGAGTTAACTTGACTACAAAAAAACTCCCTGTAATTTGTCGAAAATGAATCAAACAAGAGTATTGTTAACTTGTTATAAAATCCATTCTAGTTTAGTTTTTGTATGTTATGAGTGAGAGCCTATTGATAATGAACTTCTCATGAAAACATATAGTTTGTAATTATAATTCACCTTCACGTAACTCGTATTATATACTATCAATTATCAAAAAACGTAGCATCCCCTATCCCGATTAGAGCGATACTTGGCCTAAAACTCTAATTAAGCCACGGTAATCCAACCAAACTTAGCTAGAGCCAGCAGCCTTGATAAACTTAAATGTATATTGATATTGAATAAACAATATAAAGTATACGCAACAAAAAATTAAAACTTTTTCAATAATTAACAATATACGGTATTACATAGTTTATCAATACCCAAAACCTCGTTTATAAACCTCTAACCTTGTTTATATATAACAAAATAATACAAACAGTGTATATATATGTATAAGAAGGCTCATTAAATCGTAGATAAAATTATAAAACCCCTAAATCTTCTCCTTACCCTTTGCTGAAGCGCTAGGTTGCGAACCTGAAATATTAAATTTGAGGTGAGCGCTCCAACTTGCTCAATAAGTAAAGATTCACAAAGCCAACAATATTCCTATATAATAATCAAGAACATTTTGCAATAAGAATACTTACCAATATTAATTAATAAGAATATGAAAAGCATATAATTCAATAAAAAACGGATGCAAACCAAACTGTCAATGACTATTATACTGTAATTCTCACTAATTTATAAAACTAGGGTCGATTACCCACTGACGTCATTAATGCAATTGCTAGACCAACACATTGGCAGATGTGCAGCCTAGTCAATCCATTAATGCCCAATAGTTCTATCTGAAACCGCCTAGTGAATATGTAACCAACGCAACCTATCTAACTGAGTAGGAGTTACGTATAGACCGGGAGATCATCCCCGCATCCTATACAACCTAGTCTCAGTCCTTAGGTGTTACTCTCTTGAATAACATTAGACAATGTTTTCCGTTTAATTAAAAATATCACAGTGTACATAGTCCCCCATTTCGATCCATCAACTATATAAACTATATATACTAAGATAGCTAAGCAACATTGATAAATAAGTGAATCCATATTTACCTCGGTTTAGGTTTCATATCCATAATTCCTAACTTTCTAGGCACCCAAGCTTTCCCGGGAATCCAACACTTATCACAAACCATTTGTGATCAATTTAGATCAAATACCCTATATTTAGAATCGTTTGTTCAGTTCCCAAGTCCTCAAGAAGTCCTAATCAAATTACGGAAATACCGTTATTTTCGAGGGTGGGAGTGCGTTCCCTTAGTAGGTGGAGTACGCTCCAGCAACTGAGTTCTTCTTCACTGACGAAGGGAACACGCTCATCTGTTAGGTGGAGCGCGCTCCATCGCTCCACCTTATACTGTTTCGATAGTACACATGGCAACAACCACTGTTCCATCTACAAATCCATAAAACAACAATAAACACTCCTAAAATATATCAGGGATGACCTCTAGTGAGGCAACAAACCATTTCCAGTCAATAAACAACACAATTCACAAAGATATCATCACTACCATCAAGTTGAACTTTAAAAACATGAAACTAAACTTACCAAAGTGATGATCTCTAGATTTTCAGTTAATTAAGCTCCATAATTCACACCAAATCAACTCCCTTATTGATTCCTTATAATCATAATCAAAACTCTCAGCTGCTCTCACTCTTACTCGATTGAATTATGGAGATAAGTATGAATGGTTTTCGTTTAAATATATGATTTTTCTCGAGATACGCATTGCGCTATTTCGAAACTCATCAAATGATTGATGTGTTAATATGACACTCCTTAACGTGACACACATTGATACTATCAACATTCACGCACATCTCGAGGCGATCCAACGATCCATATAATTGAGACCAAACTTATACTTTTCAATATTATATATTTATGTATCAAATATATAAATATATATATATTTCATGTATTTTCTCACCGATAAGTTCACCGAACATGTCTACGAGTATTCTTGAGTGTGTGCATTAATTCCACAACCCCCTCTTCGCACTTGGTGAACCGACAATTTATTATTTATTATGTATTTTTCGATTATATGCTTGAATATAAACTCTCTATTATACTACAACCTATAAAATTCATTTATAAACATTGCAAACAACACCAACCATCATGCAAACACAACACACGTTAATCGATGTATGTCGAATTTAACCACAAGCCTAACTCGGGTTAATCAGAATTTGGATTAATATTAATCATCAACTTTATGTAACATGTGGTTACAAAGAAATGTCCACTTTAAGATTCAATCGAGCGATGTAAGAAAGTTTTTTTTAAGATTCAATTGAGCGACATGAAAAAGGTTTGATTCATATAGTCAATTATAATAAACGACACCCCAACACAAGTTAATTTATGAGAAAACAAACGCTTGCATTGCACAAATCAGTATGCATATTGCATGAATGAAAGTGGGTTCAGTCATCAATGAAAGTGGTACACCCCGACACAATTTAATTAAACGACACCCACGATGAAACACCACACAAACTACAACCCTGGACTTTTTGCCTGATTAATAGAATTTAGAGAAAAAATTAAAAAAAAAACACATATGCTGAAATAATTCCCAATATAACACACTTAGTGCCACGTAGGGTGCCACATGGGACGCAAGTGAGTGACTGGACGCGAGTGAGTGAGGGAGGGTGGAAAACGTGAGTGGAAATCACGTTTTGTGCATGTCGTGATTTCCACTCACGATTTGCCTAGAGTGGAAGTCGTGACTTGCAGTCACGACTTCCCTTCGATGGAAGTCGTGACTGCAAGTCACGACTTCTACTCTGAGGGTCAAAAAAAAAAACAGTGGCCTCCTCTATACACCAGAAAACAGGAGAAAAGACATGGACATAATCTCAACAAAGAATGATAATGGCTATGTAAAATGACTTAACATCATAAAAATCAAAGGCCAAGTTAATAACTAAACAATTAATGAAATGTTAATTGGAAAAATCAGTTTGGAGTGTTTAAACCGAAGGAAAAAAAAATTTATTTCAAACAATGCAACAAAGGAAAAAAACCATTCATCAAAATAGAAGTACTAAAACAAGCATTGCATCTTATGTAAAAAAACATGAAAAAATAAAAATAGAAGTACAAACTACACTAAACCATAGAGGATACACATAACCTCAACAAAGAATATTATTACCATAATAATTTCAAGAATTTATAAGCATGAGTACTTGTTTTGGCATAGGCAAAATGCCGTAGTTTTTTCAAGTGCTATGTTTGACTGCTAATTGTAAATGACGTTTGTAAGCATGAGTACATACATACATCCAAACATAACATAAATACATAAAATTGCAAAGTGATTTAGTACAAAGCAATAATAAAAGAAGTCTTGTTATTGTTACACACAAGTCCTACTCCGACCTCAAATAATGACTTCCAGTCCCACAACGTGTTCTCTTTACAACTCGAACATTACGATTTAACGCTAATGGGACATTCGACTGGCCCATATCACTAGGATTTTGAGCATCTTCTCTCTGAATATCATCGATATCACGTATTCCACCTTCATGCGTACTTGTACTCTCGAGAGAAATTCATCATTATTGGAGTTGTATTGAAATGGCGCGAAGATGGAACGACTCCGTAGGCTCGAATGCCATGTAGGGAGGAACGGATGGAGTATGTGGAGTGTCACGCTCATTGAGAGGTACCGATGACGTATACACCTGAGTGCCATGCCTCGAACGCGTATCATCGTGAGAAGTATGATGAGAGGCTTCAAATGATGTGGGCACATTATGCATGCGATAATCCACAAATCTTATCGAGTCAAAGTCGATGCGGCTACATCTCTAATGCGTGCAATCGACACGTCATCACCCAATGTCAATCGATGGATCGATGTCATTCCATGTGCCTACATATAAACTATGTAAGAACTTGTATGTGAAAGTAAAATGAAAACAACTATATGAAACTTCATGGATGGAAAAAATGAAATTGCACTTACCAATGCCTCAAGAATAGCTCCACGACGAGACATGAATCGACGTGTAATGCGACGATACCATTGCATATACGGTCGTAAAAGTCCAAAGGCTCGTCTAATATTTCATCGGTTGCTATGTTGGAAGCACGTTCGTTCCACAAGCAAACATAAGCACTATGTTCGCGCTCCAATCCTTATCCGTTTTCCTCTCAAGTCAATCTTATGTAGTTCCATACTTGTGCTATGTAAATTAGGTATCCTTTGTTTCATACCGAATTGTCGCATTACTCTATCCGGATTGTAGAGTTCGACAACGTGAAGAAAAAGCAAAGGTTCCCTCGTTCGCCAAATTGCTCGACCACCTTGCTACAATATGCAGGCGTGTCACTTATCAATGTTTCGGATACGGTTCCCAAACAACCCTTTGTAGCATGAAAAATAACATTAATTGAATAAAACGGTGTCATCAACAAGATGTCGACATAAGCACTTGTTGGAGAGAATGATTAAGTATATTTATTACTTCATCCGGTCCTTGCATGTCAATCATTTCTCTGTATTTCGTCAGCACGTGCATCGATGTTCCTGTGGTCTCCAACGCATGCCTCCACCTTTCCAAATGAACCAAACAAAACAGAGCATGCATGAAAAATGGGTTGTACATATACTCAAATTGAAATTGTAATGTTAAAAAAAAATAATTACCTATGACCAAATGGAGGAGGTGGAAATAATTCTTCATTGTCTATCATGTCATCTCCTCCAAGTGCATCCATCTACATATTTCTTACATCGAACAATCCATACATTAGGTGTAGAATGAGTCACCACAAATCGCCTGTGTTCTTTGATGCTATACAACTTCACGGCATGCTGGATATCTACTTTACACATGAACCGCATGCCCTTTTGAAATTCTGCTCCCTCATTCCATAAAGACCTTAAAGGGATCATAGCATTCTCATTGAGGGGTTGCAATGCCTCACTACTCAATTCCATAAATGCAGGGAGAAGGTACGACAAATTCACGTACACCAACAGGCGCACCATCAATTCCAAAGACCTCTTCGTCGAAAAAATCATCGTTCCCAAGCTCGCTCGAAATTGGAGGACAAGATAATGAGCCATCATCGGCAATGACTCGATTTAATGTGTATCGAATCATGGCATCATCAACATGATGAGCATCAACCCCTTCATCATCGTATCATCATCGCTACTCTCTTCACTAGTACCTTCGTCACTACCGCAATAGTCTCCGTCTTCACTAGTGTTCAACTCATCACAGAACGAGGATCCTCGTCCATCTCGGGATTTGCGGTCATCGAGGCGATGCACAATGACTCTGCTCCATATTTGGTTGAGTGCTAGGTCCGACCCACGTAATCTAACGCCATATTACGTTCGTACTATTATACGAATCTCTCGTTCTCAAATCGATATAAAGCTCCATGCATTTTGGTGGTGGTAATTCGCCACAATCTCCCAAACATCTTTGAGACTCGCCTCATCATCTATTCGCACAGGACGTAGTTGGCGTATTCACTACCAATGTACATTTGGATATCGATATGTGATGGTCAATATCATCTTTTCATTGTCTATCTCCAAAGAATTATAGACAAAACTCATAAATTCCTCGTACCCTAAACCCATGTTCGCTCTAAGATGTCGAATGGCGGTTTAGTGTATGAAATTCCCGATGGTCCATCGACCATGTCCCCATTCATATAGCACAACAAACTTACTCTTCGATCAGCCATTATTGAATCTATATATGTAGAATACAAAGCATGATCAATAGAAGTGAATGCAACAATATCAACACTTTAAAAAGTGTAGTGGTTCATACTAAAAACAGTTACGAGTAAAGTTAAAGAAGGATCCATCCCCAAAGTAAACAATTCCGACTTTGTCGAATGGAAGGTAAAAAACAAAAATACATAACTAATGAGAACAATTCAAATTTGATGTAGAGAATTTATATTAGGACGTTACATGTCGGAAGTTGATATTTTTAACTAATCCATAACCAAAGTCACTCAACAAGGTTTTAGGCGACTCTAAACTAAACTAGATGGTCATAACAGTGAACTAAAGAATGCATGAACATACATGTAGTCACAGAACAGAACGTACCATGGCCATAAATACGCTAATATATAGGCTATTATGACAAGAAGGTGCATAAACAAATTTAATGGAAATAGATCGAAAGGTCATAAAAATAAGGAAAGAAAATTAGTGAAGATACATAACCATACCATATCAATCAATACCATGCCACTAAACTTGATCTTCTTTAATTTATTATCATATATAAAAAAACAACAAATAAAACAAGGGTTGCCACATCATCAATTCAATCAGTTTGGAGTTGGACCCACCAAAAGTACAATTCTAAAACCTAGACATGAACCTAATCTTGCCTTCCATAGATGTCAGATTTTGATTTGCTTAAGTGTTTTTAATTGGACATATTATCATAATGGAACAATTCTGAACAGGCACGGTTTGATCACTAGACTAGTTGTTGTTTTTTTTTTTTCCAAAAAAAAAAAAAAAAAAAGTCACTAGACTAGCTTTGTTTGGAAACAAAAATGTAACTGCTATACATGTCTTATAGAGATTTCAAAGTCAATTGAAGATGTTCAAGGGGGTTCATTTCTAGAAGAGCTAAATAGGAAATGGCCTTATCACGACAATGCATTGCAAATGATTCAAGACACGACAATGCATTGCAAATGATTCAATTGAAGATGTTCAAGGGATTTGGTTTAGTATTTGTCAAAAGCATCTTTGGATTTGGTAAATAGATTCTTCACATTTAATGAATATAATTTGTAATTAATCCCAAATATCAACATGAAATTAACAAAAGAATATACCTGGCGGGAAGGTGAGCGAGAGAAAAGCGATCAAGGACCGGCGAAGGACGGCGAGGACCCAATGCAGAGAGAGAGAAGAGGCTCGGCGTGTGACCTTTGAGAGCTCTGCGAGGACAAAGTGGAGGCGGCGACGGTGGAGGCGGGGACGACGGCAGAGACGAGCAGCGGCGACGGTGGAGAAGCGAGGATGGCGGCGAGGGGACGGTGAAAGCGGCGTTGGTGGAGGCGAGTGGACGGTCGAGGACGGTGGAAGCGGCGACGGTGGCGCGAGGATGGTCTAGGGACGGTGGAAGCAGGGATCGGCACAGCGGCGAGGGACGGTGGAGACCGGAGAGAAGGCGTCAACGAGACTCGCGAGGGCTCTGCGAGGACGGTGGAGGCGGGGACGGTGGAGACGGGGACGGTGGAGACGGGGACGGTGGAGCGAGGACGATCTCGGGTGAGGAGAGGTGAGCAAAGAAGAGGAGATCTCGGTGAGGCGGAGGGAAGAAAACAGGGACGAAATCGGTGTATAGAGGAGGCCACTTTGTTTTTTTTGACCCTCGACTAGGCAAATACAACCCTGCACCCTACGATGGCACCTTCATGTACTCAACACTTGTGCAAAGTACAATTACTCATTATTAATCACATATTTATTACATCTTTATTACTCATCTCTTTTCTTTGAAAGGTATTTATGTCAATTTCTATGTTTTATTATTTTTTAAATTTGTAACTTCCCTATAAGTTTAAAGTCAAATCAAATTTGAAATATACACTTCCCTATGAGATATCTCTAT
This sequence comes from Stephania yunnanensis, assembly GCA_039657365.1. Taxonomy (NCBI): domain Eukaryota; kingdom Viridiplantae; phylum Streptophyta; class Magnoliopsida; order Ranunculales; family Menispermaceae; genus Stephania; species Stephania yunnanensis. The sequence continues at coordinate 48,728,666 of CM077587.1, read as the reverse complement.
GTGAGTTAACTTGGTTTGTAAGAAAATTTTCTTGTAAGTTATCAAAAATAGTCAAATGAGAGTCTTGTTATAAAAGCTTTTTTAGTTCGGTTTGTGATGTCGTGAGTGAAAAAGCCTATTAATAATAAACTTCTCATTAAAAAAAAATATACTTACATTTGTAATTACAATTAATCTTCACATAACCTTTTATTATATATTATTAATTATCAAAAAAATGTCTAATTTAAAATTAAACCGAGCGACGTAGAAAAGTTTGATTTGCATATAGTTATCTATAATGATTTGGGATTAAAAGTTTGTTGTCTTGTTAATTTACGAGGAAAACAAAATTGGTTACAATGGCAAATCAGTTGTAATCAATGAAAGTGGTACTCCCCAACACAAGTTATTAAACGACACCCACAGATGAAACACCACACAAACTACAGCCAGCAACGCTGCACCATACGATCGCACCTCGACATACTCTTTGTAATGATAACCTAATAGTACAACATCCTGGCAGCAGAGCAGAAGCAGAAGCAGAAGCACAAGCACCGCATGCAAGCAAGCAAGCAAGCATGGATCTCCAGCGACCTCTCTCTGCTCTCACATCTCCGGACATCCTCACTCCTCCTCGCTCTATCTCTCCCTCTCACTTCTATTTATAGCCCACGACCCTGGTTTGAGCGAAGAAACAGACTAAGTAGGGTTTGTGAGTTCCCGCTTAAAATTTGTTTGAGTCCGCGCTCACCATTCATTTCATTTCATTCGAGTTCCCTCCTTCGCTCCAATGGCTGATCATCCTTCAGGCAAGGACCTCGTCTCCAAAACTCTTCGCTTTCACTTCAATTCAATTAGGTTTTATCAGGATCTCTGATTGCTACTTTTCTTTTATTTCAATTCAGTTTGGTCTTCTTTGTGATCTTCAATTAGGTTTTATCAAGAGGTTTTGTAATCTGTGATGGCTACTTCTCATTCATTTCAATTCAGTTTTGTAGTATCCGATTTCTACTTCTCTTTCATTCTTTTCAAATCTAATTAGGTTTTATCAGGTTTTGTAATCTGTGATGGCTACTTTTCATTCATTTCATTTTAGATCTAACTAGGTTTTATCAGGAGGTTTTGGTGTCTCTGATTCTTAGTTTTCTTTCATTTCCTTGCAGATCTAATTAGGTTTTATTAGGAGGTTTTGTAGTCTCTGATTCTTAGTTTGCTTTCATTTCATTTCAGATCTAATTAGGTTTTATCAGGAGGTTTTGTAATCTGTGATGGCTACTTTTCATTCATTTCATTTCAATCTAGTTTGTGATTGCTGGTTTTCTTTCGTTTCATTTCAATTCAGTTAGGTCTTAGTTTGTGATTGCTACTTTTTGTTCATTCCGAGAATTGGAACCTTCCGCAGATCTGTTCCGCTAATTCTTTCTTCCCAATCCAAGAATGCTTCGTTACCAACGTTAATCCCTTGTTTCTTTGCTATCTGAGTTTCTTTAATTCTGTTACAGGCAAGGTCAGAGTTAGACCTGAATCGAGTGCTTCTGATACTTGTTTGAAGGTTTGTGAATTACTTTGAATCTTGTGTTTCACATTCTAAATTATTACAAAGTGCGGCATATTGATTTTTGTTTTATTTCATTTCTTTTTTTTTTTCTTGTTTGGGCACAGAACCTAAGCTCACCATCAATTGCACTTAATCGAGCACAATGGAAAAGTTTTTGCCGATCCCAGTTAATTTGGGATTGAGGCTATGTTGTTGTTGTTGTTGTTGTTGTGTTGTTTGGGCACAGAACCTCCAATCTGAGGATGCACATATCATCAATTTGCCAAAAGATTTGTGTAAAGATACAATTCACAGTTACTGGATTGTTGAGTTCAGCTTCAAATTGCATAGGTAAGTATTGTATACATTGGCGTATATCTTTCCTAGTTGGATTTAAGTATTTAACTGGAATATTTTGTTTTTATATGTGTGTAGCTTACCAGTCCCTCGACGTGGGCAACCGTTAGGTTTGGTTGGCCCCAATGGTGTTGGCAAAACAACCGCCGTCAAAATATTAGCTTGAAGGATACAATCTAACTTTGGCCGCTGCTACGTAATCTCACAGCTATAGTTTCTATTCCTGTTTTTTTCCTTCATGTAATCTAACAACTGACTAATGATGGTCCTTCACAGGATCCTCCTGATTGGAATGAGATGTGTCCCATTTCGAAGGGACAGGGCTTGAAAACTATTTCTCTTGTTTACTCGACAAAAATCAGATGGTATGCATGTTTTGGATTCTCATAGTGAGCAGTCTAATATGTCTTCCCTTACTAGATTTGTGTAAAGTTGTATTCATTTTAATTTCTGAAGGAGTATTTAGATACTTGTGGCCTGCTTCATATTTCCTATGTTTCTTCCTTTCTAGTGCTGGCGTGCTAACTACAAAAATTGGAGTTCTGCAAATTTACTGCTTTTCTTCTTTGCTTTTCATCTTTCTCTAACTGTATTTTAATCTTTGCTTGTGTATGTAGTGTGGGAACATTATTTTCTTCCTTTTTTTTTTCCATGTGGCTGTTATTTATCTGAGTCGGTAGTATGTCTTTATATCCTTGTCAACTATCTTGTGCATTGTCATTTACTTCATTCCCATCATTTTATATTGGATAGCATCAAAGATTGCATCATGAGTCACTATGCTTTGCTATCTTCGCCCTAAGCTTCTTGTGGAAATTTCTTTTGTGTTTTCTTTGTGGATTTATTCTTTCACCCTTACGTTCATGTTTTTATCCATTTCCTCATCTTTCCATGTTCATTTTTCTTCTCGCTAATGCCATTCTTAATGTTAATTAGGCCTCTATGAAGCCCCAATATGTTCACCTAATACTAGAAGGAGTTGAAGGAATCGTTGGGAAGTTGCGTTGCTTGACGAGATGGATCAAAAAAACTTGAAAGACCAACTTTGTGTTGATCTTGAGCTGAATCACCTTTTAGATCGAAATGCGTCTGATTTATCTGGTGGAGAGCTACAAAGGTTTGCTATTGCTGTAGCGGCAATGTGTGATCAAGTGGCATACATCTTTGATGACCTTCATCATATCTTGATATGAAACAGAGGTTTAAAGCTGCGCAAGTTATTCGGTCTTTGGTTGCGGCAAATAGGTATTGACTACTTCAGTATCATACCATGCTATAGCTTTTGCACCTTTGGTTCCTAATTGTTGCTTGCATTTTATGGTAATGTGATTATGTTAATACTAAACTGTCATGTTTGGTTTGGCAGCTGTGTGATTGTCGTTGAGCACGATCTTAGTGTTTTAGAGTACGTATCAGATTCCGTTTGCTGCTTTTTTGGTAAGCCGGGCGCATATGGGGCAGCGACACTTCCTTTCTCTGTTACAACAACAACAACAACAACATAGCCTCAGTCCCAAATTAATTGGGGTCGGCTACATGGATCAAACTTTTTCATTGTGTTCGATTAAGTGCAATTGATGGTGAGCTTTTCAAACTATTCAAATCCCTCCTAATTAATGCATCCCATGTTAACTTTGGTCTACCCTTACCTCGTCGAATTTCTACAGTTTTTATTGAGTCAAGTTTTCTAGTTGGGGCATTTGTAAGCCGTCTTTGCAGGTGACCAAACCACCGCAACCGCCCTTCCCTAATATTTGTATCAATTGGTGCTACTCCTACTTGTCTTTAAATTTCTATATTTCTTATTCTATCTTTACGAGTTTTACCACACATCCACCTAAACATCCTCATTTTTGCTACATTCATTTTATGTAATTGTTGTTGCTTTACCGCCCAACATTCACTTCCATAGAGCATAGCTGACCTAATTGCGGTCATATAAAATTTTCCTTTCTCTGTCAAAAAGAATAAAAATCTTCTTGGATGGATTTGTCCCAACAGAAAATCTTCGTTTTCGAGAAGATTCACTCACATTTAAGGTGACAATTTCTTCCTTCCTCTCTTCCTTTCTCTCTTCATATCATTATCTAGACAATGACTTTTCAAAGTTGTAAGAAAATTTAGACAGTGTCTTTGCATTGTGAATCTGACAATGTTTATGTTTTTTTCTTTTCTAGGTTGCAGAGACTCCACAGGAAAGTGCAGTAGAGACTCAGATTGCTGGATATAGGTATCCCACAATGAGTAAAATTCTAGGAGGCTTTAAGCTTCCTGTGATTGAGGGAATATTCACCGATTCTCAGATTATTGTTGTGCTTGGTGAGAACGGAACTGGCAAAACTACTTTCATATGGTTGTTGGTAGGTCCTTATCATTATTGTGATCTCACTGTTCTTCCGTTTAGTTTATTTAGTTAACAGCATGATATGTCTCTTACTCCTTTTTTATATTTTTAAAATACAGTCTCAGTTTGATCTATAATGCAAATGACTATTAGATGTTACTCTTTTTCTAGCCATTACATGCTGATTTTTTCTGTTGCAGGCTGGTCTTTTGAAGCCTGATGTAATAGAGGGTTCTGATGTTGAAGTTCCTAAATTCAATATTTCATATAAGCCGCAGAAGCTTGTTCCAAAGTCTCCGTCGACTGTCAGAGACCTTATTCAAAAACTTATTGGTGATTATGACCTGGATTCTCAGTTCATATCAGATGTCATTAAACCACTCCAAATTGAGCAACTAATGGAGAAAAAAGTCTAAGAGTCTATGTGGTGGAGAATTGCAAAGAGTTGCCTTGTGCATATGCCTCTTCAATCTCTTGCACTTTATACTTCTGTTCAGTTGCTTGCTTATAGTTGGTGCAATACTGAATTCAGGAATTGTTTTTAATCTCGAAAAGACATAATGTAGTTATTATGCATTTTTACACAATTACTGGTGCATTAGGTGAAGCAATATATCCAGGAGGCTCTGGAGTGAACTACGAATGTTAAGTCAAGTTGAGTAAAGGAATGTATATGTAGGTTGTTTGGAAGAATCATTTGCCAACTTCTGTCTAAAGCTCATTAGTCATTTGTTTACTGCATTGCTTCCTTACACGATATAAATGTTCACTGCCAGTCTTATCATTTGAATGCTTTGTTGTGGAGGTGAAGCCAAATAACTACTAGTAATGATCTAGGATGAGGTTTTCTTTGGCTATAAATACATTAAAAGTATGGGAAAATTGAGGATATATTGATTTTAAATAGATAAAGTAGAGGTAAGCTTAGCTGAAGAATACATTGATGATAAGTTAAACAGTCCGAAGTGTGGTTGAGATGAGAACTCGATGAGATGCACTTTTCAACTGTTGGAGATGTGATTTTCAACTTTAAAATGATATCTATTTGAGAATTTGCGATTTTGAATCTTATCGAATATGGGCCACGTGATTCTCTCATATTAAGGGCATGGATGTTCGGTAATTCTGATTTTTTTTTTATCTGACTTGGCATGTGGCTCGTTGACTTATCAAGTCATCATTGGGGGGTTTGGGGTATTCGATTTTTTCAAAGAAGCTTTTAGTAACTGTTCGCTTGTTTCGAGCCACGTCTTATCTGTGTTGTCATCATTAAGAAGTATATTGTTGTCCATAATTGCTACTTGATAATTGTAGTAGAGCTGGAATGGTTCTGTTGGTTGAGTGGCCAGTGCTTCTGCACCTTTGTATATATCATGCATTTTTTTTTCCCTCGTTTTCTCCTCTTTTGCCTTTCAATGCCTTTTTAAGGTGTTTATGATCATTTTAGGTAGTGGAATGGTTGTGCATATTGACTGGTCATTCCATCTATGCTTTTGTATAAAATATCATTCTTTTTCAATCCAGTTTTTTTTTTCTTTTTTACATTCATGTGTTTAAGGTGTTATACTTTTGGAGTGCTTTGTCTAAAGTATGAATGAGCAAGGCTTTTGCATTTTGATACTCTGGGGATTGATCAATGAAATGATTTAATCATTTTTTTACAGCCTGCAGATATATATCTGATAGACGAGCCTAGTGCCCTTCTTGACTCAGAGCAACGTATTGCCGCTTCAAAAGTTATAAAAAGATTTATTCCACATGCTAAGAAGACTGCATTTGTTGTTGAGCATGACTTCACAATGGCCACTTACTTAGCAGATCGCGTGATAAGTGTATGAAGGGAAGCCATCGGTGGATTGTACTGCAAATGCTCCTCAGTCCTTGTTGACTGGGATAAATCCTTTCTTATCTGTAAGTGTAAAGTTCTGTTATGTAATCTTGTTTCCACTAGAACAATTTCGATATTTAATAGAGGTTTTTAAATCCCTATTAAAGGGGAGTGTTATTAAATAACACCTAATTGATAGGAGTTTTAAAAAACTTCTATGTAATACATGTATTAAAAATTAAATCATAATACATTTTCACATGACATTTAATAACATTTTATTTAATAGGGATTTTAAAACCTCTATTAAAGGCCTAAAAATGTTCTAGTGTTCTTAATCACCTTTTCAAACTTATCTATCCAGAAATATGAAGTAAATATGTTCTTATTTTAAAGCATAAGAAACAATCTAATTTGTAAATCTTTAACACTTTCCCTCGAGTTGGCTCATAGATGCTAACCATTCCCTTCTTGCAAACAAGAAACCAAAAGGTAGGCCTTATGATTCCTTTAATTTAGTGAAAATATATGCTCTTCATGGTGCATGTGTTGTTTGAACGGATGGTAAACATACAACACCCTCTCAAGTCTCCTCCTCATGAAGCGTCTGGTGACACTTGACCGCAACTATTTGATTTGATCATTTCATGCCAGGTTATTTGAAATGTTGAATCTTATGAAGCATAGTTGGTTTCTTCATTCTTTAAGACGTGGTATACATGTGATGCTTGAAGCCACTGTGATGCTGAGAGTTGAGGAAGGAAAGAATAACGAAGAAGAAAACTCAAGAACACTCAATCCAAAGTTTAATATTCAATTCATTGATTGATTTTAATGTAAACTAACTAGTGTAGTCTTTATAACCTTTTATACTATAACAATAAGCATCTTAATACATCAATAATATATTTTCTTAATATACCCCTATAATACAATATATCCTAATACGTCAACTTACACCCACATAATTACTACATCATTCCTCCTTTCTTAAAAAGCTCCACGTTGATTGATCAATTGAAGTAGAAGAGAAAACCATGCATTTGAAAAGAACACATGCATTTGAACATCAAGAACACATGCATTTCATCAAGAAGAGTGACTTGTATGTGCTCTTTAACATAGGTTGATTTAGAGTATCATTGTTGTTTAACTGAAATCAGAAAAATGGTTGAAAAAGGTTTTAGCACGGAGCCTACCTACTCACTTTTTTTATGGAGCGCAATGGAAGAGTTTGATGATCCATATATTTGATCTTAATTAATTTGGGATTGAGGTTTTGTTGTTGCCCTTCTCTTAATTGTACCAACATTTTATATTGACAATAATTTAAATTATATGAATGTGCCTTTTTATTAAGTTACTATTGGACTGATATGAAAAAATGGGCTGGAAGTGTCGCCCCAATGTGGGTCTCAACAATAGAGTTTGGCACCAAACATCACATGAGAAACCAAAAGTAGAAATTATACAAAAGTTATGCATTGATGAGAAAGTGATTATTAAATGCAAAAAGAAAAAAAAAATTGACTCTTATAAAATTGGTGGTCTTACTTTTACCAATTAAATGGTAGCTCCATTAATTTGGCATAACCTCATTATAATGAATAATGAGATTGAGGATTAGAGTATGCCGATTAATGGTTATAGTTTTACGAATTAAGTGGTAGTTCAACTATTTTGAGGTGGGGGTAGGAAATTTCATCCCCACCATCGAAAGCGGGGTAGGGGCCGTATTACCTTTTCCCACTATAAAGATTTCCCTCACCATAGGGATTCTAGGATCTTTTAAATATTCCTTGGGGGGCAGGGAAATTTCATCCCCGCCATCGAGAGTGGGGTGGGGTAGTATTACCCTTTCCCACCATGGGATCATGAATATTCCTTGGGGGACAAAATTGATCCCTTGTTTTTAGTTATTATGTGAAAAAGTGGCAGGGGTGGGGAATCCTCATAAGATGGGGATCCCTTTGGGTGAGGAATGAGGGCCAAAATTTCCTCAATGAGAAATTTTAAGTGGGGATTCCCACCCTGCCATAAGATGAAAATGACATTGCATTCCCTGCCCCAAAATCGCCCCACCTGCATCCTTACCATTACAGAGGTGTCGAGTATGTCGAGGTGCGATGGTAGGATGCAGGGTTGCTAGTTGTGGTTTGTGTGGTATTATTTGATGTTTAGGTCTCGTTTAATAAGTTGTGTTGGGGTGTACAGTTTCATTGATTAATAAACCTACTTTCATTCCTACAACATGCATAGTTGAATGCATACTGAAGGTTGAATCAAACTTTTTTACGTCGCTTGTTGAATCTTAATGTAGACATTTTTTTTTTTTTTTTTAATAATTCATAGTATACAATACTGAGTTACGTAAAGCGAATTGTAATTACAAACGTAACTATATATTTTCATGACAAGTTCATTATCAATAGGCTTTCACTTATAACATCACAAACTGAACTATCAAGGCTTTTATTACAACACTTTCGTTTGATTCATTTTCGACAACTTTAAATACCCTTCAAATAAGAAAGAGAGGTAGGTGATAAAGATGCGATTAATAAGAGGTAATTCACAATTGTATCCATAAGTCTATGGGAGATAACTTCCCCTACGAGTATGGGGGAGTTATCTCACCTTGACAGGTGTGAATTTGAAGATGACTTGCAGGTAAGCTGAGTTCATAAAACCAACCAAACAAGATTAGTTAGGACTTCCCCACAAGGTACCTCATTCCCTCTAACTCAACTCATTTATCGGCAACAACTTGTAACTTTAAAACAATTCAGTGTATCAATATGAGGCCCGCTATGGGCACCCCACCAATTCATGAAGGCACCCAGTTGTTTAGGGCACAAAGTAATTTACCAAGGGCACCCAGAATTTAGGTTCGAAATCCCCAAAATACCCCTCGTTCAAAACAGAAGCACCCCACCACCCCCACCATCGACCTCTTGAAGGAGCAACCACTACTTCTCGTCAACTAACCAGCCAGCAATCTCGAAACTCATTAACTTCGTTCCTCTCCGTCTTTCTCCTCTGTTATAGGACGTTTTTCGAGTTTGAAGGCTCTGGGTATATATTGGGCGATTTCGTCTCCACATTAGGGCTTGGTCGAAGTTCGTCGTACACACACTCAAGGCGTGAAATCGATCGTTTGAAGGTACGTTGATAGTTTAATTAAGTTTCATTTGGTAGAGTAGTTGTTTTGTTTGTGTGGCGGTGCATTCATTGGTTCCATTATTGGAAAGTCGTGGTTATCGGCTACACAGGCCAGAGATGTTATTTACAGTCTCGGCCAAGCATGGCCGAGACAGAGGGGAAATATTTGGGAACTCGTGGTTCTCGACCAGGCATGTCGGAATAGATCATACAGTCTCGGTAACGAATGGCCGAGCGTAATTGTGTTATCTCGGTCACCACATCACGAGAGTAACCATTAATGTTAGTTTATGTTCTGTCGGTGGTGTACAACCGAGGATGTATAATATCTCTCGGTTGTACATTACCGAGACTTTTATCGTCGACTCGGTCTGCACATCACGAGAGTAAGGCGAATTGAATAGTTTATGCCATGTCGGTGATGTACAACCGAGAACGTAGCATTTCTCTCGGTTGTCCATTGCCAAGACTTTTCTTCCTTTCTCGGTAATGCGTCACCGAAAGTATTAGGTTTTTCTCTAACCTGCTCGACCGAGACTATAGAAATGGAAGATTTTGCACTTTTTTTTTGAATTGTACTTTTGGTTCCGCTCCAGGCGCTTACATGTTGTAGTGTTTTCAGGTATGGCTTGTTCGAAAACACCGGTGACTAGGGAGGAGGTTGGTGTTGAGGTGTTGAGGGGTAACCGGGGGCGAGGCGGTCGGAGACCCCCGACTGCATCTTACTGGAAAGAGAAAGAGAAGGAGAATGTAGATGGTAAGGGAAAGGCTAAGATTGATGGAAATCGTGCAAGGAATTTACAATTGCACGATGAGGGTTCCAACATTGACACGCAGCGACGAAAGGATCTTGTTGTTTCCTTGTTTCCTTTTTTTTTTCATTTCTTGGTTTCTAAGCAATTTTTGCCGCTTTCCTTCCCAACTCTTTGTGACATTCCCCTATATGGACCAGACCTTTTATACGCAAGTTTCACCCTTCCCCTGCGCTTAATCCATCCGGCATCAGAGTGCTTCGTTACTAACACAAACTTGTTCTCCCGACCTATCATTTGAAGCCATGAAATTGCCGATTCTCTAGAGGGGAATGACATACAGGTGTAAACGCATCCTTGTAGTATGGAAATAAAGTAAAAACCGACATTACCTGCAATACAAACATTGTAACATTATGATCAACCAAAATGTACAGTACAATCACTAAAAAAACCCAAGTTTTCGGTTTTACAGGTCCGATACTTTAAAGACAGTTTCGTTCATGTCCAACCGAGACCTACTGAATAGTCTCGGTCGTTCCATACCGAGACTGCGACTACGTATCGTTTACATCATGACGTGAACTATGTACAATTCTCGGTGGTTGCTGATCGAGACGTTTGTATACCTCTCGGTCCTACGAGGCCGAATCAATAGTGCTCATGAAAATTCGTTTGAAAATTTGATAAATCGCAAATAAAACACATTAAATTTCAACAATTACCTCAAGTTCTACCTCCTCTTGCACCATAGCAGTACAATCTTCCATTTTATAGTGCAAACAAGTTCGGATTGATCGAATTTACCAAACCCTATGTTGACAAACAAATCATCAATTTCACATGCTTTTTTTTTTTTTTTTTTTTTTTTTTTTTATATATATCAAAAAAACAGTTCCATCGAAGCTTCATATGGTTGTCAAACATTGTTACCTCGCTGTCGGATGATGTCAAGCCGCAAGAATCAATACACACTCAACAAACACAATTGTGGCTTTAGGTTTCACTTGTGATCCAAGGTGGTGGGGTGCCCCAGTTTTGCTTTCAAAATGGTTTGTGGGGTTTGGGTGAGTATATATGAAGGGGCAAAATAGTTATTTACATTTTAGATTGGAAAATGAGAAAAAAATATGGGTGCCTTCATGAATTGGTGGGGTGCCCATAGCGGGCCTCATCAATATTGATTGTATTCATGGCATAAACCATTAAGTACACCTCTCATTTATCTTCAAGATGTAGGGATCCAAAATTTGCACACATTGTCATCTTGTCAAGGGATTGCGCCCTTACCATCAAGTTATCTGAATTTGACAGTTTTAATATTAGTCGATTGCTTAAAAAATTGATGTTCGAATTTAATGACTAAAGTTTCTCAAAAATAAAATAAAATTGGGGAGTCGAGTAAAAAACTTAGAAAACCTACGATGCTAGTGAAAATTCCACTAGGGGAGGTGTAATGGAGATGGCTTTAGGGTGTATATATATATATATTTATTTTTTTTGTTCAAAACTATTGGTGAGTCAAGTAAAAAACTTAAATAACCTATGGTGCAAGCGAAAAGGAATTTGTATTTTATTTTACTTTTATTTTTGGAAAATGCCAACGTGCATAGCACAAACACAGGTCGAAAATGTACTCCTCCAACACCCTTGATTCTCAAGCGCACACATATCCCAAGGTGTATTGTAGGGCGAGCAACGAGTGCATAGCTTTATCCTTTGGTTTTATACTTTATTATGTTCGGAGTGTTTGGATTATAGCTCTCTTGCACTTGCATCCCAATTTTTATTTAACGGAAGCAATTGGAGAATTTTAAAAAATAATAATAAAAATAATTAAAAAAAAGAAACATTTGGGTATCACTTATCACTGTAGTTCAAAACCATAGAAATAGAGATGGAAACAATTTTAACAGCTGAGGATTGCAAATTCTCACTAGCGCTTGAACTAAATTTGCTTATGTTTGCTACATAGAAATGGAACTCATGATAAATAAATTAATAAGTACAATCACAAAACATCACATTTTATTGACCGGCGTAATTCCGAGGAGATAGAAGCATTTCCTCATAACAACTGCAGTAGCCTCACATAACAATAATCTGCTGGTTTCCTCTTGTGATCCAACAACCTATAAAACATACCGAGGTAGAAGAACTTAAGGATTGAGAAACTGATAAACGAGCTCGCGGGTTCAAACTAACTCTTTGCATAAAGTTTTTAGAAGCTGTGTGCGATGAAGATAATCAAAAGATTCAAAACACATTCTCACTATTTCTTCAATAAGAACAACCATTACACAACATTCACTGTCAGTAAAATCTGACTACCGAAACATAAACTTCTTGAGGTGCACTTTAGTAGAAATTTTTACAATGAAAATCCTCAGTCCTGATTAATATTCTTATTTCTCAAACAAACTGGAAGAACTTGGGACTCGCATTTCAGATAGAACCCAAATGGAGTTCTCTAATTCTCTACTCTTTGAAAGACCACGATAAAAGGAACCGCATTTGCCATGCCAAGAACTGCAAACTCCCATGTTAAACCCAATAGCACTAAAGAGAAAACTAGAAAATTTGAAAACAACAATTTATTGATTTATCAAGTTAACCAATTTTGGGCAGAACTCAAGGAAAAAACTTAAAAGCAGTTCTTTAGTCCTACATTAAATGCGGCCTAACATTCAAAACATGGAATTCAGTGAATATCTGATATTCATAAAGGGCTCAAGGGACACCCTTTCCGGGCAAGTGCTACAGCGCATTTTGAGCCAGATTAATATTGGCTAATTCTATCTCAATCAAAGAATATCCAGCATTGCTCGAGTACGGCATGGACAGAAATGGATCATTCAAGCCTTCATATCCTAAATCAAGCGCATTCACGTTCTAAAAAAGCACCCTCCTCTTCCACATCATCAAAGAGAACTAACATGTGCATTCATATTTAATGACACCTTTTATACGTTTCTGTGGTATTTTAGTACAACTTCGATTCTCTCTTCATCCTTTAAGAATTAATCAGTAGCACGATAACAAGTGGAAAGGAACCTTGTCACTGGGAATTTTGTGAAATTCTTTGAAAGGTTGGAACAGTAAGTGCCAGGAAATCTTCTAAGAGGATGGAAGAATAATACCTGGCAGTTGGAATAAAATTTAGTGAAATTCTCTGAAAGGTTATAAAGGTACTCGCACAACACATTAGGTAAGAGATTGGTGCAGGCCTCTTCAACAATCTGCAAAAACAATTAGACAATTATGACAGATACTTGTGATTTCAGATTAAATTTTTTAAAAGATCAGAATAAAAGACCAAGAAACTGAAACTTGTCCAGCTTCTCTCCGACGTCATCCCCTAAAGCAAAAAACAATCACTATTGAAAATCAGTAACTTTTTATCCTTTTTGTGATCGAAACAACATTTGTATTCATACTCAGATTATTCAATTACAAAAACTTTGGTGGTAATGAAGTAAAAAGAAGTAAAAAGAAAGCAAAAGTTAGATTTTGAGAGGGTTAAAGATTTGGGAATCAATGGGAAAAAAGATAATGGTCTCTCACGAACATCCTAGCAGAGAAGTATATGGTCTCCCCCGCCCACTATTATTCAAAGGAATGGCTTCAATATCTGATCTATGGAAGAGATGAATTCGTTGAAGTCACCAAATTCCAACTGACCATCTAGTTTCCACTATTCCATGTCTGCTCGAGATGACTCAGGCAAACAAGTGATCCCCCTCCCTCTAGAATCTCCAATGCAAATTGGCTGCCAAAGGAATCTTCCACTCTCTTATGATGCAAATATTAAAACCTCCATGGCTCCATCGCTATTGGCTTGTAGACCATTTTCCAATTAACCAAGTGCATCCCATGAACCCGCTCGTTCCAAGTCTACAAAAAGTCTCAAAGCATTTTCTAATAAGTAGAAAAGCGCTCAACATCACCTGTATGAGCGATCCTCTTCCTTCCCTTGACTCCCTAACAGCAACGTGCCTTTGCATCGTTCCAATTTCCTATTAATCTTTTAAACCACTGGCTCCAAAAAACTGTCTTGGTTATCCCCTTGTTAAAGCTGTAAATAACTAATTAGGAATGTATATATGCTAATGAATAGGGATTGCTTAATCATAAGTTTGTAAGCACAAACTAGCTTATCAGCTAGCTGATAAACTAGTTTATTTGTTAAACTGTATTTGGTTTATAGCTTATTTTAAAAATAATCTAGATAATAAGCTCCCAATTAAAACGCTAGCGTTTGAACCAAAAATCGGTTGTTTGAATTTTTTCTGCAATTATACCCTTACCATATTAATAAATTAATGCCTTGCAAATTAGTGGAAACAAAATACGAAAATACTTAAACAAACCCACGAATATTAGTACCCGCAATTATACCTGGTAGAGTTGGCGCGAAACCAACATTTCAAGCTATTCTAGGCTATATCAACAGTTATATAATACTTTATTAAAACTTATTGAATTTAAAATTAACATATAGCTTAATATTGTTAATGAAAAAAATAGTAATTAATAATTAACTAAATATTATAAAACAAAGAATTTCACTAAAATTAAAAATCATTACACATTAATTTCTTAATTATAGATAATCTTGTTAGATATTTATTACATATTAAATAAGTTTTAACAACGTAACTATAAAAATATTTTTAGATGTTATAAAAATATTTTTTAATGTAGTGTTCGAGTGGTGGGCTATCCTACATATTTTTAATTTTTTTTTTACTAATCTACTATTTTTTTAAGTTATAAGAGAGACTTCTATAGAAATAAAGAATATTCACAATAACATTGCTTCTGAATTATGGATGATGCATTAGGTATATGTATAGTTATTCAAGTCGTTTATTGTATTTTATTTACATGTGTTTATTTTTTGCGAATTCTTATAAATTAATATAGAGTTATTTTCATGTAAGCATTTATGGACACACATAATTTAGTTTTCTAAATAATATAAATTATTTTATGGTATTAATTTGTATTTTGTAAATAAAATACAGAGTTATTTATAACAATTAATTATATGATTATATAATTAATATACTTAATTGTGTCATATGTCCTTTATTGTCATTTTGCATTTATCAGCTAATCAATCGGCTATTATTCCAAACAATTTTTAGTTGATCAGCTAGATTATCAACTTTCCACTACCAGCTAGTAGATTATCAGCTATCAGCTAGTAGATTATCAGCTATCAGCTAGATTATTAGCTATCAGCTAGTTTATCAGCTAGCCTTGCCAAACAGAGCCTTATTTACTTTCCAATAATAGGACTCCCAAACTTATATATGTATGTGTACAAAGTGATGAAGTAATACACAACATATTCTTTGAATATTAAGTTCTTGTCATGGTATCAAAGACTTAAAACCAAAATCTGGCAGAGTTCCACTTGCAGCGCGTTTGTCGCCGGAAAAAGGGCCGATCAACATTGTTTGGCTCGACCGGTTGCTATCACATCTTTGTGATCTATTTTGCTGAACCATTGTGATTCGTTTTGCTGAACCTTTGCGATCTGTTTTGTTGAACATCTTTGTGATTTGTTTTGCTGAAAATTACCTTCTCAATACAACATTTTCCAGAATATGCCTGACACAAAATCAACAGTGATTTCTGATATAGTTCATGTGATGTCGAAAATCACGGAACATAAACTAAATGAGGCTAATTATTTGGATTGGAGTAAAATAGTTTGATTGTATTTGAGGAGAGTTGGTAAAGATAATCATTTAACCGATGATCTTGCTACGAATGATACAAAACAAACATGGTTGCGTAAGGATGCTCGGTTGTTTTTGTAGATTCGGAACTCCATCGATAGTGAGGCAATCGGGTTGGTTAATCATTGTGAATATGTTAAGGAATTAATGAATATTTAGATTTCTTGCATTCGGAAAGGGGAATATTTCACGTATTTATGAGGTATGTCAAGCTTTATATCGTGCAGAAAAACAAGACAAATCTCTCACAAGTTATTTCATGGATTTTAAGAAAACTTATGAGGAGCTTAATATGTTGTTGCCTTTTAGACTTGATGTCAAAGTTTACAAAGAGAAAGGATGGTTGTTATGAGTTTTTTAGTCGGCTTTCTAGCTGAATTTGAAATTGCCAAATCTCAAATCCTTTTCGATTCGAGGTTATGTCCTCGAAAGAAGTATTCAACTGACTACTTCGCACAGAAAACACCACATCTGTTCGATTTAGTACCCCTTCACCCTATTTAAATATCACACTTGTCACTCATAATAACAAAGGAAAGGGTTAGAGTAATATTGATAAGAATGGGTATGATTCACGAGAGATTGAATACCACTATTGTGATAAGCCGAGACATATGAAGCGGGAATGCAAGTTGCAATACAGAAATCAACGATCAACTACAAATAATCGATCAACCCATGTTGCATTCACGACTGATGCAGCTGGAAGGACTATCCTCATTTCTACAAACGAGTATGCTAGATTGACTCGGCCTCAAGAAACAAAGAAATCGTCATCAAATGATGTTGCTGCCATAGTCAAGTCAGGTAAACACGATACATGTCTTGTTTCCTCCTCTTCAAAATGGGTCATTGACTCTAGTGCTACAGATCACATGGCAGGTAATGCTTGTTTATTTTCTGACTTTCAACATCATAATTCTACCTCTTATGTTACTTTAGCTGATGGATTAACATCAAATGTTATTGGATCTGGCACAATTCATCCTACACCATCACTCTTTTTGTCATCTGTTCTAAGTCTACCTCAGTTATCATTTAATTTAATCTCTGTCAGTAAACTAACTCGTACCTTCAATTGTTGTGTCTCATTTTTTCTGGTCATTGTCTATTTCAGGATTTTATGATGAAGAAGATTATTAGTAAAAGAGATGAGTCTGGAGGCCTCTACATCCTTGACACACATATACCAAAGTCTTTAGCATGCATTGGAGTTGTTACCCCTTTCGATGCGCATTGTCGATTGGGTCACTCTTCTCTTCCTATATTAAAGAAACTTTGTCCTCGATTTTCTAATGTCTTCTTTAGATTGTGAGTCTTGTCAGTTTGCTAAACACCATCGTCTTAGTTCCAGTCCAAGAGTCAATAAACGAGCTAATGCTCTTTTTGAATTAGTACACTCTGATGTTTGGGGTCCTTGTCCAGTTGTGGCTAAAACTGGATTTAGATATTTTGTTACCTTTGTTGATGATTATTCTAGAATGACATGGTTATTTTTAATGAAAAATCATTCATAATTATTCTCTCATTTTTATGCCTTTTGTGCTGAGATTCAAACTTAGTTTGGAAAATCTATACAAACTTTGAGGAGTGATAATGCTAGAGAATATTTATCAGGAATTTTTCAAAATTACATGATTAAACATGGGATTCTTCACCAAACATTTTGTTTGGATACCCCCTCCCAAAATGGTGTTGCTGAGAGAAACAATAGGCACATTCTAGAAACAGCCCGAGCTTTGTTATTTAAAATGCAGGTTCCAAAACATTTTTGTGCTGATGTTGTTTCTACAGCTTGTTTTCTAATCAATCGCATGTCTTCTTCTGTTTTGTCCGGTGAGTCTCCTTTTCATGTTCTCTTACCCTATCTCAATGGATCTATTTGCAATAATAGATCCGTTAAAGGTCAATCTCCCAGCATGGTTCATGGCAGAATGGTGGACAAAATTTGGTCCTCATATTGGGTTCTTTCCAAATGTCGTTTTCAAGAAATATGAAGCCGAAAAATTGTCACTTTTCCAATTTATGCATAAACATTCCATTCCATGGATCCTCAAATGGCAATATGCAACCCATACCATCACCACAGTTCATAATGTCTCTTATACCTATCTCTCTCAAGAAATTCTCTCTAAATGGTGGGATAAATTTGACATTGAAACCATTGAAACATCCAGTATTTCTCCTATAACTACTCCAACTAAACCAACATAATTTAGTCGCCCCATTGAATTTCCTCCACTTGCAAAAACCTATAAAGATGTTAGTTTGGCTTCTCCTACACAGAAACCTCAAAATGCAGAATCAAGTTCATCAATGACTCTTGACTTGGCACAAACTATAATTCAACAACTTCAACAAGGCTTTCAACATAATTTTCAGCAAGGATTTCAGAATATAGAACGACATTTTGAAGATCGATTCAAACAATTTGAATCTAAATATTATGCTTCTCTCAGACACATTCAGACGACAATACTCATTTAGCTCATTTTGCAGATTCGATTGATTTATAAATGAAGACATTAGCTCGTGCTTTGCGACATCCAACTATCCAACAGCCATTAATCGACTACCTTATTGAAGAATTAATTATGAATGGTGTTGATATTATATGGAATTCAGCTATGAAAATTTATCAAATACATATTTTTGCCCTTCAAGCACTAAATTGGACTCCTGATGAAGGCAAACTTCTCCTCTCCTTATGGTACTTAATGAAGAAACCGATGATACGAATTTATATTGACTATCCAGATTTATATCGTTTTGCTGATTATGTTCATTATCACTTATGGCGAATTCTTCGCTCACCTCCAATGACTTATTACTGTGAATACTATAACATTTGAAAGCATCCAGGCCCATGCCATATTTCTCTGATCAAGCCCAGGCTTCCTGGATTTTTCCACCCATTCCATCAATCATCTTATCTTTACTTTTGAAAAAGCAAATCTTATCACAATCTAGATATCAATATCTTATCCTCCATCTGTCGTCACTATTTAGCATTTCGTCAAAAAAGTGCTACAATTTAAAGAAAGCTACAGTATAAAGTAAGTTGCTTTTGTCATGTCAGGTTTGTCGTTTGTAGGACTACCTTTCCACGGTAGTGCATCTGTAATTATTATTTTACTTTTCTATGTTTATAAATACGAAGGAGTGCGATTGTAAGGGTATCGAGTAAGCAATCCTTCTAAGTTTACTCTTGTTTAGTGTTCATGAGTTTTGAGTTGTGATCTATCTGAGTTTTGTATTACCTATTTACAATAATAGATCCGTTTGTGTATTATTATCCATTTCCTTCTGACTATCTTCTATCTCAATATCCTTCAAAGTTTATTCCTGACAATTTTCTACATAACTTTGTCTTTGGGCGTGCAATATTTTTCTGCCTTTTGTGCTGAGATTCAAACTCGGTTTGGAAAATCTGTACAAACTTTGAGGAGTGATAATGCTAGAGAATATTTATCAGAAAATTTTCAAAATTACATGATCCAACATGGGATTCTTCACCAAACATCTTGTTTGGATACCCCCTCTCAAAATGGTGTTGCTGAGAGAAACAATAGGCACATTCTAGAAACAGCCCGAGCTTTGTTATTTAAAATGCAGGTTCCTAAACATTTTTGTGCTGATGTTGTTTCTACAGCTTGTTTTATAATCAATCGCATGTCTTCTTCTGTTTTGTCCGGTGAGTCTCCTTTTCATGTTCTTTTTCCTACTAAGCAATTGTTTCCAATTGAACCTAGGATATTTGGTTGTAGTTGCTTTGTTCGAGATGTTCGTTCTCAAGTCACAAAACTTGACCCTGAATCTTTAAAATGTATTTGTTTTGGATGTTCTCGTCTGCAAAAGGGATATCGATGCTATTGTCCAACTCTTGGTAACTACCTCGTATCTGTTGATGTTACCTTTTTGGAAAGCACACCACTTTCTTTCTCTCTCGGGTTCTACAAAACAAGGGGAGAATGATGATTTGTTGATCTATAAAGTTACACCTTTTGATCCCGTTACACCACTGTCTGATCCTTCTCCTCCAAATCTGATCAAGCCTCCTATCAAACACACGTATTCGCGTCGTCCAACTCGTTCTGATCCTAATCCAGACCCTTCAGCAACTTTCCTGATGACCCAATATCTTTGTCATCTGATCCAACCTCCATTGATAGTCTTGTCATTGTTCTTTGCAAAGGTAAACGTACTTGCACTTATCCAATCTCTTTTTTTTTTTCTTACAACCACTTGTCATCTTCTTCTTGTGCTTTTATCGAATCTTTGGATACTATTTGCGTGCTTAAAATTGTTCGTGAAGCTTTAGCTCATCCTGGATGGCGTGATGCAATGATTGAGGAGATGAATGCTTTGGATGCAAATGATACTTGGACCTTGGTGACTTTACCTTCGGATAAATAGGCTATTGGGTGTAAATGGGTGTTTACAATCAAAGTCAATCAAGATGGTTCTGTCTCTCGCTTGAAAGCCAAACTTGTTGCTAAGGGATATGCTAAGACTATGGAGTGGACTATTGTGATATGTTTTCTCCAGCTACTAAATTTACGTCTGTCCGCTTATTTATCTCTATGGCAGCTACTCATCATTGGCCTCTGCATCAACTAGACATAAAAAATGCTTTCCTTCATAGTGACCTTTAGGATGAAGTTTATATGGAGCAACCACTTGGTTTTGTTGCTCATGGGAAGGTATGTCATCTCTGAAAGTCCTTGTATGGCTTGAAACAAAGTCCTCGAGCCTGGTTAGGCAAGTTTAGTCTGGCTGTTGAAAGGTTTGGGGTTACAAAAAAGCAAATATGATCACTCAGTTTTCTTCAAACAATCTGATAGTGGAAGCATTCTATTAGTTGTGTATGTGGATGGTATCATAATTACTGGCAACGACTCTAGAGGGATTTCATCTCTGAAATCCTTTCTTCATACCCAGTTTCATAGCAAAGATCTGGGAGCAGCAATTAAAAATTTTTGGGCATCGAAATAATTAAGATTAAAAAAGGAATCTTCTTATCTCAAAGAAAATATGTGCTTGACTTACTCTTAGAAACAGGAAAGATGAGAGTTTAACCTTGTAGTACTCCAATGGTTCCTAACTTGCAGCTTACAAAAGATGGTAAATTGTTTGAAGACCCTGAGAGATACAAAAGACTTGTAGGAAAGTTGAATTATCTCATTGTAACTCGTCCAGATATATCCTATTCAATTAGTGTGGTAAGCCAATATATGTCATCTCCAACTATTGATCATCAGAAGGCAGTAGAGCAAATCTTGCACTCTTTAAAAGGAGCTCCTGGTCGTGGAATCCTATATGACAATTATGGTCATACTAGGATTGAGTGTTTTTCGAATGCTGATTGGGTGGGGTGTAAGGAAGATCGAATATCCACATCAGGATATTGTGTCTTTGTTGGAGGAAATTTGATTTCGTGGAAAAAAGAAACAAAATGTCACGATCAAGAGCAGAATTTGAATACAGAGCTATGGCTAAATCAGTGTGTGAAATAATGTGGGTACATCAGCTCCTCAGCAAAGTAGGAATTGATGTCTCATTACCAGCAAAGTTATGGTGTGACAACCAAGCGACACTTCATATTGCTTCAAATCCAGTCTTTCATGAACGAACCAAACACATCAAGATTGATTATCACTTCATTCGAGAAAAGATCCAACAGGGTATAATTTCGACATGATATGTGAAAACTGAAGAACAATTGGGAGACATATTTCACAAAGGCTCTTAATGAAGTTCGGATTGATTACTTGTGTAACAAGCTGGGCATGATTAACATCTATGCTCCAGCTTCAAGGGGAGTGTTACAACTGTAAATAACTAATTAGGAATGTATAAATGCTAATGAATAGGGATTGCTTAATCATAGGGATTTGATTAGCTGTTGACTTATTTTCTTTCCTATAATAGGACTCCCACACTTGTATATATATATATATGTGTGTGTGTGTGTGTGAACAAAGTGATGAAGTAATACACAACATATTCTTTGAATATTAAGTTCTTGTCACCCCCAATGGAAGGCCTACGTACTTCATTGGCCAAGATCTTAAAACACATCCCATTTGTTGAGCAAGGCATGTAATTTCTCGACATTAATGACCAATATTTTACATTTTTTGAGGTTCACGGCTTATCTTGTAACTCGCAAGAAGTCCACACTGCCACCAAAGTATACTTTAATTAAGGTTCACTGTTTATCCTTGAACAGTTATGCACTCATAGTGTCCCGGATCAACATATTGAAAAAAGCATACAAGAGATGCACACTGCATGTCTAACTAACCAATTAAGATACTGTGGTGAATAAAATATAAGATTTCAAAACATTCGTTATTCAATCCAATCCCTACCTCGGCAAATTGAATCAGATGAAGCCCCAAAACGCGCTCATCTGCATGATCCAGAGAAATGCTCCCTCTCTGTCCAACAAAAACACAACAAACAAGGTCTGAAATAATTTCTCAAATAAATATAGAGGTCCTTTTCAAATTGCCAAGAGTCACACCATAAAGAATAATAGGAAAGACGCGTGTACACAATGGAGATAAAATAGCAAAGACACCTCAAGTGCATTAGTTTTCAGGAATAAACATAAGTTTTAAATGGCAATAGAGTGCCATCTAGAAACAAAACGGCAGAAAACAGAAACTTAAGATGAGAGTATAAGACAAGGAAGAAATAGACTTACTTTCTTCAGTTCCTCTATATCTTCATTCGACTTTCTGATTATGGAACAAATACGAGCATGTGCATAGAGTAGATAAACAGCAGTATTCCCCTGCTCAGCAGAACAAAAGGTGATAGATAAATGGAAAATGAATTAGAAGCAAACAACAAAAAAGCAAAAAATCAATAATCTTGATATAGTATCAACTGAAGAATTCATGACAAATGTAAGCCTAAATCACTAGTTACATATGAGTGATAAAGTGTACTTGAGAGTTGTGTATATAAGTGAAGACAATGAGTGAGGGTTAGTTGAGTTTGTTAGTGATGGTGATGTCTTAATGTATTTGAGTCACACACGTGTATGTACCTGATATGTTTTGATCTCAATATAAATACCAATTCATCTTCTCTGTAGAGACAGTGAAAATGTATGAATTCTTGATAGACAATCTATATTTCTTTTCTGTCTAAGATGGCATCAGAGCATCATCGCAATTGTTGAAGATTGTGGATCTTGAGGGTTCGTCAATCACCATGGCTGATTCTGGAAGTTTTTCTCATCATCAATCGCCCCTCACAAGGACTGCATCTTCATCGTTTTCGAATCCTTTGATAGCACCCTTTGGTAATTCCTTGAACCAACTTGTTTCAATCAAATTGAATGGTTCAAAATTTTCATTGTGGAAGTCTATTGTAGTACCATTGATTGAAGGTTGTGGTCTGGATGGAATTTTATTTGGTACCACACCTTGTCCTCCAATGATTCTTGCAAATGGAGAGACAAATCATGAATATCTTGATTGGTTTCATTGTGATCGAGTCATGTATTGATGGTTATTGTGTGTTGTGGAACCAGATTTTGGTTCAGTTGTAGTGAGTCTAATATTAGGAGAACTGCACCTGAATTGTGGATTGCAATCTGTGAACAATATGGTACTGAAATCAGGCACAAAATCAGTTCTTGAAAACTGTGATTAGAACAACCAGAAAGGGAACAATGAAGATGAAAGAGTTCTTGAAGAAAATGAAAGGATTTTCAGAGAATTTGGCCTCAGCAGGGGCCAATGTACCAGTTTCTGAATTGATTTCTTGTACTTTGACTGGATTAGATGGAGACTATTTACCAATCACATCAGTTCTTGAACATAAGGAAAATTTAACATGGCCTTCTCTTCAATTGACTTTGTTGAGTTTTGAGGCAAACTCGAGCAATTCCAAGCTCTAAATGGTGTGAATATTCAAGGCCTTGATCAGGCCAGTTCAGCTGAGGTGAAGGAAGGATCACATCAGTCTTGGAACAATTCCAAATCACAACATGGATTTGGTGGATCAGGTGGACGAAATAATTCTAAGAGAGGAAGAGGAGGCAGGACCAATAGAGGAAGAGGACATTTTTGATATCAGAATAACAATCGCCCTACATGTCAAATTTGTAATGAGGTTGGACACACTGCTACAGTTTGCTTTTACAGTTTGCTATTACAGGGTTGATTTCAGCTATGTTGGAGCTCAACAGTTCAATGGAAATGGTGGAGGAAATCAATTTCAAAATGGTTCACAGTACTCAGGGTCTCAGCAAAATGTAATGAGAGGAGGATTTCAGGAAACACCTAGTGCACGTGTTGGGTTTTCAAAATAATTTTGTAGGAGCATCCTCAGGATATAATTTTTCATCTGTTGAACCTATGATTGATAATGCTTGGTATGCTGACAGTAGAGCTGCCTCACATGTTACTCCTGATTCCTCACAGCTCTCAAATTGTTCTCCTTACACAAGTGCTGATCCATTGATTATAGGAAATGGTCATTCATTATCAATTACATGTGCTGGATCTGCTAAGCTTTCAAATGCTAATTCACAGCTGAGATTCCCTAATACTTTCTGTGTTCCTAACATCGAAAGGAACTTTTTAAGCATATCCCAACTGACTAGAGATAACAATGTTATTATTGAATTCACCAACAAACATTGTTTAATGAAGGATTCAATAACTAAGAAGATTCTACTTAAAGGAGTCCTCCAAGATGGTCCTTATCAGTTCAGTTCAGCTCCTTCTCAGCTCACAGCTCAAGCTTACTTGACTTTTCAAAGAGCACCTTCTCCGTGGCATCTCAGACTAGGACACCCTGCTGCTCAAACACTTCAACAAATAATGAGAACAAATCTTCAACTTCAGTGTCCTACTGTTGAATTTTGTTCTGTATGTCCACTTGGCAAACATCATGCCATTCCATTTTCTGTTTCAAATAAGATTAGTTTAACTGTACTTGATCTAATTCATACGGATTTATGGGGCCCTTCACCAGTTGCTTCTTGTGATGGCTTCAATTACTATATTTCCTTTATTGATGATTGTACAAAATTCACATGAATTTATCCTTTGAAGAATAAATAAGATGCTTTGAAAGTCTTTCAAGTGTTTAAATTGAAAGTTGAGAACTTGTTTTCCACAAGAATTAAAACAGTTCAATCTGATTAGGGTGGAGAGTACAAGGTTTTTAAACCATATTTGGAAGCTCATGGAATTACATTTCAACATCCTTGCCCCTACACACATGAGCATAATGGAAGAGTTGAAAGAAAGCATCGTCATATAATAGAAACCAGTTTGACATTGTTGGGACAAGCTGGCTTGCCTTATAGTTTTTGGTGGAATGCTTGTGAGCTGCTACTTTCATCATTAATAGATTGCCAACAAAGGTTCTTCAGGGCATTTCTCCTTATCAAAAGCTGTTTCATGCTAGTCCTGACTATGAGATTTTGAAAGTATTTGGATGTGCATGTTTCCCTTATATCAGACCCTATAACAATCATAAATATCAGTATCATTATGAAAAATGTGCATTCTTGGGATATAGCTCATGACATAAAGGTTATAAGTGTCTGAATTCGGATGGAAGGATTTATATTTCTCGACATGTGTTATTCAATGAGGAAGAGTTTCCTTATACTTCCATGTTTCATGTGTCTCAGTCAGCTCTTTCTCCACCATCTACTACTGGTCCTGTTATTTCGTTGTTACTAGGGGTTCTAAATCCTGCATCTCCTTCAGTTCATGTTGGACCTTCTACTACAACACAAATTTCTTTACAGGGTCCAGTTGATTCTGTAGACTTAGTTCAGCCTCCTCTGACTGATTCTTCTATTCCATCAATTCCTTCTAAGAGTTCTGTCTCAGCTGGTTCTAGTTCAAATCAAGATACTCAAGTTATAAGACCTGTGAATATCCATCCAATGGCCACCAGGGCAAAAGATGGAATTGTGAAGAGAAAAGCTTTTATAGTTACTCAACCTATTGATCCTGATGCTATTCTTAAAAATGCTAAACATGCCTTTTTGATTCCTCATTGGAAAATGGCTATGGAACAAGAGTATCAAGCCTTAGTAAAGAATGATACTTGGGTGTTAGTTCCACCTTCTCCTAATCACAATATGGTGCGCAATAACTGTATCTTCACAATCAAACGAAATTATGATGGATCTATTAAAATGCACAAGGCCAGATTGGTAGCAAAAGGATTCAAACAAGTGCTTGGTATTGATTTTTCTGAAACATATAGTCCTTATGTGAAGGCATCCACAATTAGAATAATCTTCTCCATCACAGTTACTTATGGGTGGAAGACAAGGCAAATTGATATCAATAATGCCTTTCTCAATGGACATCTTAACGAGGAAGTTTACACTAACCAACCGGAGGGGTTTGTGGATAATGGTCTCCTGATTCAGTGTGCAGGTTACATAAAGCATTGTATCGCTTACGCCAAGCACCCAAAGCATAGTTTGATAAGTTGAGACAACAATTACTTTACTGGGGATTTTCCAATTCTGTCTCAGATAATTCTCTGTTTATATTGAAGAGTCAAGGTGCAATGCTTTATGTTCTTGTTTATGAGGATGATATAATCATTATTGGAGCTAATTCTGTGTTGATTCAGCAGTTCATTGATCGACTTCATCAAACTTTTGCCCTGAAAGATATTGGAGAGATTAATATGTTTTTGGGTTTTGAAGTACACAGAGATAACACTGGTTTGTATCTCACTAAATCCAGTTACATCTGTTTCTTAATTCACAAGGCAAGTATGTCCTCATCTAAATCAGTGGATACCCCTGCAGTGATGGGAAAATTGTCTTTTACTGAAAATGATTCTTCATTCTCAGATCCTACATTGTATAGGAGTATACCGGGTGGTTTACAGTACGTGGTCTATACAAGACCTGACATAGCCTTTATCATTAGCAGATTGAGTCAATTTCAGTAAAATCCTTCTTCTCATTGGCAAGCTTTGAAGAGAGAGGGTTCTTAGATATCTTAAGAGGTCTATTCATTGTGGTTTGTGCTTCAAACCAGGATCTCGGCTCCTCCTGAATGCCTATTCTGATGCTGATTGAGCTTCATCAGTTGAAGATTGCAAGTCCATTTCAGGGTATGCTGTCTATTTTGGTTGTAATCTAGTGTCTTGGCAATCAAAGAAACAGTCTGTATTTCTTTCTGTCTAAGACAAATCATCAAAAAACTATAAAAGGAAAAAAAAAAAAAAAAGAAAAAAAAAGTGCTATATGCTTAAAACACAGTCTTTTCTCATAAAGCAAAATAAGTTCTCCAAAAATATAGAACCCATCTTCTTTTTTCTTATTATTTTTGGCGAGCGATATTTCTTTTCTAATCCACTTATGTGCTATACTTATGTTTGGAAAAGAACCAAGATGAAATCATGAGACTGCCAATTACATTTCACATCTTGTTTAAGGACTAGTATTAATAGAACGGAGCAAGAAAGAAAATGACTAATAGAAAGTAGAAAGTAAAGATTAGATGATGAGTATTGTGCATGAACTTTGGCAGCTACAACAAAAAACGAAGGAAATACACCCACCTTATCATTTAGCATCTGGTCATAATTAAATGTATAATTAGTCGTCCTATTATTCTTTAGGTCTGCATACCTGTAAGAAATGATAAACTCTCACAAACATCAGCAAAATATGGGAGAGGTACACAGAAAGAACCCTTCATATACAAATTAAATTAACTAAATCCACGAAAGAGGAAAGCTTATAGTTCAAACACAGAAAAGAGAGACCTATTTCAGCTGTGTAGCATTTAAAACATTAAATAAAACTTTTTGCACTCGAGCCGTGCAATATTTCAGTATAAGTTTTAACCTAGAAACAGATACAAGCCTAGTGTAGCAAAATTACTCAATTATACAGCTTCCGCAACATCCTACACAAGTGTCCCTAGATATGAGAACCATGTCGAATGTTTTTTAGAGAAGAAACAAAACCATGTGCAAAGAAAATGCAAAGAGAAATAGACCAAAAGAGAAGGGCAAGTCTTACCCAAAACCATAAAGTCCTAGAACAACAAATGCAACAATCTGCGCTGATCTTACATCCACCAAGATAATGAGTAACCATTACATAGTTTACAACAATTATTTGTACCAAGTGGTCAATGACGGAAAGACCTAACTAATATGCATCCAAACAAAAATTTCTGATGATGCACCTAACCAAAAGAATGAAGAGATACAAGTGGGTGTCAAACTTCCGAAGGCCATTGCAACATGACAACAAAGAACAGTTGCATCAGCCTCAAAGTAGCAGTCTGAATAAAGACTGACTGACCGCTGATATTGAAAAAATATAAACAATATAACTGAAGAATGCTGAATATTGTTAAAGTCCTGTTATTTTTTATGTTGAGCGCACCTGCACACACAGGCGCGAGCCTATGGATCTTCGGTAGTACCGATATTGTCCCCAACTTACCCACCTTTAACTCATAGGTGAGGGATTTTAACTTAAAATGTCTCGGTACTATTTGATGGGAGATCAAACATTATATACTTTTTTATTAAGTCACACTTAACCAATGCGGGACTAAACCTTTCAGTCCACTTATCTTCAAGACTCCACCACCTTAGACCAAAATCCATCCAAGGTGTCACATCGCAAGTTCTATAGGCCTTGTCCCAACCGAATCGTCGACTCTAATACCATGTTATTTTTAATGTTGGCCCACCTAAACATGGTGGCGCGAGCCTATGGATCTCTACCAATACCGATATTGTTCCCAACTTAACCACCTTCAACTCATAGGTGTGGAGTTTTAACTCAAAAGGCCTCAGTACTAATTGAGGAGAGATCCACACTTATATGTTTCTTTATGAAGTCACATTAACTGATGTGGGACTAAACCTTTCGGTCCACACATCTCCAACAAGTCCATTTCCCTTAAATTTGGAAAGAACTACCTAAAAGTATATGGACGGAAAGGAAATGATTAGGAAACTCACTTAACAGCCCCATAGCCGACTGCCTCAGCAGTTTGTTCAAGCTCCTCTTGGTCCACTCTGATGCTTTTCCTGATTAACCATAGACACCGACAAACAAATGTTCATTGATGCCCAAAGGCTCAAATGGTTAAGTCATTGAGAAATTTCCCAAGACTCAAAATGAATGAACAAGTTCACGATAGCTAGATATCACAAAAAAAATATTTTATTTTATTTTTTAAAATTGTCTTCCTGTTTATGTTCGTTATAGAACCATACTTCAAAATTCAAAGAATTAATGCCAAAAACTGTACATCAACATACCGAGATTAATAAGAGCACTAAGCCTACTATAGCTGTGACTATTGGCTTCATCAAGTAAGCTGACTAAACTTAACCACTTCTCTTCATTAATGCATATTCAAGATGTATTAACACTTCAAACAACCTAAGCTATAGAATACACATCATCATACCTCGCTCAACCAGTGCTGCTTTGCTGCGATTTTTGGCTTCATCAAGTAAATCAACTAATTTGACAACTTCGCTGCTACGAGTTCTAAAACGCTTGCCATCATCTCCAAGAACGAGACCGAAGCCCACATGAGTTACTTTGGGATACAAATTATCATCAGCTGGAAGCCAACCAGCCTGTTGGGCAGCCTGAAAGAACCAAGATAGGAGTTACAAAAACCCATTACTTAAGCACTGTATGATGTAATGAAAAGAACTTATAATCGCTATTTTCATGGGAAATCAAGCTGCAAAGCATGGACATAATTGGACGACAAAAAATCCACCTAAAATCTTATAAATAGAAGCACCATAGGACAAAGATATTCATTTCAAGTTTTCAGTATGCAGGTTATAATTGTAGCTTGATATGAAAGAGTAATAAGTGATGATGTTGTAGATCCATACACTGATAAACATCTCAAAATGCTGTTGTTGACCAACATCTGTGAGATATATAATCCACTCAGCTTTCTCTTCATTGAGACGATACCTGCAAAAAAGCTCTATCAGATTAAAAACATGAAGCAGCCCAAGCACTGGACAATAGGCAATAAAATGTGTTCGTGATGACGCTTGATAAACCCAATGGTGAAACCTTCCATCAACTAAGTACGATTGGTTCTATCAATCTTTTCCAGTATTGCAGTTCATTGCAAATGTCCTTTGATATTATTAAAACAAAAAATCAAACAAAGCAAAAGAAAAATGACAAGAATCAATCACTCTCCAAATTTCTTTTTTCTTTTTGTTTCATCGGTGGCTCAATCTGCAGGTGGTGTGACCAACAGAGCTTCAAACATTAATGCAATACATAGATGGAGTAGAAACTGGAGGATTCAACTTTATGTAATGGAACCACCACTATGACAAGAAGCAAATATGGAGAACCATTTATTCAGCCACAGGGCCATCAACAACAAAGGAATGCAGATGACAAATTTCCATATCAGTGACAGGAGTGCACAAGCTACAACATCAGAGACAATTGTCTTGATAACCAAAAGTAAGCGACTAGTTGCAAGAAACACTCTTTGGCTGTGCGTCTTGTTGAAACAGTTAAGAAATCAGTATTAAATCCACAAATATAAGCAATGATGTCAAGCAAAAAGGTTGTGTCATCAACTGCTTTTGGTAATTTTGTTGCATGAGCAAGCAAGAAGTGAGAGAGGGAGAGGGAGAGAGAGAATTTAAGAATTAATATTATCACCAAAGTGGAGGATTTATGAAGGATAACAGCAAACTAACCACAGAGCAGCTAAATCTGTAGAAGCATAGTTGTATCCACCATCACTCTTCACAACAATTAAAGGTATATTTTTTCCCTCAATGAAGATGACACGAGCACCTTTACTTTCTTCAATCAATCCTTGATTGCTCAATGCTTCTAAGACTCCAGGAATATATGGATTGTAAAAGCTTTCGCCCTAACAAAAATTCAAATCATATGTCACTTCATTAGCTTCAAGATGAGACATACATTTGCTACACAATGGTGTAGATTTGATTGGGATGTGTGCCGCACGAATTCCAAAAGAATCTACACCATTGTGTAGCAAATGTATGTACCAAAAGAATTTTAAAAAATCATTTTCATAAAATAAATGCCATAACAGAAAAGTATTCAACAAAAGACTCAAGTTAATTGTTTGCATATACTCCCTCCAATAAAAAATATAAGTCGTTTGACCAAAAAAAAGACACATTAAGGATAACTTTAATTACGTGTTTAAATTACATTTCTACACATTGACACAAAAACAAGCACTTCAATTATACAAAAAAAAAAAGTGTAAATACTTGGTTAAATGAAAAGATGAAGTAGGTATAAGAGGTATAAATGCTCTCTCGAATTTACAAAACGACTTATATTTTAAAAAGTGGACTTTGGGTAGAATGACTTATATTTTTGAATGGAGGGAGTAAGAAACCAGATTCAAAAGTTTGTCCGCATATTAGAAGCCAGATTCAATGAAACACAACTATTGTAGTAGACCATAATAATTTATCTGAACCTAAATAAATGAGAATCATTTCAGCATAAAGTTATAATAACAAAATTAGTGGTAACATCAATGCTGGCAACAATATTGAAAAGATTTCAAAACTAGAACTGCTGCAACCAGCAACTATATGAACAATTCAACCACATTGAGCCACCCATCCAACCCATAAAATTGTTAAGTACTGAACCTTTGCATGTTGTGATTTATGAAAACATTTTAGTTTACATATAGTCAACCAATGGTATCTTGTCACACAGTAAGTAGAATTTTAGTCTCCTGGTAACATAAATGTACTTCGTACAAGACAAAAGTCACAGTATTATTTATATCCCTTTTTGTATGTGTGAAGAAATATGTGGTGTGTTTAAGATTAAAGCATGTTGAACAATATTAGCTACTAACATAACAACTCCCATTAATCTTCAAAAGAATACACAACGGGAGTCGCACATTTATATAAACATGATGAGTGCGCATTTTGTGAATCAATGTGTCTCCAATACTAAATAAGTCATTTGTGGAAAATCTGGGGAAACCAATTTTGAACCAAGGTGGAGGTTCCATACTAGTGGCGGCATACTATCGCATCTGTACTTTCAAGTCATTGCATTGAGCATCTATGATTCTAATGGCAGTAGAGAAGCATTCATTAACTACTTTATGACTCCTTGACCTTAACAAGAAACGCAAATCAATGTCATCGGAGTGGGTATGGAAAACTAAAATATCCAAGCAGAATCAATGTAGAGATATCATAAATAAACTTATTGTACACTCTCTACACAAAATAATGAACAAATGAATAGTGCAAGTCTTAATAAAGTATCAACCATCCTCAATGCATTGCTAGCATTTAGTCTACTTTCTCAAGTTGCAGGAGCTTGGAACACCAATGACTGTTTATTTTTTTATTTTTTTTCTTTCAGATGGAACACCAATGACTTAATTCTAATTGTTGTGAACATAATAAATTATATGAACTTTCAGTATCTTAGAGGTTAGGATAGATTCATTGATGTCAGCTTATCAAAGCAATACCTTTTCCTCCAAATGAACTCCAAGGCGCCTATAAACCTGGAGAAACTCCTGGCGGCTGATTTCACAAATATGGACCCATGCAGCACGATACTTTTCTTCACCACCCTTGATGCACATTGAGGAATTGCTAAAAAAGTTAAAAACTTGTAATGATAGTCTAAAAATGTAAAGCATGTTAGTAATAAAAAAAAAAGATAATTTAAATACATTCGGTTTTACATCATCAGCTCATGAATTTATAAACTAGACAATCTAAAAGCTAACACAAATGTTGGCCCTAAAAAGTTTTTATAATGCAAAATTGTGTACCTGGAGACGGACAACTGCTTGTTGGGCCCTCTCCTTAAAGGCAGGATCAACATCAAACTTCTGCTTTGAAGCCTTGTAAAGTGCCTAATGTTGGTGAAGAAAATTGTTTATTGAGAAAATATATACGCCACAAGCGCATACGAGAGTACATATCCTTTAGAATGACTTAATGAAAACATAAAAGTAGTTTATGTTAACAAACGATGACTGGAAAACTCAAAATCCAATGAGAAGGTTTAGTGTTTGCTAGACTTGATCACTGAGCGAGCCTGAGCAAGCTCAAGCAAAACCTATTTATTCAAGGCCATGTGTCCATGCTCTCCCAAGCTTGCTTAAGATGTAGTGGGCCTAATGGGTTTGCTAACCTTTTCATTAAATAAATAAAAACAATTATAGATTATTGTATTTTGTGCATCTACATTAACAAAAGCAAAACCAAATTGAAATTGAAATGCAAGTCTTAAATACATCAAATAAAAGTCCATTTACATTAAATTATCATATAACGATTAAAAAAACTATTAAAATATAAGTCCAAAACTAGAAATTGATGTTCAAGAATCTAAAGACAACTTTACAACATAAAGTCTTATGCTTGAAAACGACATCAAGATTTCTGCCAAAAAAAATCAAAATACAAAATAAATACTTGAACTTCATAACCTTGATGCTTCCGATTTCTAAAATATATATGAAAAATAATTGAATAATATCAAAGTAAAAGCAATGCATAGAAAAATAGAATTATAACAAGTGTACTAAATAAAGTTTAAAACATTTACTTCACGTAAAACATTAATTGACCACATTCTTCACTATCAAAACTCAAACTCATTTCTCGAAATTTAACCTTGATGCTTTCGTTCCAAGAAAACTTAAAAAATAAAAATAAAAAAGGATATTGATCTTCTACATATTGGGCAAAAAAAGGAATATATAAAAATAATTACCTTATATAAAATTATTAAGTACATCATCTTCTTCACCGTCAATATCAGTACAAGCATCATCCTCATCATCGTTAAGCACAATCACTAACACATGTATTTGTATTGTAATCAGTTGTGTATGTCATGTGAGTGTGAAGGTTGTAAGTCTTATGTGCAAGTCACGTGAAACCCAAGTGATTGTGTGTGACGTGTTGAGCATGCTATTGTTGTTAGTCGCCATGATAGCAATCTGTGACCATCTAATCCAACGACCCTTATGTGTTGTATCCAACAATGTATACCCATTCTCATGTTAATATAAAGATTGGAACTCAGATTGGAAATTGGATGGTCACAAATCGCTATTCGAGTGAATGATTTCCATATCTGAGCTTCATTCTTTATATTAACATGAGAATGAATATAAATCGTTGGATACAACACATATGCGTCATTGGATCAGATGGCCACAAAACGCTAGCCTAGTGACTTGCAACAATAGCATGTTTAGGACATCCCACACAATCACTCAAGACTCACGTGACTAGCACATGAGAATGATGAGACTTACAACACTTCACACTCACATGACGTACACATTTAAATACAATACAAATACATGTATTAGCGATTGTGCTTAACAATCAGTATAACTTTCATATTCAAATTTATGAACAAAAATAACTTATTCAACAAATTTTCAAATTACATAATGTTTATACTTATAATTTAAATAACAAAAATTAATAGGACGAGACTTAAATTCAATTTCTAAGACAATTTAATGTTTGAATTGTCTTCGACTTCAAAGAATTTCTATATCAGAGCCGACCCTAAAAGGGAGTGAGTGGGGCAACCGCCCCAAGTCCCTGCCCTTTAGGGCCACACTTTTTTTTTAAAAAATTATATAAATATTTTAAAAACGTATTCTTTTTCTAATTAGAAAAGAATTCCAGCTTATTAAGTGATAAAATGTTGCTTAGCAAATTATTCATGTATTTTTAAAATTAAATTTTAAATTTCTACATGAATAAGTAGTTCTTTCAACTTATTCTCTTCGTCTTAGTGACATTATATATCTTCTCCTTTGCATTTTGTATGCGTTATAAATCTTTATTCTTTTTGTAAAGTATTATTGACATTTGAAGATTTACGTTGTCTTGCATAGGAATAAAAAAAATTTTTTTTTTCTTTTTTCACACATCTATAATGAGGGCCACCCAAATTATAATTTCACCCAAGGCCCCTAAATACTTTGTATCGGCCCTGTTCTATACAACAACAACAACAACATAGCCTCAGTCCCAACCCTGTTCTATATGATGGTAAAATTTTATCTTCAATGCTAAAAGCGGATTTGAAAGCAACACTTATAGCTAGAATGGGCAAAATGTCACATGATAATTTCTTTAACTCGGGATATCTTATTTGAGTTTTTTTCCCCAAAATTCTGAAACATTTAAGTCTTTACTTATGTCATGAGTTGGTTCCTCAAAATAAAGATCTAACTATGATTTGATATGCTTTATACATATTGATGATACACCCAAAACTTCATAATAATCTTTGAGATGTTCATCACCCACAACACTTTCAAAGTTGACATTTTAATTTGAAAAACCATTTCCACCAAAATTAGTTGTAGCAACTCTTTGAAGGTTGTTTGAAAAATATAAGCAGCTCACTAATATTGATGAAAATAGAGTTCAACTTTCAAATAAGGATGCCAAATTTGAAAAAATTGTGGATGATGAGCAATTCAAAGACCATTCTAAATTTTTGGATGCAAAATCAATATGTACAAATCATACCAAATCACAATTAGATCTTTATCTTGAGGAGCCAACTAATGACATGAATGAAGATTTGGATGTTTTATAATTTTGGGAAAAAAGCACAATGAGATATCCTAGCTATTGAAATTGCCGCAAGATCTTTTCTCCATTACACCTACAAGTGTTTCTTCCAATTTTGCTTTTAGCATTGGAGGTAAAATTTTATCATCTTCTTGAAGTTCTCTAAAGTCAAAGACTATTCAAGCCTTAAGTTGTCTTAAAGACTGAATTCAAGAAGGTAATTAATCTTTTCTTGTTATTTTTTGTGATTCAAATTATAAGTATAAGCATTATATAATTTGCAAATTTGTTGTATATGTGATTTTGTTCTAAATGTGAATATGAGAGCTCAAGAGATAAGGATAATACATAAATTAAAACCGACGGTGAAGAAGATGGCAAGCTTAATGAATTTATCATTTACATAAAGTAATTGTTCTTATATTTTTTTTTTTCTTGCACAATACTTAGAATATCAATATCCTATTTTTATTTTGTAAATCTTGTTAAGAATGGGGCCATTCAAGCTGAATCTCTAGAATCGGATTTGAATTTTGATAGTGAAGAAGGCTGTGGACTAATGATTTTACGTAAAGTAAATATTTCAAATACATTACTTTTATTTACTACACTTTTATAATTCCATTTTTTATGCATGCATTGTTCTGGCTTTGGTATTATTCAATTATTTATCACAAATAACTTAAAAAAGAATGCCTAGTTATATGTATTGTAGGAATTGGAAGCATTAAGGTTATGAAATTTAAGTATTTATTTTACATTTGTTTATATTTTTGATAGAAATTTTGATGTTGTTTTCATGCATGGGACTTTAAGTTTTAAAGTTGTCTTTTATTTTTTGAACATCAATTTGACTTTTATTTCAATATTTTTTTTGTTATTGTATGAAAATTTAATGTAATTGAAATTCTATTATATGCTTTAAAGACTATTGCACTAGTTTTTGTTTTTATGAATTTAGATGCACAAAATACAACAATATATATAGGAAAAGGTTTCCAAGCCCATTTAGGCCCTCGCCCGCCATGCCTACCTAGTAATTATGTCTAATTTAAAGGGCTAAAAAATGGAAATATTGTAAAAATGGGGTTATCTAAACAAACTATTTATGTGTTTCATGAACTACCTGAAGATCTCCAATGGCTTGTCTTCCAACATCCTCCCAGTTTGGAAATTCCTCAAATAGAAACTCAATCAACATACCAAACTGCAAAACAGATTCTTAAACTTGGTTTTAGGATGTAGGAGCAGTAAGCAACCTACAAGAGAAGAGAGTAAGAAAATGAAATCAACGTGTAATGACACTATTACTTTTAGTGGTTTCACAATGCATATCATGATATTGCATAGTGCTTAATACCTTTCCAATCTTACAAGAATAGCCCTTTGTTATACTATTACAAATCACAAACTAGAGATATAAACAATGACATGATTGGACAAAAAAAAAAATTGCTCTTTACTTTTTCATGATTTAGTTAATTAAAGAAAGGCCTTAATAATCAAGCTTACCTGAGTACCCCAATCACCAACGTGGTTTCTCCTAAGAACTTCAACATTTGAAAACTCCAGCATACGAGCAAGAGTGTCCCCAATAATGGTAGATCTTAAGTGCCCAACATGCATTTCTTTTGCAATATTAGGAGAAGAAAAGTCTACCACTGCTCTATTCACCTTAAGCCTTGGCGCCCATGTATCAATGCCATTCGTCAGCATCTTTTGTATGCTCTAATATAGGAGTAGAATCACCATGATAAGAACTTAATAGAGATCCCAAGTACAGCAAAAAAATATGACTTCAACTTTTACAAGAGCAAAGACTAAAAAAAAAAAAAGGAAGAAAAAGTAACCTTAGCCATCCATTTGTTTGACAATACAATATTCACAAATCCAGGTCCTGCCACGGAACAAGATTCAATCATTTCACACTGAGGAAGATTTTTCATAATGGCCTGCAAAAGAAGGAACAAAAAGGACACATTTAACTATTAATTAATTCAAATAAAAACTAAAGATCGTAGAGTTCCTCTAATTCAATCTCTTCTTCTACATAGAATTGAGATTCCTTGAAGGGAAATTTTATTTCTACCTGTCCAATTGAAGGGGGCCCTCTAAATTCAGTTTCATTTCCTCTTATCCTCGACCATAAGCTCATAGCATTATTACTATCCCATGAAAAAAAAAAAAAAACCAAAAACAAACTTGTCATGACTTATATGTTTAAAAGCAATCATCAAACAAAAATAAAAAAACAAATAACATTATTACCATTGGTAATCACCAAAATTTCCAGAGCAAGCAGCAACCAGCGGTTTTACATTCCATTCATCCGGCACGACCGCTCCCAATGACACTTCAATCAATTTAGAGAGTTGTTGCTTGACACTTCCCATGTTCTCTTCTTCCTATTGCACATCATTCCAAAACAAAATCAACAGTAAAAACCCACAAACAAAATGTGAAAAAACAACAAAACCCGCTGAGTCAAGATTGTCCATGCCACTGGGGCAGACTCAGGTTGATTGCACTAGGACCTCGTGGGAATAGTTAAGCTCGCATAGGCTCACCTGGATACCCAATAATTAAAAAAAAAAAAAAAAAAAAAAAACCTTTGAAAACAGATGTCTACCATTGTGAGCAGAAGAAATCCACCTATCTGCAATACCCAGAACTTAAATCACTCGGGTAACACTCAAAATCACATATGATCGATCACAGAAACAAGTAGGGAAAGAAGACTAAGCAACTAAAGAAGCTGAAACGTGGCAGAGGCATTTCGCCATACACTTAACAACTTGTTGGTAAGGACTTGTCTCTGCAAACGAGGTTTTCGGGTTCGAATCGATTTTGATCAACGCATAAAACCACTGACAAAAAAAAGGAGGAGAGATTATTTGGGGTCACCAATTACCGCATCTCGAGGAAATGACGGACAGCTCGTGTTGTGCCCGGTTGGAATTGATGGAAACAACACAACAAAATGAACTAGCATTTTCTAAATGGGTGCCTAACCAGGGTATCCTAACAAGGAGATACACTACATTTTCAAGTACTAAACCTCTTCCAATGTGTGGGAAAAAGGCAGAGGCTAAACCCATAAATTACTAAACAGACCCCATTACTAAGGTGTACCCCATATTTGAAAATATTTTACTAAACGAGCCCCAATTTTTTCAAAAAAATCCAGCATTGCCCATGTCTTCAACCAAACAAAAGACCTCCATCTCTCTTATCCATTTTTTGGAACCCCAGATATTCGATCCCCCTACATTCAATTTATGCACTAGTTTTGATCATTGTGATCGTTGCATTGAGGTGGAGAGTGCACGAGGTAGGCTCAAATCTGTGGTTGGCAGAGGTGAGCGAGCAAGGGGAACAACCGGTGTGGTGTTTGCGTTTTGTCGCTTGATTAGGTAATTTATTTTCATTAAAATGTTAGGGGTTTTGATCGTGATGAGGTTTCATGTATTTTGGTTGTATTTTTCTTGATTTTGGCCGGTGTGATTTGGGTGTGGATTTTATAGGGTTTAGAAACTGTTTCCCGAGTCCATCAGTCTCACAGGGCCAAAAAATGTGAATATGGCACGACTATGTCAAACCGTGTTGGGCCTATTATGTTCAAAACCGTTGAATCGAGAGTTTTACTTGTACTTCGATCACATATGACCGATACCACTATATGGGTTACGGCTACCCGTAACCGTAACCTATATATACATTGCGATTTATGTCATCCGATATCAATTGTGTTGTTTTGATCATAGATCTCCGAACCTCATGAAATCTCAGTTTTATGTTTAATTTATTATGCCTGGTTATATTACTATTGTGACGGTACTACATTGAGCACAATTTGTGTTGTTTTGAGGCATGAGGAGAACAAAATGTCCATTAGGGAGGTCTCTGACTATAGGGCGAGGTGGGAGGGGAGGCAAGGCTGGAGAAGGTAGTGATGTAGCGTCCAAAGTGGAGGTTGCCCCTCGTGAACGGAAGCGTCCTACTTCATCGAACCGTAAGAAGAAAATGGATCAGAAGAATCCATAACCCAAACGCAAACGAGCTAAACAAGCTAATAAGAGTGGCGTGCAACCAGGTGAGACTAGAGTGTGCAACCAGGTGAGACTAGAGTGGAGCATGGGGCTGCAAGTTCTTTTGTTGGGGATAGAGATGGTCTCACACCTAAGGGTGCAAGTAGGGATGATACCGAGATTAGTCGTACACCATCAGATGGTGTAGGTTCCGAGGATAATGTTGTTGACATTGAGGGTGCAGACTCCCCCAGTACATCGTCAGATGCGAAAAGACGAAATAGTCATTTCATTTCTTGGTGGCTCGACCACTTTAGAGCTCTTACCATCATTTTGCCACCATGTATTGCTAGACATTTAGATGAACAAGGTACATATTGTCATACCTTAGTTAAGTTATGAAATATTTGAGGTTCTTTCTTATCTAATATTGGTACAACTTCTTTGTAGTCTCAAGGATTCCTCAAATGCATCAACCATGGTTCTCAAGTTTCAGTTTGACGGACTATCCGGATACACCCGGAAAAGGAAAGGGTGAAGAAGTTGATTGCAGACAGTGGCTTAGAACCTTTAGGTTATATCTCGCATGAAGGAAACAACTGGGTGTTAATCTCTAGCATTGTTGAGAGATGGCAGCCTAAGACTAACACGTTCCACATGCCATTTGGAGATATGACAATCACATTAGATGATGTGTGGGTCCTTCTTGGAACTTAGGTCACTGGAAAGACGGTAGTTGTGAAGTCGAATGAGTAAGTTGAGGTGAGGGATATAGTAAGTCGTTTAGTGGGGATTCTAGTTGGTGAAGTTGATGAAGAGATTAGGACTATACCTGACCTGACTGTGAGGTTGGCATGGTTGAAGGAATGATTTACAGTCCAAACTAAAAAACTTTTAGATGAAGAGGAAGAGGAAAATGAAGAGGAAGAGGAAGAGGAAGATGAAGGGTCCGAGAGGAAGAAATGGCTTTACGTGTATCCCCCCGTCGAATGCTTAGTCAGAGCTTACATTTTATACTTACTTAGAGCAATCCTTTTTGCGAATAAGTCTGGAATGACAGTCTCCCTCACTCTTATTCATCTTTTGGATTATGTGGATAACATTGGGCAATATGGATGGGTGGAGCAACATTTGCTTACTTATACCGTCAACTGGGCATTGCAAGTCGCACCGGGGTCACACAAATTTGCGGATACATGACCTTGTTAAAGGTAAAGTATTGAATAAGTCATTTAAATTTTATATTTAAATTACTTTATTTGTAACATTTCTTTTATGCAGGGCTGGATGTACCATCGCCTACCATTAATCGAATCACGTCTCAGCACTGACTACAAAGTTGGAATGCCACGAGTGATGAGGTGGCACAATAAGATTGAGTCGAGGCTAACGTTGGAGCTTCTCATAAACTTTAAGAGGCAGTTGATAGATTATGACCCAAAGAGGTGATGCACCTACACTACAATTACTTACACTTCTAAATTACATTTGTACCTAATTTTTATTTTCCCCTGGTGTTTTGGCATACAACTAAGAAGAAAGCACCTCTAGTCCATGAAATGGCCTTCTATTTAGGTTCGATGAGGTTTATGGATGTTATTGAGCCGCACAATCCTACAAGAGTGTTGAGGCAAATGGGATATGTTCAAGGCATTCCCAAAAAACCATACAAACCCATTTATGCAGATAGGAGCAAATTAGCCCATACATA
Source organism: Stephania yunnanensis (assembly GCA_039657365.1). Taxonomy (NCBI): domain Eukaryota; kingdom Viridiplantae; phylum Streptophyta; class Magnoliopsida; order Ranunculales; family Menispermaceae; genus Stephania; species Stephania yunnanensis. The sequence continues at coordinate 48,687,583 of CM077587.1, read as the reverse complement.
CTTAATGAAATACAATTATGACCCCCAAGTTTGGGATGAGTGGGAGGACCATCTCATTACCAGAGAACGACGCGGTGGGAAGGTTGTATTTCCATGGCAAGCTGCACTAGGATACCTTTAATGGTTTGAGTCGGTGAGCCATCAATTTGTTGAAAATCATGAACAGGTCACCAGGGTGAATGATGAATACGAGGGTACTTTTGTATAAATTCTATTTTTCTTATAAATTCAACTTTTTTGTTTGTTTTGCATTTACTTACTCACATTATTTCATTGACAGCGTAACCGTCGAGCACTTGACGTTGCGTTGTGATTCAGATTGATGCATAATACCAATGTCACAGATGCGGTCATCAATTTTTTTATCCATAGTTGAAGAGGAAGAGGAAGACACGGTAACTGCCACAACCACCCAAAGCAATAGAGCTACAACATCCACTGCCGCTGCTATGGCTCATCAAACAAGCGTTGAACATGCCTAAAAAATTAGGGAATAGATTTAAGTGTTGATCATCCTTCTAAACTAGTGGACAAATTTGGATTTTGAATTGTTGGTCATCCTTTTAAACTTTATGAACCTTATTTTAACTTCATATAATTTGGGAATGGTTATGCCTTACTGTTGTTATTGAATGTATATTCTTGGCAATCATGATATTTTCATTACTATATACTATTACTAGCGGACTTGCAGGGCCGGGAAGTATGTAACTGTATCGGCTAGACTTGGCCGATATTTTTTGTTGCATTTTGCACCATGTGACCGATAATTGTTTTTATGTTTCGGTCAAACATGACCAAAATCATAATTGCATGGATTCTTATGAGGTATAACTATTAACTTTGTGGGGTATGTGTAATACTATAATGGGGTATGACCGAATAAACGACCACAGGTGACCGAAACTCATATTACCTTTTTGAATAGGTCCAACCGATATATGAGAACAAGTTTCAGACCTGTCAGTCTGAGAGCACTCAAAACCTGCATACTTCCTGCAACAATAGGGTGTGGGGTATGCTTAGTACTATAATGAGGTATGACCAGTTCAACAAACAAAGGTTACCGAAAGTCTTTTTCCAGATTCGGTTCTAATTAACTGATATTGGATATGGATTCACGAACGATCAAGCTCCAAAATAATATGAGTTTATTCTAACTTCGCAAATATGGGGCGTGCTTAGAACTATAATGGATGATCAGTTAATCAGACACATATGATCGAAAACTATATTACCGTTTCGAACAGGGTCGATTGATATATGAGAACAAATTTCGGACCTGTCAGACCGAGAGCACTCGAAACCTGCAAAATTCTTGCAAGAATCCTTTCGACAGTTCAAAAAAATAATTTTAACTAACATAAAACTTTGTACCAAACATGTTCAACATTTAGAGACCATTATTAAAGCATTCCATACAATGAACAACTACATTTGCTATACCCACCCATGTACATGTCGATCTAAACAAAGCAACTACATGTTAATCATTGCTATACCCACCAATCTACACAAAAAAATCAATGTCTAAGACAAAAAAGGCACAACCAACATACACAAAAAAGGGTGTATGTTCCAAAAAAATAATTGTCTAGCTAACAGAAAGAACACAACCAACATATCAATCGTCTAGCTAAACAAAGCAACTACATGTTAATCATTGCTATACCCACCAATCTACACAAAAAAATCAATGTCTAAGACAAAAAAGGCACAACCAACATACACAAAAAGGGTGTATGTTCCAAAAAAATAATTGTCTAGCTAACTGAAAGAACACAACCAACATATCAATTGAGATTTATCATCTTCGTAGGTCCAGTTTGTGCATTCAACCCATCCGACCAAGTCCCACTTTCACGTAATGCATATACATCCCATTGACTGGAGACAAGAGGTAGAGGTGCGTCATCCTTCATTCGTAACTACAATTGAGAAACAATTAAAGTAAGTTCTAATGTCATAATTAAAATTACAAATACCATTAAAGATATATTCAAAAGCTTACCATAACAAAATGATTTATGTTAACTAAGCACAATAATATGACTTGTCTTTCAGGTAGTGGAGGGGGCTCTTATAAGGCAGGAAACCAAGTCGTAGACCCGGTACGAGATAATGAAACAAATGCCCTATCGTAACAGTTGGCAAAAATTACGCTCATGTCTGGCAATGTGAGCCAAAAAGAACCCGGTGCAAAGTCCATTTGAAACGTGTTGATGAGATTTCTAATTGTGTCAAAGTTTTCTTGTACCCGAAACACATTGATGTAGAAATTCTTATGACTATTAAGCTCTTGCACAAGTTCCCTCCTCACCCTCATCCAACCAGAATTAGCTTCGTATCCCAATGCCTCTCCTATTGCGCGATACCCACAATTCCCATCGGACTCCACATTCCTCGTCTCAACCTTGAATGGTAACCACAAATCTAGTACTTGATCAATAAACCCAGCAACCACTTGAGATCAGGTCTTTGATTACCTAGGTGGTGCAAATGGAATCGATGTAGTAGCATGACTGCGTCCCTTTCCCCTCCCCCTCCCATTATCCATCCCCTCGCTACCATTGTTTGAAAATAAGGATGGCTCTACAGAATCGCAATCACCAACGCCAGACTTTTAGGTGGGTCAAAGCTTGATAACTGATTAGTCTCCTCGACAAGAACCTCATCAGCAAGAACTTTCTCCAAAAACACCTCGTGACCAACAAAACGAGCATCATCAGTAGCAGACTGTGCCTCCTTTGCAGCCTTAGTTCGAGCATCGGCCATCTCAAAAGAAGATGGAGTCCTCATTGTAGATTTCTCAACTTTCTCTATTTTACTTTTTTTTGGACTTTTTCTTCTTCAGCCCCAATGGACCATTACGAGGTCGTCCCTTAGTCTTAGCTTTCTCTTTGGGTATGGAAATGATAGTCATAGCTAGGCATGTGATTTCCCTCAACTTTTGGATAATTTTTGTTCTCACTTCCACATTCCCGCTTCGAAACTTAGACTCAACTGCTTTGATATCTGCAATATACTCATGGTCATCTTGTTCTTCTTCACCAACTTTGAACGGATTCAAGTTTAATTTCCTCAAATTATGTAACACCTCATCAAGATTAATTGGGCTACCTTCCAACATATGAATTGCAAGCTCGTGGGCACACGACAACCCATGAATGGCCCTTAATACACATCCACAAAGATATCTATCAAAGCCAACACCATCATTAGCCTTCTTCAATTCCTTATTGATCTCGTCCAATGCGTACTGAGATACAAACCCAACAATGCTGCTGAAAATGTGATGTTCATACTGATGTGCAACGAGATGCATGGACCGATTGAATGAAGCCTCGACCGCCCTTTGTTAGTGGTCAAGAACTATATGTATGGACCTCCACACATCCCCAAAGTGCCCCTACAAAGCCCCCAACTCTTTCTTCAAAGTAGAGTGTGCACCTTCCACCCGATTAGTAGTTACATTCCCAAAATTCAAGACCTTATCCGTCCATGCATCAACAAATTTCTCCTTATGACACAACCACGTGTCCTGGACGTAATCTATCAAACCAGACACTCCTCTATACTCTTCTTCAAGCTCCTTTACCCTACCCATGTATGATAATTTTGTCAAAGCATGTACCACATCCATCCACCTCCCATACCATCTGTCGTAGTCCTCTTGATTAGAAAATAATTCTCTTGTCCTAACATGGACATTTCTATTCACGTGCCAACCATATAGCAAGTGTGTGCAACTTGGGAAGACTTCCTCAACTGCCCCTATGAGAGCTTGATCTCTATCGATCAATATCACCCTAAGTTGTGTCCACCCGACCAGTAACTCCCTCAACTGCCTCAACGCCCATTCATAGTCAGACATATTCTCTAAAAATGCATGCATCACAATGAAAGTTATGCTAGTGGAAGTGACACCGACAATCTTAAGCAATGGGTACTTGAACTTGTTAGTCTTGTAGGTGCAGTCTATAATCAACACATGAGTAAAGCAATGAAGAAGCTGCAAGCAAGTAGGGTGAGCAAAGAATACGCCCTTCATGATGTTCGATCCTTCAAAACACACATGTTGCTCAACATATCCATGCTCGTCCAAGTTTTGAAACAACATTTTCATCTTTGTCTTGCCTTGAACGTCAATTCTTCTCAATCGAGCCCTTTCATTGTAGATGGTTTTGATGACAGTCACATTCTCCCAATTTTTGTCCTTAATGCTAGCAAGAATATGTTTAGGCTTTGCACTAGTCTTGCTCAAATCCTCTAGAATGACCCTTTCCGGTTTGGTAAGCCTTCTCAGATATGCATGGCCAATTAATTGTTTGAGAATTTGTGGTTGTGAACCCCACACATAACATTAGCATGCCACTTATCATCTAATGCATGTTTCACATTAAGCTTGAATAGACAACCAAACTTCTTCAAAGTAGTCTCATTAGGCTTCTGCTCAGCCTCAGCCCCATCCTTTTCTTTGCACAGTTTCTCTGCAACTAACTTCAACTTCTTTGCCTTAAACATCTTAGGTGCAAATGCACCATACCTCTCGAATGGACAATCTAGCTCTCTTACCAATTGGAGCATCAAACTTAAATATGATGACCACAAATCCACACTTATTAGTTATGGAATGTACCCAATTCAGTACTCCTCTCTACTGTTGAATGGCATGGCAAGCTTAAAGGTCTTGATGAAGTTCGGGAAGTCATTGCTCGATTTACACCTATCTCTTCAATAGGAACTATAATAGGAACCTACAAGAGGGAAAAAAATCACTAATGAAACACGGGACAATGACGTAACATACATATTTCATCAATTTTATACTATGCGAAGACTCAGCACCGATACTTAATAATAGTTTTCGGTCAATTATGATTGAAACTTATTTGAAAGTATGGTATAGGTGCAATCGATAGCTAACAATTGGTAACGGTCAACTCCAGTCGAAAATAGTTAATTCATAGTGGGTGAACTTGACCGAGTAGAGTGCAAGACCTATGGCGCGATAGAGTTGAGGGGCATTTTACACGTCTCGGTTTTGTATGTCTGACAATCACGGCGAACCAAAAAAGTTTACAATGCACACGTAAATCGTTACAATACTTCAAATCTTACCTCATTTTGCTCTCTTTCATTTTGATTGGACAAATCCTCCATGTTTTCCATGATTACTTTGCTCGATTTATCCAAAACTCGATGCCCTACCAAATTCAAAAATGGAAAAAAAATGTGAGTAATCAAAAAACACACAAAATAATCTAGCGAACCAACATAGAAGAAAAGAAAATGGACTTACTTGGTCGATTCCGTGATGATTCACCCTTATTTGCCCGTAAAATGTGATTCTTGTGTGTGGGAGTCATAGAATGTGTGTTGGGTTTGGGGTTCATACGCAGTGGAGATTACAAAACAATTTTGACAAAAACCCCAACAGGACCCGAATCTAATTCCATTAAAAACATTTAAATCAAGAAAGCTTAATCATACCTCAGTCGCAAAATACCTTTCTGAAGGTTGATAGATCTCTAAGGCGCTGCTAACGACGAACGCCCTCTACCAGCAATCCACACACGAACGGCGGCCTAGATTCGAAGTGCTAGCTTCAAGAGAATACCAAACCTTTTTGTTTCTCTCCAAAACGATCCAGAGCGTACCAAAAAACCCTAAGTCGTTTCTAAAACAAAAATAGAGTTTCGGCCCTTAATCTTTTGTACATGTGTTCTAACTTAAAGCGTCTATTTATACAACCCTTGTATATAGACGGTTAAGTAAATTACACATATACCCATACTTAAAGAAATATAAGTGTAATACACCACAATTACGTTTCTGTCATGAATTTTATCATATAAAATTCATTTTTCTGAACCATCTTAAAATCTCGCAAAACCATTATTAGTGTGCGACCCAATAGACTCATACAACGTTGACAGTGTACTAAAACACATTTTGGTATACAAGTCATAAGCCGCCTCTAGCAAGACATTATGACTACCCAAGTTGTACGAATATCAAATCGATACAACCTAATCAATAGTGTATATAACATCTTTTTGTCACACGATATCCTTTTGATCAAACATAAGGCATGGAATTGTCATCCAACATGTTCAATCGTACTAGTCTCGATCTCTAGGTAGACTGAAAACATCCAAGTGACATTGATCAATATCAACTCACTTAGACTAGGCCTTTTAACAGTCTAACACATCGAGGATCCACTGGATATCTCTCTTTATATGAGAGGGACAAATTCTATCTCGATTACACAACTTCATCACATTGCTCACACAGTAACCAATCACAACCTTTATAATCGTCCGATTAAAGACAACGTTTAATTGTGTCAAATCGCTGTGTTCCTAATGTTGAAGTCTCTGGTAATCTCAAGTCAGAGGACTAAAAAATATACCTATCATGAGAAACAACTATGACTTAATCCATGTAATGTTCTCATAGCGTGTCGATCCAGTACTTTGTTCCCTAACAAGTACTCGTGATCTTGATTCATATCCCTATACGTATAATCATCATATGATCATCAATTAAGACTCACACTAGTCTTAATTCATTATAGTTCCCAGTATAATGATCGACTAGGGACATTTAAGATATTTTTGTAAATACCCATGGATCTTATTATAATGTAAACATGCAAATTAATTATAATAAACAACAAATGAAATCCTCTATTTTATTAACTAAAAGTATTCATAAAGACAGTTAATGGATTGACCTAGGGCACATGCCCTAACAGTCGAGAGGTTTCGAATAGTAGATGGAGGGATTATTTTTTTCGATTGATAGATTTGGGGTATGCTTGAACAAAACCCCTTATATATTAAGGGAAATATGGACATTTCACCTGTGGGTACAAAAAAACTAAAAAAATTCAACAATTGGGGTCCTTTTAGTAATTGATGGGGTTCGTTTAGCCTGTGCCTAGAAAAATCGACCTCACTATGTGCAAACCACTTTTTACTATAGGCGAACCACAAACATTTTTTACTCCGTTTCCACATTTGCCCCATCCGTGAAATGACATATTTACCCCTCACGTTTCTAACCATTTCTCACAGTTTTTTCCTGCTCAAGTGTGCGTACCCCGTAAAGCATGTAGTTTGACTTCGATGATCTCCTCTGATCACTAGTGACGAGAACTCGCGATTTCAGAGCCCTCTACCATCATAAGAGTCAAGTTCGACATTATTGTTTATAGGAAGTGAATAACTTGCACTGTTTTGATATGCATTTGATTGGTTTGAACAAATGTGAATGCGCCGCTAGGTATTTGTTTGTTTGTGTTGCTCGGTAACTAATTTCCATAAAAGATGGAAGACGAACTTGTAGGAGATGGGAATGGGCAAGATGGAGAGGTATATCTTCAGTTTTGAGCCACTATATTTGCTTTTTTTTCGTGTGCAAACCAAGCAATCCGCCCCTAATTCGGCCTTGCAGAGCCAATCAAATGGCTTTTGCTCGATATTTATAGACCAATTGAGATATGTTTATATTTCTGACTGTGTTCGGTGGAGCAAAATCGAATAAATTTGTTTTGTCCGGTACTCATAAGTCGAGCGAAATGGATTATGTTGGTCACTTGTAATCAAACAGAATATTGTAACTCGGTCTCAATTGACTGAGTTAACTTTTTTCAGGGTTAATTTTGAAATTTATGTCATACCATTTTATAGGGGAAATTTGTGTCGTACTGAATATTTCGACTACACTAACGACTTCAAGAACGATACGCCATTTGGAAGTAAGGCTGAGGTAGTCAAATGGGTTCGAAGTCGTCGGGGAACTAAAAAAGGAGTTGTCATTATCACGAAAGGCTCGGATGCAGGGGCGACAATCGTCTTTGGGGAAGGGTGAACATAAGGTGTGAGAAGTCTAGTTTTATAGGGGCGGCGTCTAGAGACTTGGAAAAATTAAAGTTAGTGAAGGGCGAAAATTGTTAAGAAAGAAATTATGGTGGATGAAAATGAGGAGCTCTTGAAAGGGACATCAAGGGGAAATGTGGCACCAAGAAATGTGGTTACCAATTTACAATAAATATCAAGGAATATGTAGATGGATTATGGCATGTGCAGGTGGTGTCTAGGCATCATAACCACAACCTATGGCGTTATTTGGAAGGCCACTCATATATCGGTCGGTTAGATTTGGAAGAGCATGTTGTGTTGGTTCAAATGATGGATGGAAACGTCAAGCCCCGTGAGATTTTGGACACGTTGAAGAAGAGGTCCAAGAAAATGGAAGAAGAAAATAAATGAACCATGCGCATGATATACAATGCAAGGCAAAAACACAAGTTGGATGAGGATGGAGGGAGATCACAAATGCAACAACTCATGCATTTGCTTGACATACATGCTTATCTTATGTGTCATAGGAAACACGAGGAAATTGATGTTGTGGCAAACTTATTTTGGGCTCATCCGGACTCCATCAACTTACTACGATGTTTCCCTTTGGTCTTGCTATGGATTGTGTGTACAAGACCGACAAGTATTATCTGCCTTTACTAGAGATCATTGGTTATCTTTTGTTGCGGGGTTTGCATTTCTATCACCAGAGAAGAAATAAAACTATATTTGGGCATTGCAGAATCTTAATACCCTTATGGATGGGTGGTCTAAACCTCATGTTATAGTTACTAATAGGGAGTTGGGGTTGATAAACGCAATTGAGTCAGTGTTTCCTATGTCGACTCACCTGTTAAGTACTTAGCACATTAATATAGGCATGGCAGGGAACACCAAGAAATATTTTGAACGTAATGAAGACTTCATCCTTTTTTGTCAAGGTGGAGTGCTTTGATGAATGCCACTTCTGAAAGTGTGTTCAACACAAGGATGTTGAATATGACCGCCGAGTATTGTTGTGTAAATGGACTGCTTGATTACTTGATGGATACATGGGTTAGACATTACAAGGAATGCTTTATTAAATCATGAACATACCAGACATTACATCTTGGATATGGGACGACTGGCAGAGTTGAAAGTGCACATAATGCCCTGAAAAAAGTCTGGGAAATTCATGTTGAACCTTCGAGGATATGTGGTAGGCTACTAATAGTCTTGTTGAAGGGCAACATACGAAAATCAAAAAGTCTTTTGAGAGAAGTCTCAATGCATTCAACACGGGTTTGGTGACACCTTGTACCGTATGTTGCGAGGATTTGTTTCGCAATATGCCCTAGACAAAATTGGCAAAGAGGTGGAAAAATGCGACAATGTTGGGACCGAGAAAGAAGTTCGAGCAAAATGTGAATCGAATGAAGTACATTTTTAAAAGAGGAAATTCAAAGGGTGATTGTGAGGTTTACATTTCTTCCTACCGAGGATTAACACATGAGGGTTGTGCAACAGCTTTGAGAGATTAGTTGTCACTCATCTGCAACCTTGGTGGTCCTAATGGAGAAAATTAAGACTAGGGGAAGAAATGCATCATAACGGGTGAAGGGAAAAGTGTCATGGGAGGGTAAGAAGAGGAAGACTAAGGCATATGAGATTGATGAATCTACAAAAAAAATCCATCCCACCAAGAGTATGTCCTTACTCCGGAAGTAATACCAATGAAGCCTCCTTGTCAATTGCCTGTCATGTTTAATAGAACACCTACATGTGTGCAGAATGTGACTAAAGATGGTTATTGCAATATCACCCCTAACGAATGGCTAGATCACATCGAGAGGGTGATAATGTTAGGGGGATGGTAATTGTGGTTACCGTGTTGTTGTATCTAGTCTTGGCCATAATGGTAACCAAAATCTTTGGCACCCAATTCTCGGTGACATCACCTTTAAAGGTCTTGTAGAATTCGTGCAGCACTACGACGATGAGTGATGTTTCGAAATGAATTCCTAATAAATAGAAAATTTCAAGGTATTTATCTTACTTTCTATTTCTATTGCTCTGGCAATTCCACTTTTCAAACCTCCACAATTTGAAATTCAATTATTTAACCTTAAACCAATTCACTGGTTCTATATTTCCAGGTTGTCTTTTAATGATTCTTCTAAGATTCTCATTAATCTCTAAGAATGATTAAAAGACTCTCAACAATTTTTTCTCTTAATTACAAATGATGCCTTTCATAGTTGGTGCAATTACCAAAATAGCTATTTCGAGATTATTCAATCCCCAATAGTTTTTCTCACAATTCTTGAACCATATGTACAGAAATATAAGCTACAATTTTGTTTTATTGTGTCAACACACATTCTTAACTATATAAGAAATCTTAGGATGATCCTTTAACTTCTTCCATAATTTAGGTATCATCAAGCAAGCATTATAGTCAAACTATACTTCTGCTTTCCTCCAAGACATCCTTGTATTTAATTTCAATTTTCAACAGTCCCAGAGTTAACCGAATATATTACACAACGATATCAAAGATCCCTAGATCAATCATTTGTAATATTTAATTATTTCAAGATTACTTTTCTCTTTTACATTTGTGTTGAATATATGACAATCTCATATTATCTTAATCACAATCAAATCCCCTGATTTGCTATTAATATTCAACACTCATACAATTAATTAACCTTTGAAACTTAATACTGGTACTTGCAAAATCAGGTTTGAACCAATTTACCGTTACCAATTACAATTACGTACAGTAATTGCTCGTGCATCCTCTAAGTCTTCAAATATTCCATGTTATTATCGATAACACAATAACAATTTAATTAAAATAGGTTTTCCATACTTGACACCCTTTATTTATGAACAAAGAATGAGTTCTAGTAAGTTCTAATGATTTCCACCATCCATTTAAAGTGATCCAGCTATCGCCTGAAATTATCTTTAAGTATATCCTTAACTCTGACCATACCACTATGACAACCAAATCTCAACTAACTTTTGAGAACAACTGATTTCACCCTATTATCAGAATGAGTTGTCAATCGTATGTAACGAATACTCATTCCCATTACTACATATTATTTTTTGGATTCCTCAAATCCTTAGATTCATTAACCACTCATTCTCCCCAGTTTAGACTATAACAGTCTAATAGATCAGATTAGGATTTCGTACCAACTCACTACTATGTTTTTAGATTAAGCTATCTTTTAGTTTTGAATTCTCGATTTTTTCTTTCATTACCCAATAAATTGCTTATCATTCTAATAAGGATTCACATCATGTATGGAGTTGTTACTTCATAACAACTTATGAAGTATAATTACATTAGTGGTTTGTCAATCCTCAATTAGTCTTTTATCATTAACCATTAATTCATTTACTAAATAACTTTCATTATTTCTCTACTAATCTCAACATTAGTATTAAATCATCTCTAAAAGTGGTCTACCATATTTGAGTTCCACTAAAATCCATTCAGTATTCTATTGCTTCATAGTTCCCATTCGCTTAATACACGTTTCAAGGTCTTGATCCAATAAACATTTCTTTACTAATTATTATTTGGCTAATAATATCAGTGAAAACAAATACCATTGAAAATTATCAATAGGAGAAGCAGAGTTTGATTTCATCTTTATAAGTTTTCCTTATGTCTTTCCTTTTCAATTTTTTTAAGGTTAAGATTCTCATGAACTCTTACCTCCAATACTTTCTCATATCATGAGAAATAGATGGAATTCAACCATCTTATTATCATTCTAGAAATACATAACTCTCATATCTACCACGTAGATATAATATACATGACAAATAACATATCTCAATCTTTTATCTTTTGGTTACATCCCAAAATCATGATAAAAATTGTTTATCATGTCATAAACTTATCCTTAACTCGAGACAACTCTTAAAGTTAAAAAACTTAGGTTCGGGTACTAAGTTGTATCAGAGTCAATAACCTTAAACCTCGATACCAAATGTATCCAAATTATCACTTGTTTCCAAGTAATAAAGTTGTAATCTAAAGTAAACTCTAATACCAAACCGTATTAGAATTAATCACCTTAATTTTTAGAGTATGCTCTGACCAATCTCTGATACCAAATTATATTGGAGTTTATTCAATGTAGCAAATCCTTTATACCTAAGCTTTGATACCAAGCTGTAGCATCCCTTAACCTCATTAAAGCGATACTCGGCCTGAAACCTTAATTAAGCCTATATTACCTAACCAGACTTAACTAGAGCCAGCAGCCTATCCTCCTTTACCTGATAAAAACCACTATATATCATATATCAATATAAAATAAATAATAAATGCAACAAAAATTTAAAACCTTTTTGATAATTAAAATACGATATACAATACTAAATCAATTCGGATTAAACCTCGGTTTTATAAATCCCCCATCCTTCATAATATTACAAAACTGTGATTCAATAAAAATATATAAGATAAGAGAAAACTCATTACATCGAAGAGAAGATCGAGACTCTTATATCTTCTCTATCCCGTGGTAGTAGTGCTCGTCGGCATTTCTAAAAAGTTATTTGGGGTGAGCGCTCCAACTTACTCAGTAAGGATTCACATAGCTATCAATATTCCATATAATAATTAAGAACATTATACAATAACACTGTGCACCAATTTTAACAAACAAGAATATGAAAAGCATATAATTCAATAGATAACAGATGCATAGAAAACTATCAATGACTATTACACTATGATCCCCATTTTTTTATAAAACTAAGGTCGATTACCCACTGAAGCCATTAATGCAATTGCTAGACCAACACATTGCGCATATGTGCTATTTAGCCAATCCATTAATGCCCAATGGTTCTATCTAAAATCCTTTAGTGAATATGTAACCCACACAACCTATCTAACTGAGTAGGAGTTACGAATGGACCAGGAGTTCAACCCCGCGTCCTATACAACCTAGTCTCAGTCCTCAAGAGTTACTCTCGTGGATCATACTAAACATCGTTTTCATTCAATTTAAAACATCACATTGTACATAATCCCCTATTTCAGTTCATAAACTACATGAGCTATATATATACCAAGATAACCAGACAATATTGATAAATAAGTGAATTTGTACTTACCTTGCATTGGGTCTCCATTACTAAATTCTTAACTTTTTGGTTATCTCACGCTTTCTCGGTGTTCCTTAACCTATCACCAATCATTTGTAATCAATATAGGTTTAATGCCTTATGTTTAGAACCCCCTAAGTTCTTCAAAAACTCTAATTAAAATATAGCACAGTTGTTGTTTTCAGGGGTGGGAGCATTGTAATAACCCATTATCTTAAGCAGGTGATTAATGTTAATCCAAGTTCTAATTAACCCGAGTTAGGTTCGTAGTAAGCCCAGTTCGTCTCGATTAGCCTATGTGTGGATTTGCGTATTGTTTGGTGTTTGTTTGATGTATTTGAGTATTTATTGAGTTAATTGAGATTAATTGGCGTATAATTGAATAATCAAAAAATTAAAGGACACTAAATATCGTGCGTGGGTCAAGGGTGATGCACACGAATCGTGGGGTAACGTGTGTGCTCGAGTGTACTTGTTGGCGCTCAGGATGAAATTATAAATACATGAATATATTTATATATAATTATACATATAAATATATTTTGAAAACGAATAAATAATTAATAATTGGTTGGCGCAAAGTGATACACGAGGTCGAAGGGGACAAGAGTTGGACGTACAATAGCGTGCACACCCGACAGTCGTCCTTGGCACGCATGACCAATTTTTGGGCGCAAAAATACATATGTGAATATATTTTTGTATATATAGTTATATATTAATGAATCCTAAAGTTTAAATAAAATAAAAGTACACATTGAATTTGCCTCGAGATACGCATTGCATGAGAGTTGAGGATGAATATATTGTACGTTGATGTTGGAGAAAAATATCTACGCCTCGAGATGCGTGTGACCACTTAGCAAAAAAATCAATGTAATTTTATTTTTATTTTTTAACCGTCCTCAAGATTCATGCGGTTCAAATCTTGAGAAAAGTTGTATATAAATCATCCTTAAGTCGATTAAGGGGATGGGTTAGTTCATAGCTATTAGATTGACCTCGAGATACGTGTTATGTATATCGAGAAAGGTAAAAAAGAAAAAGAAATATTAGATCTACCTTGAGATTTATGCAACAAGAATCTCAAGAAAGTTTCTTATTTATATTCAATAAAACAATCATCTCCTATGTGATGAACCAAAAATTGAGAGGAAAAAGATAAGAGAGAAACCGGGAGAGAGAAAGAGAAGGATCGAACCATAGAGGCGATGAACACTATGACGAATGTGAGATGGTAAGTGTAACGGCCCGAAAAGTTGACTTGTGCCACGTGTCAAGTCAAGGTCGTATGTGGGACCCACTCGTCGAAATACGTATGTCCGAATCCAATTTGAGATGATAATGCTAACTATGCGAGGAATTCGGTGAGTCGAAACATGAACGGGGACAAGCCTCGAGTCGCGTGCTGAAGTGGGATACGCATCGTGATGCGTGTAGCGCGAGTATCGAGAGTTTGAAAACGAGGCGGGTTTGGTGCCTCGAGATGCGAGCGGCTCGATTGTTGAGTTTGCATCGAGATTCGTGTTGCACGATGTTGGGTTTTGGGGTTCATACGCAGCGGAAATTACAAAACAATTTTGACAAAAACCCCAACAGGATCCGAATCTAATTCCATTAAAAACGTTTAAACCATGAAAACTTAATCATACCTCGGTCGCAATATACCTTTCTGAAGGTTGATCGATCTCTAAGGCGCTGCCAACGACGAACGCCCTCTATCAGCAGTCCACACGCGAACGGCGACCGAGATTCGAAGTGCTAGCTTCGAGAGAATACCAAATCTTTTTGTTTCTCTCCAAAACGATCCAGAGCATACCAAAAACCCTAAGTCGTTTCTTAAACGAAAAAGGAGTTTTGGCCTTTTGATCTTTCGTTAGTGTATTCTATCTTAAAGCGTTTATTTATACAACTCTTGTATATAGACGGTTAAGTAAATTACACATATACCCCTACTTAAAGAAGTATAAGTGTAATACACCACAAGGACGTTTCCGTCATGTATTTTATCATATAAAATTCATTTTTCTGAACCATCTTAAAAATCTCGCAAAACCATTCTTAGTCTGCGACCCAATAGGCTCATACAACGTTGGCAGTGTACCAAAACACATTTTGGTATACAAGTCATAAGCGGCCTCTAGCAAGACATTATGACTACCCAAGTCGTACGAATATCAAATCGATACAACCTAATCAATAATGTATATAACATCCTTTTGTCACACGATATCCTTTTGATCAAACATAAGGCATGGAATTGTCATCCAACATGTTCAATCGTACTAGTCTCGATCTCTAGGTAGACTGAAAACATCCAAGTGACATTGATCAATATCAATTCACTTAGAATAGGCCTTTTAACGCCTAACACATCGAGGGATCCACTTTGGATATCTCTCTTTATATGAGAGGGACAAATTCTATCTCGATTACACAACTTCATCACATTGCTCACATAGTAACCAATCACAACCTTTATAATCGTCTGGTTAAAGACAACGTTTGATTGTGTCAAATCACTGTGTTCCTAATGTTGAAGTCTCTGGTAATCTCAAGTCAGAGGACTGGAAAATATACTTATCATGAGAAACAACTATGACTTAATCCATGTGATGTTCTCATAGCGAGTCGGTCCAGTACTTTGTTCCCTAACAAGTACTCGTGATCTTGATTCGTATCCATATACGTATAATCATCATATGATCATCAATCAAGACTCACACTAGTCTTAATTCATTATAGTTCCCAGTATAATGATCGACTAGGGACATTTAGGATATTTCTATAAATACCCATGGATCTTATTATAATGTAAACATGCAAATTAATTATAATAAACAGCAAAGGAAATCCTCTATTTTATTAACTAAAAGTATTCATAAAGACAGTTAATGGATTGACCTAGGGCACATGCCCCAACACACGAATGTCGAGGACACTTTTGATTTGAAAATAAAAAGAAAATGTATATATATAATATTTCAGTGTGATGTGAATGATTTTAATAAATGAGGACTAAAATGTCAAAATGGACACCAGGGACTTAGGAGTCGGGTGCCAGGTGCGCGAATCGAGACGCGAGCGACGTTTTGGGGTTCGCGATTTCTCGAGGTAAGTAAACCAGCTAGGGACCTATATAGTTTTTCATTTCCCTCCATTGGCTGTTGTTGTTTACTGTTTTGTGATAACTTTATTGTTGTTCACTGCTTTGTGATGATAACTATCTTTGGAATTATTGTCGATTGAGTGAGTCCATTGGCAAGTGAGTCATGATTACTATTTATCTGCGATATGAGAGGGTTAGGGCTGGAAGGCAGGGGCCTCGTCCTAAATCCAATGTCTTTCATGGTCGTCTGTCGATATTATCCGGGTCCATGGATGGTTCATAGTCGTACGGGCTAGGGCTGGGAGGCAGGGGCCTCGTCCTAGATCCGGGTCTATGGATGTCTCATAGTCGCATGGGGGGAGGCAGGGGTCTCGTCCTAAACCCAAGTATGCTGGGCTTTTGCCGCGACTCAACGACCTTTTGGTCGGGACTCCTTGTTGTTTGGCATCACTCATCGATGGATTGTTTATAGCCTTGTATATTCATGCGTTCTTGATTCCTTTCGTTCTATTTGCATGAATTCGACTGCTTTGGATATTGTGAACTGTTGTTTTGGATATTGTGAAATGTTGTGTACATGTCCTACTGGATTTACTTACCTGGGCTCGTCATGCTTATGTTTGACTGAGTGCAGAGCCGCGGACGAGTAGCGGAGGGAAGGCTTCATAGCTAGGTGAATTCTTGTATATGTTGTATTTACTATCCTCTGATGATATTTACTGGGTTCCACCATTAGGTTGCCTAATTCCCTGATTTTTTGTTGAGTTTTGTAATGTATTAGTCGCTTCCGCTAAATTTTTAAAATCTTGAAAAATACTAATAACTCAACTCAAAAATTGTGAATTTACGTATAATGATGGATTGGAAGGCTGACTAGGCTCTCGTTGACCTTGCGAGACTGGCTCGGGGGTCCACGTGAGTTTAGGCCGGACGGAGCCCAATTCGTGGAAAATTGGGGCCGTCACAGTAAGTTGTTGATCGTTGTCTTTGATGTTGTATTGTTTGTTTTTGTGTGTTGTTGTAGTTGTCGTAATGGAGGTTGAATATGGGGAGGCTTGAACTTCGTTCTAGGAAAGAGACAACATGGGAGTCGTCTCCCCTTCCCAAGGGTGTTCTAGGGTTGGGGTAAACCCAACCCCAATAATGAAAATAAATTACGAAACAGAGCAGAGCTCTGTTTGGCTAGAGAAGAAGGGGGTTGGGTGAACCGCGCCTGTTCGGCTCAGTTGAGCCGAACCTGGTTCGACCAAGTTTAGGCCAAACCAAAATAAATAAAAAAGAGAAAAGAAAGAAAAGAAAAATGAAAAATGCTGAAAAATTGAGAAAAATTCAAAAAAAGAAAAAATCCCAAAAAATAATATTTTGACAAAAAAATAGAAATTAATAAATTTCTATGAAAATAAAATATTCAGTATTTCGAGCGAGACTTCATATGGGGTTTTTTACTTCGTAAAGTGCAAAATGGTTACATTGACATAAAATTTAATAAATTAATTTTAAATTTGAATGGGATCAGTTTAATGGTCTAATTAAATAATATTGGACCCAAATTAATCACAATTGGTGTATTTTTAGGTTCTTGGTCGACGGGGAAAGGTTTACGAAATTCGAGAGTCGCATAAATTGGTAAAAAAATTAGGAAAGCTCAGCACAGGTAAGTGGGACTCTTATTCTTATCAATTATGCATCGTAAAATAGTTATATTTAGTGCACGTAGTTTATGGCTAGGGAAATGGGGCAATGTACCGTGACTTGAATGTGTTATTAAATTGTTTTATGAGAAATTATCTGGAAAGAAGTACGACGGGTGAATCGTACTGGAGTGACAATGAAGGTGATTGGTTAGCTACTGCACTTCCCCTTCAGCAACCTTAAGGTATTGGGAGGCCGACTAGTGACCCTGCCTTCAAATTCGTGATGCTAATCGATTGTAATTTTCTATTTAAGATTGGGTAGCTACGTTATACCTTCATACACCACATAATCACATATGTGTGATCATGTGTATTGTAGTCATGGGTGACGGAAGTCTACAACTCTTCTTGTGAATGCAAAAGAAATAAAAAATAAGTCACGGGTATAGTTGCAATTGACCATTGAAATTGCATTTTGTTATGTATTGTTTAAATTATTTTCAATGGCTGAGTAGATATGCTTTCTTTTCATATTGATATTTATTGATTCATTGATATTTAGATGATAGTTGATACCATTACGAACATCACATACTGAGCAAGTTGAAGTGCTCATTCCCCAATTAATATTTCAGGTTAATAACCTGCGCTACGACTCTGGAACGGAGAAGATTATGAGTTTATAGTCTTCCCTAAGGTGAATTGATTGTCCTACTATTTATATATTGTGTTGAATTACTATTTTGTAATAAATAGGGTTGGGATATGGTTTTACAACCAAGGTTTATGGCGATTTTTGTATATCGCATGTTTTATCAAAAAAGTTTTAATTTCACTGCGTTTTAAAAATTATTCGATATACGGTATATTGTTTGTGTGATTATAAGGTATGAAGGACGGGTGTACTATTAATATAATTGAGTCCAACAGATGTACCAGGGTTTAATTAGGGTTTCACGCCGAGTATCGCCCTAATCAGGATATGGGATGCTATAGTTGGTATCAGAGCCACACTTCTGATACAATTCTAACACTAAGATATTAGAATCTAAGTTGTCATAACTCAATGGTATTCGAATTAATAATCAAGTTATGCATTAACTTAGTACCTGATAAATCATTTTATCAATGTTTTAGGGGTAATGAAAGAAAAGGGACTAAATAATGTGATGTATTATGATGCATTATATCTATTCGATAGATATAACTATAATGTCTTTCCTATATAAAATCTTAAAGGTCTTATCTCCCCTTTTTATCTTGGAACCCAATGAGTAAATGGTGAGGGTTTATGAAAAAGTTGAATTTTAAGGATATTACAACAAAAGAGCACAATATAAATGTTATAAATTGGTTTGTATCCATCAATATCTCAGGAGTTGAGAAATTATTAAGGTTCAAGGTTTGTAGAAACCTGAATCTCAATGATATAAGGAAAGACATCAAAAATCTTACGAAGATAAAATTAAACTCTTCTCGTATTGAATAGTCTCTTTTGGTCTTTTTTCTCACTGGTATTGTTTAATAAATGATAGTCAGTGAAAAAGATCGGCTGGACCTCGACTTTGAGCCATATATTAGGAGAATGAATGTTAATAAGGAAGTAATTTTTAATGAAATTGAAATGTGATGATTCACTTTGAGTGAATAAATACTAGTATTGAGACTAGTTGAACGAGATTAAAGGCCATTCAATGAAAAAGTTTATTAGTGTTGTTGTGGTTTAACTACACTCACTAATAGGATGACGTTAACGACGAAATTACATTAAAAGTGAAGATTCACAGTGAAAGATAAGAGTTAATGGATAATGGATTATGAAAAATCAGCATTGATAGTCAACTCTATCGTAACTATTGGATTTCTATCACTTTATGGTAATTTCATACGAAAACTAAAAGTTAAAAACATGTATAGTTTGAGTTAGAACATGACAGTGAAACTAGTGAGATGTTCTAGTCTGATCTTATAGACTGGAATAGTCTAAATTAGGGAGTATGAGTTCCCAATAAGTCTTAGGATTTTAGAATCCAAGAAACAGTTTTTAATATTAGGAATGAATAGGGAAACAGTAT
Source organism: Stephania yunnanensis (assembly GCA_039657365.1). Lineage (NCBI taxonomy): Eukaryota > Viridiplantae > Streptophyta > Magnoliopsida > Ranunculales > Menispermaceae > Stephania > Stephania yunnanensis. The sequence continues at coordinate 48,667,767 of CM077587.1, read as the reverse complement.
ATCAATAGGATAGTACTAACTGCTACTCTTCAAAAAAATTGTACAAAGTTATAAATTTCTATGAATAGCGATTCATGGAAACAAAGTTATCACTCGAGATTCAAATGATTTGAACTTGATACAGAAATTTAGTTGATTCATGATAAGACTTTAAGCTTGATGAATGAGATTGTGACTTTGAAAGTTTCGAGAGATTTATTTGTCAAATTCTCCTGGGATTCTATCATAATTTGAGATCAAATTCATCAATTACTTGATTTTGATGTTAAACCAAAGATTAATTTCATTTTTACTTAGTGTAATATGGAAATTGTATGAGTTTGAGAACTCAACTCGAGTGGTGAGTTAATTTTTAAGTAAATCAAGAATGAATATTCATTACCCAGAATCGACAACTCATTTTAGTTTATTGCATGAAACTAGTTGTTCTCAAGAGTTGATTGAGATCTGGTTATCATTGATTTAAGATCGAGATTAGAACTATATACTTATGAAATAAGGCAATGACTTGATTATATTGGAAATAATGATGAGAACCATTGAGACTCACTAGAGCTCTTGCCATGTTCGTAATTGAAAAATGTAGAGTTGTTGAACTTTATTGGAATAAGATTATCATTGAGTTATTAATGATAATATAAAAAAGGTTGAAGAATTAGCAAAGACACAAGCAATATCGCAAAGTCATGTGAACTCTGACGCAAAATTGGTTTATACCAAAGATAACAAGTGCAAATACTAAACTTTAACTGTAAGACACTCGAATTGAATGATAATTACAAGTCAATGGATTTGATTTAGATTGAGACAATTAGAAGATTGTCTTATATTCAACACACAATCGGAAGGGTAGTATTATCATGGAATAATTGAATGATACAAGCAAGGTATACAAAGAGTTATGTATTGTTATGTTGTATATTCAATTAATCTAAAAGCGAAATTGAGGTGAGTAGTAAGTGACACAAGGATGCATTGAGAGAGAATTGAAATATAGTTTAACTACAATAATTGCTTGGTTATATCTGGAATATGAAAGGAGTTAAAGGTTTAGCCTAATAATTTGTTTTAGGTAGATGTGTGTTGACACAACGAAGCAAGAGATTGTAGCTTGTGCTATTATATAGTTCCAAGAAGTATAAGAAGAACTATTGTCAAATAATTGTTTCAGTAGTCGTACTGACACGCGGTGAACATGCTAATAAAATATAATTCCTAAACCAGCTACTTTGTAGATAATGGCAAATGGTCGATCTCATAAGGATTGGTATCTTTCTAAGGACAAAGAGAAAAGAAAAGAGAAAAACATGGGTTTTGAAAGAAGGAACAAATTAACTAATTTAAATAGCAATAAAATAAATAAAGCAATGGAAATTGTTTTGAAATCAATCAATGAAAACAGCTAAGTCAAGACATACAAGTTCAGTTCGATAAAATATTGGGTTTGGTCATCAATATATGTAAATTTTGCAAATCAAAAGTATCACAGTGTAGTTATAGACTTGGTAACGTACGCGGTTTCTCGCTCTTCCTAATCTCAATAGTCAAGGTAAGATAATGACTATTTCTCTAACCAAACGGATAACCCTATACTCAAGCGTATTAAGTTTAATACAATGACTGTGAAGGCGCTACACCTAGACAATCAGATCACTAGTGTGTCCAATTTAGCCTAGATCCCTAAGATATTCAACCGGTTCCAAAATAGGCGAATCAATTGGTAGAGTCTATTACCACTAGTGTGGTCTTATTGCATAAGGACTGCTATTTATGACTCATTGGCAAAAGAATTAAAGTTTAAATATAAATTTAACCTCAATTAATCAATCAATAACAAAAGGAATAAAATAACAATGAAAAATAATGAAATTAAAATAAATAAATATTACAAATCCATAGATGGGAACAGTCGAACCTCCCTCGCAATCTTGCCCATGCCATGAGATTAGTGTCTCATGGTTGAAGATACAAAACAAAATAAAAAAGAAATCAAAGTTAAGAAAAATAAAGTTTTAAATAAAATAGAAGAGAGAAAATAGAATTCAAACTCTCTAATTAATACCTTAAGTCTTATTTATATAAAACTACTAAAATTGGTCTATAGAGGAAAGAGAAACTAATTCTCATAGGGTCTAAAATGACACGTGTGCCAAAGCAGATTAGACAGCTGTTGTGCATTTTTTGCGAGTGCTGGAGCATGTGTCAAGCGATCATTGGGTGAAGCTGCTGGTCCAGCTGACGTGGTGGGCTTGCATTAGATGAGAATGCTAGTGAAAACGTGCTGGATGAATGAAGCGTCAACACGTGGCGCATCTAGTGGATAAAAGGACGCAAGAAAGAATGAGGGCCGCTAAAGGCACCCCACCGTTTAATGAAGGCACCCAAAGATTTTGTAAAAATTTCATTAAAAGTGGAAAATACCATTTTGCCCTTGTATATATATTGATTCAAACACCACAAATCATTTTGACAAAGAAAAAAAGGCACCCCACCACAAGGTTGAACCACAAAGCCACATTGCATTTGGCGAGCGTTGATCGATTCTTGCGGATTGACATCATCCGACAGCGAGGTAACAATGTTTGACAACCATATGATGATTTATTAGAACTGTTTAGCTGTGGAAAACAGTGAAAATGATGATTTGTTTGTCAACGTAGGGTTTGGTAATTTCTTCAAATCCGAACTTGTTTCCACTATATAATAGAGGATTGTACTCATTCGGTCCAAGAGGAGGTCGAACTCACGAAAATTTTGCAAATTTATTGTGTTTTTTATGCGGTTACCCGAAGTTTCTGTGGATGTGAGCGATTGTATCGGCCTCGCAGGACCGAGATTTATGGTTATATCTCGGTCACCCATGACCGACAACTGCTCCAATATATCGGCGGTGTCCAACCGAGTCCGATGGAAAGGTTTCGGTTGTGCACCACCGATATGGGTTGACCATTTCAATTCACCTTGCTCTCGTCAAGTCTCGGCCGAGAAAACTAGAGTACTATCGGCCATGCGTAACCGAGACACCGTGAGACTTTTCGGCCTTTGTGGTTGAGACAGCGACTTCCCAAAAATGTAGCTTCCCTACAGTTAGCACAGTCTCTGGCCTGTATGGTCGAGAACCGCGAATTCCCATTTTTTTAACTATTGAACAAACCACCACTGTAAATCACAACTACTCTACCAAATGTAACTTAATTACACTAAATAAGGTGTGTCCGACGAACTTCAATCGAACCCTAACTTGGAGACGAAATCGGCTCACACCACGACCCTACGAACCGCAAAAAAGGCGTAAACCGAAGGAGAAACACAAGGTGAGACACGATTTCGTAGATTCCTCTCACTGGTCGGTTCAAACCAAATGGTTTCTTGGAGTCAAGATCGGTGAAGGTGGTGGAGGGGGTGGTGGGGTGCAGCGGGTATTTTTCGTGTTTGTGCAGGAGGGGTAGTTTCGGGATTTCAGGTCTAATTTTTGGGTGCCCCAGGTAAATCAGTTCGTGCCCACATTAACTGGGTGCCCTCATTAAATGGTGGGGTGCCCTTAGCGGTCCTCGAAAGAATTGAGCCAAAATGTGGGGGATGGCACTACTGCGCATCTCGAGGATCATCTAACAAGTGCTGTGAATGAAGGAAACGCAAAGGAAGGCTCGATGAATACATGGGAGACAACACGACTTGCATCCGAGGACCAACGAACGATTGTTGTGCTGATGTGCCTCAAGTATCATTTCCTCCGTTATTTTGATAGCTCCTTATCTCTTCATCTTGTGAAACACATCTCTCGAGGCTGAACAGGGGTCTCTGGTACGCTGTACATAAATGTATATGTGATATCTGTCACTCGGCTGCTCTTTAATCTCCTCATCACCTGTGCAATGCGTAGACAAATCCTCTTGTAGCATATCACTACATGTAAATACACTATTTCACATTTTTTTTTTTGCCATGGATTTAACTGCACACTCCAATAACCCTAAAAGTAATAAATAAATACAATTAGACTAATATTTTGTAGACCAAAACATAAAAATATATATAAATAAACTATATATATTTACATAATTAACGACTTATCAAATAACTCCAAACTTAGGTTTTTGCACATCGTGAGCAAATGTGTAAATGACAAAACACAAGTAAACTAGACTCCTAATATAGCTATGGACTAACTCAACTAACCCTATACCCTATTCAAAATTCATGGAGTTCCTTTAGTTTACATATTTGCCAAGTTAACAAATCACTCAAGAAATTTAGAATTTATGATATGTCCAAAATCGTAACAAAAACACAATTAAGATCACACTTTAAAGACATAGACTCAGTCAAGACAAAGGCCATCAACTACTCACGAGTTTTCTTGGTATATACATTCAAGCACGCAAGTTCACAATCTCACTTAATCTTATTATAAGGACTCGAGCTAAATCTTTTTATTTGAGAAGTTTTTATAGACTTTCGCCTTCATTCATTTTATATATATTCTCTATTTTTTTCTCCATATTTTTTTCAAGTAATATGGCCCCTGCTCCATTACCTGTGAAACCGTTTTTCTCACTTTTTCCCATCGCAAGATTCCTTACTCACTTTCCTGTGAAACTTGTGGGACTCTCTATATTTTATTTTAAGAAAACTCTTATTAGATCTTCTTACTTTCACTATGATTAAGCAAATTCTCCAATGTGGTTAAAATATTATCTCTAGCACAATTTTGATCGTCTGCCCCCTTTGGTATCTAACACAAGGCTTAACCATCATATTAAGTCCATAATCATGAAATCATAAAAATGCCTACCTTCGGGCTCGAGTGAGTGTTTCTCCAAATTCTTTCTAAGTTCCAAGTAAAAAAGGCAACTATAGTGTACTCATCCGCAACCAAAGGCATGAAACAAGATTTCGGATGACTTTAAACAATTATAAAAATGAAAGCTATGCTAAACACATGTACTTAAGTGTATCAACTCCTAATAAAATGAGAAAGAAAAGTATGAAGGGACAAGAAATAGAAGAAATAAGGAATAAGTGATATGAAACACCACCATTGTAATAGCCTATTTTATTAACGCCGTTATTTATATCGTAATTGTAGACATGGATGCCAACTCAGATCCACGTGGACGTCACGGGTACACTAAGACACAAGTCAGCTTAGGTACATTAGTTGATTGTGTATTGGATTGCTTATTTGCGATGCAATTTATTAAATTATTTGTTAAATAAATCGCATGTGTGTATGTTGAATTATGATATCGTGCAAGGTTGTGTGACGGGTAGTTGCCTAGAAGTGCGTGCCAATGCGGGTATCGAGAGGCTAAGTACGGGTATACTAGAGAAACTCAACAAATTCATGAAATATGATTATGAAATCAAATTGAAATGGGTAATGTAACCATAGGCTAATTAAATTAAATTTAAAAAATAGGTTATAGCGCGCCTCAAAATGAATGTTGAGACGCGGGGCACCGGGGTATCGGGTAGCTGAAGGTTAGTGGGATCATGAGTTGGTTAAATTTGATAAATAAAATACTAACCATATGGTTTTAAAAAGTCTTAAGGTAACGTGACATTAATGGAAAAAATAAACCTATAGTTGCATGGAGTAAAAAAGGACCTTGAGATGGACATCTAGATCATCACTTTGAGTTACTCTAGGAAGGGAATGTCCTATTGGAGTCATCAGGAGGTGTAGGATACCATGCTTATGAACCATAAGATAATTCTCAAGATACGTACGCACACTTAATTAAGATCAAAAAATATATAGGAGATATTAGAGTGTTTGATCAAAACCATATGAAATTCATGCAAATTTGTGACAATCTGAGGAAGAAGAAAAGATTTCCAGCTGAGATTCAACACCTTTGAAGACCAATTCAAGATATCTAAACCAAGGTAATCACCTCCTTCATCTTCTCCATTTTCCAATAAACCTAGTTTTTGACATGTTTGATGAAATTTGAGTTTTGGTGATTAGGTCTCTGATTTGTAGTGAAAATTTGATGAATTACATGTTGTTAGACCATATATATAGAGGATTGATTCCTGTTTTAGCTAAATTTGGTGATTTTAATGAAATTGGAGAGTTGACATGAATGCATGAATTTTGAGGACTTTGGGTTAAATTGAGATTTTGGGGTGTTTTAAGGGTTGATTGAGTTAATTATATATGTGAAACATGTTAGAACCAATAATGTAGCTAATTGTGAGGGTTAGAACAGAGTTCTCGACTTGGGAATTCTATCACAGAGTATAGATTGTGTGCTACCTGGAACGGTTAGCGCGCTAATCGTTCTAGGTTGCTAACTGTTCTTCATCCCGAAGAACAGTAACGTTATATAATTCCCTTAGCGCACTACCATCAGATAGCGCGTTATACATGTCCCTTAGTGCGCTAACCGCAGATCAAAATGAATTTTTAATACACGACTAAACACTTGGACATAACCTGAAACTAAACAAATTTGACTTCAGGGACTCGGGGAAACTATAGCTTGGTACTGGGAGCTTGTCGAGTCGGATATGGGAGTCCGGGGATGTCAGAGAGCTATGTGAAGTTTGTAAAACCCAACTGAAAGACTCGAGTATTTGATTTTTTTTTTTTTTTTTTTTTTTACTTTTCATTTATGTCATTCATTGTTGTTCATTACTCTATTCCGTTACTTGGACGTGGGCTAAGGTTACTCCCCCAAATTTCCTAGTTGTGTGTTCATGATTCATTGGACTGTAGCACATGTGACCCGTCCCTTAGTGAATGGCGACCTAAGCTTGCCCTTAGTGCACGTGTCAGTGACTTAACGAATTTGGCCAGCGCTGCGAGGGACCAAGTGTTGAACCAGTTGGGCACGACCACTGGTGGGAACTTGGTGACCCGAAGTACAATCTAGTCCATCTGGAGTGAGCACACACATTTGTTAGCTTGTCTGTTATCTATTCATGCGATGAGCCATTTACAGTTGTCTGTTTTTATATTCTACATGTTTACTTAATAGTATTTCTTGCATTTCATTTACTTTATTATGCAAATGCTTAGAGAAGTTCCTTGGGGTTTTACTTACTGGACTCGTCATCTATCTTTTTGTGATGATTGAGTGCATATCCTAATACCAGTAGGGGCAAGGGGATCCTAAGCGACTACATTTGATCGCGCTGTCGAGGACCTACTCGTACGTGTTTATTTTGGAGATTTATATATTTTGGGTATTAGGAGACTTGAGATGACACCGTACATGTATATATACCTTGTTGGTGGTATTGTCGCTTATATATAAAGTACTTTACAGGGTTTTTCTGCAATAGGATTTGCTCTTTTGAATAATGTTTACCATGCTAAATTACTTATACTAATCATGTCAATTGAGGCTTCCGCTGATTTATGTTAACTTGTAAGAAACAACCCACTAGTATGGTTAAACATTAGAATAAAGTACAAATTGAGTAACAGTTGAAATAGTTAAATACCCACAAAGAATAAGTTAAGAAAATAAAGATAATCTACTAATTAATTTGATAATACACATGTGGACATGATTTGCGAGGCATGAAGAGGACGACCAGGTGCCAGACACGTGTAGTTGGGCCAGCTGGTAAGGAATACACGGAGACACGTCACCCCGGGCAGCAAGGTCGCCACAACCATTACCATCCTTCAACTTCATATAACTGCATATAATTAAAAATTAAATGATCTCATCTGCGGTCTTTCGCAAAACAATCCATCCAACTCAATCCGCAAATCCTAAAGTACCCCCAAACTTATTCTGAACTTAGTCCTCAAGGTTAGAAACAAGTTAAGGAATCCATGCAACAAAAAGATAAAGGAGTGGTGAAAAAGAATATGGATAAATAAATAAGAAGATGATGATATAAAGGCATGCATAATAAATGACTCCAAAAACTAGTGAATGCACAAAATCTCTCATGTCTAGGTGACTAAGGAAATTAGGGAAAGAAAATCATCATAATAAGAGCAAGAATTAATAAGCATATGAGTTAACCCAACTAATTCCTTCTAAATCGTGCGAGCCCGAAGTCTTTCAACAAAGGGTGAAATCAACAAGATGATGGAATGAAGTCTAGGGTTATGTGTCTACTCAAATACCCGCCATTAATGCGATGACTTAATTTGGATTTATCTCAACCAAGTCTCAAAACACCTATAACTCTAGTAATATGTTAATTCCCAAAAAAATGCTCAAATTACTCCGAAAAAATGTAATACATAGTCAAACCTAGCAAAGCTCAGGGCTCTAGTGCCACTGGTGAAAATCAAGCATTCATATCACCTGCAAAAATCTAAGAAACCAAGATAAGGTTTTATTGAACATAAAATAAAAAATTAAAATTAAACTAAAACTGAAATACATGCAAGAAGTAAAAGAAATAAAAACAACGCTGGGCTGCCTATCAACGATCGCCTTTCTTTTAAGTCTTTGGCTAGACTTGGCGTGATTTATCGCATAATGTCATCTCCTTTCGAGATATCGACAACAAATAGTGCATCTATAGCTTTGGGCAATTCAACATGCACGCCTTCCTTCAGATTTGGGAGCTTATTCGAGACTTCAAACATAAAATATTATGTCGCATCATGATCATCCAACACAAAGGTGTCGACACTGTAGAAAATCTCGAACGCTCATTTACTTCCACCCCCTTATAAGGTTTAACAAATATTCATGGGAAGGTGGGTGGTTTCACCAACACCAGAGGTTGGTCTTCCTTGCTCTCTATCTGCTGCTCCTCTAACCTTTCTGAAATGACTTCAATTGTCATCTCATTTTCCTTCACTTCATCTAGTGCAGTGATAATTTATGGCTTAGTTTGAAAGACTTCAAGTCCTTTTGTTGTTTCGCTCCAATAGTCCTCCACCTGTGTAACCTCATTCACCTCAACATTCTTCAATGTATCAACACTCATATTCTCCTCTGGGTAAGAAATTAGTTGTGTACTACAAAACTCTTTCTCGCCAAGCATATTCTGAAGTGTGGCATTCACTTGAATAAGTTGAGTTTCCAAGCTTGGAATCGCAAGCTTGGAATCGCAAGCTTGGAATCGCAAGCTATATTTGTTGAAGCTCTCCATGAAACCGTTGTTGATCATCTATTAATTACTTCATCATATCTTCCAAGGAGGTGCTTTGTTGAAACTATTGGTTATCTTCATGACACTATTGATGACTTTGTTGAAAAGGTAGTTCTCTGAAGATCAAGTCATTCATCATGTCTTGTATAGACCTCCCTTCATGTTGAGGAATCTATGGACTTAGCATGAGCCCAAAGAAGTCGGTTTGTGGCAATGTATAGCCAAAATAGTGATGATTCTCATATTTTGGATAGTAAGGATAATTGTATGTGGAATGAGAATAATCTTCACAAATTTCGCAAACCTCGACCTGTTGCACAAAAAAATGCATGTTAGAAAATTGATGTCCATTATGTGACATATCTACCTCATTCACATTGTAATAATGTGAGTTTTCGAATGGACCATAATTGTAGGAGTAGCAAGCCATTGCGAAGTTACCTGCATACATGTTAAGAATAAGGAAGTAGATAGGCGAAATAAAAATAAATAAATAAAAGCCATATAAAGAAAAAAATCCTCGGCAACAGAGCCAAGAATTGACGTGCGCCGAACGCGTAACGCCTCAATAAAATATAATTCCTAAACCAACTATTTTGTAGATAGTAGCAAAGGGTCAATCCCACTTGGAGTGATATCTTTCTAAGGTTAAAAAGAAAAGAAAAGAGAAAAACAGGGGTTTTAAGAGAAGGAACAAATTAACTAATCTAAATAGCAATAAAATAAATAAAATAATAGAAATTGTTTTGAAATCAATTAATGAAAATACATAGGTCAGGACATACAAGTTCGATTTGATAAAATATTGGATTTGGTCATCAATATATGTAAATTATGCAAATCAAAAGTATCCTAGTATAGCTATAGTCCCGGTAATGTACGTCGTTCCTCGCACTTCCTAATCTCGATAGTCAAGGTAAAACAATGACTATTTCCCTAGCTAAATGTATAACCCTATACTTAAGCACATTGGGTTTAACACGATCATCGCAATGAATTTTGTGAAGGCACTACACCTAGACAATCGGATCACTAGTGTGTCCAATTTAGCCTAGATCCCTAAGGTATTCAACGATCCCAAAAGAGGCAAATCAATTGGTAGGTCAATTGCCACTAGTGTGGTCTTATTGCATAAAGACGGATGTTTGTGACTCACGGGCAAAAGAATTAAGGTTTAAATATAAATTTAACCGCAATTAATCAATCAATAACAAAAAGAAAAAAATAACAATGAAAAGTAATGAAATTAAAATAAATAAATCTCACAAATTCATGAATAGAAACAGTCGAACCTTCCTCACAGTCTTGCCTAGGCCATGAGATTGGTGTCTCATAGTTGGAGAAAAAAAAATAGTAATAAATAAATCGAAGTCCAGAGAGAGAGTTTGGAATAGAATAGAAGAGAGAAAATAGAAGTTGAACTCTCTAATTAATACCCTATGTCATATTTATATAAAACTATTAAAATTGGTCTATAGAGGAGAGAGAAATTGATTCTCGTGGGGTATAGAATAACACATGCGCCCAGGTAGATTAGACGGTTGTTGTGTATTCTTTGCAGGTGCTGGAACACGTGCCAGGCAGTCATTGGGCGAAGCTGCTGGTCCAACTGACGTGGCGGGCTAGCATTGGAGTAGAAAGCTTGTAAAGACGTGTTGGATGAATGAGGCATCGACACGTGGTGCAACTAGTGGAGAAAAGGACGTATGAAAGAATTGAGCGAAAACGTGGGAGACAGCACTGTTGCGCATCCCGAGGCTCATCCAACAAGTGCTGTGAAAGAAGGAAACGCACAGGAATGCTCAGCGAATATATGGGAGATAATATGGCACGTATTCCGGGATCAACGAATGGTTTTCGTGTTGATATGGCTTAAGTGTGTCATTTCCTGCGTTATTTTAATAGTTCCTCATCTCTTCATCTTGTGAAGCATGTGTCTGAGGCCGAACAGGGGGCTCTAGTACGCTGTACAGAAATGTGTTTGTGATTTCCGTCACTCGACTACTCTTTCATCTCCTCATCACCTGTGCAGCGCTTATTTCAAGACAAATCCTTTGGTAGTTGATCACTGCATGTAAATAGACAATTTCACGTAGTTTTTTGCTTTGGATTCAACTGCACACTCCAATAACCCTAAAAGTAATAAATAAATAAATTAATTAAACGAATATTTTGGAGACTAAAGCATAAGAAAATATATAAATAAACTATATATAATTACATAATTAACGACTTATCAAACGTACCAAACAATTTAGGGCGTCGCTTGTTGAGTAAGAGCTTATGATGTATTTTAAACAATGAATGGAATGAATACAAAGATAAATCATAAAGCCGAGGCTTAGGGTTATGAGATATAGGTATAGATTACAACTTATTTGTGAATCCATCCAATTGAATAGGTTGCGCTAGTTCATTCATTCATTCATGGGTTTGAAATACAAATTTAACTAAGTAAAAAAGGTTTTGGAGAGTTTTTTAGCTATCCTTAAGATTGTAGAATCTAAGAGGAAATATTAGAAGACAATTGAGAAGTATAGAAACCCCTAAATTAGTAAAGAATGTGAGATAGAAATCTTCAAGCTGTAAGTGTTTGAAGAGTATAGTTTTCGGAGTGAAAGAATTTAGAGGTGAAATAAGTAACCTAAGTTTATGAATAGAACGAATTCACTCTAAAAAAATCACCTAAACAAAGTGATTGATGTGATCAGTACTTTAAATGGACAAAAGAACCGAAATTGTAATTATAATAGGAACTTCTTAGTATTATCTCTTAAAAGAGATGTGAATAATGGCGATTTATAAAGCTTGTCGGCACAATATCAACTGAGTTGTTAGAATCAGTAATTACAAATATGTTTTTTGAAGCTCAAATTGGAACTAAGCCAAGAGTTTTATTAATTGGGTAATAAGGTGATAAGAAGTCTAATTGGAATCACTTGATATGTCAAGATTTGGCTATCAAGGATTAGTATCCATATCAGACTATCTAATAAAATTGTGGTGGACGCATTAGATTCTGAAATGAAAATACGAGTTTAGGAAAGAATTTTAGAAAAGAATTACTTTGATGATCTCATAAGTCTCTTTATATTGGTTATACAGACAATGTCATACCGTATTGAGGTATACGAGAAGATTATAAATTGTTTGAGGTGTTAAATTCATAAAGAGATATGAGAGTTATCCAGTAGGTTGAGACTAAATAATATAAACCTAAAAGGTTAGGTAAATTGTTTTCTACATCTGAAGGTAGAATGATAACATAACTAGTGGTTATGTAATGAAATTAACTAGATTTTGGCGCTAGAATAATATAATGAAAATTATAATTGATAGATTGACCAAAGATAGCAAATTCTTGTCAATAAGGCTATGTCATTCTTTTAGCGGATTGAGTAAGACATATATTTGGAGATGTGAGATGATATGGTATTTTAGTATTTAATTCCCCGAACGAATATCCGAGACTTGCTTCCAGCGGTGGAATAAGTTATTGATATAGCTGAAAATCATTTTCAATCTTGGTACATTATGTTTTCTTTGTGTTGATGAAGAAACCAAGTTGCTAATCCTGGTTTTTAAGAATAAATATTTTGAGCTTGTCTCATAATGTTTAACTACTGAAAGAAAATAGATTCCTTTGTGTAAGCTCTTTGATAATAAAAGTAATCAGGTGGATTACATCATTGAATAATAAAGCTAGATATACTCAATCTTATTGTATGTTGATGTACAGAACTAAGATTTGAGATATAACTTTTGTGAAAAAAATGAGATAATTAAGAGTTACACAGAGAGGGTATGACAGACTAGGTGATTTATAACTAGAACTGGTAAAGATAAAAATATTGAAGAGTCAAGCATCATAGATTATTGGAGAGTTCAAAAGAAAATCTTATTGTACTTTTGAAAGTCAAACTATGAAGATGCTTTTTAGGTTCGGATTAATGGAAAATAGAAGTTTCATAGAAAACGAAAAGATCACTTTGGAGTGGGAGTTATACATGGAAGATCAATTTCCATTTCTTTTTGAAACTGTTGGTAACTTGTACGTTTCCTTTGATTTCGAGGATGGGATTGTCTTTAATTGGGGAGGTTGCTACTACTCGTTACCTTAAGCAGATGATTAATGTTAATCAGGATTCTAATTAACCTGAATTAGACTCGTGGTTGAGTCTGACTTGTCTTGATTAGCGTGTGCATCGATTTGCGTGTCGTTTGTTGTTTGTTTGATATATTTTAGTATTTATTGAGTTAATTTAATTTAATTGACGTATAATTGAATAATTGAAAATTTATAGGACGCCTAATACCGTGTGTGGGTCAATGGTGGTGCACATGAATCATGGGGTAGCGTGTGCGCTCGAGTGTACTCATTATGAGCGCACGGCGAAATTTTAAATGCATGAATATATATGCCTATATATATTTAGATGTAATCATATCTATAAATATATTTTGAAATGGAATAAATAATTAATAATTGGTGAGCGCATAGTGATACACTGGGTCGAGGGGGACACGTGTAGGACGTATAATAGTGTGCACGTCCGACGATCGTCGTTGGCATATGTGATGAGTTTTTAGGTGCGAAAATACATAAATGAATATATATTTGTATATATAAAGTTATATATATAAATGAGACCTAAAGTTTAAATAAAATAAAAGTACACATTGGATTCGCCTCGAGATACGCATAATGTGAGAGTCGAGGATGAATATGGTGTACGTTGACATTAGAGAAAAATATCCACGCCTTGAAATGCGTACATCATAAAGAAAATCAATGTGATTTTAATTTTGTTCTTTGATTGTTCTCGAGATTCATGTGGTACGAATATGGATATAAGTTTAATTTAAATCAAACTTAAGTCGGTAAAGGAGATGAGTTAGTTGATAGCTATTAAATTGAGATCGAGATACGCGTTAAATATGTCGAGAAAAATAAAAAATAGAAAGGAAAAATTAGATCTACCTCGAGATTTGTGCAATACAAATCTTGAAGAAATTTCTTATTTATCTTCAACAGAATAATTATGTGATGAACTGAAAATTGAGAGAAAAAAGAGAAGAGAGAAACTGGGAGAGAGAATGAGAGAGGGATTGAACCATGGAGGCGAAGAAGATGATGACAAAGATGAGATGGTAAGTTGTTGTTGATCATTGTCATTGATGTTGTGTTGTTTATTGTTGTGTGTTGTTGTAGTTGTTGTAATGGAGGTTGGAGATGGGGAGGCTTGGACTTCATCTGAGGAAGGAGACGGCATGGGATCCGTCTCCCCTCCCTAAGGGTGTTTTGGGGTTGGGGTAAACTCAACCCCAACAATGAAAAAAAATATGAAACAAAGCAGAGCTATGTTTCATTGGGGAAGAAAGGAGTTGGGAGAACCCGGTAGGTTCGACTCGGTTGAGGAGAACTTGGATTGGTGCGGTTCAGGCCAAACCAAATTTTTTTTTAAAAAAAAAGAAAAATGTTGAAATATTGAGAAAAAAATCCAAAAAATAAGGAAAATCCTGAAAAAATAATATTTTGATATAATAATTAGAAATTGATGAATTTCTAAGAAAATAAAATATTCGACATTTCGGGCAAGACTTAATATGAGGTTTTTACCTTGTAAAGCGCAAAATAGTCACATTGGCCTAAAATTTGATGAATTGATTTTGAATTTAATTGGGATCGGTTTAAGGCTCTAATTAAATAATATTGGATCCAAATTAATTACAATTGGTGTATTTTTAGGTTCTTGGTCAATGAGGAAAGGTTTACGGATTTCGAGATTCGCGTTAATTGGTCAAAAAATTGGAAAAGTTCAGCACAGGTAAATAGGACTCGTATTCTTATCAATTATGCTTCGTAAAATAGTTATATTTAGTGCACATAGTTTATGAACTGGGAAGTCGAGCAATGTACCGTGACTTGATGTGTTATTAAAACTTTTTATGAGAAATTATCCGGAAAAAGTTACGATGGGCAAATCAGACTGGAGTGGCGATGAAGGTAATTGGTTAGCTATCGACACTTCCCCTTCAGCAACCTTGTGGTACCCGAATTGTTGATTTTCTATTGTTTTATATCAAAAAGTGAATTCGGAGAAAGGTGCAATGGGGAAATATGACTGAAGTTGATGACCGAGGTATTGGGAGGCCAACCAATACCCTTCCATAAGATTCGTGATGCTAACCGATTGTAACTTTCTATTTAAGAGTTGGTATCTACTTTATAGTTTGATACACTAGAGAATTACTGACGTGTGATTCTGTGGATTATAGTCCTGGGTGACCATTGAACTTGCATTTCGTTATGTATTATTTATATTATTTTCAATGGTTGAATATATATGCTTTAGTTTCATATTGTCATTCATTGACTCATTGATATTTAGATTATAGTTGATACGATTACGAGCATCGGTTACGTAGCAAGTTGGAGTGCTCATTCTCCAATTAATATTTCAAGTTAATAATGTGCACTTCTACTCAGGAATGGAGAAGATTAGGAGTTTATAGTCTTCTCTAAGGTGAATTGATTTTCTCACTATTTATATACTGTATTAAATTACGATTTTGTAATAAACAGAGTTGGGATATGATTTTACAACCGTGATTTATGCCGATTTTTTATATCGTATGTTTTATCAAAAAAGCATTAATTTCGCTGCGTTTTTAATAATAATTCGATATACGATATATTGTTTGTGTGATTATCAGGTATGAAAGATGGTTGTACTAGTACTCTAATTGAGTCTGACTGGTGTACTGGAGCTTAATTAGGGTTTCAGACTCGGTATCGCCCTAATCAGGATAGGGGATACTACAAGCGCACTCCTTCAGGGGGCAAGGCGCACTCTACCAACTAGATTCATCTCAATTGATGAAGGGAGTACACTCCTCTGCTCGATGGAGCGTGCTTCACCCAGTAATGTCTCAATAGTGAATAGGGTAGCAACCACTGTTTCACTACCAAATCTCCAAAACCACCTCAAATACTCTCCTAAATCATCAGGAAGGACCTCTAGTAAGGTGACAACTTATTTCAAATCAATAACAACAACAAATAATAGAGAAATCATCATCAATTATCAAACTGAACTTGAAACTCAAAACTAAACTCACCTAGATAACGATCTATGATCCCTCAACTGTTTAAGCTCCTTAATCCTCGTTGATTCGGCTCCTTGAACTATTTCCTTCAATCAGAATCAACCCAAACCATCTCTATCACTATTTCTTGAATGATCCGGTGAAATAATGATGAATATTTTGATTTATACATATATATATATATATAGGTTTTCCTTAAGATATGATCGAGTGATTAATGTGTTAAAATAACACTCCCAAAAGTGACACAAATTTTATAACCATCAAGCACTTACGCTTATCTTGATATTGATTAAACAATCCATATAATTTAAATCAAACTTCATAGTTTTCAACATACACACACACACACACACACACACACACATATATATATATATATATATATATATATATATATATATCAGATATATATAAATATAGATATCTCGTATATTTTCTCACCGATAAATTCACCGAACATACCTACGAGTGTTTTCAGGTGTCCACATTTATTTCACGACCCCCTTGTAGCATTTGGTGTACCGACAATTTATTGTTTAATTACTTATTTTTCATTTATAGGCTTTTAATTTCCTATTAATTCCATAATCTATAAAACTCATTTAGCAATCCAAACAAATACGAACCATCATGCAATTACACGCACACGCTAATCGAGATATGCAGAACTTAACCACGAGCCTAACTCGAGTTAATTAAGATTTGGATTAGTGCTAATCATCAGCTTAAGGTACACAGGTTGTTACAATATATGTAGAAATGAGATGGAGAGCTTGAATTTAAACTTAATTAAGGTAGGTTAGCTTAATTAATCCATCACTAATGAATTTTCAAATAAATGTATAAAGTGGTAGAAGTCATTAGGGACTTAACTCAAATTCATTTCTAAGAGCTCTATAAAGGAAGTTGGAAGGAATCATACCATTAATGGAGTTGGAGAAAGCTTGAAGATAACAAGGAGTTAAAAATTCATATGGTCTCAAAGCATGTTCTACACCTTCTCCATAATAATTTCTCCTATTTGAATTCTTATCCATGCTTTTGATTCTTATTGATTTATTTCTTTTTTAATGATGATCTTATTCATGCAAGCTACTTCTTCATACTCTCATTTTTCTGATCTTCCTTGCATCCCCTTTAATTAATCAACAACACACACTTATGTATATTGATCAACTATATTTAATGCATGGTTTCTTTGAGCATTTTAGGTTGATCCAATTTAATGGCTACAACTCATTGTTGGGTTGGGCTAAATATGTTAGAACCTTGATATGAATATGGCTAAGAAGAATGAAAATAATAATTATAATAATCATGTGCATTAATAAAAGAAATGGTGCATAGATGGAGGGCATATTCATTTGCTAAGATTAAATTATTTGATAAATGGAGACTTGAGTACAACATTGAGTTAGCTAATAAATTAAGTATTAATTAGAAATACTTTTTTTGGTTAGTGTAATTAAAAATACTTAAGTACCTAAGTCAAACAAATAAAGTAGGCTAATTTTATTTATCTAATATGCCTAAGTTGTGAAATAAAGACAAATGAATTAATTTACTTATATAAATTAATGACTTTTAATTAGTTAATGGAATAATTACACTGGAATCATTTAAATAAATTATAGGGCTTGAATTTAATTGAAATAAAAAGCCTAAGTTGATTTTAAGACAAAATGGGTATATAATCTAGTTTGATGTACCTAAGTATATTAATCAAAGAATTTACTATTGTACCTAAGTAAAAGTGATTTTTTATGTGACCAAAGATTAATCTAGTGTTAAAATAATAATAGTAATAAATGATAAGATTCCTAAAATAAGTTTGAGAAAATGCTAGAATGACACCCTAATTGACACCATAAGTGACATCACTATGACGTGGTGCGCAGACCCATTTATGGGAGTCATCCAAGTGCGTATCGAGATACACACAACACGTGTTATGCATTAAAAATTATTTTGCGCACATTCATTTTTCGTGGGACCCGCATGCCACGTCACAGCGGTGTCAATTTGGGTGTCATTCTATCATTTTCCATAAGTTTTTAAAGATCTATTGATGCATTGAGTGGTTATATATATATATATATATTCATATATCACACACACACACACACACACAATATATATATATATATAAAAGACATTAGGTGTACTTGTACAACCTCTACACCTATATATAAAATAAGAACAATAATAAAATGCAAATCATATTATGGACTGAATTATACTTAATAGAGGATTAGTAAGACAACTAAATCTAACACACCAAAATCAATTAAAATGATGTCAAGAACTTAGCGAGCTAGAGTCGAAAATCGAGGCTTAGTTCGGGGTCGTGTTGGAGCCACGAGAGAGAGAGCATTAGCATGAATCTAAGGTACGTAAAACAAGCTAGGAAATGTACGGTAGTCCAATGAGCTTCATATTTTATTGCTATTGCATTATTTTACCTTTCTTAGAATCTCCACTCCAATAGGAGTGTGTGAGGGCCAAGTGAGTCAATAAAGTGTCTTTGATGGAATGATTGTCGGCTAGCTACCGGAGCCATAAACTCGGTTCACTAGATTGTTTGATCGAGATGAGATGTGTTTTATCCAGGGCACCATTGATATCCCTCACTCGCAACGGTCTAGGTACAGCAGGCACTGCCGCATCCTAGGACCTGAGTTCGCTTGGCGTTGCCGCGACTCTATGACCCGACCCTGTAGCACCCACACTCGATGGTCTAGAACTACTTGGGCACCTCTTTATTGCTTCTTTTGACACTCATTTATTGTTGTAATTTCATTATTCAATTTTATTATCATGCATTCCTTACTGTTTTCTTTCTATCAGCATGAATTTTAGACTACTTCATTTATTTTTGAAATATTGTTTAGATCCTACTAGCATTTACTTACTGGACTCATCATTCTTGTGTTTAACTAAGTGTAAATCCGCAGTCGAGCAAGGGCAAGGCACCGTTACTAGGCGATCTACTCTGAGGACATCGGAGCGGTCCTCCTTTACTTTTATAGGTTTTTGACTATTTGTATTACATATATATGCTATGTTATCACACTTGGGATGCTTTTTTGGGGTTTGAGAGACATATATGACTTCAATATCACTTTTGCATCCACTTTACACTTATCACTTGATATACATATTTGATAAATATATAGAGTTCCGCATATAGGTTGTCCGACTCCTTTACTTTATTGTTGAGTTATTTAAATTATTAATTGCATCCACTAGCTTGTAAAACTTGCAAAATATTAATAACTCAACTTAAACTTTTGAATTAACTGATAATTATGGATTTTAAGGTTGACTAAGCTTGCATCGACCTCGTGGAGGCAGTCTCGGGCTATGTAGGTTTAGGTCAAGCGAGGTCCAGTTTGTGGGTAACTGAGGCCGTCACAGTGAGTTTTTTTCAGCTTGCCATTTTTAGGGGAGGTGCTGCCAAATTTTTTATAAAAATATGCAGGATAATCTGTATGATTTAAGTATTGAGTTTCGTTGAGGATATAAATTTAGTTTTGGAGCTTTACTCAGTTGTTGATTAATATGAAAAGTATTTTGAGGCATATTATAATTGTATGGTTTAGGTGCCGAATTAAGGTAATTATGGATAAGTCGGGGCTTAATTAGATGGACCTTTACAAACTTGGTATCGGAGCTATGGTTAAACTCAATCAAGGAAACGTTTATGATAATAAGTTTAGGATTGAGTCGACAGGGAAGTTTAGGTTAAGGCTCTTGGATTACATTAATTTACATGAACTTATGTGATGGTCTTGAGGAACAAAGTTCAGTAATGAGGTCGTTATTAGTTGGGAATGACTATGAATTGGGGATGTTTTGTTATTGTAATATGTTTCCTGTATAGTATGTATTATCACTAGATATGTGAGAATAACTTTATTTATTGTTTGTTCGACACTTAATTCGCGAGATATGACGAGTGAGTTTAGGAATGGAAAATTAAAAAGAGAATGGACTTGTAAAACGAAACTGAGCATAATTAAATGTGAAATAGACTCAAGAAGTCTAAATTCACAAGGAAATGTTGTAAGTATTTCGATACCAATATAACTAAGGGAAATAATCTGTTATAAAACCAATAGGAAATTAGTCGAGCAAGAATTCTAAATGATTCAGGAACGTAAGTATTGAATATGGAATCTTTTGAAATTGAAAGTATTGAACTATTACAACTATTAAACATTCAGGAAAGTGACAAATGGTCTTAAATTAAATCTCAAATGATTGAGAGTCTTTTGGTAAAAAAAGGAAAAATGAAATTGGGACTTTTGGGAAGCGTAAGATACATATGTTTTAGATTATAAAATAAGGTCAATACCGTTTGAACTAGTAATTTGGAAAGAACTATTCTACCAAATATTATTTTGATTCATAACCAATTGAAGAATTGCTTCCAAAAATTGTCTCAATGAAAGAAAAATGAGACAAAAGTTTTGATAATAGAAATTAGTTAGACGAAATTGAGTTTGGACTTGAAAAATCACAACAGGATTATGATAGGATCAGTAAAATTATCTAAGTCGATTTCTATGAGAATATAAATATTTTTAAGTAAAGTATTGTCTCCTTTGCAAAACAAAACTCAATGTGGAATATAGAATAGAACCATGGTCTAAAACAACCAAATGACTTGAAAGTAGAAGTATTGAACACTTTGGATTGTTTCTTACTTAAGTTGCTTATTTATAAGCGACGTTGAGTACAATGCTTCTATGAATCAAACAAAGTAATGGTAAAATAAATAAAAAATATACAAGTTAGAAGTAATCTTTGTTAACATCGGATTAGGTGTCGTTACAAAACAAATATCAACAAAATTCTTTACTTGAAAATGAAAGGTGTAATGATAAGAATAATGTGTTAGAAGTTGAGATTTAAGGAAAATAGTATAAAAATAGCTAGGATTAGCTATTAAATAAAATACAAGTAGTTATGTTTTGAAATTCAAAGTACCCAATAGTTACTTCCAACCAAATTAATTTATTATCATGACCCGAATTTTTAATCTCGTTTATTATCCGTAATCAAGATTACCGACCCCATGACATAGGATTCCCCATCGAGATATGTGCATTGGCTGAGGCGAGATAGTTGAGGTATATGTTAGATTTGTTATGGTGTATGCCTAGTTTATTGTATATGTGTAGACTATTAAGTCACTCCTATTTATGTATAAGTGTAGAGACATGAGTGGGAACATGCCTCGAGTTGCATGCCGACATGGGACCAGGGTAGAGAGTAATGTGGTAAGTATATTTTAAGCTTAATGTAGATTTAAATATTAGCTTTAGTGTCGATATAGTTGATTTTTAATTAAATGTAACCTAAGTTAGCATTTTAAAACAATAGTCATGTGATTTGCACCAAGATACATATTAGCACATCTAGAAAACTCATTAAGTCGGTGGAGGTAAGTGGGACATGTGCTAAGAGGTGTATCATTGAATAGGTCCCAAGATGCGTGTGTGATTAAATCAATGGTTATCATTGAATTATATCCATTTCATATATATAGTTAGAGATAAATTAATGCAAACCACTTGTTTTCATTTCAAAAACTTAGTGACTAAGGAAATGGTGCTGGAGAGTTTGAGGAGGAAGGAAAACAGTTTGATTTGGTGAATTCAAGGTGTGCTAGTTTATCAAGCTAGTGTACATCAACTAGGTAATTCACTTACACTAGTTTAGTTAGCTCAATTTGATGAATTCATGAATTAAATGTTATGTGTGGTTTTTTTTATTGGTGACGTCTTAGGGTTTTTGAGGTGTTTATGAGGGTCCCCTAAGCATTTGGGTAGCTTATGTGCGGAGAAAACTCAAAATTCTAGTTGTAGAATTCTGGGTTTTACTGCACATAGTAAGTTAGGTAAATCAGTTAGCGGGCTAATTTTAGTTATTGCACTAAAGACAGTGGTTTGCGCGCTAATGTGGCCACTAGCGCGCTAATCAGATCCATTAGCGCACTAATTGCCTTGACATCATAAAAATCTACAAATTTTTCAAATTTACCAAAACACTATAACTAAGCCCAAAACCTTAAGTAAAGGTCTAAACATATCCAAAAACATGTTATGTGATATTGAAACCTAGGAAAGGGTTTTTGATGGCGCGAATACATGATTTAAGGTGTCGAGAGATCGGTAAAGCTAGGACTTTATGCTTAATGTGATTATATCCGTTGATTATTTATTTTCATTTCACTTATAATTTTAACTTGTTTGTTATAGTCTATATTGACTATGTATAGCATTGTATTCTCGTATCATAGACTTATTTGTTATTCCTCACTTGTTGAGCTTGGTTTCCATGATATTTTGATAAATTGAATTCTTTTGAATCCATCCATATGTTTTATGTCATTTATTGTTTTTTATGGTAAATGTAGTACAAATAGCATACTATTAGGAATTGTGAAATTATGATTGGTTTTATAGACTTGTATTCTTTGGAGAATTTGTGCTTTGTATATAGCCAATTCTTGGAATCCTTAATGAGTTAATTTCTTGAAATTATAAAATAGTTATAGAATCTAGAATCCATTGTACTATGATTTGATCGACAAACGGGGTATGATGAGGCACATGGGGTTAAAGTCCCTAGGTTTGCCCATATACGGAGTTAGAGTCCCTGATGATACCATGGTTAGAGTCCCAGACGATACTGGGGTTAGAACCCCTAGTGATATTAGACTGTACGACATCACGCGCGTCCTATAATGGTTAAGTCTTCACTGACGTAGGTCACAGTTAACTGAATCTTGATCATAACTATTTAGCCTTGTGTCAGTTTCACTTGTTTAACTATGGTATTTTTTGGCATAATTGTGGTACTAGTCTTTCTTTATTGAACTTATGTTTTTAAATACCATTTAGTTTGTTTTGGAAATGTAAATTAATTTGTCAACGAGGATTACTGTTACTTTTTGTACTCACTATCCTTTTATGACGATAAGTGCAGAGCCATCGATGAGCAGGCCGGGCAAGGAGAGGATTGGCGACTACCTTTGAGCCAACGACGTACCTCTGCATCAACATTCTGTAATTTTTGATATTTTGTATACTATATAGTTTTATTTTAATACACTTTAGGGTTGTACATTGGGTTGAACGTTTAGTTCCCTGACTTATGATGACATCACACTATTTATATTCATCATTTTTTTATATATGCAAGTGATCATTGTTTCCAAGTTTCCACACACTTAGGATTTATAATAATTCCTTCGACATAATTTGATAAGACTTCAGGTAAATTTTATAACTTTTGATAATTTTTTTAATAACTTTGAAATTCACTTGTAAAGTGATATGTGTTTTATTTATATTGAACACAAGTAGTTGAGGAGATTTGTATAAAAATGCTAACCAATACGTAGTTAAGTCCTATGTGGTTAGGATTTGGACTTAATTACGAGATTAGGTCGGGCGACGCCTTAGATAAGGGAAGAGTCATCACAGCTAGTATCAGAGCAATTTCTTTGATAAATAAAATACAAATCTTAGATGTGGAAACCAGATAATCTTTTCCTAGAAACTATTAGTTGGGAAGTAAATGAAACAAGTGAGCTTGGGAAGTGTTTTATTTATATGTTACATTACTTATGCACATAAACACGATTTATATCACGTAGTAGTTGATTCGCGTTCGTTATCTACCTACAGACATCGACGGTAGACATACGCAATGGCAAAGACACTGGAGCTAATGGCAGCCAGCCTCTTACTACCTCAACGAACGATTACCAGAGGTTATCCGACCGTATATCAGTTCAGGGGCAGCAGCTAGCTGATTTTATCTCCTTCATGAGGGAGCACATGGCGGCTATCACACCAACCCTCCACGCCATTCATACTACAAAGGTTACACCCCAGACTATTAGGACTAATACCGCACCAAGCGCTACTACTTTAGGACCTCGAGCTCCCGCACCACCAGTGCCACAACTACTTGTAGATCTTATAGCACCACATGCACCAGAGTTACCAATAGTAACTAAACATGAGAGAGCTACTATTGTGGATATGCCCACTCTAAATCCTACATCTTTTGAGACTACGGGACTATCAAGGGATGTTAAGCTGGTGAAGTAGTTCATCAGGTTTAGGCCAATGTTCTTTGCTTTAAAGTAAAACACAAGAATATCGAGCATTGAATTCTCTCACAGGAGAAGTCACATCTGCTGTTGGGCGTTGAGGAAAAATTACAACCCATTCTCTGTTACTACACCTTAGAGAAAGGTGCAAATTTCTAATGGAGGACCACAATAGTAAGTAGAGGCAGTTTTACGTTATGGGATGATTTCAAGAAAGAGTTTTTCAAGTAATACTTTTTGGCCTCTATGGTTAAGAGAATGAAGAAAAGGTTTATGGCGTTGGAATAGGCTTAGGGTGAAATAGTGAGTTACAAAGATAGATATGGCTACCTCAGACAGTTTATCGATGACTTAGTTATAGATGATGCTAATTGATAAGTCAGTATTTATATATTTTTAGTAGTTTATTTTAGTATATTTAATTATTAAAAGTATTTAAAATATATATTTAATTATATTTTTGGTCATTTTTAGGTGAAACGGAGTGCGAGGTTGAATTCGTGGCGGAAAAATACTCAAAATAGAGTATTTACTTGCAGTGATCGGATGCTGGACAGTTTGCCTCAAAATACGCATAGCGTGTTGGGTCGAATAGCGGACAGGGTGTTCCAGCCAATAAAAGCATGCCACATCAGTGTATTAAACCTGATTGGCGGATGTCTGGGGTTATATATTAATTAGGGAAATAGTTAGTGGTGGACGTCCTGACTATCGAAATTAGGGGAACTAGGAATTTTTGGCGGATGTCGATTTTCTATAGCTAATCTAAGAGAATTTAAATTAATAACTTTTTGGGAAAGATTGAAGACCATGATTGCTATTGAATCTTGATTCTGATTTGTGGAACTGGAGACTTAGGTGTTATTTAGGTGTTAATTAATTATTTTAGAAATTAGTTTAGTTAATTTATTTATTTAATTTAGTTGGATTAGTTAGTTAAATTAATATTTATTTTAAAACCCTCGATTTTCCTTTTTTGTTGTTTTAACTTAAGAAAGACAATCCAGTCTCTGTGGGATCGACCTTTTGCCACTATTCTACAAAATAGTTGGTTTAGGAAACTTTACTTTATTGACGTGTTCGACGCGCGTCAATTTTTGGCGCCGTTGCTGGGGATTGGTATATTTCTTTCTTTGGTTTATTGTTATTTTTATTTTTATTTTTGTTTTTTGATTTATTTTTTATTTGCTTATCTAGTTCCTTGCTCTTAACATGTATCCAGGCAATATCTCGAGTTCCACTGACCAGAAACTTGAGCGACTAATCTCCATGATGGAACATCTCCTCTCCTCTGGTGAAGTGCAAGTCAACCCGCGATGGACTTCTCCTACCCCTATAATTATGGTCAATACGAAGACTCACATTATTATAATGTGAAAAGGGTAGGTATGCCACATAATAGATATCATTATTTTAACATGAATTCTTTTGTGCAATAGGTCGAGGTTTGCGAAATTTGTGGAGACTATTCTCATTCCGTACATAATTGTCCATATCATCCACAGTATGAGAATTATCACTATTCTAACTATGCATCGCCACAATCCGACTTCTCTGGATGATTGTCACACTCACAGGTTCCTCAACATGAAGGAAATCAACAGTTTCATCAAAGCCTCTCCTTGGAAGATATATTGATGCAAATGATAGAAAATGTGCAAGACTTTCGACAAGTTTGTCATAAAATATGAAAACTTGATTTTAGTTGTCTAGGCTCGAAGGACTTGGTAACTGACTTAGATCAATATATGTAATTTCTCAAGTTTCCATTAAAAATCAGAAACCTAAACACCCAACCCGAATTTCACTAAAACATAGCAAAAATTGATTTATTGGAAAGTGTAGAAGATGAGGAAGATGATTACCTAGGTTTAGCTCTTGATTTGGTATCTAATGTGCTGATTTTCTAGCCTGAATCCTCTCTTCTTCACTGTTTTTCCTAGAATTGCATGCGTAGAGGCATTGTTTTGATCACCAATTCTACTTAACTTCTATATATATATATATATATATATAGGTTTTATTAAGATCAAGTATGCATACGAATCTCAAGAATTATCTTGTGGTTCATAAGCATGTTGTCCTACACCCCATTGGTGACTCTAATAGAAGTCTCATCCCCTAGAATGACTCAATATGACCATCTTGATGTCCATCTTAGGGTCATTATTATTTAATGTAAACTATAGTCTTAATATTCATTTGATTAATTCACCTTATGTTAAGCCCATACAACCATATGGTTAGTGTGTTATTTATCTCTAATTGACCTTCTCATGGTCCCACCAACCTTCGGCTACCCGATATCCGGTGTCACACGTCTCGGCATGCATTTCGAGGCGCGTCATAGCCTATTATTCGAATCTTAATTTAATTAGCTTATGGTTACATTACTCATTTCAATTTAATTTCCTAGTCATATTTACGTGAATTGTCGAGTTTCTCTAGTGTAACCGTACTTTGCCTCTCGACCCTTGCGTTGACACGCACTTCAAGGCAACCACCCTTCACACAACTTGCGTGATAGCAACGTACACATATGTGGTGCAATATAATAATATTTTAAATACCACATATACACAACCACCATCCATACATAACATATTTCCTCAGTTCTGGTATCCAAGTCAATCGAGTGGTCCATGTAATGCCTGAGTTTTGACCGTTAATCCCCGAGATTAACGCTAATCCTATTTTAATTAATTTGGGTCGTTACAGGCTGTACTTGGCGACTTTATCTGATCATTGAGAGCCTCAGCTAGCCCATCTCATAGGTGTGTGTATACATTATGTTACTGCTTTTGGGTATATTTTGAAAGACTTGATACACTGATACATGTATTTTGATCATATTGTACATTTTGTCTCCTTATATATACATGGTATCCTTTTGATCGGTTTTCAAATGCTTAGGGTTTGTTAATGAATTAAATTTATGATATTTATCATTTGCTTTATCTAAAATAAATGACTTCTGCTATTAATGACAACTGACGCATTAGTTAAAAAAACCAAGGTACAACTAAATAACTTATCAAATAAGTTAAATGAGATAAATGGATAAACTAACTTGTGACGGCCCCAAATTCCCAATGCATTTGGGTACGCCCGGCCTAGACCCGTGCAGGTCCCGAGTCAGTTTCTCAGCGAACTGGACGAGCCTAGTCAGCCTCAACTTATTAAAATTTTAAGGTTTTTAAGGTTTATGAAAGAGTTATTGCGGTTATAATACAATGGAAGCAAAAATCATATTCTAATCAAATAATGGGAAATAACTCAATCAAGGGAAATTAGGAATCTATATAAATGTGGAAACCCCAAGACAGTCATATCCAAGTCAACAAAATGAAATTATGGAAATCACCTCAAACCTAGTTCCGGTTCCAAAACAACCATATATGTATATACATAAACGTCATACAAAAAGGATAGGTACGAGCCTACATCTCGGTACCTCACGTCCATTTGCTCACAAAAAGTCTCCTAGACACGGTCCCTTGCCCCTACGCTCTCCGTCTTATCTCGCACCCACCGTCACAAACTAGACGGTGAGCAAGCGAGAGAATTTGAAAGTAAAGCCAGAAGAATATAACGATAATTCATGAAACGTCAAACAAGACAGTCTAAATATCATGCGAATGTACCGAAATGCGGGAATATAAATAAGCAAGAATGCATGATAGACAGATTTGGAAATGATAGCAATCGAAACATGCGTGTTCTACGAGTCAAGAGAGGCAATAAGTAGTCCATATTCCACAACAATACCACAACAATCCACAACCATCCACAACAATCCAAGTACATGGTATCACACAATCACTAGGGGTGGTCAAACACTCGTGCGCTCGAGTGCCCGCGTTTTATCCCTTCTAGTGCGGCGCATGTACCTTCGAGACGTACTTATGCCAAGGACACACATACAAGAACATAGAATGGAATGCCAATGATGGGATAATAACGAACACAAGAAAAGTGAAAATGAATCACATGATATCTTCTTAGTGGCTTACTAACGTACAAATGCTTTTTAAGGCAAGTGTACTTACCCGAGATTATCGTAATCCACGTAAAACTCCCGCGACTCCTAACGCGTATCCTCAAGTTTCCGTTACTCCGACAAGGTCGGAAACTCGTGTTATTAGGTCGAGTCATTCACTAACACTTAGGTTTAAACTTATCATTATTTCCAATGTTTTGAATGGCTCGGACGGTCATACATTTTAATAAATAAAAGAAGACACTCTCTCTCGGGTTTTGAAGACAAACTACGTATTCGCTTCATCGCGAGTCATAGGCTCGGCTCAGTCGTATGCGGGTCACGTCATGGTCTCGCGGACCGGCAACATGATCACGACGTCATAGCCATTCATCGCCACGCGACGTTTGAATAGCAACTATACATTTTTTCGACTCGACGATGGCATCACACGAACTAATTCCAAAAGCCTTACGTACGTTTGTTTCGGACTTAGCCGAGGATTGCTAGACGTCAACTAATATTAAGTGAGACCTCGACAACCTTTAATGATCGTGGTTCGACCGGTAGGACCGCCGGCGATGGTGGTTTCGGCGAGCCTCCAACGTACACATCACATGAAATATCGATTCCTTTGCCCCTATAAAACTGTTTTTGGCCACTTTTAGGGTTGTGGGACCCACATACGAGTTTTGGTGGGGTCCCCGACACGTTCCGGCCCCTGGTGGTCGGCGGTGGCGCCGCCGATGAGGGCCTTTTCCGGCGAGAGGGTCAACACCTAGCAAAAACCAAGTTTGTTGTATGTATACAACAAGTACTTTGCATGGGCCATGCGGGGGTGGTTCCGGGACGTCTTGGACTCGGTGGGTCTCCGGAGGTCGCCCACGGCCGGTCCTCGTCACGGCAACCACATGCACACGTAACGAGTGTGACGAACAACAACAAAACAAAGAGAAATGAAGAGAAACGTGAGCGAGAGGAGAGCAAACCGTGAGGAGAGGGAGAGTGGTCGAGTTCTCACGGGAGAGAGAGAGAGTGTGAGACCTCGGCGACCTTCCTCGCCACCACGGGACCTCCGACGACGGCTTGGTCTCGGCCAACCGAATGGTGAGCGAACCTAGAGAGAGAGAACCCGTGAGAGAAGTGAAACGCGAGAGAGAGAGAAAACCGAGGTGAGAGTGTTACCTCCGGTTGGCGGCCTCCTCCGGCGTTCTGGTCCGGTCACCGGCGAGAGCAGAGGCGGCGGTGAGCGAGGGAGAGAGAGGCGTGAGTGAGAAGTGAAACGCGAGAGAGAGAGAGGTTTGAAGCCGTGAGTGATGGGAGAGAGTTGGACCGAGGTGAGTGGGAGAGAAGATAAATCGAGAGGAGAGAGAGAGGGATGGGAGTGTGACGTGAGTGATGGGAGTGTGAGGTGTGAGTGATGGGAGTGGGTGGGGTGGTTGGTTTCTTTTGTTTGAAATTTCAAATCAATATGGTGGGGTGTGTCCTAGGTGTGCCTTGCCCACCCACAAGTCCCCAACCTTAACCCCCGGGTTCCGGACTCACCTTACCTCATCGACCCGTATTTTTCTCCGTTACGTGCACACTTTTACTGTATTTCCTCCCCCGGCTACCTAGGCGAGAACTCACGCATAAACAAAAAGGAAATCGCTCGAGTGGCTCGTGACACGCGTTTAATCCATAATGCTATTACACATATCAAAAATCGTAAAATTACCTCGGTGTCGACTCCCAAGGTTCGAAATACCGTCCAGTATCGCGTGGCCGGGTCACGATCCTGACACGTGTCACATAAGTCGTGTTAGAAATCGAGAGATGTTACAGTCTCCCCACTTATTAGAATTTCGACCCGAAATTTACTAATAAGTAAACTAAACTTCGACTCAGGAATCAAATAGATAGGGAAGTGCTCTCGCATGTATGACTCTAGTTCCCAAGTTAACTCCTCGTCCCGTGGAATTGCCATTTCACGAGAACGGAAGGGATTTCCTTGTTCCTCAATACCTTGACTTTCCGTCGACAATTTGAATTGGTTGTTCCTCGTACGTGGCATCGTCTTGCAATTCGATCGACTCAGTCCACGGTAGGTCGTCGCCCTCCGCCCGACTTATCTAGTCGAAGCATTGAAATGTGAAATCTTGGGTGAACACCGACGAGCGCTGGCGGTAACTCTAAGGTAAGCAACCTTACCGACCCTCTTCACAACTTTGAAGGGATCGATAAATCTAGGAGCAAGCTTCCCTTTGATTCCGAATCGTTTGTGACCCTTCGAGGCGAGACTTTCGGGTATACATAGTCCCCCACGTCGTATTGAAGCTCATCGTGATGCGATCATAGTATTTCTTTTGCCGCTCTTGAGCACTCTTAAGCCTCTCGACGGATCTGCCGTACCTTCTCAAGTGTGATCAACAGCAGTCTCGGGACCAACGGTCACAACATCCTCGGCTCGGCCAAAGAAGAAGGTGATCTACAAGGCTCGCCATAGAGCGCCTCAAACGGTGCCATACCGATACTTGCTCGATAAGCGTTGTTGTAAGCAAACTCGCACAAATGAAGATACTCTTCCCACGACCCGCCGTATTCCAAAACACACATCCCGAGCATGTCTTCCAACACCTGTATCAACCTCTCGGACGGTCCGTCGTCACTGGATGGATGGAACGCCGTACTCAACTCTAGTCGGTGCCGAGCCGAGCTGCATGCTCGCCACAATAACGAAGTAAAGCGCTCCTCGGTCGACACGATCGACAACGGAACTCCGTGTAGTCCGACAATCTCACGCTCGTAAAGAATGCTCGGTCTGTCAACTCGGTGTGTAGTGGATACGGGTATGAAATGAGCAGATTTCGTCAATCGATCCACAATTACCCGGATGCTATCATGGCCACGAGGAGATCGGGGCAAGCCACCGACAAAATCCATAGCAATGTGCTCCCACTTCCATTGAGGAATAGGTAGGGCCTGCAAAGCAATCCTCAGGCCGTCGATGCTCGGCTTTCACACGCCGGCATATCTCACACGCTCTAATGAATTCGAAACATCGATTTCATCCCCTGGCCACCAAAAGAGACGTCGCATGTCGACATACATCTTGGTTCGACCCGGATGCACTGAGAAAATCGAGAACGGTGAGCCTCCTGGAGTATCTCGGTGCGTAAGTCGCCCGCCAATGGAATCCACTGATCGCCCACGATACCTCAAACAAGAGTCGTCGACCGACCCAACTGGATGTTCGAATCGTCACCATCTTGCTGAATTGTTGGTACGACTCATCGCCTTGTTGTCCCTCGAGAACGATCGTAGTGAAACGATCTGCAACCTCATCCGACCACAAATCGTATCCCTGGTAGTCCCCGCACGTCCGCCGAACTCCTCAACTCTGGCCGCCTCAAGAAGACCATACTCGTGAGTCATCGACATACGACCACCTCAAAGATCGATCCCCTACGGCTCAAAGCATCGCAACCACGTTAGCTTTCCCGGATGATACTCTAACGAGAAATCATAGTCCTTCAAGAACTCTAGCCAACGTCTCTGTCTCAGGTTCGTTCTCTCGAGTGAATAAGTACTTCAAGCTCTTGTGGTCTCGTGAATAACTCGAAACGTACGCCATACAAGTGGTGCCTCCATATTTTTAATGCGAACACTATTGCGACCAACTCTAAGTCGTGTGTCGGGTAGTTCCTCTCGTGCACTTTCGGTTGTCGAGATGCATAGGCGATAACTTTGCCCTCTTGCATCAATACACAACCCAAGCCAACCTTCGACGCGTCGGTGTACACCACTAAGTCTTTCCCGGCTCTCGGCAACGCTAACACAGCGCGGTAGTCAATTTCTCGCTTCAAAGTGTTGAATGCATGTTCACACTCCTCATCCCAATCAAACTTTGCATTCTTCTTAGTCAATTTTGTCATCGGAGCAAAGCAATCTTGGAGAAGTCTTGCACAAATCGGCGATAGTATCCCGCCAATCCCGTAAAAGCTGCGAATTTGCGTAACGGTAGTCGGCGTAGGCCACTCAATCACCGCTCTAACCTTCTCTCGGGTCAACAAAGAACACAGGTAGCTCCAACAACATGCCCAAGAAATCGGACTTCCGACAACCAAAACTCGCACTTGCCGAACTTGGCAAACAAATCGATGATCTCTTAAAGTCCGCAACACCGTTCGTAGATGCCCTCGTGCTCCTCACGAGTCCTGGAATAGATGAGGATGTCGTCTATGAACACAATCACGAACCGATCAAGGTATTCCCTCATCACACGATGCATGAGATCCATGAACATTGCGGTGCATTAGTCAAACCGAACCGCATGATCAGAACCGAAAATGACCGTATCTCGTCTTGAACGCCGTCTTTTCTCGATCTTCATCCCTAATCCTGAAATTTGGTGATAGCTCGATCGCAGATCTATTTTCGAGAACCATGCGCTCGTCAATGGTCAAACAAATCATCAATGCGCGGCAACGGATATCTGTTCTTCATCGTAATTCGGTTCGGCCGACGATAATCTATGCATAGCCTCAAACTTCCATCCTTCTTCACAAATAGAACTGGTGCTCCCCAAGGCGACATACTCGGACTGATGAAGCCCAACTCTAACAAGTCATCTAGCTGGCTCCTCAACTCTTCAAGCTCTCGGGGTGCCATACGGTAGGGTGGTATCGAGATCGGCTTAGTCCCCGGAACAAGGTCAATAATAAAGTCAATCTCCTCGGTGGTGGTAATCCGGCAAATCCTCGAAGGAAACACATCCGGGAAGTTACACACAACCGATACTTCGAATAGCAAATCTCCGCTTTGCTCCGGTGCTCATGACGCTCGCAACAATCTCAATCTCGTCACTCGTGGCTTCCCCGCCTCGGTGATAGGTAGTAGCGATGCCGTGCCCACGAATGCCGAGCTCGAACCACCTTCTAACGGAATCGTGATTCTCTTCTCATAACAACTAATGTGAGCATGAAACGATCCCAGACCAATTCATGCCCAACAAAGCATCAAACTCCAAAAACTCGAGCACTCTCATATCCACCGGTAACTCATAACCCCCTATCTCTACCGAAATATCGAGGCACAACAAATTCGGGTAAATCTTATCTCCAAAGCGGCGGTGCCGAGGATGAGGGTTTACTAAGCCTAACAGGTTTCAAACCTAGCTTATCTACCATTCGACCAAAGAATAAATGAGACAAGTGGAACCCGAATCGAACATGGTGTGCATGAAAGTACCACAAATAGAAATCATACCCTCGACAAGGTTTCGGGATGCCCCCGGTCGCTCAGCACCGCTCGAACGCGTTCTTTCCGAGGCCGATAATGCCGTGGCGGTACTTTTGGTGGTTGAGGGCACTCCCCTCGTATGTGATCGACCTTTCCGCACCCTGTAATGTGCACGGTATCCTGCGATCCTTCGAGTCCGCTCTGGCCTCGTCCTTGTGCGAACTTTGTGTCCGAGTCCGACCGGCCCCCGTGTCCTCCTCTCGCTTGTCTCCTTGATCGGCACCCCTACTCTCGCAGTCGTCTCGTGATTGTTGTCCCGATCGACTAGGTTTGTGGTGGATGACGGCAAAGCTAGGTACCGGCGGATTAGTATGGGTCGGACGAATAGTCGATCGTGCAACGGACCCTACGCTCTGAGTCTTGCGATCACGGAAATTCCACCTATTCTGCTTCCTCTTCTTGTCCTGATGATGCTCCTCCAATCGGGACTCTGGTCTGGCCGATCTAGTCTCCGTAGGATGAGTAAGTAGGTAACTCTCTCGAGCTAAACTCCGCTCGTATGCAATCTGTAAAGTCTCCGGCTGTGTAGTGACTACAGAACCACCGATCGTAAGTAATAGACCCTCAGTGAAATAATACACTCGGTCAGTCTCGGTGTCGGCCGATCCTCCAGCATAAGGCAACAATGATGAGAATCTACCCATATACTCCATAACTGACTCATTAGCGCCCTGCCTCAACGCCATGAACTCATTCCTCTTTGCTCGAAGTACAGTCGGTGGAAAGTATTTCGATTAAAGCGGGTCTTGAAGTCGATCCAGTCTCTCGGAACACCCCGGTAGTAACGATCGTCGTCCACCAATCATCATCGCGCCTCTCCATGTAACATCGACGAAGAGATAGTCGCTCGCATGTGGTCCTCCGTGGCGATGGTCGAGTGAATCTTCTCATGATTCTTCGAAACAACTCGTTGCCTTAACATCGTGCCGCCATAAAACTTCATGGGATCATGTCTCTTAAATTCCCTCCATCGCTTCGCCTCGGCAGATGGCTCCGGACTCTTCGATGGAGTCGAATCGGAGTGACCTCTGCATTAGTTATCGGCGCAATGGTGCCTCTGTCGCTCGAGCTATCACTTGTCACTAAAGGGTGTGCCTCTCGCTCGTTTCGCGTGTCGCGCAACAACGGCTCCTCAGTGCGCGCTCTAACGGAGTCGGAGCGTGGATGCCGCAAAGAATCGGGGTCTCTCGCCCTCGAGTAGTAGTATGTGGCAATGGTGTAGTCGGAGTCGATGGTGTAGCGGTAGGCGGGTACGTGCAGTGTCTTCAACGATCGTAACATTTCCGTAGTCGCGAATCGCGTCGCAACTCTCTCGAGTCAAGGCATGCACATCGTCCGCACCGGCATATCGTGTGCCGATGTGTCGCTATCGTCGCCTTCGACCGGCCCGATCCGTCATCGTCGTCTCGAATCAAGAAAACGAACTTCTCGAATCGTCTATAGCTACCGTATACTACAATAATATACATAGCAATCATAATATGTATTAAAATAATTTGACTCGCCCAATTACTTCCCCGACTAAGTTTCTACGGGATCCTAGGGTTTCCACTTTCGGTTTGACCGTTCCTAACTTCCATTGGTTTCAATGGCTTGTGTTTTATGAATTTACAACATGAGTCGGTCTATATAACCAAACCTGTAGGCTCGATACCAACTGTGACGGCCCCAAATTCCCAATGCATTTGGGTACGCCCGCCTAGACCGTGCAGTCCCGAGTCGGTTTCTCAATAACCGGACGAGCCTAGTCAAACCTCAACTTATTAAAATTTTAAGGTTTTTAAGGTTTATGAAAGAGTTATTGCGGTTATAATACAAACGGAAGCAAAAATCATATTCTAATCAAATAATGGGAAATAACTCAATCAAGGAAATTAGGAATCTATATAAATGTGGAAACCCCAAGACAGTCATATCCAAGTCAACAAAATGAAATTATGGAAATCACCTCAAACCTAGTTCCGGTTCCAAAACAACCATATATGTATATACATAAACGTCATACAAAAAGGATAGGTACGAGCCTACATCTCGGTACCTCACGTCCAATTGCTCACAAAAAGTCTCCTAGACACGGTCCCTTGCCCCTCATCGCTCTCCGTCTTATCCGCACCCACCGTCACAAACTAGACGGTGAGCAAGCGAGAGAATTTGAAAGTAAAGCGAGAAGAATATAACAAATAATTCATGAAACGTCAAACAAGACAGTCTAAATATCATGCGAGTACCGAAATGCAGGAATATAAATAAGCAAGAATGCATGATGAGACAGTGGAAATGATAGCAATCGAAACATGCGTGTTCTACGAGTCAAGAGAGGCAATAAGTAGTCCATATTCCACAACAATACCACAACAATCCACAACCATCCACAACAATCCAGTACATGGTATCACACAATCACTAGGGGTGGTCAAACACTCGTGCGCTCGAGTGCCGCGTTTTATCCCTTCTAGTGCGGGCCGCATGTACCTTCGAGACGTACTTATGCCAAGGACACACATACAAGAACATAGAATGGAATGCCAATGATGGGATAATAACGAACACAAGAAAAGTGAAAATGAATCACATGATATCTTCTTAGCTGGCTTACTAACGTACAAATGCTTTTTAAGGCAAGTGTACTTACCTGAGATTATCGTAATCCACGTAAAACTCCCGCGACTCCTAACGCGTATCCTCAAGTTTCCCGTTACTGCGACAAGGTCGGAAACTCGTGTTATTAGGTCGAGTCATTCACTAACACTTAGGTTTAAACTTATCATTATTTCCAATGTTTTGAATGGCTCGGACGGTCATACATTTTAATAAATAAAAGAAGACACTCTCTCTCGGGTTTTGAAGACAAACTACGTATTCGCTTCATCGCGAGTCATAGGCTCGGCTCAGTCGTATGCGGGTCACGTCATGGTCTCGCGGACCGGCAACATGATCACGACGTCATAGCCATTCATCGCCACGCGACGTTTGAATAGCAACTATACATTTTTTCGACTCGACGATGGCATCACACGAACTAATTCCAAAAGCCTTACGTACGTTTGTTTCGGACTTAGCCGAGGATTGCTAGACGTCAACTAATATTAAGTGAGACCTCGACAACCTTTAATGATCGTGGTTCGACCGAGTAGGACCGCCGGCGATGGTGGTTTCCGGCGAGCCTCCAACGTACACATCACATGAAATATCGATTCCTTTGCCCCTATAAAACTGTTTTTGGCCACTTTTAGGGTTGTGGGACCCACATACGAGTTTTGGTGGGGTCCCCGACACGTTCCGGCCCTGGTGGTCCGGCGGTGGCGCCGCCCGATGAGGGCCTTTTCCGGCGAGAGGGTCAACACCTAGCAAAAA
The DNA here is from genome assembly GCA_039657365.1 of Stephania yunnanensis. Taxonomy (NCBI): domain Eukaryota; kingdom Viridiplantae; phylum Streptophyta; class Magnoliopsida; order Ranunculales; family Menispermaceae; genus Stephania; species Stephania yunnanensis. The sequence continues at coordinate 48,630,829 of CM077587.1, read as the reverse complement.
CCAAGTTTGTTGTATGTATACAACAAGTACTTTGCATGGGCCATGCGGGGGTGGTTCCGGGACGTCTTGGACTCGGTGGGTCTCAGGAGGTCGCCCACGGCCGGCCCTCGTCACGGCAACCACATGCACACGTAACGAGTGTGACGAACAACAACAAAACAAAGAGAAATGAAGAGAAACGTGAGCCGAGAGGGAGAGCAAACCGTGAGGAGAGGAGAGTGGTCGAGTGCTCACGGGAGAGAGAGAGTGTGAGACCTCCGGCGACCTTCCTCGCCACCACGGACCTCCGACGACGGCTTGGTCTCGGCCAACCGAATGGTGAGCGAACCTAGAGAGAGAGAACCCGTGAGAGAAGTGAAACGCGAGAGAGAGAGAAAACCGAGGTGAGAGTGTTACCTCCGGTTGGCGGCCTCCTCCGGCGTTCTGGTCCGGTCACCCGGCGAGAAAGAGGCGGCGGTGAGCCGAGGGAGAGAGAGGCCGTGAGTGAGAAGTGAAACGAGAGAGAGAGAGAGGTTTGAAGCCGTGAGTGATGGGAGAGAGTTGACCGAGGGTGAGTGGAGAAGATAAATCGGGAGGAGAGAGAGAGGGATGGGAGTGTGACGTGAGTGATGGGAGTGTGAGGTGTGAGTGATGGGAGTGGGTGGGGTGGTTGGTTTCTTTTGTTTGAAATTTCAAATCAATATGGTGGGGTGTGTCCTAGGTGTGCCTTGCCCACCCACAAGTCCCCAACCTTAACCCCCGGGTTCCCGGACTCACCTTACCTCATCGACCCGTATTTTTCTCCGTTACGTGCACACTTTTACCGTATTTCCTCCCCGCTACCTAGGCGAGAACTCACGCATAAACAAAAAGGAAATCGCTCGAGTGGCTCGTGACACGCATTTAATCCATAATGCTATTACACATATCAAAAATCGTAAAATTACCTCGGTGTCGACTCCCAAGGTTCGAAATACCGTCCAGTATCGCGTGGCCGGGTCACGATCCTGACACGTGTCACATAAGTCGTGTTAGAAATCGAGAGATGTTACATAACTAAACTAAATTAAGAACATATTTTCAAAAAACACATAAAGGCTAAATGAAAAGGTTGAGTACTTGTCGCGGGTCGTCATGGACAGACAAGCAGATGATGTGGCATAACTTGGTGACGTGTCCGGCGGCATGGTGGGACCCAGATTGCCTTGGGATTTGGGGTCATCACACCAACCAATTAAGCTTGTGTATTTAATTAAACCTTAGGGTTAGTCTGACTCGTGATATAGACACTTGCCATTACCACCCCTGTTCAATATTTTATCCAATTAACCACCTTTTTCAACAAAAAATATTGCATTGATGTTCCTAACACCCATAAAAGGTACAACAATCTATTACAGCAAGATTAATAGAAAGTACATGCTTTGAAGCTTGGAACAACATCTTTATAAAGGAAGGCAACACCCCACGCAGGGGGACAACAACCTTTTAAAAGAAGGCAACAACCTCATGAGGACTATTAGTGCTCCCACCATTGCGGTCCCACATGCCATCAAGACTTCACTCACTTGCATTGTAAAGTCGATCATTGACGTTCGCTACCAGAGGCTTTGAAGATTAGCAAGGTCGTCTCACTACCATTCCTCCATTTGGCTCATAAACTCAAGCAAAAAATGGGTCATCGGTTGCAACGACACCGAAAACTCACCAGCAACCGCCCATTATCGAGTCGGTTGCTAAAAAGAGATGAGAATAAAGAAGAAAAGAATATAAAAGTGGAAAAATGAATGCTAGGTAGGGAGAAAAAAAAAGAAGGGATAAATGAGAAAAAGGGATATTTGATGTGCGTATGTGTTTGAGCGGGTGGAAAGGGAAGGATGGAGTTATGTGTTTGTCGTATATGTGTAAGAGATGAGCGAAGCAAATGTGAGTAGAGAAAATGAGAGGAAGTGGAGAAGGAGGAGATTTGGGTTCGTAGGAAAGAGGGAGGGGCCTGCAGCGAAGGCATCGTCGACCCCCCAACAGGTGAATCTGGTTTGTAGAGGCGATTATAGAGCAGCTAGGGTTTTGGAAGAGAAGTAACCGGTTGTTAATGTTATTTATTTTTCCAACCACCCCTCCTCAATATTTAAGTATGTATTGATGTAGCTTTTTTTTTGGGGGGGGAGAAAAATAGAGATTTTCACTAATACTTTCATATTAAATATGGCAATTTCACTCATGATCACAAAAAAATTATTTTTACTACATTTATGTCAAGGAACTTTCCTTTTTTTTTAAATGGTCATCAAACTTTTCAAAAATTTCGATTATAGTCATTAGGTGGTTGTTAAGTAGTACCGACATGGTGATGAATTATCACCAATATAGTGCTAACATGGCTAGGACATTAACTTTACTCAATTTCTTTGTTATTAATTTTAGTACATTTGATAATTTGAATGAATTTCCTCAAAACAAAATAATTTGCATGAATTCTTTTTAAAACTAACATCGATTACATAATTTAAATTCTACGTAGTTCAAAATAAAGTCATTATATTAATATTTACAAAAGGAAAAAAAATATGACGAGATTAGGTTATTAATATTTTGAACCAACAAGTTGTTGTACTTTAATTATCATATTATTTGATGTTTATATTAATCATATTACATGGATCAATAGATGTATTAGTCTTCAAGACTACATAATATAAAAGATTGAATGGAATATAATTTTTGCTATATCTACTTCTTTGTACATGTAATAAACAATTCAATAATAAGTAAGATGTGGCCAAATATAATTTTTTTAGGACAAGCAGATTGGGATTGGATAAGTACATTTGCTACTTTAATTTTTGAGATGCTCTTTGTCGTTAATTTGTCATGTTCATATCTTGATGCAAACATGAACGTACATGAGCAATGACTATTTTACCTAGGGGTGCACACGGATTGCACTAATTCGCGGATCTAATCCAATCTGAACCAATTATCACTAATTGAATCGATTTTTGATCCCTTAGACTGGATCGGACTGAAAAATCACTAATCCAGTTGGAGTTGATCGAATTGCAGATCTCACATTAAAAATTTGCAGATCAAATCCGATCCGATCTGTTTATCACATCAACACATATACATATATAATCATATGTACTATAGTATCTCAGATAACATTAACCCAAACTATTAAGTAGAAACTGTAGTATCTCAAAAACTATGCTTGTTCTAACTCTTTAATTACACTTTATACTTTTTTTGTAAGTTGTATGTTGCAACGTACACCTTTTATGTGCTTTCGTAAGGGTGTATGATGCGTATTTGTGGATAACATTTTATTTATGTAGAAACTTACATTTTAAAGGTTATTGTGATGAGAAGTTTGTGAAAAATATGCTATATATAAATTTGTGAAATGTATGTTATAAATTTGTCATTCACGAGATGCATGATTTTTGTGATTCATGTGATAAAGTTTAATTTCATGAATTTTTGGAAAGTAAAACATCAATCCGCGGAATTTAATCAAGTTCAGTCCGCATTTTCAAGTTGGATTGAGTTGGATTGATAAATTATTTGGACTAGACTGGACTGTAATTTTTTAATCCGCAATAATTGAATTAAATTGTGAATTGACCTTAATTGAACTGGATTCAATCCAATCCGTATGCGCCCTAATTTTCCTCTTCAACCCTCTCTTTTCTTTCTTTAGTGGGGATTTTTATTTTTATTTTTATTTTTTTTTTTTTTTTTGCGGTATTTGGACTCATAACGATGACTTTGAAATAAATGGTACTTATAGTGCAACCGCAAGTATGCAACTTAAATCAAATTCTGGAAAAACAGAGGTGCAAAAGATGGAATCTTAGATTTTTCAAAGTGAAAAAAGATAAGAATGAATGAATTGATAATGAAAGTACGTACCTCATCAATTGTTGACCTTCATTAATTAACTTGACTTGACTATTGATTTTGCTTACTTAATCAACATTTGTCATTTCATCCCCTTCAACACGTTATGACCAATCACTTTCCTTAATAAAAAAAAAACACGGGAATAATACCTCTAACTGAACACACACCACCTCACTCACAAACGAGTTATGCATCTCGAGAAGCACTATAAGCTTGCAACTCGTCCTTAGCACTTGTACTTCATTTTTTCCATAACAAACGTGTTGACCCAAACAAACTTACTATCCACCCACAAACGACAAGATAAAAACTACAAAAACAAAATATTAAAGATAGTGCTAGAATATAATAATACCTTTAATGCACAAATAAATGCGCAATCGCCGTGTATTCATTATTATTACCGTCAGATGTGGCTTACGTATTTTGCAGTGTAAAATGTGATGGATGGAAGCTTTGTATTTTGATGTGTATATAAGAGTGCAATTCTTGCATTTTCCAAGACTCGTAAGGAGTTTTCAATTTTATACAAAAAGTTGTTTTTAGATGGTCATTTAATAAAAAATAAAAACTTCAAAAATAAAAACTCAAATTCTCTAATTTGTAGAGGGGTGTTTAAATAATAAAATAAATTTTAGAATACGATTTTGAAAAAAAAAAAAAAAAAAAAAAAAGGTCCTGACTACCCTTTCCCAAATATTAATTAATCAGCAAAGAATCCAAATTTTTTTAGTCTTCCGTTGAAACTAATTAATAAATCATATATACAACCACAAAATATATAATTATACTATATATATAGTCCTTAAAGAATATAATATCGAGACTAATAGCACCACTTCTCTCAATGCATCTCATCAAATAAATCTCCCCCAATTAACTTCAATTCACAACAACCAAAAACATGGGTCCTTCGCAACTCTTCCTCCCCTTCATCATAATATTTTCTCAAATTTTGATTTCTTCATCAACACCAACACCAAAAACTAACAACTCTCAATGCAACTTAGACTCTGCTACGTGCAGCAAAAAAGAGCCCTTAATCCAATTCCCCTTTAGACTCCAGAACTTGCAACACCAAACATGTGGCTTCCCTGGCTTCACCCTCTCATGCAACAGCCGGAGCAAGACGGTCCTCGAAGTTGCAACAAACGGGGAATTCTTCGTCCGCGACATCGACTACGCCTCGCAAGTGATCAAAATCTATGACCCCTGACAACTGCCTCCCTAAAAAACTCATTTCTTCCCCTCTCAATCTCTCAACCACCCCTTTTGTGGTCTCTTTCGCTCGCAACTACACATTCCTTAATTGTACTACTAGCGCTAGTGCTGCCACTGCTGGTGGTGTGAGGCTCAGTACTATAAAGTGTCTTAGTAGTGAGAGTCATGAGGTGTTGGGGACTTATTCTATGAGTCTAGCCAGGGATATGGTCAGGAGGGGTGGTTGTGTGGTCATGAAGACGGTGCCGGTGCCGGTGTCCGTAGCACGTTATAGTCAGATCATCGGCGAAGTTTCGGCGAAGGTTGATCTTGAGGATGATATGCATCTTTCATGGGCAGACCCTGATTGTGGACAGTGTGTTGAGAGGGGTGGGAAGTGTGGTCTTGTGAGCAGCGATAGTTTTGAAATTCAGTGCTTTGATGCTCAAAGAAAAGGTATGTTAATTGATCTGCTAATTCTATTCTTGATTAACTTCTTTTTTTTTTTCTTAAAAAGAATCTTGTTTACAATTTTATTTTGTATTTTTAATTTGGATCTTGCTACTGTAACCCAACTGGGACACGCAAGGCTCAACATGCACTTGTCAACATATGGAATACACATCGATTGGGATGGGTGTGTGTCCATTGGAATGCAAAAATAAAGCAACCTACATTGCAGGGCACTCCTGCATTGGTGTTGCGTTACAAAAGCATTTTATTTTTAATTTAGATTGGAAGTAGGGCCCTTCAAAATGTTAGGATGGCATGCATGAATTACAACATCAACTAGTACATTATTGTACATGGACGTCGTCTCGGATGCACCATATATACTGTTTGTGGTTGATGTCATCGTTCATGTCGTCCTATAACATAAACCTTATTTTTTGTTAGTGCTAATTAATGGTAGTTAGGAATCTTTCAAACCTCTAAAACAAATTTAATTAAAATTTTTTATTGATCCATTTATATTAATCCAAGGTGTGTATGTATAATTGTGTTACTCACTAATTTAGCTTAAATTCTTAATTACTCTAATGGCCAACAATATATTAATATCAAAAAAGGCCAACAATTAATATATGGTTTTAATATATTGAACACGGTCAACTAGCTTTGGCATGGAATGCAAGTGCAGTTGTTTGCATGTCACTTTCAGCTAAGCAAGCAAGACGACTTAATTATTTTTTAGATGAAAAAGACAACTTAATTAATTACAAGTTGTGTGGCCGTTATGATGTTAATTAACCAAGAAATAATTAAAAGGGTTTCATGAAAGAAAGCCTATATACCTGACTAGGTACATGCAATATATATATATATATATAGAGGCTTCCATCATAAACTAAAAAATAAAAAAAATACAAATTAGAAGGTTGTCAATTGTGTCATTAAATTAGGGGATTGCCTGTTCTTACTGCGATATATGCCTAGTCAAATGATAATGTTCTTTTGATGGGAAATGGACTTAAATGATACTTGATAACAAAATAAGAATTTATCACTAAAATTACATTTCCGATGCTTAATTATATATATTTAGCAACAAAAAAACTTCGTCACTATATCACCAGATCACTAGTTTTTTAGCTAAAAATGAGAGTTACTACGTAAGGAAAATATATATATATATATATATATATAAAGCTAAAACTTGATAAAGTTGAATATATAATTACCTGCACTATTTTTGGAAAAAAAAACCTTTAAGAATCACTTTCTTTTAAGTATCTCTTAATTTATATAGTAACACGTGCATTCGATCCAATTAATGAAATAATTTTATAAAAATCAAAGTTTTTTTAATTTACGTAAAGTCGAATTCACGACTTCTCCAAACCTTATTTTTTGACAAGTGATCGATGTATTTATCATGCTTCGACTTACAAAAGATTGAGTTGTGAAGTTTATCAATAAACTTTAAAACACTGATGAGAACTCGAAAAAAAAATCGAAAAAACCTAAATTGTTAAAAAAAAAAAATTTTGGAAAAACCTTGAACATGCATTAATCAATATTTGTGTGGCTTTTTCTAAGCCAAGATTGAAAACTTAATTGGCCCTATGTGCAACACATATTATTGGAGGCATTGGACCCTACAACACTTAAAAAATGTCTTCTTGAGTCCTTGGGCGTTGGACCCTACAAACTTTAGAAAAAAATAAAATAAAAATGAACGGTTCTTCTCTCTGTCAACATCCACGTGTCAAAATCGGGTTCACTCTCTAGTTTTGTTCCACAGTTGTCGGTCGCACTAGAACGTTGCCTACTCCAGTCAACGCCACATATTTCGAGTCTAGAAACGTTGACCATTCAAGTGCCTGTTTTTTTAGCTTACAAAATTACGATTTGCTCTAATAATGGTCCTTGGATCAGTTGACTTTGACTTCATTATCGATCACTTATTTTCTGGTCTTTTTTTACTGGAAAACATTACAGATCTGTTTGGCAATGACAAATTAGTTATAAGCTATATCATAAGATACTTTAACAAATAAGTTGTATTTGGTTAGATGAAATTCTAAAATTTAAAACTGTAGTTGAGCCTAACGTTTAGTCACAAAACACCGGATTACAATTTTTTGCCCCATTTATACCCTTATTTATTTGACGACTTGAATTGTTAATCTCGTTTTTTGTTCTTGCATTAAACATATTTTATCCATGTGTTACTGTGTATTTGGCCCCTTTTGAATTTTGGGCCCATTTGATGTTAACGTTTTTTTGAATAATGTATATATATATACACACGCACATAATTGTACAATCAATTTCAAATTTCTTTCTTAGTTTCACACATAATATCCAGCACTAACTATATCGACTAATCCACGTCGAAGTGAAGTACTATTGGGCGCTATTTACCTTTCAATCCAATTTTCTCAATTCGCAAAACTCAAACTGAGACATTACTTAAATGAACACAAGTTTATTACCACTCGAACAAATTAATTATTGGTCAAATATAATTCTTTAATTAATATGTTCATACATGTATCATAATATTAAATAATATTACTTGTATGAGTATATACATATATTTAAATTAAATTAATTAACAAATTATATGTCCTTTTATGTCATTTTACAATTACATCCGCTCGATCAATTATTTTTTTCAAACATATTAATTGTTTAGCTAGATTATCAGCTTTCAACTATCAACTACAAGATTATCAATTATCTGCTAGATCATAAGCTTTTAGCTAAATTATCAGTTATCTGCTAGATCATAAACTTTCAACTAGATTATCAGTTATCTAGAGTAGATTATCACTAGTATTGTCAAACAGAGCCTACAATTATAGTCCAAAGTTTTATAAACATATCTCCAAAATCATAAAAATCTTCAAATAAGTTAGTTAGTGACCAATCTAGTCAGGGCTGAGCCAGGATTTTATCTTCCCTGGGCTAGACCATGACTAAAATCTAAGTTGATGATTATTGATTCTTGTTTATGATATATTTTCCCTACAACATATGAAAGCACGGACAAATGACCTTAAAAGAAACACATTTTTTGGACCTACAGTGACAATATGTAAAATGGTAGATAATTTCGATAAAAAAGCTTGTCTTCAATGGTTCAAGACTCACAACCTAATTAAAAATAGTGTAAAATTATCAAAGTGAAATAAGTATTCCACTTTGAGAAAAAAAAAATACATATATATACAAAACCAATACAAAAATTGATTTTGCATTTTAAAAAAAATTATAAAAAATTATTACTTATGCTGTATAGTTTTCTATTTTGTCTCTAACTAAACAACAAAATTGATAAAAAAACAAACATGAAAAACAAATATGTTATCCATTTGTTCATTGCTACACTAACACTAACAAAGTTATATATATATATTAAGTAAAATAAAAAAAAACATATATATAATGGGGGTTATGTACGTCCTAGACTGCATGGCTCCATCATTGATCGTAGTCTAACTAACTTTCTAGAACTCATTAATTAAATTTGTGGTTTACGTTTTGTAGAATCATATTTCATCAAATCTATAAAACCTCGGCAAAGCTATTAATTTTGACAAAGTTATTCAAATATTGTTATCCTTTTAAAATTTTTTTTTCAACCTTTAAATTAGCGACTAACTTAATTTTATGGTTAGTTTCTTTGATTAGCATTTAATCGTTTAAAAAAATTAGATTCTTAAATAAACTTAAGTTTTTAAAATTTTTGGTTAGTGATTATTGTCTATGTGTCCTTCCATCATCGAGTTCAAAATTAATCGAGCAAAACTCTGAATGCCTTGACAATAATCTAAAAATTCCTAATAACTTAAAATGTATTTTTTACTTATTTATATATAATATGAAAGATGGTATCAAGTCTATTTTATTTTTGCTTAAATGAGAGTTTTTTTGGCTTATACACCTCGTTTTTTGACAAGTGATTGAGTCTATTATCTCACGAGAGATGTTTTGTCAATACACCATATTTTTTTTGATAAGTTGCATGATAAATATCAGTTATTTTTTTTTTTTAGAATCAGCTATTTTTTAATTTTTATAAATCCCCACATTCATACATCTGCTCTCATTAAATGTAGCATATTTGATTTGATATTATGTGTAATATTTAATTTTTTAAATCTGATTTCCTCATTAGCAGCCCTTTTAATTCTAATTAAGGAATCAAACCACATAATAACTAATTAAGGAATCAAACCACATAATAACTAATTAAGCTATTTTTTATTTTTTAAATCTGTTTTTTATATAAATGTTGTCGATCAAAAGATTATGAGATCAAATTTTGCCGTTCAACTATTCATATACGTCCATTCCTCCCAAATTATAAATTTGGGATGCTCAATTGTGAGATTCTAGGCAGAGAGGGGCCAAGAAAATGTTAAGAGACCCACAATTTTTTTTAATCTAATCTAAAAAGATTGGACATATCCATCCATTAATTAACATAATCTTTCTTGTTTTTGGATGAAACCATTTAATACGGATCCTATTAAATTTTAAAATAATTCGAGTTTGTTGTTAAATTTTCCCTTTTAGTTTTGATTGCATTCGGTCTAATTATTGTTGTTTGTTGTTCCTTTAATACACAGGTCTTCCAAGAGCTATACGATATCTTGTAACGCTAGGAGTTGGAGTGCCTGCTCTCATGTTTGCTATTGCAATGACATGCTATGTATGTGCCAGGATTAATGCCGCCAACAGCAATAGGCACCCCTACAATTCCCGCCGCGCCATTGAACCCTCGTCGACGGCGACAGTATCACCTCAGCCGACTATTCTCATGGTAGGCCTTGATGAGCCGACGATTGAATCGTATCCGAAGACAGTCCTCGGAGAGAGTCGCCGTCTTCCAAAGTCAGATGACAATAGTTGTCCGATATGTCTATCGGAGTATCGACCAAAGGAAACACTAAAAACTATACCTGATTGTGAGCATTGCTTCCATGCTGAATGTATCGATGAATGGCTTAGGATAAATGCCTCTTGCCCTCTATGTCGGAACTCCCCTGCGGCGCAGTCACCTCAGAATGATGTTGTATGATCCATTATACATATATAGGTCTCAGTAGTTCATCATCATTTTATTTATGATGGGGTATATCCATTGCCATTACAAATAAAGATGGCGTACGCATGGTGTAAATCCCAATTTTGTAATAAAATGGAAATGAGGTTTTTGACATCATCAAAGTCACAGTGGCCTTGGGAGCTCTTCGAATACATATACACCCTGTGTGTTACTCACCGAGAATTGTGTGTGAACACATCTCAAGGCGTGCACGAACGACTTCAAAGTCCATTGTGATTTTGGGGCGTGACTTAAGTGATATCAATGTAACAATTAATTCAAAAAAAAAATGTTACTCACCAACCAATTTGGTGATCCAATAATTTGGCATGGGGTTTGTGATACAAAAGGGTTGGGGTTCGAGTCTCGATAGGAGCAAAAAGTTGGTTTCTTTCTTATCAAGAAAAAAGAAGGGAATGCTTGGGTGACTCGGAATTGAACACCCAAGATAGGCACCCGATGAAGGTATATATTACTCATTGGACACCCAATATAAATACTCGGTGAAGGTTTATGTAACTCATTGGGATATATGCTCCTACGCATCGATTCATGATGGGTGGGCACCGTCACCGGGTGTCACATCATCGAGTCATCCTAATATTTTCCAAAAAACATATATATATACTAGTTTTCAAGGTGTCACATCATCGAATTAATTTCTAAGTAAAATCCAAGTACAATATCAATTTCTCAAAAAATGTATAGATATATATATATTACTCAGTTTTGTCGGTTTTGTTCCGTTTTTTTTTTTTTTTTTTTTGGTTGAACTGTCCCCTGCAAAATGGGGATTTTTGAAAACCAGGCAACGTAAGTGAGTAATAGATTTTGGGTGCTAATTAAGGGGCATTGTCCTTCCAAAAATTTGAAGCAGAAGATCAGTAATTAGCTTAGAAAACATGTATTGTTAAACGTGGTTCAAATATTAAGTAACGTGTGTTTTCTTTTCAACGCTATACATATTTATACATCCCACATCGATAAGAGACCAAAGCCAGCTCGGTTCAACGTTTTAAATAAAGGCCTGTACTCCAAGTTGCCATTTAAAAGGGTCGGTTGGCTAAATATGCCACGCTCACCCTAGACATGGTGAGTGCTGTATGGCTATCAAGACATATGGCCGGCATAATTTGTGGAACTTTATAGGGTTGGCTCGCTCGGCCGACCCTCCAATCGTAAAAGGAACTATTTTGGAATGTTGGAACCCTCGGTTGTAACTCTCTTTTTCTCCGTCGCATTTGATGTTTGATTTATTGAGTACACGAATTGAATTCAGTCCAATTGTTGCTCAGTTTATTTAATCCAACTCGATTCAGTCCAATTGTTGCTTAGTTTTTTTATTTCATTAATCCAATTCGATTCAGCTTATTAATTGCAGGCAAGACTTGATCAAGTTATACATATTAACAATTATAAAAATAATCTATATGATGGTTAATTGGATTAAATTGCATATTAGGCCTGCAGATTAAGGAATTTGATCCACAATTTAGTTCGATCTGTGCGGATTGCAACATTTGTCATTCATTTCAATTAATAAACTCAAATTATGAACCAATTAAAGGGAATTTGATCCACAATTTAGTTCGATCTGCAGATTATATACTTTGAAGTTATCTTTCAAGTAAAAACTACTTTTGCTCCTTGCTTAATTATTCTTTTTGGTTTTGTAACATCAATTCAGACCCACATATTCCCATATATCATGATCCTTTAAGTTGTGGCTCAAGTTCAAGTCATACGGATGAAGACGTCAGCTAGTGAGAGCTCTTTACCGCGATTGTGGATTGACATCCCAGAGTTAGTCTGGAGTAATCGGTTTAGTCCGAATACCGAGTGATCTTGACAAAAAAAAAAACATTATATACTTTGAAGTTATCTTTCAAGTAAAAACTACTTTTGCTCCTTGCTTAATTATTCTTTTTGGTTTTGTAACATCAATTCAGACCCACATATTCCCATATATCATGATCCTACATAGAACCAATTCTAAATCAGTTTTGCTATAAAACTGCAATGCCACCAAAATGTTGTACACTAAGCTGCTACATATATTAATGTAGAACACCTACTAATTATCACACTCTTCTTGTTCTGGAATAGCAGTTAGTCCATAATTTGGATGGAAGGTTTTAGGATTATTATTAGTTGATGAACTAGCATGTTGATTATGTCCTGCTGCAGTAAATGGATTTGGAGGCACACTCAAACTTTCAACTTGTCCCTCTAGCATTTGAACCGCGGATTTCATCGAAGGCCGATCAATAGGGTACCACTGGATGCACCAAAGCGCGACGATGGTGAGCCTCTTCGCGACCTCTTCATCGCCTTCTCTCTCCGCCTTAATGAATCCCATCTCTCTGCCTTGTTCCAAACGCTTGTAAGCCCATTCGGGAAAATATACTTGGCTTGCACTCACAGTGGCATCAGTGTTCTTCCTCCCTCCAACCATTTCAAGCAACAACATACCAAAGCTATAGACATCGGACTTGTATGACACATTGCCAAAGTTCCTAGAAAGCACCTCCGGCGCAATGTAATCGATGGTGCCCCTAGCGGCGCTCATGGAAACGAAACTTTCGCCTTTTGAGCATAACTTTGCCAATCCAAAATCCGAGATCTTGGGGTTGAAGTTTCGGTCGAGTAGGATGTTATGCGGCTTGATGTCGAAGTGAAGGATGCGATGGTCGCACCCTTGGTGGAGATATTCGATTCCCTTAGCTATACCGATCGCGATGTCTTGTAGTCTTTGCCACCCAAGGAAAATACTACTACTCTTGCCTTTGTTGTTCTTCAAAAAAATGTACTTGTCTAAGGACTCATTCTGCATGAACTCGTAAACAAGAGCTCTTCTATACCCGTCGGCGCAAAACCCGACTAGACGCACTATATTGACATGGTGAATTCTACTAATTATGCTGACTTCATTGATGAACTCTTCTCCATTCCCTTGAGAGTTAATTAGCATCTTAACTGCAACTTCAATTTCAGAGGAGAGCCTACCCTTGAAAACAGTTCCATAAGCTCCCTCACCCAATGTGACCTTGAATTTGTTTGTAATCCTTTTAAGGTCAGCATATGTGTATCTAGTGGGATTAAGAGCTTTGTAATCTTCCAGGAACTTTTCAATTCTTAATTGATTCTTCTCATCCGAATTGAACATATAAAATAGTTTCATGGCAGAGAGAATTATTAATACAAAGAAAGAAAACCCAAGTATCAAGCCTGCAAAAATGTTGACATGTTAGTGTCACATTAAATTCTAATCAACACATATAATTCTCCTAAATATCATACAAATTAAACAATGAATTAAAGAAAAAAGGGTAGGTATTTTCACCTGTAATTCCTGGTGTCCTTGAATGATTGCCTGCCATGCAATATAAAAGGGAAAAAAATGTTGACATGACTTCATATCTATTTTTTATTAAATGTTTAAAGTTTGAGCTTATTAGACCAATTTAAGTAAATATATATAAAGTAATTAACGAATTAATATTCCTCGTTAGGCTTACCATAATATGCACTTCAGTCCCTGCACTGTAAGACCTTGTCTTAGAAAATATATAAACATTTTGAGTGACGATAAAATATACTAAGAATTAAGACGAAAGTGCATATTAGAGTAAATCTCACGAGGAATTCACAACTCACCTAGTAATTAAGGTAGGAGGATTAATTGAAATATATATGTATATACCTTCATGAGGAGTATGGATGAGATTGAAACACTCAGTAACTAGAGTAGTTCTGTTCTTGAATCTACAGCCCTTCCCTTGCACCTCACAATCTCTACAATCAGGCTTCTCCCATCTAAGCCTAATACTCCAATCATTGTCATTTGGATCCAACGATCCCCCAGTCGGCACAAACGTTGCAGTTTTAATTTTCTCGCAATGCGACAGCGGGTGATCCCACAACGGAATGTAGGAGTAAGAGTACTCGAATGCTACCAACATGGTTCTCTTCTTGCAATCTGATGACAAGATGTTGAGTTTCGTTGACAACGTTGATCTCTTCTTGCGCATCATAGCTCGCAAAGATCTCCATTTTTTTGCTGCCTCCATGATCGTGATCACCGCCTAGACAATCTACTCGGTACACATCGCAATTTTCATAACTTGGTTGTCCTGAAGAGCACTTGAGAAAAGTCACTTCGTAGGAAACACTACTATCACTTGTACTAGTAGTAGTGCTAGTCCTAGTAGTAGTGCTATAAAGAAATGGTGAATTGGAGAGGTTGAGATGTAGTAATAGAGATGGGGTGCAACCATAAGGGTCTAATAGATCAATTGTTTGTGATGAGTAGTTTATGGCTTTTACAAAGAAGGGTGTTTGAGAGAAGGGAAGGTGGAGGAGAGTTTCGGGAATTTCATCGTCGGAGCAGGATAGATTGAAGCCTGGAGGAGTGGCGCCGCCGCATAGGTCGCGGTCACGATCCTTTAGTCGGAACGGGAACCGGACTTCTGGGCCATGGGATCGGCATCGAATCGGGTGGTCTATTGATGTGTAGTTCATGCAATGATGATGATCAGCAGTGAATGGAGTGGATGGATGAACAAAGAAAAAGATGAAAATGGAGGTGATGAAAAAAATGAGAGTTTGATCTTTTTGGTGAGACATTGATTCTGTTTGTTCATTCATGGATTTGATGAATTATTTTTGTTGCCAATTAATACTACCTTGTATAGTTTTTATGTTTGTTTTAGTTTAAGAATACGTGTGCACTACTTCAAAATGCCAAGCTGGAGTCACTCCAAACTTATAAACCATTAGAGCGTCTCCGATGGTAAAATGTAGATTATGAGCGTGTCTTCTCAATGTGAAAAGGATGTCCATCTCATGTACCTCATCAAATTGATACTGAACTTCAAAACAAGTCTTCAATGGTAGATGTGAATTTGTGGCTTAATTGATTAAGTGACATTTTTTTTTTATAATTTTATTAATTAAAATGTGAAAATAAAAGTATAAATAAAATAATTAAATATTTTAAAAAAATTATATTATCCAATAACGTAGATGTCAATTTGAATGTCAAGAAGTGACATTCAAAATAGACAATGTCTATTTACGTCATCTTGACATTTAAAATACACATTCCATTAAAGATGTTTTTTTCACTTCAATATTTATTTAGTCTTAAGTAGTACACATTAACATTAAATCATATTCCTATTGGAGATGCTCTTATTTTTCTATTCAACTAGTTGACGTGAGACTATTGATGATATCTCTAACAACCCTTGCAGCACGCACTACAACATGCATCACTTGTTTTCTTCCCCGTGATGGCAGGGGCAATGACTTGACCTTACATCCAAGTCGGCCTCCTAAGCGTTTTTTTTTTTTTTTTTTTTTTTTTTTTTTTTTTTTTTGTGAAATGACTCTTGACCAAATTAACTGTTTGTAGACTTAAGATATATAAATTTGAAGGAATTCAATGTTAGACTTAAAAAATAATAAAAATTAAAGGAATTTGTCCTTAAATATTAGGGTACATTTATTATTAATTTTTTTAGCCATGAAGCTTGTCTTGATACGTGCATATATTACAAAAGTAAGGTGGCTTATGTATATATAATTTTATTTATTTATTTATTTATATATATTTTGATGTGGATATTAATTAGTTAGAGTCGTTAATTAGACTTTTCAAAGTCATACAAAAATTAAATTGACAATCAAATCAGGAGACTGGTGACGCTCACGCGTATATATATACATACATACTTTCATTTGTTTCGGTCTGATAACATGTCTTGATCATTAATTGATTAAAGCTTATTTGAAAATAGAAAAACATATATACATACAAAATTGGACCACATTGAAACGGATGAGAAGACTAGACTTCAATTAATAAATAAATACCAAGAAATTAAGATAATATAATATTTCATCAAAAAAATGGTATAATTAGCTCAAATTTGCACATGGAGAAACTCGAACCCCAACCTGATCTCGAGGACGTGATCAAATTCAATCAGCAATTCATTCACGAGATGACTTGAATTCAAAACAGAATTCCAAATACCACAACAGGCGTAAAAGCTTTTGTGATTAAGATGAAGATGAGGATTCGAGACAACCAATTGTTATTGTTGGAGATGTTGAGATAGGCGGACATCGAGTAGTTGAAATACAATTATTAGGCTTATACGTGTGGAGGAAATATTCCATCTTGTCTTGTCATTTTGGAATGAACCTCATTTCCATACTTCAGCTTAGTCATGATCAAAGCCTGCTTAAGCCTGACTCGAGCCCATCCGTTTCTAAGTACTACGGGCCCAAGTTTGTCACGGACCCGCCGGGCCGTGTTTGGGCTGAGCCTAAATGGGTCTTTAAAAAATGTGAACCATAACTTTTTTAGCTATAAAATATATTATAATAAATATATGCATATGCAGTTAGATGACATGAACAAAAGATTAACATATTGGTTAAGACTTTAGTGTAATATTTCTACATTTTGGACACAAGTCTATATGGACATTAGGCTAAATATTACAAAAATCGAACAACTATGAAATTATATGACTATAAATAGTAGTCATGCTTGCCCTGACAATCAAGCAAGAAGTTCAAGCATATTCAAAAACATGTCCATTAGCGATTACATTTTCTCACTTTTTGGAATTGTTTTCCTAGTCTCCACTGTGCCATATGTGATTATAAGTTTCACAAGAGTTCATCAGAAGGATTCTTGTAGCACCCCTTCTTCGTGCGGGAATCTCCCCAACATAAGCTCTCCGTTTCGCCTGGAAGGAGATGATCATCGTCACTGCTATGAAAGACATCACAAACTTGTTTGCAAAGAAAATCACACAATTTTGTACTTGTACAATGGTAGATACTATGTTGAAGCAATCTCATATGATAAGCAAACAATTACAATCAAAGATTCAGGTCTAGTGATGAAAACTAATAGCACCACTCCTTCTCTACCTCTTTATTCCTTGACTCGATCGAATTTCAGCTACGACGATCCTTACGACTTTGTTTCTAATCCTCCTCCGACTTCTAAAAAGGATCATCGTGATGACTTCATGGTTGTTCCAATAGCATTTGTGACTTGTCCATTTGGCATGATCAAGAGTACTTCGAATTCGTCCCAAGACCTCTACTACATGGATGTCACAATTAGTAATACTAGTAGTAACAATATTGGGAACACGAGTACTTATGTGGTGCCCGGAACGATGAGGCTAGGGGACTTGGAGGACTCGTGCGTCATTGGAACAAGGCTTGATGTGGTCGTGACTCGCAACATATTTAGTGAATTCTGCTACGCCGACGGCTTATGTCGCGAAAGGTTCGTTAATAACCTGTCTTTCTATGACTTGTATCTTTTTATGCAGAACGGGGTTGAGCTAACATGGTATCGGGTCGATTGCGTGGATTACTATACCGGAGATGATCACATACTTAGGCGCAACATATATCCAGGAGACAATTTATTGTGCTATCCCCATGATTGTTTTTACCAGGAAGGCATTCGCTGTAAGTACCAATATTCAGAGATTGTTTATATATTGAGAAGTACTAGAATGACAACCTCATGCCACACTTCAAGACACATTAAATTACACAGATCTCAATACATAATATGTGTATCGAGCCGCATAGATCGATTTTATGAGCTAATGTGTTTTGCCGCGTGACATTGTTGTTGTTATTCTAATTTTTTCCATTTGTACATATATAGCCTAAATTAGCCTTTTTTAGCCCTTTTTACTTTTGGTTCAATTAATTATCCCACAAAATCAGCCGAATGCTCAATCCTAGCTACAACTTGAGAGAAAGTAAGGGAATAATTTAACTAATTAATGTAGTCTATCAAGAATAGAACCTATGAGCACTTCTACCTAAATCAGAGTTATATATGATGTTCATTTTTTTGGCTAGTACGCACTACACCCCTAGGAGACAACATATGATACCTAAAAGTGCAACTTTAATCTATTGATTTATCTTCTAGAAAAACCTAATTAATTAATCTATCTAATCTTAAATTAGAGTTTGAACACTATAAGCTGGTAGATGCCGCCTCTTTAACTAGTATTCTAGTACCGTACAGAAGAATTACAAAGGATTGAAGCTAGTGTGGTTGGGATTAGTGCATATTGCATGGTCAAATTTAGTTTGTTTTACAATTTACAAATTCAAAGTACGTATATATAAAGATAGCAGTTCTACATGAATTCAGAGTTAGCTTATTATATACTCTCTCCGATCATAAATATAAATCGTTTAAGGTAAGGGCACAAGAATTAAGATAACTTTAATTACAAGTGTAATTTATATATATGTCATTTGATATTAAAAGAATTGAAGAATTGAAGAATCATAAATATTTGATTTATATAAATGTATAATTGGTAAAAAAATAAATAAATACACTCTCGAATTCGAAAACGACTTATAATTTTAACCAAGAAGTTTTTGCTAGAAAAACTTATATTTTTATCTGAGGGAGTATCTACAAGTATTTATTATATTTTTTCTTGACTTCAGTAGGAAGTCGTGAGTCGAACCCACCACTTCCTTAAACCTTTCCTTTTGGCAAGTGATGCCTTATCCTGTCATATATATCCATCTCACTAGATATACTATGCCAAAATCTACAAATAATTGATCTATTCTTAATTTTGTAAAAAATTGATATATTATTAAAATATTAGATTCATTATTTCTAAGTCTCAAAATTATTATTAATTTCTCCTTCGAGTTATTGTTGACAATTTTTTTTGCCCAATCTATACGCACAAGTCACTATCACGCATTTTTCTCATCATATATTAGATTCATTCTTTTTTGGCTCCATCTATATTCCATCTCAATTAATCTGGAACTGAGGCTATGTTTGAGATTGAGGCTATGTTGTTATATATTTCTTCTTTATTCGATCTTCTCAAAATGACATCTAATTTACTGCCACTTTTTTTATTGCTACATATAAACAAAGGATAATGCAAAGGTAACCTACGACGAACACTTACTAAGAGCACATACCTTAATTTTTTAAATTTTTTGTTACAATTTGTTCTTACCTCCCATATATACACTACCTCCTTCCTATTTATACACACCATCACTGTGACGGCCCCAGCTTCCCACAAACTGGCCCGACCTAAGCCCACATGGACCCTCGAGCCAACATCGCAAGGTTAACGCGGGTTGCCTAATTGACTTTTTGATCCCTCCATATAAGTAAATTCATAATTTTACTTCGAGTTATTAGTATTTTTCAAGTTTTATAAGTTAGCGAAAGCGATAAATACGTTAAATAGCTCAACAATAAAGTAAAAGAGTCGGACATCCTAAATGTGGAACCCTGTAAACATGTGTACTCATGTATATCGGGTGTCAGGTGTAATAACTAAATAAAATGATATACAAGTCATATATCTCTCAGCCTAAAAAAGTATCTCACTTGTGATAAAACAACATATATAAGTAATACAAAAAGTCAAAAACTTACAAAAGCGAGTAGAGGAGGGTCGCTCCAATATCTTCAGAGTAGATCACTAAGTATCGGTGTCTTGCCCTTGCTCGGCTGCGGATATGCGCTCGGTCAAATACAAGAATGTTGATTCCAATAAGAAAAAACCAGTATGATCTAAACAATAATTGAAAATAAATAAGGCAGTCTAAAAGTCATGCGGATAGAAAGAAATCTATAAGGAATGCATGATAATAAGACTGTAAAAATGAAAGTATAACGAGGAATGAATGTCATAGAGTCGCGCAACGCCAAGCAGACTCGGGTTCTAAGACGTGTCATCGTCTGCCGTACCTAAACCGTCATGAATTAGGGATATCGACGGTACCCCGGATAAAACACATCTCATTCCAACTAAATACTCCAATGACTCGAGGTCATGGCCCTAGTTGCAAGCCAGTAACAACTCCGTTAAAGACATTCTCATGACTCACTTGGCCCTCGAACAGTCATAGATGGGTGGGAATTTCAAGAAATAGACACAATATAATATCAATAAAATATAAGCTCAAATGAATTACTGCACATTTCCTAGCTGGTTTTACTTACCTCGGATCCACGCTATTACGTTCTCACGCGCAGCTCTGACACGCTCCCCAAACTGACACTTGGTACCCGAAACTAATCTCAGAGGCTCTCGATATAAATTTACAATAAATTAGGTGCTTTGAGACTATTTAATAAAGTTTAGATTTTAAATCCTTAAATTGTTCAAAATAGGAAAATTGTAGCGGTGGTACGTTTTTTGGGGGATATTCTTAATGTAAAAATCATCGAAAACCCAAAAGCCAACTTTCCTATAATTTCCTCTATTTTTTCTATTTATTCCAATTTATTCTTTCTGAATTTCTTGAATTATTTCTGATTTTTTATTTATGTTATTTTATTATTTTTTGTGGTTTAGGTTGCTGGACCGGGTTCTGTTCAACCCGGTTTGGCTGAAGCAGTTTGGTCCAGCCACCACAGGGTAGCTCACCCAACCCAGATTATTTGGGCTTGTGTACATGACATGACACACACGCTGTGTGCAACACTTTCCCCCTCCAATTTGTAATAGAGGTGGGTAGTGGTTTTCATAAAACCGCCCAAACATTCTAAACCGTACAAATCACGTGGTCTGGTGTAGTTTTTTAAAATCGCGATTTGGGGGTGGTTTAGAAAACTTGAAAACCACGATTCCGCGGTATGATAGTGGTTTTTATATATGAAAAATCGCGGTTCACCAAACCGCAAAACCACCTTTAAACTTGGAATTGAGTTGAAACTTTTTAATGTTGTTTTGAATTTGAAAATGAAGACTTTTAATTTTGATTGAGTTAATGTGTTTCATTGTGTTTTTGGTGATCATGTATTAACATTTATATGTTTTGTTGCATGTTTTGCTAATGGACACGTATGGAATATGTGACTTTTTTTTTTTTTTATTTTTTAAATGTGTCGCCAGAAAACCACAAAACTAAACGACCAAACCGAGTAAACCGCGGTTAGTTTGGTTGCGGTTTCGAGGGTTCGTGGTTTGGTGGTGGTTTATAAAATGACCAAACCGTGAACCCCGAAATGGTCACAGTTTGATAGTTTTCACCATCAAATCGCGGTTTGCCTACCCCTTGTTCGTAAGAACGAACAACTCTCTGTTCGTTCTTCACTTTTTTTTTCTTTCTTAGTTGCTTCCTTTCTCCATTAAAGATCTAATAACCACAATAAATTGACCTCCTCTATTAAACATTAAAATCTCAAATCCATACACATTAGCTACATGAAATTGAAGAAATGTAAAGATTAAAGTGGATATTAACTTAGTTGAGAGTTTTTTTCTTCTTCTTTCTCTTGTTCTTCTTGTCTTTCCAACAAAAACACAACTCCTCAAAACCCCTACACACACCCATCGATTTCTCTCTCTCTCTCTCTCTCTCTCTCTCTCTCTCTCTCTCTTCTCTCTCTCTCTCTCTTATCTACTCCCATCTTCCACACTCACTTATCACACTCACCCCATCAATAAGTGACACATGTATTCTACTTAAAAATTGTCTATTTTGCCCTCAACAATTAATTAATTCATTTCCTCAATCATTTGACACAATTTAATACTTTAGAAAACTTTTTTTAATTCATTGATTAAGGTATAGTCTCGTACCCGTAATCGCATGTATCTCGAAAAGTTACATCACTCATAAAATGACGATCTAAGTAAAATACTAAAATTGCAGGCACTTTTATTTTAGATAGGTAATACACAAATCACTAAAAAATAAAATACCTCAGTGTCAACTTCAGCGGGTTGACCAAGTATGTCACGTCACGACATGTCTAGGTCACAGTCTTGAAATGCCACATGGCACGGGTTAAAAATTTTAGGGTCGTTACAATCACCTTCCTCAACCATAAAGTTGTAAAAAGAAATTTAAAAATCAAGGTGTGTGCTTGTAGTGAGTGTCCATAGTGGGTCACATTTGCATTATCCATAAACAAATTGTGCACAATAGGCTAATTAATGGAGAGTGATATTTTTACAAGGTTTGCCTAATTAAAACTATATTTAAATTTCATTAATCATGATGACTAATTACATTCAATAGAGCAGCGCAAGACATAGACTCAAATTTTTAGTTAATTACCATCATGATTAATGAAATTTCATTTGTTTATGTTGAAATGAGATATATAAATAATATGCTAAAGTATCTCGGTTGAGATGGTAGGGGCATCACTTGCCTAAAGTCAAAGTTTGGGGAGGTCATATATTCGACTCCCACTTAAATAAAAAGAGATATATAAATAATATGTTAATTAATTTCATTTATGATGCAGGTATTGCACATTATTATCCCTTCAGCATTATCTGTAAGTACTGTCTAATGACATTATTTTATAGAAAATGTTAGAGTACCCCACTTTTGACATCTACATTTGACACCTAGTTGTTGTAGACCTTTCGATATACTTTAAAATATGTGCACACATATCTCGATGCAAAACTCAAAGAACAACAATAAGGTGTCGAATATAGGTGATAAACGAGGGAACCAATCATTTTCCTTGTTTTATCATATCCGATATTTAGTTGAATTGTATTTACATTTTCTTTTTACTGAAGTTGATATGTATTTAAAACTTTTTTTTAGGTCCCGTTATACGCACCCTACGTTTTATATAGGGAAAGCCAATTTTGAGGGCATATTTAAAATTTGTTAGTGCACTCTGTTTGTATAACTGAAAGCCCGAAAATATCTTTTTTGCATTAACGACAACACCCCACAAGATTCAAATAAAAACTCTTGTTTCTCCCTCGTGCTCACTCCTGTTCTTCGCATAGCAACCTTAAACCCGAGAATTTACCTCTCAAATCAATCATTTTCTAGTATGTGTCTTCGTCCTTGTTGGTTTTAGTTAAAGTTTGTTGTGTTTTCATTATAATTCAGGGTGTCATCCAGGTGTGAAAGGTTGGTGCGAAACCACACCCAAGAGGAGGTGAATTGGATGTACCGAGATGTTGTCGCCTTTTTAATAACTTTTAATGAATAACAATGCTCAACACACACACAAGCAATAAATAGCTATGTAATGCAATAGTGAAGGAGGTAGAGGAGATGGAAATGAGACAAGAGATTTATAGTGATTCGAACCAACTGATCTACATCCACTACTTAACCTCCCCGATTAGGATTATAACCCCATTTATATTACCAATAAGTGTTACAACCTAAGCTTACAAGCCTAGAATACTTAAATACAAATTATGTCTTCCCACCTAGCCTCAACTAGAGTTTTTACCTAGCCTTAACTAGGTCTTGCTTTGACTTAGATCCCACTAAGTCTTACAATCAACAACTTACAATGATAATTTATGAATACAATAGAAATTTGCTTTACGAGGTAAAACGTTAATAAGTCAAATTACTTACAAGCATCTTAGAGCCTAACCACTCTTATGCATGAGATTATGAACGTGACTAAGTTGATAATAAAATCGTTGATTAAACACCAATCTTAGTGTAGAAACCAACAAATCAAAATCGATTAAGACAAGTGCGGTTTTAGTGCAAATGAATTAGTAGTTTTGTAGAAAATCAAGATTATGACCAAAACTTGTTCAAATCAATCCTAGGGTTTTGGAAATTCAAGTTTAAGCACAAAAACCAAGGCAAATATGTTCAATAACATAACAAGTGATTTCCACATAACAATTTAATCAAAAGATATAGTTTAAGCGCAAATAGAGTAAGAAATCAAAGTTTCTTACAACCCTAGTGAAAGTCACCAAAATCAATAATTGAGTGTGAGTTGCAAGCCTTAGAATACTTCTATAACACCTAACTTCACGAGCAAATCAGTGGTCTTAAAAGATACAAAGTGATTATGAGAGCAAGGTAGCCAAATCAAAGTGAAAACTTGGATTTTTATGAGTATTATAGCTTGAAAGGTCAATTGTGTGTTTTAAGTGGCTTAAATGTGTTTTCCAATCATTTTGACTATTTTTTGCCATTGTGGGGATCCGATGGTCCAAAATAATCCACAAATTCAAATTAAAGGTGGAGATGTAAGCTTTTAAAAAAGCTGTCATAAGCCTATAGTTAGCGGCGCTAACCAGCATGGGCTTGAAAATAAATTTTTTTTTTATTTTGTAAAACAACTCCATAACTAACCTACGACTCTACTAAACCTCTAAAAATATATTAAACATGTTTAGTAGGACTCGTAAACTCATTTGGACATCCCAAATGATTTCATAAACTCCAAAAATTAAAAATTATGATTTCATGAAACATATTAGGGCTTTTCTACAAATATTTTTGATAATGATTTAAAAGTTATCCAAACTAATACCGGTGAATTCAATATTAGTTCCAACAATCTTTACATATCAAAAACATTCTGGAAAGCACAATTGCATGATTTAGAACATTTTGCAGCTCACGAAATTGAAAGTCTTGAAATTCATGACTTGAAGTAATTGAAAACTTGAAATTCATGAAATACGTGAATCTAATGCATTTGGCTTGTATAATTGAACTTGTATACCTTACATAGGTTGTACAAATGATAGTAGTGGCTTTCTAATGTCTTTCCTTATCTCAATCTATTCTTTAGCTTTTTCGATCTCATTTCTTCCATTCCACTTGAACTTGTAAAGTTTGGGTTCCTTTGAACTTGCAAATACTTGACAAACATTTTACTACAATTTCACATTGTTATTCAGACGGAGTCAAAGTGATAAACATTTAGCCCAACATAGTGGAGATTGTTGGGGTGGTTTTATTTCGATTTACCGGTCCAGGGAAAACATACTATGATTCCCATTTTATTCGGCCACACAGGACCGACATCGATATGGGTATCTCGATGATAGGGCATCGATACATTCACTCAGGTGTCGGTTATGGTATGTCGACCATTCACATAAGGGGCTAAACAACCTATCATGGTAGTTGGTTACCGTCACCCCTTAATAGCGTGACCGAGTTTAACGGCCTCATGACAGTTACCAAGACACGCTATGAAAGATTCAATTACAAATAACCGAGAGTTCACATTATCTCTTGGCTTATGCGAACCAAAAAAAATATGATATCAATTCAGACACTTACGTCGGTGACCTATAACTAAGATACATTTCATAGTCTCGGTTGCGGGTGGCGAAAACTTCACAATTACATTCATACATGTATTACTAACCATGTTGTAAAAAGAAGAATTAAAATCATATTTGTAAAATAACTATTTCGGCAATTTAAGTAAATTATACATATGCTCCTATTAATAAGTTATCATATAACAAATCGTAAGAGCTTTTATGTCATGAATTTATCATATAAAATTCATTACTCCGGACCAATTGAAATTGCGTAAAGCCATTTTTTGTATGCAACCCAATAGGTTTATGCGACGTTAGTAGTGAACTAAAATCATTTTGGTACACAAATCATAAGCGGTCTCTAGTAAGACATTATGACTACCCAATTAGTATGAATATCAAAATCGATACAACCTAATGAATAACATATATCATATCCTTTTGTCGTACGATATCCTTTAATTAAGCATAAGACATATTTTGTCATGTGATATCCTTTAATTAAGCATAAGACTTCAAAATTCACCTTTAATGTTCAATCGTACTAGTCTCGATCTTTAAGTAGACCGAAAACATTCAAGTGACATTAATTATATCAATTCACTTGGACTTGAACATTTAACAGTCTAACTTATTGAGGGGTCCACTTATATCTCTCTCTATACGAGATGGACAAATTCTATCTTGATTACACACCTTCATATATTATTCACATGGTAACTAATCACAATCTTTATAATCGTCCGGTTGAAGACAACGTTTAATTATGTCAAATCATCATGTTCATAATATTGAAGTCTATGGTAATCTCAAGTCGAATGACTAAATGATATATATACATATCACGAGTAACACCTATGACTTCATCCATGCAGTGTTCTCATAGCGGGTCGGTCCAGTACCTTATTTCCTAACAAGTACTCATGATCTCGATTCGTATCCCTATACGCATGATTATCACATATCCATCAATCAAGATTCACATTAGTCATAATTCATTATATTCTCAGTATAATGACCGACTAGAGACATTTAAGATATTTCAACAAATACATGTGGATCTTATTATAAAGTAAACATGCAATCACTTATAATAAAACATCAAACGAAAACTTCTATTTTATTAATTAAAATTATAAAATAAACAATGTTTGTAGATTGACCTAAGACACATGCCCCAACAATAATAGGAAATGATACCATTCTTTTCACTGGCTTGCCTACGTACAACGTGTGGTGCGTATAACACAACCCTTTTTGTGGCAATTGTATTTAAGACTTTGTTATATGCATGCAGTTCATTGGAATAAAAGAAAAGGCATTATTCTAGGTATGTTTATCCTTATAATATTTAATTTTCTTTTCATAATCAATTTCAAGTAATTACATTATTCACAATTGCCGCTTATATGTGTATAAATTTATTAATGATATTTCTCTAGGCTTCATCATGGCTGGAAGAACTTTTTGTGGTTTTATATTTCTCCTTGCAATTGTGATCTATAAACTTCATAGAAGGCACTTATCTTCAGATGAAGACATTGAAAAGTTCATACAAGATCATACCAAGAACATGCCAATCAGGTACTCTCACTCACAAATCAAAAGCATAACAAAGGGATTCAAACACAAACTTGGCCAAGGAGGATTTGGTTATGTATTTAAAGGAACACTTCAAAGTGGTCGTCGCGTGGCAGTAAAGATGTTGAGAGATTCCAAGAACAATGGGCAAGAATTCATCAATGAAGTTGCTACAATAGGAAGAATTCATCATGTGAATGTTGTTAAGCTGATAGGGTTTTGTGTTGATGGACAAAAAACGGCTCTTATATATGATTTCATGCCTAATGGATCACTTGAAAAATACGTATTTTCTCAAGGAGAGATTAATGCAACATCTTTGACATGGGAGAAAATGTTTGAAATTGCATTAGGAGTAGCACGAGGAATCGAATATCTACACCAAGGTTGCGACATGAAAATTCTACATTTCGACATCAAGCCTCACAACATACTTCTTGATGAGAATTTTGTTCCAAAGATTTCGGACTTTGGACTTGCCAAGCTTTACCCGATAGATGAAAGTATTGTGACCTAAGTAATGCGAGAGGAACACTAGGGTACATAGCACCGGAGTTGTTTTACACAAACATCGGAGGCATATCCATCAAGTCTGATATATATAGCTTCGGAATGATGCTTATGGAGATGGCTGGAAGAAGGAACAACGTGAATGCAAATGCGGATCGTTCGAGTCAAATTTATTTTCCATTGTGGATTTACGACCGTTTCACTCGAGGAGAAGACATCGATTTTAATTTCGCCACAAATGGTGAAAGAGAAATAGCAAAGAAGTTGGCAGTTGTTGCATTGTGGTGCATACAAATGAAGCCTATCGATCGCCCTTCTATTAACAAAGTACTTGAAATGTTGGAGTGTCCTGTTGATTGCTTGAAAATTCCACCAAAGCCTTTTCTATCTTCAGAAAGATTTGTACTCTCAAATGAAGATTGTGGCAGCTTAACATACATTGATGAACTATCAACTAGTCCTACATCAAAATTGTTGTCCTTTAATAACTCTATGGAGTCCATGGCCTTTTGATGTGGATTAATTTCTAAGCCCTTTGTACATGTAACTCTATTGCATATATATGCTTCTCTTTATTGTAGTGAATTACTTCTATAATATAAGTTGTTCTAGCTCTAATTCCCAACCCACATTGTTGCTATAATGTTATATAGGATACATAATATAATCTATGAAGTGCACATTTAAGAAACACGTGGTGCATTTTCTTATTTTTATATCCCACATCATTGAGAGAGCAAGCCCATTGTGGTGGTTCAGCTTTCTTAAATCAAAGCCTCTCCCGCTCCTAATCCTTTAAATCATTACAAATTGGTATTTCCTCACAAAAGAAGTCTTTCAAACCAAGAATGCAATTTCTTAAAAGTACACTTCATTGAACCAATCGTGGCTTAACGTCGAGATAAAAGTAGGCATATTTTATTTTAATTTTGTGATTTTCTATGTAGTGTTTGACATTATCAATCTTGAGCAATGTCAGGCCTTAGCACCATTGCGCTTTCTCAGGCGACCTTTCTAACTTAGTTTTCTCTCTTTATGAAAAAAATAAGCATATATTTTTAGGGAAATGATGGGGAGACCCACTTGGCGCTCGAAACTTTGAGCATGTTTATCGAGTTGCATTGAATAACACACCAATGGAAATCTAGATAGGTGTACTTAAAGCATCTCCAATAGTATGTGGATAGGTGTATTTAAAGCATCTCCAATAGTATGTGGATTAGATGTCAATGTGCGCCACCTATTACTAAATATACACTGGGTGAAAAACCTTTCTAATGAGAATATGCATCTTGAATGTCGGGCTGACGTGGCATCTAAGGAATATATATTGTTTTTTTTCAAATGTCTACTTTTAGAGTCTAGACGGTGCAAATTATAACTACGTCAGCAATTATCTTTCAAAATATATAAAAAAATATTAAGGTTTTAAAATAAAAGTGCAATAAACAGTGTCTAAGTTGCCCACTCATCAAAATAACTGAAAATAAAAATTGAAAATATCATTACTCCAAAAAAACCGAAAATACTTTTTTAAACTAACAAATTAAAAGTTTTAGCTATCTATTTGTTATATTAAACTAATTATTGTAAATTAGATGACCTTTTAACTAAGCTTATGAATGATCACATTGTCAAACATGACTCTCACATTGAATTGTAACATCAAGCATGTCTTCTACATTGAATGTAACTTGTACACTCTACATAACTTGTATTAAACTCCAATGTATAAATGTAACTTGTACACTCTACATAACTTGTATTAAACTCCAATGTATAATCACTTATCCATGTATTGTCATGTAACTTGTAATCATCTCCAATGTACACCAACTCTACCATGTATTGTCTATGTTGCTTGTGATGTGTTGTATGGCTAATGGTGTATGTATAACTTGTACACATTGTATAAGTACAATTATCATCATCACCAAATGACCTATATAAAGGGTGCCAACCCATTGTAATAAATCGAGGCGGGCCACGTGACCTTCTTTTTTATTGTCTCATCAGTCATATTTCCATATAGCCTCAGCATAAATGTAATTAAAATTGCGAAATTATAATTAATATTTGACTGATTAAATTTTGTAGCTTGAGACTCAACCGCTAATTTTGAGCTTTTGGAGCATTACCCTTTTGGTATGTATATATATAATTCCATAAGGTGAAAATATCAGGTAAAGGTCGTATTGACAATTTCACCAAAAATTAGAATAAAAGTGGTGTACTACTACAAATGACAAATAATTATTGACAATGAGCGCTCATAATTGTGACATTTTTTTGTCATATATGAAAGGCTATTTCGCCTAAATATTGTCATATATATATATATATATTCGAATATTTTGTGACCTTTACCATGCCTTCAAAATCAAAGGCAAAATATTATGAATTTTATCATTGAAAATGGCTCGATAAAACAAGCACATCGAGATGTGTTTAAATCGTGACCTAAATATGGGCCATGAGTTTATATCTTGTGTATCGTGCTACATGCATGTACATTATAATGTAAAAGTGAACATTTCTCGAATTCGAACTTAAGCGGAGGCTAATGTTCAGGCAATATCGGGTACAACAATTTTATTGTTAATGTCTTGTTCAGAAGAAGTCTACTTAGAATAATAGAAAATTTATCTATATGAATATGATTTAATCTGAGTATAATATTTTCTGCTTTAACTTCTAGAATATATAAGACACATTAACGAATGTCATCATAAATCAAATGACACTCATAATGTGGAAAGATCTACTTGATCATCCATAATCATCAATAATGCGAAAATATCATAAATTCGCATGCACATCCTTTATCGAACTGGATTTTTTTCAACTGGAGATTATCTCAAGGCAAATCAATAGGAGAAGTATATTGATTTAACTTTCCATTAATCATATTATAAGATGTCTTAGATCTTTAATAGGGAAATTATTTATAGCAAGTTTTGCTAATTGTCACTTTGATGAAGCAGTTTTCCCACCATTAGGGGGAGATATAAGCTAATTCAAAAGGAATGATGTGAAATTGTTTGAAACACATCAAATTGCATTAAATTTGTTGTATTATGATCCATGTATAAATTAATATGAACTCGAAGTTCAAAGGATCATTCAGTAGCAACAAATTATGAATCAATTACTTGATGCAAGTATTATATACAAAAGAGTGACAATCATATGCTTCAACATTAAATAGTTCATATAGAAAACAATGTCCATGTGCAACAAAATGCACAAGATGTCTCACCCATATAAACATGAGGGGGAGAATCAAAATCTATTGGTTAGTGTATTGCACTCTTTTTCCATTTGCTAAGGTTTTATCCCACTGGGTTTTCCTTGCAAGGTTTTTAATGAGGCAATTCTAACAATATTAAAACTCTTTATCAAGGTTGATTAGTGTATTGCACTATTTTTCTTTTGCTATGGTTTTATCCCACTGGGTTTTCTTAGCAAGGTTTTTAAAGAGGCAATCCTAACAGTATTATACTCTGTATAAAAAATTTATGAGAGCAATATACTCTTTTTCCTATACTAGATTTTTTCCCATGAGGCATATATATTCTCTCAAAGTGTATCAATGTGTTGCACTCTTTTCCTTAGCTTTGGTTTTGTTCCATTGGGTTTTCCGAGCAAGGTTTTTAATGAGGCAATCTGATAAGTCGGCATTTATAGGTATTTATTAGTCTATTTTAGTATATTTAATTATTAAAAGTATTTAAAATATATATTTAATAATACTTTTTTGTCATTTTTAGGTGAAGAGGAGTGCGCGGTTGAATTCGTGGCGGAAAAATACTCAAAATTGAGTATTTACTTGCAGTGATCGGATGCCTAACAATTTGCTTCGAAATATGCATTGCGCGGTGGGTCGAATAGCAGACAGGGTGTTCCAGCCAATCAAAGCATGTCATCGAGCGAGAAAAGCTCATCCGGACCAATCGACGCCGACATGTGGACGTCCAAGAAAAAGCACGTCGGATTTCCACCAATCTACCGCAGCCAAGTCACCCAGACAAGGCACCGCCACCAATCACGATCCGCTATGTGTTGCCACGTCATCAGAGAGCCACTCCGCCTTATTTCTCCACGTTTCGGGTTCCATTGATCGGCCTCGAGATGCGAGACAGCACACACTCCCAGATTTTCACCCGAGTCGCGCGATTCTCTCCGCTCCAGCAGTGTGCCACGTGGAGAGCTCTCATTCGTCCAGCGCGTCATTAATAGGTGTCTCGGCCAATCCGGAAGCGCCACGTGGAGATGAGCCAGCACACACAAAATAGAAAGCGCGGATTTTCGCGAATTACGCGGCGCCAAATCAGCGGCGGTGACAATGCGGTCCAATTCATTGCTGACACATCAATAAGACGCATAAATTCAGCGAATCACGTTGTTACACATGGCAGAGTCCGAATTTTGATCTAAAAACAGCCATACGATGCTCCTCGACGCACGAGTCACGCCCCAACCCCTAAAATTAGTATCCGAAACCAATTTGGGCTATTTCTATATATTAGGAACCTAGGTATTAATATAGAACATTTAATTAGTGTTGGGAATAGATGAATTATTAGTTTTTTTGGAGTGATTTTTGAATACAATGTCCGACTAATTGATTTTTCTCGCCTAAGTCGAAGGGGAAGGAAGTTGGAATTATGGATTCAAAGCATATTATGTGAGATCTTTTTATTTTATTATTTAATTAATTTAATTTCTCCTATTTCATTGTTGGTGATTTTTAATTATTATGATTTAGATCGATAGTGTGTGAATATGGCCAGTGCATGCTTTTAGATTGAAAATCTATTGTTATTTGGAATATTAGTATCCGTGTAATTGTGCTTTTAGACCAATAAAGTAACAAACATTCACCCGTTTGCCGTAAAACCCTTTCGGTGTTTGAATGTACAACAATTGAATCTAGGTTAAATCGGTAGCGGTTGTGACCGGTTATCTAGGATTAGTGTTCCCACAGATCCATATTACTGCGGTTAGTGTGTTAAACCTTATTCGAGGATGTCTAGGGTTATACATTAATTAGGGAAGTAGTTAGTGGCGGATGTCCTGACTATCAGAATTAGGGGAACTGGGAATTTCTGGTGGATGTCGATTTTCTATAGCTAATCTAGGAAAATTAAATTAATAACTTTTTGGGAAAGATTGAAGACCATAATTGTTATTGAATCTTGATTCTGATTTGTAGAACTGGAGATTTGGGTGAACTTTTCATTATTGATATTAATTTGTGTGAACTTTTTATTATTGCTTGTTTAATTAATTATTTTATTGATTTCTCTTAAAACCACCATATTTAGTTAACTTAGAGTAAACTCAAGTCCCTGGATTCGACCCCGTATTTACCACTACTACACCCTTGCGGTTGGTAACTCGATTACGGGTTATATTTGGCACGCACGACATGCGTCACAATTAATAATATTATACTACAAATCAAGATTGACGAGAACATTGTACTCTTTTTCCTATAATAGATTTTTTCCCACATTTCTAGTACAGGTTTTAACGAGGCATATTCTCTCAGCAAGTGTCATCCAAGGGGGAGTGTTGTAAATTGGATGACCCTTTAACCAAGCTTATGAATGATCACATTATCAAGCATGACTCTCACATTGAATTGTAACATCAAGCATGACTTCTACATTGAATGTAACTTGTACACTCTACATAACTTGTATTCAACTCCAATGTATAATCACTTATCCATATATTATCATGTAACTTGTAATCATCTCCAATGTACACCAACTCTACCATGTATTGTCTATGTTGCTTGTGATGTGTTGTATGACTTGTGGTGTATGTATAACTTGTTCACATTATATAAGTACAACTATCATCATCACCAAATGGCCTATATAAAGGGTGCCAACCCCATTGTAATTCACACACCAATATTGGAATGGAAATCTCTACATTTCTCAACTCTAGCTCTCTTCTCTCTTGTCTCATCTTCTCTACTTGTTCTAGTAGTTCTTAGTTTATGTCTTCTATGCTTAAGTCTCTAGCAAGTCCAACTTAAGTTCTAGTTGGCTTACAACTTAGTTTACAACACTAACAAATTAAAAGTTTTTGGATTTGGAGAGCGACTATTAACACCCATGTACCTTTATATCAGCCCCCACTAATTTAATGCATTTTTAAACTAAAATGTTTTTGTAAATTTACATAAATAATCTCACACTAAATTAAATCATGAACTCATTTCCTTTTCCTTTTCTAATTTTCACCGTCGGCATCCCTTATCAACTTTACTTTTCACTCTTTACACTCCTCTCTAAATGAAATCTTTAAGCTCATCTCCAACTCTTATTTCACTTAGTATACGCATCCTAAATTAAACACACCCTGTGGCAGCCTCGTGCCCTGAGGCCGTCATACGAGCTCCTATGCGGATCCCACGGCCATGCCAACGTCAATGCCACGTTAGCGCACTCCTCGATAGCCATGCTAACTCGTTAATCAGTGATAATATCAATCAATTATTAGTTATCATTTCGTTTGTCATTTAAAGAGTTGCAAGTGGATAATCAAAAATTTACAGCGGGAGTCTTAACATAACGTAACCATAGATTTATAATACTTTCTTGTCATATAGAGCATCAGTCCTACTTTGGAAAACTCGGAAGTAAGTACATTGTATATCAAGCGACAACATACTGTGAAAAGTAAATATATGCATGTACCGTGTCTATCAAGTCTCCCACAACCCCAAAAGTAAAACAAAATATTAAAATGAACACGTACTAGTAAGTCATGGACTGTAGGCAATAAGAGATAGTCGCTTAAAACCTTCTTGCCCTTATTAGTACTAGGAACTGCACTTAGTCATCACAACAAAATAGATTACGAGTCCAGTGAGTAAGATCCTAAAAGGAAACCATCGAGCATTAAATAATAAAGAAGCCAATAATAATGTTAAATAAACACGGGGAAATAAACAGGCAATTGTAAGATAATAGCATGAATAACTAACATCAATAAAAATCAAATAATTGTGTCACGCATAGCAAACTAGACCATACTTCGTCAATCTGGATGATCTTAGCGGCCCGTCCCACGCTGGCTCACATCCGGACTACTAGTGGAGGATCAGTATGTATCACAACCCATCGAACACGTGCAACGATGAGGTCAACAACTCGAGTTGCTATTCACCGAGGGCGCAAGTGACACGTATTATGGTTTAGCATACTAGAGCCCGTACAACATAACATCCGAATAAACCCCGATGGCAAACATTACTAACAAGCGCTATACCAAATCAAAACAATAATAAAACATGGATAATGAACGACAAAGAATACAAGATAACACAATCGAAACAATTAAATACTCAATATGTGTTTCTTAAGGGATTTACACACCTCAAATACGTTCTCTAGTCCCTAAAAATACCCCGATCTTGTTCCCAACACCCGCCTATTGACTTTTAGGTCCCTTGTGTCGATTTGATAAATTCTTAGTATTTAGATATCTATTTTATTGCATAATTGAAATAACGTTATTATCACAATTCTTGTGGTTTGAAACATCCATGTAAGTACAGACGTCCCTATGGGTATAGACATCTCTGTAGGCACAAATATTGTTCATTATCTTCTCCAACAGCCCAATATGTATGAAAATAACTATAATCTAAATATCAAATCTCGATCCGAATCATGAAATTCTTGCTCACCTTGAGCCTATTTGACATCAATTACTCCCATTCAACCCAAGACAACTATAATGACCATCTATATAGATATAATTAAGGGTTTTTAACATGCATTTTCATGAAATTGGAAATGAAGAAAGACATGAAATTTATACCTAGTAAATGTCTTTGCTAGCTTGAATCTTTAGCTTGAACTCACCATCAATTTGGCTTAAATCATCCTAGATCCTAAAATCTCAGTCGCCAAACATTCTCTTGCCCAAGAAATTTTAATTTTTCTTAAGTGTTTGCATGCTCAAGAACTCCACTAAGGTTCTTTTATACCTCATGTTTATGATCTTGACCATTCATCTATGATTACTCTTATGGTCTATACCCAAGTAGTTCGACGTGCGCCGAACGTGTCAATAAAATATAATTCCTAAACCAATTATTTTGTAGATAACGATAAAGGGTCGATCTCATATAGATTGGTATTCCTTCTAAGGTTCTAAAAGAAAGAGAAAATGAGGGTTTTAAAATAATGAACAAATTTACCAATAAATGAAAATACCTAGGTCAAGACATACAAGTTCGGTTCGATAAAAGGTTGGATTTGGTCATCAATCTATGTAAAGTTTGCAAATCAAAAGTATCTTAGTGTAGCTATAGACTCGGTAATTACGCGGTTCCTCACACTTCCTATTCTTGATAGCCAAGGTACGACAATGACTACTTCCTAGTCAATCATATAACCTTATACTTAAGCGCATTGGGTTTAACACATTGATCGCAATGAGTTTTATGAAGGCACTACACCTAGACAATCATATCACTAGTGTGTATGATTTAGCCTAGATCCCTAAGGTATTTAATCGATCCAAAAATGGGCGAATCAATTGGTATGGTCAATTGTCACTTGTGTGGTCTTATTGCATAAGGATGGATGCGTACTACTTACTAGTAGTTATACCAAGGTTTAAAACTAAATTTAACCCTAATTAATCAATCAATAACAAATAGAATAAAACACCAATGTAAAGAAATAAAATTAAAATAAATAAATGTAACGGCCCAAAATCTCTAACCGTGTGTAATTCCTTAAATAGGATCAATGACCCGTACTGTGAGACCCACACCGTGAATATGTCCATTTATCGAGGCAAAGGCTGAGGTATATTTTATATTTGTTGTGATGTATGCCTAGTATATTACATATGTGTATACTATTAAGTAAATTTTTATATGGGTGTAAAGGTATCGAGACGAGCTAAAACGTACCTCGAGTCACATGTCACTTGGGGATCGAGGTAGCGGCTTATGGGGTAAGCTTAATTAATTTGAGTTAAATGTGAATTTATGTTGGATTTATAAGTGGCTAATGTGGTCACATTTAAATAGAAACAATAAGGTGCCTAAAGTTAGGAAAATAAACAATAAGTATTAAATGTGCATCGAGACACGTATTCACCCATCATGAGATAAAATGTCAACTTATTGAGTCACATAAGAATGACTTGAGGGACAATGGCAAGGTAGTCCACTAGATAAACCTCGAGATACATGTGCACACAACGATCAATTGCTTAAGTTCAAACATATCAATATATATGGTCAAATGAAGCAGTAGTCAACAATTTTGGTTTCCTATCCTCATCAAAATCGTTGCTTTGTAGGAGGAGAGAAAGAAGAGAGTTGCTAGTGTCATTGTGGTGAAAGAGAGGAGAAATCATTGAAGCTTTGGAGAAGAAGAAGATCATCATCAAGCTAGGTAACTTCTCCACACCAAAAACTTTGTAATTTCATGAATTTTATGTTGAGGTTGTTGTTTTATGTTGGGTAGGGTGTTAGGGACCTCTTATAATGTGTATGAGGGTCCCTAAGACAAAAACAAGGCCTATGTGTCTCACAAACCCAACATTCGAAATGCATAATTCTGGGTTCTGCTGCACATAGCGTGCTAGGTCGAAAATCTAACGCGCTAATCTTGATTAGCGCGCTAGAGGTGTAATATAACGTCTAATTTGCCTCTGTTAGTACAAAAATCAACAAAGACCAAACATGATTTAAACACTATAAATGGGTCTAAATTCATTCTAAAACATATTAAACAACTCCATGGAACTAAGAGGAGATCACAGGAGTTTGGGAACACATTTCGGAGTGTCGAGAGATCGGATAGTCTAGGACAAGCGTATGAATTGTAAGTAAAGTTGTGAGAATATTATATTTCATTTAATTCACTTTTATTGGTTTATGGTCTATTGATAGACATTGTTACTTATAATCTCACATCATGTTGTGCTTGTTTCTATTCATGATTGAATATTGTGACATGATGCCTTGTGAAATGTTTCATTGATTCCAATTCCTACTTTTGATGTCATTTATTTGATAAAGAATTGATAAAAAGCATGCTATTGGGATAATTTGGATTTGATTAGACTTGTAATCTATTCATTTGGGCTTTGTAGCCTATCTAGTTTTGGAATCCTAGATATTTGAAATCATTTCTTTTTGAAAACTAAAGTAGGGATTATCTAGTGTCCATTGTGGTTCACGAGGACATGAATCTACCAGGGTTCCGGCATTCACCACTACCCTTGTGCGGCACACGAGTTATGAGACTCGGGGTGATCGTCAAGAATGAGATAAATGAATTGAATGTGTAAAGCGTAGCTCCACTT
This sequence comes from Stephania yunnanensis, assembly GCA_039657365.1. Lineage (NCBI taxonomy): Eukaryota > Viridiplantae > Streptophyta > Magnoliopsida > Ranunculales > Menispermaceae > Stephania > Stephania yunnanensis. The sequence goes on along the minus strand of CM077587.1, from coordinate 48,592,660 downwards.
TTGGTGTGGAATATGTTGAGCACAACTCCATATAGTAGTGAAAAAGGTTAGGTGATAGTTCTCACCGCCGACCGGATGTAGATCATTTCGACTTAGCCTGTATCAGTTTATACATCTTTAACTGTGGTATTTACTTGCATTATTTGATTCAACAATTCTTTCGCTACTTTATGCTTTTAAATACTAATCTTATATTTTGGAAATGTGGAATAAAATCCTTCAGTTATTACTTAAATACTACTATACTCATCGTCTAGTTTATGACTGTGGGTGTAGGTTCGTCGAGCAGCACTAGGCCAGGGAATGAGTAAATCGACTCACTTTCTCTGAGCATTTAGGCGACTCTCCTATCTCATGTTGTATGTCTCGACTTTTGTGGTATTATTATTAATTATGTCTTTACTGTACATTTTGGGATGTATATTAGGTTGAGTGTATTGGTCCCTATTTTTGAGACTCTTATATATACATGCATGTGATGCTGTATTTTCCTGGTTTCCTACACTTAGGATTTTGAATAATAAAAGCTTCGCATAATCTTTAAAATGATAATAACATTTTAATTAACTTTGAAATCTAATAATATCTTAGCATGTGTTTTGAGAAATATATGGATGAAAGGCTGACTAATATGTAATTAAGTCTTATGTGGTTAGAATTAAGGCTTGATTACAAGATTAGGCCGGGTGGTGCCCTATTTAGAAGTTGAGGTCGTCACAATAAATCTCACAAATCCAAAAAATAAGAGTATTCGAACCTCCCTCGCAGTCTTGCCTAGGCCATGAGATTAGTGTCTCATGGATGAAGAACACAAAACAAAATAAAAAAGAATAAGAGTTGAGAGAGAGAGAGAGAGAGAGAGAGAGAGAGAGAGTTGAAGAGAGTTCTCTGTAAAAACCTTAAGTCCTAATTATATCAAACTACTTAATTTGTTATATGGAAGAGAAAGAAATTAATTTTCGTGGGTTTATTAGTGAGACTTGTGCCAAGGACGTTCTTGTGGCTATTGTGAGTTTGATGCAGGGTCCAAGACACGTGTCAGGCACTGATTGGCTGAAGTCGTTGGTGCAGCTGACGTGGTGTGAGCTAATTGGAGGAAAAGGTTGCTAAGGATGTGCTGTGATGAGTGAGGATACGACACGTGGTTGCTACTACGTGGGGAGAAAGCTCAAGCGAGGCATGTGAATATATGAGAGAGCGTGTGAGCACGCATCCCGAGGTAAATTCGAGGGCTACTAAAATGAGGAGAGAATGTGTTGGAGACTTGGAGAAAACTTGGGAGACAATAACAACACGAATATTGAGGAAGATCGAGATTTGCTGGATCAAGAGCATAACTTGCATGGGAAAGCCAAAATTTTGGGAGTTTGTGCAACACAATCTCGAGACATAATAAACGGTTGTGATGCAGAGTGATCAATGTGTGTTACCTTCCGTGTCACTTGGCCAAACTGGTCACCTCTTAATCAACTGTAAAATGCGTGTCTCGAGGCAGATCCTCTAGTAGTTGTTCACACTGCATGTAAAAATACTCTATTTCGCATAGTTTTTGCCTCGAATTTAACCGCGCACTCGAATAAACTTGAAAATAATAAATGAGGACAATTAGAACGATAATCATATATAAATAACATATATATAATTACATAATTAACGACTTATCATAGTCCATCCCTTAGTGACATTTATAAGACACTTATCAATCCTTAAAAACCATATTCTAAGACCATCTCCTCATAATCAAAGGGCCTTAATTAATTATGTTCAACTATAGGCATTTATTTTTCTAACTTAGCCTATTAAGATCTTAGGGATATTAATCACATTGAGTAGCTCACATAGTCTCACATGTCAATGTATTCGTGGTCCCATTAGTACCAACTAACCTGGCACTGGCACTCGGCACCCCGCACCTCGACACTCATCTCGAGGCGTGTCATATTTTCACTTTATTTAATTTACTAACTTAAAGCTATGATTTAATTAGACATCACACTTTAGTTCTTTACCTAGTCTAGCATCCCCGTGTCACTCCTACTTGATTCCTCTGTTGACACACTTCCCAATGTAACTTTTCCTTACACCAACTCGCTCGATAGCAACGTAGACACATGCGATGCAATACAATAAATAATATTTTTAAACACCACATTATAAACAATCATCATCCATAATTAACATATTCCCTTGATTCTTGTATCTGAGTCAATCGAATTGTCTACATAACGCTCAAATTACTTCTGTTAATCTCCGAGATTAATGCTAATCCTAATTTAATTAATTTGGGCCATTATATACCCCTTCTTCTCTTCCGCTTAATTTTTACTTTCTAGACCCCACCCCAAATTAACAATAAAGTCATCTCATTTTCTCTTCTATTTTCTAATCTTTACACCCATTCCATCTCTTTGTTTATACACTTAACAACTCATCACCAAATACAACATCTCGATTATTGGTAGAGGTTTTGATTCACATTCTTAAATAGCTAGAACATTTTTTTTGTCGAATCTTAACTTTTAATGATCAAAGAATCAATTTTTGAATGCAACATAGAGAAAATTGAGGTAATGGGGAGAAGAAGATGATGCACAACAAGGGCTTGAAAATAAGGGTTACAAAGATGAAAAAGCTTTCTTTGGAAAGTCATGAGAGGGGCAAATAGAGGCTAGGGGTATACGTTGGATGTTTACTAACATTTAATGAGGTGCTTAAAATATGAACTAACTTATCAAGGGCTAAAAATAATATTGAATTAAATGAGGGGTTAATATATGGTACAAGGGTCCTAACAGTCACCCCCTTAATTTATTAACATAAGATAACATTTTTTTAATTGTATATATATACATTATATTTAGAAAAATTGTCACCTCATCAATTAAATGAAGTAATCCACATTGTGCGTTGGAGAGTATTTTTTGACCTCAATGTCTATTTTAACCACATAAGATAGACATCCTCTCCACGTTGCCGACGTGACATGAATCCATAACTACAATCCATATTTACCATTGAAGATGCTCTGATAATTAGAGATATATTTTAAAATCTAATGTCTATTTAAGCCAAATGGAATGGACATCTCTCCACATTCTAACATGACAAGAGAGCATTTCAACTAGTAAATGTGGATTGCAAGCGAGGATTGATGCCGAGGGCCACTATGGGCACCCCACCAATTCATGAAGGCACCCAGTTGTTGATGGCACAAAGTCATTTACCAAGGGCACCCAAAATTGAGGTCCGAAATTCCAAAATACCCCTTGTTCAAAACAGAGGCACCCCACCACCCCAACACCGTCCTCTTGAACGAGCAAACAATACTATCTTGAACGAACGAGCAAGCAATCCCGAAAGTCATTTGTCTTCGTTCCTCTCCCTCTCTCCTCTGTTGTAGGCGGAATATCGAGTTTGAAGGCTATGGGTTTTGTTCGATTTCGTCTCCACATTAGGGCTCGATTCAAGTTTTTCGTTCACACACTCAAGTCGTGAAATCGATCGTTTGAAGGTACGTTGATAGTCTAATTAAGTTGCATTTGGTAGAGTAGTTGTTATGTTTGTGTAGCGGTGCATTAAATGGTTCTTTGATTGGAAAGTCATGGTTCTCGGCCACACAGGCTAGAGATGTTATTTACAGTCTCGGTGAAGCATGGTCGAGACAGATGGGAAGTTTTTGGGAACTCGTGGTTCTAGGCTAGACATACCATAATAGTTTATATAGTCTCGGCAACGAATGGCCGAGAGTAATTGTGTTATCTCGGTCACCACATCCGAAAGTAACCATAAGTGTATAGTTTATGTCCTGTCGGTGATGTACAACCGAGAATGTAGCATTGCTCTCGGTTGCCTAATACCGAGACTATTATTGATATCTCGGTCATGCGCCACCGACATTCTTATGGTTTTTTCAAACCTCCATGACCGAGACTATAGAAATGGAAGATTTTGTTCTTTTTTTTGAATTGTTTTAGGTAGCGTAACATTGTGTTTGCTCTCGGTCACCACATCACGAGAGTAAGTCGAAGTGTATAGTTTATGTCTTGTCGGTGATGTACAATCGAGAACGTAGCATTTCTCTCGGTTGTCCATTACCGAGATTTTTATTCTTATCTCGGTTATGTGTCACCGATATTCTAAGGTTTTTCTCAAACCTGCTTGACCGAGACTATAAAAATGGAAGATTTTGTTCATTTTTTTTAATTGTACTTTTGTTTCTGCTCTAGGCGCTTACATGTTGTAGTCTTTTCAGGTATGGCTCGTTCGAAAACCCCGGTGACTAGGGAGGAGGTTGGTGTTGAGGTGTCGAGGGGTAACCATGGGCGAGGCGGTCGGAGACCCCCAACTGCATCTTATCGGAAAGAGAAAAAAAGGAGAATGTAGATGTTAAGGGAAAGGCTAAGATTGATGGAAATCATGCAAGGAATTTTTAATTCAACATCGACACGCGGCGACGAAAAGATCTCGTAGTTGCCCGAGGCGAAGATGAGGCTCATGCATCAGAGTCTAGTAGTAGTGACTCATCAGCACGGCGAACACCACGAAAACTGATCGTAATGTGGGTGGGAGTACTAGTGGTGGCCATAATGAAGGAGAGTCCCAATGGCCTGTAGAAATGCGTGCTCCTTTCCCCGGTGGTCCTTTAGACGGTTCTTTGTTGAAGAGCTTTAAGGATCATGTCGCATTAGCGATTTGGAGCAATGAGGTATATAAAGTTTCATTGAATGGAGTACTTAAAAACTTAGGGTTTTCACTAAGCTGATGAGATGTTTTTGTTGTTGCAGGAGCGTCCGCATGAAGTGTACGACCCGTTTGGGTCGACCCGACCCAAACAAGAAAAAAAAAAAAAAAGAAGAGAAAAAGGAAGAAAAATGAAAGAAAATTTGGAAAAATTCTGGAAAAATTGGGAAAAATTGGGAAAATTATATTTCAATAAAATAAAGGTGATTGAACCAATTTGAATACACAATAAACTCACTATACTTGAACTAATGAGACATCAAACTCAGGAACCTAGGAAAAAGGGTACGAGAGAGCGAATACAAGACTTGGTATATCGGGAGGCTAGTAAAGCGAAGACTTTACTTTGTTGTGGTGAGTATACTCATTGACAATTTTACTTGGCATTTCATTCCTATAAAATGTTGTCCTTGCATAGTCCTTTTGACTATTTACCTTTGTACTCTTATATCATGTGATTCTTTGTGTCTATGCTCACTTGTTGAGTCTAGTTTGCATGATATCCATTTATTTGATTTAATTCATTGATTCCATTCCATGCTATGTCTATTCTTGTTGTTTCAAATGTGAATTGAACGATAAATAGCATGCTATTAGGCTAGTGAATATCTTATAAATGTTTAAGAGGACTTGTAATCTTTATTTGTTTATGTGTGTAGATGTGCCTATGCCTTGACAATCCATGTTTGGTATTTCTTGAAAATGTAAAAAGTAGTTGTTGTATTTAGGTCCCGTACTTGATCGAGGTGTGCACGAATCACGGGGTTAGAGTCCCTGGGGATGTCGGCACACGTTACCTGACATTGTATGACACTCGGGGTTAGAGTCCTTGAGGTGGTCTACACACCGGGGTTAGAGTCCCTGGTAACACTTGGGTTAGAGTCCCTTGTGCTATATGATTATTGGGTCGGGGTGACACGTTTCACCGCCGATGGGACCTAAATCACTACTACTTAGCCTAGTGTCGTAACACTTGTTTAACTCGGTATTTACTCGCATATGGTTTATTTTTCGTTTTCCAAGTTATATGCTTTTAAATACCATTTGAATATTTGAAAATGCAAATTAAACTTGTCATTGGGGATTTCTTGTTTTATTCTTGTACTCACCGTCCTTTTTATGACGGTGGGTGCAGAGCCGTTTTACCAAGCAAGCGGCAAGGAGAAGATCGGTGATTATCCCTGAGCCCGCGACGCATCACTACATCGATTGTAGGTCTTCTTTTGATATTTTGATTGTATAGTTTATATATGTCTTTCATATACTTTTTGGGGTTGTATATTGGGTTGAGCGTTAGTTCCCCGACTTGACTTAGACCATTTTATCGTTTCAATGAATTTTGAAGACTATATATATTTATGCGATGGCATTTCCTGGTTTTCCACACTTAGGATATTATAAATTGCTTCTGCATAATCAATAAGACTTCCGCTAATAAATTCATTTAATAAAAGGTTTAATTAGAAAAGGCTGACTAATACGTAATTAAGTCCTGCGTGGATATGATTAAGGCTTAATTACGGGAGTAGGCCGGGCGGTGCCCTAGATTAGAAGAGGGGCCGTCACATGTATCAATCACGGAGCTCAGATCCAAGAATGGGACTTACAGTCGTGCCACCTTGACACCGAGGGCCTTCAGAGGATTATTCAGCGGTCTGGGTTGAATACACTGATAGACTGTTCATACCGCAAGACGAACAAGGAGGTTATCTTTGCCTTTGTAGAGTGGTAGCAGCCGAAGACGAACACATTTTACTTACCATTCGGTGAAATGTCAATCTCCTTGGAGGATGTGAGCATTTTCCTAAAGATTCCTATGATGGGCAAAGTGGTGGCAGTTGAGAACTTTGCGATGTACACGGAGAAATCTCGCTCGGATGCTATTAAGCTGGTGTTGAAACTACTTGGGGTTAGCATTGAAGATGCCGAGGAGGAAGTGAACATCAACAAGGGGCTCAAAGTGCGAAAATGTTGGTTAAAGAGTCGATGGTGCCCCAAAGCTGGTTCGAGAACACAACTTATCATCCTGTGGAATGCACAGCCCGAGCGTACTTGTTGTACCTACTTTCTTGCACCCTGTTTGGGGATAAGAGTGGATCTCGGGTATCTACGCGTTGTTGAAGCTTCTAGAAGATTTGGACGACGTGGGAAAGTACGCATGGGGTGCAGCTGCATTGGCCTACTTGTACCGGCACTGAGGTCTGCCACCAGATTACAAGTTTCTCAGATTGCCGGCTACCTCACATTACTTGAGGTTTATTGTAAAATTGACCTTCTCGTAACTCATTCCAAGCACTTCCCACCAAAGGTTCTATACCCGATTATCTCATCAAACATCCTTCTACGTACTATATTCCAACCATCGACATCGGGAAGTCCTAGCTCGGAGGCAACACAATGATACCCACAATTACCATCGCCTAGCACATCAATAGCGCTCTCAACATATGGCAACCAATCCGGTTCTATGCAATGGGAATAACCAATTTTAGCTGCACTGGTCTGTCGACATGAACGACGTACTTTAGGCCCCACTTTCATTTTCTTTTTTCCCGAACTAGAAGCCTCTTCTGTCGATAGTACATACTCAAATCCGCTAGACATTCTTGTCGTCGAAGTATCGTCTTCACCGTGTTTCCTCTTTGTCCCTATCTTCTTTCCTCTATTCAACAAACACCCAATTGAAGACCCCGGTGTCCTTCTATTTGTCTTTATTTTTGTAAGTGGCACCACTCCTGGTGTAGATGAAGGTCGACTAATCTCCCTAAGCTGCTGAATAATCCTGATGCGATCGTGTTCATCAGTGCAAACATGAAACTTTTGCAACACTCTTTCAATCTCATCGTTCACATTGTACCCAGATCGATCCACATGATTCTCTGGTATCATACTCAACTTTCGCCATTACACATGAATGTCCTCGAGAAGGATGGGTGAACCAGAAAATTTATGAAAGTTTAGCTCGTGTGCGCAAGGAAGACCATGCGTGGTATGTATCTCACAACCACAACGAGTAGAGTAGTGTCCAACATCCTCTCCATGTTCCAATTCATCTCTAATTAACTTAAGAGCCCTTTGAGAGACATAACCAAACAATCGACGATAAAACCCATCAAAATATTCATGTTGCACCACATTCATACTAAGCTCGAATGATGTCTTGATGTTGTTATGTTGGATCTTAAGAAGACCATCAACCACTCTCCACAAAGTCTCAAAATTAGCCTGACTATTGCCAAGGTGTAGCTTCAAAGTGGAATGCGCAGACTCAACCCTTTGTGTCGTTGTTTCCCCAAAGTGCATAATTCGATTTGTCCATGCCGGTACAAATTTCTCCTTGTAGATCTTCACCCATGTGTTATCCAGGTAATCAGTAAGATCCTTCATATGATCGAACTCACAACGCAAGTCATTCATCCTAAGTTCTAATAAGGCCTCCGACTTAGCATACAACACACTCGTCCACCTATCCATGAAACGAGCGAATCCTTAGTTATCCCCAAACATCTTCTTAGTCTTGGCCAATACTACTTTGTTGATGTGCCAAGAGCAAAGAATGTGAGACGATGATGAAAATACTTCTTCGATGACATTAATAAGGCCTAACTCCCGATCTGTAACAAACATGTCAGGTTTAGGCCACACATCCAATATGGATTTCAAGTTCTCAAGTGCCCAAACATAATTTTCATAAGTCTCCGATAATATGAAAACAAACCCAACAGAGAACGTCAAATGCGTAGAAGTGATTCCAACAATCTCCAATAATGACATTCGATACTTATTTGTTTTGTAAGTGCAATCCATCAAAATTACCGATGAGAAACACCTTAGCAACTTGATTGAATCATGATGTGACCAAAATAAATAAGTGACGACGTTCGTATTGGGATGCTTCCTATGCCACGACATCCACTTATTCTTCTCCAATATGTGCAATAGTTGTTGCATTTGAGTCCTCCCACCCGCATCCTCAATTCGGAATTTTGTCGTGCATTATATATTGTCCGCATTGTTGATACGTTTTTAACATCCATTTGCTTCAACGTATTAAGGATATATCTTGGCTTCACATTACCCTTAGTCATCTGCACCACAATCACCTGCTCACCCTTATCCAATTTTCCTGCAAATGAGTGGTCGTCCAAGTTTTTGGCGAGGTCATGATTGTGCCACCTACATATGACAGTGACATACCACGAAGAATCAACATTTTCCTTGATGTTAATAAGTAAATGTCATCACATTTCTTTGTACTAGTTTGAGTCCGCCCCGTTTCCTCTTATTCTTCAGTTTTTGGTTTCAAAGCAATTTTTGCGCTTTACCCTTCCCTACTCTATGTGACATTCCCCTATATGTACCGAACCTCTCACAAGCGAGTTTGACCCTTCCCCTGTGCTTAATCCCTTCGACATCAGAGTGCTTCGTTATTAACACAAACTTGTTCTCACGACCAATCATTTGAAGCCATGAAATAGTCGATTCTCTAGATGGGAATGACCTACAAGGAGAAAACACATCATTGTAGTCTGGAAATAAAGTTGAAATCGACATTACCTGCAATGCATACATTGTAACATTACGACTCAACCAAAATGCACAGTAAATTCACCAAAAAACCCAAAAAACCAAATTCTCGGTAGTACAGGTCCGCGAGTCTGAACCAATTCTCGTTCAATGGGAACCGAGATTTACGTGAGTCTCGGTAGTTTTAACCGAGACTATTTCATTAGTTTCAGTCACAGCATGATCGTGACTTACTCATAAGTCTCGGTGGCTCTTGATCGAGACTTATGTATAAGTTTCAGTCCTACGATGCCGAAACAATCGTACCCGTGCAACTTCGACTGAAAACGTGAAAAACCATAACAAAAAACATAATAAATTTCACCAAATACCTCTTCTTATTCCTCCTCTTGCACCATTGCAATACATTCGTCCATTTTATAGTGGAAACAAGTTTGGATTGGTCGAATTTACCAAACCCTACATTGACAAACCAAATCATCAATTTCATTGTGTAGATAAAAAAAACAGTTCGTTCAAAGCTTCATATGGTTGTAAAATAGTGTTACCTCGCTATCAGATGATGTGAAGACGCAAGAATCGATACACGCCCGGTAAACAAAATTGTGGCTTTAGGTTTCACTTGAGATCCAATGTGGTGGGGTGCCCCAAAATTGATTTGAAAATAGATTGTGAGATTGGAGAGAGTATATATGAAGCGGCAATAGAGTCATTTACATTAAAGTGTAATTTAGAGGGGAGAATGACAAAAAAACTGGGTGCATTCATGAATTGGTGGGGTGCCCATAGCGGCCCTCTTGATGCCATGTAAGATGTGGGCTTGAATAGTGGAAGATGCTCTTAACTGGGCGTCCAAAGTGTATTAGTGTATGTCTTCCACTACAAAACATATATAAGCATAACAGAATTCTGTTGTCCTCAACGAAACAGAGACAGAGACTACGTAATTGCAATTCTTCGATCTTCTCTCTCGCTCACGCGCAGAGCTCTGTTTCTCGCGAACCACAAACCCTAGAACGATCGAACGACCAATCCAACTGATGAGGGACGAAACCCTCGACAAGAGGCGAGCCCTAGCTGCGGATCCGAACCTCCCCAGATGGGTCTGCCAGAACTGCCGCCACCATCTCTGCATTGTGGGCGTCGACTCCTACGCCGACAAGTTCTCCACCGATTCCGCCTCTCGCTACGGTCCGTCCTCGTAATCCTCTTCGATTCTCTGTTATTTGAACCAATTTGTTGTTTTAGGGTTTGCTTGATTGATTCTGCTACCTCAGTTCAGTGTTTGGAGTTGTATTGTGCCCAATTTGATCCGTCTCTGAAGAAGACTCTGATTTGTTTGATTTCTTAGTGTTGTTGGACTTGTTGAGTGGACAATTTGTGGTTTTAGGGTTTGCTTGATTGATTGTGCTGCCTGAATTCAGTGTTTTTAGTTGTATTATGCCCAATTTGTTATGTCTCCGAAGAAGACTGTGATTTGTTGAATTTCTTAGTGTTTCTTAGTGTTGTTGGACTTGTTGAGTGGAGAATTTGTAGTTTTAGTTGAAGTGAGTGTTTGGGTTATGTTATGCCCAATTTGATAATGAGATTGCTGTTTTCGCGTTACAGATTTATATGTTTGATTTCCAGTTCTTTGTGCTTTGATGCGTGTTTGTGTGATTCAGCACTATAATTACTTGATTTGTTGGTCTTAGACTTGTTGAGTGGACAATTTTTGGTTAGGTTTTTGGGGTTGTTAGTGTTATATGCTGCCCTATTTTGTGCTCACTTCATTCATGCAAAGCGGGAAGTTCCATGTTTTTTAGTGATATGAAGGAATGGATTGGAGAATTGTGCAATTGCAATGACTTCTACTTACTTTAAGCTACTTGCTCTTTCGCCCGACTGACTCCTATGGGCATAGCCTAACCAAAGTAAGGAGGGGCTGAAAAGGGTTCGGACAACTACAACAACAACAACAACAACAACATAGCCTCAGTCCCAATAGAGAATCAATATAATGATAATTTAGATTGTTTTCTTGGGGGTTTGCCGTTTGTGTGTTTTGATGATTGGAAAGCAAAAGCACAGAGCTTTGAATCCATTCGAGGATTGATTGAGACTCAATTTTCGAGGGTGCATTTGATGCCCATATGATTTTTTTTTCTTAATTTCCTTAAAACTTACCCTGCACTCCTGTAGAGTATTGAATTTTTATTGATTTGCGTCTATTTGATGATTTTATTAAATATACTAGAGGATAAGTGTACAATTTTGATGATGCCTGCCTCTAATAATGTGTTTGGGTAAATGGAGCAGGGATGCAAGGTTCGTCGGTCCATGGAGCGAGCAGTGTTTCAGGTTCAACAAGGATGGATCATTCATACGTTGTGTTGCCAAAACAAAGGAGCCCAACGCAAGGGGTCCCTCCCCGGCCTCGTGTTGGATCTGTACAGACTGATAATAACCAGCCTGGGAAGGCTATGGAAGAATCATTTGTGATGGTGCCTCCACCTGCTGCTTCCTTGTATAAATGTGAATCTGGGACAGATGGAGTTGCGAGCCAGTCAACATCAACTGGGGCTGGCCCTAATAACCCTTCACAGCCTAATAATTCTGGATTTCATTCAACCATAACTGTTCTAAAGCGAGCATTCGAAATCGCTAGTAGTCAAACACAAGTATGCATAACATGATGTGTATCCCAACTTATATGGTCTTGTTAGATGTTAAAACATTTTTTACTTAGTTTGTACTTTGAATTAAATTTACTTGGTAGAATCATTTGTGAACTGTCATTGTTTTCCTTCATGTTTCTTCCACAGGTTGAGCAACCTCTATGTTTAGAATGTATGCGAGTATTGTCAGATAAACTAGATAAAGAGGTTGAAGATGTCAATAGAGACATTAAAGCTTATGAAGCCTGTCTTCAGCGCCTTGAGGGGGAGACACGTGAAGTTCTTAGTGAGGCTGATTTTCTTCGTGAAAAACTAAAGGTTTTTATCTAGTTTTTACCGCCTGTGCATTTTCATGCCTTTCCTTTTCTATTATGTTTGGTTTGTGAATCTTTGAAATACGCTTACCTAACTTCTTGCTTTTATTCCATGGTACTTTGACACTTCAAATTGCATAGTTTAGATTATATGTGCACAGCTCTTCATGAGAGGAACACAAGGGTCTCTTTTGCTTATGGAATGGTGTAATTAACTCTAAATTAGGTTTGGAAAATGGGAAGTAAGCGTTTTCCATCTCTCTCCATCGATGTCCAAAAGGCTACTTGTATACACACATTGTCCCACTCCTCGTATGCCTCCTAAGAAACATCTTGCATTTCTACCAAATGGACCATACGACTTTGGTTTCTCCATAATAATTCAATACCCTCTCCTTGTTTTACAACCACTTTTGAACTTATCCTTCATTAACTCGGCAGATTTCCTAAGATTTTACTCAAAGAGGCATTAGAAATGAAGTAGAATGAACAAAAGAGGAATATATGATAGAAAATGTCATTGCTATTTCTGAAAAAGTGGCATCACTTGTCAGATATATAGTATGGAGATATCACTTTTGATTGATGTCTCTTACATTCAACTTGTTAATAGCTGGAACCGGATAAAGACTTTGATCTTATATATAAACCCTAAGTTTCCAAATAAAAGTAGCACGAGGATATAAGACTGCTATTATGCCGCTGGTGCTTCATAAGGTTGAATGGTAAAGAAACAAAACAGTCATAAAACGAGGCTGAAGCTTTGTTATTCTTCTTCTCGTTTTGTTTATGAGAGAGTCATGTTGCTGTATTGTATTTTTAAGTCAAGCCATTCTATGCCTCCTTGTATAACTTGGCTAGTGTCTTATGTGGATTGAGTTTGAAGGTACTTATTCTTAAGATGGCTTGGACTATTTCCCTGGATGTTTTTAGTAAAATTCGTTGTTAGCTGACTTACGTTGCTGAATTTTAGTCATACTTAATTACAGTTAGAAAGGGAATTGCACGTATAAAATGTGATGATGTAAAGCATGCATGTAACTTAAGTATACTTTAAAGTTGGAAGTGATGCATGATTTTTTTAAATTCTTGGCATGTCATTGCCTCATTGGTAGTTGGATTTGTTTCAGACTGAATTTTTTTCAAAATGCTTATATTATCCTACTTTGTCAGGCATGATATGCTTAAAGAAACCTCTGTGAAATTTTTTGGTGTTGTATTGTTATCTTATTATTCATTAATTCTCTATTTAAGATTGAGGAAGAAGAACGAAGGCTTGAAGCTGCAATAGAAGAAACTGAAAAACAGTGTGCTGAAGTAAATTCTCAACTAAAAGATTTGGAAGTGAAATCTCAGCGTTTCAATGAACTAGAGGAACGGTGAGGCAATACAATGACATGCTTACTTATATGGCGCGTGTTTGCTTGATGGACGATGGTTTTTAATGTTTTATTCTTCATTCTTCCATTGACTTAAAATAGGTACTGGCACGAATTCAACAATTTTCAGTTTCAGTTAACATCACACCAGGTATGCTCCAAATAATCTTATTGTTCTTTAATATTTCTTTCTTCTTCTTTGTTGTTTTTCAGATAGAGGATATTTAGCATATATCTTTAATATTTAACATCACTGTTTTGCATTTTGAATAAATTAATGGTTTCTGTAGTTCACAAATTGAATGTCTTCTTTTTGGCTTTATGTTTTTGATTTAAGATTCTAAATAAAACTGCTAATTAACTGCTTTGATCTAAAATTTAGCCAATTTATTTTTAGATGGATCCTCTATTAAAAGATAAAAATTATTGGACCTGGTTTATCTTACAAAAGAATCATTTTATGAAGTGCAAAGTAATATTATTACACAGGTTTCTTGCTATATTGTGTCTGCTATGCAAAATGTCTTGCACATGGTCTTCCAAAAACATGGAAAATCTTTACTTCACGCTATGAAAATGAGCGCTTGCACCTCTAGTTATTCCTTTTTTTTTTTTTTTTAAATTCTTTATGAACTAAATGTATTAGTGAGCCAACTTAGTTTTGTATGAACATCAAGAAAGCCACTTCAGATCACTTTACTGGTATTGGGGATTATCTTCACTACCATTCTCTTGACCCAGTCATCATAGCTATCAAGGTATTTGCATTATAGGGTATTTTCTAATTGGTTTGTGACTTTGTGTATTGACTAAAACATATCTTCCTCACCTTAAAGCATTGTTTTTTTTTTTTTTTTTTTTTTTTTTTTTTTGTATTTTAATCTCATCTAGTCACTAGTTTATTGTGATCCTAATTGCTTTCGCAAATGCGTTTGGTTAATTGTAGCTTTTCTAATTTTCTCGATCATCTGTCTTACTTTCCTTGTCTTGACCCCATTTATTTGTGACTTCGCTTCTTCTTTCTTCCCTTCTTTTTTTCCTGATATATGTTGTACTTCATAGCTCATCTGTGTAATGATATAGGATTCTTATTCATTTCTTCTTCCAATTCTAATAGTATTTATATTTGCCATGTTGCTTCAGATAGCATCTCTAGTTTACAATTATGAAACTGGTTTGAAGTTAATAAGCTTATGATTATAGGCAATGTACCCAAAAAATAAAATGAAATAGAGATCTTTGTTATGTATTATTTTTGTTTTTTTCATTGTTTTGTCTTATTACTTCTCACAAAAGTTGATTCAAGTAATTTCCATATATAGGAAGAGAGGGATGCCATCTTGGCTAAGATTGAAGTTTCCCAAGCACATCTGGAGTTGTTGAAGCGTACTAATGTTCTAAACGATGCTTTTCCAATATGGCATGATGGAGAATTTGGAACTATTAACAATTTTCGACTTGGCCGACTTCCAAAGATACCGGTATGCTCTCCAGTCCTTAAAAATGTAGAGCTCAGAAATGAAATCCGTCTGCTAAGGAATCATATAATGAGTGCTTTCCTTTGCCCATGTTACATAGTTGGTACAAATGTGTAGGCGGTGGGATGACAAGTTCATTATCCCATGAAGAAGTTAGTGAGTACGATGAATGACATGATTTGCAAATTTCATTATTCCATGTAGGTGGTGGGAGAACAGTTAACCCTTTTGGCTATTTTAGACTTAAGGGTTTTTTTTCAAATAAATAAATAAATAAATGCCGAAATAACAATTACATGCAAATGAAATTTGACGAATCTTTGTGCCGAATTAAGGGAAAATTGATATGATCGTGAACTTTTAAGAAACATATTAACTTGTAAGAAACATATTATGATTAGGGTCAATATTTTTAAAAGGTACTCATACTGAATAGCAGCTTATTTGATAATATAAAACTAGAAAATATTGTTAAGTATGATGCATGAGTTACTTATTGACGTAAAAAAGAGAAAAAATCTGAAACAATCAAAACTATTTAAACTGAACTTGAAGAAAACTTTATATCAGGTAATAGAAAGAGAAAAGACAAGTATTATAAGCAACACTATTCTTTAATTTTCCTTTGCAAAATCAAAATCTTGCTAGCACTTTGTTGAAGCTATCTAGTGTTGAAAATTTACGAGAATTCTGTACATTGAATTTGACTTCTTTAAATTACTTTTCAATTTTAAATGACCGAAGTCATAGCTGAAGTTGAATTTTCGATCCATGGTTGAGGCTTAATTGCACAAAATACTATTTGATGAGGTGATCCATCTGTTGGTGATCTTGTGTTTTAGCAGCTTCAGGCCTCCAATATCATTTAATTCAAGCGTGTTCATTGTTTTGGTAAGGCATGTTCACTTGTTTCAAATCGAACTTGGTGCATTGGTAAGTGATTCACCTCACGACGCAAGTTTTATGGAGCAAGGGATTAGGGGGGTGCACATTTTTTCCTTGGAGACTAGCGTGTGTTGGTTTTTCCTTTTCTTTCTTTCTTTTTTCTTCTGGAGAGGGGGAGGAGGGAAGCTTCTTAGTACCCAAATTTGAATGCAGGGACTTGAGAACATTTACATGAAAGGGAAGGACGGTTTTTTAAGAACTTATGTCATGATATATACTTACTATTTATGATGTTATATAGACCTTTTCAACATTGGATAACAAATGCCATAGACTCCTAAATGTCCCCATCGATCCTCCCATCCTTATGAAGATAATGACGTAATTTGCTTACCTTGCCTTTCAGGTTGAGTGGGATGAAATAAATGCTGCATGGGGGCAGGCATGTCTTCTTCTCCACACAATGGCTCAGTATTTCCAGCCAAAGTTTTCGTATCCTTTAAGTAGATTGATTTTTCCTCAGAGTTTGATGCTTGTCTGATGGCTTGTTTAGAGCTTGACTGAGGTTTTCTGGGGGTTATATACTGATATTGGATCAACAAGATGCTAGTAAGATGTGTTATCGTGTTAGTATGTTGGCACTTTTACTTTGAATCTGCATGTCAAATTTGAGAAGCCTTTTTGAGAATATGTCAAACATGTTTTCTCTTCACGAAACAAGTGACAACTGGAAACTTAATTGTAAATAAGCATCTTAGCTATGTTTTTCTCCTTTCTTCATTGTCATCATGTTTCTCATGCCAAACTTAGGGTTCTATTTTAGTTGATGTTATAACAATGCAACATTTTTGTTTAGATTATACTTTGATGTTTCCGGTGCCTAAAAGTTTCAATGGCAAAGCAAAGGAAAATTATTCTTAATATTTATGATATGGACATATCGCTGTTTGTTCTTAGATTAAGAATTTCTTCAGTCAAAAACTCTGTTGGTATCCTCAACTAAACAATTTTCAGATATAGGATAAAAATCGTTCCTATGGGAAGCTATCCTCGAATTGTGGACACAAATAACAACACCTATGAGTTGTAAGTATTACTCACTGTCTCTCTATCTTTTTCTGTATCCTTCTGAAGTTGGGAAAATACCATGGTTTAATGAATATATTGGGAAGATGTTGCAGGTTTTCCATATTTGATAATAATTACATGTCCACTGCCTAGCAATATACTGGTCTATTACTGATCATTGCCTTGGTGTAGTGGTTATGGACTTCTAGTGGTTCACTTGGGCCTCTACTAGGTCTTAGATTTAAGTCTCCTAATTTTCCGAGGCATATCTATCCTAGGATGGGTGTGTTTCCTATGAACTAGTTAGGGGTTATCTTGGACACGGTAGTATCAAAAATAAAAATAAAAAAATAAATAATGCATTGGTATTAGAATATATTATACTCAAAGAATCCTCAAGCGTTTGGATTATATGGAATTCGGAATATTAAAGAGTGAATAAATAGATTTTTTTTAAGTTCTGTGTTTTTTTATTTGAGACTTACCTAAGCATCAATCGTTTATTGGCATCTGTTATTAATCCAAAAGGGTTGATTGGTCATGTTTTTCGAGGAGGAGATGTTTCTCGTTTGATACCTTTTCTTTTTTGTTTTCTGATCCTTCTTGTTTACCATCATTCTTTAGACAGCCTTTAATTTGATTAAATTGATCTTTCCAGGTTTGGTCCTGTGAACCTGTTTTGGAGCACTCGCTATGACAAGGCAATGACACTTTTTTTAAATTGCCTCAAGGACTTCGCAGATTTTGCAAATTCAAAGGATCAGGAAAACAACATACCAGCAGATAAATGTTTCAAGCTCCCTTATAAGTAAGGTTTTAGCTTCTTGGGTATTTTGTGTTAGAAATTAGTTGTGAATACTTGATAGTAAAATCAATGGTACAATCTCAATGTCATTCAACAAAAAGATAAACTTTAAAGTAATATTATATATATATATATATATAAACATGTGAAATTTCTTATATTTATAGATTCCATACTTTTTGGGAAGAACGAACTCTTTGGTTTCTTCATTGACTATGAATAATATACACTATTCTTAAATAGGATGGCAAATACAGCAGTTTTTGAAGGACTTAAAAAACTAGACTGGAGGAGCATGACGAAGGTTATGATATTCTTTGAAAAGTAGTGCAATGGGTTGTGTTATCAATCTTTGATGAGTCTCAAACGGATGCTGCTCTATATACCTAGTGATTTTTCGGGCTGGTGAAATTTATCCATTTTAACCTCTAGAGACATTCTTTGACTCTAAAATAGGTATCAATTCATTTTCTTTTTAATTTTTGTGAGATAATTTCTAAAACTTAAATGGATCGGGTCTATTTAGTATCTCAGACTTAGTTTTAGATCATCCATCGGTTTGGGGTATCGTACAGATTGCCCAAGATATCTTCGATTGTGTTATACTTTTGTTCAAAACTTATTTACTTGCCATTATAGCATTCTAGAGCTCCCAAATGAAATTTGGAGAATTCAGGAAACAGAACCCTGAAAGAGTAGTGGCATTACCTTGGAATATCTATACATCTAAATTTCTAAGCGTTGAGAGCAGAACATAATCTTTGAAAGTTCATTTAATTGTATAAAATGTGGATGCTTCTAACATTCTAGGATCTGTCTTGCAGGATAGAGAATGACAAAGTCGAAAGCTACACCATCACACAGAGCTTCAACAAGCAGGAGAACTGGACCAAGGCTCTCAAGTACACTCTCTGCAACTTGAAATGGGCTCTCTACTGGTTCGTCGGGAGCACAAACTTCCAGCCGCTTTCTGCAATGGTTTCATCGCATTCTGAGTTTCCGTCAATGAGTTCTTAGTAACGCAGAGGTCAGTATGCACGTACATGTCTGAACGATGCTCAAGCTTGTAACTTTATAGCACATCTCGTGCAGGTGCCCAAATTAATTGTAAATATAACTTGGTTTTGTTCATAATTAACTAGGATATTTATAATGTTTCTTATGCAGTGTATTGCTTAGAAGGAATTTTTTTTTTTTTTTTGCTGTCTTGAATAATGACCAAGTGGTTACTAGTTTCTCCAAATCTCAGTGTAAAACATTCGACATAAAGATCCAAAACATGTATATAATTGTTGTTTTTTCTTTCCAACCTAGGGATCTTATACTATTATTTATGATTACTTCACTAATAGAGAGTTCAAAAGTCTCAAGTCCTCCTTCTTTTTTTTTTTCTTGGAAATGTAGAGAAATCCTTATTGAGAGACCTCTCCCTACATGTGTTGTGCAGTATTCATTTGTAACAGTTGGGGCATTTGGCTTTGGACACTTAGTGGGCAGGCAGGGATACCCAAAAAAGAAAACCTTATTACAGTGCATGAAACCTACACAATTTTTTTTTATAAGAAATAAAACACAACTTGTCGATTATAAGGTTTGAACTCTTGACCTCTTATCTAAGTAACTCCATAACCTCTTATCTAAGTAACTCAATACCAAATAAGTGAGTCATCCGCTTGGTTGGGGAAGCCTACACAACTTTGTGAACGTATCCAACAAAGATCATCATTTTTTACAACCAAAATTTTACTTTCCATTCATATTATTTATTATTGGCAAAAAGACTTATTTGGTACTTGAACTTTCAAGTTTTTGTTGATTTGATCCTCAAACTTTCTTTCATGTACTTTGTTCCCTAAACTTTTATTTTTCTCTATTTTTTGTCATTTTGGTAAATTGAAGAGTAGTGGTCGTCGACGAAGTGGTTTATGAACAATTCACAAACTGATTCATCAACCCAAACAAATTGATCATGAATTGTTTGTGAATCCATTTTGTCAGTGACCACTACTCATCGACTTAAAGAAAGGACCAAAAGTACAGGGAAATAAAAGTTTTGGAACCAAAAGTGAACTCATGAAAGTTTGAGGATCAAATAAATAAAAATGAGAAAGTTCAGGGATTAAATGATACTATTTGCCTTTATTTTATTTTATTTTTTGGTCAACGATTGCATTGTATTGATGTTCTTAGCTCAAAAAAGAGACAACAATCTATTATAACGAGAATAATAAATATTTTGTAATAGTGAAGCACGAAACTAAAATTCGACACTACGCATACATGGTGGTGCAGCAGCAAACCCTGACGGGTACAACCAACCCACAAGTGAGGACAACCACCCTTTACACGGGGATGTCCTTAATGGAAACAAAAAAACCTTAGATCCAACCAAGAAAAAAGAAATTAAAAAGGCATAATGGAACCCAAGCAAACGATAACCACCACTCAATGTCGTTCGCCATCCATCAGGATCGATCACGAACATTCGTTGCCTTTGACTTCAAGACCGCCACTTTGTATCTCTATTTCTTTAACTCAAACAAGAATTTAGGCAAAGAAAAAAAGGGTCGTCAACGTCGTAGCGTCGGAAACCCAAAACCTACGCGGTAGTCACCGAATCTACCCGAAAAACAAAACAAAAAAGGAGGGGGGAGAAATGGAGAGGATAATGGAGAGGCGGACTGTGAACTGGACCCCGCCTGGCCTAAACCTACGTTGTAATAGATCGGATTTAATTCGTCATTATTAATGATGTGGTTGCAGACGTGGCTAACAATTCAGACGCTCGTGGGACCCGCAACTAGGCTACTGCGCGCCTGAAGCTAGGTAAATAATTATTTTGTATGATGATTTGTCTAATTTACATTGTTTACGTTGAAATAGATTAAAGGACATCGTAATGTGTGTATTTATATTACGTTTGACATACGAGACTGCGTGTTAAGTATTCATCTCGATATGCGTGTCGATGCGGGTACTAGATAGGCTAAAAGACTAAATACTAGGCCGGGGGAAATAATACACATATGAAATGAATTAAATGAATTAAATAATAATATGTAATGCATATTTGGTGGTTAGGGTCATGGTAGTATGCGTATGTCGCGTTTCATAACTCGAAATCGGGAGTCATAACACCCGAAAGACGACTTTTTGGGTTAAGAACAAAGGCAAGTATGTCATTGGTGTCACTTTATGAGTCATTAGGGGTTGAAAAATGGAGCAAATAGTGGTCATTAGATTGCATTAGGATGCACAAGTGAGGAGAGATGCTTGTATGGTATAAAAGTCAATTTGACTTCATGGCACCACATTTTTCTCTCCTTATCAAGAAATCCGAAAATTAAAAAGAAAAACAAAGGTTTTGGAGCTTCAAACTTGATCATTTGAGGATCTTGGGGTGGTTGATTCATCAAAGCAAAGTGAGATTCACTATCACCTCAACTTTCTTCATCTTTTAGTACAAATTTTTGGGGTGATTGAATGAATCCAATATGGATTGTTAAGTAGTTGTTTTGGTGGGTTTTAAGTGCTATGAAGTTAAGTGATATATGTTGTTGTAGTTGTTGTTGGTGGTGGTGATGTTTAAAAAACAAAATTTTCAACCAAATTGTTGTCCAGAACCTCATTAGCGTGCTAGGTGAAAAATATAATGCGCTAATGTTCTTCCTGTAGAAGAACGTTTAACTGCCCTAAAAATTTAGCGCGTTAATTCTAAAACCTAGCGCGCTAGATATTGCAGATTTCAGACTATTTTTGCTAAGTGACATTAAATATATCCAATTGACTAAAAATCAATTATAAATGGAAATAGATCATTTCAGGGGGTAATTTGGATATCAAGGATTTGGCAGAGCGGACGGGGGTTATACATCAGGGCACGAAGTGCGGGTTGAGGTGTGTAATATCCCAACCGAAATTTCTTGAGCATTACTTACTTTGGATTTTGAATTCATATTATGTTTTCAATACTCTATTCTTGGTTTTGGTTTAAATGGATGGATGTTGAGGCTCTCATTTTGCGCCATTCATGTGTGTATATCTACTTGTCCATAACACGTGTGTTAGGGATCTCGGTGAATAGTTCGACCCGAGAGTCGCGTCGGGGCACGTGTAGGTGCGTCGTAGGTTCTACGACGACCACCTAGAAGATCCAGATATTGGCCTTGCTTGAGTAGTACGCGCGACAATATTCTGTAGAAAGTCCGAAGTATGGCACTAATCTGACCCTAGGCTCTAGGAACACACTTTAAGCTTGCACTATTACTTATCCATGCGATGATCACGGTTGCCTGTATTTATTTCTGCATGTTTATTTAATAATTTTATTTAAATTTCAATACTTACTTTCAGTATTGCTCACTTAATTTCCTTGGGAATACTCATTCTAGACTCGTCATCTACCTTTTTGCTGATGGCTTGAGTGTATTATATATCTTAGTGGGACGAGTCGTGAGCATTGAGGGCAAGCTCCGAAGTTACCTTTGATGATGATTCGTTTTAAGAGATATTTGTACGTTTGTATTATATATATTTTTACTATTATTTAATAGTTTTTGATTTCATTTTGGAGATTTGGGATTGTGAGACACTTCGGGACTCTATGTTTTTGATATTTCGAGATATTCGATGGAGGTGAGGTGTGTAAATTATTTATTTCGCATTACTTTTTTTTCTCGTTGATGACGTCATACTGTTAACATATGGGTTCCTGTTCATTTTTTCCACATTTCTAGGTATCGTGAAAAGTTAAATGTATGACTTTGATGTTTCATATTTCACCCGATACATGTATTTGTCATGTCTCCTTAATGATAAATGGTATCCTTATTTGTTAATTAATGCGTAACTTATTTACATTAATTATATGTTTATTAAGGATTGAAACAACATTATAATAGATGACTTGATTTCATTAACAATTTAAATAGATTGTATTATATATAAACACCTATTACGAGTTTGGCACGACAGCGAATATAGTTACATACATGAAAATTATTTTTCATTAAGATTAATAATAATTAAATGGTGGTTCAATTAATAGATGTCCGGAGATGGTGATGTTATATCATTTTATACCTAGCCACATGATATGAGTTTGCATATGTTATGTGGGTAAGATGTTACCATAACCAAATTGGCATATGATGCATATTTTAGGTTGGCAAACGATAATTGCGAGAATGTTTACGTAAGCCATGACTTTCTAGCTTAGTGTGCCACGGTTTGGTTACTTGCAACAAGTAAGGAAGAAGCGCCTAATGCAAAGTTTAAATTATTAATAGAAACAAATATTAGCACACCATGGTATCTTGTCGAGACTAAGATTCTGACGATTACTTCATGCATACTACGGGTTGTGAGTTAAGAAATCCTATTGGTTTGAACGCTTTAAGGAAATGACATATGCAAGATATGAATGACCTCTTTCTGAGCTGACACTTATGAGGTGCGCAGTGCGATAGTTGTCATTTGTGAGTGAGATAGACAATCATTCATGATAGCAAAAAATAAAAAAAGTGTAGCTTACGCTGCACAGTAGACTCTAGTGATCGTTAGGTCGAAGATTAGGAACATGTGTAAGACGTGGGACAAATAGGTTTTTAGTAGACTCTATGTAAGCAGATAGTGTTGAGATGACTCAGAACTACATGAAAGCAAGTACGGACTCCTTTAGCTTCGGCCAGAGCGCTGGAGTAGTCTTGCAGAAATAACATTTCGAGTAACTCCACTATTGTGCCATGATTTGTTCGCGGTCCGTGAGGTCAGTGGGGCCACACTGCCACTTATTGGATTGGGAACAAATTAGGAATACGAGCCGAAATAGAGTTTGCAAATATATTTAAGGTCGAAATGACCTCAAGCCAACCTAAGGAATGAGCTGTTGCGAAGTTCTCACGAATCTAGAATTGACTCAATCGTAATAGATTTTGCACTTATGATCAGTCCGACCCAACCCGCAGAACGTTTGGGATAATGCCCTAAAGGGACATGGAAAGCCTTGAAAGCTCGTGTAGGTATGCTAAGTTGGATCGGACACATACGACGACATTTTAGATCGTTAAGCAACCGGGAAAGAAATACGTGAATACTGCTCTACTTGAAGGTTTCTCCCTTAAAAGGCCTCATTTGGGAAGAGAGAGTATATCGTGTGAGGGCGATACCCCACTTGTTCAAAGGAAAAGATTGAATTAAATTTAAATTTCGGGACGAAATTCCTTTTAGTTGGGAAGATTGTAACGGCCCGTTTTAATTAATCCTAATTAACCGATAAATCACGGATTAATATCCTAAGCTCAGACCCACGTGGGCGTCGGGGAATAGTCTACGACACGTTTAATGGAAAAAATATGTTATTTTCGTGTGGCGAGTGTTATTTATTTTTACTATTATTTAATAGTTTGCGTCGCGTTAATTGAGAATTACGCTTGGTCGCGTTGTGCGCGTGTAGTGACGAAAGTGTGCGACGTCGCGGTGTGTGCGTAACGCGGGTGTATAGGGTACTATAGGATTGAGTTGTCTCATCACATCACCCATCACATCACACATCACATCACACATCACATCACCCTACCTCATCATTACTTCTTTTCCTCCAAAAAAAAAAACTCCCGTGAGACCCACCTCCGTCGCGAGATTTCCTCTCTTTTGAGGCGTTGGGCGGAAGTCTACCTTCCGACCAACAGAGTTCCTCATTTCGACCGTGAAGAGGGGGTGTTGATTTGCTCACCTCTAGGGCCTTCTCGGTTTAGTATTTAGTCATAGGGCTCAAGAACTATACACCACACTCATGTTCCATATTCTTGATTATCTCACGACTTATATTCATGCTTTATGTTCCTGTTCATTTACTTTATGTGCATGAGTTGTAGTCGTTTCCTTGGATTTCTTGTGAATACTAACTAAATTTCTCTGGGATTTACTCACCTGGAACGTTTCATTGTTGTTGGTGAAAAGTTGCGGATATTGCGACGAGCCGGGAAAAGGCGGTGATTGGCGACTACCTCTGATTTGGAGCGCCTCCACTAGCCTACTCGTAGGTGATTGTATTTACATATAAATACTTTTGGGATTATTTTGGGAGACTTTTCACCTGATACATGTATATCGTCGCCTATTATACATTTTTGTCGCCTTAACTGATATATATGGTATCCTTTTGCTGGGTTTCCACCCCGTAGGTTGTTAATTAATGCATAACTTATTTACATTCATTATATGCAAATTATTAAGACTTCCGCTACTAAAATAACTTAAATAAATCACAATAAATGAATTAAGTTATAAAACTTTATAACTTAGTATATTTTGCTAAAATAATTATTTTAATATCAAAATTTACTAAGTTGGAGCATTAGATGGTAAGTTCGCGGGCCGTCACAGACAGGTGTGCAGGTGACGTGGCATGGCTTGGTGACGTGTCCGGTGACGTGGCGGTGCCAAGTTTGTCTCAGAATTTGGGGCCGTCACAGTTTGTCATGATAAAAGACTTCCGCTGTGGTTTATTAAGGATCGAAACGACATTATAACAGATGACTTGATTTCATTAACAATTTAAATATTAAATTATTTTTCATTAAGGTTAATAATGATTAAATAGTGAATGAGTTTGCATGTGGGATACAGTTGGCGCTGGTAGGCTAGGTTGTAGGCCCGCATTGGCCCCGTGGCGGTTCATTTGGAAAACGGGTCGCTATATTTTGGTATTAGAGAAACGTTAGTGAACTTCGAGAAATTGAAAGTTAACTCTTAGATGTTAATGAAATCCAAAGGAATTGCCTAAAGCTCTAGTTGGGAAGTAAGGTGAAATGGGTAGAAATAAGGGATATACATGTTATATTTTTGGTTTTATAATACATACGATACACGTATATTTGTATTGAGGCTTACTAGACACACGTCCTTCGATGCAGATACCGATAGATGGACAACTTTCAGATACTAATCAGCATGAGGTCGGGGATACCAGTAATCCGACTAGGCCGACTTTGACATTGGAGTCATTGGCGTGGACTATGGATGATAGATCGCGTTACCGATAGATATGATGAGAGCTCGGGATGCTTCGGGAGACTACTATAGCTCTTACTACTATTTTGGATGCACCGATGACTACTACACAAGTATTTGTAGCTCCTACTACGACTGAGACTCAGGTGCAGGCAACATTATCGAGAGACACTGGTCGAGAAAGCTACGCTAGTAGTAGTACCAGCGGATACTACGGTGGTCATTACACTTACGACTACTGAGTAGTCAGCAGTGGCGTATACTTTAGGGAGTTTGATGATAGTTGAGCCAAGAAGATGAAGGACTTCATTAGGTTCTCTGCCAGGATACTTCTATGGAGCCGGGGACCCTAGAGATAGCTGAGAGGCGATGGTTATCTCATGAGCGACTTCATGAGTCGCTTCGGGTTGAGGAGATTGATCGGCCGAGATTATCGAGTGCTATTTATGAACGAGTGTTATTTATGGACGAGTATATACCTATGGAGGTTAGGGTCCCATTGAAGGAGGTGTTTTTGTCATTGGTTCAGGGTGATATGTATGTCACCGTGTACATGGAGACGTACTAATATCTATTGTCATACTCCATGGACATAGCAGGTACCAATCGGTTATAGATATATTATTTGTTATGAGGTCTAGATGAAAGGATTGAGAGCACGGTGGTATTTAGTGGAGCTTGTACACCGGCAGAGATTTACGACAAGTCCCTCGCACACGAGTCATACCTGGTTTAGAGGGCCAGTCGATTAGTTGTTCAGGTTGCGTTATAGAGTCAACAGAGACACAGAGTAAGCTAGCCTCGAGTTCTCAATTTGATCAGAGACCGAAGAGACAGAGGAGATATGAAGACCATCAAAGATGGGGCCAGAGACCTTATCGATGTGATCGGCAATCTTATATGGGTTGTAGGGCGATAAAGATTGTCATGATGATTGAGATCGACATGATGATTGCCAAGATGACATATTCTACGGCTTCTGCACTAGTTGATCATCCTAGACATCAGTATAGGCAGGATACAGGTTAAAGATGTCAAAGTCAAGGCAAGGTCAAGTACAAAGTCAGAGGAGTTTTAGTAGATCAGAGACTTATGCGTGTTACCGATACTGTCAGATTGGACATATTATGGCATATTGTACGAAACTAGCACCACTACCACCACAGCCGGAGTAGGCCAGAGATAGGGCTCGACTGCAGCTTTTGGGGTTGCACAACCAGACAGGGAGGCGACCTGACAACTTGTTTAGGATATGATATCTATTTGTGGTATTTTCATGCACATTATGATGGATTCTAGTAGCACACTGTCTTTTTTTTGGACGCATGGTAGGAGAGTTAGGGATACCTGCACAGACCTTAGATATACATCTTGTTCTCAGTACTGAAACTGGGGATAAGATTTACCCTAACAAGATATGCCAAAATCTTATTGTTAAGATTGAGGGACATTATGTACTAGCTGATTTGAGAGTGTTAGAGTACCTAGAATTTGACGCGATGTTCGGTATGGATTGGTTATCATCTTATCACACATAGATCGGTTGTTTCAGTAGGAAAGTGACGTTTGACATCGAGGGATTCCAAATTTTCATTTTTCGAAGTTGCAACCGCATTACCTATCACTTGAGATAGATTAGCTACGTCGCGGGAAATGGAAGCGCACGCGTCATGGTGGAGCCAGGGCTTAGGACGGTGACTAAGGTTGAGGATGTCCCTATTATCTGCGATTTTTCATACATGTTTCCTGATGATTTTCCAAGATTGCCACCACCGATAGCTGTTGAGTCTATCATTGAGCTGATTTCGAGGACTTAGCCAATCTAAAGCAGGTCATAGAAGATGTCAGCATCAGGGCCTTGACGAGGAAGGCTGCCGGAGTCCAAGGAGGCCGAAAGGATGGTAGTAAAAGGGGCCGAGAGAGATGGTGAAGGTCGTAAGGGAGTTGCCAAGAGTAAGGAGAGAAGACTTGTTGAGAGAGATGTGAGGGACCGAATGAGAGAGAGGGAAAGATGAAACTCTCGAGTAGAGAGAGAAAGGGAGAAATTGGTTTGGGAGGAAAGAAAAAGTGATGTAGGGGGGAGGTAAGGTGGGTGGGTGTTATAGGATATAATAGGTAGGCTTAGGTGTCATTAATTGGGTGGATAAGTAGTGTATTTGTATTTTAGTTTTTTTTTATGTAAATTAATTAATTTATCTAAACAATATGACACATTTTAAAACTTAATTAAAACTATATCTTAACACCTATAGTATACATCAACAAAATTTCTAATATATGATCTTCCAACTATATAGTTATTTAGATGTACATGTTACTTCAATATACATATAATACGACCAATAGACATACATCAACGAAAATTAATTATCTCGGCCTTGATGCTAGTGGTTTGACCGAGTATTCTACGTGGAACTAGGTCAAAGGTCAAAATCTTCAAATTGGCGTGTAATTCGGATTTTAATTTTTTTGGGTCGTTACACGGATAGAGGAGGGCAGAGGCGGACGACGGGATGGAAGGAACGCAGAGGGAGGATAAAGGCGGACAAAGGGAGGAAGGAACGAGAGGAGGGTGGAGAGAAGTGAAAAGGGGAAGGAGGAGGACGGAGGGGTGGAAGTTAGGGTTAAGAGGTGGGGTTGAAGAAAAAGAACATAAAATAAGGAGAGGAAAGATATCTTGGATTTAAAGATAGGAGATGGGGGCCCGCGGCAAAAGTGAACCGACAACGCCACCCCCAAATCATATTTGGTTTAACGTTGTGCGGCTAGAGTTTGGGAAAGAGAAGATGACGAGACTTGAACGCAGTTTAATTTGGTCTTATTTGCCTTTATTGTTTATTTACATTGATATTGATGTTGACATATAATTTTCAAACAGTAAAATCTTTTAAAAAAATACTAGTGTAACGCACATGCTTTGCATGTGGGTGCAATTTTTTTTTGAAGCCCATATGTATGTGTGTGAGCAGTTAAGGTAACAATACAAAACGTTTTTTAAATTGCTAATATCATGCCTATTTTTTTAGGAAAGTGTGGCATTAATCGCCACTTTTGTAGAAAATGGTTGGATAGTTTTGTTTTTTTTTTTTTTTACACATTTAACTTTACATATATTATTTCAACCAATTAAAAAAATGGTCGGGGTATTATTGGAAAGATATGAGCAAAACGACTTCACTGTGGAAAGCAAATTCAGAATTTTTATTATAAAATAGATATATAATATTTTTAACAAAACTAAAGTAAAATAATGATAAAATAACATATAAAGCCTAATTTGGTGGTGTTTGCATTGTAGCACAACACCAAATTGGTCAAGCTAGCGCTTAATACCTTAATTGAACTTTTATTTTGGCGTTTGATAAGAGATTTTTATTAATAAATAAATAAATTATTAAGATGGGGTTACAATTGTGTTCCTAACCTCATACATGGGTAAGTCTAGGGTTGGCAAAAGTTGTCCATACCCATTTGTCCGGATCCGCTATAAACGGGTTTGGGCAATATTTTTGTAAAAAACATATGGGTCTGGACAATTTTTTGCATTCATTTAAAAATATGAGACCTTGTCCGGGCAACAATTTCATAAAAACGGGTACCCGTTTAGCGATTAATTTGGACTATTGAGATGATCTCTTTTTTTTTGAAACTTTTGTTATGTGGGCATGTAATTTTAAAACTTAGACAATAATGATGTGATGTTTCGCCTTGCATTCCTTGAAGATTTTTTTATCTATGATGTTTATATTGAAAATTAAAAAATTGTGATGTTATGTATTTATTTTTTGGTAATTGAATGTTAGGTGACATGTAGTTGAGGTTTTTTTTAAAAAAATAATTGATAAATAAAATATTTAATCATATTTAAAAATAAAAATTGGACAAAAACGGGAGCCGTATGTTTTACAAAAATACGGGTTTGGACTAAAAAAAAATGTCCATTTTAAAAATGAGAACGAGTCGAGACACTAATTTTAATCATTATAAGGAGGGATGTTCGGTCCCCTTTTTGTCCGGTCCCATTTTTTGCCTGCCCTAGGTAAGTCAATCTATTCCATGAATTAGCGAAACTAGAGGGGGGCAAGGTGGGTGGTCGCCCCCCTCGACTTTGAGACCCTCTTGTAATGCCCCTGCCCCCAATCACTTCTCTTGCCCCTCGACTCCTCTCCCGCCCCCTTACGCTCGATACACTTTTATAGACTATAAATTTAGTCTAAATAATGTAGGTACTCATACGAACGAGTTCAAGTGTATTAGGTGGATAATTTACCATTTAAAATAATGTAAACATTGTTTAAACCAAAAAAGTAAGTTAATTTCTTAATTATTCAAAAATATTGATTATGAAGTAAATTTTGATTTGTGGTTAGAATGTTATAAAAAAAAGACTCAATTATTTAAGAACAAAAATTATATGTAATTATGAAACGCCTCATGAAAATAAAATTCTTAAAGCTATTTGCCTCATTTTTATTGTTTTAAGCCTTAAATAATTAAGAAAAACTTGGGAGAATGAGAAATCATTAAAAAGTCAATTTAATATATTTTTTCTTGCTTTATGGAAAATGTATAATTCAACTCGATTTTTGTAAAAATTTGCAGTATCTTATTAGTTTAGGGCCCCTTAATTTATATAGCAAATCTTATAATTATTAGTTTATTATCATATTTAAAATTTTTGATATAATTAGTTTTTATTTAATGCAAATCTTATTCTATATGATCAACTTAAACTTGATACAAGTCGAGCTTAGTTGGGTCTAAGGAGGCTTAATTCAAGCTTTATTTTTAATAATTCATTTATTAAGTCAACAATTCCTTTTTTAAGTAAAAATACCAAAAATATTTTGTAAATTTCATGAGGGCGGCCCTAGCAAGTAAATGTATAGGGCTGGCAAAAGTTGTCCAAACTCGTTTATCCGATTTTGTCCGGATTCACTATAAACGGGTTCAAGCAATGTTTTTGTAAAAACATATGAGTCTGGACAATTTTTTGTGTCCATTTAAAAATACGGGACCGGGTCCGGGCAACAATTTCAAAAAAACGGGTCCCTGTTTAAGGATTAATTTGGACTATTGAGATGATCTTTTTTTTTTTGAAACTTTTGTTATATGGGCATGTAATTTTAAAACATAGACAATAGTGATGTGATGCTTTGCCTTCCATTTCTTGAAGATTTTTTTTTATCTATAATGTTTATATTGAAAATTAAAAAATTGTGATGTTATTTATTTATTTTTTGGTAATTGAATGTTAGGTGACATGTAGTTGAGGTTTTTTTTTTAAATAATTGATAAATAAAATATTTAATCATATTTAATAATAATAATCGGACAAAACGGGAGCGTATGTTTTACAAAAACATGGGTTTGGACAAAAAAATGCCCGTTTTAAAAACAAGAACGGGTCCAGACACTAATTTTAATCATTATAAGGAAGGATGTCCGGTCCCGTTTATGTTCGATCCCTTTTTTTGCTAGCCCTATAAATGTAAATTAACGTAGGAGATTTACATATTAAATTATCACATTAAGTGTTCTTGGGTAAGATCAGGTCTACATTGTCTGTAACAACCCAATTTTAATTATGTCATTATTATTGACTATTTTCATACTCGAACGCTAGCTCATATTTGCGTGGATGTCGCGGATAGGTCAGGGCATGTCCGACTAGGTAAATAGTGATTTTTGCATGATGTTTGCCTATTTGCGATATCATATGTTAAATTATTTTACCTAGCATCGCATGTGTGTATTTATATCGTTGAACCAATCGAGATAGTGTAACGGGTATTCGCTTTGAAAAATGTGTCAATACGGGTACTAAGCGAGCGAAATGTGGGTACACTAGGTTGAGAAAATAATTTGAATAATCAAATTAATTAAATGTGACAAAATATTAATGATAAACCCGTAGTCTAGGCCAATTGATCGGAACTGGCGACTATGACACGCCTCGTTATGCGTGCCGAGGTGCAAGATGTTGAGTAACAGAAGATAATTGAACAAGGCTAAAATTTGTTTTTGATTAGGAGCTAATAAGAACATGCCACCTATACCACCTAATACCCTTAAAATAAGGTTCACCACTCATTCCTCACTACTACACACACACACACACACACACACACACACACACACACACACACACACACACACACACACACACACACACACACACACACACACACACTCTCACACACTCTCTCTCTCTCTCTCTCTCTCTCTCTCTCTCTCTCTCTCATTCTCTCTCTCACATTCAACACATAAAAGAGAGTGTAAATTCTTGAAGAGTTGATAGCAACCATTGAGAGTGTGAGATTTTATGAGATTCTTGGGGTTTTTGAAGTGATTTGATCAAGCAAGCAAGTGATCAAGGTGAGCATCTCTATTTTCTTTCAATTTTCCATTAAAATGAAGCTTAAATGAGGGTTTTAATAGTGATAGTTAATTGTTGTTAAATGTGGGAGAAAATAAGGTGTTAATGGTGGTTGGGTTGTTGTTGATGATGTGGTAGTATTGTTGTTGTTTTATTTGTTGAAGAGAAATAAAAAAAGTGCAAAAAGAAATAAAGACGTTGAAATAGAGACCAACGTCTCTGTTTGGAAGAAGAATCTGGGGGAGGGGAGGGGAGGGTCACACGCACACACACGGTCCAGGCTCGATCTGATTAGGCCGGACTGGGTCAGATCTAGTTAGATCGGATCGAGTCAGATCCAGTCCAGGGACCCACCCCATTAATTAAATAATAAAATAATTTTAAAATAATTTTAAAATAGATTTAAATAAAATAAAATACAGAAAATATGGAAAAATAAATAGAAAATTTTGAAAAATCCAAAAAAAATCATAAAAATATAAGAAAATAGAAAATGGATTGAAAAACGGGTTTTCATGACTATTTCGGGCATTTGGTATCCCCGTTAACCCAAAAATTGTGCACAATAAAAAATTGGAATAAATTCTAATTTTTTCTCTTACAAAATAAAGTCAATTAATTTAACTATAAATCACTTAAAATGTTTAAATTTGACACCAAAGACTTAGGAGACTATAGTCGAGAGTCGAACGCGTATCTCGAGACGTGAATGAGACTTCAGAGTGCATTTTGAGGTATGTAAAAATCCATTTGAAAGTAATTGAAGGTTTACTTTTTCCATTGTTGATTTCCTATTCTTTGTTATTATACTCTATTATGTGATACATTTTGGTTGGTGGTTTAGTTATTTCCACCTGATATTCGTAGTGTACTTATGGAACACTCAACTATAGCGTTTACGTGATCAGGCACTCAGTAAATTGCAACCCAAGTTGCACTATAATGCACGTGTTGGACAAGCACTGCGAGGAACCAGGTGAAAGGAAGTAGGGGCACCCACCGAAAGGACCCTGGGGTCGAGGTACAATTTAGTCTGATCGGGACGAGCACACACTTTGTTTCTCTCTCGTGTTACCTATTCATGTGATGATCGTAGTACAATTGCTTGTTTAGTTTTCGCATGATTATTTAACATGATTATTGATACCTATTTACTTTCTTATAAATGCTTGATTTACTTCTTTTGGAATCTTACTAACTATACTCTCCATCTGGCTTTTGTGATAGTTGAGTGCAGATCCCAGTACTTGTAGGGCAAGGGAAATTCTTGGCGACTTCATCTGATTGCCCGCGGTTGAGGACCTATTAGTATGTGTTATTTTGATATTTTACTTTACTTTTGGATATTGGGAGATTAGAGAGACATTGTACCTGTATATATTACTGCTTATTAGTATTGTCATCTATATACATAGTACTTTCCCGAGTTTTTCACAGTAGGACATGATCTTATGAATGATGTTTTATATGATGATGAACTTATTTGTTTTACTTACTCTAATTTAAGACTTTCGTTGTTTTAATGTTAAAAGTGATTCAATTGTGTAACTAAACTAATTGAACAAAATGAGTTAACATGCATATCGAGGAGTAGTGATGTTGCAACTGACGTTAATGGTGCTGTGGGACCCAATGGGTCAATGAAGTGACAGGGCTGCGGGGTCGCGACGCTCCACGTGGCAGCCTCGGGAATTGGGGCCACCACCATAGGTGGTATCACAACGAGAGTTCTAGGAACCTCAGGAAATTAAGTCAAAGTGCATAAAACTTAAAAAAAAAACCTTAGATGTGGAAACCGTCTTAGAGCTCTAGTAGGGAAATGATGGGAGGCGGGTAGAGTTAGGGTTTATATACATGTTATGTTTTTCTATAATTGGTATATTATACACATATATATACCGAGGACAAGTTCGAGTGAGTATTCCCAAGGAAATTAAGTGAGCAATACCGATGCACACTTCTCGATCATTGCATAGATCACGAGATGGACGGACAATCCTCTACACGGTGGCGAGGTAAATGGTATATATGTGTGTTGTTTGACTAGTGAGATAGGACAGATTAGCAACCCTGATAGGGACCCCACTACTACTATAACTTTTACTCGGAGAGAGAAAGGAAAAAAAAAAGAATAGACGACCGACTTTGCTCGAAGGAACGGCAGGGAGTCGTCTCCCTGCGCACGAACCCAACGTGGGGTTGGGGATGGACGCTGACCTTAGTGAAGATGAAAAAAAAAATGAAACCAAAGCATGATGCTCGAGCCAGAGCCAACCTCGACCGATGGGGTTAGCGGATATCCTCCAAGATTTGAAATGTCGGATAACTTATGGCTCTCGAATTCGATTTCGACTAATGTTTCGGGATGTTAGGGAGTTTCTCTACTAGCTTAGGACTTGTTGTATATGTAAGTGCATGATTTCATTCCATTCTCGATTATTCAAACTGAATTAACTTTGGTAACGTCATAGCATACTTTGTTTTAGTATATCTCATTCCTATACTTTGTCATGTTGATTGTTGTGTGGGTCGGTGATAACTATTAGGTTAGTTTGTTTATTTGGACTCTAATCATTTGTGATGTTGTTACATATATTGGTTTCAATCTTTGTGGGATTGTTGGCTAGCAAGAATAACTGACACACGAGGTAACGATGAACATGACGAGTTTTAAAACTCGGGTATGTTAGCAAGTATACATTCCTGTGACGACTAATTCACTTGGAATAGAAAATGCATAATCGTAAGTACGTCCTTTTGACATTATGATATATAGCTCAATTTGTATTGAAATGCTATATAGCAGAGCTCACATTGTAATGGAAAGGCTGATGTGATGAAGATCACGACCAACCGACCGTAATCCATTAATACTTAGCCTTGAGTCAGTTTCATATTTGGTTACCTCAAATATTTATTTGCATGATGTTTCTTTCAGCATAGTTGCAATTTAAATTATGCCATTTGATACTTGTTGCCTATTTGGGAATGTGGCTTAATGTCTCTTAATATTACTTAAATAATTTCATGTACTCACCGTCTAGTTTGTGACAGTGGGTGCTGATCAGCCGAGTAACAGACCAGGCAAAGAGAAGATTAATGACTACCTCTGAGTCAGTGAAGGATTGCTACGACATACTTTTGTATGCTTTATATTCTTTTATATTACATTTTTATGTACATGCTATTTTTGCCTTTTGGGTTGAGTAATAGAAACATCTGACCAAAAACATGTTATATATATCACAACTTTTGTTTCTATATGCATGTGATCACTATTTCCTAGTTTTTCCACAATAGGTTAGGCCTTACGTCTACTAGTAACTTAACTAGACTTCCGCTGAATAATTGGTTAGATAAAAAAGATAAATTTTTTTAAGTAACTCTGATTTATAGACAACAATAGGTTAGTCGACAAAACTATCTAATTAACTTTAGGTGGTATCAAAATTGGTAGGTGTTTAAAGGTTTATATAAGGCCGACTAATTCCTGTTAAGTCCTATAGAGGGATTAGGGCTTAATTAATGGATTAGGCCGAGCGGTGCCCTTATTTGTAGTTGGGGCCGTCACAGTTCTTATAGCCTAAGGTCAGACTAACGCCATACTTCGGACTCCTAACAGACTACTGTCGGCGAGTAGTACTCAAACAAGGCTAGTATCTGGATTCGCCAGGTGGTTGGCGTGGAACCTACGACGCACCCACACGTGCCCCGACGCGACTCTTGGGTCGACCTATTCACCGAGATCCCTTGCAACATATGATATGGCCTAGTGGACATACACTCAGAAATGACATGTAGGGAGAGCCTCAACGTCCAGTCCATTAAATCACACCAACAATAGAGTAACGAAAGACATAATATGAATTCAAAAGCAAAATAAAATATTGCTTAAGAAATTTCAGTTGGGATACTACACACCTCAAACCGCACTCCGTGTCCGGTAAATAACCTCGGTCCGGCTCCGTCTAGTCCCAGATATCCAAATTATTGCCCGAAATGACCTATTTCTATTTATAATTGATTTTTAGTTAATTAGATGTGTTTTATGTCACTTAGCAAAAATAATGTCAAAACTGCAAGATCTAGCGCGCTGGGTCTGGGAATTAGCACGTTAGATTCTCAGGCAGTTATACGTTCTCCGTCAGGAAGAACATTAGCAATATATGCTTTCGTCATCTAGCGCTAGCTAGATGACTTTATTAGCGCGTTAATCGCGTTCTTGACAGTAGACTTGCTGAAAATTCTGGGTTTCCAACAACCGCACCAACATAAACAACAACCACTAAACTTCATAGCACTTACAACCTACCAAAACAACAACTCAACTACCACTAAACAACTCCTATTGGACTCACACCAACACCTCGAAAATTGAGATCAAAAGATAAAGAAAGTTGAGGTGTTTGTTATTCTCACCTTGCTTTGATGATTTCCCCCACTCCAAGCTCCTCAAATCACCAAGTTTGGATCTCCAAACCCTTGTTTCTCCCTCTTCAATTCTCGGATAGAAAGATAAGGAGAGAGAAAAGGTGGTGAATTTGAAGTCAAGGTGGCTTTTATAGTTGATTTGACATCTTATCTCATTTATGCATCTCAAGGAAATCCAATGACCTCAATTTGTCCCATTTCCAACCTCTCATGACTCCGAAATTGACACCAATAGCACACTAACCCTTGTCTTTAACTCAAAAAGTGACATTTCGGGTGTTCCGACGCCCGATTTTACGTCCCGAACCGCGACATAAGCGTACTATCATGTCCCTAACCATCAAATATACATTACATATTAATTATTTAATCCATTTTATTCATTTTATGTGTGTATTATTCCCCCGACCTAGTATCAAAGTCTTTTAGACTACTCGGTACCCGCGTCGACACGCATATCGAAGTGAATACTTAACACGCGGTCTCATATGTCAAATGTAATATAATCACACATATTGCGATGTCATTTACTCTATTTCAATATAAACATCGCAAATTAAACAAATCAACATACAAAATAGCTATGTACCAAGCTCTTGAAGCACACTAGCCTAGTTGCGGGTCCACGATCGTCCGAGATGTCAGCCACGTCTGCAACCACATCATTAATAACGATAAATTAAATTCAAGCCATTACAGCCTGAGATATAGCAACCTTGCTAGGGACCCACTACTACTATTGCTTCTACTCATAGCATAGACTACCAACTCGTCGCTCATGATGCTCAGTTGGCGGATATCCTCCAGTTACTTAGGGCTCAGACCGCGGCAGACGCCGCAGCAGCAGTCATAGCTCCCACAGTTCTTGTCGCACCTACTGTACAGACAGTCGTCGCCCCGGCTACACCACAGATTCCTATTGATACAGCAGTTTCAGAGACACGAGCTGAAGAAGTTTGGCCAACAATTGTGATACCGTTAGTGACTTCGACTCCTATGCCCTACCTACGACTACTGAGCAGGTGACCACTACTACAGTTGTTGCTGTTAAGTATGTGGGCCTGATTAGTTTACTATTGTATTCTAATAGGGATTTACTATTGTATTCTAATAAGGACTTACTTCTCTATAAGTATATATATCTCTTTGGTGTACAAATTGTGGTGTGTGAGAATCGTGAATAAGATTGTGTTTGGCGGAAGTGGGTTTCCTGATTTGTTCTCTTTCTATTTTTCTTGTTTTACTATTGTCATTGCTCTCTGTCAAAGTCCCAACAACTGGTATCATAGCTAGGTTATTCTCAAGTGGGAGTAATGACAGAAGAAAGGAAGTTACGGGTTGAGAAGTTCGACGGTTCGAACTTCGGATTTTGGAAGATGCAGATTGAAGACTACCTATATCAGAAGGATCTCTACTTACCGCTCGGTGGCGAGAGCAGCAAACCTATAGATATGGACGACAAGGCTTGGGAAATCTTGGATCGAAAGGCCTTGGGCGCGATTTGCCTTTCACTGTCACCATCGGTAGCCTTCAACATCTCCAAAGAGAAGACCACACAAGATGTGATGAAAGCCCTAACACGGATGTATGAGAAACCATCGGCGTCAAACAAGGTATTCTTAATGAAACGATTGTTTAATATGAAGAAACCTGAAAGTAGACCTATACAAGAGCATCTGAGTGATTTCAATACCATCACTAGTCAGTTAGAATCTGTGGGTATTATCTTTGATAATGAAGTATTGGCTTTTGTTATTTTGTCGGGTTTACCCGATAGTTGGGATGGTCTAGTTATGGCTGTAAGCAACTCATCAGGGTCCAGTATTCGAAATTTGAGGATGTAGTGGGAGTTCTTCTTGATGAAGATACACGAAGGAGAAACAACTCTTCTGATGATGTTTCTAATAGTGCCCTGAATACTGAGGAACGGGGCAGATCCTCAAAGAGGTCGAATGGCCGAGGAAATGGACGCTCACAATCTAGAAGAGGTCAGTCAAGGGGCCCTCAGATGACTTGCTGGAACTGCAAGAAGAAAGGTCATCTTAAGCGCGACTGTAAAGCACCAAAGAAAAGGGTAGATGAAAACGACAAAGACAGAACTCGGTGAATGTCTCAAACGAATCAAGTTCAGATGAAGCACTGATCATGTGTTGTGACAGTAAAGATGAATCATGCTGGATACTAGATTCTGGTGCATCGTTTCATGCTACTTCCAACAGAGAATATTTCCTTAATTATGAGAAGGGCAATTTCGGCAAGGTGTACCTTGGTGATGATGAACCCTGTGACATAATCGGTAAAGGAGACGTGCTGATAGGAATGGAAAATGGGACGCAGTTGAGGTTGCAACGAGTTAGACATGTGCCGAAACTAGCTAGAAATCTAATTTCGGTAAGCCAACTTACCGATGATGCAAGCCTTGAGATGAAGTTCACTAAAACATCTTGGAAGCTCATAAAAGGTGCCATGGTAGTAGCACATGGTCAGAGAGATGGTACTCTCCACAGAGTTCTCAATGAAAACTCCATGAATATGGCCTCCTCTGAGGTCAGTGCAAAGGTGTGGCATCAACACCTCGGGCATATGAGTGAGAAGGGAATGAAGGTAATGGTGTCAAAAGGGAAGTTAGATGGACTGTCATGTGTTGATCTGTCTATATGTGAAGGTTGTGTGGTTGGAAAACAAAAAGTTGTCAGTTTTTCTAAAAAGGGCAGAACTCCCAAAACTGAAAAGCTAGAACTTGTGCACACGGACGTTTGGGGCCCTTCACAGGTATCCTCCCTTAATGGCTCTCGTTATTACATTACTTTCATTGATGATTCGACTAGAAAGCTCTGGATTTACTTTATGAAAAATAAGTTTCAAGTGTTTGAAATTTTCAAAAAGTGGAAATGTCTAGTGGAGAACCAGACAGGTCTAAAGCTGAAATGCTTGAGATCAGATAATGGTGGAGAGTACTGTAACAAGGAATTTGATGAGTACTGTGCTATGTATGGCATCAGAAGAGAAAAGACAGTACCAAGGACACCACAACAGAATGGCATAGCTGAGCGTATGAACCGAACCATTATAGAACGTGCTAGGAGCATGTTGTTAAGTGCTGGGCTACCTAAGCAGTTTTGGGCTGAAGCTGTGAATACTGCTGCTTATCTGATCAATAGAGGACCATCTACCGCAATTGATTGCAGACTGCCTGAGGAGGAATGGACAAAAAAGGAAGTAAAACTTTCACACTTAAGAACCTTTGGTTGTGTCTCCTATGTCCATATCAATGCTGAAAATAGGTCAAAGTTGGATGCAAAGTCCAAAATGTGCATCTTCCTGGGATATGGAGTTGATAGTTTTGGTTATAGACTATGGGATCCTGAGAGTAAAAAGGTGATCAGAAGTAAAGATGTCATATTCAATGAGGATGTGTTGTATAAG
Organism: Stephania yunnanensis; assembly: GCA_039657365.1. Classification (NCBI taxonomy): domain Eukaryota; kingdom Viridiplantae; phylum Streptophyta; class Magnoliopsida; order Ranunculales; family Menispermaceae; genus Stephania; species Stephania yunnanensis. The sequence goes on along the minus strand of CM077587.1, from coordinate 48,552,558 downwards.
GATAGGATCAAGAAGAAAGAGGAACCAAAAAGATCAAAGTATCTTGAACTTGACGATATCCCTCCCTATGATCCTGATCAGAGTGTTACTGAACACATTGATGAACATGAAGTTCAGGAGGAGCCAGTGACACCACCCATTGCACTTCGACGTGAAAGACGAACCATCAATGCTCCAGACCGTTACTCTCCATCCATACACTATTTGTTGCTCACAGATGGTGGTGAACCCAATTACTATGAGGAAGCAATGCAAGTAGAGAATAAGGAAGAATGGAAGAAAGCCATGGATGACGAAATGAAGTCTCTCTACACAAATCAGACTTGGGATTTGGTCAAGCTTCCAACTGGAAAGAAGGCGATTCAGAACAAATGGGTGTACAGACTGAAACAGGAGCAAGATGGTTCTCAGAGGTACAAGGCCAGATTGGTAGTAAAAAGGTTTCCAACAAAAGGCGGTATTGATTTTCGAGATTTTTTCTCCCGTGGTCAAGATGACTACAATTAGAACTGTTCTAAGCATTGTTCTTTGCAGAGGATCTACATTTAGAACAGTTGGATGTAAAACCGCCTTTCTTCATGGTGACTTGGAGGAAAATATATACATGCAAGAACTACAGTGGATATGTAGAGGCTGGTAAGGAGCATCTAGTGTGTAAGTTGCATAAAAGCCTTTATGGTCTGAAACAAGCCCCCAGACAATGGTATTTGAAGTTTGACAAGTTCATGATAACAATAGGTTACATGCGCTGTCATGCAGATCACTGCTGTTATTTCAAGAAATTTGACAATTCGTATGTTATTTTGCTCCTATATGTCGATGATATGCTGATTGCAGGTTCCAACATTGAAAAGATTGAAAATTTGAAAGAGCAAATGGCGAAAGAATTTTCAATGAAAGACTTAGGTGCTGCGAAACAAATTTTGGGGTTGAGGATCGAAAGAGATAGAAAGAACAAGTTACTAAAACTTTGCCAAATGGAGTACATATCGAAGGTGCTCAAGAGGTTCAACATGGATAGTGCAAAACCAGTGAGCACACCTTTAGCTGGGCATTTCGAAAACCTTTCGAAACAACATAGTCCCAAAACAGAAGAAGAACAAAAGAATATGGAGAACATCCCGTATGCATCGGCAGTGGGTAGCCTTATGTATGCCATGGTTTGTACAAGACCCGACATTTCTCATGCAGTGGGAATTGTGAGTAGGTACATGTCTAATCCTGGTTCTTATCATTGGAATGCAGTAAAATGGATTCTAAGGTACCTTGCAGGAACAAAAGATGTGGCATTGTGCTATACAAGTGCAAAAATACAGCCGTGTGGCTTTGTTGATTCGAGACATGGTGGTGACATTGATGGTAGAAAGAGTACTACAAAGTTATGTGTTTATTCTTGGAAGTGCAAAGCAATCTCCGGGTATCAAGGTTACAAAAGATTGTTGCATTATCTACTACTGAGGTGAATATGTTGCAGCTGTTGAAGCGTGTAAGGAGATGACTTGGTTACAGAGCTTGTTGAGTGAACTAGATCATAAGCAAGCGGATTGTCGACTACTAAGCGACAGTCAGAGCGCAATTCATCTGGCAAAGAATTCTGCATTTCATTCAAGGACAAAGCATATCGATGTAAGGTATCATTTCATACGAGCTATGCTTGAAGAAGGATCTTTCAAATTGGAGAAAGTACACACCAACAAAAATCCTGCAGACATGTTCACCAAGTCAGTCCCTAAAGAGAAGCTGAAGTTTTGCATAGCTTCTCTTGGTCTTGCTACTTGACGACAGATAGGCGACCACCGCGCCCAAGACACTACATGAGAAGGAGATACTACTATACGAGAAAATAATTTTTTAGAATCAGCCCCAAGTGGGAGATATGTTAAGTATGTGGGCCTGATTAGTTTACTATTGTATTCTAATAGGGATTTACTATTGTATTCTAATAAGGACTTACTTCTCTATAAGTATATATATCTCTTTGGTGTACAAATTGTGGTGTGTGAGAATCGTGAATAAGATTGTGTTTGGCGGAAGTGGGTTTCCTGATTTGTTCTCTTTCTATTTTTCTTGTTTTACTATTGTCATTGCTCTATGTCAAAGTCCCAACAGTTGCTACCTCCGTATTCGTTTTGACCCGAAGGCGAAGCTTGTCAAAAAGTTTATGAAGTTTCAGTTGAGATACTTCTACGGAGGTGGAGACCCGGAGGTGAAGCCTGCCATTTTCTTATAGCAAGAAATTACACAAAAATACATTGTTCCCCTCTATCACATCATTACATGAACACAAATTAACAATATCATAACAGTTCTACTACTTGCAATAACAACATAAAACTTGAACTAGAACAATTAGGAGTGGTCCTCGATGTGAATCAAGAAAATCCATCATCTTGCATCATTTTGACGGCTCAGCTCGACACCTCGACAAAATCGATGAGTATCTCTTTGTTTTTTTTTTTTTTTTTATTGGGATAGAGAAAAATAAAAGAAATAATAAGTCATAAACCCTACGCAGAACCCCGCGAGCATCGTCAGTGAACTCAAACCTCTCTCTCTCTCTCTCACACACACACAAGGTAAGATCGTCGATCTTGTTTCAATTTCTCTATGTTGGTTCAGATTCTATGTTTAGGGTTTACAATTCCTGAGCGTCTCTCTCTTCATTTCCGAAGCCAACGAACCGAATTTCATTTCTTCCATTCAATCTCTACGTTGTGGTGTTAGATTTCTCATTTCGAATCAATCCGTCCTTCTTCAATGTTGACAAACCAATTCTTCTTTTGTGACCTAGAAGTTTTTGCGATTTGTTATGAGATTACGGAAAAGTCGATTGCTTCATTTGGTTATGGTGCGTCAAAGATGTGATCTTTGTTGATGTCAAGTGAACTAGATTTGGTTCGTGGGGATTTGTTCGGCGGAGGAACTGAAGTTGTTTGATTTATTTTGTTATGTTGATTGGTAGTTAAATGAGTTTTGCGTAAAGTGTAGCAATTTTCAAATTACGTTAGCAGTTGGAATTGGGTTGTTAGGTCATGAACATTTCGTTTTTGGATCGAATGAAATTGAGAGGCTTTGCCCCAAAAGTTGAAGTTTATGCGTAATGTTTGTATTGATATGATCATTTTATGACCTATTGAACACGCATGCCGTCCATGTGGAATGGATTTACCTTCCCTGTCAATTAAACGGATTTGGAATTGTAAATAAGGTTTTTTTTTTTTTTTTTTGGTACATTGAAGCAAAGTTCGAAGGTTTGATTTCGCCTTGTAATTCGCCCACTTAAGATTTACAAATTAGTTAGAGAAGTTTAATTTGACGAGGGGAAGTTGTGCGAAATTTGCCTGTGTATGGAAGTTCATGGAATTTCATTCTAAATGCTAAAAACTCCAATTCTTCTTTAAAGGTGTTTAAAATACATATATTTACACAATTGTAATCATGAGTTACAATACAACTGTTTAAAATAGTTATTTTTTAATACAACATGAAATTACAAAGCATTATTTCACAATACTACATACAATTTGTTGAGTAGTCTCTTTTGAGGTGTAGTGGTTTCATTTTAGATTAATTTTGATACATTTTGCTAAATTTTCTTGAAACTTCAATGAACTTCCTCAAAGCTGTCACGTATTCATGGAAGGTTGCCAATTTTTCCAATGTTTGGTGAGACTTCCTGAATTATATCGAAGTTTACGGAGAATTTTCACTTTTTTTTTTTTCATATGCATGAATTTCATTCTCCCTCTTATGAAAATCGACAAAATTCGCCGAAATTCAGGGACTTTTGTCGATTCTTAAAAAACATGCATTGAAGAAGGGTTTGGTATATGGTTTAACTTGTTTCTTGATCTATAGCTTATTGATAGTTGAAGTTTACTTTTTTTTTGTTTTGCATTCATCAAATTGGTCACTATATTTTGTAATTTATATTTTCTTCTTTTCTTTAAGCAGGAATTGCTAGTCATATAGATGGCTTACAGGCGGAGCATCTGCTCCAGAGCCAGCCTGCTTAAGCAACGGTTTCATCCATCTTGTAGTTACATTATTCAAGAAGACCATGAAAAAAGTCATCCTTCCTCTAATTCGTCTCGACCTTTTATAAATAATGTTCTAGAGAGAGGGAGCTTTAAAAGCAACCCTATGAGCAAGGGATTTGCTGGATATGGTGCCTTATTTCAAAGTAGGGTGTGCACGTCCTTCTATCCCCCTTTTGCCCTCGGGTCTTCATTCTGTAATTATTCCTCGGATACAATAAGTGAAGGATCAGATAAGATGGAATACATCAGTGAAGTTGCTGACATTCTCTCTGAGAAAGGCACTGAAGTGGCAGCCTCCCACTCCCATGTTGCAAGTGAAGTAGCAGTTGCAGCGGCAGATTCTGTCTTACCTGTCGCTATCTTGCAATATGTGATTGATGGTATTCATTCTTTTACTGGCCTGAACTGGTGAGTATATGTATTAACTTTTGTATTTGAGCCATATTATTCTTTGTTCAGTTTTTCCTTGATATGCTCTTGTTAAATTGATAACTTTCTTGAGGACGAATCTGGAGGATTTGGTGGCACAAAGTGTGTTGCTCTGCATTTTCTTAGTGTTGTATTGGATGCTGATTGTGAAATTTTGGAAGATTTTATCCCACTTGCACGCGGGGAGACCAAACTTGTTGCGCATTATGTGCAATGCACATGCATAAGGTGGTAATTTTGATTTTTTTTTTTTTAGTCAACATGCGCGCGGAAGGTACCTCTTTTGTAACAAATTTGTTTAATTCATAGTAATTTAAAAAGAAAAAGTTATCAATTCAGTATTATTAGAGTTTACCCGATGACTGAATAGAAAGTGGTCAGTGGTCACATTCTAAAAAAAATGAAAAGTGTAAACTTAAGAAGTCTTTGAACTGCAATTTAAACTTACGTATTAAATCTTATAGAAAGAGTTACAAAATCGAATTTGAGATTTATAAATTTTAAGCCCGTAATTTTTTGTATATTGCATAATGCTTGGGTTTCTCCTTTTTGTCAAATTTATAAATTTTCAAATCCAATTTTGACCATTCTAAAAGATTTATTCCATAATTTTAAATTTCAGTGTAAAGACTTAAAGTCTATATGGAAGAGTTTGATCCATGTAGCTGACCCCAAATAATTTGGGATTAATGCTTAACAAATATAAACTTAACAAACGTTGGTATAAAAAAGGTATCTTCTGCCCACACGTCTACTAGAAAGAAATCAAGTTTACATCTGAAGCGTGCCATTCATGAGGCAATTATTTTTAACTCTACTATCAATAATTCTTACAGTTGGTTTTGCTAGACTTCTCATGTGAAGTAGATGTAATTGTCTACCGCAGTTGTTTCCGTGATTCTTTTAAGTTATTTTGTATTTATCGTAGGTGGGCTTCTATAGCTTTAACAACTTTTATGATTCGAGGAGCCACAATTCCACTATTAATAAATCAACTCAAAGCTTCTTCTAAACTTGCCGTAAGTTGCATCTTTTCTTTTAATCTTTTATAAGTTTGCTTTGCTTCTTTTGATGCACCTACTTAATTGACATGGTTGACATGGTATAAGAAAGTTTCAGACTTATAAAAATACAGGTTAATATTGAAATCTTTGATGTTTTATGGAGGATTATTTTGCTAATTGGTTGCAAGGTAAGATCACTTGGTTTATGATAAAAGGATACAACCCTGATGTTGAATATCAAAATAAGAGAAGGAACAGAGAACAAAGTTAGAGAAATAAACTGTGGAGATACCAAAATCTCCCAAACTCTCTCAAAAGACTGTCCTAAATTACAACCAATACTCAGAATGACGAATAACACTAACTCATACTTATTTACAGTCTAACGTCTGTACTAGTTTCTTAATGTGGCTAAAATACCCTAGTTAGTTACCTATCATAAATGTAAATTATTGTAAGTGTTGTGTTCATTTCTTTATGTTTCAATAATTAGATATCAACTCAGGGTTAGCTAGGGTAAATATGCAGGAATACTAGGCCTCAATGATCTGCAGTGTTTAATTCCGGGTAAAAAACTCACTTTTGATCATATGAGTGATAAGGAAGGACTTAATCTTCCAAGGAACTGAAATTTATCAGAGTCTAGATGGATTAAAAGTCAATTCTTGAAACCCAAAACTTGCATATATAAAAATTTACTATCAGATTATTAAAATCATTATTGCTGCTTCTTGCTTGTCATGAAAACCGAGTAGGAAAAATTATCATGCATAGCAGGACATCTGCGTGGCTTGGACAATGTACGAAACTCAGTAAGAGGTCTGAAGCTGGGCCTCTTCTGCTATAAATTAGAATATCCCGAACAGACTATGATATTTTTCTCTATTTCAAAGGTCATTTTTATTGATAGAAACTAACAATTCACTTCTGCTTGGCATTAGGCTCTATATTTTTCCCATGAAAGGCACTGTGAATGTTATAATGTGTTATTTGTTATTTAGATGTTTTCCTTTCCTGATTCTTGTTCATCTGTTGCAGGTGATGAGGCCAAAGTTGGAGGAAATTAAGAAAAGGATGCAAGATAATGTTAGGACATCTTTATTTTGTTTTTATTTTTTCATTTCCTTTGCATAACGAAAAAGTATATTTAATTAACCCATTTGCACGTGCCGATTAATGAAAGTATTGAGTGCTGACCCAAGCATACTTCCAAAAAATAGAGTCCAATATATATTGTTAAAAGGAGATTTAGACATAAATTGTATGATACGGGGTTGCTCCTGTTCTTTGTTAATATACCCAACTAATGTATGCTAGCTTGTCTGATTCAATTCTTTCATATAGAGTGGAAATTGTTTGGATTGACCTGAATGACTTGTTTTTCTTTTTGTTAATTTTAGGAGGTTTGACCTCAAAGAGTTGGAATTAAAATTCTTTTGTGGTTCATATCCTGATTTGAAGAAAAATGAGCAAGGGTTCCCACACAAAGACGGGTGTGGGTAAAGAAGCTAGTTCAAAACAAAAACAAAAACGAAAACAAAAACAAAATCATAGATACGAACACTAGATCTTTTAGACAAAATAGAAATAGAAAAGAAAAACAAATACAAAGGGGAGAAAAAATTCGTTTAGGAACATGGAACATAGGAACACTTACGGGGAAGTCAATAGAACTAGTAGATACCATGATTAGAAGGAGAGTCAATATTGCTTGCCTCCAAGAGACAAAATGGGTGGGAGAAAAGAGTAGAGAAATAGGAAGCACGGGGTTTAAATTGTGGTACACTTTGGTATAGATAGAAAATGCAATGGAGTAGGAATTGTGGTGGATAATGATTATAAGGATAAGGTCGTAGAGGTTAAAAGAATGGGGGATAGATTGATTCTAGTTAAATTAATTATTGGAGACGAAAAACCGAACATACTTAGCGCATATGCACCACAAGTAGGATTAAGCGAGAGCATCAAACGCAAGTTTTGGGATGATATGGATGGATTTATGCAGCGTATACCATTAGATGAAAAAGTTTTTATTGGAGGAGATTTAAATGGGCATGTCGGGGTAAGTAACGATGGGTTTGAGTGAGTTTATGGAGGTTTTGGTTACGGTAATAGAAATGAAGAAGGAGAATCAATTTTAGAATTTGCTTTAGCATATGATCTTGTCTTAGCAAATACTGGTTTTTAGGAAGAGGGAGTCGCATATAATTACTTTTAGTAGTGGTCATAACAAGAGTCAAATAGATTTTCTTTTAACAAGAAAAATAAATAGAAAACTATGTAGAGACTGCAAAGTAATACCTGGTGAAGCACTTACTACCTAACATAAGTTAGTAGTACTTGATATTAAGCTAACACAACGGAATAATATGAATAAAAGAGTTAGCGACCCTAGAATAAAGTGGTGGAACCTAAAACATAGTAAACAAGTAGAGTTTGGAGAAAAACTACTAAAGGAAAATGTTTGGAATCTTGACTTAGATGCTAATACAATGTGGCTAGAAATGAGTAGTTGCATAAGGAGGGTGGGATCAAACATATTAGGTATATCTAAGGGCTTGGGACCTCCAAAGAAGGAAACATGGTGGTGGAACAAGGATGTCCAACGAGCAATTAAGACTAAAAGAGAGATGTATAGGAAAATACCTAAGTGCCAAGATGAAGATGCGTACAATCAATATAGAGAAGCTAGAAAACAAGCTAAAAAAGTAGTTAGTCAAGCTAAAACAAATTTCATGGAAGATCTATATACATGGTTAGGTAATAGAGATGGCGAAAAATATATATATATAGGTTAGCCAAATTAAGAGATAAAAAGAAACAAGACCTAAGTCATGTAAGATGCATTAAGGACGAAAATCAAAATGTTTTAACGCGCGAGAAGGATATTAAGGAGAGATGGAGAAGTTACTTCGATAGTTTATTTAATGATGGCCAAGTTGATACTATAATAGATGAAAACCCACACCAAGAAAGAAATGTAAACTATACACGCAATATTAGAATTGTAGAAGTTAAAGAGGCATTGAAAAGAATGAAAATAGGGAAAGCATGTAGCCAGATGAAATACCCATAGAGGTTTGGAAATGCTTAGAAGAAATCGGATTGACTTGGTTAACAAAATTTTTCAATAAAATTTTAAAATCAAAACGGATGTCAATGGATTGGAGAAGAAGCACGCTTGTGCCAATCTTCAAAAACAAAGGAGACATTCAAAGTTGCTCAAACTACCGGGGAATTAAACTTATGAGTCACACTATGAAACTGTGGGAGAGAATAATTGACAATAGGCTAAGGAGAGAAACAACAATATCAGAGAACCAATTTGGTTTCATGCCCGGGAGGTCAACTATGGAGGCGATTTTCCTTGTAAGACGATTGTTAGAAAAATATAGAGAAAAGAAAAAAGATCTTCATATGGTATTCGTAGATTTAGAAAAAGCATATGATAGGGTCCCTAGAAATGTTCTTTGGTGGGTTCTAGAAAGAAAAAGAGTGCATGCTAGATACATAGACACTATTAAGGATATGTATGATGGAGTAGTGACGAGTATAAAGACATTTGGAGGAGCTACAAAAGAATTTTCCATTACGATAAGACTACATCAAGGATCGGCTTTAAGCCCATATCTATTTACTTTAGTTATGGATGAACTAACTAGACATATTCAAGAGGATATACCATGGTGTATGTTATTTGCAGATGATATTGTCTTAGTGGATGAAACCAAAGATGGAGTGAATAGGAAATTAGAACTCTGGGGGAATACATTAGAATCTAAAGGCTTTAAGTTGAGTAGGACGAAAACCGAATACATGCACTGTGAGTTTGGAAACACTAGACATCGAAATGACGGAGTGGTAAAATTAGGGGAAGTAGAAGTTCCAAAGGTAAACCACTTTAGATACCTAGGATCAATCAAACAAAATGATGGTAACATTGAAAATGATGTCACACATAGAATTCAAGCTGGATGGAAGAAATGGCGGGGTGCAACGGGGGTGATTTGTGATCGACATGTTCCTACTAAGTTAAAAGGAAAATTTTATAGGACCGCAATTAGGCCAGCTATGCTCTATGGAAGTGAATGTTGGGCGGTAAAGTAACAACAATTACATAAAGTGAACGTAGCAGAAATGAGGATGCTTAAGTGGATGTGTGGTAAAACTCGTAAAGATATTATAAGAAATATAGAAATTCAAAGACAAGTAGGAGTAGCACCAATTGATACAAAGATTAGGGAAAGGCGGTTGCGATGGTTTGGTCACTCGCAAAGACGGCCTACAAATGCCCCAACTAGAAAACTTGACTCAATAGAAAGCGTAGAAATTCGACGAGGTAGGGGCGGACCAAAGTTAACATGGGATGCATTAATTAAAAGGATTTGAATAGTTTGCAAAGCTCACCATCAATTGCACTTAATCGAGCACAATGGAAAAGTTTGATCCATGTAGCCGACCCCGGTTAATTTGGGACTGAGGCTATGTTGTTGTTGTTAATTTGGGACTGAGGCTATGTTGTTGTTGTTGTTGTTGTTGTTGTTCTTGTTCATATCTTGATTGGCCTGGATGATTGAGGAAACTCGATCCATGTTTAAAAAACAGGAGATTTAAGAATAACTTACACTGCTTCCACGAAGAAGTCTTAAAAAATTAAAAAAAAAAAAAAAAGAAAAGGAATAGGGTTTACATTATATATTGGCATATTTGTTTAGTAGTTTTGTTAGGATAAGTAGTCGACTTAGTTAATTGACATATTCTTGCCTTATTCATTGTCTGTCCTGATCTGGGAAAGCAGTTAAAAATCGACTTTAAGGAGATCCAAGCTTTCACATCTTTTCCTTGATTGCAGGAAAGGGGTGCTTTTGATAGAACATTTATGTGGTCATTCTATGGCAAACATATAAACTTTCCGAGCATTAATCGAAGTTTAAAACATTGGGCTAATCAGTGAACTTTTCAGGAGATGGATCCTAGTGCTGTTAGTGAGGGCCAGAAACAAATGAAGGCAATATTCAATGAGTAAGCTTCTTAATATTTGCTAAACATGAGAGTTTATGGGAGTCCTAATTTGTTTCTTTAGTTACATATATGTAGTTGGTTGACTTTAGGAACCTTTGGTTTACGTAATCTGACATTTGAATTGCGATACTGAAGCATATTAAGGATGCTCTCTGTTGGGTATTGTCACTCGTGGTTGGATACTTTTTCAAATACTGTTTTTATTCTTTCACAGCTAGCTACCGTTAGCTTTTATTTGGGCTGTGAAATCTAACTGTAAGGTATTTCTTGATCATTTCTTTCTACTTGGAAAATGTTTAACTGAAAAGAGTTTACCTGGAGTTATATAAAAATAGTGATTTGTGCTTGTGTCTAATGATAGAGTTCCGCGACCCAAAATAACCGCTTTCCAGTTCATGGCCCTATATTCTTTTTTTCTTAACATATATAGATATAAATTTATTTAACCCTTTGCTGGCAGTGCTTAGGGTGTTTGGAATTATATCGTTGATCCCTGGTTGTTTTAAAATTTCTTTGACAATTATTATCTGTAGAATTTGAGTACTCTTAGTGTTTACTTGTAGTAGTTTGCTGTGTTCGGATTCAAGGGTTTTGAGAACTTGTTTGCATTTTATTTGGCTCATTGTTTTCATATCTGACCTGCAGGCCTTTTTATTTTTGTTTTTTGTTTTACGCTTTCTGCAGGTATGGAGTGACACCATTCACTCCATTGAAGGGAGTTTTTATTCAAGGTCCTGTCTTCATATGCTTTTTCTTGGCAGTAAGTCTGTTAACCCTTGCTTTCTGCTTTGTCAAAAACGTTGTTTATGTTACTACCCTTTTTTGTTTCTTTTTTATCTACAGTTGTTATGTGTTTATTCCAATATTTGCTTTTCATGTGGACAAATGGATCTTCATTTTTCCTATTTGAATCTTGCAGATCTCGAATATGGTAGAGAAGGTTCCATCATTCAAAACCGGTGGAGCATATTGGTTTACTGATCTCACTACTCCTGATAGTTTATACATCTTTCCAGTTCTGACATCATTGAGCTTCTTGATAACTGTGGAGGTGTGGCTCCTTTTACTGGTTCAAGATAGTTGAATTTCGTAAAATGTCATTTGAAGATCCTTGATATGATAAATGTTATTTATTGGTCTTATAAATGCTTGATATCTTTGAATCCTTCTACTATTCTATTCGAAATCTCAGTGTCTCTCACTTGCCAGTGCTATTTCACTTTGGTTTTTGCTTCTGAAATCTGAACTTAGCATAGTTTGTTTATTATGCTACGTGAGCATTATATGAGAACATCAATGAAGAGGAAGCCAAGATTAAAATTGTGGTAGAGAGGATTCCTCTGTGTCTTCAGCAATTTATAACAAGTTTAAAATTGTGGTAGAGAGGATTTGAATGTGATTATTCTGCTTACTAAATTTTAAACTTGTTATAAATTGCTGAAGACACAGAGGGAAGTCCTGAAGTACTAATTCCCATATTATTGACAATGAGCAAAGTCTTCTTCCCGTTCTAGCTCACAAGATTTCTCGTCTTTTGATCTCTATTAATTTCAAGTTTTGTGAAGGAGCGATTTTATTTCTGTGAAGAATAGTATTCGATGATCTATATTGCATACTGGAGATAAACTCTTTATTTGACTAATGCCAATTTTAGTTGAGTCCTCTTGAATGAAACTAAAGCTTTACCATTTTGGGATATCTACTTGTCTATTGTTCTAGTAAGTTTACCTCTCCTGCAGTCTCTGATTAGTGTTCTATTAACTGACATCCGTTATGCTATTATAGGCAAACCTGCAAGAAGGTATGGAAGGAAATCCTGTTGCAAGCACCATGAAAAACTTTTCTAGGGTTCTTGCCGTTCTTACAGTTCCATTCACAATGAGTTTTCCAAAGGTACGCTAATCTCAATTCTATTAACTCATATATCATAATGGGCAAATTCTTCTATATTTTCTTTTTTGTGATTTGCGTGAAGAATTAACAAAAAAGTTTTTGTAAGACTTGGTAAAGAAAAGCTTAACACTTGGTTTGACAGGGGAGCTTTTCAAATTTAATTGCCAATCCTTGTCCGTAAATCATTTATGGGTTTGGAATCGTTAGTTGTGTTTCTATTTTAAGGATGACCTTATGCTAATTGTGAGCTAAGGGATTTCATTCTTTGTGACATCTTTGTCACGTGCCATTTTTCCTTCTTTGACGCCAAAAAGATTTAGAAGTTGAAACTAAATTATCCTCCACCTTTTCCCTATATTGCTTGTTGTTTCCCTAAAGGTCAATGTAAAAGTGATATCACAGTGTTGTTTACAAGTCCTGTACAATTTGATTTAAAGTAGCACTAACCATTGTTTGTACTGAACAAATTTTAGAGCAGTCAACAAAAAGAACAATAAACAAGCTTTGAAAGTTCATCTATTATCTTTGTGGTATTAAAAAATAGAAGGACAAGAAAAAGAAGGAACATATCAATTGTTAATTACTACCCAAAAAAAAGTTAAATGAAAAAAAAGGAAAGAAAAAAGAGACGAGCTAACAAACATGCTTTTAAGGGTGAGAAAAATTACCTGGGCATCAAAACCAGAAAAAGGAAAAACATTGAAAAAAAATTTGTGACAAATTAGCATTTTTTTCTCAGGAAAAACATATGTTTGGACTAAAATATCAAACGTAAAGCGTAAAACATGACGGATGAGAAATATACAGGAACAGGTAGGAACAAAAGCATTCTACACCTACATAGTAGTAAAGTAACCAACTTTTTGCCATTCATACTGTAAAATATGCATTACTTAGCTTGGTAAACTAATCAATTTGTAACCATCATGGTGTTGGAGTGTGTTGGTTATCTTGCCTCATGAAGTAAGTTCAAACACTCAAACCTTACTCTAGTTAACTTTCGATACAAGTTGTTCTTATGCCAACATGCCAGGGGCCTCAAAAGGGTTAGTCAGGCATAGCAGCTAAGCTTTGCCCTCCTATACCACTCAGCTGTTCAAGAGAAAAGAAAAGGGATAATAGACTAATATACCACGAATTTTGTTAGAAATCTTTGATCTATCACAAAATATTTTTTATAGACATATCAAAAATTAAAGATTGTGGTTCCAATTACGTTATGGTTTAAAATTGAATTTTGTATATAAGAGACGGAGAAGAAATTTGGTGAAGTGAAAGTCAACTCATCTAATGTGCTGACTGATTATTGAATTTTGAGAACAAAACTGTAAAATGGTCTACTAGCCTAGCCTTCTCCACTGAGCAAGTGAACCCCATTGAGCGAGAGTTCAACAAACTCCACAGCCAGCTTACTGTTTTCTTCTTGTGGTTCAATGGTGAGTCAACTTATTTCATGGGTTGGCTTTCAATTTACCAAATATTCTCACTATATCGGACATGTACTACTCCCAATTATGAGTTGTGATATAATTTGAAATTTGGAACAACAATCTTTAGTTTATGATGCATCTCTTATGAAAATAATCGTTCATAGTAGATCTGAGACTTGTAGCAAAGTTTGTGATATTCAATGATTCATTAACCCAAAAGAATGCTAAACCATTTTGTTCTTGATGGTGAGTTGGAGCATTTCCACACTTTTGAGGCATTGCCAAACTTGTCCTAAAAAATCCTAATATTCGGCTCTGATCAAAGAGATTACTTTGCATTTATACTAACCATTGACAATGTCAAGAAACGATCGAGTCAAACTACAGTGAAAATACTGGAACCGAAAACAATCTAAAGAAGAAGGGAGAAACTAACCATCTATCTAGTTGTCAACATTAAGACAATTTATTTACCCAATGTACCTTCTAATCAATGAATTAAATGTGAGCATGTTAAATTGATTAGGAATTAAACAAGAAACAAAGAAATCAAATGTCTTGTGTCCAAAAGCTTACAATTTGTGAAAGCCATCGCATTCTTGTTGATAACCTTGGTAGAGTTGATGTCCAAAATTTTCAAATATTACAAGTGCTGTGGAATAATCTTTGTTTTGTTGGTAATTTATTTATTCAAATATTTGGTAGTCTAGCTGCGTCTTTTATTACCTTGTCGCAAGTTTTTTGCAACAAATGTAATCTGCTCTGAGCTTTCCTCCCTATTTTTTCAGGCAATATTTTGTTACTGGATTACCTCCAACCTCTTCTCACTTATGTATGGACTAGGTGAGTTACCTCAGTCAGGATCTGTGATTATCCTTAATTATGATAATCAACTATCTTCTCATGTGAAGCTGGAGTACACCGTCTTTTTTAATTGTTTGCTATTATTTTTATTATGGAGTTATCACGTCTTTATTCATCTATTTTTTAATTTTCGATCAGTTAGGTTTTAATAAATGGGTGTCTGAATGCTTCTTCATGTTGTTAACTTGTGCACCCACTCTATTTTCTTTTTAATAAAGTTAGCAGGTGCTCTTCGATTTAGTCCTTTCAAGAAATATTTTTTGCAGTAGCGGGAGAATTCAATAATCAGCTTGATTCTTGTCCAACTGGTGTTTGCAACAGGACTTCTAGAGCAGACAAACCCAATTTCTGCCAATTATTACCAAAACCTAAGAAGGGACAAAGAGTTCCCAAGAGTATACATCAAATCAATGAACATTTGTTTTGTAACTATTGAGTTTTATGAAAGCAGCCAACCCACTCCTCTTTTAGACTTCATTCTCATGCTCAAAACAATAGGTCTTGAACTCCACGGGTATTCAACTTTGAAATAAAGATGTAATCAGATAAGATCTAGAAATAGCGTCTTAATATTGTTGAATATTGTATTTTTACTTGGTTTTACTAGCGTGTATAGCTATCGGAAGAGCTCCTAACAATGCCTTAATGTAATAAATAACTGCAGTTCTATGTCTTGGAGAGATTCACTTCTTGATCTTATACAGTATGCTGTGTTTTCTGACGTACATTCATGTTTTTGCAGTTATCAAACGTCCTCAGGTGAAGAAGTACTTGAACCTTCCTGAGTTTCCTGTCATGCCTGCTGCTTCTTCTCCACCACCAGCATTCTCCTTGTTTACCAAATTGAAAGAATCTGTCCAAGCTACTACAAAAGAACCGTCTCTGTCACCTCCTGAGCCGGCAAAAATTGCTGATCGTAGAATACCTTCATCTTCAGTAATCAGTCAGCGCCTTAGAAGTTTAGAAAAACAAGTGAAAGGAAGAAAGAAGAACAGAAGAACATGATTAATAAATTTCTTTATTCAAAGAAAGAATAATTATTATTCCTCAGTCAGATTTGTTCAGGGATCAGTGTCGTTATAATCATAGCTGGAAGTCAATTTGATGATTCAAAGAAATGCGGGTCATTTGGCTTAATTATGATTGAAACTGCATAAATTCAGAGTCAAAATTTTTGAGCGGCGGGAGCTGGAGTGATCAGATTTTGAATGAGTTGTATATTTTGCCTTCCTAAGTCATTTGAGAACTGACAATGGGAAGGTTATTTATCATTTTGGACGTTTGATTACAAATGTATTTTTGGTTCAAAGGCCTTTATTTGTTCAGATAATGAATTCAGTTAAACAGTATCTGAAACATGATTTACAGATTATCCAACTGGGACAGCAGGGCTTAATTCGTGAGGGCATTGAAGAACTTGAGTCTCCTTGCTAGTTCTTGAGATGATTGATTACAAGCTCTCCAAATCAGACACAAGAAACTGTCTCTCCGGAGTTAGAGATGTTGAGACATACTCAAGATACGTGATATTTAAATTTTAAATTCTAGTCTAGTTTTTGCAGATGCTATCTTCGTTATTAAAAGTTAGTGAAATGATGCTAACTGTTATTGATTGCATGTAAAGTACTTAGGATTTGTTTGGTATGAGGTGGAGATATCTTTAAGAAGATAACTGATTGGGAGTTGAGAACTAATCTTGTTTGGTTGCTCTTATCTCTCAAATTACACTTTAGGGTGTGAGATATCTTTTCACCACCCCCAATGAGTTATCTCTCAGGAGTTGCGGACAAAATTACCTCCTCATTAATGGTTTTTTTATTACTCATCTCTCTATTGTTTGAAAGTTATTTTGTCAATTCATATTTTTTATTGTTTAAAAACTTAAACTTCTCTGTAAGTTTAAAATTGAATTAAACATAAAAATATTAATTTTAAGGAGTTAACTCTGAAGAGATAACTTCAAGGAGGTGACTTTCAATTAACAAGGTAAACACGGTAAATTATCAAAAATAAATTAGATGAAGCCTTAGCTCTTCTTTTGTTGCTTTACTGATGATTGGTTTTCTGAATTAGGTGCAAAAAAATGATAGCCCATAATGTTAAAGCTGTTACCTTGTCTTCTGACAGATTTATTTTACAAAAAAGCTATAATGATCCACACGGGGTGCTGTTATTTTGCACCGCCCTGTGAGACGGTGCTCAAAGCGTTCAAGCTAAATCTGTGTTGTTCAGATGCGCTTTGAATCACGTCTTCTACACCTTTGACTCTTTGAGGTGCACTGCCAACACCAGAAGTTGCTTATATGTGGTTTCCATGCTGGTTAGTTATTGATGATATTGTTTGTAGCACCACTCTTTTTTTAAAAATTCTTTTTTTTTTAGGCACACAACTCTTTTTTTTGAGGATAGTATGATAAGTTTATTGTGACCACGTTTCCTTTTTCACATCCTTGATATCTCGTGTCCTAATTGCACTATTCAAGTGGATGACTCATTGATTTGGTATGATATTATTTGGGTAAGAGGTCGAAAGTTTGAGCCTCGCGGACAAGTTGTAATTTTTTTCTTATAAAAAAAAATAAAATAAAATAAATTTTTTTGTCGTAAATGTTGGATGGTCATTCGCCTAAATCCTTACATTTCATGATTGACGGACCAGTTATTCTGCAAATTGTACTCTGTTTTTCTGCAAATTCTTATTATTTTTTCTTATTCATGGTCTTGCACACTTATTAAATAGTCTCAAACTTTAGCCATCATATTATTTTTTTTTTTTCAAAATGAATGCGAACTGCAAAAGATATTATTAAATATAGTCTCAAACTTTGGCCATCATAGCTATTAGAGCATCTCCAATTATACCATGGATTGGGAAGAATATTTATCCTATGTGGCACTAGATAGACATTCACATCTTAAAATGATCTTCAATAGTGATGTGAATTTAGATCATAAATTGATGAGTTGACACTTTTTAATTTTTATAATATTAATAAAAGCTTAAAAAATAAAAACTTTAAAAGAATTAATAAATCTTGACATGACGGTCTATCACAATGTTTAGAAGTAGACATTGTAATAGACGCCCTCTATTTTGATTTCATGCAACATATGATGGACATTATGAATTCATGATCTCTTTGATAACATTTTTTGAGTTGGATGTGTATTGTATCTTAAGTGGATCCATTTTCACCCTAATCTATGGTCTCATTGGAGATGCTCTTATAAGGTGATTATTGGTAGTTTATTTTAGAGTAAATAAATTAAACCATCTTAAATTTTTTTTCTTGTCTCAATTTTATTTCACCTTAATTTTGGGACTTATTTTGTGCTTGTGAAGCTTTTGTTCTAACAACTTTAGTTTGGAAAATCGATTGTCTCCTTCAACTCAACCGACTTAACAAGAGGTCAAAGAAATGAGATTTTGTTATTTGGACTTTTTTTTTGTTGAAGCCAACTTGTTGGACTATTTTGTATTAGCTAATGAAAGCTCAATTCAAAGTGTAAGGCCTTATATAAAAGGAGGTGACTGGATTGAAGGATCAAAATTCTCATTAATTTGGACTTGTTTGGTATGAGGTGAAGATATTTTAAAGGAGAAAACTCACATGGAGTTGGAAACTAAACTTGTTTGGTAGCACAATTCCATGTGAATTATCTCCCAACTTGCAAGGAAGGGTGCCTCCCTCATAAAGAGATAACTCCCGGGAGTTATATGACACAATTACTCATAAATTTACATTTACTCATGTCTCTACCCTATCAAATGCTTGTTATTAATCTATAATGAAAGATTAAATAAATAATTCATTCTTACAAAAAGTATTTTTCAAGTGAGAAATATTTGTAAGAATTATCATTAGTTGTATTTTATAGTATTTATTATTAATAATTATTTCAAATAAATATACAAATACTTATAATTGTTTAATGTTGTTTAATATTTTTGTAAATAATATTTATGTTTTTTATTTAATTCAATTTTTTATTCTGAATAAATAAATACTAGTTCATGTAGTAAAAATAATAATGCTTTTTTTTAATCTTATAAATATGTTTGAAGAGTATTTACGTCAATTCTCACATTTTACAGTTCTTCAAATTTTGCAATTTTCTTGCAAGTTCAAAGTTCAACCAAACATGAAATATGAACATACACCTGCAAGTTAACTCTAAGAAGTTATCTCTGCTCGCACTGTAAGTTGGCGAAAACGAACCAAACAAGGCCTTGGATTGTGGATTATATATTAAAAGGAGAATGCTAACGTGCCCCAGCAAGTGCATGCAACAACCTCACAGAGCTGACTCAGCACTAACAGTCGATTGACTATTAATGTAGAAAGTTAGTTGGCTGTTAGGTACAACCGCGTAAAATGGAAAAAAAAAAAACAACAAGTGAGAGAAAATTGACAAATAAATCAAACAAAAAATCATTTGGTGGGCTTCACGGCAGTAGAGTCAGCTACGTGTTGTTGTTAGGTCACACAAGCATTTTCCATATCAAAATATATCTTCACGACTTAAATGAAGGTTCGCTTCTTATGGTCAAGACGCTTAGGGCAGTGCCTTGTAAAAGTCAAGAACTTGACTTTCTAACATAAATAGTTGAATTTAAGACTATGGTCAAGACGCTTTAGGGCAGTGCCTTGTAAAAGTCAAGAACTTGACTTTCTAACATCAATAGTCGAATTTAAGACTATGTCATGGCTGCTTAGTGCTGACAAATTGAGTGGATGAAATGGAGAGTACTTCATAGAAAATTCAAGAACGATTTTGAAATTTGTAATTAGCTTAATAGATGATATTAGAACAACTTGTCATTCTATAAAATCCCATAAAATGTTGATTGCTCTTTTCATTCTTTTCATTCAAATCTTTTTCTCTTCTATAAGATGCAAAGATAGAGATTTAAAATTTTTTAATTTCAATCAATCATTTTCGCACCCATTTTTTTTGGAAGTAGTTTGAGACTTTTTCTTGGATAGAAATGACTAGGGGTAGCAAAAATTCATGTTCGGACGGGTTCGAGTCTGGACAACCCCTGCCATAAAAAAGTAATTTTATTATCCAGACTTGCCCCGATTTTAAATTCGGACAAGACTTGCTTGTCCAGACTTGTTTTACTAAAAATTCGAGTTGTTCAATTGTCCGAATTTATCGCACTCTTGAAAACTAACTTCTTATATTAAAAACATCTTCAAATATTAAAATACCTACATATTATAATCTCATAGGAATTAATTTGAAAAAGTACCATCAAATTCATGTAATTAAACATTTAATGTTTAGAAACAATTATTCAAGTATAAAAAAATTAAAATTTAATTCATTCTACAATCATATCTTTAATGCATTAAATTTTATGTGTATTAGAGTAAATTAATGGTTGTTAATCTATTTAATAAGTAATAAGTGTAATATACTCTTTTATCAACGATATTTTTAATTATATTTAAAACTCAAACCGAGTCCGGGCCGAGTTTGAGTTTACAATGCATCGTCCAGACCCGACCTGGTTTAAATTTGGACAAAAAAATTGAGGCACGCTATGGGCACCCCACCAATTCATGAAGGCACCCAGTTGTTGAGGAGCACAAAGTCATTTACCAAGGGCACCTAAAATTAGGCTTGAAATCCCTAAAATACCCCTCGTTCAAAATAGAGGCACCCCACCACCCCACCACCGTCCTCTTGAAGCAACCTTTACTCTCTTGAACGAACGAGCAAGCAATCACGAGAGTCATTTGTCTTCGATCCTCTCCATCTTTCTTCTCTGTTGTAGGACGTTTTTTGAGTTTAAAGGCTATGGGTATTGGTCGATTTCGTCTCCACATTAAGGCTCAATTCAAGTTCTTCGTTCACATACTCAAGTCGTGAAATCGATCGTTTGAAGGTACGTTGATAGTCTAATTAAGTTGCATTTGGTAGAGTAGTTGTTATGTTTGTGTGGCGGTGCATTCAATGGTTCATTTATTGGAAAGTCGTGGTTCTCGGCCACACAAGCCAGAGATTTTATTAACAAACTCGGCCAAGCATGGCCGAGACTGAGGGGAAATTTTTGGGAACTCGTGGTTCTCGGCCAGACAGGCCAGATAGTTTACACAGTGTCGACAACGAATGGCCGAGAGTAATTGTGTTATCTCGGTCACCACTTCACGAGAGTAACCATTAGTGTATAGTTTATGTCATGTCGGTGATGTACAACCGCGAATGTAGAATATCTCTCGGTTGTCCATTACCGAGACTTTTATTGTCGTCTCGGTCACCACATCACGAGTAAGTCAAAGTGATAGTTTATGTCCTGTCGGTGATGTACAATCGAGAACGTAGCATTTCTCTCGATTGTCCATTATCGAGACTTTTATTCCTTTCTCGGTTATGCGTCACCGATATTTTAAGGTTTTTCTCTAACCTTCTTGACCGAGACTATATAAATGGTAGATTTTGTTCATTTTTTTTAATTGTACTTTTGTTTCTGCTCCAGGCACTTACATGTTATAGTGTTTTCAGGTATGGTTCATTCGAAAACCCCGGTGACTAGGGAGGAGGTTGGTGTTGAGGTGTCGAGGGGTAACCGTGGGCGAGGCGGCCGGAGACCCCCGACTGCATCTTATTGGAAAGAGAAAGAGAAGAAGAATGTAGATGTTAAGGGAAAGGCTAAGATTGATGGAAATCGTGCAAGGAATTTACAATTGCACGATGAGGGTCCAACATCGACACGCGGCGACGAAAAGATCTTGTTGTTGCCCGAGGCGAAGAGGATGCTCATGCATCGGAGTCTAGTAGTAGTGACTCATCAGCGACGACGAACACTACGGAAACTGATCGTAATGTGGGTGGGAATACTAGTGGTGGAGGTGGCCAAAATAAAGGAGAGTCATAAGGGCGAGTAGAAATGCGTGCTCCTTTCCCGGTAGTCCTTTAGACGGTGCTTTGTTGAAGAGCTTTAAGGATCATGTCACATTAGCGAACTCACAACGCAAGTCATTCATCCTAAGTTCGAATAAGGCCTCCGACTTAGCATACATCACACTCGTCCACCTATCCATGAAACGAGCGAAGCCTTCGTTATCCCCAAACATCTTCTTAGTCTTGGTCAATACTACTTTGTTGATGTGCCAAGAGGAAAGAATGTGAGACGATGATGGAAATACTTCTTCGATCGCACTAATAAGGCCTAACTCCCGATCCATAACAAACACGTCAAGTTTAGGCCACCCATCCAATATGGATCTCAAGTTCTCCAGTGCCCAAACATAATTTGCATGAGTCTTCGTTGATATGAAAGCAAACCCAATGGAGAACATCAAATACGTAGAAGTGATATCAACAATCTCCAATAACGACATTCGATACCTATTTGTTTTGTACGTGCAATCCATTAAAATTACCGATGAGAAAGACCTTAGCAACTTGATTGAATCAGGATGTGACCAAAATAAATCGGTGACGACATTCGTATCGGGATGCTTCCTATGCCACGATATCCACTTATTCTTCTCCGATATGTGCAATAGTTGTTGCATTCGAGTCTTCCCACCCTCATCCTCAATTCGAAGTTTTTGTCGTTCATTATATATTGTCCGCATTATCGATATGTTTGTAACATCTCTTTGCTTCAACGTATTGAGGATGTCTCTTGGCTTCACATTACCCTTTGTCATCTGCATCACAACCTCTTACTCCCCTTATCCAATCTTCCGACAAATGAGTGGTTGTCAAGTTTTTCGGGGTCGTGATTGTGCCTCCCACATATGACAATGACATACCACAAAGAGTCAACATTTTCTTGATGTTAATAAGGAAATGGCATCCACATTTCTTTGTACCGGTTTGAATCCTCCCGTTTCCTCTTCTTCTTCATTTCTTGGTTTCAAAGCAATTTTTGCCGCTTTACCCTTCCAACTCTTTGTGACATTCCCTTATATGTACCAGACTTCTCATATGCAAGTTTCACCCTTCCCTGCGCTTAATGCCTCCGGCATCAGAGTGTTTCGTTATAAACACAAACTTGTTCTCCCGACCTATCATTTGAAGCCATGAAATTGTCGATTCTCTATATGAGAATGGCCTATAAGGTGTAAACGCATCCTTGTAGTCTGAAAATAAAGTAGAAACCGACATTACCTGCAATACAAACATTGTAACATTATGATCAACCAAAATGCACAGTAAATTCACCAAAAAACCCCAAAACCATAGTTTTCAATTGTACAGGTCCGCGACTATAAATACAATTTCATTCATGTCCAACCGAGATCTATGAAATAGTCTCGATCGTTCCATACCGAGACTATGACTTCGTTTCGTTCACATCTTGACGTGAACTACGTACAAGTTTCGATGGATGTTGACCGAGACGTTTGCATAACTCTCAGTCCTGCGAGGCCGAATCAATCGCGTCCGTAAAAAAACGTCTGAAAATTTGAGAAATCGCAAATAAAACACATTAAATTTCAACAATTACCTCAGCTCACTTAAAAAATCATATTCGTAATACAACTATTCTATTTATGCAATTCAAGCAAAATACAAATATGCCCCTATTAATAAGTTATTATATAATAAATCGTAAGGGCTTTTACGTCATGAATTTTATCATATAAAATTCATTATTCTGGACTAATTGAAATTGCATAAAGTCATTCTTTGTGTCAACCCAATAGGTTCATGCAACGTTGGCAGTAAACCAAAATCATTTTGATGCACAAGTCATAAGCGGTCTCTAGCAAGGCATTATGACTTTGCAAGTAGCATGATATCATATCCTTTTGATCGATACAACCTAATGAATAACATATATCATATCCTTTTGTCGTACGATATCCTTTGATTAAACATAAGACATGGAAAGTCACCCTTAATGTTCAATCGTACAAGTTGTGATCTTTAGGTAAACTGAAAACATCTAAGTGACATTGATCATATCAATTCACTTGGACTTGGCCATTTAACTCTATAATATATCGAGGGATCCATTGATATCTCCCTTTATACAAGAGGGGCAAATTTTATCTTGATTACACACCTTCACATATTATTCACATGGTTACAAATTACAATCTTTATGATCGTCCGGTTAAAGACAATATTTTCGGATGATATTTTTGTACACCGTGAAATGACTTACTTATAGCGTTCATAAATACATAAGTGCATTAATATTAATTATGTTGTGTTATCTATCACCATTCATTATTTTAGTCGTAATAAATATAGATTCTTATAGGTCAATCATTATCAACCAAGTTTACTCAATCTGTTCAGCCATGCATGATCGGGACTTCTAAAACTACTAGGTGATGTCTCACCAAATGAACTTAATAAATACAATAATATGTAAGTCGATCGTACACAATCGAACAATATCATTTTATTCGATCGTTCCTTATTAAACATCAAATGTTCAATCGGTAGTAATATATCGAACTAGAGGTTTGTCAACCTCTCGTCATTAGAATGACTGTTCGGCTTAGATTATCTTAATCATTTGATAATCTAGTCAGCCTAAACTATTATTTCAACTTTAACCTAAAAATAATAATTATCTCAATCCTTAATAAGGCTCCAAAACTAAATTTATATCCTTAAAGAAACTTGATTCATGATTTGCTCAATTGGAGCAAATTAGGAAATCATATGGATCATTCTCCATATTTTTAAAAATCCAGCAGCACCTTCCCTAAAAGTGGTCTGCCAAAAAATTCACTTAATAGACAGTAGAATAGGAAGATACCTAGAATGACTTACAACTCTCTGCAGTTCATAATATATATCAAATTCAATTTATAACATAACTTAGAATCTTTGGTAGCTTAATTGTAACTACATAATCTCAAATAGACCAAAATTAAAACTTAAACCTCTCAATTTATTTTAAACTAGTTTAGAAGACTATCATAACCATTCAATGAAACTTCACGTCCTACACTTACTCCAAGAATCCCAAAATAAATATATATAACAATTTACAACAAGAATTTACTTTAACTTTTGAAAACAATTACCACAATCTTCGAGTCTAGTCCACAATCTTCATATAGAATCTGACATCATCAAAAATAATCTGACATCATCAAAAATAACTCGAAGATGTCAGGTATGTAAATTCCTACATTGATCTGTACTTCTGCAATTGTTAGCTTGATACATGGAGACATGTAATTACATTTCCAAATAAATAATAAAGTATATACGTCGACATGAAATGCAATCCACTCTGTCGCTGTCTCCTTACTATAATCAGATGTCGACTTCCCAAAATAGTACAAAGACAATATTAAGAGGTCATGAAATACAAGGATAACTTGTTAGGGTTAAACTCTACTAGTCTCTCTAGACGGTGTAGAAGTAGGAATGAAACCTAGTTTCAAGCAAACCAGACTCGAAACAAGCTTATCCCCCTCACTCACTCTCGTATGTATGCATGACTAAGAATGAAGAAATGCAATGCAGACTATGATACAATTACACATACAAAGATATTCAATCAATAGTAAAGATCACTTTAAGGTTTACTTACTACCAAACCAACTCAAATTTGGTTATAAAACCTCGCACAATGTTTCCATGACTTTCATATACTTTTAACCTATTTTTCAAGTTTCGTTCCGAGTGGTTTTGAGATCCTCGATGTTACCTAAAACCATTGAGAAACCCGAATAAATTTTATATTTTAATTTCTTAAGTTTTTGACCAATTTTTGAGTTTTTTTAGTATTCTCAAGTCTTAAACAGGCAGAATCACTCCAAAATCAACTCCTCAGATGTCTGAATTCCAATTTTGACTGCTAATTATGGTTCATAATCAAAAATTACCTTTAACTAGGCTTTTAAACAATTTTTAAAATTTTAGGCATTTACGAGTATCGTAATACACATTACGAGGAAAATCCAGTATAAATCCTCGAGAAAATTTTAAAATCCTCATTTTTCATAAAAATCCTTAGTTTCTATTTATTTATCCAAAAATATAATCTTTCTGATTCTCTTTTCCTAATTTTTTGGAATTTTTTCAAAAATTCCAACACAATTTTTATTTAAAAATTGTGGTTTAACCTTTGAACCGGACCCTGCTCGGTCTGGTCTGGGGATCAAGCCCCCTCCATCATCTTCCTCTCCTCTATGCTGTGAATCGAAATTACAATCTCTCTTCTTCTTATTTTCTTTGTTGGGGGCTGGCTCCCAACCCCAACCCCAACCCCAGTTTGGGTTTGGGCATGAGAGACATCTTCCTCGGACGAACCGAGTCACCCCATCCCCACTCCATCATTGAAAAACAACAATCCATCAACAACCAATACAACAAACAACAACACAACAATCAACCCAACAACACAACAACTCCACCAACAATCTTACCTTCTCCCTACCTCGGTCTTACTCCCTTTCTCTCCATGGTATTGAACCCTCTTTATGACGACCTCTTCTCAAATTAGGACACCGCTCGGTCTAATCTCGCCATTAAACCCTAACCTCCACTACGTAAGACTTAACAACATATTACTTAGCCTTTCTAATACACTCGCCACATTAGCTAATTTTCTAATAAACCTTACACCATTCTCATATTTAACAGTATTTCAAAGTAAACTTAGATTTTGTATAGTTTAAGGATTATTTAGCTGAAGTATTAACAAATTAGCGGAAGTCATTCATATAAAACCTTAGTATGTGAAAAACTAAGAAACAAAGATCACATGCATATATATTACAAAACGACGATAATAATATATCAACATGTATATGGTCAAGGTACTATCTCTACTCACATATAAAACCCCAAAAGTATATAAAGACATATATAAGTCATATAATAAAACCCAAATCCTATAACAAATGTAGCAGCTCTCCACTATCTCAGAGGTGGTCGCCAATCTTCTCCTTGATCCATTGCTACTCGATGGATTTGCACCCACCGTCATAAAAAGGACGGTGAGTATAGGAAAGTAAAAAGTAACACTGAGAGATATTTGTTCACATTTTCAAATATACAACAAGTATCTGAAAGCATAATAATAGCAACTATGCTGAAAAGAAATCATGCGTTATAAGATACTTCAGTTAAGTAATATGAAACTGACACTCTGCTAAGTAGTAATGATCTAGAGCCGGTCGGCCGTGAATTATATCACATCAACCTTATTCCACTATTGATGGCGTAAAAAATATCGTGAATGTCTTCACATCCTTACAAATACTCATCTCATATACAAATACTCACAAGTGCCCCTCACATGTGATGTAAACTTGCTAAAAACCCCAAGTCTCATATCCCGTGTGATGCACAAGCTAGTGGTAAGATACCAACAACCCTAAAAATCTAGTGACCTCGTATGTCGCGTACATCTCTATCATATCATGGTCATAGATAAGAATTGCTTTCATAACTCCAGAAATGACATATTTTAGGAATCTAATAATGTAATTGCATATCTAATGCATAAAGGAAATTAGATTTACAATACCATCAAACATTTATCTAATAGCATGTTATTTCATTTGACAAGATATCTTAACAATCAAGAATGACATACACATGATTTAGAGTCAATGAAACCATTTAATCAAAAATCAGTGCCATGATTGCAAACTCATAAAATGAGAAGAAACAACAAGTTATGGCATGTAGAGTACAAAGGACAATTCATTTCAAATAACTAAAAATGAATAGCAAAACAGAAATGAAATATAAATAAACATTTCAATTAGTTTACTTACAATTCTTGCAAATTTTCTAGCTAATCCGACCTTTTAGCACCTCAAAATATGTACACGAATCCTCAAGACTCTTTATCGGGCTCTTTGATCATTTCATACAATTTAGAGTGTGCTTAGACCTTAAATTAGGATATTTGACTTGTTTAAAGAGTTTAATTTTAACTTAGGAAATTACAAATTTTGTTCTGCCAAAGCACCTATCGCGCTTGTCAACCTTATTAGTGCACTACATGTAGGTAGTGCGCTAACTAGCACATCTAGCACGCTATGTGCAGAAAAACTCAGAATTTTGCACTTTTAATTTTGAGTTTCCTCCACATATGGTCAACTCCAACATCTTGGGATCTCTGCTCTAACCTACCAAATACCCAAGACACCCATCATGATCATAAGAACAACCCAAACTTCACAATTATATCTAATTCGTCAAATCAAACTAAGTTAATGGTGTAAGTAGAATTACCTAGTTATTTTACACCATCAACTTGATCAACTCCTGCACTAAATCAACAAATCTTCTCTTCAACTCCCTTGTTGATTTCTTTAATCTTATTCTCAAACTTTTCTTACCTTATAAGTTTGCGAAATGAGAATGAAATGATTTGCATGAGTTGATTCATTCCGTTATATATATATATATATTATAGGATTGATTAATAGCCATTAATCTTAATGCATATATGTATCTTGAAACTAATCTAAATGCCTACATCTTGACATAATTCCATTAACTCTCCACTAACTCCAATTGAAACTCAATTGGTCTCTTGATGTGTCAACACGTATCTCGAAGAATATCAAAAATTAATGTTTAACTTGCTAACTTAGATGATATTTAATATAACCATAGCCATATCAATTTCAACCATTTAAGCTACATTAACTCAAGTTAGCTTACCATATTACTCTCTACCTCGGTTTCTCGTCAACACATATCTCAAGGCGTGTCTTCACTCACGTCACGACATCTAAACACAAGTAGGAACGACATAATAACCTACATATATATATATATATATAATACACTAGGTATACATCACAACAAATCTAATATATACATCGGCCACATTACATGTATCTCGATGTGAGTACCACGTCATGGGTCAATGATCATGATTAAAGAATTAAACTAGGATTATGAATTTGGGCCATGACACTCTCTGCCCTATCGATTTTGGATTTCAAAACAGAGATGAGGAGGTAGTGTTAAGTTGGAGATGTACATTAGATTTTTTCAAGATTCGCATCATATGACTCCCGAGACAAATTTAATGATTTAATTTTCATTATATAATTTGATATTTCTCGAGATACATGTTGCATATCTCGTGGTCGATCTTGTGTCTATTAACATGATAATTGCCACTTCTAACTGACTTACATATGATCAATTATATTGATCTTTTCGATATACGTATCACATATCTCGATGTAGATCTTATAGTTTTATAACAATACACCACTTGATTCTCCTTGAGATGTAATGACATGCATCACGAGACATGGATAACCTACCCCAACAGCCAACATTTAACCATTCTCTTCCTCAATGCTTCAAGCTACACGTATCTCGAGGCAAATCTAGTGTGTACTTTTTTTAGGCCCAATGTGTACTTTTTAATTTACAATAAACTATAGGATTCATTTATATGTATTTATATATAAAAACTATATTGTATATATACAATTATATATATAAATACATATACACATGTGTTTTTGTGGCTATAAATTAGCAACGCTTAGCCAACGGTCACTTTCAGGCATGCACATTATTGTACATCCCACGCATGTCACCCTCGATCTCGCGTGTAACTAGTCGCCACCAGTTTATTAATTATTCTATTTAGTTTCGTGATTATCTCTTCAATTTATGTCCAAATTAAATTTCAAAAAATATCCCAATTTCGTCGAAAATTTGAGAAATATTCTCAATGCGCTCTGAAATTCTTGGACACCGCGTATACATTTCAACATGACCCTATTTCATGTCGAATAGATTATAATACATCAAATAGTCATGCGACACACAAAAATAATATTTTGAACTTATGATCTCTGGTCTGTAACACATGGTCTCACCTTGGATACCTAAATCCCAAATTAAACCCAAAAATACTTAATTAGTAGCTTAATCAAGTTTATAAAATTCTCAGATGTCACAAGGTTCTAGTTCGGGATATTACGACTGAATAATTTATTTGTAATACTTACATTTTGGTCGTTTGTGTATTGTCGAGGTTATATGAAATTGCTCGGCCATGCAGGACCGAACAATTGTTATTCACTCTGTCCTGCATGACCGAACGACCTAGTTTTTCAAATTAAACCTCGGTCCATAGACATACTAAATTCAAGAGAACATGCGATTTGACCAAATGTTCATTCCAAGTATTTCGTACCGCAGTCCCGGTCCCAGAGGCCAATACAATACAGATATAATGAAACTGATTCAATTCAACAAAAGTTTAACATTCACCATATGTTCACAATTCAATAACAAATACAATCAAAATATAACCAATTCAACATAGTACATTTCAATTCTTGGCTTTCTTGCCCTGTCGTTGGGATGTTGCTGGAGCCTTTCCCTTGCGCTTTGGCAAACCATTATATCCTGATTTGCTTGGACGTTGGGACTGGGGTGACACCGGATGTGGGGGGGCCTGACGGAGCAGGAGAATCAATGATTGTGAGGTGCTTTAACACCTCATCCGCCATCTTCAATACGAATGCCCTATCTCCTTCACCCGGAGGCAACGCTTTCTATGTCGTCACGACATCCACACCCTTCCGTACTTGCTACAAATACAACATAGTACGAATCATCATAAATAATTTATTACGATGCTAAATTATAATTTATGAAAAAACACATTTATATAAATAACTCACATCATAGATTTCATCCTTTTAGTCGTTACCGATAGTGGTTCCCACGGGATGTAGTATGATCGGGTGTGAAATGTCGTTGAAGCACCCGATGTAATCCTCCGTCGCCTCCCATGGCATAGTCGCACACTGTCTTCTTGATCTATCAAATAATACGTGATCTTGCTACATATCTCATATCTTTTGAAAATTGTACATGACCATGTAACTAGTCGCCACATTTCCTTGTTGTGCTCGTGTAGGTTTGTATGGAGTCGAGGGGATGTGCCGCACGTAATCAAGCTGTTGGAGGAACCTATCAGGATGATATGGCTCAACAATCTCCATGTACTTGATGGTTCCCATGTAGAAAGAGAATTCCACATTATCCTCGTCCATCCGGATAGTAGAGTAAGGGTCATATGTAACCTAGCAAATCAAGACATAAATAAACTCATTTACAACTTAATAAAATTACGTAAATTCTAAACAATTAATGTAGAATTATATGTCGAGTTGATGCTGCTGGTATGGACAGAGCTGGTGTGGACAGAATTGGTGTGGACAGAGCTGCTGGTATGGACAGAATTGGTGTAGACAGAGCTGGTGTTATGATACACAAATGTGGTGTTGTTTATGTTAGCTAATACCTATGTATTGAATCATATATTCAGTATAATGTACTATAGGTTCATGTTAGTTTGTTCTAGGTAGTTGTAACAAAGGGGTACAATGTACACCATGTAGATTTTATATATAAGCAATACAGTGTAATATACAGTTTTGATTTTGATGAAATAAAGATCAAATTACATAGTTTCATCGTGTACTGTTACATTGATCAATGATCTTTGTTGATCATTGATCTGCTGTTATTGATCTGCATTTGTTCATGGTATCAAAGCAGGTTTTACTATTCTTGATTTGTGTTGTTTGTTGATTGAATTGAAGGACTGTACATGGCATCTGTTCATGGTTCTGTGAGTTCTTCAGTTCGAAATGGAGCAGGAAGAGCTCCTGAAACAGGTGATCTTGGAGGATTTGAGAATCCTTTACTTCTTCAAGGTTCGATAATCCTGGTATGATACTTGTCTCTAATTCTCTTCTTGGTTCAAATTACCTGTCATGGAGTAGAGCTATGATGATTGCATTGGGAGCGAAAACAAAGATTGGTTTTATTGATGGTAGATGTGTAAAACCAGAAACCACTGATCCTAATCTTGATCGATGGATCAAGGTGGATTATATGGTCACTTCTTGGATTTTGAATTCTATTTCAAAGGAGATTGTTGATGCTTTTCTCTATACAACCTCTTCTTTTGATCTATGGAATGAATTAAAGGAAAGGTTTGGAGAATGTAATGGTCCTCTTCTATATCAGTTGAAACGTGACATTGCTTCTATAAATCAAGGAGATATGTCTCTTTCACAGTACTATACCAAACTTAAGAAACTTTGGGATGAACTGAGTTGTTTAAATCCTTTACCTGTGTATGACTGTGGAGCATCTGCTGCAATGGCTGTTCTAGAGTCTAATGATAGGCTGATGCAGTTTTTAATGGGATTGAATGATATGTATGATCATATTCGAAATCAAATATTGGTGTTGGATCCA
This sequence comes from Stephania yunnanensis, assembly GCA_039657365.1. Taxonomy (NCBI): domain Eukaryota; kingdom Viridiplantae; phylum Streptophyta; class Magnoliopsida; order Ranunculales; family Menispermaceae; genus Stephania; species Stephania yunnanensis. Next base: position 48,520,668 of record CM077587.1, on the reverse strand, counting down.
TTGCCAAGTATAAACAAAGCTTACTCTATGGTTCTTAGAGTTGAAAAGCAAAAAGAAGTACATGTTAACTATTCGCCTATGATGGATACTGCCATGATGATGAAGGTTAACAAGATGAATTCAGGTACTTCAAATAATGGTCATAGGTTTCTTTGGAAAAGGAAATCAAAAGAAATCGTGAATAAAGATGATCTGTTTTGTGATCATTGTAAGGCAAAAAGACATACAAAAGATACTTGTTTCAAACTTCATGGATTTCAGATTGGTACAAGAAAGATTATGATAAGAAGCAGATATCAAATAATTCAAAATCCTTTGTGAATTTGATGGAATCACCTCTGGACATACAAGGTGCAGAATCATCTCAGTTTGAAGATTTCCAGTCGAATATAGCAGCAATGATACAGCAGGGGATTGAGAATTTCATGAAAGGCAAGTCTGTTTCAGAGGCAGGAGTTTCTAATCATGTGAACTCAGTTATATCTGATTTTACAGGTAGCTCATACAAAAGCTTTTCCAGTTCTTGTTCTTTGTTTAATTCAGATGCTTGGATTGTGGATAGTGGAGCAACAAATCATATGTGTACTAGCTATGATTTACTTGCTAATGTCAATGTTTTACCTAAGTCTGTTATGGTTTGCTTACCTGATGGACATACTAAAGAAGTAAACTGCATTGGAGATGTGAAGCTGAGTTCAGACTTAGTGCTTTCTTCTTGTTTACATATAAAATCATTCAAGTATAATCTTTTGTCAGTTAGTAAGTTACTATCATCTACTAAACTGACAATTGAATTTTATCCATCATTTTGTGCTATACAGAACATTGAGAGTTCTCAAGTTCTAGCTGTGGGAAGGATGGTTGGAGGACTATACATACTGGATTCAAGCTCATTTCATAAGGATGTCATTGCTTCTTTTGTATCACCTTCAGAATTGTCATTAGCTCACTGTAATAATGCTACTGATAAGTTTTCATGGCATTTGAGATTGGGACATCCTTCTATTCATGTAACAAGGCAACTTGATATGTTACTTAACAGTCGATCAAGTGAAAAACATACTGAACCTTGTGATGTTTGTCAGATGTCTAAACAATGCAGATTGGTGTTTCCAGTGAGTTCTATTCAAACATCTAGTATTTTTCAGTTGTTACATATGGATATATGGGGACCATATAAGCAGTCTTCCATTCAAGGAGCTCATTATTTCTTGACTATTGTGGATGATTTTAGTCGATTCACATGGACATTTTTGATGAAACATAAGTCCTTGACAGCAACATCATCAAACAGTTCTTAGCTTTCATTCAAACTCATTTCAAGGTCTCAGTTCAAACCATTAGGACTGATAATGGAACTGAGTTTTGTAATAAAGATTGTCATGCTTTGTTCTCTGGTTTGGGAATTATTCATCAAAGATCAACACCATATACACCTCAACAAAATGGTGTTGTTGAAAGGAAGCATAGACATTTACTGCAAGTTACAAGAGCCTTGATATTTCAATCTAATTTGTCAAAAAAATTCTGGGGAGATGTTGTTCTCACTGCCACATACATCATCAACAGATTACCTACTCAGTTACTGAAATGGAAATCTCCTTATTGTCTTTTATTTGGAAGAACACCAAATTATTCTTCTTTAAAGACTTTTGGTTGTTTGTGCTATGCTACAAATGTTTCACCAAGCAAATCTAAACTGGATTCAAGAGCTGTTAAAAGTATATTCATTGGTTATTCTCCAGGACAAAAGGCATATAGATTGTATAACATGGCCACACATACATGTTTTGTTTCAAGAGATGTGATCTTCTTTGAAAATCAGTTTCCTTTCCATAAAGATTCTGAAAATTCAAAGTGTCCTCTGCCTATTCCATCTGAAGATCAATCTGATTATTTGAGAGACATTTCGATGTTAATGCTCCTACATCGACTATCGTGCCTTCTTCTCCAAATTTACCTATTAATGAAGCAGTTTCTGATGTCCCTGAAGATGTCTCTTCTGTACCTCCTACTGATGCATTGGTACCTCATACTAATGATGATTTACATGAAGCTGTCCTGCCTCCTAATGCTGCTGTTACTAGGAAAAGTACTCGTGCAGTTCATAAGCCTCTTTGGCTGAATGATTTTGTTCTAAACAATGTAGAGACTTCTTCTACCAATTTCTCTATCTACTGGTAACCCTCCTACATTTCCTTTTATACATTCTCCAAACATTACTGCTAGCTACAAATGCTTTCTAGCTGCTGTTTCAAATATAAAGGAGCCTACCAGTTATATTCAAGCTCAGCATGATCCTGTTTGGATTGAAGCAATGGAAAAAGAGTTACAAGCTTTGGAAACTAATGGAACTTGGAGTCTTACTACTCTACCACCTGGTAAAAAAGCCATTGGTTCTAAGTGGATATACAAGGTTAAACTTAATCCTGATGGTTCTTTGGATAGATGTAAGGCTCGTTTGGTGGCAAAAGGTTTTAATCAAATTGAAGGAGTTGATTATACTGATTCGTTTTCTCCAGTTGCCAAGAATGTCACTGTTCGAATTGTTTTATCTTTAGCAGCTGCTCGAGATTGGCCCTTACAACAATTGGATGTTAACAATGCCTTTTTACATGGATACATAGATGAAGATGTGTACATGAAGCCACCTGATGGTTATAATGTTGTTTCACCTAATCAAGTCTGCAAACTTCATAGATCTCTGTATGGTTTGAAGCAGGCTTCTCGTCAATGGAATCATGAGCTTACAACCAAGCTTCAATCTTTTGGTTTTGCTCAATCTGCTCATGATCCCTGCTTGTTTACTTACAACAATGCTGGTCATTTTTTGGTGTTGTTGGTGTATGTTGATGATGTTCTTCTTACTGGTACTTCACTTGACTTAATTGATCAAGTAAAGAACTTCTTACATAACTTGTTTACCATTAAAGATCTTGGACAAGCTCGTTATTTCTTGGGTTTAGAGTTGGTTAGATCTTCTTCAGGTCTCTATGTTCATCAACGTAAGTATGTTCTTGATCTACTTACGATCTTTGGTATTCTCATGGCTAAACAAATTTGCTACTCCACTCCCTCGTGATTTGCAAATTTACAGATCCTGATTCACCTTTGTTACTTGAAGTTAACAGATATAGAAGACTTATTGGTCGTCTTCTTTATCTAGGATTCACTCGTCCTGATATTACCTTTGCCACACAACAATTAAGTCAGTATATTCAAGCCCCTACAGAGCAACATTGGTCTGCTGCCCTTCATGTTTTAAGATATCTTAAGGGTACTCCTTCCAAGGGTCTGTTCTTTCCTGTTCGGCAAGATCTTTCTATGGTTGCCTACTGTGATTCAGACTGGGCTGCTTGTCCTACTTCAAGAAAATCTATCACTGGCTATTGTGTGTTCATGGGATCTTCTTTGATTTCTTGGAAAGCTAAGAAGCAAGCTACGGTATCCAAATCCTCTGCTGAAGTGAATATCGAAGTTTATCCTCCACAGTTTGTGAGTTGTTGTGGATTTCCTATATTCTTAAGGATTTACATGTTCCTACTTCACTTCCAATTCCACTTTGGTGTGATAACCAAGCTGCAATACATCTATCTGCTAATCCAGTTTTTCATGAACGTACTAAGCATTTAGAAATTGATTGCCATTTGGTTCGACATCAGTTTAAGTGTGGATTTGTTATTCCTCAATATATTTCTACTAAGCTACAACTGGCTGATTTATTTACAAAATCTTTATCAGCTTCCTTGTTTTCTGATTTATTGTCCAAGATGGGTCTATGTGATTGGCATAGACTTCCATCTTGAGGGGGGGATGTAGAATTATATGTCGAGTTGATGCTGCTGGTATGGACAGAGCTGGTGTGGACAGAATTGGTGTGGACAGATTTGCTTGGTATGGGAATTGGTGTAGACAATTTGGTGTTATGATACACAAATGTGGTGTTGTTTATGTTAGCTAATACCTATGTATTGAATCATATATTCAGTATAATGTACTATAGGTTCATGTTAGTTTGTTCTAGGTAGTTGTAACAAAGGGGTACAATGTACACCATGTAGATTTTATATATAAGCAATACAGTGTAATATACAGTTTTGATTTTGATGAAATAAAGATCAAATTACATAGTTTCATCGTGTACTGTTACATTGATCAATGATCTTTGTTGATCATTGATCTGCTGTTATTGATCTGCATTTGTTCAATTAAAGATAGCATACCCACCTTATTACATCGAGCATTGTCAAGTGTTCTACGGAGCCTGAGGAGATGGTCTACATTAAGCTCTTCCCCTTTCTTTATGACCCACCTACTGACATGTGGGAGGGTGTCAACGTACCTCGTTTCCTATGCGCTTTGTGAAGATCGAAGTGGTCGTACACCCATCCCTGCAAAGAAATAAAAAAATAACTTTTACATATAACAAGATGCAAAACTATGCCACCTTCAAAAATTGGCAAATAATAGAAATACCTCAAGAAACATCAAATATCTTGCAATTTGACAAACATCAACCCGAGTTGTCAGCTCAATTTGTCAGTACAAGTAGGCTAGAGCTGCAACACCCCATTCATACGTGCTGATCTAGTCCAAATCCTCTAGTAACTATAGAAGGTGAATCGACACATTTGTTCCCGACTTATCAACGAAAATAGTGCATCCGAGCATGTACCAAAAGTAGGCTCGGGCTGTGCACTCAACTAGGGGGAACAATTATGTCTTCACATTTCTTTTCTTCGACGGCTTTAGTTTCACACCCCATCGCCCTTTCAGCCATGATTTGTTCACATTTTAGATTTTTGTTCAGCTGCTTCTTTGCCTCAGCCTCCGGTACACCAAGAGCCCAAGACATCAACTCAATTGCCTTAATAGTGGAAACGGCGTCACATTCGACCACTTTTCGACCAAAAAAATTGTTGGGGCATGTGCCCTAGGTCAATCCATTAACTGTCTTTATGAATAATTTTAGTTAATAAAATGGAGGATTTCATTTGTTGTTTATTATAATTAATTTACATGTTTACATTATTATAAGATCTATTAGTATTCGCGGAAATATTCTAAATGTCCATAGTCGATCATTATACTAGGAACTATAATGAATTAAGACTAGTATGAGTCTTGATTGATGATCATATGATGATTATACGTATAAGGATACGAATCAAGATCACGAGTACTTGTTAGGGAACAAAGTACTGGAATGACCCGCTATGAGAACATCACATGGATTAAGTCATAGTTGTTTCTCATGATAGGTATATTTCAGTCCTCTGACTTGAGATTACCAGAGACTTCAACATTATGAACACATTGATTTGACACAATCAAATGTTGTCTTTAACTAGACGATTATAATGGTTGTGATTGGTTATTGTGTGAGCAATGTGATCAAGTTGTGTGATCGAGATATAAGTTGTCCCTCTCATATAAAGAGAGATATCCAGTGGATCCCTCGATGTGTTAGACTGTTAAAAGGCCTAATCTAAGTGAATTGATATTGATCAATGTCACTTGGATGTTTCGATCTACCTAGAGATCGAGACTAGTACGATTGAACATGTTCGATGACAATTATATGATTTATGTTTGATCAAAAGGATATCGTGTGACAAAAGGATGTTGTATACACTATTGATTAGGTTGTATCGATTTGATATTCGTACAACTTGGGTAGTCATAATGTCTTGCTAGAGGTCGCTTATGACTTGTATACCAAAATGTGTTTTGGTACACTGCCAATATTGTATGAGCCTATGGGTCGCACACTAAGAATGATTTTGCGAGATTTTAAGATGTTCAGAAAAATGAATTTTATATGATAAAATTCATGACAGAAATGTCCTTGTGGTGTATTATGCTTATACTTCTTTAAGTAGGGGTATGTGTGAATTTACTTAATCGTCTATATACAATGGTAGTATAAATAGACGCTTTAAGTTAGAACACACAGATGATTTTTTAGGGCTGAAACTCTATTTTCGTTTAAAAAGGAATTAGGGTTTTCTTGTACGCTGGATCATTTTGGAGAGAAACAAAAAGGTTTGGTATTCTCTTGAAGCTATCACTTCGAATCTCGACTATCGTTCGTGTGTGAACTGTTAGTAGAGGGCGTTCATCGTTAGCAGCGCCTTAGAGATCGATCAACCTTCAGAAAGGTATTTTGCAACCGAGGTATGATTAAGTTTTCTTGGTTTAAACATTTTTAATGGAATTAGATTTGGATCCTGTTGGAGTTTTTGTCAAAATTATTTTGTAATCTCCGCTGCGTATGAACCCCAAACCCAACAGTGGTATAGAGACATCGAGTTCGATTCATTAAATTCATTGCATGTTTTCTTCTGATATATACATGATATATGATTGAAAGCATGTTAATAGTTGATATATATGTGATATACTAAAGTTTTCTGTGAGATTTATTATCATGTTATGTGTATATGATACATATATTCGTGATTTAGTTGAAATCAGTTTTGTGCAAGCAAGTAACCATGTTAAGTTAATTCGAATAATTTTAATGAATTAAATTTCGTGTTCTGTGATCCATGACACTATTAGGTATAATATTTATTTTTCGTGTATTGATGCATGTATGAAATCTCTGTAATTCAGTATGCATATTTAGGTTACATTGTTTTAAGTTTCTTAAATTGTATAAGTCTTAATATTAATTCGAAACTAATATGATTAGGTTCGATTGGGATAGTAGTTCATGATTCAATTACATGTTTGTGATTATTTGGATAAGGACCGAAATTGCAAATAATCATTTTTCTAAATTATTTATTTATCTTGTTATATCTATTATGTTATGAAGTTTCTATTTGATAAGAGATGGATAACAAATTAGATTAGGAAATATTAGCAAAATCGGTATCGTTATCCCTATTGGATAGGAGATAAATAGCGTAAATTTTGTTATTGGTGATATGCTAGGATTCAAATATCTTAAGTCATAATTGGATTAGGATAAGATGATTAATTAGATGTGGGGGTTAATTAAAATATTTTAATTGACTTAATTTTGGATAAATTAAGGGGTTAATTTCGGATAATAAAATCAGCGAAAAATATGATTTTCTATAGCGAATTTTAATTTTCAGAATTAAAATTCGTCTCCTAAAAAAAAAAACGGGGGCCAAGTTGTTTAGTGATTTAACAAATCAATAAAATATATGATATTTTATTGTTTACATAAAATCACTAAAACTGAATAAAATCCCTCTATTAAATTTTAAGTCTCATGTCATCCATTTTAAACACTTGTCAAGGCCTCGATCACACTAATACAATTTCAGCCATAGCTGAGTGTATTGTGTTACTTGGTGAGACAAGTTGGATAAGAGTTACCTAAATGTTGAAAATAGTCCGACTTAATAAAGCTTTCAAAATAGTTTTGAGCTTTAGGCACATGATGAGATATGATAAGACATAAGATGTCTCGTATGTCATAAAAGTATCTAAAATTACATAAAATGTAATTGATAACTGTTACCAACCTAAATAATCTAGTTCTGTGTTTCATACCATAGCCGTCATAGAATTAGGTGAAATATGGATTTTAGTCCCCTAAATAAACAATATGTTTTAGGAGGGTTGTTAATTTAGTGGGAGTCTATTCCTCTATACTAAAATAAACTTTGCATAATCTTTATTGTAGATCAATGGCCTCTTCAAGTAACAATAATCCCATGTCACTTTGCGCAATCCATCCTTGAGAAGGATAAGCTATACGGGACAAAATTTCTTGACCTGGTTCGAAACTTGAGAATTGTTCTTAAGCATGAACGCAAGTTGTATGTCCTGGATGCTCCAATCCCCGAGGACCCACCACCCAATGCTACGAAAGCCATGAAGGATACGCATAATAAGCATGTCAACGATTCTACCGATGTTGTATGTATTATGTGGCAAGTATGGTTCCTGAACTTCAAATGGACATGGAACTAATGGAAGCCTACGACATGGCTATAAAGTTGAAGGAAATGTTCCAACAAAGCAAGCTAGGCAAGAAAGGTTCGAGACAGTAAAAAACCTACATCTTGCAAGATGACCGAGGGTGCGTCGGTTAGTCCTCATGTTCGAAGATGAAGGGCTATGTTGACCACTGATAGACTTGAATTTCCCATAAGCCAAGAGTTAGCTACGGATTTGATCCTAAATTCATTACCAGAAAGTTACTCACAATTTGTAATGAACTACAATATGAATAATATGGAGAAATCAATTTAAGAGTTGCATTTGATGCTAAAACTACTGAACAAAATATCAAGAAACCTTCTAGTAATGTGTTGATGGTCCAAAAAGGAAAGGGAATGAAAAAGAAAGGCAAAGGCAAGGCTAAAGTTGTCAAAGTTTCATTCTTTGCACACTGTCGCAAATCCTGTGGAACAAGTCAAGCCCCAACATTTTCATGCTTCAAAACACCCAAAAGAAAAGTAAGGAAATTCTCATTTCTGTCATGCACCTGGACATTGGTTCAGAAATTGCAAACTCTCTCTGGAATATCTACAGAAGAAAAAGGGTAGTGCAACTACTACTACATGTATTTATTTATTGAAATTAATTTATCTACTAGTGATTCCTAGGTATTAGATACCGAATGTGGATCTCACATTTGTATAAATGTGCAGGGACTCACCGAAGTAGAAAGTTGAAGAAAGGAGAAGTCATCCTCCGCGTAGGGAATGGAGCAAGAGTTGCTGCCCTGAGCTGTTGGATCATATGACTTAGTCATACCAAGTGGACTTATTTTAACTTTAAATAATTGTTATTTTGTGCATGCCTTGAGCAGAAACATCATTTCTATATCATGCTTGGATATGGATGGTTTTGATTTTATTATTGCGAATAATAGATGTTCCATTTCTCGTAAAGGTATATTTTATGCAAATGTCGATTTGTGTGATGGTCTTTATATTCTAAGCATGAAAATGTCCACTGATACTCCAGTTTTTAACATAAATACAAAGAGATTCAAGTCAAATGATTTGAATCAAACATATCTTTGGCATTGTCATCTCGGGCACATAAATGAGAAACGCATAACGAAGCTCCATAAAGATGGACTTCTAGATTCATTTGATTTAGAAACATATGAAACGTGCGTATCTTTTTTACTAGGCAAGATGACTAAAAGTCTCATTACTAGATATAGTGAAAGGGCAAGTGATTATTGGGTCTAATACATACTGATGTATGCGGTCCTATAAACACAATGGCTAGAGGAAGTTATCAACAACTTCATTACATTTACTGATGACTTCAACATATATGGTTATGTATATCTAATGAAACATAAAGTTGAATCATTTGAGATGTTTCAAACGTTTCAAAATGAAGTGCATAATCAACTTGATAAAACTATCAAAACACTTCAGTCATATCGAGGTGGTGAATATTTGAACCAAGAATTTGATGATCATCTTAGAAATTGTGGGATTGTCTCCCAATTGACTCCACCAGCAACTCCATAGTGGAATGTAGTTTCTGAAAGGAGAAATCGAACCTTATTAAATATGTTTCGATCTATGATGAGTCTTGCAGATCTTTCATTATCCTTTTAGGGTTATGCATCACAAACTGCAGCTTTCACTCAAAATCTAGTTCCTTCTAAAGCGGTTGATAAAACACCATATGAGATATACGGGAAGATACCTAGTTTATCATTCCTTAAGATTTGGGGTTGTTAGGCTTACGTAAAGCAACAAGTCTAAAAAAAACTAGCACCTAAATCTGACAAGTGTTTATTTGTGGGGTATCCTAAGGAAACAAAAGATATTACTTTTATAATCCCGTTGAGAACAAAGTGTTTGTTGCTCGGTATGGTGTCTTAATTGAAAAATAGTTTATTTCAAAAGACATTAGTGGGAGAGAAATAAATCTTAAAGAAGTTCAAGAATTACAGATAAACCCTGAACCACTACCGAAAGTTCAACAACGTTTTGAACCAGTTGAACCTCTACAAGTGACACAAGGCCCACGTAAATCTGGTACGGTAAGACATGAGCCAGGGATATTCAAATTTCTCATTACCGATAGTCCTGATGTGTTGCTTATGGACCAAAATGAGCCCACCACTTATCGGGAGGCTATGTCGGACCGGACTCGCATAAATGGCTAAGTGCCATGAACTCGAGATGTAATCCATGTATGATAAACAAGTTTGGAACTTGGTTGATTTACTGAAAGTGGTAAGACCATTGGATGTAAATGGCTTTTCAAGAAGAAAACTGACATGGATGGCAAAGTGCATAATTTTAAAGTAAGACTTGTAGCAAAAGGTTTCAAACAGACTCAAGGTGTTGATTACGATGAAACTTTTTCGCATGTAACCATGCTTAAATCCATAAGAATTTTAATTGCCATTGCTACATATTATGACTATGAGATATGGAAAATGGATGTAAAAATAGCATTTCTTAACGGAAAGCTGCTTGAGGACGTGTATATGACACAACCCGAAGGTTTTGTACATCCTGAGAATTCTAGGAAGGTATGCAAGCTTCAAAGATCCATTTATGGATTAAAGCAAACTTCTTGGAGTTGGAATCTTCGTTTTGATGAAGCAATCAAGGATTTTGGTTTTATTAAGAACGGATATGAGCCTTGTGTATACAAGAAGGTCAGTGGGAGTGTAGTTATTTTTTCTAGTATTGTATGTTGATGATATATTACTCATTGGAAATGACATCCCAACATTACAGAATGTCAAGTCTTGGTTAGGGAAGTGTTTCTCGATGAAAGACTTAGGAGATGCGGCCTATATCCTGGGGATAAGGATCTATAAGGATAGATCTAATAGGCTAATCGGTCTAAGTCGAGTGCTTACATAGATAAGGTTATGAATAGGTTTAGTTTAAAGACTCTAAAAGAGGATTGTTGTCAATGTCTCATGGCATAAGTCTAGGCAATATTCAATGTCCTAAGACAAATGATGAGCGAGACCGTATGAATTAGATTCCATATGCATAAGCTATTGGATCTATCATGTATGCCATGCTATGCACTCGACCTGATGTATCATATGTTTTAAGCACTACAAGCAGATATCAGTCAGATCCTAGTGATAGTCACTGGATAGTAGTAAAGAACATTCTTAAATACTTAAGAAGGATTAAGGAAGTGTTCTTGGTCTATGGAGGTTTTGAAAATGATCTAGTTATAAATGGTTACACAGATACAAATTCTCAAACTGATATAGATGATTTTATATCGCAGTCTGGATATGTTTACTTTGAATGGGGGTGCGGGAAAAGTTCGAAGTAAGAGATTGTGGCAGATTCTACAACTGTGAAGTCGAGTATATTGCAGCGTCCGATGTAGAAAGGAGGCAATTTGGATCAAAAAGTTCATTTCGAACTAGGTGTGGTTCCAAGTATTGCTAACCCTATTTGTTTGTATATGACAATAACGGGGCAATAGCACAGCCTAGGAACCTAGATCACACCACATATCCAAACATATGCTCGAGGCATTTTCATCTCATCAGAGAAATTATTTAGAGAGGAGACGTGAAGATTTGCAAAGTACTTACTGAAGACAACGTTGCGGATCCATTGACAAAAGCTCTTCCATAAGCAAAACATGATGGTCATGTTAGATCATTAGGCATTAGATGCATGTATGATTGGCCCTAGTGCAAGTGGGAGATGTTGGGGCATGTGCCCTAGGTCAATCCATTAACGGTCTTTATGAATACTTTTAGTTAATAAAATGGAGGATTTCATTTGTTGTTTATTTTAATTAATTTACATGTTTACATTATAATAAGATCCATGGGTATTTGCAAAAATATCCTAAATGTCCCTAGTCGATCATTATAATGGGAACTATAATGAATTAAGACTAGTGTGAGTCTTGATTGATGATCATATGATGATTATACGTATAGGGATACGAATCAAGATCACGAGTACTTGTTAGGGAACAAAGTACTAGAATGAGCCAACGTTGCGTATGACCAACAAGAATATGCAACAGACATCTTTGATGTCCCCCAATGTGATCAACAGTTCACCGAATAGGAGGTGAGATTTATTGGTCTTTGGTCGCCATCTTTCTACAAAAGCATATATGAACGTCTTGTGTGTTTTTCCGTATAAGCACTGATGAGTGCACTCAGCCCATACGCTTAAATGATCCTATGAAGCTCGGCCGCATCTCGGTGACACCTACGCAAATCCCAACTTGCGAACTGGGCACCTTGATTGATGCATCAAAGCAAGGGCCACTCCTGAAATATCAAGAATTTCATGATTAAAGTATTGAAATTATTGAAACAATGCATAATCAAATTAATTCATATTATAATTGAAAAACTAAATACATTATTGTTCCATATAGCTATGGCGCGCAATAATTGAAACTTTTCAATACACTTCGATTTGTTGGCCCACCAGAAAAAGGTGTTGAAGAGTCATTAGCTGGCTTTTGGACTGACTTCTTGCCTGATGTTGCAGCCTTGGCCTTACCACCACAGCCCTTGGCACTTATCATCATCATCATCATCATCATCATCATCATCATCATCATCATCATCATCATCATCATCATCATCATCATCATCGTCATCATCATCTTCTTCTTCTTCTTCTTCTTCTTCTTCTTCTTCTTCTTCTTCTTCTTCTTCTTCTGTTTGCTCTTCACTTTCACCTTCCTCATTTCCTTCACTTTCACCTTCTTCCTCTCCATCTTCTGATGCATTCTCTTCTTCACTTTCTTGTTCAATGGAATTTTCTTCCTCAACTGCTTGTTCCCTATCATTTTTGTTTGAATCTGATGAAGAAGATTCCATCTGAGGAACGATGGTCTTGTAGGCTGACAGTTCCTTCCGTTGTACATCCGAGGCCTGTGCTATGGGTATTTCATCAATGTTACGACCTAAAACCCAAAAGACTTGCCATAAGGGCAATTAAGTAATTTCATAAACCCTACACTTATTAGCCCCACTATATATATCAAATTGAGAATTCTAGCCCCCATTTTTTGTTTGAAAATTTAATCACGGGAGAGAGAAAAATGAGATTGAGATATTGGAGGACTAATTCAAAAAGAACCTTAAATCGAAGGTACACACATCTCTCCCACCCTATTAATTTTGTTTTTAAATGAATATTAAACTTGAATTCGACAAAACAATATTGGAAAATCACGTTATTAGTTATTTGTGGAATCGACAAGGCGAGTGACGACTGAAGCGACTTGCGGCAACCTCACTATCACCACCACCGGTGACTTCCATGTCATCGCCATTGTTAGGGTGGGGGGCCACCAAGTTGCCCCCACCAACACGATGGAAAAGGAAGGGAGGAGTGGTACCACCCCCACCCCCACCCCCATCCTAGTCGAAGGCTGGGAGGGCTGTTGCGCCTTTGGCCAGCCCTGGCTTAGGGCTGTCGGGGAGGCGCCAGCGCCGATCACGCATAGGCCCCACCTCGGTGTCGGGGCCAACAGCCCATGGACTGTTGACCGGTCAACACAAAAAAATAATATATATATATATATATATATATATATATATCTAATACAATAAAAATAATATATATTACAAACAAACAAAAAATAATATATATACATGTATAATAAAATAAAAGCAAATATCTGCTTTCAAACTGGGCACTACCCTTGTCTCCGAGGGAGATCCGACTCGGTCCCACCCCTCGACCCTTGCATCGAAGGATGGGGGACCCGTGGGAACCACACTAGTGGATCCCAAAGCCAATAAATGAAAGATTTACTTAAATTTAAATCAAAGCATTCATTTATGATATGTGTTATGGTTGTATAGTGTCGCGCAAAGGGTTACATCGGGCCTCGGACGTACCAAAAGTTGTTATAGGCATCGCGGCGCATCGAGGTAAGTGGGGAGCTTCGCTCAAGCATTAAGTATGGCTTGATATTAGATAACTAAGTAGCATGTTTTGAATGAAAGACTTGGGTTAAGGGTTGCATCGGGGTATTAGTTTAAATCTCTGAATCTATGGAATGTCAATGCATTTGTTTCCCCATTTATGTCATTAATTGCCCCATGATGTTTGTGGAGTCCCCACCAAGAGCCTAATTAGCAAAAGTTATTTTATATAAATGCCCCGAGATGTTTGTGGTACCGCCGAGGGCCGTACTAATTAATACCCAAAGATGTTTTATGGAACTCGCCATCGATGACTTTACTTGTCTAATTGAATGCATAAATGTGTCATATAAGTATATGAGTTGGAGTTCCTACTTGTGTAACTTGGTGATAATGGGATATGTATCGTTGGTGGCTTTAAATGAACTCACCTTGTTGTGATGCTACTAGTTAGAGGATGCAACGACCATTGCATATAATAATAGTTGCATTAAAGCAAACGTGAAGGACTCGATCATCGGGTTCCTGCCAATACTTAACATGCATTGAATGAACCAATTACTTATAATTATTATTATCTTTTATGGTGTATCTCTTGTGGACCCCTTGCATGATTGATTTGAATTCCGTTATGTTTTATGTAACATCCGAGAGTTTTATAAACTTGATTAGGCGGCTAATTAAGTATTTTTGGATTTTATTTGGAGTTTAAGTATCCAAAGTGGGACCTACACATTATGGACCAGATATCATAAGATAAATTTTTTTTTGTATGTTTTATGCTTACTGTGTATATTATATGGTATTTTATCGTGTAGTAAGGTTATGTTGATGTGTGTCATCAGTTTTTCATACTCGGGGTTACAAGTGCTTGTCTAATGGCACTAGTGAAAATAAATTAATAGTTCTTCAAAAACTAATTAACCAAGTATTAATCCTCACATGGAGATTTCATCTCGATTTACGTGCACGGGATTGGTGTAATGTAATGTGAGAACGAAGTTGGTACGAGACATTACCTCGAGCTTTATTTCGGTTGGCGGTGGTCGAGGTTGAGGTTGGGTCTAAATCAGAGCACGTTTGGCTAAATATGGCAAGAAAATTAGTCCATAAGGGTTCAATATGTCGTGGAAAAAGTTAAGATTTTTAGAGTTTTGGTGTGACCAAAACTAGTGTCATGAACATTTTATGAAGATTGACTATTTTGTCAAGAATTTGGTCAAATTGGATGAAAAACTCGATTGAAAACGAGCTATGGAAACCAAAACAAGTCAAAATAAAGATTTCATAAATTAATAAATGAAAAGAAATTAAGCTGCTTGTCGGCAGCTGAAGGTTTATATATAAATATACATATAAAAAGTAAAAAAATTGAATCATTTACATTTTTTATTTCAATAGAACGTGTTTCTATTTTGGTTTATAAGCCTCTCAAATTATTCTTTCACGTTGCGAGCTCTCGACGTTCAATTTTCATTCGATTTCTTTCTGCAAGATTGTAGGGCATTGCGAGATAGTCAGTTCGAGCTTAGTTTCCATGGTGGAAATGAATTATTCAGACTGCAATTTGGTAAATGCTCAATGTTGGGTATTTTCTTCAATTCAATTTGAATTCTCGCAATTTCTCGATTTCTTTTGCGGGATATTGATAGAAATTAGTACGTATTGTTGAAAATTGATGTATTGGGTTAATGTGCATCGATTTGAAATAAATCTCACTGATGTGGGTTAGGGTTTTGATTAATTGAACTCATGTAATTCAGTTGATAACTATTTTGGAGATGTTTTTATTATTGATATTGATTTATATTTGGATTATATACGAATTGGATTATTGTTTTTGATCCGATTTTACTACACAGGCTGTGAAAATATTTCGATGTTTGTATCGAGTGGTTTCATGGTGTTTGTTGTCGAGTTTCAAGGATTTAATTGCAAAAATATTAATTTCGAGAAGAATTTCAATTCAAAATAAAATAAAGTTTACCCAGTTGACATGCCATATTGAAAAGTTCATAACTTCTCGGTGATGCGATTTTAGTGTTCTAGGAGTCTATGGAAATGGGACATGAGTACTACAAGTTCCTTTTTGGTTATCCTGACAAATATTGAGATTTTCAAGGTTAAAAAGTTACCCTAATTTAGCTAGTTGAAAGCTAGTTAAAACAATAATATAAATTAATATTTTTGGAAACTATTCTCAAGCGTACTTTAGCTACAGTTTTCATTGGGTTTAGTGATTTGGTTTCACTTGAAGCTTGACCCATAACATAATTAAGTATGTAAGGAAGCTATTGGAATTATTTTCAAGATGATTTGGCGTTCTAAGAACCCCGTAAATTAAGCTCAAAATTGATTGGTTATAAAAAAAAACCATACAATCACTACAAAAAAAAACAACAGATCAGAAACGGAAATTTTTGTCTCTGATTAGCATAAATTCCGTCTCTAATTCAATTATGCAACGGAACAGAGACGGAATCTATTCCGTCTCTAAAATCGTTATCGCTGATTCATTCAGCAACGGAAATATGTTTCCGTTGCTGATTAGAGACGGATTAGAGATGGAATTTAGAAACGGAATAGAGACGGAACATAAATGCAAATTCTTCTAAAGGGTACAATTGTAATTGCATTTCGTCTCTGATCCGTTGCTAATCAGAGACGGATCAGAGACGGAATGCAATAATTCATTCTCTGATCCGTTGCTAATCAAAGACGGATCAAAGACGGATCAAAGACGGAATACAATAATTTCATCTATAATTCGTCTCTAATTAGCAACGGATCAGAGACGGAATTATTGCATTCCGTCTCTGATCCGTCTTTGATTAGCAACGGATCAGAGACAGAATTATTGTATTCCGTCTCTGATCCATCTCTGATTAGCGTAGGAACGTTGACGGAATGCAATAATTTTGTTTCTGATCCGTTGCTAATTCATGAATTTCGTCTCTGATCCATTGCTATTTAGTATCAAAGTTTAGTTTTGCCCAGTTGGGCTCGGCTATTTCCTTGGAAATTAGAGACGGAATAGCAACGGAATCTCTGGATTTCGTTGCTAATCCGTCTCAATTCCGCTTTATTTAGTTTTCAAACCTAAGCTCAATCCAATTGGTTCTCCATAACCTCTAAACCTGAAAATACAATCATAAGACCTACTCTATCGCCTGCACCCCCTCCAACAACTCCTTGGGGGTGCTAACATCCCCCAAAAAAGCAGAGTTTGACATATATACATTGACAATAAATATCAACAACAAATATTCAAATGAGAGAAAAAAAATGTACAATTCGATATTGAAAAAGATTTATATATCCACGAAAGCTTGTCAAGTTTAATAAATGTTCCAAATTTCTAAGTATGCACGAAAACCACCAATCCTATTATTCAACAACCACAAAAAAATACAAAAAGAAGTCTCAATCTAAAAGTAACAATAACATAAACTACTCTGGTACTATATTCCATAAAATAGAGAATTCCAAATAAACGGGAAGTTTATGTCACATGGATTCGGGATTATCACTTCCAATCCTCTAAATATGCACAAAAAGAAGTATCAATCTAAAAGTCATGTGAACAACTACAAAAGTTATCTACAAAAGCAAAAGTATAATCTCAAAAGTTACACAAACAACAAGAAAAATACTTAAGTATCACCAAGCTGCTCATCTCTCGTAAGCCAATCTTGCATATCTCGCTCAACATTGTCATGTTGTTGTGGTGGATTGGCGGGATCTATTTGCGGCGGCTGTTGCTGGTCATGAGGTGGTGGTAGTGGTGGTGGCTGTGGTTGAGATAGGCCTTCTCCGTCCATGGTCATTCTGAATTGCTGATGCATAAACGCCTTAACCTTTTCGTAATTGCTCGGCAACGATATCGAACTCTGCACGTGGCACCATCTCCGGCATCAGGGATGTGCTAGCACCAGGATCCGCATATCTCCTCTTCTTTCTCCCTAAAGACCCGAGACCGTAGACACATCCTTTGGGACACTCACCCGCCACATTGAGGTACACTGCCTCATCATCTACCAGCTGGTCCGGTGTAGCCTGGGTCAGCTCCAGACGTCTCCTCTGGAGCTTATCCTACATGGATCAACAATAAACAACTTACATGATATGCTTTGAAGTAAACTTAATACTATTTAACATTTCACTTCTATACTTACATAGAACCGCTCTGATCTAGTATCGATGAATGTCACCCCGTCGTGATTAACGGTGTGGAGATGCAAATACAATTCATTCACTGTAGGTGGCGTCTCGGATGTATTAGTCTGCATACAGGACCGATTATAAAAATGTTAAATATGTCAATTAGTAGTAGGTCGGCGAACTCATATTCGCCAAACACAAATCAATTGCATAGTGAACAATGGTATAAATGTAAAAAAATAAACTAGAGTGTAAAAAAAACTTACCAATCTTTCATTGGTAGTCACAAAAGACACCGAACCACCACCGTGCTTCGAGGGTCCAGTCCCAGGTCCTTCGACCTCAGTGTTCCTATTCGTTGACGCTTGACTAGACCTGGCAAGAAAGTCCTCGCTCTCCCAGTACTCCAAGTATCTTCTCCATGCCTCATCTGTAACAAAGTTTGGTTGAACACGATTCTTCTTTAACTTATGCATCAATGCAGTGTACCTTATGCCTGCATGCGTGTCGTACGCCGCACGAATGAGATCCTCGTGAATCGCATCATCCCATCTAAAATATACCTATAAAATGGCGAATGCAATTGTTACGAGACATTAAAAAACTAGTATAAATCCTAAGACATTTATAGTCCTATGTACCTTCCATTGGCGCCAGTAGTGATCTTTATGATGATTCGATACCGACTTCCAACTATACCCTTCTGGAATCATCCATCTTTTGAAAACTTTTGTCATCCTCCGTGCACAAAAATGAGAAGGATGCAACTCCATGTGTTTCATGAAAATGCATAACATCTTAAAAAAAATTTTAATAATTTACATCGATAATTAGAAGTACATATATGAATCAAATACAAACTTACGTATTATTGGCAATCAGTGTGATCGGGATCCGCTGCACTTGAGGGGGCTCGGTCCTTGTCCTCTGAGGTGCCCGCGGAGGGCTTGTCACCTGCAAGCCTTCTCTGCCGTCATAAGATGGGGATGCTGCCGGTGATGCGGTGGCTGGAGGTGCAGGCCTCGTCAGAACAGGAGTGTCATGGCTCGATGTCGGCGATGGCGACTGCAGCGGGCAATTTGGTATAGTTCTAGATGATGATGTTGATGGTACAGGCGATGCGGACAGTATGGAAGGCGAAGGTGACGTTGAATGTAACTCATGCTCGAGTGAATGAGAAGTCGGAATCGATAATACAGGAGTCGACCCACGACCTCGACCGCCACGACCTCTTTGACCCCCTCGCGTGGCCTGACCATGAGGCCCAGTCGGTATTTCGGTTCCAGAGGTATGTGTTGCACCTCTTACGACTGGACGATGTCCCCCTAAAGGTATCGCTCGACTGCCCTAAGGTAATGTGCTCCCTCGAAGTGGGAGGTGATCACTGCCCGCCATGAAACCTAACAAAATACCAATAAAAGTTTAGGGGCACCAATTCTTCACAACAAAATTTGAATTTTTCAAACTGGCTAATGGCTATAATCTATAAGTGTTCTATAATAGTTACAACTCCAAAAACTGAAAACTAGAATCTATAAGAGTTCTCATAATACCATTAAAATGTCATAGAAGTACTAGTACCCATATCCAAAATAGTGAGAAAGAAAAGAAGACTGTATGTACTACATCTTCCAGATTGTCAAATGTTTAGTTTTAACATGAACAATTTTCCTAAACCAATAGCCATCAACAATAGGAGAATCACAGGCAAGAAAACGCACAAAATGAAGTGTAAGACCTTGGGTTCCATCCACAATTTAATTTTTACCTACCAATGATCAGTTCACTATGGAGAATTAGTACTTATTCTTGCTTTGCAATAATTATATATGTATCAACATACATACAAGAATCATAAACAGATAAACAGATCTGAGCATACAATCATCCCCATCATGAAACCCATTCACTTGTAGAAACATATCATAATATTTATAATTAATCAATATCAATAATCAATTAGCATTTAAAGCAAATTCATTTCCCATTCTTAAGTACCAAAAAAAAAACAACAAAGATGATCAAATGTATACAAATACACACAAATTGAATCAAACATTTAGGGAAAAAACAAAATTCATTAACAAAGAAGATCAATAGGTCACATTCATATGAGTTTCTTATATGCTAAGACATGTGTAATCTATATGAGACATGTACCCTTCATAGGCCCTGTACATACATGAATACACTTTATGTAGATGTCATTAACGATGTATCTTGAATTCCAGTAGTTGAACAATCTGTGTAATATATGAAAGGAAAATTAACGTCAAATGATTCAAATGTAGCTTCTCTTACGAAGAAGCATAAATTGTTGTTAGGTGTAATAAGTGAATGGCCAATAAAATTCCAAAGATGCTCAGCTGGGTATAAATTGACTACACTTATTGTTAGTGTTGGTTTTGAGTTTTGTCTTAATATATTCTCATTTTCTATACTGTGTCTGTGTCCAACTTGTTAGTCGTATAAATATTTTATGAAATGGGAACACCATTCTCAGCAGAATTTAGAGAAGGACAAAATTGAAAAAAATGTCAAAGTACAAAAGATAAGCTTTATGAGAGATAGCATTTCATGATTTAAATGCAGCAAAAGAATGCCATCCTTTTCAAATATCAGATCAACTTGACATCTCTTAACTACGTAGAAAAGAAGACTTAAAAGTTAAATCTAAACTTGAATACTTGGTGAAATTAAAGCCACATGAGACTTAAGATCAGATAGATGTAAGTAAATAAGAGGGTCATCTTCAAATTCTCATAAGAATCAAACACTCTCACACAACTAATGAAGATAAAAAAAGATAGTAATACATGTACATACACAACATATAAGCCTTGCAACAAACTTTCACTAACCAAGCAGATCAAAGAAACTATAAGCAGATGCGTGCCCTGGTGAATCGGACAACCTAGAAAGTGATGGTTTCATCTCATATATGTCCTTCAAAAACCAATATCATCAACGCTCTCCATTTCTCTAACTTAATAAGCCTCTAACCATAAGAGGACAACCATTGCAGGAGAAACAAATAAATGGTGACAAGAAGAGAGCAAAAAATGGTGCAGCTTTAAACAGTGTTTTCTTTCCTCAATCCAAGCATGCAGAATTCAAGGGCATGTCTCAGGGTTATCTTTTTTATCTTTCTGGAAGTCAGAGGTTGTTGTTGCTACTGGAAACAAGAGGAGAGCAATGGTGGGGGTTCATGCATCTCTCCAAGTGGTCCATGGTCACAGTTATTGGCTCTGCTTGCTTATATCAAGCAAATTGGTGTGGGTGTGGGGGAGGTGGGTGGTATCTATTTCTTGATTGGTATCTGTTTCTTTGCACGCACTCCCTAAAGTAAAACTATATATGTACACAAAAAATGAGACTATCTTTTTGTTCCAAAAACAAAGCCTAAAGAACATGAAAGCAGAGATTGTCGTTCAACGAAAGCAAAATTTGGCAGCCATGACAATCAACTAAAGCCTAAATACTCCTTGTTTGAGAATTTATGCCATTCAGATTTCATAACCAAATATTTTAGCAAAACATGGCAGAACGCCCATTCTCCAAAAATGACCACTCCATTTTTTTCGAAAAAAAATGACAATCAACTAAAGCCTAAATACTCCTTGTTTGGAAACAGGTGTTTTTATCAAAAACATTAAAGCACTTAAAACAATGATATGTTTCATATAAACGAAACCGTTGTCGAGATGGTTGTACATCCAATCTCGACTTGTAGACGACATTCCTATTGTAATTGTGCAATTAAATTAGTAAACTAGTCTCATAATTTCTGATGGTACATGGCTACTTGTGTGTCCAACTAACACAATTTATTAGAAGGGGGAATCTGAGAACCTACCTAACTACATGAACAAAAAGCTTTGCTTTTATGCATTGAATAAATGTGGTTGGAAACAACTTTCTTAAGACCTAGCTCGGTACATGACTGATACCAAACAGAGTATGATACTTGGTCGTAAAAATAAAAGCAACAAGGAGTTAAAAAAAAAATCATAAATCATAAGTTATAAACGGCATACAAATACCACATAGTATCAAAGCTCCTAGTACTTGTTCACTCGTACCTCCTTAAGGTTAGAGGTTTGTTCAATTCTCTTGACATTTTATGTGAAATAGCAACATTAACTCAAAGAGTAATCATAGTTTTTTTAACCCTACCTAGTAGTAGAAAATATACAATCTATAGGTATTATTCATCTATACCTACTCTATTAGTAGCTTTATCTACACACATGCATATACACACAAGTGAATCAAATATAGTAGGAAATACATGAAAAAATGTGGCATAACAATATCAAAGAATGTAAATTAAAAAATACAATATAGCACAAAACCTTACCTCTCCAGAGCAATAAGAGCAGTATAACGCAATCCAGACAAAGCACGTTGCACTTCGACTACGAAGGATTTCTCGCTTCCGTATAGCTCAGCCACTTCCCTAACGCTACTCTGCATCAAAACCAAAACCTAAAACCAAAACAATTTAACGTCCTTGGCGTAGCAGAAATAACATGCTATGTGCCCATTGTTGCACTAAAAACAGATTTTGAGAACACACAACCAAATATATATATATATATATATATATATATATATATATATGCATTTCAGGAAACATATAACCTCATAAGCATAGAATAAATGCTCAATCAGATCACATGTTTGTTGGGGCATGTGCCCTAGGTCAATCCATTAACTGTCTTTATGAATACTTTTAGTTAATAAAATAGAGGATTTCATTTGCTGTTTATTATAATTAATTTGCATGTTTACATTATAATAAGACCCATGGGTATTTACGAAATATCCTAAATGTCCCTAGTCGATCATTATCTTGGGAACTATAATGAATTAAGACTAGTGTGAGTATTGATTGATGATCATATGATGATTATACGTATATGGATACGAATCAAGAACACGAGTACTTGTTAGGGAACAAAGTCTTCTGACCGACCCGCTATGAGAACATCACATGGATTAAGTCATAGTTGTTTCTCATGATAGATATATATTCCGAGTCCTCGACTTGAGATTACCAGAGACTTCAACATTAGGAACACGGTGATTTGACACAATCAAACGTTGTCTTTAACTAGGACGATTATAAAGGTTGTGATTGGTTCTTGTGTGAGCAATGTGATGAAGTTGTGTAATCGAGATAGAATTTGTCCTCTCATATAAAGAGAGATATCTAGTGGATCCTCGATGTGTTAGGCTGTTAAAAGGCCTAGTCTAAGTGAATTGATATTGATCAATGTCACTTGGATGTTTTCGGTCTACCTAGAGATCGAGACTAGTACGATTGAACATGTTGGATGACAATTCCATGCCTTATGTTTGATCAAAAGGATATCGTGTGACAAAAGGATGTTATATACACTATTGATTAGGTTGTACCGATTTGATATTCGTACGACTTGGGTAGTCATAATGTCTTGCTAGAGATGCTTATGACTTGTATACCAAAATGTGTTTTGGTACACGCCAACGTTGTATGAGCCTATTGGGTCGCACACTAAGAATGGTTTTGCGAGATTTTAAGATGATTGAGAAAAATGAATTTTATGTGATAAAATTCATGACAAGTAAACGTCCTTGTGGTGTATTACACTTATACTTCTTTAAGTAAGGGTATATGTGTAATTTACTTAACCGTCTATATACAAGGTTGTATAAATAGACGCTTTAAGTTACAATACAAACACGAAAGATCAAAAGGCCGAAACTCTATTTTCGTTTTAGAAACGACTTAGGGTTTTTTGTATGCTCTGGATCGTTTTGGAGAGAAACAAAAAGATTTGGTATTCTCTCGAAGCTAGCACTTCGAATCTCGGCCACCGTTCGTGTGTGGACTACTAGTAGAGGCGTTCATCGTTGGCGGCGCCTTAGAGATCGATCAACCTTTAAAGGTATATTGCGACCGAGGTATGATTAAGTTTTTCATGGTTTAAACGTTTTTAATGGAATTAGATTCGGATCCTGTTGGGGTTTTTGTCAAAATTGTTTTGTAATTTCCGCTGCGTATGAACCCCAAAACCCAATAGTGGTATCAGAGCCATCGAATTCGATTCCATTAAATTCATTGCATGTTTACTTCTGATATATACATGATATATGATTGAAAACATGTTAATAGTTGATGTATATGTGATATACATAAGTTTTCTGTGAGATTTATTATCATGTTTTGTGTATATGATACATATATTCGTGATTTAATTGAAAATTGTTTCGTACATGATAGTAACCATGTTAGGTTAATTCGAATAATTTTAATGAATTGAGTTTCGTGTTCTATGATCCATGACACCATTAGGTTCGATTGGGATAGTAGTTCATGATTCAATTACATGTTTGTGATTATTTGGATGAAGACCGAAATTGTAAATAATTAATTTTTGAAATTATTTATTTATAAATAATTAATTTTCGAAATTATTTATTTATAAATAATTAATTTTCGAAATTATTTATTTATAAATAATTAATTTTCGAAATTATTTATTTATAAATAATTAATTTTCGAAATTATTTATTTATCTTGTTATATCTGTTTTGTTATGAAGTTTCTATTTTATAAAGATAGATAACAAATTAGAATATGAGATAAATATCAAGAATCTTGTTATTGGTGATATACTAGGATTCAAATATCTTAAATCCAAATTAAATAATTAATTTTCGAAATTATTTATTTATCTTGTTATATCTATTTTGTTATGAAGTTTCTATTTGATAAAGATAGATAACAAATTAGAATAAGAGATAAATATCGAGAATCTTGTTATTGGTGATATAATAGGATTAGGATAAGATTAATCCTAATTGGATTAGGATAAGATGATTAGTTAGATGTGGGCCCGGGTTAATTAAAATGTTTTAATTGACTTAATTTCGAATAAATTAAGGGGTTAATTTATGATAATAAAATCAGCGAAAATTATGATTTTCTATAGCGAATTTTAATTTTCGGAATTGAGATTCGTCTTCTAAAATAAAAATAAAAAATCTCCAAATTGTTTAGTGATTGAACAAATCAATAAAATATATGATATTTCATTGTTTACATAAAATCACTAAAACTGAATAAAATCCCTCTATTAAATTTTAAGTCTCGTGCCATCCATTTTAAACACTTGTCAAGGCCTCGATCACACTAATATAGTTTCAGCCATAGTTGGGTGTATTGTGTTATCTTGGTGAGACAAGTTGGGTAAGAGTTACCTTAATGTTTAAAATGGTCCGACTTAATAAAGTCATCAAAATAGTTTTGAGCTTTAGGCAAATGATGAGATAAAAACATGCTAAGACATAAGATGTCTCATATCTCATAAAAGGATCTAAAAATTACATAAGATGTAATTGGTAACTGTTACCTACCTAAATAATCTAGTTTTGTGTTTCATGCCATAGCTGTCATAGAATTAGGTGAAATATGGATTTTAGTCCCCTAAATAAACAGTACGTTTTAGGAGGGTTGTTAATTTAGTGGGAGTCTATTCCTCTATACTAAAATAAACTTTGCATAATCTTTATTGTAGATCAATGACCTCTTCAAGTAACAATAATCCCCTCATCACTGCGATCCATCATTGAGAAGGATAAACTAATCGGGACTAACTTTCTTGATTGGTTCGAAACTTGAGAATTGTTCTTAAGCATGAACGCAAGTCGTATGTCTGGATACACCAATCCACGAGGACACACCACCAATGCTACGAAAATTTGTGAAGGATGCGCATAATAAGCATGTCAACGATTCTACCGATGTTGCATGTATTATGCGACAACTATGGTTCCCGAACTCGAAGGACATCGAACTAATGGAAGCCTACAACATGGCTATAACGCTGAAGGAAATGTTCCAATGACAAGCTAGGCAAGAAAGGTTCGAGACAGTCAAGAACCTACATTCTTGCAAGATGACTGAGGGTGCGTCAGTTAGTCCTCATGTTTTGAAGATGAAGGGCTATGTTGACCAGCTTGATAGACTTGAATTTTCCATAAGCCAAGAGTTGGCTACAGATTTGATCCAGAATTCATTACCAGAGAGTTACTCACAATTTGTGATAAACTACAATATGAATAATATGGAGAAATCAATTTCAGAGTTGCATTTGATGCTCAAAACTGCTGAACAAAATATCAAGAAACCCTCTAATAATATGTTGATGGTCTAAATGGGAAAGGGAATGAAGAAGAAAGGCAAAGGCAAGGCTAGAGTTGCCAAGGTTGTTGCTGCACCTGTCGCAAAGCCTATGGAACAAGTCAAGCCCCAGCCTGTTCCTGCTTCAAAACACCCAAAAGAAAAAAGGAAGACAGTTGGCATATCTGTAATCAAACCTATCTTTGGCATTGTCGTCTCGGACACATAAACGAGAAACGCATAACGAAGCTCCATAAAGATGGGCTTCTTGATTCATTTGATTTAGAAACATATGAAACGTGCGTATCTTGTTTACTGGGAAAGATGACTAAAAGTCCCTTTCTTGGACACAAGTGAAAGGGCAAGTGATTTATTGGGTCTAATACATACCGATGTATGCGGTCCTATAAACACAATGGCTAGATAAGGTTATCGATACTTCATTACATTTTGATGATTTCATGAGATATGGTTATGTATATCTTATGAAACATAAAGTGAATCATTTGACATGTTTCGAACGTTTCAAAATGAAGTGCGGGAATCAACTTGGTAAAACTATCAAAACACTTCGATCAGATCGAGGTGGTGAGTATTTATGCCAAGAATTTGATGATCATCTTAGAAATTGTGGGATTGTCTCCCAATTGACTCCACCAAACAACTCCACAATGGAATGGAGTTTCGAAAGGAGAAATCGAACCTTATTAGATATGGTTCGATCTATGATGAGTCATGCGAGATCTTCCATTATCCTTTTGGGGTTATGCATTACAAACCGCAGCTTTCACTCTAAATTGAGTTTCTTCTAAAGCGGTTGATAAAACACCATATGAGATATGGTACGGGAAGAGACCTAGTTTGTCTTTTCTTAAGATTTGGGGTTGTGAGGCTTACATAAAGCGACAAGTCTCAGAAAAACTAGCACCTAAATCTGACAAGTGTTTATTTGTGGTGTATCCTAAAGAAACAAAAGGATATTACTTTTATAATCCCGCTAAGAACAAAGTGTTTGTTGCTCGGTATGGTGCCTTTATGGAAAAACAGTTTATTTCAAAAGACACTAGTGGGAGAGAAATAAATCTTGAAGAAGTTCAAGAATCACAAGTAAACACTGAACCGCTACTGGAAGTTCAACAACGTTGCGAACTAGTTGTACCTCCACAAGTGACACAAGGCCCACGTAAATCTAGTAGGGTAAGACATGAGCTAGAGAGATTCGGATTTCTCATTACTGATAGTCGTGATGTGTTGCTTATAGACCAAAATGAGCCAACCACTTATCAGGAGGCTATGTCTGGACCAGACTCAGATAAATGGCTAAGTGCCATGAACTCTGAGATGCAATCCATGTATGATAACCAAGTTTGGAACTTGGTTGATTTACCTGAAGGTGATAAGACCATTGGATGTAAATGGGTTTTCAAGAAGAAAACTGACATGGATGGCAAAATGCATACTTTTAAAGCAAGACTAGTAGCAAAAGGTTTCAGGCAGACTCAAAGTGTTGATTATGATGAAACTTTCAAGGATTTTGGTTTTATTAAGAACGAAGATGAGCCTGTGTATATAAGAAGGTCAGTGGGAGTGTAGTTGTTTTTCAGTACTTGTATGTTGATGATATATTACTCATTGGAAATGACATCCCAACATTGCGAGAATGCAAGTCTTGGTTAGGGAAGTGTTTCTCAATGAAAGACTTAGGAGATGCGGCCTATATCCTAGGGATAAAGATCTATAGGGATAGATCTAAGAGGCTAATCGGTCTAAGTCGAGTGCTTACATAGACAAGGTCTTGAATAGGTTCGGTTTGCAAGACTCTAGAAGAGGATTGTTGCCAATGTCTCATGGGATAAGTCTCAAGCAAGACTCAATGTCCTAAGACAAATGATGAGCGAGACCGTATGAATAAGATTCCATATGCATCGGCTATTGGATCTATCATGTATGCCATGTTATGCACTCGACCGATGTATCATATGCTTTGAGCACTACAAGAGATATCGTCAGATCCAGGTGAGAGTCACTTTGGATAGCAAGTAAAGAACATCCTTAAGTACTTAAGAAGGACTAAGGAAGTGTTCTTGGTCTATGGAGGTTTTGAAAATGATCTAGTTGTAAATGGTTACACGAGATGCAAGTTTTCAAACTGATATAGATGATTTTAGATCGCAATCTAGATATGTGTTTATTTTGAATGGGGGTGCGATGAAGTGGAAAAGTTTGAAGCAAGAGCGTGACAGATTCTACAATGAGAAGTTTGAGTATATTGCAACGTCCGATGCAAAGAAAGGAGGCGTTTGGATCAAAAAGTTCATTTATGAACTAGGTGTGGTTCCAAGTATTGCTAACCCTGTTTGTTTGTATTGTGACAATAACGGGGCAATAGCACAGGCCAAGGAACCTAGATCACATCACAGATCCAAACATTTACTCAGGCGTTTTCATCTCATTAGAGAAATTATTGAGAGGGGAGACGTAAAGATTTGCAGAGTACCTAATGAAGACAACGTTGTGGATCTATTGACAAAAGCTCTTTCACAAGCAAAACATGATGGTCATGTTAGATCATTAGGCATTAGATGCATGTATGATTGGCCCTAGTGCAAGTGGGAGATGTTGGGGCATGTGCCCTAGGTCAATCCATTAACTGTCTTTATGAATACTTTTAGGTAATAAAATAGAGGATTTCATTTGCTGTTTATTATAATTAATTTGCATGTTTACATTATAATAAGACCCATGGGTATTTGAGAAATATCCTAAATGTCCCTAGTCGATCATTATCGGGAACTATAATGAATTAAGACTAGTGTGAGTATTGATTGATGATCATATGATGATTATACGTATATGGATACGAATCAAGATCACGAGTACTTGTTAGGGAACAAAATCTTGGGACCCGACCGCTATGAGAACATCACATGGATTAAGTCATAGTTGTTTCTCATGATAGATATATATTCCAGTCCTCGACTTGAGATTACCGAGAGACTTCAACATTAGGAACACGGTGATTTGACACAATCAAACATTGTCTTTAACCTTAGGACGATTATAAAGGTTGCGATTGGTTCTTGTGTGAGCAATGTGATGAAGTTGTGTAATCGAGATAGAATTTGTCCCTCTCATATAAAGAGAGATATCTAGTGGATCCTCGATGTGTTAGGCTGTTAAAAGGCCTAGTCTAAGTGAATTGATATTGATCAATGTCACTTGGATGTTTTCGGTCTACCTAGAGATCGAGACTAGTACGATTGAACATGTTGGATGACAATTCCATGCCTTATGTTTGATCAAAAGGATATCGTGTGACAAAAGGATGTTATATACACTATTGATTAGGTTGTATCGATTTGATATTCGTACGACTTGGGTAGTCATAATGTCTTGCTAGAGACTGCTTATGACTTGTATACCAAAATGTGTTTTGGTACACTGCCAACGTTGTATGAGCCTATTGGGTCGCACACTAAGAATGGTTTTGCGAGATTTTAAGATGATTGAGAAAAATGAATTTTATGTGATAAAATTCATGATGACAAACGTCCTTGTGGTGTATTACACTTATACTTCTTTAAGTAAGGGTATATGTGTAATTTACTTAACCGTCTATATACAAGGGTTGTATAAATAGACGCTTTAAGTTACAATACAAACACGAAAGATCAAAAGGCCGAAACTCTATTTTCGTTTTAGAAACGACTTAGGGTTTTTTGTATGCTCTGGATCGTTTTGGAGAGAAACAAAAAGATTTGGTATTCTCTCGAAGCTAGCACTTCGAATCTCGGCCACCGTTCGTGTGTGGACTACTAGTAGAGGGCGTTCGTCGTTGGCAAGTGCCTTAGAGATCGATCAACCTTCGAGAAAAGGTATATTGCGACTGAGGTATGATTAAGTTTTTCATGGTTTAAACGTTTTTAATGGAATTAGATTCGGATCCTGTTGGGGTTTTTGTCAAAATTGTTTTGTAATTTCCGCTTCGTATGAACCCCAAAACCCAACAATGTTCCAACAGATACAAATACCGATTCTGAAGTCAATTTTTAACGCATTGTGATGTGCCCGCGTATATTTTAATTCCTAGCTGAAGGGCTCCAACAATTGTCTAGCGAATGCATATATCAAAAAGTATGTCAGCCTATCACTACCATCTTTTTGTTATTCAAATATAGCTAAAAATAGAAAAGTAGATAAACTGAGAAAATTCAGGTACTTCAAGAAATCGAAATCTAGAATATATGATTTCTTGATGGACAAATAATGGCATCGGCAATTCAGAGATTGAAATTGAGGACCACCAGCACATAAAAAAGCAAGTGAAATTGAAAGTTCTACTCATGAATGATAGACCACACAAATTCCAGGATACCAGTGGCATCAAGTGTCTTTATTATAAAAGTTTAAAGACAAAGCAATCAGTCAGAGACTCACAAATGAGTTATCCTAATCACAAGGGGAAACAAAAATTTATATTCTCTTCAAGCTGAGATATAAAAAACTGAGAATTGAAAGGCACAAGAGCAACCCCCTTTTCAATCATATTTCCCTATCATGCATTTTTATATTTTCTTTTCGTTCTTTTTTACTCTATTTTCCTTTTTTTTATAAATTTTTCGTTGATGAAACTCCTTCGACCTCATGTGGTTGTGCAAATCGCCCCCACAGTCATCACCTCCGATACGTGCCTCCAAACTCCTTCCTGAATTGTCAAGATAAATGAATTATGAGAATAAAAAACACGCGAAAATGAACTAAAAACACATTGCGACCACTTACAGTATTGGCAGCTCAAAAACCAGTGAATGCCTGTTGCTTAATGGCAACCAAAGCTCCCTAAACAATTTTCAGAACTTATCTCCAGCATGACATCTAAAATTGTGCACAGTTGCAAACAAACTCCGCTAAACGATCTACATTTCAAATCAAATCAAACCAATTTAATAATGTAAGACCAATCTTCAGAAAAAAAAAAAAAAAAAAAAAAAAAAAAACAAAAAAAACAAAACAAAACAAAAAAAGCAAAAAAAACAAGGTAATCACATAGAAACCCAATGAACAAAAAATGGTTTTTTTTTCTTCAATCAGTCATATTCCTACGTAGTATCAAAATCTGAACTAATAAACCTATCGTTCAATCCAAATTGAGTTTTATCATTTTTGTTTTCTCAATCAGTCCTATATAGTATCAAAATCTGAACTAATAAACCTATCATTCAATCCTAATTGTAACACCCATTCAAAAATAAAAAACAAAAAAAGACTAACAACTTAGGGTGTTACCTTGACTAGTTCGGCGACGGCTTAGAGTAGGGCATAGGTCGGCGACGGCTTAGGGCTTCGGAGGCTCCAATCTCCGGCAGTCGGCGATGGCAGAGCCAACGGCTTCGTCGCAGCCGCAATTGCAGCGACGACTGAGATTTAGGGTTTGTGAAAGAGATTTCGGCGAGAGAGAGCGGTGAGAGAGAGAGAGCTGGGAAACGTCGGTCCGAGAGCGGTGAAAGAGGGAGAGAACGTCCTCGACGACCAGAGAGTGGTGAGCGGAGCGGTGAGCACTGAGAGAGCAGAGAGAGAGAGAGCGAGAGAGAGAGAGAGAGAGAGAGAGAGAGAGAGAGAGAAGAAAGAGCGGTGAGCAGAGATGACCGATGAGAGAGCGGTGACCGGAGAGAGAGCAGAGAGCCGTGAGCGAAGCGATTAGCGGTGAGAGAGAGAGACCAGAGCGCCAGCAGAGAGAAAGAGAGTTGAGAGAAAGAGATTTGGGAATTTTTTTGGTCGATCAACAAGTTTTGGGGGAGCCTAAATCAAAGCACGCACGAATCTCGAGATTTGATGAATGGTTATAAAAAAAGAAAGTTTTGGTGGGAATGTTGGCGCCATTATTTAGAGACGGGATTTAATTCCGTCTCTATTTTCGTCTCTATTTTCGTCTCTGATCTCTCTCTATTCCGTCTCTGAATTAGTCCGTCTCAATTCCGTCTCTAACCACTTTTTCTTAGCAACGGAACTTAATTCCGTTTTTAAATATCATTTTTCTTGTAGTGAATGATATTTACTATTGATTGAATATTTTTGTACATGTAATTGTGACAAAGTCTGCATTGCATTTTATCATTATTGGTCATGCATGCATAGAGTGAGTGGGGGGATAAGCTTGTTTCTGAGTCTGGTATGCTTGAAACTTGATTTCAATCTTGCCTATATGTTGTCTAGTGAGACTAGCGGAGTCTAACACCGACAAGTTATCTCTACATTTCATGATCTCTTATTACTATCTCTATACTATTTTTGGAAGTTGACATTTGATTATAGTTAGGAGATAGCGATAAAGTGGACTGCATGTCATGTTGACGGATTTATCTTATTGTTTATTTGGAAATGTAATTACATGTCTCCATATATCAAACTAACAATTACAGGAGTACATAGCATTTATGAATTTTCTAACTTGACATCTTCGAGTTGTTTTTTATTATGTTAGATTCTACATGAAGATAAGGGAAGAATGGATAAGGCTTGAAGATTGTGGTGATTATTTCTCAAAATTTAAAATAAATTCTTGTTTAAATTATTTATATATATTGTTTTGGAAATCCTTGGGGTGAGTGTAGGGCGTGAACTTTCATTAAATGGTTATAAAAGTCTCCTAATCTAGTTTAAAATACATTGAGAAAGATTTTGTTTCAATTTTAGTCTATTGGGGATTGTGAAGTTGTAATTAAACCTTCGGAGACACTAAGTTAGTTTATAAATTGGAATTTGATATATATTGTGAACTGCGGGGAGTTGTGAGTCTTTTTAGGCCTATTCTCAATTATGCTTTCTATTAGGTGGATTTTCCCTGCAGGCCACTTTAAGGGGAGGTGTCGCTGAAATTTTTATTAAATATAGATATAATCTTTTAATTTGCTCAAATTGAACAAATCATGAATTGAGTTTTATTGAGGATATAAATATAGTTTTGGAGCCTTAGAAAGGATTGAGATAATTATTATTTTGAGGTCAAAGTTGAAAAAATAGATTAGGTTGACTAGATTATCAGAGGATTAATGTAATTTAGGTTGGTCAGTCATCTTAATGACAAAGGGGTTGACACTTTAAATGAATCTTGGAACATGTTTCAAAATCTATGAATTTATGATTTTTCCTTGTTTATGATGATGAACCATACTTCCATGTTTCTACATATTTTAGATATTATCTACATGCTTAAATTTGAGTTTGATCAATACTATATATTTTATACTTAATGTTTGAGATTTATTTTCAACTTCATGTTAGATTTTGCATGATTAGTAGGTAGTACCTACGTATTTAATGTTTGAGCGAGGTTTTCCTCTTATTGAGCTCTATTGTCCATTTTAGCTCACCCCACTTACTCTTTAGGTGCATCCACATTCGCATTAGCTCGTGACAAGGGAAAGGCATCCGCTCGAAGTCTTGTCTTGTTTGTGAGAAGTTGCATACTCATATTATTTATTTATTTGATTTTGAGAACAATAAAATTTGGGTTGTAACTTAAAGTAAGTTTTTTGGGTAGTTTGAAACCTTCCTTATCTATTTTGGACTATTTAAAAGCTTTATGGCGGTATTAGAAGCCATTTGGGATGATTGAACCTACTTAAACAGTCGAACACTTATCATGTTGATTTTATGATATAAGGAATTCTAGTTTTGATTTTACTTCCGCATTTATTATTCCATATGGTTAGTATGATATTCCGCAGGTTGAAATAGACATGTCAAACTGTTATTTGGGCCTGGTTCGGGTATTGGGCTTAAGTAATGGTTTGAGCCGAGTGACCCGACCCTAGTTCAAGTGAGGTTGTTTTAGTTGGTATCAGAAGCTTTCCGTCCCAACTCCTTTGATTTTCTATAAGAAGTCGTTTGAGCTCTCCAGTCAGGACGGTCGCCCGTCGGAGCATGGGTATTCTCTCCACTGTTAGTCGTCTTAGTACGAGCCATACCTATAATAAAGTTATAGAAATATAACCCCAAATCAATATCCAATCATTCATTAAACAATATAAAATCACATAACAATTTTTAGCTAACTAATGGCTTATTCGGCGGATACTAACAGAGTAAAGTGATCATGTTATATCGTTAGTGACCAAGCTAACCTATACGGTTCAATGGTTAGTGATCGAGCTAAGCAGACACCTTTGATTGGGCATGACTGAACAAAGCCTAAATCATATTTACACTATAAATTACCTAAACTAATCGGTGAGATATGACCAAACGAACTATATGTTGTTTGGTCACCCACAACTGAATGAGTGACCGAACTAGAGTCGACCAGACAATCTAATTTGACCATAAACAACAATTAAGGCATACACAACAACCAAAATTCATTAAGTGATGTATAACACGGTAGTACCCTAAACCCAAACAAATTATCTTTGTTTGGTCACCTGCAACCGAGCTAATATATTCTGCTCGGTCATGTGTGACCGAACCAGAGGCGAACCCTAGAATGGAAAGAAACGCCCTCACACTTCCATCCACAACAAAAACAAAGGTATACGAACCATAAACTTCATGAGTAACATTAAAAAAACCAAAAATCTCACCTTCCACACACAACTTTGTTGAACACCCAAATCGAAACTACCACATCTGTACAAACAACCTATGTGCTCGTCTACGAAACTTACTTGCAGGGCTCGTGCTCCACCGTCTCTTTCCAATCCACAGATCGACTGGAATCAACATCTTAAGGCTTGTGCTCATTCTCCCTCTCTTTAAGATTCCTATTTTTTTCAAATTCTGCATTGCGAGGTGCCCTTCCAAACACACAGGGGCATTTCAGGAAACAGTTTTTTTTGTTGGTGCCCTTAACAATTGATGGGGTGCACTCATCATGTGGCTTACCCATAGAGTTTTGTGGGGTGCACATAGCCAGGCCGTTTAAATTAATCAAATATACAATGAAGTCATAGAAATCACATTTTGATGGATTTAATAGTTTTTTACTTCAACAACAAGAGTGAAACTTATGACTTTCCTAAACTTTAGCATCTTGGCATATGGATTCAAGAGTTTTACAACTATATATTAGGGGTATGTTTAGCAATACTGGCTAATAATTCAGCTGATAGCTAAAAAATTAGTACCCGGTAGCTGAAAGCTGATAATCTTGAATCAATTAATATTGTTTGAGAATTTTAGCTGATTTGGTAGTTGATTAATGTCAAATGACGTAAAAACTTATTAAATACACTAATTCTAATTAATGATATTATTTTTTATTATTTAATATATTATTATAAAATATGTTTATATATTATTATATTATTAATTATTAATTAATGTAAATATAATCATACTGTTTTTGAAGAATATAACCATACTATTTAGTTGCAATAAATATATATTTTTTGAAAAAATTATTGTTGTAAATATTTATATAAATAAACTACATATAAATATATTATTTTCAAGAATATTAAGAAAATCAACTGTGACGACTAAAAACAGCATTGCATGTGTTGACACATCAATGTATATTTGCATGCGTTCACCCATGTGGTGCAATCATTATAAACAAAGGAAATCAATATAAACAAACGCATTTCAATTGGTAGCGCATATTTGGTTCGAGTGTTAGCTTAAGTAAGCTTAGAATTAATTGTAAAATTAACATTTGTTTCGAGCGTTAGGTAATACATGGTCTTACTAAAGACCTCAAACTCAAGCTTACCTAAAGACAAAGGGGACCCTGTCTTTAGATATGCTTGATGTATCTTGTTGGTGCAAAGTTCATCCTACCCCTCATTAAATGTACCCATTCCAACCTCGATCCATTGCTTGGTTGTGAAAAATGGGTGCTTTAGGAATAGGTTTATAGGGACATTGTGGGGTGTTTTGGTTTTGGTTTCGATTTGGTTTTAGAATGAGAAAATGTGGGGTGGGTGTTTAAGACCTTTCACGAACTTTTTGTTCTTTAAAGACTATAATACCAAGAAGCGGTTACTTGAACCAAACACATTTAAATAAAACATCTATCTCTCCCTATATCATGGCTTAGGTAAGTTAATCTCTATACCTTACATATAACTTCAACTAAATAGGGCCTTAGTGTTTTAACTTATATATATATATATATATATATATTAAAGTTATATTATGAGTGTGCCACGTGGCAATTTTGAGCCTTCTCGATTAACCACGTGGCATTCTCGACGAGCCACGTGACATGCCTAAAATGTAACTTTATTCAAAACCTCATTAACTTTTTTTTAAATCCCATTAAACATCAATAAATATAGAAATTAAATCATCAGATCATCAACTCTTTCACCATGTCATCAACTCCAATATATATATATATAAGTTGTATCTTAGGTGTGCCACGTGGCATTTTCGAGTCTTCTCGACGAGTTACGTGGCATGCCTAAAATGGAGCTTTATTCAAAACCTCATTACTTTCTTTTTTAAAAAATCCTATTAAACATCACTAAATATATAAATTAAATCACCACATCATCAACTCTTTCGCCATGTTATCAACTCCAACTTATACATATTAAAGTTGTATCTTGGGTGTGCCACGTGGCATTTTCGAGTCTTCTCGACGAGCCACGTGGCATGCCAATATGTAGCTTTATTCAAAATTCATTACCTTCCTTTTTAAAATCTCATTAAACATCACTAAATATAAAAATTAAATCACTACAAAGCATCACCTCTTTCGCGACGACATCAACTCCAACTCTATATATATATATATATATATATATATATATATATATATATATATATATATATATATATATATATATATATATATATATTAAAGTTGTATTTTGAGTATGTGCCACGTGACATTTTCAAGCCTCCTCGACAAGCCACGTGGCATGCCCGATATATAGCTTTATTTGAGACCTCATTACTTTCTTTTTTTAAAATCTCATTAAACATCACTAAATATAGAAATTAAATCACCACATCATCACCTCTTTCGCCACGTCATCAACTCCAACTTTCATATATATATATATATATATAAGTTGTATCTTGGGTATGTCAAGTAACATTTTTTAGCATTCTCGACAAGCCACGTAGCATGCCCAATATTTAGCTTTTTTCAAAACTTCATTATCTGCCTTTTTTTAAAATCACATTAAACATCACTAAATATAGCAATTAAATCACCACATCATCATCTCTTTCGTCATGTCATCAACTCCGACTCTAATCAATCAATCTATATATATATATATATGAAAGTTGTATCTTGAGTAGCACGTTCTTCTCGACGAGCCACGTGGCATGCCTAAAATGTAGTTTTATTTAAAACCTCATTACCTTTTTTTAAAAATCCTATTAAACGTTACTAAATATAGAAATTAAATCACCTCTTTCATCACGTCATCAACTCCAATATATATTAAATATATATGTAGCTTTATTCAAAACCTCATTACCTTCCTTTTTTGAAAATTCCATTAAACATCACTAAATATAGAAATTAAATTACCACATAATCACCTCTTTCACCATGTTATTGTTTGCTTCTTTATGATTGAAGGCTCAATGGTTTTCTTTTGGGATCTTACTCACTGGACTCGTCATCTATTTTGTTGTGATGGCTGAATGCAGATCTAAGTATTAGTAAGGGAAAGGAGGTATTAGGAGACTATCTTTGATTGCCTACTATTCGGGACTTACTAGTAGTGTTCATTTTGATATTTTGTTACTTTTGTGTCTATAAGAGATTTGATAGACACTGTACATGTATAAATTTACTTTCGCGGTATGTTGTTCCCTGATATATAGTGTACTTTATTTTGAGTTTCCTAGAGTAGGGCCGATGCTCTATAAAACTTAGAAGTTAATGAAAATCCTTGTTTATGTACTTCTCGACTTCTGCTGTAAATTTACTAGTTACCTACTTGAAACTCTAAAAAATACAAGTCGTACTTCTAATATTAAAAGCACGAATAACAACCGTGATAAAATGTCAATTTTGCCTTTGATCATGATTTATTTTCTAATATTTATTAAGCGCTAAAGTTTGTTTGATTTATTTTTAGTTGGAAGTCGTTTGAGAGTACAGTTATAAACCGTGATGAAATGTCAATTTTGCCCTTGTCCATGATTTATTTTCTAATATTTTTTAAGTACTAAAGTTTGTTTGATTTTTTTTGAGTTGGAAGTGGTTTGGGAGTATAGTTATATGATTTACTTTCTAATATTTCCATTTTTTTATCTTTTTTAGTTTAGTACAATTATTTAATTGTGCAATTTTTTTATTGTTTTTAGTTTAGTACGATTAATGGTGTTACACTATGTCTAAAAACAAATCAAATCGTGTTACATGACACATATTAAGAAGTGTTGCATTTGCACTTAAACTAGAATTAAAATTTTGATACAAGTATATGTATTATATAACTCATTCAACACATTAAATGTATATAGTTGTTTTGTTTTTCATTTTATTATTACAACAATTAAAACACAAAACCAATTATAATTTATTGATGCTAAATAGAATTAGAAATGTTTCTCTTCTTTAAGCCATCTCTTTTGTGCCTAACTTCTTTACCACATGTCTCACTCTCTGCCGCGATTCATTGTGCTCTCTCGCAATGCTCTATTGATCATTAATGTTGCCCATGTTATGTTATTAGTGTCTACAAAGGATTGATTGAATCCAATATCAAATTTTTCATAAATTGGTTTAGGTTCTAAATTACAAGAAGTCGATGTTGATATCAATTCTATGGAGGGTTTTTTCTCTAGGTATGGTTATTGGTTGAATTGGATCATTGCGGAGATATTTTGAGTGGTTGAGTATTAATTTTGTTTGATTACCTGATGATTATTTTAAATTTAATTTACATGTGCGTGGGTAGCACGTGCACCGCACGTTATGAAACTAATATATATATTTATTAAAGTTGTATCTTGGGTGTGTCACGTGACATTTTTGAGCCTTTTCGACTAGCCAAGTGGTATGCCCAATGTGTAGCTTTATTCAAAACTTCGTTACCTTCTTTTTTTAAAGTCTCATTAAACATCATTAAATATAGAAATTAAATCACTGCGCCATCACCTCTTTCACCACGTCATCAACTCCAACTCTAATGGGAATAAAATTACATCTTACACGTGACATCCCCGTCACGACACCATCAACTCTTTTGCCACATCATTAACTCCAACTCTAATAGGAATAACATAACATCTTGCATTGTCACGTGACATATTTATGAGCCTCCATCAATGTAAAACACAGCCTAGACATAAAGAGTGCCTTTGGACCATGCGTATATGCATTGATCATGCACCTTAATTGTTTATTTCGATGAAAAAACTAACTCTTAAGATTTACCCTTCAACCTTGGACACGAGAGACTAGAGTACCCTTCTGGATAATCGATCAATTAATGCAACACGGTGTGGATTCCATTCATGGAAAAGTCTCAGTTGATCACTCTTCATGTATAGTTTGTGTTAATTTTTTTTTTTTGTGGTCAGATCGATATACTTGTTGTTATGCTGTGACGTACACTGACATTTAATATATATATATGGTTTATAGATTAACGTGTTGAATTAAAGTTCAATAGTTATAAATGACGTTTTCATGACATGAGTACCGTTGTAAATTGAGTTGAAACTTGCTAAGAACTAGAGAAGAAAAATAAAAGACTAAGATCTACTACTACAAAGGAGAAGAGAAGAAATGAGATAGTTGGAATGAGAAGTTTTCATTCAACTTGGTGTGTGAATTACAATGGGGTTAGCACCCTTTATATAGGTCATTTGGTGATGATGATAATTGTACTTATACAATGTGTACAAGTTATACATACACCACAAGTCATAGAACACATCACAAGCAACATAGCCAATACATGAAAGAGTTGGTGTACATTGGAGAGGATTACAAGTTACATGACAATACATGGATAAGTGATTATACATTGGAGTTGAATACAAGTTATGTAGAGTGTACAAGTTACATTCAATGTAGAAGTCATGCTTGATGTTACAATTCACGGCGTGAGAGTCATGCATGACAATGTGATCATTCATAAGCTTGGTTAAAAGGTCATCCAATTTACAACACTCCCCCTTGGATGACACTTGCTGAGAGAATATGCCTCGTTAAAACCTGTACTAGAAAAACCCTGTGGGAAAAAAATCTAGTACAAGAAAATGAGTACAATGTTCTCATCAATCTTGATTTGCAGTATAATATTATTGATTGCCTCATTAAAAACTTTGCTAGGAAAACCCAATGGGACAAAACCAAAGCTAAGGAAAAGAGTGCAACACATTGATACACTTTGAGAGAATATATATGCCTCATTTAAACCTTTACTAAAAAAACCCTGTGGGAAAAAATCTAGTATAGGAAAAAGAGTACATTGCTCTCATAAATTTTTTTATACGGATTATAATAATGTTAAGATTGCATCTTTAAAAACCTTTCTAGGCAAATCCAGTGGGATCAAACCAATAGGGAAAGGAAAATGGTGCAATACACTAATCAACCTTGATAAAGAGTTTTAATATTGTTAGAATTGCCTCATTAAAAACCTTTGCAAGGAAAACCCAGTGGGATAAAACCATAGTAAAGGGAAAAAGAGTGCAATACACTAACCAGTAACTCATTTTGATTCTCCCCTCATGTTCACATGGGTGAGACATTTTGTGCATTTTGTTGCACATGGACATCATTTTCTATAAGAACCATTTAATGATGAAGCATATGATTGTCACTCTTTTGTATATAGTACTTGCATCAAGTAATTGATTCATAACTTTGTTACTAATGAATGATCCTTTGAACTTCGAGTTCATATTAATTTATACATAGATCATAATACGAAAAATTTAATGCAATTTGATGTGTTTCAAGCAGTTTTATGCCATTCCTTTTGAATTGGCTTATATCTCCCCATAATGGTGGGAAAACGGCTTCATCAAAGTGACAATTAGCAAAACTTGCTATAAATAATTTCCCTATTAGGGATTCAAGGCATCTTATAATATGATTAATGGAGAGTAAATCAATATACGTCTCCTATTGATTTGCCTTGAGATAATCTCCAGCTGAAAAAAATTCAGTTCGATAAAGGATGTCGTGCGAATTTATGATATTTTCGCATTATTGATGATTATGGATAATCAAATAGATTTTTCCATTTATGAATGTCATTTGATTTATGGCGACATTCGTTTTAATGTGTCTTATATATTTCAGAAGTTAAAGCCGTGAATATTATACTAAGATTAAATCATATAGATAAATTTTCTATTATTCTGAGTAGATTTCTTCTGAACAAGATATTAACAATAAAATTGTTATATTAGATATTGTTTGAACATTAGCCTCCGCTAAGTTCGAATTCGAAAAATATTCACTTTTATATTATAATGTACATGCATGTAGCATGACACATAAGACATAAACTCATCGCCCATAGTTAGGTCACGATCTAAACACATATCGATGTGTTTGTTTTATCGAACCATTTTCAATGATAAAATTCATAATATTTTGCCTTTGATTTTGAAGGCATGGTAAATGTCACAAAAATATTCGGGTATATATATGACAATATTTAGGCAAAATAGCCTTTCATATATGACCAAAAAAATGTCACAATTATGAGCGCTCATTATCAATAATTATTTGTCATTTGTAGTGGTACACCATTTTTGTTCCAACTTTTGGTGGAATTGTCAATACGACATTTACATGATATTTTCACCTTTTCCACGTCCATAAATTTATTATTGCGATCATGATCATTATATGCAACATATGCTTCTTAATTTGAAGCCGAACTAATTGACGGAAAGCGATATTATATTTATAATATCTCATTATTTTACTCAACTACCATGAGACAAGAAATCAATCCTTAATATTTATTGGATTGACATGTGCACTCGATATTTGTTGCAGCAATAAATCGAGACGGGTCACGTGACCTTATTTTTATTGTCTCATCAGTAATATTTTCACATAGCCTAACATAGAGGTAATTAAAATTGTGGAATTATAATTAATATTTGACTGATTAAATTTTGTAGCATGAGACTCAGCCGCTCATTTTGAGCTTTTGGAGCATTACCCTTTTGGTATGTATATATATAACTCCATAGGGTGAAAATATATATGAAATACTCACTTTTCAAACCTCTAAAGAGATATTGGCACAAATTGTGTATAACATACATTCTTGCATAGATGCTAGCTTTATTCATAATTTGTAATATCTAATTATCATGATAAGAATTATAATAAGGTAACAAATTCAACTATGGTTGATTAATATTTTGAAAGTAAATGTAATATAAAATAATTTTCTCTTTTCTTTGATGTAAAAAACATAACATGTGATTAAGTATATGTTCACAACTTGATTCATTAATAATCAAATGTATTATTCGTATGAGTTGGTGGGACAACCTCCAGGTTAGGTGGCGAGACAAAGTCTGCTTAATATCATGCCTCCTCGAACGGGATAACCCGTCTCCCTTTCAATGTTTAGCTTTACCGGGGACAAGGCTTACCCACTGTCAACTCAAACTTATAGCATTATTTGTATTATAAAATCAAGAATAGAACAATAACTAATCGTTTGTAGTTTTAAGAGAAAACTAGTTATGTCACATATTGACTTTTGATTTCTGATGTAGAAGATCGTACAAGACGCAACTACAGATCATACTTTCGCAATCGGTGACGTTATAATGTATAGTATATGAATAAAGTATGCATATAGAAGTGCATGCATGTAATAAAAGGAAGCAACTATGATAATATATAAATAAATTGAACTTATTTAAATAACAAAAGTTATACCTTCCTAGTTTTATCTCTTAACAAGCCTTCTTGAACTTCAAGATCTCCTTAATGCTAGAGCAAGCTCGTGTTGATAACGTGTTGTAAATTGAGTTGGAACTTGCTAAGAACTAGAGAAGAAAAATAAAAGACTAAGATCTACTACTACAAACTACTACTACAAAAGAGAAGAGAAGAAATGAGATAGTTGAATGAGAAGTTTTCATTCAACTTGGTGTGTGAATTACAATGGGGTTAACACCCTTTATATAGTCATTTGGTGATGATGATAATTGTACTTATACAATGTGTACAAGTTATACATACACCACAAGTCATAGAACACACACATCACAAGCAACATAGCCCAATACATGAAAGAGTTGGTGTACATTGGAAAGGATTACAAGTTACATGACAATACATGGATAAGTGATTATACATTGGAGTTGAACACAAGTTATGTAGAGTGTACAAGTTACATTCAATGTAGAAGTCATGTTTGATGCTAGAATTCAATGTGAGAGATGCTAGAATTCAATGTGAGAGTCATGCATGACAATGATCATTCATAAGCTTGTTAAAGGGTCATCCAATTTACAACAAGTACATATTTTTATGATTTTCATGGTAATAGAACCTCACTATATATAAAGGGGTTAATTTTCTCGTGATGATTGATGTATAACTCGAGGTGGTGATGTTATGGTGCTTCTGTCTTATTTGGTATGAGGTAGAGACATTTCCAAGGAGATAACTCACAAGGAGTTGAGAACTAATCTTATTTGGTTGTCAACTTACCGACAAGTTATATCTCAACTTACACCCTAGGGTGTGAGATATCTCCCCACCACCCCTAAGAGAGTTATTTTTTAGGAGTTAATAGACAAAATTACTCTCTCATTAATGATCCTTTTATTACTCATTTCTCTCTTGTTTGAAGGCTATTTTGTTCATTCATATTTTTATTGTTTAAAAACTTGAAACTTCTCTTTAAGTTTAAAGTTGAACCAAACATGAATCTTTGTTTGGTATGTGGGTGAGATATCTCCTAACTTACAGAGGATGAGTGAGTTATCTCTCTCTCTCTCTCTCTCTCTCTCTCTCTCTCTCTCTCTCTCTCTCTC
Organism: Stephania yunnanensis; assembly: GCA_039657365.1. Lineage (NCBI taxonomy): Eukaryota > Viridiplantae > Streptophyta > Magnoliopsida > Ranunculales > Menispermaceae > Stephania > Stephania yunnanensis. The sequence goes on along the minus strand of CM077587.1, from coordinate 48,476,533 downwards.
CATAGGGAGACATCTCCTAAGAGTTCAATGGACAAAAATACTCATCACAAATCATTTTTTCCAATTCCCTCGCAAATTTTCTTTTTTATTTTAAAAATACGTTGGAAGGGCATTTATGTCAATTCCTACATTTTTACTGTTTTAAAAAATTTGCAACTTCCTTACAAGTTTAAAGTTCAACCAAACATGAAATATGAATTTACACTGTGAGTTAACTCCATGGAATTATCTCCAGTCACACTATAAGTTAGCAAAAACGAACCAAACGATGTCAATAGTAACTCCAATGAGATAACCCTAAACTAACACTGTTAGTTATCAAAAATAAACCAAATGAGGCATTTTAGATTTGAATAGATGTAAGAGTAATTAGTTGTGGAAAAAATTACAAAAGTACAAAAGTTTTTAGTTTAAATGAGGAAAATAAGTGTGTTTTTTTTATTGCAAAACTAGGCTATGTCGCCTATACAAAAGGCGTTATCAGTTGGGTGAGTTTTTCCCGCTGACGTGAATACATGGATATCACCTTTTGAAAAGGCGTTATCCATGTGTCTAGTCCGCGTAGGACAGTCATACACTGATAGCGCATTTTCAAAATGCGCTATCAGTGTATGGATGTCCTACGTGGACAGTTGGGTGAGTTTTTTATTGCCTTTCGGGAAGGCGCTATTCGTGTAAACGTCCACGTGGACATGGCTCGAACACATGGGCTATTTGTGTGTACTATTTGTGTATACTTGCCACGCGGGCTCGGGGTACTTGCCATCGGTGTGGTATTTGTCGTTCTAAGGGACATAATAAAAATATTGTTCGCCTCGCGATACGTGTGCGACGTTTGCATGGGTTCATGGTCTGTAGTGGATATGCATGGGTTGTCCCCATCGAGATACGTGCATGACGTTTGCATGGATTGTCCACCTCGAGATACGTGTGTGGTGTTTGCATTACTTATCCACCTCGAGTTACGTGCATGATGTTTGCATGGATTGTCCACCTCGAGATACATGGCTGGTGTTTGCATTACTTATCCACCTCGAGTTACGTGCATGACGTTTGTACGGTTTGCATGGACTGCAGCAGGTTGCATGTGGTGTCTACCTCGAAATATGTGCTTCACATTCGCATGGTTTGCATGGATTGCACGAGGTTGCATGAGTTGTCGGCACCTCGAGATATGTGTGTGACATTTGAATGGTTTGCACGAAGATGCATGGCTCGCCCACCTCGACATACGTGCGTGGAGTTTCCATGTGTTATTAACCAGGAGATACATGTGTGACGTTTGCATTGACTTTACCACCTCGAGACACGTGCGTGACATTTGCATGAGTTGCACGAGGTTGCATGGGTTGCCCACCTCGACAGACGTGCCTAGCATTTGTATGAAATATCCACCTCGGTTGCATGGGTTGTCCGCGTCGATATGCGTGCGTGTTGCTTACATTGGTTGTCTACCTCGAGATACGCGAGTGTCGCGAGTCGTCCATCTCCATATGCATGTGTCATTCATAGGGCCAAAAAATTTGCATAGATATCTCCTTTTCAAAATGAGTCATTCATAGAGTATATAATTTTGTATAGATAACTCCTTTTCAAAATGAGCTATCAATATAAAATTATAAATATCTTCCACCTCACCACTACCTTATCACCATGCATGTCACCTTATCATCAATACCTCCTTTTCAAAAGGAGTTATACCCTAATTTTAAAATTTAAAAGTAAAGTTCCATATTTTGTGAAATAAAAATTATCTCACCCCACTTTTTGAAAAACCACTTTGTTGTGTAACAGGTGATTACATCAGTCACTATATACTATAGAAGCTGATTGTAAACACTGTTTTGTTGATCGATTGAGAGGAATGAAATTGGGTTCTTGATTAACATTTGATGTTCAAAGTCTACAATATATTGTTATTCTAATGCTAAATCAATCTCACTCAATTTGAAAACCACGCGATTTAATTAATGTTCCATGTTTTTTTTGTGTTGCGTAAGTCACGTTTGCCGAACAAGTCCTCTACACGTGTAATTGGAACTTGAAAGACATGACACTGACCAAGTAGTTTTGTACCTTATAATTACATTTCATGTTATGTGAAATTGGATGACGTGACAATTAAAATTACCTAAAATTATTAAAATCACTGCAGTTTTTAAAAATATCATGATATATTTTTTTATTTTTTATAAACACTTATTCATGTCAGCAAAACATAAATTAAAAGTAAAAGCTGCACCAAATATGTATTTTGCAAGCTCCCAATTTTTTCAATTAAAAAATTCAACTTTTTTAATTTGATAGAAAGAAAATTCAACTTTTTATTAGTTAAGTGGGTAGTTTATTAAGAGAAGAGCCGATGATTATTATAGAGTTACTTATCCCAAAAAAATAATTATTATGAAGTTTCAACATTGTAGGCTTTGAAAATGCGTTGCTTCAAAGTCAACTCCATAACAATTGAGCTTTGATTTTGACCAAATAAAAAAAATATATATAACAATTGCTCGTTCTTTTAAACATTGCTTGATAGATCATGTCTCAATTTCATATAGTTCTCATTTGATGAGTTAGTTTTGTATTTAATTATGTGGTGAAGTTTCTTACAACTTGGTTGAGAATTAGAAATAAGTTGTCATTTTCTTGCCTCCTCATACTAAGTTGACTTCGCGTAAATTTCAATTTAACTAAAAATCTTCTTGGATAAGCACAAATCAAGTCCCTAAAAAAATAACATAAAATTAAGATAATTAACAAGCAAAGACCAAGATATTATCTTTTGTTTGTTTGTTTTTTTTAGACTTAAAGATCCTATTGGATTATAAAAAAAATATTTAATAGAAAAACAATTTTAAAAAAAGTTTTCTCGATTAAATATTTATAAAAAAAAATTTTCTATATGTGTTTGATTGCACAAATAATTTTTTTTCCTTCAAAACTCACTATCAACAAATTTTGAAATAAATATGAAAATTTACCATATACATTAAATATATAATAATTTTTTATTTAAAATATAATATAAAGTTAACAATAGAAAAACTCATTTTCTGAAAAAAAAAAAAAAAAAAAAAAACTCAATTTGCCCATCATAATAGGTGAGAAAATATATGGACTTTAATATAAAAAAATTGACAATTGTGAGAAAATATTCCGCCTGAAAATTTTAGCTATCAAACGCAAAAAAAAATAGTATTTTTGCACGAAATTTACGTATCATTTATCTTGAAATATTTTATTTTTTATCTAATCAAACACGGTCTAAGTGGAGAGTCGTGCCCACGATCTCATCAAACTTTGCCTTCTGACAAGTGACACCTATATCATCTTGCCAAAAATACTTTGATTGGTTGGGTTAAATCTAAGATAACAATGAAAGTTTGTGATGATTCCGTCTATTCACTTTTTAATATTTATTAATATAAAATTTTCCTATTGGTTATAATAAGGCGTATACTTAGAATATTACAAGTGAAAGCTAGTCCTAAAAAGCTAAACAAGTATAGCTATATACATTTCTACTATTGTCATCAATCAAAAATAAACTATCGAGTTAAACAAACTTCAATTATTGGCCAAATAACAACATTAGTTTTTTGTTTTCTTAGCAAAAAGGAGGCGCACCTACCATGGGAAACACCTTTTCCAGATTTAATTTAATTTTAATTTGATTCGTCACGTCATACCTTTCCTTGCATAGTTTTATAAGTACAAAACTTAGTGCCAAGAGATAATTGTTTGAAAGTAAGGCTGGCTTAGCCTCTGGACCACTCGTCTCGGTTTTGTTCTACTCAAAATATAAAGGGTTGACAACAAATCTGTGTTGAGTCTGAACAAATTTTTTTATCTGAATTTAAAATCGAATTGAGTCTTAGATAAAGCTTTATAACCCCAAACCTAATTTGGATATTTGGTTTTGAGTTTTAAATAAATTTAAAATTATCTTTAATAAAAAGGTATATTGAAAACTTAATACTTATTAAATAGACTAACAAATATTGATCTACTCTAATGCACATAAAATTAACGAACTAAATATATACTTCCTTTCTTCGATCACAAATAAGTCATTTAAGATAAGAGCATAATAATTAAGATAATTTTAATTATAAGTGTAATTTACATATATGCGTTTTGACATTAAATGAATTGAAGAATTGAATTGAAGAATAATAAATATTTAAATTTTATAAGGGTATAATTGGTAAAATAATAATAAATATATTTTCTAATTTCAAAAATGACTTATAATTTTAACCAACAAGTTTTTGATAGAAAGATTTATATTTTTTATCGGATGAAGTATTTATTTTAGAATGAATGAATTTTAAATTTTTGTATACTTGAACATTTGTTTCTTGACATTAAATGTTTAATTACGTAAATTAATTATTTACATTAATGTTACAATAATTTATAGTTTGCACTATTTGTTGAGACTTTGACTTTATTTTTTCAAACTATGTTATATAAGATTATAATATATGTATATTTTAACATTAATTAAAGATGATTTTAATATAAGAAGTTAGCTTTTTAAATATGGATAAATATGGACGATCGGACAACTCAAAACTTAAATAAAATGAGTTTGGATAAAGTAATTTTTTCTGAATGTAAAATCGAGCCGAGCCGCCATTGAAAATACTAGTTTATAGTATGCCACCCATTTGAAAGGAAGGCGAAAGTTAAAATCTAATGTCAGCTGGAGAGTGGAGAGTCATAATTAAAGTAAGTTCTAGTATAAAATATGTACTATATGCATGAGTGAGTTTTTGTTTGTCAACTTCATAATACATCACTGCTAATTTTTCTTTTTTGACGCCATAGCAGGCAAATTTTATTTTATCGACGAAAATAATTGCGTACACAATAGGAAAGACCAAAACGTAAATTATCCACGGAGGCAAATGTAATTACTAATTTTTTTTTAAGCCATCACTACTATTGGCTTTTTAGGCCAATATAACTATAACTACTAATTTCCTCAAAAAAAAAAAAAACTACTAATTTCACTACTAGTACTATCAACAAGAAAAATAATGTTGGAACAAAATCTTCGGACGGAGAATTAGAAGATGAGAATGGAAAAACCAAATAAAGATTTGAGGTATGTAATCGCTATCTTTTAGACAAGATTTCTCCATACCGATCGAAACCGTGTATACATAATGAAAAAATCGAAACTTGTCTTCTAGATACAATCAAGTCTCGAATAGTTGTAGGATGATGTGTGTAACACAACTCCAACCAAGAACACTCTTTGAAAAACTTTTGAACAAATGATGCTATGAACTCAAAAAACACACTTTGATTCAAAAACTTTTTGTGTTTCAATGTGTCTCAATCTTTCAATGTTCACTCGATTTTTTTTGTATGTACTAGAGCCCTTTAATTTATAAAAAACTAAGGGACTTAGTGTCTATCCACCAAAGGGTGAGTTTTTGTACGAATTGGTGCGAAGAAACAAACAAAAAATAGACCAAATAACACCCCAAAACACCTATTCATTTTCTGTGGCTGGCGTAAGCTTTTTTTTATTTTAAAAATCCAACAATTTCTCCCCATTTTCAAATTATATGGACATATAAATTGAAAATTACACTTAGAAAATGAAATGACCAAAAAACATATAGCATCATTCCGTATTGGATACATAAATGAGAAGTGTCTTTTAATTAGACTTGAATTTCTCACTTAGTACAAACACTTCAAAGTTTTATCAGGTACTATGGTGAACGTATCTTGAACCAAGATTGTGACAAGACCAAAATGTCACATATACTAATTTCATGTAAGTAAGAGTGCTCTGTTGATTGCATATTATGGCTTTGTGCAAATCATGTCTTTCTTGAGTGCTCTAGAGTCGGTTAGGCTCATAAGAAGTGGTCACACTTATACACCCATATAGGTAAGTCTACTTAAGTGAATTTGTGAGTCACTTTATTCGATTTATTAAGACCCAATTGTCAACCTCCGTCATGTAGAACCAACACTAGAACTAGGAAGGAACCTTTTATAATATGAATTTTCTAGTGTTCTGTAATCTACTTGACTTGTTAGTACCACATTGAACTTATTCTATATTTTCAAGAATTAAGTTGAGTTCCCATCAAGTGACGATCTATTTAAGCAAACCTAAGTCCCATTCCTTTTAATGTTTGAGACACCATACCTCTAACAAGACCTTTTATTAATGGATCCCTTAAATTATTGTTAGAGTCCTCCACATAATCAACTGTGAGAACCCCATTTTTGAGTAACTGTCTCAAAAGATTATGTCTTAGACTTATATGTCTAGAGTTCCATTAGAAGGCTTGTACTCGACTTTATAAACATTCCCTTGTTATCACAATTGATCACTATATCTGGTCATGACTTCTTCCACAATGGTAATTCCCATTAATAATTTTCTAAGTCATTCCGATTCCTTGCATTTGCTAAGGCTTAAATTTATGATTCAACTATGACCATTATTTCTTTGGGCCCCTAAGAAACAACCGTTCTTTCTAGCATATTAACTCCCGAATGGATGTAACTCTTGCAATTGGTACTCAAATATCGAAGTAATTAATGTCATATTTTGTTTGTTGCCCACAACCACCAAACAAGCCTTGAACTAATTATTTATAGTTCCATTGACATTTAAGTCCCTTTGAATACTCAATATGCTCCATATTGCCTTTGATCTTGGTAAAATAACAATAAAACCCAAAGATTTATTCAATAGAATTGAGTTTATCATTTCATCATTAATCGCTTCTTTTCGGAAAACAAAGCATCTCTTGATGAATAATTATGTTGAAATGAAACATCATCACATTTCAAATTAAAGACAAATCTTATTTGTTCCTTAACTTCCCATATGCTTTTTTGAACCAAATTAGTTAATCTAGACACAAAGATTTATCCATCTTTTGTCTTATTTCTCCTTACTTTATCATTCTTAGTAGGAGGATTCCTTGTTCATTAGAAGATTTTTGAATCCAAATCTTTTAGATTCCATGACTATTCCCATTAGAAGAGTCTCGACGCAACTTTTCAAGATTCTCATGATATGATTACACAAGTGTTAATTGCGCAAACTATATATCAATTGTATTCATAGATATATGCATTATCCTTAATATAAGGCACATTGCAAGTTTGCATAAGATAATTATTTAATTATCTACCACTTCAGTAGCATATGTATATGATATCGATGCCATGAGAATAAAATTTAACCTTAATATATAGATGTCATTAGAAAAAAATTTGTGAAAGTTCTTCTAGATATTCAAGAATAAAATCCTCATCCACATATGCTTTCATTGTAATAAAATAAAAAAACTCAATACCACCATGCATATGTAAAACATATGTGCAATATATAACATGAAGTATTAAAATACTTGCATCAACATCAATGCATAACATGTGTTATATCACATGCAAAAATTTAATGCATCTCCGTATACCTTAGTAATCTTTTCGTGTATAATTACCCATCAATAAAACTGAAATGCATTAAAGCACTTATGATGTTGGAGTCATTTCTTGATCAAACAATTACAAACGAATTATGTCTTCAACAAGTGATCACCAAATTAAGTAATTAATGCATCATATCTCGTACCTGGATTTGTAAATCTCACTAGATCACAAACCTTAACAATCGACTCACCACTTCGTTTGAATCATCCGGAGTTGGTTCAATGAGGGTCTCAAGTGCATCATCAAGGATGTACGCCAACTTGAGAGATGTGAAAAAGAACATCACTTTCTCTTGCCATTGATTGAAGTTGTCGCTGTCAAACCTTTTGAGGCAGGTCAAATCATGGTTCATGATTTGTATTGAGTGAGGAACAAACCCGCCATATATTCGAATTGAGTTTGAGGACAATGAAGAATCACCATTCACTCTGGTTTAAGGAAATCCATTCGAAGTTGAAGAAGCCATTGATGATGAAGAAGGTCTTGTCTAAAAAGTTTTGGAACAAAATCTTCAGATGAAGAATTACAAGATGAGAATGGGAGAACCAAATAAAGACTTGAGGTGCGTAATCGCTCTCTTTTACACAAGATTTCTTCATACCAGTCGAAACCACGTATACACAATGGAAAAATCGAAACTTGCCTTCAGGATACAATCAAGTCTTTAATGGTTGTTGGATGATGTGTATGTAAAACAACTCCAACTAACAACACTCTTTGAAGAAATTTTGAGAGAATGATGTTATGAACTAAAAAAACACACTTTGATTCAAAAACTTTTTTTATGTTTCAATGTGTTTCAAATTTTCAATGTTTACTCGATTTTTTTTGTATGTACTAGAGCCCTTAAATTTATAGAAAACTAGGGGACTTAGTGTCTATCCACCAAGGGGTGAGTTTTGGTGCGGATTGGTGCTAAGAAACGGACAAAAAATGACTAAATAACACCCAAAAACTCATACCTATTAGTTTTCTATGGTTGGCGTTGAGTTGGTGCCACAGCGCCAGGCTCAACGCCAAGGTGCTATATGTGGCCAGAAACAGTAAGCCTTTTTTTAATTTTAAAATCCAACAAATACTAATTCAGTATTCAATGCATTTTCTTTAGAGGTCTCGGCCATGTGCATCCGAAATTCACGACGACACTTCCTCACTTCTAGGGTATGATGATACTAAATCTGACTTTGTTCGATGAAAAAACACTCATACGAGACTTGTGACCTAGAATAAGTGCTCTACAATGTCTAAAACCAAGAAATTAAAAGTGAAAAAACACAATGTCTTAGTACAACAAATTTTCTGTTGTAGGCACAAAACAATATATATGTATATATAGGTGTTGTAGGCACAGATACAACCTGCTTGTCTTGGCACAAATGTAGTAAATTTGTCCAGGTAGATTTTGTTGTGGCCATAGACAATAACCCTATATATAAGTGTTGTGGGTACAGACACAAGCTGTTTGTCTTGGCGTAAATGAAAAACAACGAGAAAAATAAATTGCAGTAAATAAATGACATACAAGAATTGTTTATGCAGTTCAGACCTCCGTCTTATGTCTGTGGGGCCACGTCCAGGTGTAAAATACACTAAGTAAGAAAGATGATTACAGATTTACATAGAACTCCTAACTAGTGATCCCTCACCTAGCTAGTGATCTCTCACCAAGTTCTATTACACTAATCACCCCCCTTACATTTTGCACTTACACAAAATCCCAAGTCCCCTTGGTGTCCAAGATCCCCTTGGAGTTTCGGCTAAGTTGCCTTTGCTTGATGTGTGTAAAAACTAAACGAGAATCATGTTCTCTATCACAAGAATGCAAAGTACACTTGTTGTATCAAAATCAATGATTTGCATATGTGATTATATTGTTATTTATAGAGAAGATTGAGATGCATTTGATTTGGTATTCCTTCAATTCAATGAATCTGCCCAATGTCTTTCTTTCTTTTTGTTCACTTAGGAAAAACTTTGATTGCTTGAATCTCGAGTTTCCTTTTCTCTTGTCTCGTTTGAAATACACAATCAAAGCATGAGCCTACTTTCCTTGTTTCGTAGATATTTGCCATTCTTTGTAAATTCATGAGATACTTTCCGTGATATCCAATGGTCTTGGTTAGTTGTGCAAATATTCTCTGCGCTTATGTGGCGATATCCTAGGAAAAGCTAGAAAAGGAATAACTGAATAGACCATTAGTAATACAATGTATTTCATTGAAAAACGTCACTTAAGGTGTGACACCCAATGATAACGTCTACGGACTTTATGTCTTAACAAAGAAGATTGAGAGATGTTGGGGTGAGCGTGAAGGTGATAGATAGGTGAGCAATGGTATTTTTTAAGATTTTAAGAAAGAAAAATGGGGTAAACTAAGTAAAAAAAACTCAAAACTGGGTTACAATGAAGTAATGAGGTCCTTTTAGCAAAAAAGAAGGGGATTCATTTAGTCGCTTTCAAAAACAATTAGTGTTATCGTTTTTCCTTTTTTGAGATATGTGGTTGTCCAAACTTTTTCCAACCCTTATTATTTTTTCTTATTTTTTTTGGAAGAAAAACTCTTCTTATTTTGATTATAATTAATCTAATGACAATTAGCGGATGTCGATTAGAAAAAGTGTTAATCAACATTCATTTATTCTTATGGGTGTAGTGCTAGGTGGACTCAACGAGTCCATACTCAAACTAGCAGAAAGACTTAAATACCTTTATTCATCAATCCACCACTTACTACCACTTACCACCACTTACCACCTTGCTATGTGACCGACGCCACTGTCGTGACCGTTGTGACCACCCGCCACCGACAACGCTGTCGTCATCATCCACTACTGTCGGCCACCCTTCTCCTTGACCCTGGTCGGATTCGGTCGGATTTGGCTAAGAAAGGCTTTGACTTCAGTCAGATTTGATTTCCTCTCTCGACTAGATCTGGCCGAGAGAGGGATCCAACCACTGAGAGAGAACCCCGGCTAGATCTGGTCGCATCTCTTGGCCTAATCTGGCACAGAGAGAGAGAGAGAGAGAGAGAGAGAGAGAGAGAGAGAGAGAGAGAGAGAGAGAGAGAGAGAGCAGAGAGAGAACTTGACTAGATCTGGTCGCATCTCTTGGCCAAATCGCGAGAGAGAGAGAGAGAGAGAGAGAGAGAGAGAGAGAGAGAGAGAGAGAGAGAGAGAGAGACCATCGAGAGAGAACCCCAACTAGATCCGGTCGCATCTCTTGGCCAAACGCGAGAGAGAGAGAGAGAGAGAGAGAGAGAGAGAGAGAGAAAGCATGAAGTCGATGGAGGGAGAGATATGAGAGTTGGGTGGGGCTTGTACTAACTTGAGGAGAGTGCAAATGAAAGTGTGCAGTAGATGATGGCTGTCGGCAGCGGCAGTCGTCGACGGTCGGTGGCGATTGTGATAGTGGAGGAGGTGGAGGATGTGAATATTTTTGTGTGTATTGATATTAAAGATGAGGGTAATTATGTCTTTTTGTTTATGTATCTTAAATTACTAGTAGAAGATTTTTGAGTCCCGACTTGAAAAAAGTCCAAATAAATTTTTTATATTCTTATATACATGACTATAAGAAAGAAAATCAAATTAATGGTGAGCAAAAATTAGGTAAAGAACAAAATCAATAATTAAGGAGGTTGTTAGTTGCACGCTCAATGTCCTTACACACATCACATAAAATTACACACGCTCAATGTCCTTTCATTCCCCACCGCTCGCCACCTCCACCCTCCATCGACCTCTGTCATTGCCTCTTCCCCATCCCCTACCTCCCTCTACGAAAGTATAAAAACCAATAATACATCATATGGCGTGTTGCTATTTATTAATAGATTATGAAAGAAAATGCTAGCGGACCCAGCAAGTTCACGCAGTTGAGTCAGCTATCGTGAGACTGGCCAATTTAATTTTTTTTGTTTTTTTTATTTGATGTAGCTATTAAGTACAATCAATTGACTTTCCTCACTAAGGTTCAACATTGAGTGAGCTGCGCGCCCCAAGAGGGCTCACTAGCATTCTCCATTATGAAAACATGTGGAGCACGAGATCACAGTTCATAGTAGTAGTAGTAGTAGTCCCCAACCAGTACAACAACTCGTTTTGTTCCACAATCGTCGTTCTGTCAGCGCCTCGGAGCACCAGATCACGTTGTTTTTTCTTTTTCTCATCAGAAAAGCGTTGACAGGTCAACAGAACCCACACGTCGACGTCGGTCAAGATCCGACGGCCAGGAACGAAAAGTCGCTCATCAAACCCAACTAACATAACCTAACTCATGTCATAAACCCCAGTTAAATCTTAACCTAACACTAACCACACTTCCCTCCCTCATCACCTATAAATACAAACAAACCAATTCAATCCGCAGAGACAGAGAGAGTGGTTGATTCGCTCACCTGTGCGCATTCAAGTCCCAATCTCGCCCGATTCGCATTCAATTTCGCCCAATTTGGGGGCTTGATTTGGGGGTTTTGTGAGGGACTTTGGGGGCGGAGATGAAGCATTTGATAGAGGTGGAGAAGGAGAGGGTGGGGGAGGGAGAGGGGAGGCCGTCGAGGGGCCCGGTCTACCGGAGCGCCTTCGCCAAAGACGGGTTTCCGCCGCCGGCGCCGGGCCTCGACAGTTGCTGGGATGTTTTCCGGTGAGCGAGCTTAGCTCTCTTCATTTTATTTGGGGATCTTTAGATTGTTTGTATTCGATTGATTTTGTGAAAAGATTCAATTTTTTTGTGTTTATGATCAGAGAATGGCTTTGATTTCTCTTGGAAGTTGAAAAAGATTTGATATTTTTAGTGATTCTGAGCTCTCATGAAGTTGAACTTCTAAAAGCATTGATTTTTAGTGTTAATTTATGCTTATTTGGTGGTTCTGAGTTCTCACAAAGTTCAAGCCTTTCTTCAACTTCTTCTTTTGGGTGTCTGGGGATTGATCTGAATATTGCGAATCCATGCTTTCTCTTCATGTTTTTGACCGTGGATTTGCAATTATCATTGAATTATTGTTGTGGGTAGTTTGCTTTTGTGATGGAGGAGTTTTGGGGAAAAACAAATAGGCTTGTGGACGAGCTTTTTTGGATACGGTCTTACGTATCCTTGTAGAACGTGCACATGTTTGCATCCAATTAATAGCTTGATAGGAAAACAAGGGAGTTGTCGCTTCTGTCTGGCTATTTATTTTTTATTTTTTTGGTGTCATGCAGGAGGGTCCCACACCAGTCCATTTGTTATAGCACTGTTCTCGCTTGTCTTATATATCCAAACTCAACAAGCTTGTAGTTTAACCAATGTTACCATAACATCTAGATCAGGGTTGTCACAAGTATACGAAGTCTTACAATATAATTAAAATAATGGGCAAATCGGCCATTGGTTTTCCCTCTTCAGTCTTTTTTTTTCAAGATATTTGTGGGTGTTCAAACCTTTTCAACCCATCCTTACTTTGTTTCGATTAGTCAACCGAGACTTAGTCAGGTGCGCACCTGGAAGAACCAAGGGAATATACTGTAGCTACCATGATTATAACTCGCGACCTTTGCCTTGGTCAGAGCTATGATTTTCATCGTGTTGACACTGCACCACACCCCTTATGGCTTGTTCGCTTGACAAATACAATAGTCCAGTGCATATGGGATTAAGTTATACATGGGATTGTGGCTTGGGTTAAGTGATTAGTTCCAATTGGGTCACTTGTTCGGTTGGGTACATTCAGATTGTGATTAAATTTTTGGAGGTTGGTGAAATGACCTACATGCCCACAAATTCATGTTCCCCATATCAAAATCAATTAAAACATCAAACCCTATTCGCAATGGGAATGGCATGGCGCTAAACCAATGTCGACCTCATATACTTGCACCTCTCAATGTTGAGATTCAAATCCTCCCCAAAATAAATCTCTGGAAATGTGCTCACCGCCGGCGACACCTCAGCTTCGCTCACCTTAACTGGGATATCCTTATATGCATCAAAATTGATCCCACAACCACCACCATTGCCGCCCTCATCCACCACCTCATTCGCCACCACCATTTCAACAAATTTGTCACTCAGATCAAACGGGTTTGGCTCGTGACTCTCACGATTCGTTGCCGCCCTTCTTCGGTCCCCCTAGATCGACGTCCCTCATCGCCGCCGTGGCTGGGCCTCTCGTAAGAAGGCGAGTCAGGAGCGGTGAAACCCTTGTTACGGAGAGGGGGAGGGACGTAGGAGGTTCGCGTGGGGTGAGACCATCCGCGATTGGAATCTTCAACGAAGTCAGCCCAAGATATTGTCATTACAATAGAAATCAACGCAGAGAAGTTGTAAACCCTAGAGAAGTGTCGAAGTAAAAGACTCTATAGAAACCCTAGAATGATCTGCATATCAAAAGAAATCAAAACGCGAACGATGGATTAAAAGGGAGGGGGTACTTTGGTAATGTTTCAAGCCCAAGCATTGGGACTAATTAGTGACACCAAAAAGGATAGTTTAGTTTAGTCACCTATATTGGGTATTAAATAGTCTTGCGGACGAGTTAATCCTCTAAGCGAACACTGGATTAGCCAGTCCAGTGAGGTTAATTCGACCTAAGATGGTGAAGCGAACATGCCATTTGGGGCTTCCATCTCCAATCTTCAAGTAACCGATCTACCAAAAAGTTTACGTCTTTTAGTAGAGAAGTAGGCACCATGTTGAGTATGGGATTGCATGCACCGTGCTAAGTATTGAAATTAATATTGGTATGATTCTGCAAAGCGTTGTTGTTGATGGTTTGACTTGGGATGGTTGTTACTTGTAAGAGAGAGTGCTTGCAAAGTCACCCGATTACGGACGATGGGAAGTTGTGAAGCATAGTGTTTAGTGCTCTCATTCGAAATGTTTGTGACTTGACTTGCTAATTAACACTTTGAGTTCAAAAAATTGCTAATTTAGGGTACTACGGACTTTTCCTGGTGTTCAACAATCATCTTAAGGTTCAACGAATGATTGCATAATAAAATTTCATGTGAGGAATGCTGGATTGTCATGAATACTTGTGAGATTTTTTTTAATTTCCTTTTTTTGTGAATTATTAATGCTTTTTGTACTCAGGATTCCGTTTCTATTGCAGTATTTCTGTTGAAAAGTATCCTGGAAATAAAATGCTTGGTCGGCGTGAGACAATTAATGGGAAGGTTAGTTTTGCAAGTTATTCATATACCATGATCTAGTAACTGGTGTGGTGTATCTTTCATCACTAATCAGTAGTTCATAGATGAATTTTTTATGAAGTATGAGCATTAAGCATCTTAGTGACTTTCTAATTCTGCTCCATTCATCTATTCAGGCTGGCGATTACTCATGGCTAACATATAAAGAAGTATATGATTTGGTGGTAAAAGTTGGCTTATCAATCCGCGCTTGTGGTGTTGAGAAGGTACAATTGATGTTCACTTAATTATACATGCATTGCAAGAATAATATTTCATGTTAAATGGATACAATTTGAGAATTTGATTGTGCTTTGGTTTTGTATCCACTAATTGGTAATTTCCATTAGTTATTTACATGATTCATTACCCAACATCTTTTCCTTCCTAAAGTTCTTTAATTATTATTGTTGTTGTTGTTGTTGTTGGTGGTGGTGGTGGTGGTGGTGGTGGCGGCGTTGTTGTTGTTGTTAAGTTACTCAATTTCTTTGAATGAAATACAAAACAGCTGTTTTCAACTTTCAATTGCTAGCATTGTTCGTTGTTTGACTTAATTGTCAACATAGCCTTAATTGAGTAACTTATCACGTTCTCTATGTTCCAAGGATGAAACAATAATCGTTTGTTTGCACTGTTGGGTCACAATTGTCTTCACTCTTGAGAATATGACTTAATACATTTACTCATAAGAATTTGCATATTTGTTACTGACGTAGGTGGAGGTTGTTTTTTCTTGGTATCCCAATGCCAGTTTTGGAGGCTGGTGCTGCATCATCTGCTGTCTTTGTATATATATACATATATTCTTTTTCTTAGAATATGTTTGTAATTGTGTCTGGATTCAAAATTTCAGACAAGCTTATACTTTTCTAATGTTATACTTGTTGGATCATAAATATATAAATGAACTTTTATGTTAATTATAACTTATTGTAGGCTATCAAGTATGGTCAAGTTTATTAAAAGTGATCTAATGTGTTTTGGACTGTTACATATCTCAAGGGTGTGGACTTTTGATGTGTAGAGAAAATATGGGTAATTTTCTTGTTTCATGATGGGTGAAACAACGTGAAACAAGAAATATGGACTAGGGTTATGTATCGGTCAGTCTATATAAAGCTGTTATGGTCCCCCCAAGCCACACAAATTGTTTTCTGGTTCTTTATTGTACCCAGTCACAAATAGAGCGCATTGGGAAAGACCACGGGTTCTCAATCAGTGCTTCGTGTTGGTTTGAAAGATCAACTGTGTAAATCAATCAACTATTCAAGCTATAGATTCAAGCGTACTTCCGTGTTTACGTTACTCAATATTCTCGATGATCAGACATGTTACCCTGGATGGAACATTGGGAAAATCCTAACAATTGGTATAAGAGCCACTTCCATGCCGATCATCTTGTTGGGATTTTCAATCCCAACGAACCATCCAAGATAACATGTTTGATCATCGAGAACATTGAATAACGTAAACATGGAAGTGTACTTGAATCCATCGCTTGAATGTTGATTGGTTTTGCGTGATTTATCTTCCAAACCAACGCGAATATCTGATTGAGAACCCTTAGTATTTCCCAATGCACTCTTTTATGATGAGATACATAAAAGAACTAGAAAACCATCCGTGTGGCCTGTGGACCATAACCGCTTTATATAGGGTAACCAATTAGTGGCCCTAATCCATATTTCCTATTTCACTCATAATGAAACGGAAAATTTCCCATATTGTCTCTACATTTCAAAGGTCCAGACCCTCGAGTTACGTTAAAGTCCAAATCACATTAAATGACTTTTAATGAACTTAAACTTAGTTGGCAACCCACAATACATTATAATTAACATGTAAGTCCATCTAGGGATTTATGATCGAGCAATACTGTGAAAGATTTTGATTTTTGAGAAGCAAGAAATAGAATACTTGATCTGTCTTTGTCTTCAACTCTGTTTTGTGCTTATCATGGGATCCGACTGCTGATATACCGCCTCTTTTGTGTTGAAAAGTTTCCCACAAAATGAGACATGGTTACATTCTTGTTTTATTCTCATAGCTGATGGCATTTCTGTAGTCAGCTCCTTTATGCATGTTTCAGGTGTTTGATGTTTTCTTTTGGTTTTTTCATCTTCTACTTTTTTTGAAATGCTGAACTTCATGTCTAAATGGCATTTTCTTTTTGCTTATTGGTCTATGACAGGGAGGCCGATGTGGTATATATGGCATTAATTGTCCTGAATGGATGATTAGTATGCAGGTAAGCTATTGTCATTTTCTAAGATCACTGTTGTGTTGCAGTTATGAAGTGTGAACCCTATATTGTCTATGCCAGGTGCTCCGTAGTTATAGTTTGTACAATTGCTTGTCTACTTACTTTATTTTTACTGTGAGGTTTGTACTCGCAGCCTATTAACTTAGCCACTTGACAGTTAGTTGCTTTTTCCTCTTCATGTGTAATTATAATTTTGACTGCCATTCTTGTCAAATTTTTTTTTTTTTCTTATAAATTTTTTTTTTTTTTTGACTGCCATGGTGTTGCAAGCTAATCTTCCGTCTTCTGCAGGCATGTAATGCTCATGGGATCTACTGCGTACCTTTGTATGATACCCTTGGTATGCCTTTGCTACCTTTTGTATAGATCAGTAGTAGTTTTATTCTTTGCTTGCCTCTGTAGCAATAGGTCGTGTGATCTTTGGAGCGATATGGTGTTTGTATGCTCTGGACTGTAATTTTTCTTATTAATATGATCAGCAAATAAGCATAATACTTTAGCTTGTTTTTAATCAACTTGTTTCATGATTCTAGGTGCTGGTGCTGTTGAATTCATCATATCCCATGCTGAAGTATCAATAGCTTTTGCAGAAGAAAAAAAGATCCCAGAGGTATATGTATAAAATGCTATTTATTTTTGTTAAAAATCTGAATTTTATCTCTATGACTGAACAGGGTAAAAGGTCTGTTAGTGTAAAGTAGAGGTTGAGAATGTAAGGTTTTCCTTGATGGATTTCAAATATTGCTTGGAAAGAATGTAGTAGAAGTGGGCTTCTTCATTAATAGTTTATCTTCTTTTATTTCAGGTGTTGAAAACATTGCCAAAAGCTAGAGAGTACCTTAAAAGTTAGTCTCTTTCACTTGTTCTTCTTTTTTTTTTTTTTAAACTTCTTTATTCCTTTGAGAAACAAATGTTTCTTTGTCTTTTATTTTCTTACCTTCATTCATCTGTGGTGTAAGTTTTTGATATTTTGCTCCATGCACAGCACTTGTGAGCTTTGGAAAGGTCACACCTGAACAAAGAGAAGAGGTTGAGAAGTTTGGCATGGCTATATTCTCTTGGGAGGAATTTCTGAAAGTGGTAAACAGATCACTGGAACTTGTACTTTTTTATTTTTTCATGTCTATTTTAAATTTCTCCATTGATACCTGATCAAAGTAGAGATTTCTCCTTTTCATTTTTCATTTTATAGATAATAGCTCATTTTTTTTGTAAGTTTTTTGTGATCTATGCGGTGCATCTTATACCTTCTACACAACCTTGTACTTTTTTCTTAGCTATTTTTTATTTTAGGGACCAGATCCAGGTCACTATTTTGTGTAAGCATATATTTATTTCAAAGTGTCTCTCTGCTGCATGTATAAATTGGCATGTTTGGATTAATAAGGAATTGTTTTTTTTTTTTTTAATTTTTTTATAAGAATTAATAAGGAATTGTTACTTTCTGATTTTTAAGCATATCAAAAGGTATACATATATGCGAGTTCTATGCTTATGCTCCCAATATAGGCACGTCGTTAGGGCAAATACTTTGCTCAATTCACCAAACAAGCCCATGAAAACTCATTTCTATAATTCTATTATAACTGAGGAAAGGTTTGTTTCAACCAAAAAAAGGAAATTTATGTAGTTTTCTATAGGTATTTGACCTATAAATGACACTCGAGGTTTTTCTTTTCCTTTCTTTTTGTCTGATAATCTGATGGTACTGGTAGAGGTGAATAATATTAGGTTCCATGATGTTGGACAAGGTGACATGCTCTGTAACTTTTGTTCACATTATGAGCACTGCAAACGAATATGAGAATAAGTATGGCAATCAATTGTTTTGTATATTCTAGAAAAAGTTTATTTTGCTTACTTTAATATATGCTAGTTGGTCTTCATAAAAAAAATATATGCTAGTTGGCAAGGAGAGCGTGACTTTTTTATGATCATATTTGATTTATGAAAACGAACAAGAAAAATGGTAGAGAAGAGAAGGGTTAGTCATTTTTCATGTATCTGTGAATAGTGAAAGGTTTTAAGGGAGATGAACCTAGGGATCATTTTCTACTTATTGTTTTCAAGCATGTGGTTTATATAATTCTGAGAACTGTACTGGTTGTCCCTTCTTCTGGTCTTTTAGATGCAAGAGAAGCATGATACATTGAGAAGTTTGCTTGATTTTACTTCATTTAGTAATCTTTTGTAGTGGTGTAACAGTTGGATTGAGACCATATCCAAATCATGGGTTTCATGAATAATTTTTATTTTTTTCCAGTGAGTGCACGAGGTTCAAAATATTTCTTCTTAAGAACTGACATCGTGGATCAATTTATTATCATGTGCGAAATATGTAGAAGATGATATGAGATTAAACTTTTCCTTGTTCTTAATCTATTGCAATATAAACTATGGGAAAGTTTGTTTGTTGAATCCGTGCGTGCATTTTTCTGTTGATCAATTTTCGACTGTCAGTAGTATGCATGTTGATTTGTGCATCAGAATATCTATGTGAATAATATATAGCACAGCCAGATATTTACATTCATATCCATTTTTCTTATTTATGAACCCTGATGTTTGCTGGCAGGGAGAGAATAAGCAATTTGATCTTCCAGTGAAAAAGAAAACAGATATCTGTACTATAATGTACACCAGTGGAACTACTGGAGATCCTAAGGGAGTACTGATCTCTAATAATAGCATTATTACTCTCATAACTGGTGTGAAACAATTGCTGCAAAATGTCAATGAAGAGGTAAAGTTATTGATAATTTTCTCTTTCAAGTTGCATGGCCGCCTCTTCATTTCCACATGGCAAGCATATTTGGATTTCTTAAGCTTGTAGGCATCCTTTCTAATTTGTAAGATATACCCATCAATATACATATGAATGATTGGTGGAACTTATATGAACTTTATTGAGATTGTTGGATGATGGATTAGGATGTGCATGTTTCAGAATTATTTTCCGTAACTTGATTCTGCGCTTGGAAATTGTTGCAGTTGGTGTCGATGGATGTTTATATGTCGTATCTACCCCTGGCACACATATTTGACCGTGTGCTTGAGGAATTATTCATTCATCATGGTGCTTCAATAGGTTTTTGGCGTGGGGTAAGTTGAGCGTGACTGATAGTAATGCTCCAATTTTTTATTAATATTCTTTCTCGTAACAGTTCAGTTTGATATTTACTTCTAATTTCACCTTCAGGATGTCAAATTGCTGGTTGAGGACATGGGAGCACTAAAGCCTACTATTTTCTGCGCTGTACCACGTGTGCTGGATAGAATTTATTCAGGTATACCTCTTATCTTACATGGTAATTCTTGTTCACAAGCTTATTCTAATATAGGTTGGAATCAAATTTAGAGAACCATGGTTCATACTTCATTTGCACGAGAATTGCCTTTACCTTAATGAAACTCTCTCTAGATTACCTAAACATGAAAAAGTTGATCAATTCCATACCTTTCCAAGCACCTTGTTCCTTCATTTATTCTTACCTTGCAAGCCCAAAGGTTTACGTAATTTTTAGTGGGTTTTTATCTGTTGGATCGAGTGGAAGCTGCAGAAATTATTCTGGTTGTTGCATTGAAAAATTATACATATTGAACTACTGAGGTTATCCGTTATAAATACCTACAGAAATTAATTGCATTTGTGTAATGGATTCTTGTTTCACATGTTTTCAGGTTTAATGGAGAAGCTTTCGTCCGGCGGGTTCTTGAAGCAGAAATTATTTGGTGTGGCATACTCATAGTAAGTTTGGTGATTTACATCCAAGTTTTGGTTAGACATGTTTAAGAAGTCTTTCTGCTGCAGTTTGATGCGGATAAAAAAAATCATTGCATAATTCTTATCAGAGTTCCCCTCTCTAGATAGATAGTGAGATTCAGCCTCAAAGTTTATCCCTCAAGTACCCAAAAAGTTAGATTGACAAAAAAGACGTTCCATAGAGAGTTAGATTAACAAAAAAGAAGCACCAAAAAGAGTTCGTCCCTCATCTTATGCAAGCAAACCAACTGTGCTTTATGTATCATGTTTACCGCTAATAATGGTTATTTCTTTTGGAAATTGGCAATTATGTTAGGTCTCACTAGGTTCATTTTGCTTTTAACCATCACTGTGTTATTGAAGGATTTTTTATTTGTTTAAAAATAATCACCTGATTGAAAATTAATGCAGCAAACAATATAACATGAAGAAGGGGCATAAACATTGGGAGGCAGCACCTATTTGTGATAAAATTGTTTTCAGCAAGGTAATGAAATCATTGCTGGCATCAAGTTTTTATTGACCATTAAGATTACCTAGCGCCCACTGCTGAATTTGATCTTTGCATAATTTAGGTAAAACAAGGATTGGGAGGGAAAGTACGACTGATTCTATCTGGAGCAGCACCTCTTGCCGCCCACATAGAAGCTTTTCTACGAGTGGTAGCATGTGCTCACGTTGTGCAAGGATATGGTATGCTGTCCAGAAAACCTTTTTTTTTTTTTATTATTATCTGTTATGCATATTATATATTTGACATGAATTGTCTTCATTGGTGCATAGAAATTCTTGGTAATGATTGGAATTTTTAAACTTCTATTTCTGTGTGATCCAATTTTATAAGGCAAAACCCATCATTTGGTCACTGAACTTTTGTGTTTTTTATGCTTTTGGTCCCTAAACTTTTATTACTACATATTTGGTCCTTGAACTTTCACAAAGATCTACATTTAGTCCTTCCTCTATTTAAAATGGTAAATTCCGGTAATGTGGGTAATAAAAGTAACGTGTGACTAGTCAAAAATAGTAAAGTGGTTTATACTACTAAGCCGAACGACTCACATCGATCAATAAAAGCCCAAAAAAAAAAAAAAAAAAAAAAAAAAAAATTTCCCCCAAAAACGTAAAAACCTCAAAGTTCAAGGACCAAAAGCATAAAACACTCAAAAGTTCAGGGACCAAATGTACAAAATGAAAGTTTAGGGACCAAATTGACATTAATAAAAGTTCAGGGACTAAAAGCATAAAAGTCTCAAAGTTCAAGGACCAAAAAATGTGTTTTGCCTTTTTATAACTTGAGATACATTAATTACGAAGGATCTAAAAGATTATCAAATGACCATATCAAGTGCATTAAATGAAGCTAAGTTGAAATGTTTGATCCATGCAACCGACCCCAACTAATTTGTGATTAAGGCTTTGTTGTTATTGATTAAAATATTAAGGTAGCTTTGCACTTTGTTTAGTTGTTACCAGTCTTTGGCCATTTTTGAGTCTTTGGTATTAATTTGTCGCATGCAGCTTTGAGATCTATGTTTAATCATGTGCCTGTCTTTGTGATACGCCAAATATTGGTGACGGAGTTATGCTAATAGTTGCGTTTGATCTTTATTTTCAGTCATTTTCAATCTTTTAATTTGTCGCATGCAGCTTTGAGTTCTATGTTTAATCATGTGCCCGTCTCTGTGATACGCCAAATATTGGTGACGGATTTATGCTAATAGTTGTGTTTGATCTTTATTTTCAGTCATTTTCATTCTTTAGGCAGTAGTAATAAAAGTAAGGTAATTTTGGTAGAACTAGATGGTCAGATTGGTTTGAATTCACTTTTGACGCCTTGGAAATTCTATTAGTAGCCAACTTGCCATGCGAAATATTGTTTGACGTTTTATGAAAATTAAGATTCGGATTATCTTCCTGGTTGCAGGTCTGACAGAAACATGTGCTGGGACATTCGTCTCACTTCCAAATGATGTATCAATGCTGGGAACTGTTGGCCCTCCTGTCCCTAACGTGGATGTGTGTTTGGAATCTGTTCCAGAGATGGGATATGATGCTCTTGCGACCAAGCCGCGTGGAGAAATTTGCGTGCGAGGAGATACCTTGTTTTCTGGATATTACAAACGTGAAGACCTCACTGAAGAGGTCTTGGTTGATGGCTGGTTCCACACAGGTTTGTCCATCTCAGCATATGTTTGCAAGTAAATGTTTGTTGTTCATAAACATTAACCTGGGACCTTATGATCTCTGTAATCAGGGGATGTTGGCGAGTGGCAGGAAAATGGAACAATGAAAATTATCGACCGGAAGAAAAATATTTTCAAGCTTTCACAAGGAGAATATGTTGCAGTGGAAAATCTAGAGAATGTTTATGGTCTTGTCCCCGATATTGACTCAGTAAGTGTTTGTAGTCTTTCTACGATACAAGTTAATTAAGCACTCTGAGGGGATTTTACGCCTCTAAATAACATTTTTGAAATGTGTGATTTGGGGACTTAAAAATTAAATCTTCAATCTTTTTCTTTTTGGTTTCAGATATGGGTTTATGGGAACAGCTTCGAGTCCTTCCTTGTCGCGGTGGTGAATCCCAACAAGCAAGCCCTCGAGAGCTGGGCCGAAGAGAATGGAATAAGTGGGGACTTTGCATCTCTGTGTGAGAATCCCAAGGCGAAGGAGTACATCATTGGGCAGCTTAACAAAGTAGCAAAAGAAAGCAAGGTTTTGTATTCTTGCTCCCCTTTGCTGGGGCTTTTTCTTCTTGTTAACTTTCAAAGAAATTGAAACTTGGTTAATCCCGACTTGTGTATTCCTTTTCTTGAACTTTTCCCTCTCCTTTACAGCTAAAAGGTTTTGAGTTTATCAAACAAGTCCACCTTGATCCAGTCCCATTCGACATGGATCGTGACCTTCTTACGCCAACCTACAAGAAGAAGCGGCCTCAATTGGTCAAGTATTACAAGGTTTGTTCGTTACATTTAAAAACTTCTTTCGCACTTCCTTTATCAAGTTTCCACGCATCGGTTGGATGTTCAGCTTTGATTCCAAAATTGTCACTGCAATACCTGATCGACTTTTGTTAAATCCTCCAGACCTTCTTTGATCATCTAATACGTCGCTAATAAAAACTTGGAAAATGATTGGTTGACATTTGTGGGAACACAAATGGGGCGCACATGTGGTACCTATGTATTTTCTGGTGGGCCCCCACATCTGAAAAAAAGGACGCCACATTTGCACCATTAGGCTGTGCGCCCCATTTCTGTCGACCAATCATTTTCCTAAAAACTTAACCAGTGTGGTTAGCATTAATAAATATATTACTATCATCTATTGATACATCGCTAATTGTTGTTTTTGTCTTCACCAAGTACATTAATTTTTCTCTTCTCCAATCTTATAGTTACTTTAAAACTTCTTACCAGGGTGCGATTGACAACATGTACAAAAGCGTGAAGTGATCGATACGACTATGTGCTGCCCTTGTATGATTTTCGCAATGTGATACCAATGTTGATTAGATTATTTCATTATGACCCTCTAAATCTCCTCTGTTAATTGTTTTTTTTTTCTTTGCTTTGTATAGAAGTGTAATCTTTATACAGGTATTGAATACTCAGTTCAGTTATAGCCTTGATAGTACCCACATTTTGAGTGGCAAAGATGATATGTGACTTGCAGGACATAAATCATATTGTTTTTTTTTTTTTTTTTTTTATTCTCTTAATCTTTTCACATTTGCTTCATTTTTAAAAAATATTGCAGTAGTGGTGTAGTCAGCAGTTTGGTCTAATTATTGATTGAAATTTGTAACTCGGACTCAATTTCTTAAAAGTTTTTTGTTTGTTATAATGCATGCACGACTGCTAAAAAAGAAAGATAAAGAGTAACAAACAAAGAGATTAAAAAAAAGTGCTGCTAAATGGACCTCAATTTTTGCTTAGAGGACCCCCCGTCCTAGTTAAATTATCTAACTATTCCTTCATATAAAACGATTTTTACTCACTCATATCCAATTCACATATACCCTAGTCACTCTCAAATCGCAAGTTTTGATGGAGTTGTAAATATCAAGCGATTCTGAGCAAAACTCATTATTTTTTTGGTTATTTTCATGTATTTTTTAAGAGTTAAAAGTTTTTTTGTTTGTTCTTATTGCTCGCGGGTGTCGGACACATTGGGCCGATACCTCTAAAGGTCTTAGTTAGACCCTCCGCGACTCCGCCACTCTCTTTGATCGAGTTCTCTTTGCAGTCTTTGCCGGAGTCGGCCGATACCTTTAAAGATGTCTCGGTCGGAGTCGGCCGTTACCTTTTTTGAGGTTTCGGTCAAAGTCGATTGACACCTCTTTAGAGGTCTTGTTCCTGTTCGTTCGAACCCCGTGAGCGACACTTCTTCACTTCTAGGATACGACGTGACCATATCCGACCTTGTTAATTGAAAAAACACTCACACGACACTTAATGACCTAGTCCAAGTGCTCTATAATGACTAAAATCGAGAAATGGAAAGGATTAAGGGGGTGTTGGGGTGGGGTGGGGTGAGGTAATAGGGTGAGCAAGGGGGTGGGGTGAGGTAATAGGGTGAGCAAGGGTATTTTTAGAATTTTGAGAAAAAAGTGGGGTACAACGAAATAAAAATTAAAAAATAGGGTCCTCTTAGGGAGTTTTTGCACGATTAATAGATTTTGGGAAAAATTTCCCAGAAAAACACACCCACCAAACTATTTCCAAAACTAACACACTTGTAGCCACGTCGACACACGCCACGTCCACTCACGCGCGAAGTCACGACTTCGGGACGTGGTGACGAAGTGAAGTCGTGATCCGAAGTCACGACTTCACTCCCACAACTGAGAAGAAAAACAGATCCCGAGATCGGTTTTTCTTCTCTTGGTTTCTTGCTCTCCTTGACCCCAACGTTGCTCCACTCTTCATCCCCTCAACTCCACTAGATTGGCTCCATTGTTGGCTCACTTATCTCCATCATCAACTTTAGATCCAAACCCCAACCGAGCTCGGATTGTAAGATCAATTTGTTTTGAGATTATATGTGTTTATGCTTCATGTTGTTTGTCTTATGTTGGATGTTAAATTTGTTGTTAGTTTTGTTGTCTCAGGGGCCTTCATTATTTGTTTTAGGAAATTTGTTTATAGGAAATTTGTTGTTTTAGGGGGCTGATTTTATATGTTTTAGGGGTTGTTTTTAGGGGTTGTTTTAATTTGTTATAGGTGACGTATAAA
This sequence comes from Stephania yunnanensis, assembly GCA_039657365.1. Taxonomy (NCBI): domain Eukaryota; kingdom Viridiplantae; phylum Streptophyta; class Magnoliopsida; order Ranunculales; family Menispermaceae; genus Stephania; species Stephania yunnanensis. Next base: position 48,450,621 of record CM077587.1, on the reverse strand, counting down.
TTTGATTTAGGGGCTGATTTTATATGCACTTTGTATATGTATTTTGAGCCTAAATTGATTGAAGTTTCGTCATGGCATGCGTTCTCTCTTTCTATATAGTTAGTTTTTGCCAAAACTCTAAAGATGCAACGACATAAGTAATTTCATTTGTAGATACATTGAGATGGAAGAATATATGAGAGACTAAGAAAAAGTGATGAGTCGAATCCAATATCTAACACCAATTCAATTAGGGTGCATAACCAATTATATTAAGGTCAAAGAGTAAGTTTATATTGTACTTTTGATATGGTATTGATTGATATGGTATTGATTGATATTGTTGCATTCACTTCTTTTGATCATGTTTTATATTCTACATATATAGATTCAATAATGAATGATCGAAGAGTAAGTTTGTTGTGCTATATGAATGGGGACATGGTCGATGGACCATCGGGAATTTCATACACTAAAGCGCCCGTTCGACATCTTAGAGCGAACATGGGTTTAGGGTACGAGGAATTTATGAGTTTTGTCTATAATTCTTTGGAGATAGACAATGAAAAGATGATATCGACCATCACATATCGATATCCGGCGTACATCGATAGTGTATGCGCCAACTACGTCCCTGTGCGAATAGATGATGAGGCGAGTCTCAAAGATGTTTGGGAGATTGTGGCGAGAATTACCACCACCAAAATGCATGGAGTTTTATATCGATTTGAGAACGAGAGATTCGTATAATAGTACAAAGCTGTAATATGGCGTTAGATTTTGTATTTGGACCTAGCACTCGACCAAATATGGAGCGAGTCATTGTGCATCGCGCTTCATTTGGAAATCCCGAGATGACGAGGATCCTTGTTCTGTGATGAGTTGAACACTAGTGAAGACGGAGACTATTGCGGTAGTGACGAAGGTACTAGTGAAGATAGTAGCGATGATGATACGAGATGATGAAGGGGTTGATGCACATCATGTTGATGATGCCATGATTCGCTACACATTAAATCGAGTAATTGCCGATGATGGCTCATTATCTTGTCCTCCAATTCCGAGCGAGCTTGGGAACGATGATTTTTTCGACGAAGAGAATTTGCTTGGAATTGATGGTGCGCCGTTGGTGTACGTGAATTTGTCGTACCTTCTCTGCATTTATGGAATTGAATAGCGAGGCATTGCAACCCCTCGATGAGAATGCTATGATCCCTTTAAGGTCTATATGGAATGAGGGAGCGAGAATTTCAAAAGGGCATGCGGTTCATGTATAAAGTAGATATCCAACATGCGTGAAGTTGTATAGCATAAAAGAACACGGGCGATTTGTGGTGACTCATTCTACACGTAATGTATGGATTGTTCGATGTAAGAAATATGTAGATGGATGCACTTGGAGGTTGCGTTGTTCAAGAAGAAAATCGCATGGAATGTTTGAGATTAGTAAATATGCGGGACCACATACATGCATCTACGCCAATTTGTCCAAAGATCATGCGCATTTGGACTCCAGTTATATGTCGTGAAGTTGAAAATGTGGTGAGAAGAGATCCGTCCATTTCGGTTCAGTCTTTGCATCGGATGATCAAGGACAAATACGGTTATGACGTTCGTTACAAGAAAGTGTGGTTGGGGAAGAAGAAGGCAATTGCTAAAGTCTATGGAGGCGGGAAGAATCGTATAAAATGTTGCCGCGGTGGATGGTGCTCTTCAAGAAACCAATCCGGGGACACGTGTGGAATGGCGGCATGGGGAGCCTAACGCGAACAATGAGGTTATATTCAAATGGGTTTTTTGGGCATTTGAACCTTCTATTGCGAGGCTTCAAACATTGCGGACCAATGATACAGATTGATGGCACATTCTTGTATGGAAAATACAAACACAAACTCCTAATAGCCCACTTGTTGTTGATAGTAAAAGTCATGTATTTCCTTTAGCATTTGCCATCGTTGATGAGGAAAGTCAACACAGTGGGGATGGTTTATGGCTTGCTTGCGACATCACGTGGTGATAGGGATGGTATATGTGTCATTTACGATCGACACCCGGTATATTGTTGGCTATGAACAATCCGCAAAATGGATGGACTCGATAGGGCTCACCACAGATTTTGTCTCGTCACATTTGCGGTAATTTTAACATGAGGTTCGGGAGCAAAGAATTAAAAGATATGGTGTACTTGGTGGTGCACAACATCAACCCCGAAAATTCAAGGCGATCATGTGAGAACTTCAAGAAATTAATGCGGAATGTATTGCGTGGTTTAATGACCTTGATCGAGCACGGTGGACGACGCATACGACAAAGGATATCGATACGGATGGATGACTACCAATCTAGGCATTTGGTATGGTTTATCGTGTCCATAATTTGGTACCATGGTTTATTTACTACATTTGATTTGTTACGTTTAGATGGTTATACTAATATGCATATTTTGTTCCTACGAAGTAGAATGCTTTAACGGGGTCCTTAAAGGCGCGCGATTCTATCCCATCACCGCATTAGTGCAAGTGACATTTTATCGTGTCTTGGAGTTCTTCAACAAAAGGCGAGACGAAATAGCTGCGACCTTAGGTAGGGGCGAAGTGTACACAAGTTACGCGTTGAAGAAGTTGTCGAGATTGGGCAAAGTCTTACGGCGGGCACAATGTGACATTAGTGAATCGCGATAATGGTACATTTGAAGTCGTCAACTGCGCCACGTGGCCATCATTTGCGGAAAGGGTCTAACAAGCAAATAGTTAAATTGCGAGGCTCGTAGGTGCACTTGTATGAAATGGCGGTGTTATGGCATTCCTTGTTCTCATGTTCAAGCGATCTGCGCCGGTGTTGCCATGGATGCTCATCAATACATTGAGGATTACTACAGATTGGATGTGTACGATCAATGTTATCTTTGCGAATTTCCATCCCATTCCGCACGAAGATTATTGGCCAAACGCCGGACTTCCATACTCGTTCTTGGTGATCCATCTCGAAAGCGAGTTAAAAAGGTCGCCCTCAACAACGACGTCTCCGCGCGAGAGATGGATTGGAGAAGCAACAGAAACGACCACGTCATATGCGGCGTGAAGCGAATGGAGAGAGACCCCAACGACATTTGCGATGTAGTTTGTGTAAGCGGGACGGACACTGATAGACGCACTTGCTCTCGTCGTCGGACAACAACAACCATAGAGTGCCTCATAGTGTCTCATTCAAGCAATGAACATTTACTTGAGCTAGCTATGCCTCTTGTCTGTTGATGGTCATGATTGTAACTTAAATCTTATATTTTTTCATGAATTCCATTTAATTTATCCATGTTGAACAATCTCCATAGTTTTTTTAACCCTTTCCTACCTATTCATTTTGAGTGTGTTTGCTATTCTTGTTTAAAGCCAACTTTGTGGTGGTTTTATTGTGTCTTGGAATTCCATTATAGCGGTTTATGACCGTTCTAGGAATCCGGGAAATCAAAAATTCAAAGTTCAAGCTTGATTTCCAAAAGTCGAAATTGCGGGCGAGAGAGCAATTAGCGCGCTAATCTTTGTGGATTAGCGCGCTAACCTACTCTTAGCGCGCTAATGACGATATTAGCGCGCTAACTGCAGGGACCTCAGAATTTTGCTTTTTCCCTTTGTGTTAGCGACCCTTAAAATTGTCCGGGACCTAACCAACCCTTATATAACATGTTATACATGTTTATTATGAGTCATTAAGCTTACTTGGGTGGCAGGATAATTTTATAAACCCCGAAAACGGAAATTCAAAGTTTCACAACTTATTAGGGGCTTTCCAGCAAATTTTCAGTTTTCTTGTTAAATACATTTCAAATACGAGTTTTCCCTTTTCAAAAACATTTATAATGCTCTTCTAATAGGTAAACGACCATTCACACATAATTGATGTATGCACCAACTAATGCATTTGGCTTGCGTGAAAGAATTTGTTTACCTTACATTGATTTTACAAATTGCGGTTTGGACTTTTCATGTTCCATAATTTGTAATGATGTCCCCTTGAAGCGCGATATGGAGCCTGGGCCTATAGATGATTCGGTTTTGAGTTCGCAAGCTCTCCATAGATCTACCGAGTATGGCACGGGCCAGGTATGACATCTTCTTAGATTTGCACTACACCATTATATCGGCGTCTATATATTCTACAACTTGTACCTTATAACTCGTATTTTCATAGGAGCACTGGTATATTGACTATCGGACGGAGTCTGTTTGCACTACATCGGTTGGTCGAATTGGATGAACGAATCGTCGAGCATCTCCACGCATCGGCTTTTACGGGACGGCGCGAGTAGGTTTTATCTCAATTGATTGGCATCTAATCACTTGCTCTTGTAGAGAGGTGGAGACCGAGAAACTCACACGTTCCATTTTCTGTTGGCGAGATGACTATTACCCTTCAAGATGTACAAATTATCTTAGGGTTGCCGTGGATGGATTTCCTATCCTTTGGTCGTGTTGAGCAAGATTACAATGCCTTATGCTTGACACTGACTAGGATTTCCATTCCACTGAAAATAACGGGACCGGTGGCGGATTCAAATTCGCCAAGCTGTCGCGATGGTTTCCAAACCTTCCACGGGATGCGATGATGAGGACGTGCAACGCTACGCAGAGCGTACATCCTACAACTTCTTGGCGGAACTTTATTTGCGACAAGTCTAACAACCTCGTGCACATCACGTATTTGCAATTTTGGAAGACTTTCGGGCGGCGGGACAATACGGATTGGGGTAGTGCAACTCGGCTCACCTATATAGACGTTATGTCTTGCGGTGACATTGATGGAGCGAGAGATAGCGGGGCCAGGTCATTTTATTGCAATTGTGGGCATGGGATAGGTTGCCTTTTCTCGCACCAATTATGGGAAACCACATTAGAGATGACATGATAGACAATGAAGAATTATTTCCACCTCCTCCGTTTGGTCATAGGTAATGATTCTTTTTAAACATTACAATTTCAATTTGAGCATATGTACAACCCATTTTTCATGTATGCTCTGTTTTTGTTTGTTTCATTTGCAAAGGTGGAGGCATGCGTTGGAGACCACGGGAACATCGATGCACGTCTTGACGAAATCTGAGAGAAATGATTGACATGCGGGCCAGGATGAAGTAATAAATATACTTAATCATTCTCTCCAACAAGCACTTATGTCGACATCTTGTTGATGACACCGTTTTATTCAATTAATGTTATTTTCCATGCTACGGAGTTGTTTGGGAACCGTATCAGGAAACATTGATAAGTGACACCGACATATTGTAGCGGTGGTCGAGCAATTTGGCGAACGAGGGCACCTTTGCTTTTCTTCTGCGTTGTCGAAGCTGTACAATCCGGATAGAGTAATGCGACAATTCGGTATGAAACAAAGGATACCTAATTTACATAGCACAAGTATGGAACTACATAAGATTGACTTGAGAGGAAAACGAGAAAAGGATTGGAGTGCGAGAACATAGTGCTTATGTTTGCTTGTGGAACGAACGTGCTTCCAACTTAGCAGCGATGAAATATTAGACGAGCCTTTGGACTTTTACGACCGTATATGCAATGGTATCGTCGCATTACACGTCGATTCATGTCTCGTCGTGGAGCTATTCTTGAGGCATTGGTAAGTGCAATTTCATTTTTCCCTCCATGAAGTTTCATATTGTTGTTTTCATTTTACTTTCACATACAAGTTCTTAAATAGTTTATATGTAGGCACATGGAATGACATCGATCCATCGGTTGACATTGGGTGATGACGTGTCGATTGCACGCATTAGAGATGTAGCTGCATCGACTTTGACTGCAGTACGAGCAGATTATCGCATGCATAATGTGCCCGCATCATTTGAAGCCTCTCATCATACTTCTCACGATGATACGCGTTCGAGGCATGGCACTCCGGTGTATACGTCATCGGTACCTCTCAATGAGCGTGACACTCCACATACTCCATCCGTTCCTCCTACATGGCATTCGACCTGCGGAAGTCGTTCCATCTTCGCGCCATTTCAATACAACTCCAATAATGATGAATTTCTCGAGAGTACAAGTACACATGAAGGTGGAATACGTGAAATCGATGATATTCGAGAGAGAAGATGCTCAAAATCCTAGTGATATGGGCCGGTCGAATGTCCCATTAGCGTTGAATCGTAATGTTCGAGTTGTAAAGAGAACACGTTGTGGGGCTGGAAGTCATTATTTGGGGTCGGAGTAGGACTTGTGTGTAACAATAACAAGACTTCTTTTATTATTGCTTTGTACTCAATCACTTTGCAATTTTATGTATGTATGTTATGTTTGGATGTATGTATGTACTCATGCTTGTTTTAGTACTTCTATTTTAATGAATTGTTTTTTTCCTTTCTTGCATTGTTTGATATAACTTTTTCTTTTCCTTCGCTTTAAACACTCCAAACATATTTTTCCAATTAACATTTCATTAATTGTTTAGTTATTAACTTCGCCTTTGATTTTTATGATGTTAAGTCATTTTAAATAGCCATTATCATTCTTTGAATGGATTATGTCCAACTCTTTTTGGATTTTCTTGTGTATTATTTACGCCTCTTTTTTTTTTAACCCCTCGAGTGGAAGTCGTGACTTGCGATCACGACTTCCATTAGATGGAAGTCGTGTTGCAAGTCACGACTTCCCTTGTGGGAAGTCGTGAGTGGAAATCACGACTTCCCTTAACGTGATTTCCACTCACGTTTCCCCCACACTCCCGATCCATGTGGCATCCTACTGGCCCTCGGTCTCCATGTGGCATCCTACGTGCCACTCCTTAAGTGTGTTATATTGGGAATTATTTAAGCCTCAACAAGATGTGAATTAGTTTTTTAAGTAAGTTGAGTTGTTTTTTCTCCAAAATCTATTAATCAGGCAAAAACTCCGCAACCAAACCGACCGTGGTTTGCGCAGTTTAATCATTTTAGTTTCGCGATTTTCCTGTGACACATTTTTAAAAAATAAAAAATAAAATGGCACACATTTCATACAAGTCCATACATAGACATATCTTCCCCATCTAACGTTAAAGTTCGCACCCCCCTACCCGAACAAGATTTTCCGATTCCGCCATTGAGTCCATACATGTGTCAATCAACAAAACATACAACAAAACATATGTTTATACATGACCTATCCACCAAAAACACAATGAAACACACTCAATATAAATTATGAGTCGAAGTTCATTTAAAAAATTAAAACATAAAAAGGCTTCAACTCAATTTCATTCCACTCCAAGTTTGGGGTGTGGATTTGCAGTTTTGTGAACCACAGTTTTCTATATAAATGAAAACCACCACCATTTTCGAGTTTTTAAAATAACCTCCAAAACCGCTAGTTTAAAAAATCAAATCAAATCAGATGGTTTGGTCAGTTTTGCGGAACCGCTGATCACCCATAATCTCAACTACACATGCGGGGATGGCATGTAACGAATAACAAATTGTCGATTACTGAACCCAGAGACATTTATAGAAAGTTATGAATTGTGTTAATAATCGGTCAAAGTATCAACTTGAAACACCTATGGTTAAGGCTCAATAGGTAGTGTATTGGAAGTATATACTACGTGGGTTGCTTTACAAGCTCCTAGATCTTCTTCCTTGCTCCATAAATTCCTTCATCTCCATTCCTACGTGGGTTGCTTTACCAGAAGCTTATACCTAATGAGTAATGGCTAATGGCCTCCACCAGAAAACCTGAGATTGGTTTTCGCCTTAATTTGGAGACTTTGTACAATTTTTTCCCTTTTCTTGTAAAGCTAGAGACCCGGATACTATTTGACAAAGAGAAATAAAATGGAGTCTCGAACATATCTCAAAGTATACATTTCTCGACCTTCTCGCTAAGATCAAGTGTAGTATCTGTTATAATCAGTTAAATATTTGATACATGGGGCATTGCCTCATATGATATTAAATTAAAGCACACTAAGCTCAGTGAGAGCTTTGATACCACATGAAGGATATAGAACACTAAGAAGTGGAAAAATTGCTGAATTTCCGTAGCTCTGTTTTTGTTTTTCTCTTATTTCATCTCTGAAATTACGCCTTAATGCATACTTACAAAAGCTACAGAGTTTACTTCTGCACATAAACAAATGGACTAACTAATGATCCATATCACCACAATTGTGAAGTACTTTTCACCTAAACCATGACATGCCCATATTTGACCATGACTTGCCGAAGATGTAAGAGCAGTCCTAAGGATGGACTTTCCTATCTCACCACTTTTTCCATGGGGACTAACCATCAAAGAGGTTTCTTTTTAGCCCTTGGTGACGGAGAAACCATCCTTATTTTTGTGTGTTGTATTTTCATGACCAATGTTGCGAATAATTTTCTCTCTCACTGAAGCTATTCTGCTTGTACTTTTGCATCAAAAACTTTCTAACCTTGCTTGATAATAATGTGATTTTTTTTAGCTATGATGTTAACATGTCTTCAGTCATCATAATTTGAAGATTTCATTAATAATTTTGTGCAAGTTGTGGATATGATCATTGATTATATATATATAATATAAGTTTTCTTTGATAGTACACCTACATCCACGAAAGATGACATATCTTAGAATTAGTCTCACTGCTGTTCTGAGAATCAGAACATTGCAATTGATATCACCTGTTCTTCCCATGTAAAGCTAGAGACGTATTGTTCTATTAGTCCCATATCAACGGTCGAGAAACTACTACGAGACGAAAAGAAATAAAATGAGGTCTCGTACTTCTCTTCAAGCATACCTTTCTCGGCCTTTTGGCTAAGATCAAGTGTAGTATCTGTTCTTATCAGTTTAATATCTGATACGTGGGGCATTGCCTCACATGATATTAAATTAATTTTTTTCACTGGGGAGAGCCCATCACAATGGCTTGCCATTGGGGCTCTCAAGCGTCGCCCATGCGTTGCACTGCTGCTAGGGCCTGGCGCACCCTACCAAATGTACAATGAAAGTTTGGTTAGCTATGTAACTCTAAAACTGAGTAAAAGATGTTGTGCTGTGGCTTGGTATGCAGTTTCAATGACGTTGCTGTTGTGGTATCTTAGGTGGGTGGAAAGGTGATTGAGGATATGTAGATTATGTGGCTGTTTTTGTGGGATAAGTAGGAGAGTTCGGTCGACCCATCTTGATACCACTTTTGTACAACACACATACTTTTTGTAGATATCTTTTTGTACATATTATATAGTTATAATAGAGGAGTTTCTTCTCCATATTCATAAAAAAAAGTGCATAAAAGATATGCTAGCCAGTCAGTGTGATAGTTAATGAAGAAATGTTATATTATATTGAAGTACTATTTATGTTCCTTAGCACTCATTTTTCAACAGCTGAAGAGCTCTGCCCCTTTTTAATTCTCTTTTTGCCATCTATTAAAGAAGATGAACAACTTAATTACCATTCCTCCCAGTATTGTTTGACTCATAAGATGGCCTTGACAAAATTTGGAAAATAGTATTTAAAAGAACGTAAGTTGATATGATCATACTAAGAAAATAAAATAATGATCATGTCGGAAGCGTACCTACATTCCACAGTAAGATTCTACTAATCTTGTACTACTGTTTGTAAGTTAGCTCATAATTTTGGTTCTGCTATCAATAAGTTAAGCCTGAAAGGTGAAATATTAAGTGTACCTCTTGATGGTCTGCAACATTGTTATATGAAGATTACATAAATGACTCGACTAAGGTCAATATTAAGAGTATTTCTTGATGTCTTAATTCTATGATGTTTTAGTGTGGTGCACATAGCTTTGTTGGTTTCACTCCCACATTGACTGAAAGATAAAGAGTTGCGACCATGGGATCGATAAAAGCCTACTCGAGATAGTAGCTTAGACACGCAGCTGCGCAGTGAGCACAAAGCGAACTATTCTTTCGCCTTTTACTAAAGAATACCGTGTGCTCGCTGCTTCAAGCAGCATACGCTTATTTTTGGAGGGTCACCATTTAAGGTAGACCCACCCCACCCCTAATACTTGAATAAAATTCTTGCTTGTGTGTTTTTTCATTCTGTTTTTTACATACATGTTTTTAGTGATTTCTAGCATTGGTTGGTTATGCAGCAACATTTCAACGTCTGTTCTCCTTTTGAAACGTTAACCACGTTGGATTGGTAATCCTTCAATGCTCCATTGATATTGCTTGTTGTTGGATACAACCTTAGAGGTACCTCCTATGGGGAGTGTACCAATCGCATTAGGTCTTTGGATACTTGGAAACAAAGGAACAACAGTGTTTTAGGAGGCTTAATCTCAAAATCATAACCCTAGTTACTTAATTGGAATGTTGAACCAATATTCCAAGGTCTTAGAATTAGTCTACCTGCAGATCCCAGAACCAGAACATTGCAATTGATATTACATGTTGCTCCCTTTTCTTGTACAGCTAGAAACCACAATACTTGAGTCCTAATATTTTATTTTTAGTCCCATAACCATCAAAGAGAAACTAGTAAAAGACGAAAATAAATAAAATGGAGTCTCAAACACGTGTCAAATTTTTATTATTTGGCCTTTTGGCTTAGATCAAGTGTTGATTCTATTTCTATCAGTTAAATATCTGATAGCAATGCCTTCCATGATATTAAATTAATTTATTTGAAGGGGATGCTCTCACATGATATTAAATTAATTTATTTTATGGGGAGAGCTCACCATAATGGCGTGCCATTAGGGCCCTCAAGCGTCCCAATACTGCTAGGAACTGTCGCACCCAACCAAATTTCAAATAAATGCTTAGCATAGTATTTCATGAAGAAACTGCATGAGCCAATGCTTGCTTGAGAAAGAATCATAGCATTTCACTTTTAATCCCATAACGACGAAAAAAAACTAGTACAAGATGAAAAGAAATAAAATGGAGTCTCGACCACTTGTCAAATAATACCTATCTCATCATACCTATCTCGGCCTTGTGGCTAAGATCAAGTGTAGTATTTGTTCTAATCATTTAAAATCTGATACGTCAATGCACTGCACTACTGCTATATCCTGGCGCCCTACCAAACCTCAATTAAATGTTTAGCTAGGTTGTTTACATAGAAACTGCATGAGCCAATGCAATTTAATTTCAGAAACTGTATAATTGCTTGAGAAACTTATGCTCAACTCTCATTTTCAGGAGGTGTTATAAGATACCATTTTCTTGGTACATGTTATGGTTACACATGGTTGTATTAAATAGGTCGTCACGACCCTGCACACCCGAAACCTCGTAAGATCAAGTTAGAAATTTATTTGCGGGGTAGGTTTTGCAATATGGTGGGGTATGCATAGTAAAACGATGGTATGTGACCGAAGTAAGACTTGCACTCTCGAACATGCATTATCGTGACCTAAGAAATTTCGGTCCTGTCAGACCGAGAGCACGCAGATCCTACAAAAAAAATTTCATTTTTCAATAAAGCCAACAACAACCAACATAACATTCAACAAACATCAACAACACATTATTTGTAAATCATTGCAAACACAAATAAACAAGATTTAGAATTTAATTATTCAAAATGATACAGTACTTTCAATATTTGAAACTAACCACAAAATGAGAAGGCATGTTTCAAGTTTTAACCAAAATAGATAGCAACTACACATCATGTAAATCTAAAGAGCAACTAAACTTGTCCATCATTGCTATACCCATCATTTTACACTCATATACACTTGTGTATACCAAAAATACATGACACGTATATGCAAAAAAAGGTGCATATACCATTTTCAATCATTTAATCAAGTTCCAAAAAATAAAAGCCAAGACAAAGTATCAATCAAGACAAACGCATTTGGTGGGTCTAGCTGCTTGTGGTCTGATGACCTCCTTCCAGAAATCCATAGGGTTGTTCGTCGACAACCTCGAAGATTTAACCACAGATTTAACAATAAAAATCGTTATCCATTAACTAAACAATTCTATTCTCGGCCAACTCCATCTGATCTTATTCTCGAAGAAAAGACCAAACGCAATCAAAAATATGATGGTAACGCCATTTATGATTGGAGTATTGATGGTCTATCTGAATACCAAATCATCGAAGTTGTCCTCAAAATGCATATATATGCAAAAGCCAGTATTCTACAAAACCATACTGAACCAGACACAGCAAAAGCTATCACTTGTGGCTTTACTGGTCAATTATATGGTTGGTGGCATTATGTTATGGATGAAGATGAAAGAAACTCGATCATCAATCATCTTAAAGCGATGCTTTAAACAATCCAATTTTAGGAAACAATAATGAGTGGGTTTACGATTAGTAAATCAACTTATTGCAGAATAATTTGGCAATTTGTTGGTCATCTTAAAGCTATAAATGCTAAAATAAGGGATCAACTCCATAATCTTCGTTGTCGTACCCTTAATGACTATCATTTGGTACAAAGATACATTTTTCACAAAATTGTATGCTTTAACGGAGAAACATGATGAATCTTTCTGGAAAGAAAGATTTATTTTGGATTGCCACCATATTTTGCCTCCAAAATCAAAGATTTTATCAAAGAACATTATGATAATACTCAGAGGAACTCTCCTATGGAGATATCACCCAAGTTGTGCAAACTTGTGCACTTTCCATTTGCAATGACATAAAACTCAATCGCCAACTTCAAAAGGAAAAATCTACCTTACGCCATGATTTAGGTAATTTTTGCTTTGACATTGGCCAGGATATTGATGTTTCTAACTTTTCCACTCCTAAAACAAGACGACACCATTCAAAGAAATCACCAAAATCACCCTACTTATATAAACCACCATATGCCAAAAATACTTCGAAAATCAATCGCTATTCACATAGAAAATTCCCATCTTATGCTGTCCGACATAAATCCACTGATCCTCATACAAAATCAAATGTTTGTTACAAATGTGGCCGCCCTGGTCATTATGCTAACAAATGTAGAGTCGCTCCAATGAAGATAACCAGCTGTTGCGTCATGAATTGGAACAGGTAACTTCTCGGTGTTCCTCCTCTCCATCTGTCAGAAGCGTGCATCTTTCTGATGACGACCCCTGAGCAAATTTCTTTAGGAAGAGTCAGTCCTGTTTATGTACCTTATCACTGTTATGTACTATTTGCTTTACTTCCAAAACCTGGAAGGGTGCTCAAATCAATTATTCCACTTTTCAAAAAGAAGTTCTTGCCATAGTTTTGTGTGTTCAAAAATTCCAAGCAGATTTGCTAAATCAAAAGTTTTTAATTCGTGTTGATTGTCAGTCTGCTAAAAACATATTTGCAAAAGATGTTAAAAACCTTGCAGCTAAACAAATATTTGCACGATGGCAAGCTATTTTAAGTATATTTGATTTTGATATTAAATATATACCAGGTACTACCAATTCTCTTCCAGACTTTTTGTCTCGTGAATTTCTTACTACCCCTTCTGTGCATCTTGTACAGATGTCTAAAAAAGCTGCGTCAACCTCTGCTCCAGCCAATCGTTTTAAGCCTCTTGAGCAGCCAGAACCTAACTGTACGTACTTACCCATAAGCAAAAATCTAATCTCTCCATTAGATCCAACTTTAGCCAGCAAGTCACTTGCCACTCAAATAACTTTGTACTATACCACCTGGTCTCCATTTCATCCCACAGCGTCCACATGCCACTATCCAATTTTATGAATCCATCTTAACATCTACCCAATCTATCCATTTTGATCATCGGTCTCGTGAAAACTCTGTTGAAATAGACTTTTCAAAGCTAAAAATTCAGAGAGTTCTATCTGCAGAGATATTTGGTGTGAACATTACAAATTTATAACAAAAACTCCATTTGTTTATAAAGATATTAGTATTATGAAAGACAAGCCTCCAGTTTCCATCAACTACCAAGATTACATTGCTGCCTGGCAAAACATTTTGTTCTATAAAGATCCAGATCACCATTCCTGGTATCTCTCATTTTCTCCAACTTGTCCGAAAACCTTTCCCCAATGGTGGCTTACCGAGTTGGTGGAATAAATTCAGTCCCCATGAATTAATATTTCCAAAAATAGTCCAAGACCAATTTGCGAAAGATAAAATTACCATGCTCCCATTTCTGTGTAAATACAATATCCCATGGATTCTTAAATGGGATTATGAAACGACTCTGTATCCATTTATGAACCTATTACCCAAACTTATACGGTAAACTATTTATCACAAGCCATATCATGCAAATGGTGGAATAAGTTTAATTATAAAAGTCGCTTTCACCGCTCCCTTCGCCCCAATAACACCAACAAAACCATCCGGCAAATTACCATCTACCTCAGCCACATACAAAGATATTGTGTCCAAACCTTCTTCAGATACCGCTCTAATCCTAGCAAAATTACACAAATAGAAGAAGATAATAGACTTTTACGCCAAAAAATCGATGAAGATAACCAGCGATTGCGTCATGAATTGGGAACAGTAACTTCTCGGTGTTCCTCCTCTCATCATCGTCGAAGCGTGCATCTTTTACGATGACGACCCCCGAGCAAATTTCTTTTGGGAGAGAACAAGTCCATTCTTTCTAATGAGAGATCGAAATATGTGAAGATGTTTCCAATGCTGATCAATTGAGTTTGAAAATACTAATAGATCATCAATGTAAACGAGGATAAAGGCAGTGTATGGATTAAAAATATCATTCATGATTTTTTGGAATTATGATGGTGCATTTTTAAGACCAAATGGCATAACATTCCATTGGTATTGACCAAATGGAGTATTGAATGCCGTTTTATAGCGGTCGGAAGGATAGATTTGAATTTGCCAAAATCCAGATTTTAAATCAAATTTAGAAAAGACTACTGCAGAAGTAGTAGCTTTTAATAAATCAGATTTATTGGGCAAAGGATAACGGATGGTTTGCAAAACTTTATTTAATGGTTTATAATTAATCACTAATCGAGGAACACCTCGTTCAAGTTCTGGAGCATTTTCGACATAAAAAGCTGTACAACTCCATGGCGATTTAGAAGGTGTAATAAGCTTTTTTGTGAGTAAATCTTGGATTTCTTGTTGACAAATTTTACGAAGGCGTGAATCCATTTGTGATGGGTTCGCTTTGGTGGGAATTTTGGATTCATGGAATTCGGGAATATAGGGAAGCCGCACAATATCTTTGTTTCTAGACCGAGAAAGCATTGGGAATGTCGAACAACATTGTTGTTGTAACTTATTTTGAAATGTATGAAGTTTGCTTTTAAAAAGAGGAGATTGAAGAATCGATCTGTTTTTAATAGCGAAATTTCATTTTTGAGAAACCAATATGAGTATTTTTGTACTCTATTTGGTGAATTATAAGGTCAATTTCAGAATTGGTATTGGGCTGTGAGAAAGCAAAATGAAGTGGTTTTCCTTGGAGAGTGGTGGAAATACCCTTTTCGGTAACAGAAAAAGGTTGAATTTTTCTTAGGAATGGAGTCCCGAGTAACATATCCTGTTTAAGACCAGGAATAACAATGAAAGTTAATGGAATACAAATTCCTTGGTGACAAATATGAGCCGTAGAGACTTCATATTTTATTCGGGTATTTTGTCCATTAGCTACAGAAATACTGTGGAGATCTTTGCTAATTGAACAATAATGGAGTGGAAGAAATCCTTCACGAATACAATTTAAATCTGCGCCAGAATCAATCAAGGCGTTACATTTTACAGTAAATCCCTTAACTGTAAATGTAATGGGAGTATACCATCGTTGGAAAGAGGATGTTGTTTTTGAAAGTGTTTCGACAAAAATATTATTAGTGTCAAAAGCATAATGAGCTTCGACATCAGAGTCACCTAAATTTTCAAGAGTATTTACTCGAGTGGTTAATTGCTTAATCTCATTTTTTAACTGGTTAATCTCACTTTGAAGAGATTGGATGGTAGTTTGTTTAGGGGATTTCTTATTATTTACAATTTCCATGAGACTATTAAAATTAAGATGAGAATCGTCGATGGATAATTGTTCTTGAAATTGTTTTTGTTTCTTTTTCTGTGCAGGAGGAGAGGAAGCGTTGGAAGAGGACGCTTCATTTGGAATTACTTTGGTATAATTTTGTTTTATTTTCAGAAGATGCAAATGAAAGCACTTTAGATAAAGATCTTCGTAGAGAACTCATGATAGAAAAATTTTTGAAAACAAATCGATTCGGTCAACGATTTACTGCTCGACTTACACCCTTTTGCGAGTCTTACAACGCGACGAGGAAAACGATAAGTAGCAAAAACGTTAAGATCATAAAAATCTCAAGCGAAAATCCGATCAAAAGCAAAACAAGTACGATATCTTCGGTGAAGACAAAAATGAGGCAAACTATTAAGAAATTTGATAACGATATAAACATAAGCAAGTACTTACTTGTGGAGGTCCGAAAAGAGAGCACGATCTACGCTCGATACCAAATTTACGACCTTCGACGTAGGCAAATTCGACGGGATAGTAAATATCAGAATTGACAATAGAGAATTGAGCTAGTGGATATAGATCAGCAGGACACTCATTAAAGAAATTAATATGAGGATATTCATGAACGGGAAACTTCGGAGGATACTTATAGATATAAGGAACACGAGTAAGATAATAATAAGACTCTATGTTTATAACAATAGACTTAACAAAGCAGAAAATAGAAAGCTCTACTACAAACTTGATTTTTACAACTTGAACTTAAGATAGTATTAATAGACGCGTTATCATTGCAATGATAACCCTACAGGACAAAAACAAACAACGCTTCGCAAAAGTAAAGGGCAAAAGTAGTAGGGTCAAATATGAGCAGTCGACTCTTCATAAAGCAAATAGTACATAACGGTGATATAAGGTACATAAACAGGGTGACTCTTCCTAAAGCAAATAGTACGAAGCTTGAGTGATAATGAATAGTAACTTGACCTTTGGGAAAAGTAAAGTTAATATTCGTTTGAAACATAGGACACGGTCCATGGTTGAGAGCAATGGCTATCCTAATGGAAATTAGGATAGGAAGCTTGTGCTTGAAACGAAGTGAGGCCTGGGCCTGGTGGCTGGACACGTCCAGGACTGGAAAATGGAGACCGCGGGAGAATTTAATCTCTGTAGTAGTCGTATCGGGATTAGGGTAAATTTCATGACCACAATAATAGATAATGTGGCAGAAATTGGTAGCTGGAGAATGGTGAATAAAATGCCAGAGAGGAGAAAAGACATAGTCAGGGAAGCGATTTACAACCCGAATGTCAACGAAAATGGATATATGGGGACAATTAAGAAGATACCAAATAGCAAGGATGATATTGGTATCATCGGTTGTCCAAGCAAAACAGAATCTTGGATAAATAAATAATAATGGAATGGGGACGACTACTTACGAAACAACGTTGGCACGCAAGTTGGTAAAGCGAGTAATGGATGTCAACACCGTTTGGGTAGACAAGCGATAGGAGATAATCAACCACGAGGTTGTGAGAATCTTTGGAGAAATTTGCTCAGGGGTCGTCATCGAGAAAGATGCACGCTTCGACGAGATGGAGAGGAGGAACACCGAGACATGTGTCTCAAACAAATATCACAAATCATTGAACATGATGATGGCAAAGTTGATATACTCTTTGCACCTAGAGTATCAACTTCTACTATCTCATCTTCAAACTTTTCGCTACCCAAGCCATTTGAATCACCACCACAAACCACTTGTGATGGTACGACTTACCAAGTCAATACGGTTACGCTGCAATAGATAATACCGATAATGTCACTTTCTGATTTTGTTGAATATCATATTAATGTTGTAACCATCGAAGAACAACGAGATGATCTTTGAATTTGTCATGGATTATGAATTGCTTAAACAACAATTCTTAACCCATCCACTCAAACCATCTTTTTGTAAGTTAGTTCCTTTCAAACATCAAGCCATTTTTAGAGAAAAATATTTTGCTTATATACAATTGCATAAGCAAAACATTTCTTTCTTTGATCGGTTAGATATCCAAAGTCCAAAAACAAGTGCCCAAATTAATGTTATTTGGGAAACCACAACCTGGTCATAAATTTGATCAAACTCATCCACCATTCGCTCCTATCCTTACTAATCATAAGGATATTAAAGCCTCTCCTTTGAAATCAACAGTTGATAGAAGGACCAATCACAAAAAAGGATATTATTCAAATAATTGAACAAAACAATTATACGAATTTATATCTTTCTACAATTAAAACTTCGTCAACCACATCGTTTTTAACTCGAACCACTTCCAACGAAAAAACCCACTAAGGTTACAAAACCTTTCTTTCCACCATCCGCTTCTCAATCCATGCCTTCCTATAAAACTCCATTATCATCTGACTTTCTCGATATTCTTACTAAAAAACTTAACCAATTAACTCTTTCTTCTTCTGCTTCTACATCAACTCCGCTAAATAAACCACCTCAGATTCCGCCGAATCCTCCTTCCAGAGAAGTCAGCTCTCCTTCAAAATCAAAAGACAAAGGTCCTGCCATTTTAACTATAGCTCCAATCAACAATAATTCTTCCACTTCACCAAAACTTCACGACACCTCATCTGAATCTGATAAATCAGATAAATCATCCATTAAGTCATCCGAGTCGTCTCCTCAAAATGAGTCTGATGACCTCCTTCCAGAAATCCATAGGGTTGTTCGTCGACAACCTCGAAGATTTAACCACAGATTTAACAATAAAAATCGTTATCCATTAACTAAACAATTCTATTCTTGGCCAACTCCATCTGATCTTATTCTCGAAGAAAAGACCAAACGCAATCAAAAATATGATGGTAACGACATTTATGATTGGAGTATTGATGGTCTATCTGAATACCAAATCATCGAAGTTGTCCTCAAAATGCATATATATGCAAAAGCAAGTATTCTACAAAACCATCTTGAACTGGACGACAAAAGCTATCACTTGTGGCTTTACTTGGTCAATTATATGGTTGGTGGCATTATGTTATGGATGAAGATGAAAGAAACTCGATCATCAATCATCTTAAAGCGATGCTTTAAACAATCCGATTTTAGGAAACAATAATGAGTGGGTTTACGATTCGTAAATCAACTTATTGCGAGGAATAATTTGGCAATTTGTTGGTCATCTTAAAGCTATAAATGCTAAAATAAGGGATCAACTCCATAATCTTCGTTGTCGTACCCTTAATGACTATCATTTGGTACAAAGATACATTTTTCACAAAATTGTATGCTTTAACGGAGAAACATGATGAATCTTTCTGGAAAGAAAGATTTATTGCTGGATTGCCACCATATTTTGCCTCCAAAATCAAAGATTTTATCAAAGAACATTATGATAATACTCTAGAGGAACTCTCCTATGGAGATATCACCCAAGCTGTGCAAACTTGTGCACTTTCCATTTGCAATGACATAAAACTCAATCGCCAACTTCAAAAGGAAAAATCTACCTTACGCCATGATTTAGGTAATTTTTGCTTTGACATTGGCCAGGATATTGATGTTTCTAACTTTTCCACTCCTAAAACAAGACGACACCATTCAAAGAAATCACCAAAATCACCCTACTTATATAAACCACCATATGCCAAAAATACTTCGAAAATCAATCGCTATTCACATAGAAAATTCCCATCTTATCTTTGTCAGACATAAATCCACTGATCCTCATACAAAATCAAATGTTTGTTACAAATGTGGCCGCCCTGGTCATTATGCTAACAAATGTAGAGTCGCTCAATGAAGATAGAGCATGTTGCATTTTCGACTCTTCTAATGCCGAACAATGCCATTGTGCATCCAATCTACCACATACTTCTTCTTCTTCTTTCGAGCGAGAGATTAATGTTCTCACCGCTTATGAAGATCTTCTTCTAGCCATTGGGGATCAAATAGCGAGATCCTTATCTCGAAACGCCAATATTATACCAAAGTAATTCCAAATGAAGCGTCCTCTTCCAACGCTTCCTCTCCTCCTGCACAGAAAAAGAAACAAAAACAATTTCAAGAACAATTATCCATCGACGATTCTCATCTTAATTTTAATAGTCTCATGGAAATTGTAAATAATAAGAAATCCCCTAAACAAACTACCATCCAATCTCTTCAAAGCGAGATTAACCAGTTAAAAAATGAGATTAAGCAATTAACCACTCGAGTAAATACTCTTGAAAATTTAGGTGACTCTGATGTCGAAGCTCATTATGCTTTTGACACTAATAATATTTTTGTCGAAACACTTTCAAAAACAACATCCTCTTTCCAACGATGGTATACTCCCATTACATTTACAAGTTAAGGGATTTCTTGTAAAATGTAACGCCTTGATTGATTTCGCGCGATTTAAATTGTATTCGTGAAGGATTTCTTCCACTCCATTATTGTTCAATTAGCAAAGATCTCCACAGTATTTCTGTAGCTAATGGACAAAATACCCGAATAAAATATGAAGTCTCTACGGCTCATATTTGTCACCAAGGAATTTGTATTCCATTAACTTTCATTGTTATTCCTGGTCTTAAACAGGATATGTTACTCGGGACTCCATTCCTAAGAAAAATTCAACCTTTTTTCATTTTACAGAAAGGGTATTTCCACCACTCTCCAAGGAAAACCACTTCATTTTGCTTTCTCACAGCCCGATACCAATTCTGAAATTGACCTTATAATTCACCAAATAGAGTACAAAAATACTCATATTGGTTTCCTCAAAAATGAAATTTTGCTATTAAAAACAGATCAGATTCTTCAATCTCCTCTTTTTAAAAGCAAACTTCATACATTTCAAAATAAGTTACAACAACAATGTTGTTCTGACATTCCCAATGCTTTCTCGGTCTAGAAGCTTGACATATTGTGCGGCTTCCCTATATTCCCGAATTCCATGAATCCAAAATTCCCACCAAAGCGAACCCATCACAAATGGATTCACGCCTTCGTAAAATTTGTCAACAAGAAATCCAAGATTTACTCACAAAAAAGCTTATTACACCTTCTAAATCGCCATGGAGTTGTACAGCTTTTTATGTCGAAAATGCTCCAGAACTTGAACGAGGTGTTCCTCGATTAGTGATTAATTATAAACCATTAAATAAAGTTTTGCAAACCATCCGTTATCCTTTGCCCAATAAATCGATTTATTAAAAGCTACTACTACATGAGTAGTCTTTTCTAAATTTGATTTAAAATCTGGATTTTGGCAAATTCAAATCTATCCTTCGACCGCTATAAACGGCATTCAATACTCCATTTGGTCAATACCAATGGAATGTTATGCCATTTGGTCTTAAAAATGCACCATCAGAATTCCAAAAAATCATGAATGATATTTTTAATCCATACACTGCCTTTATCCTCGTTTACATTGATGATTTATTAGTATTTTCAAACTCAAATGATCAGCATTGGAAACATCTTCACATATTTGATCTCTCATTAGAAAGAATGGACTTGTTCTCTCCCAAAAGAAAATTCATCTTTTTCAAACTTGATCACATTTCTTGGTTTCAAGTTAGCTAATAACACACTTACACTGTTAATCGTGTTATTACCTTTGCTAACAAATTTCACGATCAACTAAGCGATAGAAATCGATTCTAGAGATTTTTAGGATGTCTTAATTATCTCTCTCGATTTTTATAAAGATGTTGCTCAAGATAAACAATGTCTCCAAGATTTATTATCTTCCAAAAAACCTTTCCATTGGACATCTCATTCCATACAAAAGCCATTCAACTTATAAAACAAAAGGTACAATCTCTTCCATGCCTACATTTGGCAAACCCTCAATATTTTAAAATTGTTCAAACAGATGCATCATCGACAAAGGTTATGGTGGCATTCGTTACAACAATCTCCAAAAGCCCCGAGCAACTTGTTTGCTTTACTTCCAAAACCTGGAAGGGTGCTCAAATCAATTATTCCACTTTTCAAAAAGAAGTTCTTGCCATAGTTTTGTGTGTTCAAAAATTCCAAGCAGATTTGCTAAATCAAAAGTTTTTAATTCGTGTTGATTGTCAGTCTGCTAAAAACATATTTGCAAAAGATGTTAAAAACCTTGCAGCTAAACAAATATTTGCACGATGGCAAGCTATTTTAAGTATATTTGATTTTGATATTAAATATATACCAGGTACTACCAATTCTCTTCCAGACTTTTTGTCTCGTGAATTTCTTACTACCCCTTCTGTGCATCTTGTACGGATGTCTAAAAAAGCTGCGTCAACCTCTGCTCCAGCCAATCGTTTTAAGCCTCTTGAGCAGCCAGAACCTAACTGTACGTACTTACCCATAAGCAAAAATCTAATCTCTCCATTAGATCCAACTTTAGCCAGCAAGTCACTTGCCACTCAAATAGCCTGTACTATACCACCTGGTCTCCATTTCATCCCACAGCGTCCACATGCCACTATCCAATTTTATGAATCCATCTTAACATCTACCCAATCTATCCATTTTGATCATCGGTCTCGTGAAAACTCTGTTGAAATAGACTTTTCAAAGCTAAAAATTCAGAGAGTTCTATCTGCAGATGACTGGTGTGAACATTACAAATTTATAACAAAAACTCCATTTGTTTATAAAGATATTAGTATTATGAAAGACAAGCCTCCAGTTTCCATCAACTACCAAGATTACATTGCTGCCTGGCAAAACATTTTGTTCTATAAAGATCCAGATCACCATTCCTGGTATCTCTCATTTTCTCCAACTTGTCCGAAAACCTTTCCCCAATGGTGGCTTACCAGTTGGTGGAATAAATTCAGTCCCCATGAATTAATATTTCCAAAAATAGTCCAAGACCAATTTGCGAAAGATAAAATTACCATGCTCCAATTTCTGTGTAAATACAATATCCCATGGATTCTTAAATGGGATTATGAAACAGCTCCTGTATCCATTTATGAACCTATTACCCAAACTTATACGGTAAACTATTTATCACAAGCCATATCATGCAAATGGTGGAATAAGTTTAATTATAAAGCTGCTTTCACCGCTCCCTTCGCCCCAATAACACCAACAAAACCATCCGGCAAATTACCATCTACCTCAGCCACATACAAAGATATTGTGTCCAAACCTTCTTCAGATACCGCTCTAATCCTAGCAAAATTACAGCAAATAGAAGAAGATAATAGACTTTTACGCCAAAAAATCGATGAAGATAACCAGCAGTTGCGTCATGAATTGGAACAGGTAACTTCTCGGTGTTCCTCCTCTCCATCTGTCAGAAGCGTGCATCTTTCTGATGACGACCCCTGAGCAAATTTCTTTTGGGAGAGAACAAGTCCATTCTTTCTAATGAGAGACTGAAATATGTGAAGATGTTTCCAATGCTGATCAATTGAGTTTGAAAATACTAATAGATCATCAATGTAAACGAGGATAAAGGCAGTGTATGGATTAAAAATATCATTCATGATTTTTTGGAATTATGATGGTGCATTTTTAAGACCAAATGGCATAACATTCCATTGGTATTGACCAAATGGAGTATTGAATGACGTTTTATAGCGGTCGGAAGGATAGATTTGAATTTGCCAAAATCCAGATTTTAAATCAAATTTAGAAAAGACTACTGCAGAAGTAGTAGCTTTTAATAAATCAGATTTATTGGGCAAAGGATAACGGATGGTTTGCAAAACTTTATTTAATGGTTTATAATTAATCACTAATCGAGGAACACCTCGTTCAAGTTCTGGAGCATTTTCGACATAAAAAGCTGTACAACTCCATGGCGATTTAGAAGGTGTAATAAGCTTTTTTGTGAGTAAATCTTGGATTTCTTGTTGACAAATTTTACGAAGGCGTGAATCCATTTGTGATGGGTTCGCTTTGGTGGGAATTTTGGATTCATGGAATTCGGGAATATAGGGAAGCCGCACAATATGCTGTTTCCTAGACCATAAAGCATTGGGAATGTCAGAACAACATTGTTGTTGTAACTTATTTTGAAATGTATGAAGTTTGCTTTTAAAAAGAGGAGATTGAAGAATCTGATCTGTTTTTAATAGCGAAATTTCATTTTTGAGGAAACCAATATGAGTATTTTTGTACTCTATTTGGTGAATTATAAGGTCAATTTCAGAATTGGTATTGGGCTGTGAGAAAGCAAAATGAAGTGGTTTTCCTTGGAGAGTGGTGGAAATACCCTTTTCGGTAACAGAAAAAGGTTGAATTTTTCTTAGGAATGGAGTCCCGAGTAACATATCCTGTTTAAGACCAGGAATAACAATGAAAGTTAATGGAATACAAATTCCTTGGTGACAAATATGAGTAGTAGAGACTTCATATTTTATTCGGGTATTTTGTCCATTAGCTACGAAATCTTGTGGAGATCTTTGCTAATTGAACAATAATGGAGTGGAAGAAATCCTTCACGAATACAATTTAAATCGCGCGAGAATCAATCAAGGCGTTACATTTTACTGATAAATCCCTTAGCTGTAAATGTAATGGGAGTATACCATCGTTGGAAAGAGGATGTTGTTTTTGAAAGTGTTTCGACAAAAATATTATTAGTGTCAAAAGCATAATGAGCTTCGACATCAGAGTCACCTAAATTTTCAAGAGTATTTACTCGAGTGGTTAATTGCTTAATCTCATTTTTTAACTGGTTAATCTCGCTTTGAAGAGATTGGATGGTAGTTTGTTTAGGGGATTTCTTATTATTTACAATTTCCATGAGACTATTAAAATTAAGATGAGAATCGTCGATGGATAATTGTTCTTGAAATTGTTTTTGTTTCTTTTTCTGTGCAGGAGGAGAGGAAGCGTTGGAAGAGGACGCTTCATTTGGAATTACTTTGGTATAATTTTGTTTTATTTTCAGAAGATGCAAATGAAAGCACTTTAGATAAAGATCTTCGTAGAGAACTCATGATAGAAAATTTTTGAAAACAAATCGATTCGGTCAACGATTTACTGCTCGACTTACACCCTTTTGCGAGTCTTACAACGCGACGAGGAAAACGATAAGTAGCAAAAACGTTAAGATCATAAAAATCTCAAGCGAAAATCCGATCAAAAGCAAAACAAGTACGATATCTTCGGTGAAGACAAAAATGAGGCAAACTATTAAGAAATTTGATAACGATATAAACATAAGCAAGTACTTACTGTGGAGGTCTGAAAGAGAGCACGATCTCTGGCTCTGATACCAAATTTACGACCTTCGACGTAGGCAAATTCGACGGGATAGTAAATATCAGAATTGACAATAGAGAATTGAGCTAGTGGATATAGATCAGCAGGACACTCATTAAAGAAATTAATATGAGGATATTCATGAACGGGAAACTTCGGAGGATACTTATAGATATAAGGAACACGAGTAAGATAATAATAAGACTCTATGTTTATAACAATAGACTTAACAAAGCAGAAAATAGAAAGCTCTACTACAAACTTGATTTTTACAACTTGAACTTAAGATAGTATTAATAGACGCGTTATCATTGCAATGATAACCCTACAGGACAAAAACAAACAACGCTTCGCAAAAGTAAAGGGCAAAAGTAGGGGTCAAATATGAACAGGTCTGACTCTTCATAAAGCAAATAGTACATAACAGTGATAAGGTACATAAACAGGACTGACTCTTCCTAAAGCAAATAGTACAGAAACAGTGATAATGAATAGTAACTTGACCTTTGGGAAAAGTAAAGTTAATATTCGTTTGAAACATAGGACACGGTCCATGGTTGAGAGCAATGGCTATCCTAATGGAAATTAGGATAGGAAGCCTGTGCTTGAAACGAAGTGAGGCCTGGGCCTGGTGGCTGGACACGTCCAGGACTGGAAAATGGAGACCGCAGGAGAATTTAATCTCTGTAGTAGTCTGTATCAGGATTAGGGTAAATTTCCTGACCACAATAATAGATAATGTGGCAGAAATTGGTAAGCGGGGAATGGTGAATAAAGTGCCAAAGAGGAGAAAAGACATAATCGGGGAAGCGATTTACAACCCGAATGTCAACGAAAATGGATATATGGGGACAATTAAGAAGATACCAAATAGCAAGGATGATATTGGTATCATCGGTTGTCCAAGCAAAAGCAGAATCTTTGGATAAATAAATAATAATGGAATGGGGACGACTACTTACTTCGAAACAACGTTGGCACCGCAAGTTGGTAAAGCGAGTAATGGATGTCAACACCGTTTGGGTAGACAAGCGATAGGAGATAATCAACCACAAAGTTGTGAGAATCTTGGAGAAATTTGCTCGGGGGTCGTCATCGAGAAAGATGCACGCTTCGACAGATGGAGAGGAGGAACACCGAGACATGTGTCTCAAAGAAATATCACAAATCATTGAACATGATGATGGCAAAGTTGATATACTCTTTGCACCTAGAGTATCAACTTCTACTATCTCATCTTCAAACTTTTCGCTACCCAAGCCGTGAATCACCACCACAAACCACTTGTGATGGTACACTTACCAAGTCAATACGGTTACGCCGCCTTGAGATAATACCGATAATGTCACTTTACTGATTTTCTTGAATATCATATTAATGTTGTAACCATCGAAGAACAACCGAGATGATCTTGAATTTGTCATGGATTATGAATTGCTTAAACAACAATTCTTAACCCATCCACTCAAACCATCTTTTTGTAAGTTAGTTCCTTTCAAACATCAAGCCATTTTTAGAGAAAAATATTTTGCTTATATACAATTGCATAAGCAAAACATTTCTTTCTTTGACTGGTTAGATATCCAAAGTCCAAAAACAAGTGCCCAAATTAATGTTATTTGGGAAACCACAACCGGTCATAAATTTGATCAAACTCATCCACCATTCGCTCCTATCCTTACTAATCATAAGGATATTAAAGCCTCTCCTTTGAAATCAACAGTTGATACCGAAGGACCAATCACAAAAAAGGATATTATTCAAATAATTGAACAAAACAATTATACGAATTTATATCTTTCTACAATTAAAACTTCGTCAACCACATCAGTTTTAACTGAACCACTTCCAACGAAAAAACCCACTAAGGTTACAAAACCTTTCTTTCCACCATCCGCTTCTCAATCCATGCCTTCCTATAAAACTCCATTATCATCTGACTTTCTCGATATTCTTACTAAAAAACTTAACCAATTAACTCTTTCTTCTTCTGCTTCTACATCAACTCCGCTAAATAAACCACCTCAGATTCCGCCGAATCCTCCTTCCAGAGAAGTCAGCTCTCCTTCAAAATCAAAAGACAAAGGTCCTGCCATTTTAACTATAGCTCCAATCAACAATAATTCTTCCACTTCACCAAAACTTCACGACACCTCATCTGAATCTGATAAATCAGATAAATCATCCATTAAGTCATCCGAGTCGTCTCCTCAAAATGAGTCTGATGACCTCCTTCCAGAAATCCATAGGGTTGTTCGTCGACAACCTCGAAGATTTAACCACAGATTTAACAATAAAAATCGTTATCCATTAACTAAACAATTCTATTCTTGGCCAACTCCATCTGATCTTATTCTCGAAGAAAAGACCAAACGCAATCAAAAATATGATGGTAACGACATTTATGATTGGAGTATTGATGGTCTATCTGAATACCAAATCATCGAAGTTGTCCTCAAAATGCATATATATGCAAAAGCCAGTATTCTACAAAACCATACTGAACCAGACACAGCAAAAGCTATCACTTGTGGCTTTACTGGTCAATTATATGGTTGGTGGCATTATGTTATGGATGAAGATGAAAGAAACTCGATCATCAATCATCTTAAAACTGATGCTTTAAACAATCCGATTTTAGGAAACAATAATGAGTGGGTTTACGATTAGTAAATCAACTTATTGCAGAATAATTTGGCAATTTGTTGGTCATCTTAAAGCTATAAATGCTAAAATAAGGGATCAACTCCATAATCTTCGTTGTCGTACCCTTAATGACTATCATTTGGTACAAAGATACATTTTTCACAAAATTGTATGCTTTAACGGAGAAACATGATGAATCTTTCGGAAAGAAAGATTTATTCTTTGGATTGCCACCATATTTTGCCTCCAAAATCAAAGATTTTATCAAAGAACATTATGATAATACTCTAGAGGAACTCTCCTATGGAGATATCACCCAATTTGTGCAAACTTGTGCACTTTCCATTTGCAATGACATAAAACTCAATCGCCAACTTCAAAAGGAAAAATCTACCTTACGCCATGATTTAGGTAATTTTTGCTTTGACATTGGCCAGGATATTGATGTTTCTAACTTTTCCACTCCTAAAACAAGACGACACCATTCAAAGAAATCACCAAAATCACCCTACTTATATAAACCACCATATGCCAAAAATACTTGAAAATCAATCGCTATTCACATAGAAAATTCCCATCTTATGCTGTCCGACATAAATCCACTGATCCTCATACAAAATCAAATGTTTGTTACAAATGTGGCCGCCCTGGTCATTATGCTAACAAATGTAGAGTCGCTCCAATGAAGATAGAGCATGTTGCATTTTCTGACTCTTCTAATGCCGAACAATGCCATTGTGCATCCAATCTACCACATACTTCTTCTTCTTCTTCTGAGCCAGAGATTAATGTTCTCACCGCTTATGAAGATCTTCTTCTAGCCATTGGGGATCAAATAGCAGATCCTTATCTGAAACGCCAATATTATACCAAAGTAATTCCAAATGAAGCGTCCTCTTCCAACGCTTCCTCTCCTCCTGCACAGAAAAAGAAACAAAAACAATTTCAAGAACAATTATCCATCGACGATTCTCATCTTAATTTTAATAGTCTCATGGAAATTGTAAATAATAAGAAATCCCCTAAACAAACTACCATCCAATCTCTTCAAAGCGAGATTAACCAGTTAAAAAATGAGATTAAGCAATTAACCACTCGAGTAAATACTCTTGAAAATTTAGGTGACTCTGATGTCGAAGCTCATTATGCTTTTGACACTAATAATATTTTTGTCGAAACACTTTCAAAAACAACATCCTCTTTCCAACGATGGTATACTCCCATTACATTTACAGTTAAGGGATTTACTGTAAAATGTAACGCCTTGATTGATTCTGGCGCAGATTTAAATTGTATTCGTGAAGGATTTCTTCCACTCCATTATTGTTCAATTAGCAAAGATCTCCACAGTATTTCTGTAGCTAATGGACAAAATACCCGAATAAAATATGAAGTCTCTACGGCTCATATTTGTCACCAAGGAATTTGTATTCCATTAACTTTCATTGTTATTCCTGGTCTTAAACAGGATATGTTACTCGGGACTCCATTCCTAAGAAAAATTCAACCTTTTTTCTGTTACCGAAAAGGGTATTTCCACCACTCTCCAAGGAAAACCACTTCATTTTGCTTTCTCACACCCGATACCAATTCCGAAATTGACCTTATAATTCACCAAATAGAGTACAAAAATACTCATATTGGTTTCCTCAAAAATGAAATTTTGCTATTAAAAACAGATCGATTCTTCAATCTCCTCTTTTTAAAAGCAAACTTCATACATTTCAAAATAAGTTACAACAACAATGTTGTTCGACATTCCCAATGCTTTTCGGTCTAGGAAACAAAGACATATTGTGCGGCTTCCCTATATTCCCGAATTCCATGAATCCAAAATTCCCACCAAAGCGAACCCATCACAAATGGATTCACGCCTTCGTAAAATTTGTCAACAAGAAATCCAAGATTTACTCACAAAAAGCTTATTACACCTTCTAAATCGCCATGGAGTTGTACGACTTTTTATGTCGAAAATGCTCAGAACTTGAACGAGGTGTTCCTCGATTAGTGATTAATTATAAACCATTAAATAAAGTTTTGCAAACCATCCGTTATCCTTTGCCCAATAAATCGATTTATTAAAAGCTACTACTTCTGCAGTAGTCTTTTCTAAATTTGATTTAAAATCTGGATTTTGGCAAATTCAAATCTATCCTTCTGACCGCTATAAAACGGCATTCAATACTCCATTTGGTCAATACCAATGGAATGTTATGCCATTTGGTCTTAAAAATGCACCATCAGAATTCCAAAAAATCATGAATGATATTTTTAATCCATACACTGCCTTTATCCTCGTTTACATTGATGATTTATTAGTATTTTCAAACTCAAATGATCAGCATTGGAAACATCTTCACATATTTCAGTCTCTCATTAGAAAGAATGGACTTGTTCTCTCCCAAAAGAAAATTCATCTTTTTCAAACTTCAGTCACATTTCTTGGTTTCAAGTTAGCTAATAACACACTTACACCTGTTAATCGTGTTATTACCTTTGCTAACAAATTTCCTGATCAACTAACTGATAGAAATCAGTTACAGAGATTTTTAGGATGTCTTAATTATCTCTCTGATTTTTATAAAGATGTTGCTCAAGATAAACAATGTCTCCAAGATTTATTATCTTCCAAAAAACCTTTCCATTGGACATCTGTCCATACAAAAGCCATTCAACTTATAAAACAAAAGGTACAATCTCTTCCATGCCTACATTTGGCAAACCCTCAATATTTTAAAATTGTTCAAACAGATGCATCTGACAAAGGTTATGGTGGCATTCTGTTACAACAATCTCCAAAAGGCCCCGAGCAACTTGTTTGCTTTACTTCCAAAACCTGGAAGGGTGCTCAAATCAATTATTCCACTTTTCAAAAAGAAGTTCTTGCCATAGTTTTGTGTGTTCAAAAATTCCAAGCAGATTTGCTAAATCAAAAGTTTTTAATTCGTGTTGATTGTCAGTCTGCTAAAAACATATTTGCAAAAGATGTTAAAAACCTTGCAGCTAAACAAATATTTGCACGATGGCAAGCTATTTTAAGTATATTTGATTTTGATATTAAATATATACCAGGTACTACCAATTCTCTTCCAGACTTTTTGTCTCGTGAATTTCTTACTACCCCTTTTTTGCATCTTGTACTGATGTCTAAAAAAGCTGCGTCAACCTCTGCTCCAGCCAATCGTTTTAAGCCTCTTGAGCAGCCAGAACCTAACTGTACGTACTTACCCATAAGCAAAAATCTAATCTCTCCATTAGATCCAACTTTAGCCAGCAAGTCACTTGCCACTCAAATAGCCTGTACTATACCACCTGGTCTCCATTTCATCCCACAGCGTCCACATGCCACTATCCAATTTTATGAATCCATCTTAACATCTACCCAATCTATCCATTTTGATCATCGGTCTCGTGAAAACTCTGTTGAAATAGACTTTTCAAAGCTAAAAATTCAGAGAGTTCTATCTGCAGATGACTGGTGTGAACATTACAAATTTATAACAAAAACTCCATTTGTTTATAAAGATATTAGTATTATGAAAGACAAGCCTCCAGTTTCCATCAACTACCAAGATTACTTTCTTTCGCTGGCAAAACATTTTGTTCTATAAAGATCCGAGATCACCATTCCTGGTATCTCTCATTTTCTCCAACTTGTCCGAAAACCTTTCCCCAATGGTGGCTTACCAGTTGGTGGAATAAATTCAATCCCCATGAATTAATATTTCCAAAAATAGTCCAAGACCAATTTGCGAAAGATAAAATTACCATGCTCCAATTTCGTGTAAATACAATATCCCATGGATTCTTAAATGGGATTATGAAACAGCTCCTGTATCCATTTATGAACCTATTACCCAAACTTATACGGTAAACTATTTATCACAAGCCATATCATGCAAATGGTGGAATAAGTTTAATTATAAAGCTGCTTTCACCGCTCCCTCCGCTCCAATAACACCAACAAAACCATCCGGCAAATTACCATCTACCTCAGCCACATACAAAGATATTGTGTCCAAACCTTCTTCGGATACTGCTCTAATCCTAGCAAAATTACAGCAAATAGAAAAAGATAATAGACTTTTACGCCAAAAAATCGATGAAGATAACCAGCAGTTGCAACATGAATTGGAACAGGTAACTTCTCGGTGTTCCTCCTCTCCATCTGTCAGAAGCGTGCATCTTTCTGATGACGACCCCTGAGCAAATTTCTCCAGCATTCTCACAACCTGTGGTTGATTATCTCCTATCGCTTGTCTACCCAAACGGTGTTGACATCCATTACTCGCTTTACCAACTTGCGGTACGCCAACGTTGTTTCAGAAGTAGTCGTCCCCATTCCATTATTATTTATTTATCCAGTATCTGTTTTGCTTGGACAACCGATGATACCAATATCATCCTTGCTATTTGGTATCTTCTTAATTGTCCCCATATATCCATTTTCGTTGACATTCGGGTTGTAAATCGCTTCCCTGATTATGTCTTTTCTCCTCTTTGTCACTTTATTCACCATTCCCCAGTTACCAATTTCTGCCACATTATCTATTATTGTGGTCAGGAAATTTACCCTAATCCTGATACAGACTACTACAGAGATTAAATTCTCCTGCGGTCTCCATTTTCCAGTCCTGGACGTGTCCAGCCACCAGGCCCAGGCCACATTTGTAACAAACATTTGATTTTGTATGAGGATCAGTGGATTTATGTCGGACAGCATAAGATGGGAATTTTCTATGTGAATAGCGATTGATTTTCGAAGTATTTTTGGCATATGGTGGTTTATATAAGTAGGGTGATTTTGGTGATTTCTTTGAATGGTGTCGTCTTGTTTTAGGAGTGGAAAAGTTAGAAACATCAATATCCTGGCCAATGTCAAAGCAAAAATTACCTAAATCATGGCGTAAGGTAGATTTTTCCTTTTGAAGTTGGCGATTGAGTTTTATGTCATTGCAAATGGAAAGTGCACAAGTTTGCACAGCTTGGGTGATATCTCCATAGGAGAGTTCCTCTAGAGTATTATCATAATGTTCTTTGATAAAATCTTTGATTTTGGAGGCAAAATATGGTGGCAATCCAGCAATAAATCTTTCTTTCCAGAAAGATTCATCATGTTTCTCCGTTAAAGCATACAATTTTGTGAAAAATGTATCTTTGTACCAGCGATAGTCATTAAGGGTACGACAACGAAGATTATGGAGTTGATCCCTTATTTTAGCATTTATAGCTTTAAGATGACCAACAAATTGCCAAATTATTCTCGCAATAAGTTGATTTACGAATCGTAAACCCACTCATTATTGTTTCCTAAAATCGGATTGTTTAAAGCATCAGTTTTAAGATGATTGATGATCGAGTTTCTTTCATCTTCATCCATAACATAATGCCACCAACCATATAATTGACCAGTAAAGCCACAAGTGATAGCTTTTGCTGTGTCTGGTTCATATGGTTTTGTAGAATACTGGCTTTTGCATATATATGCATTTTGAGGACAACTTCGATGATTTGGTATTCAGATAGACCATCAATACTCCAATCATAAATGGCGTTACCATCATATTTTTGATTGCGTTTGGTTTTTTCTTCGAGAATAAGATCAGATGGAGTTGGCCGAGAATAGAATTGTTTAGTTAATGGATAACGATTTTTATTGTTAAATCTGTGGTTAAATCTTCGAGGTTGTCGACGAACAACCCTATGGATTTCTGGAAGGAGGTCATCAGACTCATTTTGAGGAGACGACTCGGATGGCTTAATGGATGATTTATCTGATTTATCAGATTCAGATGAGGTGTCGTGAAGTTTTGGTGAAGCGGAAGAATTATTGTTGATTGGAGCTATAGTTAAAATGGCAGGACCTTTGTCTTTTGATTTTGAAGGAGAGCTGACTTCTCTGGAAGGAGGATTCGGCGGAATCTGAGGTGGTTTATTTAGCGGAGTTGATGTAGAAGCGAGAAGAAGAAAGAGTTAATTGGTTAAGTTTTTAGTAAGAATATCGAGAAAGTCGAGATGATAATGGAGTTTTATAGGAAGGCATGGATTGAGAAGCGGATGGTGGAAAGAAAGGTTTTGTAACCTTAGTGGGTTTTTTCGTTGGAAGTGGTTCGAGCTTAAAGCGATGTGGTTGACGAAGTTTTAATTGTAGAAAGATATAAATTCGTATAATTGTTTTGTTCAATTATTTGAATAATATCCTTTTTGTGATTGGTCCTTCGGTATCAACTGTTGATTTCGAAGGAGAGGCTTTAATATCCTTATGATTAGTAAGGATAGGAGCGAATGGTGGATGAGTTTGATCAAATTTATGACCAGTTGTGGTTTCCCAAATAACATTAATTTGGGCACTTGTTTTTGGACTTTGGATATCTAACCAGTCAAAGAAAGAAATGTTTTGCTTATGCAATTGTATATAAGCAAAATATTTTTCTCTAAAAATGGCTTGATGTTTGAAAGGAACTAACTTACAAAAAGATGGTTTGAGTGGATGGGTTAAGAATTGTTGTTTAAGCAATTCATAATCCATGACAAATTCAGCATCATCTGGTTGTTCTTCGATGGTTACAACATTAATATGATATTCAGCAAAATCTGTAAAGCTGACATTATCAGTATTATCTGTTGCAGGCGTAACCGTATTGACTTGGTAAGCTGTACCATCACAAGTGGTTTGTGGTGGTGATTCAGCGGCTTGGGTAGCAGAAAAGTTTGAAGATGAGATAGTAGAAGTTGATACTCTAGGTGCAAAGAGTATATCAACTTTGCCATCATCATGTTCAATGATTTGTGATATTTGCTGAGACACATGTCTCGGTGTTCCTCCTCTCCATCTGTCAGAAGCGTGCATCTTTCTGATGACGACCCCTGAGCAAATTTCTCCAGCATTCTCACAACCTGTGGTTGATTATCTCCTATCGCTTGTCTACCCAAACGGTGTTGACATCCATTACTCTGCTTTACCAACTTGCGGCTGCAAAATGTCAATGAAAACAGATATCTGTACTATAATGTACACCAGTGGAACTACTGGAGATCCTAAGGGAGTACTGATCTCTAATAATAGCATTATTACTCTCATAACTGGTGTGAAACAATTGCTGCAAAATGTCAATGAAGAGGTAAAGTTATTGATAATTTTCTCTTTCAAGTTGCATGGCCGCCTCTTCATTTCCACATGGCAAGCATATTTGGATTTCTTAAGCTTGTAGGCATCCTTTCTAATTTGTAAGATATACCCATCAATATACATATGAATGATTGGTGGAACTTATATGAACTTTATTGAGATTGTTGGATGATGGATTAGGATGTGCATGTTTCAGAATTATTTTCCGTAACTTGATTCTGCGCTTGGAAATTGTTGCAGTTGGTGTCGATGGATGTTTATATGTCGTATCTACCCCTGGCACACATATTTGACCGTGTGCTTGAGGAATTATTCATTCATCATGGTGCTTCAATAGGTTTTTGGCGTGGGGTAAGTTGAGCGTGACTGATAGTAATGCTCCAATTTTTTATTAATATTCTTTCTCGTAACAGTTCAGTTTGATATTTACTTCTAATTTCACCTTCAGGATGTCAAATTGCTGGTTGAGGACATGGGAGCACTAAAGCCTACTATTTTCTGCGCTGTACCACGTGTGCTGGATAGAATTTATTCAGGTATACCTCTTATCTTACATGGTAATTCTTGTTCACAAGCTTATTCTAATATAGGTTGGAATCAAATTTAGAGAACCATGGTTCATACTTCATTTGCACGAGAATTGCCTTTACCTTAATGAAACTCTCTCTAGATTACCTAAACATGAAAAAGTTGATCAATTCCATACCTTTCCAAGCACCTTGTTCCTTCATTTATTCTTACCTTGCAAGCCCAAAGGTTTACGTAATTTTTAGTGGGTTTTTATCTGTTGGATCGAGTGGAAGCTGCAGAAATTATTCTGGTTGTTGCATTGAAAAATTATACATATTGAACTACTGAGGTTATCCGTTATAAATACCTACAGAAATTAATTGCATTTGTGTAATGGATTCTTGTTTCACATGTTTTCAGGTTTAATGGAGAAGCTTTCGTCCGGCGGGTTCTTGAAGCAGAAATTATTTGGTGTGGCATACTCATAGTAAGTTTGGTGATTTACATCCAAGTTTTGGTTAGACATGTTTAAGAAGTCTTTCTGCTGCAGTTTGATGCGGATAAAAAAAATCATTGCATAATTCTTATCAGAGTTCCCCTCTCTAGATAGATAGTGAGATTCAGCCTCAAAGTTTATCCCTCAAGTACCCAAAAAGTTAGATTGACAAAAAAGACGTTCCATAGAGAGTTAGATTAACAAAAAAGAAGCACCAAAAAGAGTTCGTCCCTCATCTTATGCAAGCAAACCAACTGTGCTTTATGTATCATGTTTACCGCTAATAATGGTTATTTCTTTTGGAAATTGGCAATTATGTTAGGTCTCACTAGGTTCATTTTGCTTTTAACCATCACTGTGTTATTGAAGGATTTTTTATTTGTTTAAAAATAATCACCTGATTGAAAATTAATGCAGCAAACAATATAACATGAAGAAGGGGCATAAACATTGGGAGGCAGCACCTATTTGTGATAAAATTGTTTTCAGCAAGGTAATGAAAACCTCGTAAGATCAAGTTTTTATTGACCATTAAGATTACCTAGCGCTCACTGCTGAATTTGATCTTTGCATAATTTAGGTAAAACAAGGATTGGGAGGGAAAGTACGACTGATTCTATCTGGAGCAGCACCTCTTGCCGCCCACATAGAAGCTTTTCTACGAGTGGTAGCATGTGCTCATGTTGTGCAAGGATATGGTATGCTGTCCAGAAAACCTTTTTTTTTTTTTTATTATCTGTTATGCATATTATATATTTGACATGAATTGTCTTCATGGGTGCATAGAAATTCTTGGTAATGATCGGAATTTTTAAACTTCTATTTCTGTGTGATCCAATTTTATAAGGCAAAACCCATCATTTGGTCACTGAACTTTTGTGTTTTTTATGCTTTTGGTCCCTAAACTTTTATTACTACATATTTGGTCCTTGAACTTTCACAAAGATCTACATTTAGTCCTTCCTCTATTTAAAATGTTAAATTCCGGTAATGTGGGTAATAAAAGTAACGTGTGACTAGTCAAAAATAGTAAAGTGGTTTATACTACTAAGCCGAACGACTCACATCGATCAATAAAAGCCCAAAAAAAAAAAAATTTCCCCCAAAAACGTAAAAACCTCAAAGTTCAAGGACCAAAAGCATAAAACACTCAAAAGTTCAGGGACCAAATATACAAAATGAAAGTTTAGGGACCAAATTGACATTAATAAAAGTTCAGGGACTAAAAGCATAAAAGTCTCAAAGTTCAAGGACCAAAAAGTGTGTTTTGCCTTTTTATAACTTGAGATACATTAATTACGAAGGATCTAAAAGATTATCAAATGACCATATCAACTGCATTAAATGAAGCTAAGTTGAAATGTTTGATCCATGCAGCCGACCCCAACTAATTTGTGATTAAGGCTTTGTTGTTATTGATTAAAATATTAAGGTAGCTTTGCACTTCGTTTAGTTGTTACCAGTCTTTGGCCATTTTTGAGTCTTTGGTATTAATTTATCGCATGAGATCTATATTTAATCTATATTTAATCATGTGCCTGTCTTTGTGATACGCCAAATATTGGTGACGGATTTATGCTAATAGTTGTGTTTGATCTTTATTTTCAGTCATTTTCAATCTTTTAATTTGTCGCATGCAGCTTTGAGTTCTATGTTTAATCATGTTCCCGTCTCTGTGATACGCCAAATATTGGTGACGGATTTATGCTAATAGTTGTGTTTGATCTTTATTTTCAGTCATTTTCATTCTTTAGGCAGTAGTAATAAAAGTAAGGTAATTTTGGTAGAACTAGATGGTCAGATTGGTTTGAATTCACTTTTGACGCCTTGGAAATTCTATTAGTAGCCAACTTGCCATGCGAAATATTGTTTGACGTTTTATGAAAATTAAGATTCGGATTATCTTCCTGGTTGCAGGTCTGACAGAAACATGTGCTGGGACATTCGTCTCACTTCCAAATGATGTATCAATGCTGGGAACTGTTGGCCCTCCTGTCCCTAACGTGGATGTGTGTTTGGAATCTGTTCCAGAGATGGGATATGATGCTCTTGCGACCAAGCCGCGTGGAGAAATTTGCGTGCGAGGAGATACCTTGTTTTCTGGATATTACAAACGTGAAGACCTCACTGAAGAGGTCTTGGTTGATGGCTGGTTCCACACAGGTTTGTCCATCTCAGCATATGTTTGCAAGTAAATGTTTGTTGTTCATAAACATTAACCTGGGACCTTATGATCTCTGTAATCAGGGGATGTTGGCGAGTGGCAGGAAAATGGAACAATGAAAATTATCGACCGGAAGAAAAATATTTTCAAGCTTTCACAAGGAGAATATGTTGCAGTGGAAAATCTAGAGAATGTTTATGGTCTTGTCCCCGATATTGACTCAGTAAGTGTTTGTAGTCTTTCTACGATACAAGTTAATTAAGCACTCTGAGGGGATTTTACGCCTCTAAATAACATTTTTGAAATGTGTGATTTGGGGACTTAAAAATTAAATCTTCAATCTTTTTCTTTTTGGTTTCAGATATGGGTTTATGGGAACAGCTTCGAGTCCTTCCTTGTCGCGGTGGTGAATCCCAACAAGCAAGCCCTCGAGAGCTGGGCCGAAGAGAATGGAATAAGTGGGGACTTTGCATCTCTGTGTGAGAATCCCAAGGCGAAGGAGTACATCATTGGGCAGCTTAACAAAGTAGCAAAAGAAAGCAAGGTTTTGTATTCTTGCTCCCCTTTGCTGGGGCTTTTTCTTCTTGTTAACTTTCAAAGAAATTGAAACTTGGTTAATCCCGACTTGTGTATTCCTTTTCTTGAACTTTTCCCTCTCCTTTACAGCTAAAAGGTTTTGAGTTTATCAAACAAGTCCACCTTGATCCAGTCCCATTCGACATGGATCGTGACCTTCTTACGCCAACCTACAAGAAGAAGCGGCCTCAATTGCTCAAGTATTACAAGGTTTGTTCGTTACATTTAAAAACTTCTTTCGCACTTCCTTTATCAAGTTTCCACGCATCGGTTGGATGTTCAGCTTTGATTCCAAAATTGTCACTGCAATACCTGATCGACTTTTGTTAAATCCTCCAGACCTTCTTTGATCATCTAATACGTCGCTAATAAAAACTTGGAAAATGATTGGTTGACATTTGTGGGAACACAAATGGGGCGCACATGTGGTACCTATGTATTTTCTGGTGGGCCCCCACATCTGAAAAAAAGGACGCCACATTTGCACCATTAGGTGTCTTGCCCCATTTCTGTCGACCAATCATTTTCCTAAAAACTTAACCAGTGTGGTTAGCATTAATAAATATATTACTATCATCTATTGATACATCGCTAATTGTTGTTTTTGTCTTCACCAAGTACATTAATTTTTCTCTTCTCCAATCTTATAGTTACTTTAAAACTTCTTACCAGGGTGCGATTGACAACATGTACAAAAGCGTGAAGTGATCGATACGACTATGTGCTGCCCTTGTATGATTTTCGCAATGTGATACCAATGTTGATTAGATTATTTCATTATGACCCTCTAAATCTCCTCTGTTAATTTTTTTTTTCTTTGCTTTGTATAGAAGTGTAATCTTTATACAGGTATTGAATGCTCAGTTCAGTTATAGACTCGATAGTACCCACATTTTGAGTGGCAAAGATGATATGCGACTTGCAGGACATAAATCATATTAGTTTTTTTTTTTTTTTTTTTTTTTTTTTTTTTTATTCTCTTAATCTTTTCACATTTGCTTCATTTTTAAAAAATATTGTAGTAGTGGTGTAGTCAGCTGTTTGGTCTAATTATTGATTGAAATTTGTAACTCGGACTCAATTTCTTAGAAGTTTTTTGTTTGTTATAATGCATGCACGACTGCTAAAAAAGAAAGATAAAGAGTAACAAACAAAGAGATTAAAAAAAAGTGCGGCTAAACGGACTTCAATTTTTGCTTAGAGGAGCCCCCGTCTTAGTTAAATTATCCAACTATTCCTTTGTATAAAACGGTTCTTACTCACTCATATCCAACTCACATATACCTTAGTCACTCTCAAATCGCAAGTTTTGATGGAGTTGTAAATATCAAGTGATTCTGAGCAAAATTCATTATTTTTTTGGATATTTTTATGTATTTTTTAAGAGTTAAAGTTTTTTGTTTGTTCTTGTTGCCCGCGGGTGTCGGACACATTGGGTCGATACCTTTAAAGGTCTTAGTTAGACCCTCCGCCACTCTCTTTGATCGAGTTCTCTTTGCTGTCTTTGCCGGAGTCAGCCGAGACCTTTAAAGATGTCTCGGTTGGAGTCGGTCGTTACCTTTTTTGAGGATTCGGTCAAAGTCGGTTGATACCTCTTTAAAGGTCTCGTCCCTGTTCGTTCGAACCCCGTGAGCGACACTTCTTCACTTCTAGGACACGACGTGACCATATCCGACCTTGTTAATTGAAAAAAACACTCACACGACACTTAATGACCTAGTCCAAGTGCTCTACAATGACTAAAATCGAGAAATGGAAAGGATTGAGGGGTGTTGGGGTAGGGTGAGGGTAATAGGGTGAGCAAGGGTATTTTTAGAATTTTGAGAAAAAAGTGGGGTAAACTAAATAAGAAGTGGGGTACAACGAAATAAAAATTAAAAAATAGGGTCCTCTTAGCAAAAACTAAAGTTCGTTTAGCTACTCCCTTAAAAAAAGGGAAAGCGCTATAGTGCCTTAGGACAGACACTACCCCTCACGCGTGTCAATCCTGGGGCACAACAACACTTTCCTAAGTAGGAGTGGCACCATAGCACCAGATTGTGTTTGAGGCGACCTCAACAATCAACTTGTACTAGACTGATATATAATTAGTTCTAGTATTTCTTGCAAGTAAGTTGAGTTGTGTTGTAGTCTTCGATCCATGTGGGCAATCTCAATTAGGGGTGAGCAAACCGCGGTTTGGTGATAAAAACCATCAAACCGCCATCAAATCGGGGGTTCACGGTTTGACTATTTTGCAAACTACCACCAAACCGCGAACCCTCAAAACTGCAACCAAATCGACCGCGGTTTGCGTAGTTTAATCATTTTAGTTTTGCAATTTTCTTGTGACACATTTTCAAAAAATAAAAAATACAATGGCACACATTTCATACAAGTCTATACATAGGCAGATCTTCCCTATCTAGGGTTAAAGTTCACACCCCCCCCCTACCCGAACAAGATTTTCCGATTTCGCCATTGAGTCCATACATTTGTCAATCAACAAAACATACAAAAAAAACATATGTTCATACATGACTTATCCACCAAAAACACAATGAAACACACTCAATATAAATTATGAGTCTAAGTTCATTTAAAAAATTAAAACATAAAAATGCTTCAACTCTATTTCATTCCACTCTAAGTTTGGGGTGTGGATTTGCAGTTTTGTGAACTACGATTTTCTATATAAATGAAAACCACCACCGTTTTCAAGTTTTTAAAATTACCTCCAAATCGCTAGTTTAAAAAATCAAACCAAATCAGACGGTTTGGTCAGTTTTGAGGAATGGCTGCCCACCCATAATCTCAACTACACGTGGGGATGGCATGTAACAAGTAACAAATTGTAGAGTACTGAACCAGTGGCATTTATAGAAAGTTATGAATTGTGTTAATAATTGGTCAAGTATCAACTTGAAACACCTATGGTTAAGGCTCGAAAGGTAGTGTATTGGAAGTATATACTACGTGGGTTGCTTTACAAGCTCCTAGATCTTCTTCCTTGCTCCATAAATTCCTTCATCTCCATTCCTACGTGGGTTGCTTTACCAGAAGCTTATACCTAATGAGTAATGGCTAATGGCCTCCACCAGAAAACCTGAGATTGGTTTTCGCCTTAATTTGGAGACTTTGTACAATTTTTTCCCTTTTCTTGTAAAGCTAGAGACCCGGATACTATTTGACAAAGAGAAATAAAATGGAGTCTCGAACATATCTCAAAGTATACATTTCTCGACCTTCTCGCTAAGATCAAGTGTAGTATCTGTTATAATCAGTTAAATATTCGATACATGGGGCATCGCCTCATATGATATTAAATTAAAGCACACTAAGCTCAGTGAGAGCTTTGATACCACATGAAGGATATAGAACACTAAGAAGTGGAGAAATTGCTGAATTTCCGTAGCTCTGTTTTTGTTTTTCTCTTATTTCATCTCTGAAATTACGCCTTAATACATACTTACAAAAGCTACAGAGTTTACTTCTGCACATAAACAAATGGACTAACTAATGATCCATATCACCACAATTGTGAAGTACTTTTCACCTAAACCATGACATGCCCATATTTGACCATGACTTGCCGAAGATGTAAGAGCAGTCCTAAGGATGGACTTTCCTATCTCACCACTTTTTCCTTGGGGACTAACCAGCAGAGAGGTTTCTTTTTAGCCCTTGGTGAAGAAACCATCCTTATTTTTGTGTGTTGTATTTTCATGACCAATGTTGCGAATAATTTTCTCTCTCATTGAAGCTATTCTGCTTGTACTTTTGCATCAAAAACTTTCTAACCTTGCTTGATAATAATGTGATTTTTTTTAGCTATGATGTTAACATGTCTTCAGTCATCATAATTTGAAGATTTCATTAATAATTTTGTGCAATGTTGTGGATATGATCATTGATTATATATATATAATATAAGTTTTCTTTGATAGTAGACATATCTTAGAATTAGTCTCACTGCTGATCTGAGAATCAGAACATTGCAATTGATATCACCTGTTCTTCCCATGTAAAGCTAGAGACCTGGATACCCTGGTTTTATTATTGTTCTATTAGTCCCATATCAACGGTCGAGAAACTAGTACGAGACGAAAAGAAATAAAATGAGGTCTCGAACTTCTCTTCAAGCATACCTTTCTCGGCCTTTTGGCTAAGATCAAGTGTAGTATCTGTTCTTATCAGTTTAATATCTGATACGTGGGGCATTGCCTCACATGATATTAAATTAATTTTTATTACTGGGGAGAGCCCATCACAATGGCTTGCCATTGGGGCTCTCAAGCGTCGCCCATGCGTTGCACTGCTGCTAGGGCCTGGCGCACCCTACCAAATGTACAATGAAAGTTTGGTTAGCTAGGTAACTCTAAAACTGAGTAAAAGATGTTGTGCTGTGGCTTGGTATGCAGTTTCAATGACGTTGCTGTTGTGGTATCTTAGGTGTGGGTGGAAAGGTGATTGAGGATGTGTAGATTATGTGGCTGTTTTTGTGGGATAAGTAGGAGAGTTCGGTCGACCCATCTTGATACCACTTTTGTACAACACACATACTTTTTGTAGATATCTTTTTGTACATATTATATAGTTATAATAGAGGAGTTTCTTCTCCATATTCATAAAAAAAAGTGCATAAAAGATATGCTAGCCAGTGAAGTAATTTCAGTGTGATAGTTAATGAAGAAATGTTATATTATATTGAAGTACTATTTATGTTCCTTAGCACTCATTTTTCAACAGCTGAAGAGCTCTGCCCCTTTTTAATTCTCTTTTTGCCATCTATTAAAGAAGATGAACAACTTAATTACCATTCCTTCCAGTATTGTTTGACTCATAAGATGGCCTTGACAAAATTTGGAAAATAGTATTTAAAAGAACGTAAGTTGATATGATCATACTAAGAAAATAAAATAATGATCATGTCGGAAGCGTACCTACATTCCACAGTAAGATTCTACTAATCTTGTACTACTGTTTGTAAGTTAGCTCATAAATTTTGGTTCTGCTATCAATAAGTTAAGCCTGAAAGGTGAAATATTAAGTGTACCTCTTGATGGTCTGCAACATTGTTATATGAAGATTACATAAATGACTCGACTAAGGTCAATATTAAGAGTATTTCTTGATGTCTTAATTCTATGATGTTTTAGTGTGGTGGACAAAGATTTGTTGGTTTCACTCCCACATTGACTGAAAGATAAATAGTTGCGACCATGGGATCGATAAAAGCCTACTCGAGATAGTAGGTTAGACACGCAGCTGCGTAGTGAGCACAAAGCGAACTATTCTTTCGCCTTTTACTAAAGAATACCGTGTGCTCGCTGCTTCAAGCAGCATACGCTTATTTTTGGAGGGGTCACCATTTAAGGTAGACCCACCCCACCCCTAATACTTGAATAAAATTCTTGCTGTGTGTTTTTTCATTCTGTTTTTGACATACATGTTTCTAGTGATTTCTAGCATTGGTTGGTTATGCAGCAACATTTCAACGTCTGTTCTCCTTTTGAAACGTTAACCACGTTGGATTGGTAATCCTTCAATGCTCCATTGATATTGCTTGTTGTTGGATACAACCTTAGAGGTACCTCCTATGGGGAGTGTACCAATCGCATTAGGTCTTTGGATACTTGGAAACAAAGGAACAACAGTGTTTTAGGAGGCTTAATCTCAAATTCATAACCCTAGTTACTTAATTGGAATGTTGAACCAATATTCCAAGGTCTTAGAATTAGTCTACCTGCAGAACATTGCAATTGATATTACGTGTTGCTCCCTTTTCTTGTACAGCTAGAAACCACAATACTTGAGTCCTAGTATTTTATTTTTAGTCCCATAACCACGAAAGAGAAACTAGTAAAAGACGAAAATAAATAAAATGGAGTCTCAAACACTTATCAAATCATTTGTTTCTTGGCCTTTTGGCTAAGATCAAGTGTAATATCTATTCTATGAGAGTAAGGCAATGCCTCACATAATATTAGATTAATTTATAATTTATTTTAAGGTGTGAGCTCACCATAATTGCTTGTTGTTAGTCCTTCAATGATGTGACTCGAGTCTCGAGTAAGCTGGTTATGTAGCAAGAAAACTTAGCGATATGGATCATGGATGGTTCACATAGGTAAAGCAAGTAATGTTATGCTAAGCATTATTGATTGAATGGAATAATACTATTGTGAATGGAATGTAGATTTGTATATTTTCAATATGCACCATGGAT
This sequence comes from Stephania yunnanensis, assembly GCA_039657365.1. Lineage (NCBI taxonomy): Eukaryota > Viridiplantae > Streptophyta > Magnoliopsida > Ranunculales > Menispermaceae > Stephania > Stephania yunnanensis. The sequence goes on along the minus strand of CM077587.1, from coordinate 48,405,796 downwards.
GGTTCAATTAATAGGGGTTTGAAACCCCGCCTTTGAAGATATTATAGCATGCTGATTCTCGCTCATGCGGATGGGGAAATTGTATGTGGCACAGACGAGACAGCGTGTAGTGGCGTGGACAAGGTTGCGCTTTGGCCTGCGCCTCGGTGAGCATAGTGGCGCTTTAGCAGACTTCTTTGGCACGTTCCTTAGCGGGAGCATCGTGGTGCCTTGGCACGGGCCTTGACACGAGCAGGGCGATACCTTGGAGATTCCCTTGGCACGAGCAAGGTCTTGCCTTGGCCCGGGCAAGAGTTGACAAATCTTGACTTGGGCGTTGGGGAAAACTTAACATCTACTATAAGGAGGGGTGACTTTCTAGGGGTGGCATGGGCAAGGAAGCAAGGAAGACCCTCGAGCATGCCTTGGGCAACCATGCCAAGGCAAGACCCATGGATGGATCATGGTGCTGGCCACCCCGAGCCGGTGGGACTCGGACGGACCGAGCTCCGGCTAGCACCCAGGGTGCCTAGGCGCGCAGCTAGGCACCACCAATCAGACCCTGCCCCTTGAGCAAGGCGAACTATAGGCTTAGACGGACCAAGTCAAGTGCAGTTGCAGGCGGTTATGTAACTACAAGCATGACCAAGGCACGTCCCAGCAACTTCCAGGCACTATGAGCATGTGCCTATTGACCGGGTGGTCAAAACGGTTATGGAACATGGTGGCGGCAAAGGAAGGAAGTTGTTAGGTGGCTGTTTTGAGCACTACATGTGTGTGGTGATTTACTTAGTCTCGAGTAACGTACTTAAGACATGTGTCCTCGGAAGTTATGTAACTAACTTGGCTGTTTTGCTATAAAGCCAAGACATGTAAGCTAGTAAGAGGCACGAGTTCAGGAATGAGAAGTATGAGATGCTAGAGTTGTGATCTCATTGAACTAAGTAATAAATTTCATTTGTGCCATTGTTGCTGTTCAATCACGTTTTCGTTGGTGTGCTGAACTAAGGCGGTCCTTAGGCACCACGGGTTGGATTAGGTGAGAAAAATTTTCCTTGGGGTAAACCCCTCACTTAACGACCTCGTGACACTTGCCATTGGGGCTCTCAAGCGTCCTAATATGAGGCAATGCAATTTAATTTCAGGAAGCGTCATTAGTTCATGAAGAAACTAGTATTTCACTTTTAATCCCATAACGATGAAAATGAAACTAGTACAAGACGAAAAGAAATAAAATGGAGTCTCGACCACTTGTCAAATCATACCTTTCTCGGCCTTTTGGCTAAGATCAAGTGTAGTATTTGTTCTTATCAGTTTAATATTTGATACGTGAAGCATTGCTTCAGATGATATTAAATTAATTTATTTTAAGGGTAGAGCTCACCATAATGGCATGCCATTGGGGCTCTCAAGCGTCACCAATGCACTGCACTACTGCTATGGCCTGGCACACCCTACCAAACCTCAAATAAATGTTTAGCTAGGTTGTTTTACATAGAAACTACATGAGCCTATGCAATTTAATTTCAAAAACTGTATAATTGCTTGAGAAACTCATGTTCAACTCTCATTTTCGGGAGGCGTTATAAGATACTATTTTCTTGGTACGTGTTATGATTACACATGGTCGTATTAAATAAGTCGTCATGGTCGTATTAAATAAGTCGTCATGACCCTGTACACTTGAAACTCATAAGATCAAGTTAGAAATTTATTTGGGGGGTAGGTTTTGCAATATGGTGGGGTATGCATAGTAAAACGATGGTATGTGGCGGAAGTATGACTTGCACTCTCGGACATGCAGTATCGTGACTTAAGAAGAGATTTCGGTCCTGTCAGACCGAGAGCACGCAAAACCTATAAAAAATATTTCATTTCTCAACAAAGCCAACAACAACCATCATAACATTTAACGAACATCAACTACACACTATTTGCAAATCATTGCAAACACAAATAAACAAAATTTAGAACTTAATTATTCAAAAATGACAAATTACTTTCAATATTTGAAACTAACTACAAAATGAGAAGGCATGTTTCAAGTTTTAACCAAAATATATAGCAACTACACATCATGTAAATCTAAAGAGCAACTAACCTGTCCATCATTGCTATACCCATCCATTTACATTCATATACACCTGTGTATACCAAAAATACATGACACGTATACGCAAAAAAGGTGTGTATACCATTTTCAATCATTCAATCAAGTTCCAAAAAATAAAAGTCAAGACAAAGTATCAATCGAAACAAACGCATTTGGTTTGTCTAGTTGCTTGTGGTCGAGGTAAACGTTCAACCATCAGACCACGACCTACTTTCTTCCAAAGTATATACATCCCACTGCCTCGAGACATGTGGTAAAGGTGCATCACCCATCATTCGTAACTACAATTCAAAAATATTAAAATTTAGTTATAAAAGAACAAATAAGATTATTAGAACATTAAAGAGATATATAAAAGACTCACCATAACAAAATGAGAATCGTTAACTAAGCACAACCAAATGATTCGTCTCTCAGATACGGAAGGGGGTGAATTAATGGCAAGAAACCAAGTCATGGACCCACCAAAAGATATAGAAACAAAACTCATCTTGTAACAATTAGCAACAATTAATCCAATGTCCGGTAATGTAAGCCAAGAAAAACCCGGTGCAAACTCGGTCTCAAAAGTGTTAATGACATTTCTAATTGTCTCAAAGTGGACTGGCAACTAGAACCAATGGATGTAGGTATCCCTGTTACTATCAAGCTCATGCACTAGTTCATTTCTCACCCTCATCTATCGAGAAATAGGTTTGCATCCTAATGCCTCGCCTACGGCTCTATACCCATAGTTGCCATCAGACTCGACATTCCTCATCTCGAGTTTGCATGATATCCATATATTCGGTATGTGATCAACAAATGTAGCTGAACTTAAGATCAAGTATTTGATCACCTACATGGCACAAATGGGACAAAAATAGTAGAGCGAGTGCGTCCCTTTCTATAAGGACTTATTATCTTAAGTTGGTGATTAATGTTAATCTAAATCCTAATTAATCCAAGTTAGCTTGTGGTTATTCTCTCATATCTCGATTAGCTTGTGCGCGTGTTTGCATGTTGGCTTGTGTTTGGTTGAAATGTTTAAAGAGTTTTATAGGTTGTAGTATAATAGAAAATTCATACACAACCTTATAAATGGTAAATACATAAATAAACAATAAATAGCTAGTACACCAAGTGCGACGATGGGGTCGTGAAATGAATGTGGACACCCGAAAATACTCGTAGGCATGTCCAGTGAATTCATTGGCAAGAAAGTACATAACATATATGTATAACTATAAGTTGGTTTGAATTATATGGATTGTTGGATTGCCTTGATGGGCATGAATGTTGATGATGCCAACATATATGTCATCTTAAATAGTGTCATGTTAGCACATCAATCATCCGATCAGTCTGGAGATAGCGTGATGCGTGTCTCGAGAAAAATCTATATATTTAAACTAAAAACCTCATACTTATCTCTATAATTGATCTAGAAATTGAGAGAGGGAGTTGAAGGTTTTGTTTATGATCTTAGGAGATTAATTAGGGAGTTGATTTAACGTGGATTGAAGAGCTTAAACGATTAAGAATTCAGAGATCATCACTTTGGTAAGTATAATTTTTATGTTTTTAAAGTTCGATTTGATGGTAGATGATGATATCTTTGTGAATTATGATGTTCGTTGATTTGAAATGGTTTAATACCTCACTAGAGTCCTCTCTAATGAATTTTAGGAGTGTTTGTTGTTGTTGTTTGTGGATGGAATAGTGGCTGCTGCTCTATGTACTGCAAAATAGTACAGGGCGGAGTGGGTTCTTCCTAGTAGAGGAGCGCGCTCCCTTCATCATTAAGGATGAACTCAACTGCTAGAGAGCACTTCACCAATGAGGGAGCACGCACCTACCTCCGAGAACAACAAATCAGCTAAGTTTTGATTATAATTTTTGGAGACTTAGGGACTGAACTAGGGGTTTTAAATATAGAGTATTAGACCTATATTGATTACAAATGATTTGTGATAAGTTTTCGATTCCCATGAAAGATTGAGTACTTAGAAAGTTAGTGAATTTGGAACGAAAACCTAAACCGAGGTAAGTATGGATTCCCTTACTTATCAATATTGCATGGTTATCTTAGTATGTATAGTTCATGTAGTTTATAGATTGAATGGGGGGGGCTATGTACATCGTGATGTTTATAATAAATGGAAAATGATGTTTAATGTGATTCACGAGAGTTAGTTCCTGAGACTAATATAAGGTTATATAAGAGATGGGTTACCTTCCTGGCCTATATGTAACTTCCTACTCAGTTAAATAGGTTATGTATATTACATACTCATTAGTGGGTTTTGGATAAAACCATTTGACATTAATGAATTGGCTAGACAACACATCGACCAATGTGTCGATTTAGCAATCACATTAATGGCTTCAATAGGTGATCGACCTTAGTTTTATAAATAAAATGAGAATCACAGTGTAGTAGTCATTAATAGTTTGATTTGCTTCGTTATTTATTGAATTATATGTTTTTCATATTCTTGTTAGTTAACATACGTGCATATTGTTATTGCATAATGTTCTTGATTATTATACGAAATGTTGATGGCTTTGTGAATCCTTATTGAGTAAGTTGGAACGCTTACCCTAAATTTAATATTTTAGGTTTGCAACCCGACGCTTTAGCGAAGGGCAATGACAAGATTTATGAGTCTTATAATCTTCTTTATGATGTAATGAGCCTTCTTGTACATATATATAATGTTTGATATATTCTGTTGTATATAAACAGGGTTGGGTTATCGAGATTTAATTAAGGTTTTAGGCCGAGTATCACCTTAATCGGGATAGGGGATGCGACACTTTCCTCTCCCCGTTCCCCTCCTACTATTATTTAATGATTTGGTTGGCTCGATGGAATTAGAATCACCAACAACAGACTTTTGGGTTGCTCGAGCCTCGACAACGGGTCAAACCTCCTCAGTAACATGCAAAACATCCTCAACAAGAGGCAAAACCTCCTCAGCAATAGCCAAACCTCCCGAGCAACAAATCGAGTCTCATTGGCAAGAGATTGAGCCTCCTCGGCAGTAGACTAATCCTCCTTAACAACAGAATAAGCCTCCTCGGTAAACCTAGCTTGGGCCCCGGCAAACTCAAACCAGATGGAACACTTGTGATAGATTTCTCGAGTTTTTCATTTTTTCTCATTTTTCAAGATTTTTTCTTTTTAGACCCAAAGGATAATTACACGGCCAACCCCTAGTCTTTACTTTCTCTTTGGGTATGAAAATTACAATTGATGTTGGGTATGGGGTTTTCCTAAACTTTTGAACAATTCTCGCTCTCAAATCGAGACCGCCACTTGGAAACTTAGCCCGACTACTTCCATTTTAGCTTGATATTCAAAGTCATCTTCTTGTTCTTCACTAGCTTAAATCGAGTGCAAGTTCAATTTCCTCTAATGTGGTAACACCTCTCCAAGAGTAATTAGGTTACCATCTAACACATGTGATGCAATCTTGCGGGCATACAACAACCATTGAGTGGCTCATAATACACATACACAAATGGATCTATCGAGCCCAACACCATCGTTGAGCTTCTTTAATTCCTTATTAATCTTATCTAATGCATACCGATAAATAAACCCAATGATTGAGCTGTAAATGTTTTGTTCATATTGATGTGCGACGAGATGCCTTGACTGATTGAACGAAGCCTCCACGACTCTTTGTTGGTGGTCAAGAACTAGGTTTATGGACCTCCACGTATCTTGAAAGTATCCCTGCGTGGTCCCCAACTCTTTCTTCAATATAGAATACGCACCCTCCACCCGATCAGTAATGGCATTCCCAAAATGCATCACCTTATCCGTCCATGTAGCAAAAAATTTCTCTCTATGATAAAATCGAGTGTCCTGAATGTAATCTACCAAACTGAGCACTCTTCTATATTCGTCTTCAAGCTCCTTTACCCTATCCCTGTATGCTAACTCTATCCGAACGTGTACCACATCTATCAACTTCTCGTACAATCGGTTGTAGTCATCCTCCTTAGAGAATAATCTTCTTGTCTTAGAATGGACATTCCTATTTATGTGCCAACTACATAGTAAGTGCGCACAAGTTGCGAATACTTCCTCTATGGCCTTTATGAGAATTTGATCTTTTCGGTCAAGATGACCCCGGGGAGTGCCAACTATCCAATAACTCCCTAAATTGCTTCAAATCCCATGTATAGTCGGCATTATCTTTTTGGCTAAGAATGCATATGTCACGATGAAAGTCGTGCTAATGGAAGTAATGCCGACAATCTCGAGATGCTAGAAATACCCCCTACCCAAACTGAGCACCTCGCCCAAATTCCTTCAAAACAACCAAACGGATGCACCTCACCCCCTTTACTTTGCTCCATGAACTGAAGCACCCCACCCCCTTTACTTTTCAAGTTTTTAAAATCGCCTCCAAACCGCTAGTTTTAAAAAACCAAACCAAATTAGATGGTTTGGTCGGTTTTGCGAAAACCGCTTTCCACCCATAATCTCAACTATACATGTGGGGATGGCATGTAACAAGTAACAAATTGTAGATTACTGAACCAATGACATTTATAGAAAGTTATGAATTGTATTAATAATTGGTCAAAGTATCAACTTGAAACACCTATGGTTAAGGCTCAATAGGTAGTGTATTGGAAGTATATACTACGTGGGTTGCTTTACAAGCTCCTAGATCTTCTTCCTTGCTCCATAAATTCCTTCATCTCCATACCACAAAAAAGGGCCTTCTTGGAGTCGGAAAAGCCTCATTCAAAACCAAAAGCTTATACCTAATGAGTAATGGCTAATACCAGAAAACCTGAGATTGGTTTTCGCCTTAATTTGGAGACTTTTTACATGTTTTTCCTTTTTCTTGTAAAGCTAGAGACCCAAATACTATTTGACAAAGAGAAATAAAATGGAGTCTCGAACATCTCTCGAAGTATACCTTTCTCGGCCTTCTTGCTAAGATCAAGTGTAGTATCTGTTATAATCAGTTTAATATCTGATATGTGGGATATCGCCTCTTATGATATTAAATCAAAGCACACTAAGCTCAGTGAGAGCCTTGATACCACATGAAGGATATAGAACACTAAGAAGTGGATAAATTGCTGAATTTCTGTAGCTCTACTTTTGTTTTTCTCTTATTTCATCTACCAAATTATGCCTTAATACATACTTACAAAAGCTACAGAGTTTACTTCTACACCTAAACAAATGGACTAACTAATGATCCATATCATCACAATTGTGTAGTACTTTTCACCTAAACCATGACATGCCCAATTTGACCATGACTTGCCGAAAATGTAAGAGCAATCCTAAGGATGGACTTTCTTATCTCACCACTTTTTCTTTGGAGACTAACCAGCAAAGAGGTTTCTTTTTAGCTCTTGATGACTGAGAAACCATATTCCTGACTTATGTGTATTTTCATGACCAATGTTATGAATTATTTTTCTCTCATTGAAGCTATTTTGCTTGTACTTTTGCATCAAAAACTTTCTAACCTTGCTCGATAATAATGTAATTTTTTTTAGTTATGATGTTAACATGTCTTTACTAATCATAATTTGAAGATTTCATTAATAATTTTGTGCAAGTTGTGAATATGATCATTGGTTTTCTTATATATGATACGATCTTAAGGTTGCCTTAATATAGATCAGACTTTTGTGGGCTTACTCAACAGGCGCAACGACAAACCCCTTGGGCCAAAGATTACTTAATGTGACAAGTTCTTACCCATCTCATTAGTAGTTGTTTTCATTCCCTAAGTTTAAGCCTTGTTGTTGTTTTCATCGACTATGTTTAAGCCAACTTGTTGTAGGGTTTCACTATTTATATCCTTGTAATTGTTTTGTTTAGGTAGAGAAGAAATCAGTATTGCCTTACTTTCCATTTTTATTTTATGTTCTCGTGTTCTTCCTTGATTTGGGGACTTAACTCCTTATCAATATATATAATGTAAGTTTTCTTTGACAATACACCTACATCCACGAAAGATGAGATATCTTAGAATTAGCCTCACTGCTTACTCTTTGTTTGATAAATGGAATCAAAGAAATTGGGCACAAAATACATATGTTGGTGTCAATGTGGGGTACTTCATAGGCTGGCCAAACATTGAAAATTATAGGGTTGAGAGTTTGGAATTGATATGTCTAATCTACTTAAGTACAACTATGGGCCAACAATGGACTATCTTAGAGACATTGGCTTTGGTTTCGATTATGATGACTACTATAATCTCATTCATGGGTTAATTTTACAAGATGAGTTTGGGTGTACCCTGCATGTGTGAATAAACTATTGGACAAGCTTTATCAATCAGGGAACTTAGTGATAGATATAGCTATGGTGCAAATCTTGGTGGTCAATGAATTTTTTTTTTTTTTTTTTTTTATCTTCTCCATTAGCTGGTTTTGCAAATTCAGTGGCTCATTCGTTGAAATCAGGGGTACCTTTAAATCCTTACACTTTGATTGCTTTGAAAGTGCCAAAAGGGTGTTGTATTAGTGCTACTCAAAAGATGTTTCATGAAATGCTTCACCTAGACATAAGGAATTGGACTGCAATGAATTTAGCATATGTATTGGTGGGAGAAGCAAAAGAGTTAGCTGCATCGAGTGCCCTCATTATATTGTGCTTTGCTTTGGGGACTGCATAATCAAGGTCAATTGAATCTATTTGTGTTGCACTTGCGAATTTACTTTGCAGTAACAAAGTTCCTAATGGGTGACAGTGGCAGTCATTTCAGATCTCTTCTTTAAGCTTGATAAAATCTTTGTCGATCTTCTTAGGAAAGATTCCTCCATCCGTGAAGATTCCTCTATGCGTGAAACCATAGCCTTATCTTTGTTGGGACTTATGAATCAAAACATGATCATAGTTCATCACTACTCCACAAAAGTTGCAACCAAGAACGTGACGGCCTTCTCTTCATGTTCTAATGACTTGCTTCAATTCAGGCTCCTCCAGATGTCTCTTTTTTTTATTGATTCACTTCCAGAGAAGAGCATAGTTTTAAAGGAATCAATTAGTTACTTGGCATCAATTACCAATGCTTTTAAGGTAGATAATATCTTCATATAAATTTTGAAGACACATAGGTTGTCAAATGGAATTGATGATTCTGAAAAGTTGGCAAGTGATGGCTTAAAATCACTTCCTTGAATTCAAGTTTGGAGCTGAATTTTGTTTTCCTACCACCTTGAGGACAAGGTGAATTTTGAAGGGATAGGTAATGATACGATTTCGAGGTTGCTTTGATATGGATCAGACTTTTGTGGGCTTACTCGACAGGCCCAACGACAAACCCTTTCGGCCAAGGATTACTTAATGTGACAAGTTCTTACCCGTCTCATTAGTAGTTGTTTTCATTCCCTAAGTTTAAGCCTTGTTGTTGTTTTCATTGACTATGTTTAAGCCCACTTGTTGTAGGGTTTCACTATTTATATCCTTGTAACTGTTTTGTTTAGGTAGAGAAGAAATCAGTATTTTCTTACTTTCCATTTTTATTATGTTCTTGTGTTCTTCCTTGATTCGGGGACTTAACTCCTTATCAATATATACAATGTAAGTTTTCTTTGACAGTACACCTACATCCACGAAAGATGACATATCTTAGAATTAGTCTCACTGCTGATTTGAGAATCAGAACATTGTAATTGATATCACCTATTCTTCCCATGTAAAGCTAGAGACCTGGATACCATAGTTTTATTATTGTTCTATTAATCCCGTATCAATGGACGAGAAACTAGTACGAGACGAAAAGAAATAAAATGAGGTCTCGAACATCTCTTCAGGCATACCTTTCTCGGCCTTTTGGCTAAGATCAAGTGTAGTATCTGTTCTTATCAGTTTAATATTTGATACGTGAGGTATTGCCTCACATGATATTAAATTAATTTTTGTTATTGGGGAGAGTCCACAACAATGGCTTGCCGTTGGGGCTCTCAAGCGTTGCCCATGTGTTACACTACTGCTAGGGCCAGGCGCACCCTACCAAATGTACAATGAAAGTTTGGTTAGCTTAGGTAACTCTAAAACTGAGTAAAAGATGTTGTGCTGTGGCTTGGTATGCAGTTTCAATAACGTTGCTGTTGTGGTATCTTAGGTGTGGGTGGAAAGGTGATTGAGGATGTGTAGATTATGTGGCTGTTTTTGTGGGATAAGTAGGAGAGTTCGATCGACCCATTTTGACACCACTTTTGTACACACATACTTTTTGTAGGTATCTTTTTGTACATATTATATAGTCAAAAAGATATCTTTTTGCACATATTATATAGTTATAATAGAGGAGTTTCTCCTCCATATTTATCAAAAAAAATAAAAATAAAAGATATGCTAGCCAGTGAAGTAATTTCAGTGTGATAGTTAATGAAGAAATGTTATATTATATTGAAGTACTATTTATGTTCCTTAGCACTCATTTTTCAGCAGCTGAAGAGCTCTGCCCCTTTTTAATTCTCTTTTTGCCATCTATTAAAGAAGATGAACAACTTAATTACCATTCCTTCCAGTATTGTTTGACTCATAAGATGGCCTTGACAAAATTTGGAAAATAGTATTTAAAAGATCGTAAGTTGATATGATCATACTAAGAAAATAAAATAATGATCATGGCGGAAGCGTACCTACGTTCCACAGTAAGATTCTACTAATCTTGTACTACTGTTTGTAAGTTAGCTCATAATTTTGGTTCTGCTATCAATAGGTTAAGCCTGAAAGGTGAAATATTAAGTGTACCTCTTGATGGTCTGCAACATTGTTATATGAATATTACATAAATGACTCGACTAAGGTCAATATTAAGAGTATTTCTTGATGTCTTCATTCTATGATGTTTTAGTGTGGTGGACAAAGCTTTGTTGGTTTCACTCCCACATTGACATGAAAGATAAAGAGTTGCGACCATGGGATCGATGAAAGCCTACTCGAGATAGTAGCTTAGACACGCAGCTGTGTAGTGAGCACAAAGCGAACTATTCTTTCGCCTTTTACTAAAGAATACCGTGTGCTCGCTGCTTCAAGCAGCATACGTTTGTTTTTGGAGGGTCACCATTAAAGGTAGACCCACCCCACCCCACCCCTAATACTTGAATAAAATTCTTGCTGTGTTTTTTCATTCTGTTTTTGACCATCCCCTTCAGAAAGACCATCAATACTCCAGTCATAAATGGCATGACCGTCGTATTTTTGGTTACGTTTGACCTTTTCTTCGAGAATAAGGTCAGAAGGGGATGGTCTCGAATAAAATTGTTTGCGCAAAGGATACCTAGATTTATCAAATCTTTTTGTAGACTTTGTACGTCGCATAATACGATGGATTTCAGGGAAAGTATCATTATCAGAATTAGAGGCAGGATTAGACTCAGACTCGGCTGGAGGAGACTCAGATTCAGCATGGGACGTAGCAGAAATCTGAGCAGAAGCGGGAGACAAAGTCATAATTGCAGGACCTTTGTCTTTTGATGTGCTGGCTGATGGTGGTGTAGTGGAGGAAGAGGGCTTTTCTGTTGAAATTTGAAGCTTACCAAGCTTTGTTGTGAGAATATTAAGAAATTCTTCAGAAAAGGGAGTTTTAAAAGAAGGCATACTTGGGGACGCCGAAGGAGGGAAAAATGGTTTAGCTATCTTTTAAGAAGGTATATGTGATTTTCCAGTAGAGGTTGATGGTTCAGTGGGCGATGTTAATGTAGATAAATACATATTTGTAAAATTATTTTGTTCAATGAGATGGTTAATATCTCGTTTGGAGATAGGGCCAGAATCCTCAAAGGTTGTTTTAAAAGGAGAGGCCTTAATATTATCACGGAGTTTTAAAGGTGCTAAGGGAGGATGACGCTGGTCATATTTTTGACCACCAGTGGCTTCCCAAATGGTATTAACCTGGAGGGAAGTTGTTGGACTTTTAATAGCTAACCAGTCAAAGAAAGAGATATTCTGCTTATTTTCTTTGACGTAGGCAAAATATTTTTCACGGAAAATAGCTTGATGCTTGAAAGGAACAAGTTTACAAAACGAGGGCTTTAAAGGATGGGTTAAGAATTGCTGTTTTAGCGATTCATAATCCATTATAAAATCTTCTTCCTGTTCTTCCAAGGTTACAACATTAATATGATACTCAGCAAAATCATTAATGCCGACATTATCATCATTAGTTGTTGTAGGAGGAACACAAACAGGATAAGCAATTCCACCACAAGTTCCACAAGTTTCGATGGAGAAGGATTAGGATTAGTAACGAGGGTAAGTGGTTGAGAGGCAAAGTTAGATGAAGAAACAAGTTGATGTCGATGCTCTTGGAGCAAAGATAATATCAACTTTTCCATCATCATGCTCAATGATTTGCGAAATTTGTTGAGACACTGTCTCTGTTGTTGTTCTTCCTTATTGGTGTCTCGTGATAGTCCACTCGATGAGGAAGGGAATTTCTTTTATGGCTAATTGTTTTCTATCAATGATAGTGTTTTTAACATTCGTAAGAAAAATAGTTGAAATAGTTTTCTTTTGAAGTTCAGTATAGGCAATATCAGGAATGATGGTATGCATCAATTTATAAAAGAGACGGTAAACAACCGTAACATTAGAAATTGTTTTGGATAAGGTAAAACCTTTGGTCGAAATCCCAAGAACAAGTGCTCGGGAGACAAGATCAGAATCATTATGAAGGTCAATGGTGAAGTTAGGACAACATTCAAAGTATAAAGGACCATCTGAGAGGCTTCCTTCAACTATTCCTAACAATGAGTCAGTGAATTTAAGGTGACGTTTGTCTCGCACAGAGACCATGACTTCAGAATTTAGTCCTAATGCGACTAAAGGCTTTATTGCAACTTGTATGAGGCCAAGATGCAAATACCTATGGGTTAAAGCATGGCTTGCAATTTTTTGAGGAGACAAGATAACTATTTCTTGACCATCATCAATGACAGAAATAGTATCTTCAACGAGTTTTATAATATAATTTTGAGTAGGAGAGAAATCCCCATTGGTGTAGACCATGGAAGGTTTAACTTTAGGGATAGACCAATTTTGTAAAGACTGATCAATATTAGCATAAGTAGTTTCAGAAATATTTTTAAACTTAAGGTTAGATACTTGACTAAACGACTCAGGAGGAGAAGAAGATGATGAAGACCCAGATCCAGATTCAGAAGACTTAAATGATAATACTTTCGACAAAGATCTTCGAAGAGAACTCGTGGTTAAGGCTTAAGGTGAACACTACTTGGTCAACGATTGACTGCTCGACTTACGTTCTTCTGCAAGACTTACGACGCGACTAGGAAAACAAATGTTAACCGATAAATCAAAACCACGAAAGTCCAGAGAGAAAATCCGATCAAAAGCAGAATATCAAACAAATCGTCGGTGAAAACAAAGATCAGGCAAACTAATAATAAGTAAATTGATAAAGATACGAACATAAACAAAGATAAATATACTTACAGAGGGTGAAGGATGAAAATAAGTCCAAACAGGAAACAAACGGTCACTGGCTCTGATACCAATTGAGCGTTCACGGATATATTTAAATGCAAAAGGGGATAAATAACACGGATATTGTTAGAAGGATCGCAACAATCACAAGGAAACGAAACAAAAGAGGGAAGATTAAATAAGAACTTAGGAACTCCAGAGAGATAATAGAAATATGCTATTTTCATACAGAGAATATCATTACAGACTGAACACTTTGATCACAAGACAAGAGAGAAATACTTAAAACTGATTAAACAAGCTAAGACTTGATGATCCTAAAACTAAAACATCCCAACTATATATAGACGCGTTGCTTCTGTAAAAGCAATCCTACAAACAACCCTTCAGAAAAGCAAAAGACAAAGCAAACGACTCTTCACAAAAGAAAGAGGCCAATAGTATCTGACCTTTGAAAAAGCAAACAGTAAAAGCAAACAGTACACAATTCTTTACATAAAGCAAACAGTAATTTGGCCTTTTGTAAAAGCAAAGTAACAGTTACTTGACCTTTGAGAAAATGGATGGACACGAATCCAAGGCTATCCTAATATCCAGTGGAAATTAGGGTAGGAAGCATGCGCTTGATCGATTGGGTGGCACGGGTACGAGGAGGATCTGGACACGTCCAGAAGCAGTAAGGCGATTACAGTTGAAGAGGCCAGAACAATGGTTCAAGGGGGATGAATGGTCGTTCATAAATGAAGGTGCAAGAAGATCTTGTTGGTGTCCAATCAAACATTTGAAGGAAAACGTAGGATAGCTTGGGTATCAACAATGACTTGTATTTGGGGTTGGTCAAGTAGATACCATAGGCCAAGGAGGAGATCTGTGTCATCTGAGATCCAGGTAAAATTAACACAGGCTATAACAATTTGAATTGAACATCGTTCATAAGGAGGGCTCCAAAGGATATCAACCCATTGGGGTACAAGGCAATACGGAAGTGTTCAACCAGAGGTTCTCTGATTGCCCAAGGTAACTCACTAAAGGATTCAATCATAGATTGTCGTTCTTCAGCCGGTGTCGTCATCTGATAAATGAACGCTTGAAGGAGTTGGAGAACACCTAGATGAAACCTGTTCCAAAGCAAGTCGCATTTGTTTATTATCATCTTCTAATTGTTGGATTTTGGCTAGAATTTTTGCCATATCCGGATCAATAGAAGAAGTAGACGCCGATTTTGATTTAGACACGACATCTTTAAAGGATGCGGAACGAGAAGGTAAAATGAGTTTAATTGGAGTTTTTGGGCAAAAATGGCTTCATAATTAAACTTTTTCCACCATTTACAAGAAATATTTTGAGATAAATATTTATAAGTAGTCTGGGGATTATAGGCAAAAATGTCAAAAGTTGCATATTCCCATTTAAGTATCCATGGGATGGAATACTTGATGATAAATTGCAGGAGAGGTAATTTTTCTTTGTCGAATTGCTCTTTGACTCGAGCAGGAAAAATTGATTCATGGGGACCAAATTTTGTCCACCAATTTGGTGACCCACTAAAGAGGGAAGGAGGTTTGACCATTTTGGCGAAATGATATATACCAAGAGTGATGATCAGGGTCTTGATAAAATATAATAGTACGCCAGGCTTCAATGTAGTCATGGTAGCTCTGAGACACTGCAGGGTTATTTTTGGATATAACTATATCTTTATATGTAAATGGAGTTTTTGCAATAAATTTATAGTTATCACACCATTCATCTTATGATAAGACTCATTGAATCTTAAGCTTGGAGTAATCAATTTCAAAGGATTTCTCTCTTGACATATGTTCAAAATGAACTGACTATGTTGTAATAAGGATGTTCTCATAGAACTGGATGGTTGCTTGAGGGCGAGTGGGGATAAAGTGAAGGCCAGGAGGCATGGTGCAGGCGATTTGGGTGGTCAGTGGTTTAGTACTGACATAAGGTTCAAGGATGCGGATAAGGTTTTGCGTTGTAGCCAAGTATGAACAATTCGGTTCAGGCGTATCCAAAGGCTTGAATCGGTTTGTGGAGGCTGAAGCAGACGCCGCTTTCTTAGACATGATTTGTAGGAGATTTACAGAGGAGGAAGTAAGAAATTCACGAGACAAAAAGTCAGGAAGAGAATTCTTTTCTCCTGGAATATATTCAATATCAAAATAAAAAAATACTTAATATAGTTTGCCATCTTGCAAATATTTGTTTAGACGCTAAATTTTTTACATATTTTAAAAAGATATATTTTGCAGAACGACAATCAACACGAATAAGAAATTTTTGATTTAAAATATCTGTTTGAAATTTTTGGACACAAAGCACTATGGCTAGGACTTCCTTTTGAACAGTAGAATAAGTTTTTTGTGCACCCTTCCAGGTTTTGGAAGTGAAACAAACAAGTTGTTCCTTTCCTGAGGGAGGACGTTGTAGAAGAATTCCACCATACCCAATTTCAGTAGCATCAGTTTGAATAATTTTAAAATACCGAGGAGTTGCCAAATGAAGGCATGGAAGAGATTGAACTTTCTGTTTCACAAGCTGAATAGCTGCAGTGTGAGCAGGAGTCCAATGGAAAAGTTTTTTGGCGGAGAGCAAATCTTGAAGACACTGTCTATCGATTGCAACATCTGTATAAAAATTGGAAAGATAATTAAGACATCCGAGAAACCGTTGCAACTGGAGGCGATCAGATAATTGATCAGGAAATTTGCTGGCAAAACTAATTACTCTATTAACAGGAGTAATGGTTTGGTTAGCAATTTTGAAACCAATAAAGGTTATCTCAGTTTGAAAATGATTCATTTTCTTTTGAGATAACACAAGTCCATTTTTCAAAATTAAGGTTTGAAAGATTTGTAAATGTTTCCAATGTTGATCAATGGTTGGAGAAAACACCAAAAGATCATCAATGTAAACAAGGATGAATGAATGATATGGGTTAAAAATATCATTCATTATTTTCTGAAATTCGAAGGAGCATTTTTTAGACCAAAAGGCATAACATTCCATTGGTATTGACCAAATGGAGTGTTAAAAGCGATTTTATAGCGATCAGCCAGGATGAACTGTATTTGCCAAAAACTGATTTTAAATCAAACTTTGAAAAGACAACGGTGATGTTGTAGCTTTTATAGGTCTCGATTTATTTGGAAGAGGATAACGAATAGTTTTTAATACTTTATTAAGGGGTTTATAATTGATAACTAAGCGAGGAACACCTCGTTCAAGTTCAGGAGCATTTTCAACATAAAATGTTGTACAACTCCAAGGAGATTGAGAATGAGTAATTAACTTCATCTTAAGCAAATCGGTGATTTCTTTTTGACAAATTTCACGTAGGCGAGAACTCATCTGAGAAGGATTTACTTTTGTAGGAATTTTTGATTCTAGAAAATCAGGAACATAGGGCAGTTGAACAATATGTTGTTTTCGTGCCCAAAAAGTAGAAGGAATATCCGAACAACATTGTTGTTGAAGTTTATTTTGAAAAGTGGTTAATTTGGTTTTAAAAACAGGAGATTGTAAGATCTGCTCAGTTTTTAATAACAGTATTTCATGCTTTAAAAATTGGATGTGAGTATTTTTATACTCAATTTGATTAATGATGTAATTTAGGAAAGATTCCTTGGGAGGATCGACGAAGGAGAATTTTCAAAGCTTTTCCTTGCACATTAGTAGAAATACCAGTTTCTGAAACTGAAAAAGGCTGAATTTTACGCAGAAATGGTGTTCCTAATAAAATATCTTGTTTTAATCCTTTAACAATAATAAAGGTTAATGGAATACAAATTCCTTGATGACAGATATGAGCAAGGGAAACTTCATACTTAATTCTTGTTTGTTGCCCATTTGCAACATAGATATGTTGATAGTCTTTGATGAGATCACAATAATGCAAAGGAAGGAATCCTTCTCTTACACAATTTAAATCAGCACCAGAATCTATCAATGCATTACATTTGACTGAAAATCCTTTTACTGTAAATGTAACTGGTGTAAACCAGCGTTGGAAATTCGAGTGAGATCTAGAAAGGCTATCGACAAATATGTTATTGAAGTCAAAGCTATAACTAGCTTCAGGATTTGAGTGTTCAAGGCTCGTAATACGAGAGGAGAGTTGTTTTATCTCTCGCTTTAACTGATTAATTTCAGTTTGCAGAGATTGGATGGTAACTTGTTTAGGTATTTTATTAACAACTTCCATGAGACTCGCAAAATTAAGATGAGAGTCATCAAGTGATAATTGTTCTTCAAATTGCTTTTGTTTTTTCTGGAGAGTAGGAGGAAGATGTTCTTCATATGAACTGGGAGTAGGGTTAGAAGGTGTAATAATTTCAGTAAAATATTTAAGTTTTAATGCAGGATCTGAAATTTGTTCACCTATCAAGAGAATAAGTTCTTCATCAGCAGTTAAAACATTTATTTTAGGCTCAGAAGAAGAAGAGGAAGTGTTTGGAAGATTAGACACACAGTGACATTCAACATCCGAAGAAGAAGAAGAAAATGCAACCTGATGAATTTTCTTCGTGGTAGTTTTTTGATGACATTTATTGGCATAATGGCCAGGCTTACCACAGTTATAGCAAACAGTGCTAACTTTGTGTTCATTTCGGTCCGGGCTTGGGAACGGGTGAAGGTAATAGGACGAACGTCGTCGATGCTTTCGTTTAGGAGGATGTTTAAAATAAGGTGGTTTATAGAAATGGGCGATTTGTTTTGGCGTTTAATATGATGTTTAGGGGTCATATAGTTGGAAACATCGATATCTTGACCAAAATCAAAGCAAAAATTGCCTAAATCGTGTTTCATTGTAGATTTTTCTTTCTTAAGTTGGCGATTTAATCGCAGGTCATTATAGATGGATAGAGCACATGTTTGCACAGATTGGATAATATCCCCATACGTGAGTTCAGCTAGGGTATTATCATAATGTTCTTTGATGAAATCCTTAATTTTAGCGGCAAAATAAGGAGGCAAACCAGCGATAAATCTTTTTTTCCAGAAAGTTGTATCATGTTGCTCAGTTAAAGAATACAATTTTGAGAAAAATGTATCTTTATACCATCTATAATCATTGAGTGTCCTACAGCGTAGGTTTTGTAATTGATCACGAATCTTTTCATTAATAGAATCGATATGTCCGACAAATTGCCAGATAATGGCGGCCATGAGATGGTTAACAGAGTCATAAATCCATTCCCCATTTGCGTTGAGCATGGGTTGTTTTAATACATCTGTTTTAAGGTGAGTAATTATGGCTTGGCGTTCTTCTTCAGTCATGACATAATGCCACCATCCATACAATTGACCAGTGAAGCGACGGATAATGGCTTTTGCCGTATCTGGTTCTGAATGGTTTTTTAGAATACTTGCCTTAGCGTAGATATGCATTTTGAGGACAACCTAAACGATTTGATATTCAGAAAGACCATCAATACTCCAGTCATAAATGGCATGACCGTTGTATTTTTGGTTACGTTTGACCTTTTCTTCGAGAATAAGGTCAGAAGGGGATGGTCTCGAATAAAATTGTTTGCGCAAAGGATACCTAGATTTATCAAATCTTTTTGTAGACTTTGTATGTCGCATAATACGATGGATTTCAGGGAAAGTATCATTATCAGAATTAGAGGCAGGATTAGACTCAGACTCGGCTGGAGGAGAGACTCAGATTCAGCATGGGACGTAGCAGAAACCTGAGCAGAAGCGGGAAACAAAGTCATAATTGCAGGACCTTTGTCTTTTGATGTGCTGGCTGATGGTGGTGTAGTGGAGGAAGAGGGCTTTTCTGTTGAAATTTGAAGCTTACCAAGCTTTGTTGTGAGAATATTAAGAAATTCTTCAGAAAAGGGAGTTTTAAAAGAAGGCATACTTGGGGACGCCGAAGGAGGGAAAAATGGTTTAGCTATCTTTTGAGAAGGTATATGTGATTTTCCAGTAGAGGTTGATGGTTCAGTGGGCGGTGTTAATGTAGATAAATACATATTTGTAAAATTATTTTGTTCAATGAGATGGTTAATATCTCGTTTGGAGATAGGGCCAGAATCCTCAAAGGTTGTTTTAAAAGGAGAGGCCTTGATATTATCACGGAGTTTTAAAGGTGCTAAGGGAGGATGACGCTGGTCATATTTTTGACCACCAGTGGCTTCCCAAATGGTATTAACCTGGAGGGAAGTTGTTGGACTTTTAATAGCTAACCAGTCAAAGAAAGAGATATTCTGCTTATTTTCTTTGACATAGGCAAAATATTTTTCACGGAAAATAGCTAGATGCTTAAAAGGAACAAGTTTACAAAACGAGGGCTTTAAAGGATGGGTTAAGAATTGCTGTTTTAGCAATTCATAATCCATTATAAAATCTTCTTCCTGTTCTTCCAAGGTTACAACATTAATATGATACTCAGCAAAATCATTAATGCTGACATTATCATCATTAGTTGTTGTAGGAGGAACACAAACAGGATAAGCAATTCCACCACAAGTTCCACAAGTTTCTGATGGAGAAGGATTAGGATTAGTAACAGGGGTAAGTGGTTGAGAGGCAAAGTTAGATGAAGAAACAGTTGATGTCGATGCTCTTGGAGCAAAGATAATATCAACTTTTCCATCATCATGCTCAATGATTTGCGTAATTTGTTGAGACACCTGTCTCTGTTGTTGTTCTTCCTTATTGGTGTCTGTGATAGTCCACTAATGAGGAAGGGGAATTTCTTTTATGGCTAATTGTTTTCTATCAATGATAGTGTTTTTAACATTCGTAAGAAAAATAGTTGAAATAGTTTTCTTTTGAAGTTCAGTATAGGCAATATCAAGAATGATGGTATGCATCAATTTATAAAAGAGACGGTAAACAACCGCAACATTAGAAATTGTTTTGGATAAGGTAAAACCTTTGGTCGAAATCCCAAGAACAAGTGCTCGGGAGACAAGATCAGAATCATTATGAAGGTCAATGGTGAAGTTAGGACAACAGTCAAAGTATAAAGGACCATCTGAGAGGCTTCCTTCAACTATTCCTAACAATGAGTCAGTAAATTTAAGGTGACGTTTGTCTCGCACAGAGACCATGACTTCAGAATTTAGTCCTAATGCGACTAAAGGCTTTATTGCAACTTGTATGAGGCCAAGATGCAAATACCTATGGGTTAAAGCATGGCTTGCAATTTTTTGAGGAGACAAGATAACTATTTCTTGACCATCATCAATGACAGAAATAATATCTTCAACGAGTTTTATAATATAATTTTGAGTAGGAGAGAAATCCCCATTGGTGTAGACCATGGAAGGTTTAACTTTAGGGATAGACCAATTTTGTAAAGACTGATCAATATTAGCATAAGTAGTTTCAGAAATATTTTTAAACTTATGGTTAGATACTTGACTAAACGACTCAGGAGGAGAAGAAGATGATGAAGACCCAGATCCAGATTCGGAAGACTTAAATGATAATACTTTCGACAAAGATCTTGGAAGAGAACTCATGGTTAAGGCTTAAGGTGAACACTAATTGGTCAACGATTAAATGCTCGACTTACGTTCTTCTGCGAGACTTACGACGCGACTAGGAAAGCAGATGTTAACCGATAAATCAAAACCACGAAAGTCCAGAGAGAAAATCCGATCAAAAGCAGAATATCGAACAAATCGTCGGTGAAAACAAAGATCAGGCAAACTAATAATAAGTAAATTGATAAAGATACGAACATAAACAAAGAGAAATATACTTACAGAGGGTGAAAGATGAAAATCAGTCCAAACAGGAAACAAACGGTCACTGGCTTTGATACCAATTGAGCGGTTGCGGATATATTTAAATGCAAAAGGGGATAAATAACACGGATATTGTTCAGAAGGATCGCAACATCACAAGGAAACGAAACAAAAGAGGGAAGATTAAATAAGAACTTAGGAACTCCAGAGAGATAATAGAAATATGTTATTTTCATACAGAGAATATCATTACAGACTGAACACTTTGATCACAAGACAAGAGAGAAATATTTAAAACTGATTAAACAAGCTAAGACTCGATGATCCTAAAACTAAAACATCCAAACTATATATAGATGCATTGCTTCTGTAAAAGCAATCCTACAAACAACCCTTCAGAAAAGGAAAAGACAAAGCAAACGACTCTTCACAAAAGAAAGAGGCCAATAGTATCTGACCTACGAAAAAGCATACAGTAAAAGCAAACAGTACACAATTCTTTACATAAAGCAAACAGTAACTTGGCCTTTTGTAAAAGCAAACAAATAGTTACTTGGCCAGTGACCTTTTGTTTCCTGTTTGGACTTATTTTCATCCTTCACCCTCTGTAAGTATATTTCTCTTTGTTTATGTTCGTATCTTTATCAATTTACTTATTATTAGTTTGCCTGATCTTTGTTTTCACCGACGATTTGTTTGATATTCTGCTTTTGATCGGATTTTCTCTCTGGACTTTCGTGGTTTTGATTTATCGGTTAACATTTGCTTTCCTAGTCGCGTCGTAAGTCTCGTAGAAGAACGTAAGTCGAGCAGTCAATCGTTGACCAAGTAGTGTTCACCTTAAGCCTTAACCATGAGTTCTCTTCGAAGATCTTTGTCGAAAGTATTATCATTTAAGTCTTCTGAATCTGGATCTGGGTCTTCATCATCTTCTTCTCCTCCTGAGTCGTTTAGTCAAGTATCTAACCATAAGTTTAAAAATATTTCTGAAACTACTTATGCTAATATTGATCAGTCTTTACAAAATTGGTCTATCCCTAAAGTTAAACCTTCCATGGTCTACACCAATGGGGATTTCTCTCCTACTCAAAATTATATTATAAAACTCGTTGAAGATACTATTTCTGTCATTGATGATGGTCAAGAAATAGTTATCTTGTCTCCTAAAAAAATAGCAAGCCATGCTTTAACCCATAGTTATTTGCATGTTGGCCTCATACAAGTTGCAATAAAGCCTTTAGTCGCATTAGGACTAAATTCTGAAGTCATGGTCTCTGTGCGAGACAAACGTCACCTTAAATTTACTGACTCATTGTTAGGAATAGTTGAAGGAAGCCTCTCAGATGGTCCTTTATACTTTGACTGTTGTCCTAACTTCACCATTGACCTTCATAATGATTCTGATCTTGTCTCCCGAGCACTTGTTCTTGGGATTTCGACCAAAGGTTTTACCTTATCCAAAACAATTTCTAATGTTGCGGTTGTTTACCGTCTTTTTTATAAATTGATGCATACCATCATTCTTGATATTGCCTATACTGAACTTCAAAAGAAAACTATTTCAACTATTTTTCTTACGAATGTTAAAAACACTATCATTGATAGAAAACAATTAGCCATAAAAGAAATTCCCCTTCCTCATTAGTGGACTATCACAAACACCAATAAGGAAGAACAACAACAGAGACAGGTGTCTCAACAAATTTCGCAAATCATTGAGCATGATGATGGAAAAGTTGATATTATCTTTGCTCCAAGAGCATCGACATCAACTGTTTCTTCATCTAACTTTACCTCTCAACCTTTACCCCTGTTACTAATCCTAATCCTTCTCCATCAGAAACTTGTGGAACTTGTGGTGGAATTGCTTATCCTGTTTGTGTTCCTCCTACAACAACTAATGATGATAATGTCAGCATTAATGATTTTGCTGAGTATCATATTAATGTTGTAACCTTGGAAGAACAGGAAGAAGATTTTATAATGGATTATGAATCGCTAAAACAGCAATTCTTAACCCATCCTTTAAAGCCCTCGTTTTGTAAACTTGTTCCTTTTAAGCATCAAGCTATTTTTCGTGAAAAATATTTTGCCTATGTCAAAGAAAATAAGCAGAATATCTCTTTCTTTGACTGGTTAGCTATTAAAAGTCCAACAACTTCCCTCCAGGTTAATACCATTTGGGAAGCCACTGGTGGTCAAAAATATGACCAGCGTCATCCTCCCTTAGCACCTTTAAAACTCCGTGATAATATCAAGGCCTCTCCTTTTAAAACAACCTTTGAGGATTCTGGCCCTATCTCCAAACGAGATATTAACCATCTCATTGAACAAAATAATTTTACAAATATGTATTTATCTACATTAACACCGCCCACTGAACCATCAACCTCTACTGGAAAATCACATATACCTTCTCAAAAGATAGCTAAACCATTTTTCCCTCTTTCGGCGTCCCCCAAGTATGCCTTCTTTTAAAACTCCCTTTTCTGAAGAATTTCTTAATATTCTCACAACAAAGCTTGGTAAGCTTCAAATTTCAACAGAAAAGCCCTCTTCCTCCACTACACCACCATCAGCCAGCACATCAAAAGATAAAGGTCCTGCAATTATGACTTTGTCTCCCGCTTCTGCTCAGATTTCTGCTACGTCCCATGCTAAATCTGAGTCTCCACCAGCCGAGTCTGAGTCTAATCCTGCCTCTAATTCTGATAATGATACTTTCCCTGAAATCCATCGTATTATGCGACATACAAAGTCTACAAAAAGATTTGATAAATCTAGGTATCCTTTGCGCATACAATTTTATTCGAGACCATCCCCTTCTGACCTTATTCTCGAAGAAAAGGTCAAACTTAACCAAAAATACGACGGTCATGCCATTTATGACTGGAGTATTGATGGTCTTTCTGAATATCAAATCCTTGAGTTTGTCCTCAAAATGCATATCTACGCTAAGGCAAGTATTCTAAAAAACCATTCAGAACCAGATACGGCAAAAGCCATTATCTGTGGCTTCACTGGTCAATTGTATGGATGGTGGCATTATGTCATGACTGAAGAAGAACGCCAAGCCATAATTACTCACCTTAAAACATATGTATTAAAACAACCCATGCTCAACGCAAATGGGGAATGGATTTATGACTCTGTTAACCATCTCATGGCCGCCATTATCTGACAATTTTTCGGTCATATCGATTCTATTAATGAAAAGATTCGTGATCAATTACAAAACCTACGCTGTGGGACACTCAATGATTATAGATGGTATAAAGATACATTTTTCTCAAAATTGTATTCTTTAAGCGAGCAACATGATACAACTTTCTCGAAAAAAGATTTATCATTTGGTTTGCCTCCTTATTTTGCCGCTAAAATTAAGGATTTCATCAAAGAACATTATGATAATACCCTACCGAACTCACGTATGGGGATATTATCCAATCTGTGCAAACCTGTGCTCTATCCATCTGTAATGACCTGCGATTAAATCGCCAACTTAAGAAAGAAAAATCTATAATGAAACACGATTTAGGCAATTTTTGCTTTGATTTTGGTCAAAATATCGATGTTTCCAACTATATGACCCCTAAACATCATATTAAACGCCAAAACAAATCGTCCCATTTCTATAAACCACCTTATTTTAAACATCCTCCTAAACGAAAGCATCGACGACGTTCGTCCTATTACCTTCACCCGTTCCCAAGCCCGGACCGAAAAGAACACAAAGTTAGCACTGTTTGCTATAACTGTGGTAAGCCTAGCCATTATGCCAATAAATGTCATCAAAAAACTGCCACGAAGAAAATTCATCAAGTTGCATTTTCTTCTTCTTCTTCGGATGCTGAATGTCACTGTGTGTCTAATCTTCCAAACACTTCATCATCTTCTTCTGAGCCTAAAATAAATGTTTTAACCGCTCATGAAGAACTTATTCTCTCGATAGGTGAACAAATTTCAGATCCTTCATTAAAACTTAAATATTTTACTGAAATTATTACACTTTCTAACCCTACTCCCAGTTCATTTGAAGAGCATCTTCCTCCTACTCTCCAGAAAAAACAGAAGCAATTTGAAGAACAATTATCACTTGATGACTCTCATCTTAATTTTGCGAGTCTCATGGAAGTTGTTAATAAAAAACCTAAACAAGTTACCATCCAATCTCTGCAAACTGAAATTAATCAGTTAAAGCAAGAGATAAAACAACTCTCCTCTCGTATTACGAGCCTTGAACACTCAAATCCTGAAGCTAGTTATAGCTTTGACTCCAATAACATATTTGTCGATAGCCTTTCTAGATCTCACTCGAATTTCCAACGCTGGTTTACACCAGTTACATTTAGAGTAAAAGGATTTTCTGTCAAATGTAATGCGTTGATAGATTCTAGTGCTGATTTAAATTGCGTAAGAGAAGGATTCCTTCCTTTGCATTATTGTGATCTCATCAAAGACTATCAACATATCTCTGTTGCAAATGGGCAACAAACAAGAATTAAGTATGAAGTTTCCCTTGCTCATATCTGTCATCAAGGAATTTGTATTCCATTAACCTTTATTATTGTTAAAGGATTAAAACAAGATATGTTATTAGGAACACCATTTCTGCGTAAAATTCAGCCTTTTTCGGTTTCATAAACTGGTATTTCTACTAATGTGCAAGGAAAAGCTTTACAATTCTCCTTCGTCGATCCTCCCAAGGAATCTTTCCTAAATTACATCATTAATCAAATTGAGTATAAAAATACTCACATCCAATTTTTAAAGCATGAAATATTGTTATTAAAAACTGAGCAGATCTTACAATCTCCTGTTTTTAAAACCAAATTAACCACTTTTCAAAATAAACTTCAACAATAGCGTTGTTCGGATATTCCTTCTGCTTTTTGGGCACGAAAACAACATATTGTTCAACTGCCCTATGTTCCTGATTTTCTAGAATCAAGAATTCCTACAAAAGCAAATCCTTCTCAGATGAATTCTCGCCTACGTGAAATTTGTCAAAAAGAAATCACCGATTTGCTTAAGAAGAAGTTAATTACTCATTCTCAATCTCCGTGGAGTTGTACATCATTTTATGTTGAAAATGCTCCTGAACTTGAACGAGGTGTTCCTCGCTTAGTTATCAATTATAAACCCCTTAATAAAGTATTAAAAACTATTCGTTATCCTCTTCCAAATAAATCAGACCTCATAAAAGCCACAACATCAGCTGTTGTCTTTTCAAAGTTTGATTTAAAATCTGGTTTTTGGCAAATACAGGTTCATCCTGCTGATCGCTATAAAACCGCCTTTAACACTCCATTTGGTCAATACCAATGAAATGTTATGCCTTTTGGTCTAAAAAATGCTCCTTCAGAATTTCAGAAAATAATGAATGATATTTTTAACCCATATCATTCATTCATCCTTGTTTACATTGATGATCTTTTGGTGTTTTCTCCAACCATTGATCAACATTGGAAACTTTTACAAATCTTTCAAACCTTAATTTTGAAAAATGGACTTGTGTTATCTCAAAAGAAAATGAATCTTTTTCAAACTGAGATAACCTTTCTTGGTTTCAAAATTGCTAACCAAACCATTACTCCTGTTAATAGAGTAATTAGTTTTGCCCGCAAATTTCCTGATCAATTATCTGATCGCCTCCAGTTGCAACGGTTTCTCGGATGTCTTAATTATCTTTCCGATTTTTATAAAGATGTTGCAATCGATAGACAGTGTCTTCAAGATTTGCTCTCCGCCAAAAAACCTTTCCATTGGACTCCTGCTCACACCGCAGCTATTCATCTTGTGAAACGGAAAGTTCAATCTCTTCCATGCCTTCATTTGGCAACTCCTCAGTATTTTAAAATTATTCAAACTGATGCTTCTTAAATTGGGTATGGTGGAATTCTTCTGCAACGTCCTCCCTCAAGAAAGGAACAACTTGTTTGTTTCATTTCCAAAACCTGGAAGGGTGCACAAAAAACTTATTCTACTGTTCAAAAGGAAGTCCTAGCCATAGTGCTTTGTGTCCAAAAATTTCAAACAGATATTTTAAATCAAAAATTTCTTATTCGTGTTGATTGTCGTTCTGCAAAATATATCTTTTTAAAAGATGTAAAAAATTTAGCGTCTAAACAAATATTTGCAAGATGGCAAGCTATATTAAGTATTTTTGATTTTGATATTGAATATATTCCAGGAGAAAAGAATTCTCTTCCTGACTTTTTGTCTCGTGAATTTCTTACTTCCTCCTCTGTAAATCTCATACAGATCATGTCTAAGAAAGCAGCGTCAGCTTCAGCCTCCACAAACCGATTCAAGCCTTTGGATACGCCTGAACCGAATTGTTCATACTTGGCTACAACGCAAAACCTTATCCGCATCCTTGAACCTTATGTCGGTACTAAACCACTGACCACCCAAATCGCCTGCACCATGCCTCCTGGCCTTCACTTTATCCCCACTCGCCCTCAAGCAACCATCCAGTTCTATGAGAACATCCTTATTACAACACAGTCAGTTCATTTTGAACATATGTCAAGAGAGAAATCATTTGAAATTGATTACTCCAAGCTTAAGATTCAACGAATCTTATCAGAAGATGAATGGTGTGATAACTATAAATTTATTGCAAAAACTCCATTTACATATAAAGATATAGTTATATCCAAAAATAACCCTGCAGTGTCTCAGAGCTACCATGACTACATTGAAGCCTGGCGTACTATTATATTTTATCAAGACCCTGATCATCACTCTTGGTATATATCATTTCGCCAAAATGGTCAAACCTCCTTCCCTCTTTGGTGGGTCACCAGTTGGTGGACAAAATTTGGTCCCCATGAATCAATTTTTCCTACTCGAGTCAAAGAGCAATTCGACAAAGAAAAATTACCTCTCCTGCAATTTATCATCAAGTATTCCATCCCATGGATACTTAAATGGGAATATGCAACTTCTGACATTTTTGCCTATAATCCCCAGACTACTTATAAATATTTATCTCAAAATATTTCTTGTAAATGGTGGAATAAGTTTAATTATGAAGCCATTTTTGCCCCAAAAACTCCAATTAAACTCACTTTACCTTCTCGTTCCGCATCCTTTAAAGATGTCGTGTCTAAATCAAAATCGGCGTCTACTTCTTCTATTGATCCGGATATGGCAAAAATTCTATCCAAAATCCAACAATTAGAAGATGATAATAAACAAATGTGACTCGCTTTGGAACAGGTTTCATCTAGGTGTTCTCCAACTCCTTCAAGCGTTCATTTATCAGATGACGACACCCGCTGAAGAACGACAATCTATGATTAAATCCTTTAGTGAGTTACCTTGGGCAATCAGACAACCACTGGTTGAACACTTCCATATTGCCTTGTACCCCAATGGGGTTGATATCCTTTGGAGCCCTCCTTATGAACGATGTTCAATTCAAATTGTTATGGCCTGTGTTAATTTTACCTGGATCTCAGATGACACAGATCTCCTCCTTGGCCTATGGTATCTACTTGACCAACCCCAAATACAAGTCATTGTTGATACCCAAGCTATCCTACGTTTTCCTTCATATGTTTTTGCCCCCTTATGGCATTTCTTTGATTGGTCACCCACAAGATCGTCTTGCACCTTCATTTATGAACGACCATTCATCCCCCTTGAACCATTGTTCTGGCCTCTTCAACGGTAAATCAGTCTTACCGTTTCCTGGACGTGTCCAGCCCTCTGGCCCATGCCAGCCCACTGATCAAGCGCATGCTTCCTACCCTAATTTCCACTGGATATTAGGATAGCCTTGGATTCGTGTCCATCCATTTTCTCAAAGGTCAAGTAACTATTACTTTGCTTTTACAAAAGGCCAAGTTACTGTTTGCTTTATGTAAAGAATTGTGTACTGTTTGCTTTTACTATTTGCTTTTTCAAAGGTCAGATACTATTGGCCTCTTTCTTTTGTGAAGAGTCGTTTGCTTTGTCTTTTGCTTTTCTGAAGGGTTGTTTGTAGGATTGCTTTTACAGAAGCAATGCGTCTATATATAGTTGGGATGTTTTAGTTTTAGGATCATCGAGTCTTAGCTTGTTTAATCAGTTTTAAGTATTTCTCTCTTGTCTTGTGATCAAAGTGTTCAGTCTGTAATGATATTCTCTGTATGAAAATAGCATATTTCTATTATCTCTCTGGAGTTCCTAAGTTCTTATTTAATCTTCCCTCTTTTGTTTCGTTTCGTTGTGATTGTTGCGATCCTTCGGAACAATATCCGTGTTATTTATCCCCTTTTGCATTTAAATATATCCGCGACCGCTCAATTGGTATCAGAGCCAGTGACCGTTTGTTTCCTGTTTGGACTGATTTTCATCCTTCACCCTCTGTAAGTATATTATAAAACTGATGATGGTCAAGATGCAACCTGATGAATTATTATTTTTTTTTATCTTCTCCATTAGCTGGTTTTGCAAATTCAGTGGCTCATTCGTTGAAATCAGGGGTACCTTTAAATCCTTACACTTTGATTGCTTTGAAAGTGCCAAAAGGGTGTTGTATTTGTGCTACTCAAAAGATGTTTCATGAAATGCTTCACCTAGACATAAGGAATTGGACTGCAATGAATTTAGCATATGTATTGGTGGGAGAAGCAAAAGAGTTAGCTGCATCGAATGCCCTCATTATATTGTGCTTTGCTTTGGGGACTGCATAATCAAGGTCAATTGAATCTGTTTGTGTTGCACTTGCGAATTTACTTTGCAGTAACAAAGTTCCTAATGGGGTGACAGTGGCAGTCATTTCAGATATCTTCTTTAAGCTTGATAAAATCTTTGTCGATCTTCTTAGGAAAGATTCCTCCATGCGTGAAGATTCCTCTATGCGTGAAACCATAGCCTTATCTTTGTTGGGACTTATGAATCAAAACACGATCATAGTTCAATCATCATGTAATGGGAGTAAAACACATTTGGTTACTTGCGATGTGGCGCAGTTGACAACTGCAACTAGAAGTGTACTTCATCACTACTCCACAAAAGTTGCAACCAAGAACGTGATGGCCTTCTCTTCATGTTCTAATGACTTGCTTCAATTCAGGCTCCTCCAGATGTCTCTTTTTTTTATTGATTCACTTCCAGAGAAGAGCATAGTTTTAAAGGAAGCAATTAGTTGCTTGGCATCAATTACCAATGCTTTTAAGGTAAATAATATCTTCATATAAATTTTGAAGACATATAGGTTGTCAAATGGAATTGATGATTCTGAAAAGTTGGCAAGTGATGGCTTAAAATCACTTCCTTGAATTCAAGTTTGGAGCTGAATTTTGTTTTCCTACCACCTTGAGGACAAGGTGAATTTTGAAGGGATAGGTAATGATACGATTTCGAGGTTGCTTTGATATGGATCAGACTTTTGTGGGCTTACTCGACAGGCCCAACGACAAACCCTTTCGGCCAAGAATTACTTAATGTGACAAGTTCTTACCCTTCTCATTAGTAGTTGTTTTCATTCCCTAAGTTTAAGCCTTGTTGTTGTTTTCATTGACTATGTTTAAGCCCACTTGTTGTAGGGTTTCACTATTTATATCCTTGTAACTGTTTTGTTTAGGTAGAGAAGAAATCAGTATTGTCTTACTTTCCATTTTTATTATGTTCTTGTGTTCTTCCTTGATTTGGGGACTTAACTCCTTATCAATATATACAATGTAAGTTTTCTTTGACAGTACACCTACATCCACGAAAGATGACATATCTTAGAATTAGTCTCACTGCTGATTTGAGAATCAGAACATTGTAATTGACACCTATTCTTCCCATGTAAAGCTAGAGACCTGGATACCATAGTTTTATTATTGTTCTATTAATCCCGTATCAATGGGCGAGAAACTAGTACGAGACGAAAATAAATAAAATGAGGTCTCGAACATCTCTTCAGGCATACCTTTCTCGGCCTTTTGGCTAAGATCAAGTGTAGTATCTGTTCTTATCAGTTTAATATTTGATACGTGAGGCATTGCCTCACATAATATTAAATTAATTTTTGTCATTGGGGAGTGTCCACCACAATGGCTTGCCGTTGGGGCTCTCAAGCGTTGCCCATGTGTTACACTACTGCTAGGGCCAGGCGCACCCTACCAAATGTACAATGAAAGTTTGGTTAGCTTAGGTAACTCTAAAACTGAGTAAAAGATGTTGTGCTGTGGCTTGGTATGCAGTTTCAATGACGTTACTGTTGTGGTATCTTAGGTGTGGGTGGAAAGGTGATTAAGGATATGTAGATTATGTGGCGGTTTTTGTGGGATAAGTAGGAGAGTTCGGTCGACCCATTTTGACACCACTTTTGTACAACACATACTTTTTGTAGATATCTTTTTGTACATATTATATAGTTATAATAGAGGAGTTTCTCCTCCATATTTATCAAAAAAAAAAAAAAAAAAACTGCATAAAAGATTTGCTAGCTAGTGAAGTAATTTCAGTGTGATAGTTAATGAAGAAATGTTATATTATATTGAAGTACTATTTATGTTCCTTAGCACTCATTTTTCAGCAGCGGAAGAGCTCTGCCCCTTTTTAATTCTCTTTTTGCCATCTATTAAAGAAGATGAACAACTTAATTACCATTCCGTCCAGTATTGTTCGACTCATAAGATGGCCTTGACAAAATTTGGAAAAGTGTATTTAAAAGAACGTAAGTTGATATGATTATACTAAGAAAATAAAATAATGATTATTGCGGAAGCTAGCATACCTACTTTCCACAGTAAGATTCTACTAATCTTGTACTACTGTTTGTAAGTTGGCTCATAATTTTGGTTCTGCTATCAATAAGTTAAGCCTGAAAAGGTGAAATATTAAGTGTACCTCTTGATGGTCTGCAACATTGTTATATGAAGATTACATAAATGACTCGACTAAGGTCAATATTAAGAGTATTTCTTGATGTCTTAATTCTATGATGTTTTAGTGTGGTGGACAAAGCTTTGTTGGTTTCACTCCCACATTGACTGAAAGATAAAGAGCTGCGACCATGGGATCGATAAAAGCCTACTCGAGATAGTAGCTTAGACACGCAGCTGTGTAGTGAGCACAAAGCGAACTATTCTTTCGCCTTTTACTAAAGAATACCGTGTGCTTGCTGCTTCAAGCAGCATACGCTTATTTTTGGAGGGTCACCATTTAAGGTAGACCCACCCCACCCCTAATACTTGAATAAAATTCTTGCTGTGTGTTTTTTCATTCTGTTTTTGACATACATGTTTTTAGTGATTTCTAGCATTGGTTGGTTATGCAGCAACATTTCAACGTCTGTTCTCCTTTTGAAACGTTAACCACGTTGGATTGGTAATCCTTCAATGCTCCATTGATATTGATTGTTGTTGGGTACAACCTTAGAGGTACCCCCTATGGGGAGTGTACCAATTGCATTAGGTCTTTGGATACTTGGAAACAAAGGAACAACAGTGTTTTAGGAGGCTTAATCTCAAAATCATAACCCTAGTTACTTAATTGGAATGTTGAACCAATATTCCAAGGTCTTAGAATTAGTCTACCTGCAGATCCCAGAACCAGAACATTGCAATTGATATTACATGTTGCTCCCTTTTCTTGTACAGCTAGAAACCACAATACTTGAGTCCTAGTATTTTATTTTTAGTCCCATAACCACGAAAGAGAAACTAGTAAAAGACGAAAATAAATAGGCAAAACCAATCTTTTGGTCCCTCAATTTTGAAAACAACACATTTGGTCCTCAACTTTTCATATAGTGTAAATTAAGTCTTTTTGTTAATCCAGTCATTATCATTGATGACGTGGCGAAATGCAATCTCCACATGGCGCCACGTGGCAATGAACCAAACAGTTCAATGAACCAACCAAATCAACCCCACCCTTGTGTTTTTTTCTGTCCGCGTTCCTCTTTCTCTCCACGATTTCTCTCTTCTCTTACTCTCTTGCTCTCAGCGTTCTCTCCTCCACACCTCTCCTGCTCTCCCTAGCTCTTCGATCACATCTGCCTCGCGACCGCCCTCCGCCGCGCGCCCTCCGCCTCGCGACCCCGCCTCGCGCTCTCCGCCTCGCGCCCGCCGCCTCGCGACCGCCATGAATAAATCACAGGGAGGCAAGGATGGATCAAGACAGCCACGAGTATTTCAAGCACTGAGGATAGCGGTGAACGATGAATTGAACATACTAAAAGATTCTCTCTATGATTGTTTTGACTGCCTTTCTCCTGGTGGTAGGCTCGCCGTCATCTCCTTTCACAGCTTGGAGGACAGGATTGTAAAGCAGACTTTTCTCGACCTTATCAGCGCGAACGATGAACTTGGCAATGGGGAGAATGTCGGTGTTTCGAGCCAACATGACAACGGCAGCAGCGAAGCATGGGTAAAACAGAAAGTGCATGGCAGTAATGGGAGCATCCTAACAAAGAGACCAATAACACCAACCGACGAGGAGGTTCGGTTGAACCGCCGAAGCAGGAGCGCAAAACTTAGGGTGATTCAAAAGGTTGGAAACAGTTAATGAAGCCTTCAATGGCATAATGTATCAATCAATAGATGCATGCCTGTAATTTTTGGTGAAGGGTCTTCTTTGCTTCTGGAGGTGTCAAGTGTTGCTCTGCAGAAATGTATTTGTAACCAAATTGCAATTTTGAAAGTAAAGGCATTCATCATGTTATACTGAATGTTTAGCTTTTGAAGTTGTTCCCATTACACTACTGAAATGTAAAAATTACAATTTCTCTATCCACAATCATAGATATATACTTAATAGCAGAATGGCAATCACTACAGATTCTCAAATTCTTCATGATCCTCAATGTGGTTTTCTCAGGAGTACTGATTAAGCCAAAAGCTATTGCAAGCTTCTCACTATGATGACTCAATATTTGCTCCTTCACCCCTACGTCAAGATCGTGCAAGACGGCATCTGTGTCGGGAACGAAACCTTTTTTCTTGATCTTCTCCCACAGCGGTCGCGAGGCGGCGGGCTCGAGGCAGAGAGCGCGAGGCGGCGGTCGCGAGGCGGCGGGTTCTGGCGGAGGGCGCGCGGCGGAGGGCGGTCGCGAGGCTGATGTGAACGAAGCGCGAGGGAGAGCGGGAGAGGTGTGGAGGAGAGAAATCGTGGAGAGAGAGGAACGCAGAGAGAAAAAACAGAAGGGGTGGGGTTGATTTGGTTGATTCATTGAACCAGGTGGTTCATTGCTACGTGGCGCCATGTGGCGATTGCATTTCGCCACGTCATTAATAACAATGACTGAATTAATAAAATGATTTAATTTACATTATATGAAAAGTTGAAGGACCAAATGTGTTGTTTTTAAAGTTGATGGACCAAAAGTGTAAAACCTTCAAAGTTCAGAGACCAAAAAAATTGGTTTTGCCAAATAAATAAAATGGAGTCTCAAACACTTGTCAAATTATACGTTTCTTGGTCTTTTGGCTAAGATCAAGTGTAGTATCTATTCCTATCAGTTAAATATATGATACTTGAGGCATTGCCTCACATGATATTAAATTAATTTATAATTTATTTTAAGGGGAGAGCTCACCATAATGGCTTGTTGTTAGCCCCTCAATGATGTAACCTGAGCAAGCTAGTTAGGTAGCGAGAAAACTTAGCAATATTCAAGTTTTGGAGGATTCAGAAGGTTTCATGGGAGTTAGTTGTTGGATGGTGCACCATGAATGGTTCGCAGTATAGCATGCGAAGTCTTGCACTTGCGGATGGGAAAATTGTATGCGGCACAGACGAGGCAGCGTGTAGTGGTGTGGACAAGGTCTCGCTTTGGAGCGCGCCTAGGCACGTCGCTTTGGCAGGGAGTACAGTGGCGCTTTGGCACGAGCACGGTTGGGCCTTGACATGAGGTAGGTCGCGCCTTGGTAAGCTCCTTTGACACGTTCCTTGGCGGGAGCGCGGTGGCGCCTTGGCACGGGCCTTGACACGAGCAAGGTCGCGCTTTGGCAAGGGTAAGGTTGCGCATTGACAGGTTCCTTTGGCACGTTCCTTGGCGGGAGCGCAGTGGCGCCTTGACATGGGCCTTTGTCAAATCTTATATTATTTGGCCTTTTGGCTTAGATCAAGTGTTGATTCTATTTCTATCAGTTAAATATCTGATACGTGAGGCAATGCCTTCCATGATTTTAAATTAATTTATTTGAAGGGGATGCTCTCACATGATATTAAATTAATTTATTTTATGGGGAGAGCTCACCAAA
The DNA here is from genome assembly GCA_039657365.1 of Stephania yunnanensis. NCBI lineage: Eukaryota > Viridiplantae > Streptophyta > Magnoliopsida > Ranunculales > Menispermaceae > Stephania > Stephania yunnanensis. The sequence goes on along the minus strand of CM077587.1, from coordinate 48,370,354 downwards.
ATTTTTATGGGGAGAGCTCACCAAAATGGCGTGCCATTAGGGCCCTCAAGCGTGACAATACTGCTAGGAACTGTCGCACCCAACCAAATTTGAAATAAATGCTTAGCATAGTATTTCATGAAGAAACTGCATGAGCCAATGCAATTTAATTTCAGTAGGCGTCATTAGTTCATGATGTAAATATATAATTGCTTGAGAAAGAGTCATAGTATTTCACTTTTAATCTCATAACGACGAAAAAACTAGTACAAGATGAAAAGAAATAAAATGGAGTCTCCACCACTTGTCAAATCATACCTATCTCGGCCTTTTGGCTAAGATCAAGTGTAATATTTGTTCTTATCATTTAAAATTTGATACGTCAATGCACTGCACTGCACTACTGCTATATCCTGGTGCCCTACCAAACCTCAATTAAATGTAAACTGCATGAGCCAATGCAATTTAATTTCAGAAACTGTATAATTGCTTGAGAAACTCATGCTCAACTCTCATTTTCAGGAGGTGTTATAAGATACCGTTTTCTTGGTACATGTTATGGTTACACATGGTTGTATTAAATAGGTCGTCACGACCCGCACACCCGAAACCTCGTAAGATCAAGTTAGAAATTTATTTGCGGGGTAGGTTTTGCAATATGGTGGGGTATGCATAGTAAAACGATGGTATGTGGCCGAAGTAAGACTTGCACTCTCGAACATGCAATATCGTGACCTTAGAAATTTCGGTCCTGTCAGACCGAGAGCACGCAGATCCTACAAAAAATATTTCATTTTTCAATAAAGCCAACAACAACCAACATAACATTTAACAAACATCAACTACACATTATTTGTAAATCATTGCAAACACAAATAAACAAGATTTAGAATTTAATTATTCAAAATGATACAGTACTTTCAATATTTGAAACTAACCACAAAATGAGAAGGCATGTTTCAAGTTTTAACCAAAATAGATAGCAACTACACATCATGTAAATCTAAAGAGCAACTAAACTTGTCCATCATTGCTATACCCATCCATTTACACTCATATACACTTGTGTATACCAAAAATACATGACACGTATACGCAAAAAAAGGTGCATATACCATTTTCAATCATTCAATCAAGTTCCAAAAAATAAAAGCCAAGACAAAGTATTAATCTAGACAAACGCATTTGGTGGGTCTAGTTGCTTGTGGTCGAGGTAGAACGTTCAACCATCAGACCATGACCTACTTTCTTCCAAAGTATATACATCCCATTGCCTCGAGACATGTGGTAAAGGTGCATCACCCATCATTTGTAACTACAATTCAAAAATAGTAAAATTCAGTTTTAAAAGAACAAATAACATTATTAGAACATTAAAGAGATATATAAAAGACTCACCATAACAAAATGAGAATTTTTAACCAAGCACAACAAAATGATTCGTCTTTCAGATATGGAAGAGGGTGAACTAATGGCAAGAAACCAAGTCACGGACCCACCAAGAGATAAAGAAACAAAAACCATCTTGTAACAATTAGCAACAATTAATCTAATGTCTAGTAATGTAAGCCAATAAGAACTCGGTGCAAACTCGGTCTCAAAAGTGTTAATGGCATTTCTAATTGTCTCAAAGTGGGCTGGAAACTAGAACCAATGGATGTAGATATCCCTGTTACTATCAAGCTCATGCACTAGTTCCCTTCTCACCCTCATCCATCGAGAAATAGGTTTGTATCTTAATGCCTCGCCGATGGCTCGATACCCATAGTTGCCATCAGACTCGACATTCCTCATCTCGAGCTTGCATGGTATGCATATATTCAGTATGTGATCAACAAATACAGCTGAAACTTAAGATCAAGTCTTTGATCACCCTAGAGGCACAAATGGGATAAAAATAGTAGCGTGAATGTGTCCCTTTCTATAACGACTTGTTATCTTAAGTTGGTGATTAGTGTTAATCTAAATAATAATTAACCCAAGTTAGGCCTGTGGTTAAGTCTGGCATATCTCGAATAGCTTGTGCGTGTGTTTGCATGATGGTTTGTGTTTGGTTGAAATGTTTAAAGAGTTTTATAGGTTGTAGTATAATAGAAAATTCATACACAAGCATATAAATGGTAAATACGTAAATAAACAAAAAATAGCTAGTACAAAGCTTTGTTGGTTTCACTCCCACATTGACTGAAAGATAAAGAGTTGCGACCATGGGATCGATAAAAGCCTACTCGAGATAGTAGCTTAGACACGCAGCTGTGTAGTGAGCACAAAGCAAACTATTCTTTCGCCTTTTACTAAAGAATACCGTGTGCTTGCTGCTTCAAGCAGCATACGCTTATTTTTGGAGGGTCACCATTTAAGGTAGACCCACCCCACCCCTAATACTTGAATAAAATTCTTGCTGTGTGTTTTTTCATTCTGTTTTTGACATACATGTTTTTAGTGATTTCTAGCATTGGTTGGTTATGCAGCAACATTTCAACGTCTGTTCTACTTTTTTAAACGTTAACCACGTTGGATTGGTAATCCTTCCATGCTCCATTGATATTGCTTGTTGTTGGGTACAACATTAGAGGTGCCTCCTATGGGGAGTGTTACCAATCGCATTAGGTCTTTGGGTACTTTGGAAAGAAAGGAACAACAGTATTTTAGGAGGCTTAATCTCAAAATCATAACCCTAGTTACTTAATTGGAATGTTGAACTAATATGCCAATGTCTTAGAATTAGTCTACCTGCAGATCCCAGAACCAGAACATTGCAATTGACTCCCTTTTCTTGTACAGCTAGAAACCACAATACTTGAGTCCTAGTATTTTATTTTTAGTCCCATAACCACGAAAGAGAAACTACTAAAAGACGAAAATAAATAAAATGGAGTCTCAAACACTTGTCAAGTTATTCGTTTCTTGGCCTTTCGGCCAAGTGTAGTATTTATTCCTATGAGAGTAAGGCAATGCCTAACATGATATTAAATTAATTTATAATTTATTTTAAGGGGTGAGCTCATCATAGTTGCTTGTTGTCAACCCTTCAAAGATGTGACTCGAGTCTCGAGTAAGCTGGTTATGTAGCTAGAAAACTTAGCAATATGCACCACGGATGGTTAGCAGTATAGCATGCTGATTCTCGCGCATGCGGATGGGGAAATTGTATGCGGCACAGACGAGACAGCGTGTAGTGGCGTGGACAAGGTTGCGCTTTGGCCCACGAGACAGCGTGTAGTGGCGTGGACAAGGTTGCGCTTTGGCCCGCGCCTAGGTGAGCATAGTGGCGCCTTGGCAGAGCAGGGCGATACCTTGGAGATTCCCTTGGCATGAGCAAGGTCTTGCCTTGGCCCGAGCAAAGGTTGACAAATCTTGACTTGGGCGTTGGGGAAAACTTAACATCTACTATAAGGAGGGGTGGCTTTCTAGGGGTGGCATGGGCAAGGAAGCAAGGAAGACCCTTGAGCATGCCTTGGGCAACCATGCCAAAGCAAGACCCATGGATGGATCATGGTGCTGGCCGGTGGGACTCGGACGGACCGAGCTCCGTCTAGCACCCAGGGTGCCTAGGCGCGCAGCTAGGCACCACCAATCAGACCCTGCCCCTTGAGCAAGGCGAACTATAGGCTTAGACGGACCAAGTCAAGTGAAGTTACAGGCGGTTATGTAACTACCAGCATGACCAAGGCACGTCCCAGCAACTTCCAGGCACTATGAGCATGTGCCTATTGACCAGGTGTTCAAGACGGTTATGGAACATGGTGGCTGCAAAGGAAGGAAGTAGTTAGGTGGTTGTTTTGAGCACTATATGTGTGTGGTGATTTACTTAGTCTCGAGTAACGTACTTAAGACATGTGTCCTCGGCAGTTGTGTAACTAACTTGACTGTTTTGCTATAAAGTCAAGGCATGTAAGCTTGTAAGAGGCACGAGTTCAGGAATGAGAAGTATGAGATGCTAGAGTTGTGATCTCATTGAACTAAGTAATAAACTTCATTTGTGCCATTGTTGCTGTTCAATCACGTTTTCGTTGGCGTGCTGAACTAAGGCGGTCCTTAGGCACCATAGGTTGAATTAGGTGAGAAAAATTTTCCTTGGGGTAAACCCCTCATTTAACGGCCTCGTGACACTTGCCATTGGGGCTCTCAAGCGTCCTAATATGATGCAATGCAATTTAATTTCAGGAAGCGTCATTAGTTCATGAAGAAACTAGTATTTCACTTTTAATCCCACAACGATGAAAAAGAAACTAGTACAAGACGAAAAAAAATAAAATGGAGTCTCGACCACTTGTCAAATCATACCTTTCTCGGCCTTTTGGCTAAAATCAAGTGTAGTATCTGTTCTTATCAATTTAATATTTGATACGTGAAGCATTGCTTCAGATGATATTAAATTAATTTATTTTAAGGGTAGAACGGTCAACTATGGAGACGATTTTCCTTGTAAGACGATTGTTAGAAAAATATAGAGAAAATAAAAAGATCTTCATATGGTATTCGTAGATTTAGAAAAAGCATATGATATGGTCCCTAGAGATGTTCTTTGGTGGGTCCTAGAAAGAGAAAAGAGTGCATGTTAGATATATAGACACTATTAAGGATATATATGTATGGTGGAGTAGTAACGAGTATAAAGACATTTGGAGAAGCTACAAAAGAATTTTCCATTACGATAGCTTTACATTAAGGATCGGCTTTAAGCCCATATCTATTTACTTTAGTTATGGATCAACTAACTAGACATATTCAAGAGGATATACCATGGTGTATGCTATTTGCAGATGATATTGTCTTAGTGGATGAAACTAAAGATGAAGTGAATAGGAAATTAGAACTCTGGAGGAACACATTAGAATCTAAAGGCTTTAAGTTGAATAGAACGAAAACCAAATACATGAACTGTGAGTTTGGAAACACTAGACATTAAGATGACGGTGTGGTAAAATTAGGAGAAGTAAAAATTCCTAAGGTAAACCACTTTAGATACCTGGATCAATCATACAAAATGATGGTAACATTGAAAATGATGTCACACATAGAATTCAAGCTGGATGGAAGAAATGGCGGAGTGCAACATGGGTGATTTATGATCGACATGTTCCTACAAAGTTAAAAGGAAAATTTTATAGGACCGCAATTAGGCCAGCTATGCTCTATGAAAGTGAATATTGGGCGGTCAAGCAACAACAATTACATAAAGTTAACGTAGCAGAAATGAGGATGCTTAGGTGGATGTGTGGTAAAACTCGTAAAGATAAAATAAGAAATATAGAAATTCAAAGACAAGTAGGAGTAGCACCAATTGATACAAAGATTAGGGAAGGGCGGTTGCGATAGTTTGATCACGTGCAAAGACGACCTACAAATGCCCCAATTAAAAAACTTGACTCAATAGAAACTGTAGAAACTCGACGATGTAGAGGCGGACCAAAGTTAACATGGGATGCATTAGTTAAGAGGGATTTGAATGGTTTGCAAAGCTCACCATCAATTGCACGTAATCGAGCACAATAGAAAAGTTTGATCCATGTAGCCGACATCAGTTAATTTGGGACTGAGGCTATGTTGTTGTTGTTGTTGTTGTTGTTGTTGTTGTTGTTGTTGTTGTTGTTGTTGTTGTTGTTGTATTTTAAGGGCAAAGCTCACCATAATGGCTTGCCATTGTGGCTCTCAGCGTTGCCAATGCACTGCACTACTGCTATGGCCTGGTGCACCCTACCAAACCTCAAATAAATGTTTAGCTAGGTTGTTTTACATAGAAACTGCATGAGCTTATGCAATTTAATTTTAGAAACTGTATAATTGCTTGAGAAACTCATGTTCAACTCTCATTTTCAGGAGGCGTTGTAAGATACCGTTTTCTTGGTACATGTTATGATTACACATGGTCGTATTAAATAGGTCGTCACGACCCTACACACCCGAAACCTCATAAGATCAAGTTAGAAATTTATTTGGGGATAGTAAAATGATGGTATGTGGTTGAAGTAGGACTTGCACTCTCGGACATGCAGTATCGTGACCTAAGAAGAGATTTCGGCCCTGTCAGACCGAGAGCAAGCAAGAACCTACAAAAAATATTTCATTTCTCAACAAAGCCAACAACAACCATCATAACATTTAACGAACATCAACTACACACTATTTGCAAATCATTGCAAACACAAATAAACAAAATTTAGAACATAATTATTCAAAAGTGACACATTACTTTCAATATTTGAAACTAACCACAAAATGAGAAGGCATGTTTCAAGTTTTAACCAAAATATATATAGCAACTACACATCATGTAAATCTAAAGAGCAACTAAACCTGTCCATCATTGCTATACCCATCCATTTACACTCATACACATGTGTATACCAAAAATACATGACACGTATACGCAAAAAAGTGCGTGTACCATTTTCAATCATTCAATCAAGTTCCAAAAAATAAAAGTCAAGACAAAGTATCAATCTAGACAAACACATTTGGTGGGTCTAGTTGCTTGTGGTCGAGGTAAAACGTTCAACCATCAGGCCACTACCTACTTTCTTCCAAAGTATATACATCCCACTGCCCCGAGATATGTGGTAAAGGTGCATCACCCATCATTCGTAACTACAATTCAAAAATAGTAAAATTCAGTTATAAAAGAACAAATAGCATTATTAGAACATTAAAGAGATATATAAAAGACTCACCACAACAAAATGAGAATTGTTAACTAAGCACAACCAAATGATTCGTCTCTCAGATATGGAAAGGGGGTGAACTAATGGCAAGAAACCAAGTCACAGACCCACCAAAAGATAAAGAAACAAAAACCATCTTGTAATAATTAGCAACAATTAATCCGATGTCCGGTAATGTAAGCCAAGAAGAACCCGGTGCAAACTCGGTCTCAAAAGTGTTAATGGCATTTCTAATTGTTTCAAAGTGGGCTGGCAACTACAACCAATGGATGTAGGTATCCCTATTACTATCAAGCTCATGCACTAGTTCCCTTCTCACCCTCATCCTTCGAGAAATAGGTTTGCATCCTAATGCCTCGCCTACGACTCAATACCCATAATTGTCATCAGACTCGACATTCCTCATCTCGAGTTTGCAAGGTATGCTAGCCAGTGAAGTAATTTCAGTTTGATAGTTAATGAGGAAATGTTATATTATATTGAAGTACTATTTATGTTCCTTAGCACTCATTTTTCAACAGCTGAAGAGCTCTGCCCCTTTTTAATTCTCTTTTTGCCATCTATTAAAGAAGATGAACAACTTAATTACCATTCCTTCCAGTATTGTTTGACTCATAAGATGGCCTTGACAAAATTTGGAAAATTGTATTTAAAAGAACGTAAGTTGATATGATCATACTAAGAAAATAAAATAATGATCATGGCGGAAGCGTACCTACATTCCACAGTAAGATTCTACTAATCTTGTACTACTGTTTGTAAGTTAGCTCATAATTTTGGTTCTGCTATCAATAAGTTAAGCCTGAAAGGTGAAATATTAAGTGTACCTCTTGATGGTCTGCAACATTGTTATATGAAGATTACATAAATGACTCGACTAAGGTCAATATTAAGAGTATTTCTTGATGTCTTAATTATTCTATGATGTTTTAGTGTGGTGGACAAAGCTTTGTTGGTTTAACTCCCACATTGACTGAAAGATAAAGAGTTGCGACCATGGGATCGATAAAAGCCTACTCGAGATAGTAGGTTAGACACGCAGCTGTGTAGTGAGCACAATGCGAACTATTCTTTCGCCTTTTACTAAAGAATACCGTGTGCTCGCTGCTTCAAGCAGCATACGCTTATTTTAGGAGGGTCACCATTTGAGGTAGACCCACCCAACCCCTAATACTTGAGTAAAATTCTTGCTGTGTATTTTTTCATTCTGTTTTTTACATACATGTTTTTAGTGATTTCTAGCATTGGTTGGTTATGCAGCAACATTTCAACGTCTGTTCTCCTTTTGAAACGTTGACCACGTCGGATTGGTAATCCTTCAATGCTCCATTGATATTGCTTGTTGTTGGGTACAACCTTAGAGGTGCCTCCTATGGGGAGTGTAGCAATTACATTAGGTCTTTGGGTACTTTGGAAACAAAGGAACAACAGTGTTTTAGGAGGCGTATTCTCTAAATCATTACCCTAGTTACTTAATTAGAATGTTGAACTAATATGCCAATGTCTTAGAATTAGTCCACCTGCAGATCCCAGAACCAGAACATTGCAATTGATATTACATGTTGCACCCTTTTCTTTTACAGCTAGAAACCGAATACTGAAGTCATAGTATTTTACTTTTAGTCCCTTGAGGACGAAAAATAAACTAGTACAAGACGAAAAGAAATAAAATGGAGTCTCGACCATTTCTCAGTTCGTACCTTCTTGGCCTTTTGGCTAAGGTCAAGTGTAGTATTTGTTTTTATCAGTTTAATATATATTATGTGAGGCATTGCTTCACATAATATCAAATTAATTTATTTTAAGGGGGAGCTCACCATAATGGCTTACCATTGTGGTTCTGAAGCGTCGCCAATGCACTACTGCTATTAGCTAGGCAGTTTTACATTGAAACTGCATGAGCCAATGCAATCTAATTTCAGTAGGCGTCATTAGTTCATGAAGAAACTATATAATTGCTTGAGAAAGTCATGTTCAACTCTCATTTTCATTGCTATTCAATAGTCAATCAAAGAAGACGAGGGGACCATGTTGCTCTACCACTAAAATTAGTATTTTGGCTCATACAAGTATACCCAGTCAAGTAGTACTTTAATAGCTATGTTGGTCTACTATTAAAATTAGTGTTTGCTATATGGTGTATTGGGGTTTAATCCATGTAGTTGGCTCCAATTAATCGAGCACAATGGAATTTAATATATGTAGCTAATCTCAATTAATTTGGGACTAAGGCTATGTTGTAATTGTTGTTCCTGTTGTTGTATTTGCCATATGGTGTAATGGGGTTTGGCTGTAAAAGACAAACCCACCCAAGTCACTTAATAGTTTTTATTAAAAGAATTTTGGAAAATAGTATAATATATAAAGACCTAAGAAACACTAAATTGGGTGTGTTTGTGACTTCTTCTTCTTTCATCCTCTCTCGATCCCTTCTACATCATTGACTCAATTAATTTTCAAAACCGAATTGATAAAAGAACACGAAAGCTAACTACATTTTTAGTCCCACGTTAACGAAACAACAACAACAACAACAACATAGCCTCAGTCCCAAATTAACTGGGTCGGCTACATGGATCAAACTTTTCCATTGTGCTCGATTAAGTGCAATTGATGGTGAGCTTTGCAAACCATTCAAATCCCTTCTAATTAATGCATTCCATGTTAACTTTGGTCTGCCCCTACCTCGTCGAATTTCTACAGTTTCTATTGAGTCAAGTTTTCTAGTTGGAGCATTTGTAGGCCGTCATTGCCGGTAACCAAACCATCGCAACCGCCCTTCCTTAATTTTTGAATCAATTGGTGCTACTCCTACTTGTCTTTGAATTTTTATATTTCTTATTCTATCTATACGAGTTTTAATTACCACACACCCCTAAGCATTCTCATTTCTGCTACGTTCATTTTATGTAATTGTTGTTGCTTTACTGCCCAACATTCACTTCCATAGAGCATAGCCGGCCTAATTGCGGTCCTATAAAATTTTCCTTTTAACTTAGTAGGGACATTTCGATCACAAATCACCCCTGTTGCACTCCGCCATTTTTTCCATCCAGCTTGAATTCTATGTGTGACATCATTCTCAATGTTACCATCATTTTGTATGATTGGTCCTAGGTATCTAAAGCGGTTTACCTTAGGAACTTCTATTTCCCTACTTTTACTACTCAGTCATCTCGATAACTAGTGTTTCTAAACTCACAGTGCACGTATTCGGTTTTCGTCCTACTCAACTTAAAGCCTTTAGATTCTTATGTATTCCTTCAGAGTTCTAATTTCCTATTCACTCCATCTTTAGTTTCATACAATATCATCTGCAAATAACATACACCATAGTATATCCTCTTGAATATGTCTAGTTAGTTCATCCATAACTAAAGTAAATAGATATAGGCTTAAAGCCGATCCTTGATGTAGTCCTATCATAATAGGAAACTCTTTTGTAGCTCATCCAAATGTCTTTATACTCGTTACTACTTCATCATACATATCCTTAATAGTGTCTATGTATCTAACATGCACTTTTTTTTCTTTCTAGAACCCACCAAAGAACATCTTTAGGGACCCTATCATATGCTTTTTCTTAATGTACGAATACCATATGAAGATCTTTTTTCTTTTCTCTATATTTTTCTAACAAAAGGAAAATCGCCTCCATAGTTGACCTCCCAGGCATGAAACCAAATTGGTTCTCTAATATTGTTGTTTATCTCCTTAGCCTATTGTCAATTATCTTCTCCCATAGTTTCATAGTGTGACTCATAAGTTTAATTCTCCGGTAGTTTGAACAACTTTGAATGTCTCCTTTGTTTTTAAAGATTGGCATAAGCGTGCTTCTTCTCCAATCCATTGGCATCCGTTTTGATTTTAAAATTTTATTGAAAAGTTTTGTTAACCAAGTCAATCCAATTTCTCCTAAGCGTTTCCAAACCTTTATAGGTATTTCATCTGGGCCACATGCTTTTCCTATTTTCATTCTTTTCAATGCCTCTTTAACTTTTACAATTCTAATATTCCGTGTATAGTTTACATTTCTTTCTTGGTGTGGGTTTTCATCTATTATAGTATCAACTTGGCCATCATTAAATAAACTATCGAAGTAACTTCTCCATCTCTCCTTAATATCCTCATCGCGCGTTAAAACATTTTGATTTTCGTCCTTAATACATCTTACATGACTTAGGTCTTGTTTCTTTTTATCTCTTAATTTGGCTAGCCTATATATATATATATATATATATATATATATATATATATATATATATATATTTCACCATCTCTACTACTTAACCTTGTATATAGATCTTCCATAAAATTTGTTTTAGCTTGAATAACTATTTTTTTAGCTTGTTTTCTAGCTTCTCTATATTGATTGTACACATCTTCATCTTGACATTTGGATATTATCCTATACATACCTCTTTTAGTCTTAATTGCTCGTTGGACATCCTCGTTCCACCACCATGTTTCTTTCTTTGGAGGTCCCAAGCCCTTAGATATACCTAATACGTTTGATCCCACTCTCCTTATGCAACTACTCATTTCTTGCCACATTGTATTAGCATCTAAGTCAAGATTCCAAACATTTTCCTTTAGTAGTTTTTCTCTAAACTCTACTTGTTTACTATGTTTTAGGTTCCACCACTTCATTCTAGGGTCGCTAACTCTTTTATTCATATTATGTCATCGTGTTAGCTTAATATTAAGTATTACTAACTTATGTTGGGTAGTAAGTGCTTCACTAGGTATTACTTTGCAGTCTCTACATATTTTTCTATTTATTTTTCTTGTTAAAAGAAAATCTATTTGACTCTTGTTATGACCACTACTAAAAGTAATTGTATGCGACTCCCTCTTCCTAAAACTATTATTTGCTAAGACCAGATCGTATGCTGAAGCAAATTCTAAGATTGATTCTCCGTCTTCATTTCTATTACCGTAACCAAAACCTCCATGAACTCTCTCAAACCCATCGTTACTTTCCCCGACATGCCCATTTAAATCTCCTCCAATAAAAACCTTTTCATCTAATGGTATACTTTGCATAAATCCGTCCATATTGTCCCAAAACTCGCGTTTGATGCTCTCGCTTAATCTTACTTGTGGTGCATAGGCGTTAAGTATATTAATTTTTTCATCTCCAATAATTAATTTAACTAGAATCAATCTATCCCCCGTTTTTTTAACCTTTACGACCTTATCCTTATAATCATTATCCACTACAATTTCTACTCCATTGCATTTTCTATCTATACCAGTGTACCACAATTTAAACCCTGTGCTTCCTATTTCTCTACTCTTTTCTCCTACCCATTTTGTCTCTTGGAGGCAAACAATATTGACTCTCCTTCTAATCATGGTATCTACTAGTTCTATTGACTTCCCCCGTAAGTGTTCCTATGTTCCATGTTCCTAAACGAATTTTTTCTCCCCTTTGTATTTGTTTTCCTTTTCTATTTTGATTTTGTCTAAAAGATCTAGCGTCTGTATCTATGATTTTGTTTTTGTTTTGAACTAGCTTCTTTACCCATACGCGTCCTTTGTGTGGGAACCCTTGCTCATTGTTCTTCACATCCGGGCGACGATGTGAAGGGACTAGCTTCTTTACCCACACACGTCCTATGTGTGGGAACCCTTGCTCATTTTTCTTCACACCCAGGCGACGATGTGAGGCATTGCTTCAAACATAATTGGACGTGGTCAATGGGTGTTCAAGAAGGCTCAAGACTTAGGTTGGAGACCTCCATTGCACTTGGAGAGCGACTCTTGTCTAATATCTCCCCAATGTGAGAGTGAACGTCATAATTTGTGAGAGAAAGGGTATGCGTTCACGCAGCCCCTACCAATTTTAGTTAAAAGTTTCTTATAGTTTTTTGTAATTTGGTTAAAAGTTTCTTTTAGTTTTTTGTAATTTGATAATATTTAACGCAAGCTAATTGTATAATTACTCAGAACATTATCTATTAAAAAGCTTAGGCCTATAAAATCAAGCTTAGAATTTGTTTTTTCTAACGAAAACATGATGTGAATTCCGTTTACACTTAGGGTTTAATAATATGTAATGCAAGCTAATTATATAACATGCTTTGATAATATATAATGCAAGCTGATTATCTAATTACTCAGAAGTTTGCGTTGTTATGTTGTTGTATGGTTCTTGGTTTACAATTGGGGTTTATGTTTTAAGGTTTTAATTTTGAATTCCGTTTTAGTTTATGTGTATGATTTTCCTTCTTTAAGTCTTATTATTGTTAGACATGTCAATAAAGAATGACAGACGTTAGAGTTGTGGTAGCCTTGGCCACTTCGAAGACTCATGCCCACTACGGGAGCCTTGCCCAAAGTTTTCAGTTCATTTCCTAGGAAAGAGGCAGGTCTAGAAGGAGGGCCCTAACAAGAATTAACCTTTTGTGGTCTATAATATTGGAATGAGGCATGTGATTTCTTCGATTGAGAAGACCATCAATTTTCTCGCTCAACAATGCCTACCCGTTCAAACACAAGGCAGAGAAACAATGATGGTGGAAGTAATTGCAATTGTCATTGGGAGTAAGGGAACAATTCATAAGGAAATGGTAGATGTTCATTCGACATGGAATGGGAAAGAGAGGTTGTGATGGAGTTATCAACATTATTCATGGAGCAATTGACAGTTAGTGGTGTGGAGACGATTTCTCAAACAATAACAACAATTATTAAAAGAGGGGACTGGCGAGTGTAAAGGTTTAAGGGTTGTGTAGATTGTTGTGTAGGGTCTATTGTAATTGGTTGTTGGCCGGATCATTAGAAGGGGGACTGACGAGGTAGTAATGAATACTGATTTGGATCTAAGTTTGGTAAATATTTTGTTGTGTGGTTTGTTGGTTATTGGCAAGATCTTTATTGGTTTGTTAGTTTGTAATTGACACTTCTAATATGCGATCAATCGAACAATGTACTCCTATGTTGTTTCATAGTTGTTTGGATATTGTTGTCCCCACTTTAGGGAGTTGTTTGAATGTTGTTATTCCTACATTGAACGAATCACAATAAGGTAAGTATAATGTTTTCAATAGATCATCAAAATGATATTGATATCGAATATGTGACAGTAAAGTTGAGTAAAAAATGACACCATAAAGCATAAAAAAATGATAGATAACCCAAATTAACTATTTGGTGCATGAAACACTAAAACTTGACTAGCAAAAACTGTCTAAACTTGTCTGGGAGATTAAATTCCTAATAGCCAAACCAAAATGGAAACAAAAGGAAAACACAGTTCAAGTATCCAAAAGAAACCAAGAACAAGACCTACATCACTGTTTAATACATTCCTTAATAAAATTGTTAAAAAAGTATGTGAAAAATATTAGTAAAACCCTATCAAGACTCCCTGCTTATTTATCACTGCCCTTGGATGATGGCTGCTCAATGGTAGGCAACACATTCCAGCCACTTAGTTGCGCCATCATCTGTGCAACTGCCCTCTTTGAAATATGTGCTCGATTGCTGCCACACAATATTCCACTAAACTGTAGTTGTGCACCATCTTTGTGTCAAACCTATCCTCAACCTTATCCATAGTTTGACTAAACAAGTCCACAATTTCCTCCTTTAGCATGTTACACTCGTTCCTCATCATGGCAGACACCTCCGTGTTTAAGCAAGCGTTGGTTTGCTAGATGAACACCTTAGCCTTTTCAAGGTCGTCCTTAATAGCCTAAAGCCTCTAAAGTATTTGTTGTTGCTGGGATTGTGAAGGAGGGGTTTGTGCAGCTTTGGAGATGGCCTCATTCACATGCTAGCTCACCTTGCTCGTCTCCATTGGTGAAATGAAATTGTTATAGTCCGGGACACACCTATGGTCAGCTTCATCAACATGGTCCTCATTTTGGTCTTGAATTAGTTGGGTCACTTCCACTTGGGTCTGATGTAGATCATCATTAATCGTCACAACCCTCCATGTTCAGTTAGTGAGACCTCCGACCTTAACAAGAAGACAAAAAAACATAAATAAATTGGCATAACAAACACCAACTTTGATGTGTTGAGAAGCAGTAAATTGATTCAATTTTGAAAAACTTGAAGAATTATCCAAGTTTTTACCTTCTTTATGCTCTTGATCTAGGGGAGAAGTGCCCTTTCCATTGCATTCTTCATTGGTAGGTAAAGGAGTGCAAGGAAGAGAATTTTCTTTGAAAGTTAGCTCGATACCATGGTTGCCTGAATTGTCAGCTTGGGAAGCCTCCATGCCTAAAAAATTAAACATGAACACATTAATTAGCACAACGTATACAAAATAAAATAATTTGAGTCAACATCAAACATTACCTTCCTTTTGGATCTTTTTCTCCTGTGCACTATCATACGGATCATTTTGATTATGTTTCGAGGATAATTCCCCATCTTCTTCCATGATGTTTTCCTCTTCTCCATCAAAATCAGATTTTTCTTTAGAGTCATCCTTTGTTGAGTACTCTGAATCATCATCATTATTCGTAGAAATGGCCTCCTCCTCCAGTTCAGAGCGTATTTGTCTTGATTTAGCTGAGACTTCTTCCTCTTCTTGCCCCTTGTTTTTTCTTGTTCTGGTGAGGCATTACTGTCTTTTTCTGGTTCTGGTGAGGTATTCCTTTTTTCCTTTAGTCTTGGTAGGGCTTTTAATATCGGGGTATTTGATATCCACTTCCCATCTACCTTAGTGTATGACATCTTGTCGAAACACTTCTCTCTAATCATGTCACTAGTGTCTTTTAGTACAGCTTTATACTCATATTTTGAAGGTGGGGAGAGATTATTCTCCACAAACAACTTGCATAGATGATTGACATATGATAGACCTATCAATTTAGCATTTAGTTTCCTTCAGGTAGTTGCCTTTAACATGTGTTGAGCCATTATATAGGCCATGTCCACATAACATGCAGTTAAGATTGCCTATACCATGAAAACATCAAATTGGGCCATCTAAGTATGTGCCCCAAGTCTAGGTACAAGGTAATGTATCACTACTCGATGGACCAACCTTGATTCCACTGTCATCTCAGCAACCAAAGGTTTATCGGAGTTAGTTGGTGTAACCCCCCACATATATACTTAAGTGCTCTCAAATGTGAGTAACCCTCTACCTCACTAGCTTTTTGGTACCCATTGCCCTTGTGATCTCCAATAAGCAACTCAAACAAGCACTTAAGCATCTTATTAGTAACCTGTGAAGAAACCCTCTTTACCCATGACACCAAAACATTTGGGTTGTTCTCAGATCTGTGCAAGTGTGTATAAAATTATGCTATGTATGATTCATTCATGGGTAACTTAGTTTCAATAAATTTAAGCCACCTTAACCTTTCAAAACATATCTTCACACTAACACCTTCAGACTTAAAGTAATTTCAATTTAACCTTTTCGTTTTGATGAGTTGCCTAGCAAAGAAATGAATATCCAACTCTTATAACGACAAGGGTCGGAGATAGTTTTTCTTCACAATAATCTTTTTGGAGTGACCCTCACACTTTCCTCTGCAACAACACCATCTTCAACATCTAGTATCACCACTTGGATGTCTGCAGTGTTTGGAGGTTGAGGAGGCTTAGCGAGCTTCCTTGGCCTTGAAGACGATCATTTGGGTCGACTGTTGGTTGACCCCTTCTCTATTTTGACTCGAAGCACAATATCAGTTACCTTCCTCGAGCCCTTCTTTTTCGATGCTCTACCAAAATTAGTAGAGTGACTAGAGGGACCTCCAATCTTACTAGCAGCCCTTGTCTTCTTCATACTCCGTAACTCTTATAGCCCGTTCAGTTCATCGGATAGCATGGGATAAATGGTGGTACTAAATAATACTGGTGGGTCATGGGATATTTTAATCCAAAGGAGTGGAATAATTTAAAACCATGAAATCGATGGTATAATTAAATCCCATTGTTAATGACTTCGAAATGACCAAAGTACCCTCATGAGAACAACCAAAACACACATTGACTCATCTTCATCTCCAACCATCGACATTCATCTCCAACCCTCGACATACACTCATAAACCCTAGTTGCACCTTTTCCTCTGTCTATCTCACTTTCTCTTCAGGTAAACTGTCTCTCTCTCTTTCTCTCTATCTCTCTCTCCCTGCCTATCTCTCTCTAATGGGAAGTTCTTCATTCTGCATCTTTTTCAGTGGGTTTCATCAATTTCTTCAGATGTGCAATCTATTAAGCTGAGACACTAAGATGAAACATAACACCTAAGTAACATTTCAGGTTTGATTCAATTTCATAAGCTTTCATATAAATAGAACACCTATCTCTTTCTTCACTGATATTTGTCCTTTCCTGCATCATTTAAGTAGTAATGCATAAAACAGAACACCTATATCAATATATTTATGTTTGTCAATCAACGTAACGCCAAGAAAAAAGGCGAGGTAACATAATTTAGGTTGTCATGATAAGCTAAAAATTGTATACCTTTATGTATGTCAATCAACACCATGCCAAGAAGAAATTATCAGTTCATCTACAGCTCACAACACCATGATCAAGGGATCCAAGATGATTACAGTGAACCAATCAATATCATGATAAGTCCATCAATGAGAAAGAAAATTAAAAGCAAATGCCTTTTGCTTTTTTTCATCCTAGTAATCATTTTTTAGTTAAATCTCCTCCACACATGTTCTGAAACTTGATCGGCTTTCAACTTTGATCTAATGAGTCACTAAGGATAACTAATCTATCAAGCAACCATAGAGCTTCGAAAGTTTAGTGCATTAATTAGAAAGTAAATGTTAATTACCTCAAGAAAATTGTTGAACTCGGGTTGTTTCATGAATGCTTCGGCCCCCTAGGCCTCTCATAATATCCTCACCATAACAAAAAGGCCAATGACCATATATATGCACAAAGTATAGTACAATATTCTCAGTTTGAACTTGGAGTTCTGAAAAAACAAAAGGGACGGGCATAGCTTTTGAACCAATCATGACGCGTATGTTTAGATATGCTTATCCCGTACTCATTAGCTTTTATTGACTTATATGTTTAGCTATGCTTCACAATAAGCTTGCACTCTGCAACATGTTTGAAACATCTTGTTTACATATAATGGGGCAATCGATATTTTACTCCACGTAAATGTGATTCATATAATATTACCTCGTACTTGGTCCAAGAAACATACTTATCAATGTAATGCTTAGATTAGTTACATTAACTACTTTGTTTGTTTGATGTTCAATGAATTTCATGGTTTATGTGCCCAATGGACTTCATGGTTATCAGTGACTTCATGATAAGCTCAAAAATTATTCATTCATAGTATTTTTGGAATGATTTAAGTTTGTCCATTTCGATTTGTGTTCTTAATTTGAGTTGTTTTATTGGTTTAGTAAGTTATTTAGTTTGAATTGCCTATCATGAATCTAAATTCATCTATAGCTCCACCTAATTCAAGGGTGACCCCATTATAATTTGTCTGAGGCTTGTTTCATTTATGCTAGACTTGTTTAGAGTTGTGGCAAGTCATAGGCGACGTGTACAACAAACGTACGAATTAAATTATGATAAGCATTGAGAAATCATCGAAGAACTCGTCTATAAGAACAAAGATGGTCGTTACGACATGCTTCGAATGAGAAAGTGGCCGTTTACAAAGCTTTATGGTTTTTTGTATGAACATGGGAAATTAAGGGACAAACATTACGTCAATGTTGATGAACACTTGGCCATTACACTCCACATACTAGGACACAACATGCGCAATAAGGTTATTTCAAAATTGTTCCAAAGGTCAGGAGACATTGTAAGTGTGGTGTTTAGGAGGACTATTCGTGCACTTATACAATTGCGATGTCTACTTATAAAGAACCCTGAGCCAATTGGACTCAAAGAAATCGATATTAGATGGAAATATTTTTCGGTAAATCCTCATCTTTATGGTTGATTTTTTTTTTCTGGCTTTACTTTTCACGCCTCAAATTTCTAATTCTAGTTTAATCTCTTAATCAGGATCAAATGATCGGTGATGTGAAACCCGCATCGAGATACGTGTCGTGATTGAGGCAAGATGATCGAGGTATATGTTATATTTGTAATGATGTATGTCTAGTGTTTTGTATATGTATAGACTAGTAAGTCAATCCTACTTATGAATAGGTGACAATACGTATGTGGGAATGCACCTCGAGTTGAGTGCTGGCGTGGGATCGAGGTAGAGAGTGATATGGTAAGTTGACATAAGTCTTATATAGCTTTTATAGTGGTTTAAATGGGCTATGGTTGATAATATATTAAGTATCCCTAAGTTAGTAAGTTAAAATAATAGACACTTAATTTTCATCGAGACACGTATTGACACATCTCAACACCAATGAAGTTACATATTGGTGTCATATAGCATGAGTTAGTGGGACATGTGTTGATAGGTGTATCACTAGATGAGTCTCGAGGCACGTGTGCACAATGAGATCAATGGTTATTAATTAACCATATCCACTTACTATCACTACAAAAAATAGCCAATCAGAAACGGAAACTTTTGTTGCTGATTAACATAAATTCCGTCTCTAGTTCAATTATGCGATGGAACAGAAACGAAATATATTCCGTCTCTAAAATCGTCGTCGTTGATTTAGTCAGCATCGAAAATGTGTTTCCTTTGCTGATTAGAGACGGAATTTAGAAACGGAACATAGACGAAACATAAATGCACATTCTTCCAAAATGAATGGTTTTTTGCACGTTGCATTAGCAACGGATTAGCGAAATTATGAATTATGTTGCTAATCTCTAATTAGAACGGATTAGCAATGGAATTATGAATTATGTTGCTAATCCGTTGCTAATTAGAGATGGATTAGCAACGAAACTTATAAGTTCCGTTGCTAATCCGTTACTTATTAGAGACGGATTAGCAATGAAATTCATAAATTTCGTTGCTAATCCGTCTCTAAACTCTATTTACCCAGTTTTTTCCATTCAATTTCTTCACAAATTAGAGACGGATTAGCAATGGAATTTATAAATTCCGTCGCTAATCCTTCTCTATTCCTTTTCTATGCCGACTTTTTTTTTTAAATATTCACAAGAATCAAATTAGTTCTCCGAAACTTCCGAAACTAAAAATAACAACAGGACCTGCTCCATCGCCTGCACCCCCTCCAACAACTCCTTGGGGGTGCTAACATCTCCAAAAAAACAAAATTTCACATACACACACAAATCAACATTATATATCAACAACAAAGATTCAAATGAGAAAAAACATACAATTCGATATCAAAAAAGATTTATATATTCATGAAACGTAGTCAAGTATAATAAATGTTTAAGATACCTAAGTATCCACAAAAAAACTACAATTCTCATTGTTCTACAATAACCATAAAAATACCTAAGTATCATAAAGTTGTTAATCCCTCGTTGTGCTAGCACCTGGGATGTGCTAGCATCAGGATCTACGTATCTTCTCTTCTTTCTCCCTAACGACCTGAGACTGTAGACACGTCATTGGGACACACACCCGCCACCTTGTAGTACACCGCCTCATCATCTACCGGCTGGTTCGGTGTAGTCTGGGTAGCTCCTGACGTCTCCTTTGGAGCTTAGCCTGCATGGATCAATAATAATGGTAACAATATAATAGTAGCATTAAATTTTTTTCTTAAGTATGGGTACCTTAAGCTTTACTGCTCATTTTCATGATTTCAATAACTCTACTTTTGATATACGTCTTCTGCATAGAAAGATCAAAGGTATAAGTAATTACTTACAAAAAAATCATAAATGCACAAAGAGGCATTGCAGTACAAATAGTCCAAAATAATTAAGTTACAAGATAGCAACTCGAGTGGCTGTTGACATGTGAAGCTTACGAATGACCAATGACATCACTCAGTTAAACAATTCCATTCTAGTTTTCTACCATAGACAACCCTTGGCCAAAGCCCAATCTACACGACCACCTAAACAACAAAATATGAGTATTTAACTAGTTATGATCTCCTATTTCTCCTATTTCTTGGATTAGCTTACAAATGATCAATGACAACACTTTAAGAAAACAAAAACTTGAATAACATCGATAATATGATCTCTATTTCTCCTTCCTCAAGTGTACATTCAAGCTTTTTGCTAAGAAAGAAAAATATAAATTATTGAAGCTTAAATATCTAATATTTCTCTCCTTAATGACAACAATAAAAACTCCATAATGCTTCACTCCTTAGTCCTTAATAAGTACTTACTATTTATCTATCATAGTTTTTTTAATTGTAGTCGTACGTCCTAACAATATAATCTCAAAATTAGTTGGGGTCGGCAATCGTAGGCTTGTACGTCCTAAAGAAAAGAAAAAAACAAAAAGTAAATCCATGCATTCTATCTTAATCTCTCCAATCATTTCATGCTAAATACTCTCATGTCTAGAGCAAATGAGCAGAAAAAAAGAGCAAGTGAGAAGTTACCCAGGAGACTAAATTTTGCTCGTCATTTGGCTTGGCAGTGTCGATGGCTCTACGCCCAGTGATAAGTTCCAATAAAACGACCCCAAAACTATATACATCTGATTTCAAGGTGAGTTGACCTGTTCTTGCATATTCCGGGGCACAATATCCATACGTTCCCATTACCCTTGATGATACATGACCTGTTCGGGAGTTAAGTCTGAAAAGTGCCAACGAAGATGTGGCGTGTTAGGTAATTATAAATTGTATTTAACAGCAACATGGTTTAATAAGAAGCTAAAATGGCAGACAAATAAGGGCGAAAGCACATTATACGTTTCAAAGGACTCAGTAAGAAACATACTAGAAGAGAAAAGGATGTTACCAAGAAGATGGTCCTCTAAAGATCCTAGTGACATAAACTCGTACACTAATAGTCTCTGATCTCCATCAGCACAATATCCAATCAAATTGACCAGATTCTGATGATGAAGAAGACCGACCATCAAAACTTCAACTAGAAACTCTCTGTTCCCTTGCAATCCATTCCTATCAAGTTGCTTGATAGCCGCAAACTGATCATATTTGTCATATCGACCATAAGTAAGATCTCAAGCTTTAATAATTTTGAGACAAAAGTACAAACATAGATAGCTACAGTTATCATTTACCTATCCATTTTCGAGGCGCCCCTTATAGACTCTTCCGAATCCACCTTCTCCTAACAGACATTCCTGTCGAAAATTTTTGGTTCTTTGAAATGACGACTCTCTAAAAGTAAAAGTTTGCGCGCTATGTTTTTGTTTGCAACATCGACTTTTTTGTTTTTAGCATTATGCCCTCCGTTATGTCCCTGCTTATTTGAGAAAAGAGAAAGCCCAAGCACTATCATTACCCTCGAAAGAGCCAATATTAAAACAACAGAGTTTGCTGATATCGCTACCTAAGTTTACATCAAATTCATCATGTATGGATTATCATGTTTGGTTGGCAATCTTCTTTCTATCTATTTGCGAGTAATAGACAGATACGCTTATTAATCATGATACTACATTTAATATAAATTGATCGACTACCAATCTAGAAAGATTGTCATCTCTACTATCCGATGACACAAGTGAAAAAAACATCAAGACGCAGAGAGCAAACATGATAACAAGTTGAGTTTGAGACTGCTTAAATAAGAAAGCCTAACCAGCAGTTCAGTTAAATTGACAATTATAGATGAGAAAGCAAAGACAAGAAACTCCACCTAAACAACAAAATATCATTTGTAAGCTTGAATAATGTATATTTTTCTTTCTTAGCAAAAAGCTCGAATGAACACTTGAGAAAGAAAAGAAAGTTAATCCAAGAAAGACCTAAACCTCAATTGTAATCAAAAGCGAAAATAAGACCATCAAACTCTCATTAGCATAGAGCATATGATTATAACAAAAAGAAAAGTCAATTAATTCCAACACATATATATAATTAATTAGACCATCCACCTCTCAAAAAGTGGAATGCTAAGAGTGCATTTGAGCTTCCTTTGCAAATCAACACCAACACGAGAGAGAAAATTTTGGAGGGTGCATAAATCAAGCAAGTTAATAAATGCTGAGTAAGACAAACCTATTCATGGACTAGCATGCAATAATTCCAAAGTCTTCAAGTGCCGCATTAAATGCTCTTCCATATTTAATATATAGAATTCAAGAGTAAGACAAACCTATTCATGGACTAGCATGCAAGTCATCATACTTTTTCCCATGAGAGAACAAAGTAAATTCCATCAAAACTCCTTTACTCTCCTTAAAGAGACACACATTGTCAAAAAAAAAAAAAAACAAATGAATATCTTTTTATAAATCAACAATACATATTTCATGATCTAGTTTTCTAAAAAAAATCAACAAGAAGAATAATTGATTAGCATACATAAACATCAAAATCAAACTCAAGATGAGAACCAACATTGTGGATGACATTACCGTGTTGTGATTCGCCCTACAGCTCGCAAATACCGCACCACCCAATCAATCTTGTATTCTTGTATTCTCTAATTAATTAGGTTCCATTATACTTTTTCCCTACATCAAGATTAGTCCATAAATAGCAATTGTTTCTTGTGTTGTCCTTTAAAGTGTAGTTTTGCTTCTCAAACAAAATAATTAATTCCTATACTTGTTGTAATATTATTGAAATACCAAAATGTGCATATCAAGTGATTATTATTGCTTACGCTGTATCGATGTAAATGTGATTTTGACTTGCCTTCGGCTAGTTCGTGGAGAGAAGTTTCTGAATAGACTTCACCAATGAGTATTTGAATCAACAAAACTTTTAATGAGTCTCAAGTTTATATTTCTTGCTTTTCTATATATGTCGAGTATTTGCATTATATATATATGTTAGGAACAAATATTTGTCTAACTATATCAACAAGCAATGGCATAAATTTTTTCAAATTCTGGTACCAAACACTTGAAACTAATTTAAAAGTAGGATCTCATCATTAGAACCCCTTCATTCTTATCAATTTAAAACAAGTTAGCTCCTAGTTTTGTTTTATAAATAAATTTATGAAAACAATATTGAATGGCATGATATTCGATGTTCTACCATATTCACTGTTCTACATCAACATGATGAACTAAATAAATTAGAGAATATACACCCAAAATCCAAATAAATAACTCAACAAATGAAAGCTAAAAAAAACCTAAAACCCTCCACTTTTACATCAACAATGAAAGAAATATCTTGAATCAAATTAAACAACTCAACATATGACAAAAAAAGGCAAAAAAAAAACATAATCAATCATCAAACAAAAACCCTAATAATCAACATCAAATAACCACAATTTACAACAATCAATGACAAACAACAAACAAACAACCACAAATCACAATTCATGAAAAATTAAAATTCGTATTTCACAAACAACCACAATTCACAGCAATCAACAGCTAACAACCACGAATCACACCAATGTCGCCTCTAAAATTGAGAAATTACCCCAAAACCCTCAACACCCGAAGCATACTAAAGTCGAAGGCTTAGGGTCCGACGAGGGCCGACGGCGGGGGCTTCGGATATGGCGAGGTACGACGACGAACGGCGGCGACGGCTCAGGGTGCGGGGAGGGCACACGGGGAGGGCTTCGGAGGCTCCAATCTCCGGCAGACGGCGACGGCGGACCGATGGCCTCGTCGCAGCCTCAATCGCAGCGACGACATATTTCGGTGAGAGAGATTTAACTGCGAGTGAGGTTCCGGTGACAAAGAGCGGTGAGAGAGAGAGCGGTCGACGGTGAGTGAGATTTTCGTGAGAGAAAGCGGTGACAGAGAGAGCGATGAGAGAGAGAGATATCAGTGAGAGAGAGGGAGATTTCGGTGAGAATAGAGCATTTTCGGAGAGACAAAGAGGGTTGATGGTGAGAATCGGGAGAGAGAGAGGCGAGTTCTGTTGCGTGGTTGAAATCCTTTTTTAATCACCGAGATCGAAAATGCACGGATCTCGAGACGTATCGGACGGTTGTAAAAAAATTAAACTTTTGGTCGGAATAGTGGCGCCATTTTTTTGAGACAGAATTTAATTCCATCTCTAATCTGTTTCTATTTTCGTCTCTGATCTCTCTCTATTCCGTCTCTGAATAGTCCGTCTCAATTCCGTCTCTAAATACTTTTTCTTAGCAATGGAACTTAATTCCGTTGCTAATTCCGTTTCTAAATATCCATTTTCTTGTAGTTTATATAAAGCTAGTAATCAATTCATACAACCAAATACTTCATTTCATTTGCTTAATTGAGTGGGGGTTGTCACAGTTGGTATTAGAGCATAAGTTCTAGAATATTATGTACAGTTTATGGAATTGTCCAAAGTTAGGGTAACTTAGTCACATGTGATATCATATTCTAGGTTTATAAAGCTTAGGATAGCCTAAGTTTATAAAGCTTAGGATTATGAAAAATAGTCATTACAGAAGTTGATACCAAAGTTACAATGTGTAGGAAAATGCCTAACTTTTCCAATGAGTAAGAAATAAAAACTTAAACAAGAAAACATAAATCTTAGTTGTGGAAATCCATATTATCTTTGTCTAGAAACCATTAGTTGGGAAATGAGTAAAAGTGAGATGGGGATGTCTTATATGTAGATGATATTTTCTATATGTATATATATACATTATCTACATAACTACTAGTGTTGCGAATGTCATCAACTTGTAGAGCACGATGGTAGATCAACGAAAGATCAGAGATTGAAGCCGCTTCGGTAGTACAAATTGTACTGATAGTGACAGCACTAGCTCTTCATACACCGTATCCTACTCCTACATTTTCCAGCACTACTAGCTTGTCAAAGACTTCATCAGATTCAAGCCAGCTTACTCCGATGGAGTGAGGAACTTTGAGAAGATCGAGAAGTGGGAACTATTTTAAGAGAAGCTTAATAGGATAATGAGTCAAGGCAAAAGTAGAGAAAGAGGTCGAAAGAGTTTCCCGACAGGGGCAGAGACAACAGCCGTGATTCCACCACAGAGTCGAGATGGCGTACATATGGTTACTCAGCCTGATGTAGACGCCACACGGAGACTCATTGAGGGTATGGTTTCCATTTGTGATAGAGAGTCATATTTTTTGCTTGATTCAAGTTCTACAATATTTTCATTTCTGGTAGCATGATAGGCATTTTAGGGTTAGCACCGATTAGAGTTAGCGTACATTTAATTTTGAGTATCGCAGCCGAATATAGAGTTTACCCTAATTGTCTTGTTATGGGATGTCCAGTAGAGACTGGTGGGGTAGAATTTCTGCAACCTTTAGGGTCTTCAAGTTCTTAGATTTCAACGCGTTGTTAAGGACGGATTGTCTCGCAAGGTATCACGCTCATATCGATTGTTTCAGTAAGACAATTGTATTTGAGATCCCATGACGTCTAATGTTCATATATAGTGGTAGTGCACCGAGAGCCGAGGGCATTAGAGGTTGACTTGCTACTAGTTAGAGAAGGAGAAAGGCTAAGGAAGAAGGAAACTTGCTTGAGAAGGAGGAGCGGCTGGAAAAGAGGAAGATCAGTAAAAACCTGGTGATTTAGTGAAGGAGAGATCAAGTATAGCTAGTGTTCATAAAGTTGGGTAATTTTATTTACACCATAGAGTTAGCTAAATTCAATGAATTCATATATTTGATGTTGTGGGTTGTTTTTTATGTTGTGGTTGATGTCATGGAACTCTAGTACCATGCATAGAGGTTCTTTAGGCATTAACATGGCCTATGTGTAGAGAAAACTCAGAATTATGATTGTAGAATTCTAGGTTTTAGTGCACATAGCGCGCTAGGTAGATCAGCTAGCACACTAACTTGGATTTAAGCGCTAGATAAGGATTGATAGTGCGCTAACCCCAGACATTAGCGTGCTAGGTCTATGACAGCATAAAAACTACAATTTTCAAAATTTCTTAAACATTATGAAAGAGTTAAATACCCAAATTAAAGGTCCAAACACACTTAAAAACCTATGATATGATGTCAGGAACCTAGGAAAAGCATTTCGGGAATTCAAATACAAGTTTTAAGGTGTTGGGACGTCGGAGTAGCATAGGAAATTTGCATGGGTTGTAAGTAAACTGATTGAGATATTTCTTTACATTTCATTCCTATTCATATGTTCGTTTCTAGTCATTTAGACTGAATTACATTTGTACTCCATATGCCATAACTTGTTGTTCATTCTCATTACACGAGGTTGCTTTCATGGTATAGTTTGTTGATAAAATTATTTCATTGACTCCAATTCTTGTGCTATGTCATTATTGATTGTTAATGCATGTGGTCAGTGAGATAGCATGCTATTAGGTAGGTATTACGTAGGCTTGTGAATTTATATCCTTTGTGCATGAGTATGCAATTCTTTTGTTGGATTCCAATACCGTGTTTTTCTTTGAATATGAAAGTAGTTCTTGTATCAATGATCACTTTATGATAGAAATCCGACGGACATACGGGGGTCACTAGACTCTCCAGGGTGATCAGAATTTCTCCACTATCTTGCCTAACACATAAGGTATGAGACTGGTGTTGTTGGTAAGCATAACTCGGGTGAATTTACGAGTTATAAACTTAGGGTTGTTGGCAAGCACACATCCCAGATGACTAGCATTTATGATAATTATAAAGGCATACATTGCAATTACGACCTTCGCACATATGTAGAGCTCAGCTCTATCCTCATATAGTGGAAAAGCTGATGTGATGTAGATCTTGGCTGATCGACCCTAGATCATTACTACTTAGCCATGCGTTAGTTTCATGTTATTTAGCTTAAGTATCTATATCCATGTTCTCTTTAGAGCATACTTGCTATTATCATGCTTTTAGATACTTGTTGCATAATTTGGAATGTGAACAAATGTCTCTCAGTATTATTTTCTACTTTCTGGTACTCACCATGTAGTTTGTGATGGTGGGTGCAGATCCATCGAGTAGTAGACCAGGCAAATAGAAGATCGACGATTACCTCCGAGCCAGTGGAGCACTACTACACCTGATTTTGTAGGTTTATTTTTGATGTATGACTTTTATATGATATGATTTACTTTTGGGGTTGTATATTATGGGTTGAATGAGTAGTACCTTGACCAGTCACATGATATTATATATTGTTGTTTCATCATTTATATGCATGTGATCTTTATTCCCTAGTTTTTTTCACAATTGTTAGGACTCATGTTATAAGCTACCACAAGATTGTTAAGACTTCCATTGAATAAATGATTGAGTAAAAAAAAATTAATTAACTTTGATTTATGAATTGACATAGGATAAGTATATTTTTATATTCATAATAAATAATAAGTAGGTAAATGGTTTTGGATAGGCTGACTAGTCCATTTTTAGGTCCAATAATGTGAGATTCATGCTTAATAATAGGATTAGGCCGGGCGGTGCCCTAATTTGAGAAGGGGTTTCTTCACAGTCTCTGCAAAGCATACGAAGAGATCTCAGCTCAAAGTCTGTCCTCGATCCTCAAGACTCGGTGCAACTTCTCCTAAAACAAGGAGTTGATGAGTTAGGATGAGCTATAGATATAGATACGGTTATCTGAAGCAGTTCATTGGGGATTTAGTGAGAGAGGATTCATATGATGTGTACCACTTTGGGGATGGACTGAGACCAGATATTTGGATTTTATTTAGTCAGTTCAGGTGCCAATACTTTGGGTGAGATTTACGAGTGTGCACTCCCTCACGAGACATTATTTAGGCAGAGTTGCCAATGGGACATTACTAGTACAAGCAGTGACACCTCACTAGGTTGCTGAGCTTGAGAGATGGAGACTTTAGTATCATTATACACCATAGTAGAGAGTCAGGGACCCAAACTTGAGGAGATTCTGATATTGTGTGAATTTTCAGACGTGTTTTTGGAAGACTTACCTGGTTTACCACCACTAAGAGAGAGAGATTTTATCATTGAGTTAGTACCAGGTACTAGACCTATATCTATACCACCGTATCACATAGATCCATGAGAGTTAGAGGAGTAGAGGAGTTAGTTGCAGCATTTGGGAGAGAAAGGGTTCATCACACCTTCTATGTCATCATGTGGAGCAATGTTTGTGAAGAAGAAGGATGATACTTTGAGACTGGGTATCGATTATAGACAGTTGAATATGGTTACAATAAAAAATAAGTATCCCTTTCCACGGATTGATGACTTATTTGATTAGTTGAGAGGAACACAATATTTCTCCAAGATGACATACAATCAGGGTACCATCAACTTAGGATCAAGACTAATGCTCCTGCCATGTTTATGGATTTGATGCATCGAGTGATGAGGCTAATTCTTGACTGATTCGTGATAGTTTTTCATTGATGATATATCGATATTCTAGGACTAGAGAAGATCACAATCAGCACCTCAGATAAATGTTACAGACCTCGAGGGATCATTGACTCTACATTTAGTTCAATAAATGTGAATTTTGGCTGTCAAAAGTCAAGTTTTTGGGAAATATCGTTGGAGTAGCATGCATTGTTGTAGATCCAGCTATGATTCAGGCTATTATGCATTGGCTTGCGCCGACATCAGTTACAAAGATCAGAAGTTTTCTGGGGTTAACAAGATATTACCACAGGATTTTGAAGGATTTCTCGAAAATCACTTCACCGATGACCAGATTGACTCAGAAAGATGTCAAGTTTAATTTTTCAGATGTCAAGTTTAATTTGTCTAAGGAATGAGAGGAGGCATTTTCTCAGTTGAAGAGATTGTTGACTACCACACCAGTGGTGATATTGCCAAAGGCTGGACATGGATTCCTGGTATTATATATGCTTCTCATATAGGTCTAGGTTGTGTATTGATGTAGGATAAAAACATGGTGGCTTATTCATCAAAATAGCTGAAGTTACATGAGAAAAATTATCCCACTCATGATTAGGAGCTGGTAACGGTAGTATTTGCTTTGAAGATATGGAGACATCATCTGTATGGAGAGAGGTTCACATTTTATACTGACTATAAAAGTTTGAAACACCTCTTCACTTAAAAAGAACTGAACATCAGACAATGTAGATGGTTAGAGTTTCTGAAAGACTACGACTTTTCTCTAGAGCATCACCCTGGAAAAGCTAATGTAGTTGATGATGCACTGAGTGGGATATCGACCGGTGATGCTGAGGTTGTTAGATGCTATATGACATATGAGTGTGTTAGAGGGATAGAGAGCCTACATCTTATACTCTGGTGATGATTCAAGGTTTTAGACGATATCTACTCAGAGGGTGTTAGAGGGATAGAGAGCCTACATCTTATACTCGAGATTCAATGAGTTAGCCTAGTGTACTGATTGTACTGACTGAACTGAGATAGTGGATCAGTGTCTGAGATCGAGAGGCAGATTGTGAATAAATGTAGTGGGAGAGCAGAAAGATGGGATTCTTCAGGATTCAAACTATTCCCGGTTCATTGTTCATCTTGGTGGGACCAAAATGTACCATGACATGTGACGCGTGTCGTTCGTGCCAAATATAACCCGTAATCGAGTTACGAACCGCAAGGGTGTAGTAGTGGTAAATACGGGGTCGAATCCGCAGGACTTGAGTTACTCTAAGTTAACTAAATATGGGAGTTTTCAAATAAATATTAATTAAACTAATTAATCTAACTAAACTAATTAAATAAAATAACTAACTACTTTTAAACCAATTAATTAATAATTAATTAATACCTAAATAATACATAAATCTCCAGTTCCACAAATCAGAATCAAGATTCAATAACAATCATGGTCTTCAATCTTTCCCAAAAAATTATTAATTTAATTCTCCTAGATTAGCTATAGAAAATCGACAACCGCCAGAAGTTCCTAGTTCCCCTAATCTCGATAGCCAGGACGTCCGCCACTAACTACTTCCCTAATTAATGTATAACCCTAGACATCCGCCAATCAGGTTTAACACACTAACCGCAGTAATATGGATCTATGGGAACACTAATCCTAGATAACCGGATCGCGTCCGCTCCCGATTTAACCTAGATTCAATTGTTGCACATTCAAACACCGAAAGGTTTTTACGGCAAACGGGTGAATGTTTGTTACTTTATTGGTCTAAAAGCACAATTACACGGATACTAATATTCCAAATAACAGTAGATTGTCAATCTAAAAGCATGCATTGATCACATACATACCATAGATCTAAATCATAATCTTTAAATCAACAACAATGAAATAGAAGAAATTAAATTAAATTAAATAATAAAATAAAAGATATCACATAATATGTTTTGAATCCATGATCCCGACTTGCTTCCCCTTCGACTTAGGCAAGAAATTAATTAGCCGGACATTGTCTTCAAAAATCTATACTAAAAACTAATCTAAAATTATACTAATTAATTCATCTATATTAATACCTAGGTTCCTAATATATAAAAATACTCCAAATTGGTCTCGGATACTAATTTTAGGGTTTTGGAGGTGACTCGTGCGTCGAGGAGCATCCTAGGGGTGTTTTTGGCTTGAAAAACCGACTCTGCCACGTGTCCCAGCGTGATTCACTATTTTTCTAAGTCGCCGCCACGTGTCCGCACCGGATTGGGCCGTTGCGCGCACCGCCTCGATTTGTCGCCGCTCCATTCGCTAGAAATCAACGCATTCTATTGTGTGTTGTCGACTCATCGCCACATGATGGCGAACGCTATTGACCGAAACACGTCAATTGGACGCGTCCCGCCAATAGGAACGCGCCACGTGGACGAAGAGCGTGTAAGAAGAATTCGCGCGAATATGACGAACATCCGGGAGTCTCAGTGTGAGCACGGATCTCGAGCGCAGATCGACGGATTTCAAACGCAAGGAAAAGCGCTTGCGAGTGACGTGGATTCGTTGGCTGACGCAGCGTATCCTCATTGGTCGCGCTGGCTTGTAATGACGGTCTTGTTGTTCAATATCCACGTGGCAACGTCTGATTGGTCCAGAGTGGCTTTTCTCGCTGACGTGGTATGCTTTGATTGGCTGGAACACCCTGTCCGCTATTCGACCCACAGCGCAACGCGTATTTCGAGGCAAACTGTCAGGCATCTTATCAGTGCAAGTAAATACTCCATTTTGAGTATTTTTTCTCCACGAATTCAACCGTGCACTCCATTTCACCTAAATATGACCGAAAAATATAATTAAATATATATTTTAAATATTTTTAATAATTAAATTTACTAAAATAGACTATTAAATATATAAAAATATTAACTTATCAACATGAGGCGATACTTTTGGGATGAAAGCGTATGTATCGGAGTTTATTAGGAACTATGGGATCTGCCAGCAGGTGAAGGAAGAGCATTGTAGACCTGGAGGATTATTACAGCCACTTCCCATTACACGATGGAAGTAGGAAGAATAACTATGGATTTTGTAAGAGGACTGCCAAAAACTGCCTGTCGACATTATTCTATTTGGGTAATTATGGACAAACTGGCAAAATCTGCCTTTTTTATACCAGTTGCAGCTTATTACACATTAGACCAACTGAGTGTATTATTCGAGAGGGATATTATTAGGCTACATGGGATACCAATGACTATTACGTCAGATAGAGATGCTATGTATACGTCCATGATATTGTGGAGTATGCATGTGCGGTATGGTACGCGCCTACAGTTTAGCATAAACTTTCACCCTCAAACTAATAGACAGATTAAGAGGTTGATTCAGACTCTTGAGGATATGCTCAGGGCTTGTGTACTTGAGTTTCGCGTATCATGGGAGGAATATCTATCATTGTGTGAGTTTGAATACAACAATAGTTACCAGGCTAGCATTGAGATGGTGCCGCTTGAGGCTTTATATGGCGGACCATATCGCTCACCATCTTGTTGGGCTGAGCCAGAGGACCGGGACATTATAGGGCCTGAAATTGTTATTGATCACATAGAAAGGTAAGACAGATTTGCCAGAGGGTTAAAAGAGCCCAGGAGAGGCAAAAGAAGTATGCATACATATATCGCAACGATCTCACGTATGACGAGGGAGCGTTAGTGTATCTAAAGGTCTTTCCTTGGAAGGGTCTTTAAAGATTTGGTTTGAAATGCATGTTAGCACTGAGATTCATCAGGTCTTTCAAGATTAAGAAATGGGTGAAAAATTGCTTAGCTGGATTTACTTCCACATATTCATCCAATGTTTCATATTTCTATCCATTCGACTAGCCAAGTCGAAGGCAGGCGAGAAACCAATAGTGGACTTGAATTAGGTTACTTTAAGTGAAGACGTATCATATGAGGAGTAGCCAATATAGATTCTAGATCGGTGGTACAACAGTTGAGGGGAAAGTCTATCCCGAAAGTGTTAGTTAAATGGCAATTTTATGGAGACTCAAAACTCACTTGGGAATGGGAAGACTATATGCACGATATGTTTTCATACTTCTTCAAGTAAGGTATAATTAAGTTAAGTTTGATTTCAAGGACGAGTTTCCATTAGTTGGGAAAAACTGTCATGTCTTGAATTTCTAATTCTAGTTTAATTTCTTAATCAAGATTAAATGACTCGTGACATGAGACCCACATCGAAATACGTGTCCTGGCTAAGGTGAGATGAATGAGGTAAATGTTATATTCGTAATGATGTATGTCAAGTGTTTTTTATGTGTGGACTACTAAGTCATTCCTACTTATGAATATGTGTCAATACGTGTATAGGAATGCGCCTTAAGTTGAGTGCCGGTGTGGGATCGAGGTAGAGAGTGGTATGGTAAGTTGCCTTAAGTCTTATATAACTTTTATAATGATTTAAATGGGCTATGGTTGATAATATATTAAGTATGCCTAAGTTAGTGAGTTAAAACAATAGCTACTTAATTTTCATCGAGACCCGTATTGACTCATCTCAACACTAATGGAGTTACATATTGGTGTCACCTAGCTTGAGTTAGTGGGACATGTGTTAATATGTGTATTACTAGATGAGCCTCGAGACACATGTGCACAATGAGATCAATGGTTATTAATCAACCATATCCATTTACTATATAAAGATAGTAATCAACTCATAAAACCAAATCAATTTCATTTCATTTGCTTAATTGAGAAGGGGTCGTTGCATTACCTTAAAGTGATGCTTTCAAACCTTAGTCCTTCAATTTCTTTCTTCAATGTAAGGATGTCATGGTGCTATGGATGGGACACATGTAAAGGTTATCATCCCAAACACCATAAAGGCACGATTCGGGAGTAGGAAATGAATCACAACGATGAATGTCATGTGCGCTTGTACACCATCTAAGCTAATTACCTACATCCTACCTGAATAGGGAGGATCGACAACAGATGGAAGGATTATGAGAGACGCAATTTCACGTCGCAATGGTTTAAAATTTTGTAATGATACTTATTACTTGGACAATGTAGGGTACTTTAACAACGATAGTTTTTTAATACCCTTCCGCGGTTAATGATACCACTTACCAGCATGGGCCACCAGCAACTGTCCCGCTCAAACATCCGAAGAAGTTTTCCACATGCATCATGCAAAAGCGAGAAACATTATTGAAACTTGTTTCGGCGCACTGAAACAATGTTGGGCCATTCTATGAACTCTCTTTTACTACAACATTAAAATGATGTCGTTCATGATCATTGCCTGTGCAGTGCTTCACAATTACCTTCAGATAGAGGTACCAGATGATTTGTTGGAAAATATGGTAAGAGGGCAGGAGTTGAGGGCTGAAGATGATGAAAAGAATCACGAACTAAAGGTTATCGGCTCAGTGGGTCCGACTAATGCATGGCCTACATTTCGCAACAACCTTGCTTTAGATATGTGGCATAGTTATCATTGATTTAATGTGAGATTTGTTTGGGGTGAACTATTTTCCCATTTATTAGGTTTGAACTTAGTTGTGTGAACTTAGTTGTGTGTGAACTATGTTGTGTATGATATTTCTTGTGAGTATTCACTTTTTTGATTTATTGAACTATTTTCCCTTTGATTGGTTGTCTACTTGGATCATTTAATTTTTTGGGTTTTGAACTTTGTTGGGGGTGCAATATTCTTTGGTTGTGAACTCTATTGTTTAATTCCTTTCCATCTTCCATACTAATGTCATATTGTATGTAGGATATAAGAGGCAAATGGTATGTTGTCTTCAATGGTAAGAAGCCCGATATATATGGCACATGGTACAAATGTTACAACCAATTATGGAAATGTCATATCCGTAATTACGAACACTTTGACACCAAGGACGAGGCTATAGCAAGATGGAATAGTCAGACAAGAGGTAAGAAAAAGGTAGAGGTACCACCATCGGCTTACCCTATAAGAAGCACTAGTACTTACCAAGTTAGAAGAGATCTCATAGCGGTCGCTCCCTTCGATGCAGTGGACTAAAGACGTACGACCTGCTATATTACTTAAAGATGAGGAAAGCATTGATTTTTGGCAGTGGACATGAACCAGTGCAGGAGCCTTATTCGGCAATGCTATGAAACAATGTAACCAATGAACCATTGGAATCATTAGTTGTTCGAACATTTGTTTGTATTTTTCTATCTTCAACTAAACTCCTTCAAGTTATGGAGCCAATCAACTATCAAATATTTTTTTATGTATTCTGTTATAACTTGTCCACGAGAAATCACCTTTCAACTTTTGTATCACTTTTGTTAGGTCATTTTTAAAAATTTCTTCCCAGAATTTAGTTAATGGAATGATTTTGTATTTTTGCCAAAACAACAAATGATGTGGTGATCAATAGATATGGCTTTCAAATCAAATATTTCTTTGACTTCAGTTTATTTGATGAGCATTGTCAATGAACATTTGTTTGTTACTTGTGTCCTTAAGTAACTCAAATAAATCTTAGATAATATTACTTATTTTGATGAGCTGGCTCACCCTTCATATTTGTTACTATGGCCCTTAAGCAAGGAAACCTATACATTGTAGGTACTTGGAGGCATTTTGCTAGAGATTGATTGAATGAAGATGAAAACCCATAAAAGCATGAATACTTGCATAGTACAGACAAACTTAGATCATAAACAAAAGTATCAAAAAGCAAAAGTGATTTCTAAAAGATGCTCAAAAGTTGTCATCGACATAGTTTATGAGTCAGTCAAACATTGCATGAACCCAATCGTAACAAAGCTCTAGTTTCAAGTTAAGGAAAACCACCATATGCTCCACGCGCGCCATAATCTTACTTCCATAAATTGTTTTCTCAACATCATTCAATTCATTGACGCCCCCCATAGCAGCAAGGAATGAAACACACATCTCATGTTTCGTATTAAGTGTTTTATACACCTTTGATGTTTCACTCGCCACCACATGTGTCGTTACCACCATTTGGTCTGCTAGGTAAGTATCACCACTGACCTTTTTCTTCTTTTTAGATGGATTCCCATTACCATCTGGTGTAGTGGTATGGGACCATGATGTAGTGGATGTGATCTCTACATCCTCAGTAGGGGGTTGCATTTCAGTTGTATGTTCCACTTCACAGTCACTCTCGCTACTTGAATCAATCTTTTCCACTTCCTCTAAGGCGTCTTTTGGTGCAACTGCATCTTCCCCCGTTGCCCTATCATTTTCGAAAATGACACAACAATCATTGTAAAATGGAAACAACTTTTTATGCCATTCTTTCAAATCTGGGAAGCTTTGAAAAAAATAGTTTAAATAATTAGTTAATACCATGCAAAAAACATCCATATTTCGACAACAACTTCATACCTTCAAGTATTCATCCCATACATTAGGGGGTGCAGTCACCATATTAGTGTTGCTATCAAAACCAAAGCCACTGGAATCTTGTTTGATGCCCATACTCATGTCATTGACTATACTCCATTGTTTTTTTCAAAACTTTAACTTTAGGCTCAATATATGGCTTAGCCTTTATCCCTGAAGTTAGGCAAGAGTTTTCAACACCTCCTCCAAATGGTTGAGATAACCGGGCATGAATCCATAATCACATTTATAGACTCCAAGACCGACCATCTTATACATGGCATGCTCGAATGCTGCTTCCTATGTGTGAATCCACGTGTGTCTACAGACCTTGGTATCTTCACCTTGTTCTTCCTGCGAGGGATCATGAGGCATCTTTGCTTTACCTTTACATTTCCTTGGAGTAAGTGAACTTTGTTCGAGCAGTTTGGCAGGTCGGGGTGTACTAGTACATGCTTTCCTTGGCCTTTAGAATCCTCCTCATCCAGTCGCTTGTTGTAATCAGGCATTATCCATGCCTAATTTTTTTCAAACGCAATATAATACATTAATAGACAAGAAGAAATTATATTGCAAACAAACAAATATTGAAGCATAATGCTATATACAAACTAAACTACATTTAGTTTTATATGAAGTTAAATCTATACAAGGATAGCTGCAAGAACTTAAGCATAACAAATGCTTCAAGCACCAACAATCAACAAACAAGTCAACACGAAGATTACATAAATATAGTCTGAACTATTTGAGCACATAAGGATACTCATCAACAAGAACTTAAGCATTGAGTGATGCTCATCCATTGACATCTTTCTAAGAAAGTAATTTGTACAAGGATATATGCAATATATTTCCTCTTACTAATAAAGAGTTCGAAGACATCTCAAAGCTTCATTGTCTAGGAAATTTCGCTCACACTTCAGTAGTAAGGAAATCATTAAATTAAGTGTGTTATGCTCATCCATTGACATCTTTATAAGGAAATAATCTATACAAGGACAACTACAATATATTTCCTCTTACTAATAAAGAGTTCAAAGACATCTCAAAGCTTCACTGTCTAGGAAATTTCACTCACACTTCAGTAGTAAGGAAATCATGAAACTAAGTGTGCTACGTGGGACGAATTGGTGTATTGGGGTAGGATTATTGATGAGAAAAATGTCAATAGAAGATTACATACTATACAACACAATTCACACTATACAGTTGAGGATCACATTCAACAAGTTTGTCCAAATTATAATGTAGGGTAGTTGAATGAAAACATGTTTATTTATTGTAGTTACATTACATACTATACAATACAATTCACATAACATAGTTTGGCAAATAAAATGTAAGTATCCTATTTACTATGGTTTTGAAATGAAGAATGGACCGAATGGTTATGATATCTTTTTTACCTATCGATACTTAGGAAATCATAAAGTACGAGGAAGTAAATATGTTGCATCTTTGAATTAGTAGAATGGCTTAATATCAACAATAACTTCTAGGTCCATTAGTGATCTAACACATGTAAGTGTAATATTTGAATTGTGGTTTGTAGGGTTGTTGGGTCCAAGCCTTGCTATTAGCATTTGTTTGCCCATCGATGTAAGTCAGAATGTGCATCCTTTTCCCCTTTTACTAATCTTTGAAATGGAAGTGTTTGATTTATGTAACCCTAATCTCCATTTAATATTTTGTATGTATATTTAGATGTATGATACCAATGAAGCTTAGTGTTGTAGTTCTGCTTGATATAAATTATGTTATTACCTTCTTGGACATTTGAACTGTTTTATTTGTCTTTGTAGTTGATTTCTTTCTGATGTTCCCTTTTTTTAGAGGACAATGAAAAATCTTGGGATTCCATTGGAGGTTGATCATCATCGATGTCCATCACCTATTGGGAAGACTTATGCATTGTCTTTTTCTCCGCAGGGTGCCTTAAACCTACCACAAGGTTTTCCTTTTCTGTTCAACTTGCTTGACTCCTTAATCGTGTCATTAGGAGTACTTGTCACTTATGGTCCTTTAGATTATTTGGGACTCGGCTCCTGATTTGGAATGTCAAGAAGTAGTCTTTTCAACTTACCCATGGTCTCAAGGACAAACTTAAACCTTGCAACTGTTTGGGCTCCAAAGTTAGCAACTCGAGTGCACCTAGTAACAATAACATCATATCATTTAAGAACGACTGTCGCACAAGCATCTAACTCCTATATGCGTAGCTCCTTTTCATATGTGCGCATAAAGTCTTTCCTTCAATGATTTTTTCATGTACCGCGGTGGGATGTACATGATATCCACGTCATGGAACACACAAAGCACATGAAAACAAAGAATCCCATTAAAACCAAATGACCAGCATACATGAAGTAATTCTTGGGTGGCCACCTCATAAATGACGTTGAAAGCCTTTATGATCACACTTTCATAAACGTGTATGTCTACTATCTGTTGCACGTTGTAGTATATGTATTTTTCGTCTCTAGTGACTATTATTGCCTTGCAGTCTACCCCCAGTAATACTTCATCTTGGAAAAGCTCGAATATGGTGTCCATGTACATTTTTGCCATTTGATGCTCACATGGTTGTTTGCAATTCGAGAGACGCTTTTTGTGAAACGATTTGAAGCCTTCATTCGTCTTGCTCTCCCACCTCTTCTCTAATGCCATTTCATATTGACTAATTAATTGCTTAAAATAGGTTTTCGTGTTAAGATATCCGTCGAAATAATGTTTCTATCCCCCACTCCTTTGACTCGTTGACATCCCAGCCAAAAAGTTACAGTTCACTTACACTAGAATCTAATTCTGTCTAATAGCATACAAGTCCTTCAACCAAGTATTAAATCTCTCACCGATGGAGAAGTCTGTGAACAATTTTGGCCATCCAGCTTCAAACTCATATGCTTTAATGGAGTTGTAAACTGCCCATTTTAACCTTGAGATAATACATTCTCGGTCATGATGACTGCCTATCTTCTCAGGTACATTTTTCATTATGTGCCACATACACAACCGGTGTCGCGCTTTAGGGAATATTTTTGCTACAACATGCCCAATAGAGGGGCATCAATTGGTAATGATAGCTTGCGAATCATTCCCAATACAATCAAACCATATTCTCAAAAGCCACTCGTAGCTTTCCTTTGTCTCATCACCTAGTAAAGCACAACCCAATAAAATAGATTGATTGTGATGGTTTACGCTGATAAAAAGGAGCACATGGAATGTCGTACTTGTTGGTTAGGTACGTTGAATCAAAGTACACCACATCCCCAAAGTATTGATAAACAGATCTAGCCTTACTGTCGACCCCAATTAATTTGGGATTGAGGCTATGTTTTTGTTGTTGTTATTGTTGTTGCTATATGGTGTATTGAGAATTGGTTATAAAAAACATAAACCCACCTAAGAAACTTAATAGTTTTTATATATGGATTTTAGAAAATAGTATTATATATAAAGACCTAAGAAACACTAAATTGGTTATGCTTGTGACTTGTTCTTCTTTCATCTTTTCTCGATTCCCTCTACATCATTGAGTATTATTAACTCAATTAAATCAATTCTCGAAACCAAATGGATAAAAGAACACAAAAATTGTTCATATTTTTAGTCCCACATCAACAAAAGAAAAGAAAAATATACTTGGGTGGTACAAAGGAGAAGTAAAGTGCTCCTTTCAAACATACTTACCTGCAATGAATGATTAAGAAGGCCCACGACCTAGGTTGGAGACCTTCATTGCACTTAAGAGGGCCTCCCATATAAGATCTCCCCAGTGGGAGAGTCTACGTCATAATTTGTGTGAGAGGGGGTACGTGTTACCCTAACCAATTTAAGTTAAAAGTTTCATTTAGTTTTTCGTAATTTGATAATATGTAATACAAGCTAATTAATTAAGTCAAGTCAATAAAGTAATCTGGTGAGGCGGGGCTGATGATTATAGTTTTATGTTATATCTATAGGAAATGATTTTGCTAGGCTACGCGTGAGAAAATCTCTTGGCTCATCGACAGGAAAGGTTGACTTTCACGGGGATGGAGCACTAGCCTTAGGAATAGGGTCAGAATCAGTTGTCGGTCCAGGTTGGGAGCTGGGAAGAATACGAATCTTGCAAGAGGTGCCTTCCTAACCTAGAGGAGGTGATGGGGAAGCTGTTGGTTCAACCAACCGAAGGGAAGCTAATTACTCAGAATATTATCTATTAAAAAGCTTAAGCCTATAAAATCATGCTTTGACTTTTTTTTAACAAAAACATGATGTGATTTCCGTTTATACTTAGGGTTTGATAATATGTAATGCAAGCTAATTACTCTCTCTCGGTCATTTATATAAGTCGTTTAAGGTAAGAAAACATGAATTAAGACAGCTTTAATTTCGAGTGGTAATTTACATATATTTCCTTTGATAATAAATGAATTGAAGAACTGGAGAATCATAAACGTTTGAATTGTATAAGGGTAAAATGGTAAAAATGCAATAAATAAACTCTTGAATTCCGAAAATGACTTACAATTTTGAATAAGAATTTTTTGCTAAAACTACTTTTATAAATGACCGGAGGAAGTATATAATTACTCAGAAGTCTGTGTTGTTGTTGTTATATGGTTCTTGGTTTACACTTAGAGTTAGTGTTTTAGGGTTTTATTTTTGAATTCCATTTTAAGGTTTTATGTGTATGTATTTTATTTCTTTAAGTTTTATTCTTATTAGGCATGTCAATAAAGAATGACAGACGTTGTTGGAGCTGTGGTAGCTCGGCCACTTAAAAGACACATGCCCGCTATAGGAGCCTTACACGAAGAGTTCAATTGGTTTCCTAGGAAAGAGGTGGGTCTAGAAGGAGGGCCCTAAGAAGAATCAACCTTTTGTGTTATGTAATACTGGGAAGGAGGTGTGTGTATTCTTCAATTGGGATTACCATCAAAGCTCTTGCCTAACAATGCCTACCTATTCAAACACAAGACACGGAGACATTGATGGTGGAAGTAATTGCAATTGTCAATGGGAGTAAGGGAACAGTTCTTAAGGAAATGGCAGACGTTCATCTGATAAAAAATGGGAAAGTGAGGTTGTGATGGAGTTCTCTGCGTTATTCACAGAGCGATTGACAATTAGTGGTGTAGAGACAATATCTGAAACAATATTAACAATCATGACAAGTGTAAAGGTTTAAGGGTTGTGTAGATTGTCATCCGGAGGCTATTGTACTTAGTTGTTGGTTGTTGGTCGGATTATTAGAAGGGCGACTTATGAGGTAGTAACGAATACTGATTTAGATCTAAGTTTGGTAAATATTTTGTTGTATGGTTTGTAGGTTATTGGCTGAATCCTTATTGGTTTGTTAGTTTGTAATTGACACTTCTGATATGTGATCAATTGAACAATGTATTCCTATGTTGTTTCATTGTTGTTTGGATATTGTTGTCTCTATTTCAGGGAGTTGTTTGAATGTTGTTATTCCTACAATGACGACTCAAATTGATTAAACTAGAATTAGCGTTAATATCGAGGATTAACAATCGTAGTTCGGGCGTTACGTGGACAACTCGGTTGACTCAGACACGAGAACCGAGGTAATATGTTTTTTATTGATGGTGGTTGTGCATATGTGGTGTTTAAAATCATTAGTAGTGTATTGCACCACATGTGTGTATGTTGCTATCGGGCGAGTTGGTGTGATGGGTGTTCGCCTTGTAAAGCATGTCAACGCAGGTATCGGGTAGGCAAACTATGGGTACACTAGGAAACTTAACTTATTCACGTTAGGATGACTAGTTAATCAATGAAAATGGGTTATGTAACCATAGGCTAAGTTGATTAAATTAAAACAATAGGCTATGGCGTACCTCAAAGTGCATGATGAGACGCGAGGCATCGAGTGCCGGGTAGTCGAGGGATTAGTGGAACCATTAATGTGTTCATATGAGGTTCTAAAAACACTAACCACATGTATTATAATGGGCCTAAGCTAAGTAATTAAATCAAATAAATCAATGCCTATAGTTTGGTTAATTAATTGGAAACTATAGGATTGTCCTTGAAATATACATTGTCACATCTATACTAATTAACAACAATTCTTATCAATTTCTATTAAAACTCGGAAAGAAATCGAAAAATCATGAGAATTCAAATCGAATTGTGGAAAAATACCCGGCATTGAGAATTTACCAAATTGCGAGCCAAATACTTTGTTTCCACTATGAGAACTTAACTGGAATTAACCGTATCGTGACACTCTACAATTTTCGAAAGAAACCGAGCAAAAATCGGATGTTGGGATACCACATAGAAAAATACCGAATTGAGAGGTTTTGAAACGAACCTTCTATTCGTTCATTCAATTGAATCAATTTTTTTTATTTGTTTTATTTTTTATTATTTATATATAAACCCTCAGTGGCTCATCAACAACTTAATTTCTTTTTATTTATTAATTCTTGAAATCCTTATTTTGACATGTATTGATTTCTGATGCTCGTTTTCGATCCGATTTTTTACCAAATGGAACAAAACTCTCAACAAAATAGTCAAATTCTATAAAATGTCCATAACACTGATTTTGATCACAACAAAACCTCAAAAAATCTCAACTTTGTCCATGACATACTAAAATCTTTCAGACGAATCCTCTTGCATACTTACCCAAACTTGAACCAATTTGGACCCAATCTCAACCTCGATCACCGTAAACTAACACGAAACTTAAAACAAAATCTTGCACAAACATCGTTGCCATTTCACACTACCTCGGTCCTGACTTGAATGCAAATTGAGGCCAAATCTCGACATCAACTGATTAAGTCCATTGAAACTTCAAATTGGAATTTTAAAGTCTAATTTCAATTATTTTTTTGCAAAACTCGAAGCAATAGTCCGAGTTAATATTTCAACTCTACCAAGACCCATTTCGACATGTATATCAAGATAACCCTGTAAAATCTTGAATTTACTCATTTAACTTGAATTTCGCAAAATAAAATATTATAATAGTACAAAACACTAAGCATGCATCACACATAAATAAAATTAATTAAAAACCTCAATTTCACCAGTTCTCAACTATTAATCCCTGATTAGTCACAATTATTGATTTAGAGATTTAGGAATTTGACATCCGTCTCCATTGGTGGAATGAAATTGTTATGGTCTAGGACACACTATAATGACTCCTTTAATTTAGGGCACCACCCGGCCTAATCACATAATTAAGCTTATATCCTAGCGACACATGACTTAACTACGTACTAGTCAGTCTTTCTATCCAAATTTCCTCGATATTTATGTTTAGGATAAGTAATTCATATTTCAATATAATAATAGATTTCTAAGTAATTAAAAACTTTTTTAAAAATTGTAAAGCTTAGTGGAAGTCTTAACAAATTGTTCAGAAGCAATTATTAAAAATCTTAAACGTATGGAAACCAGGAAACAACGATCACATGCATATGTATAATAAAGTGGCGAACATAAACAATGTGATGTCATCATAAGGTAGGGAACTAAACACTCAACCCAATATACAACCCAAAATGTATTAAAATAAAATTGTATAATACATAAAATATCAAAACCTACAAAATGTCGATATAGAGGTACACCGCTGGCTAAGAGGTAGTGGCCAATCTTCTCCTTGCACGGCCTACTAGTCAACAGCTCTGCACCTACCGTCATAAAAAGGACGATGAGTACAAAAAGTAACAGTAATACATGTTAACAAATTCATTCGCATTTCCAAAACAAACTAAATAGTATTTAAAAGTACAAGTTCAATAAATAAAGACTAGTACCACAATTATGCTAAGAAAATACTACAGTTAAACAAGTGAAAGCGATAAAAGGCTAAATAGTTATGATCTAGATTTGGTCGGCTGTGACCTACGTTAATGACGCCTTAACCACTAAAGGACGTACATGGTATCGCACAACCT
Organism: Stephania yunnanensis; assembly: GCA_039657365.1. Taxonomy (NCBI): domain Eukaryota; kingdom Viridiplantae; phylum Streptophyta; class Magnoliopsida; order Ranunculales; family Menispermaceae; genus Stephania; species Stephania yunnanensis. The sequence goes on along the minus strand of CM077587.1, from coordinate 48,326,122 downwards.
AATATCACTAGGGACTCTAACTCCAGTGTCACATGGACTTTATCCGTATCTTGGCAAGCCCCAAGGTGCCATATCATAGTAGCGAGTGTCGATATCCCTAGGGACTCTACCCTTATGTGTCAATCGATTCATAGTGCAATGGACTCTAGATTCTATAACTACTTTATAATTTCAAGAAATTGACTCATTAATCATTCCAAGAATTGGCTATGCTATAAAGCACAAATTCTCCAAAGAATACAAGATCATAAAACCATTCATAGCTCTACAATTCTTAATAGTATGCTATTTGTACTACATTTACTATAAAACGGCAAGAAATGACTTATGGGTGGATTCAAAAGAATTCAATTTATCAAAATATCATGGAAACCAAACTCAACAAGTAAGGAATAACAAATAAGTCCATGATATGAGAGTACAATGCTAGACATAATCATTATAGACTATAACAAACAAGTTAAAATTGGAAATGAAATGTAAATAAAAAATCAACGGGTAAACTCACATCGAACAATGTAAAATCCTAACTTTACCGACCTCTCGACTGCCCGAATCTCGTATTCGAACCCCCATAACACTTCTTAGGTTCCTGATATCACATAATACATTTTTGGACGTGTTTAGACTTTGCTTAGGGTTTTAGGCTTAGTTATAGTGTTTTGGCAAATTTAAAAAATAGCACATTTTTATGTTGTCATGGCAATTAGCACGCTACTGGCCTCACTAACGCGCTAGTGGCCTCATTGGCGCACTACCAAACTGTCTCTAGCACGCTACCCCAAGTTAGCGCACTAGCTGATCTACCTAGCACGCTATGTGCAGGAAAATTTAGAATTATGCAACTTGAATTATGAGTTTACTCCACCATAGGTTTCACCAATGCCTTAGGGACCTCTACAAGATCTCCAAAACCCCAAGACATTATCAACAAACATAAAAAACAGCCATCCATACAATTAAAATCTTCAATTCATCAAATTAAACTAAATAAACTAGTGTAGGTGAGTAACCTAGTTGTCGTACACTAGCTTGATCAGCCACTACACCTTCAATTCTTCAAAATCAACTTATCTTATTCCTCCTCGAGTTCTCTAGCAAGGTTTCTCTCCTAAATTTGCAAATGAAAGTGATTTATTTGGTTTGCATGTGTTAATCTCTAACTATATATATGAAATGGATATGGTTGAATGATAACCATTAATCTAATTATACACACCTATCTTAAGACCTATCTAAAGGTACGCCTCTTAACACGTGTCCCACTTACCTCCACTAACTTAATTGGTTTTCTAGATGTGCTAGTATGTGTCTCGATGCAAATCACATGGCTATTATTTTAAAATACTAACTTATGTTACATTTAATTAAAAATCAACTATAGCCACATTAAATCCATTATATGAAAAAATAATGATATCAATTAAGATCATTTTGGTTGAGAATTCATTAACTAAGGTAATTTCAGAACTCATTAATTAAGAAATATTTAAAGGATTGTAGAAACACACGATATCAATTAAGTTAAGTTGGGTTGTAGTCTTTGATCCATAATCTCAACCTATGCATGTAGGGATGGCATGTAACAAGTAACAAATTGTAGAGTACTAAAACAGTGGCGTATAATTATACTAAGTTGTTAATTGCGTTAATAATTGGTTCAAGTATCAACTTGAATTAAAAAAAACACACCTATGGTTAAGGCTCGAAAGGTAGTTGATCACGTGTCGTGCGTGCCAAATATAACCTACGATCGAGTTACCAACCACAAGAGTGTAGTAGTGGTAAATCACATAAGTCTATAGTTCCATAAGCAAGAATCAAGATTCGATGGCATTTAATAGTCATCAATCATCCCAAAAAGTTATTAATTCAATTTCTCCTAGATTAGATATGGTAAATCGACATCCACCAGAAATTCCTAATTCCCCTCATTTTGATAGTTAAGACGTCTGCCACTAACTATTTCTTTAATTAATGTATAACCCTAGACATTCGCCAATCGGGTTTAACACAGTAACTGCAGTAATATGGGTCTGTGGAACACTAATCCTAAATAACTGGGTCGCATACGCTCCCGATTTAACCTAGATTCAATTGTTGCACACTAAGAACCGAAAGGGTTTGACGGCAAACTGGTGAGTATTTATTACTTTATTGGTCAAAAAGCACAATTACACGGATACTTATAGTCCAAATAACTGTAGATTATCCACCTAAAAGCATGCATTGGCCACATACATACCCTACATCTAAATCATAATCATTACCAGGACGTGGTCAATGGGTGATCTAGTAGGTGCATAACTTAGGTTAGAGACTTTCATTGCACTTGGAGGGGCTCCCACTTAAGATCTCCCCAAGAGGATGAGTCTATGGCATAACTTAGGTTCGCCTGACCCTTGCTTTTTCAATTTAAAACTTTATTTAGATGAAAATTAGATAATGCCAACTTTTTAAGGAGGTCTCCATCTAAGAAAACACACCTTACTATTGATTTTACGTAATATAGCGATGAGCCTGGCTATGTGGAGATGAGCCTGGCTATGTGCACCCTATAATTTACCATGTGCAAACCACGTTTAGATTTGGGCACCGATAAGATAGTTTTAGTTACCAAGATACCCCTACTATTGTGCAACCCACAACGATTTGAATTTCCCCATTCCGGGCTTCACCGCGAAGAAGAAGAGAACCCTTAGGTTAGTCATTGAATCTACTTAATCATCTTCACATCCACTCAATCAATCTTCGCTCTTCGCTCGCCCTCTCCCCCTAGGTTTTCATTCCAAGTGGTGGTCGGATATGGTTTTCTTCTTGTTGGTTTGCGTCGCATCCAAATTCATCTTTGCTTAAGTAGAGTGGAAGGTAAAATTTTTGTTTGGTCTTCGTTGAAATTTGTATTCTTATGTATTTGTTGTGGTGAGTGGTCGAATTTGAATGAGGTTATTGGTTTGATTTGCAAAACTAGGTCAAATACGATTGTCGTTTTGTGCATGTTTTTATGGAATTTTTATTTTTCATCGATTTTCATTATCGTGTACGTGTGGGTAACTATTTTTTTTATCAAACTTGATAGGCGATTTATGGTTGATTGATGATCCTCACTGGCTCGATAACATATGACCTAATGAAATTGCACTGTTCGATTAACCATGACCGATTAAGGCATGTTTAGTTGATTTTGGGTGACCGAACTGAACATGAAGTATCAAACAAGTCTTGCTCGGTTTAGGGTGACTAATTTGTGCTCTTTCATTCGATCTTTTGTAACCGAACAACACGATTTATTTTGTAAATTAGTTATTTGGTTGTAGTTGACCGAACAAAATATTTATTTGACATAGTTCGTCCAATACTTGAATGTTGATGGTAAATGGTTTTTTGTTTATTTTGTTGAAGATTTTCGGAGCAATATAAGGTTGGTTTATATATGTTTGGCATTGTTTGGTCACCTGTGAAGGTCGAGGACAAAAAACAACCCAATCTTCTATCACTCGGTCTTAAGCTACCGAGTAGTCTTGCTTTGTTCGGTGAAATTGGACCGAGCTATATATTATAGATCGGTCAATGTCGATCGAATAGTGTATTTTTTTAGGAATGTCATATAATGATTGAGTATTAATGCTTGGGTAATATATGTATCACTTTAATAGGTATGAAACTTACAAAGACGACAGAGGCGCTCAAGAAAAGTGAACAAGAGAAAGATAACACTGCGAAGATGGGTGAGCAAGCGAAGAGGAGAGCTCAAACGACATCTTAGAGGAAAGAGAATGAGCGATGAAGGGGCGCGGGGCAAGTAAAAAAGATTGTGACGTAAATGAAAGAGCAGCCAAAGATCACTCATTGGCAGCCAAAGACCACTCATCGGATTTGGTAGGCCAACAATTGACAATTCGTATGAGCCAAGCAAATGCAGTGGAACCATCTTCTTCCTAGGAAACTGAATCGGATAGGGGAGAAGGGAGGGAAGAAGAAAATGAAGAAAACACTGAACAAAGAAGTGAAAAATGATGAAAACAGAGACTGAAGGACAAGATGGAGAAAAGGTGAAGAATGAGATGAATAAGGAAGCGGAAGTGGTAGTGGTAATGGAAGTGCAAGTGGAAGTCAAGATGGTTCCACTAAAAAATAAGAGGAAGGAAGTGCAAGTGGGGGAAATAATGAAGAGGGTGAAGGTGAAGAGGGAGAAGATTCCAAAGAAAAGTGGTGGAAATGAGGCCTAATGCTAAGGCCAGTGGTAAGGCTAAGTCAGGACCATCCGACAAAGTGGTGGCCGACGATAGTTCTAACCATTTCTTGGTGGGCCAATTAATCAAGAGTTATTGACGAGCTTCAACAATCATGTCATCGATGCCATATGGAATAACAAAGTATATTTACGATATTTTACAATTAACAATAATTTCGCCTAATTGTAATATGAATATTTGTTAATTTTTTCTTGAAGAAGTTCGGTCTTAATTATTTGTTTATGAAATTTTGACCGAAATTTTGTTCTATTTCAGGAACGCCCATTACTTAGATGTCTGAATCACGACCTCCGGTTGTCATAGTGAGATTTAGACAAGTGTCACCCTAACACCAACCAACTAGAGAGTATATTAAAGCATCTAGGTTTAGTGCACTTTTCACTTACTCCTACAAGCAGGCGCACAAGAAGCTTATATCAGTGTTTATGGAGAGGTGGTAACCGAGAGACCAACATATTTCACCTCCCGTTCGGTGAAATGTCGATCACACTGGAGGACGTGAGCATGTTGTTGAAGATTCCTGTGATGGGAAAATTGTAGAGTGTGACACCATCTCCAGGAGTGAAACGGTGGAGTTGGTGAGTTCGGCTCTTGATGTGCCGAAGAAAGAAGCCGAACAACAACTAAACAAGGATTTGAAAGTTAACAAAGCTTGGCTTAAAAGTAAATGGGACCGTAAACCAACGTCATCTTGGAAAGCGAAGGAGAAAAAGATTGTAACACCCAAGGATCAGTGCACTGCCAAAGCGTACCTTTGGTACTTGTTAGGATGCACTCTTTTTGTTGATAAGACCTCGACATTAGTCCCTGTTAACCTTCTGAAGCTCGTAAAGAATTTGGATGAGACTCATACATATGCTTTGGAAGCTCAACTCAGGTCAAAGTATGCCAGATCGTGGGATATATGACGTTGCTCGAGGTATGTTTGGTATAAACTTGTTTAAATTGAGTTTTGGCAACTTCAGTTTGAGTGACTTTGTTTTTGTAATTGCTTTGCAGGGTTAGTTGTATGAGCATTTCGATATGCAACTTCATGAAGCATGCCGGAACCACGGGTATGTTGACACCCTCTCGCGTGTATCTAGGTAGGACGTGATGGTGGAGCAGGGCCTTAATGCTGAACATGACCAAAGGATACGCCGAGCCCTGGATAAATCTCATTCGAACATGGTTTGTGCTGTCTCCCTAACTTGTGCTTTCTTAAATGGTTTAGATATGCACCTACTTTGGTATAATTGTTGATTGAATGTTAGAGAATTATATCGGCGGTTATTTGAAAACGTTGTCATTTGAAAAAACCTTGTATTTTTTGTGAAGTGGTAAGAACTCCACTATCTTGGTATGTTTGATCGACATGATGGGGACCAAGCTAACACCACTTGTTTGAGGATCATGTGTGGTCCAGTAAAGATAGAATAAGAAATATAGAAATTCAAAGACAAGTAGGAGTAGCACCAATTGAACTAAATGGTTTAGTTACAAATGCCCCAACTAGAACACACTCAATAGCGAGCATGTAGATTTTATTATTGTTTTCACCATCGATATCGCAATGGAAAAGTTTACCATTCATGTGATTTGTAGGTTATGTTTGGGGACCGTATTCGACCATCCGATATCGCTACCTTCATGTGATATGTAGGTTACGTGGGACCCGTATTCGACCATCCGGTCATATGAGGATATTGCTGAGTCGACTTTCTACAAGGGAACAATCAAATACTGTAGGATTGTTGAGTCATACGGCCCGAATAGATTCTTGCGGAAAATGGGTCACGTGCAAGGAACCCCTAAAAAACCATACTCATATTCGAGCCCAAAAAAGGAAGGTGGCCCAAAGTTACGTCGTCAAAAATAGTTTCCAACCTGAGAATTGGGAGTCTTAGCAAGATCACTTATTGGCGGCAAGATCGAGGTGACCATACGCAACAGTTCCATATGATAGACTGATGATTACAAGGCCTGGTTCAATGACATCTCCTACCCATTCATTGAAAATCCAGATAGGAGCACAGTCGGCAACGAAGAAGTTGACATCTATGACGTGAGTTGTTTATTTGTTTTCATAAATTATGTTTGTCTGAGCTTATAATTTGAAATACATGATTTTTCACTGATATGAGTCTTGTTCCATTGTTTTTCTAGCGCGTTTGACAGGCTGTCGATGTCATAAAGGCTTGGAAATCGTTGCCACCTCGTGAATCCGATAAAGCGGCCGCAGTCAAAATGTCGGATGATGCGTTGAAGCTCATCATGATGTTTGGTTCTCCTACACCCACCTAACCTAAGAGCAAACCAGCTGAAGGTGCTTATTCTTCGAAGTGAAAGGCAACGCCATCGAGACCCTCACCTTCGATATAAAAGGGCAAGAAGGCGAGGAAATGAGAGTTGTTGAACAATTAAATACACTTGTATTGTACATGATTTGAAATTGTCTTTGACTAATTATATTTTAGTTGGGTTTATTTATTACATTGCATTCAACTATATTTTTATTGTAAATGTTCATGATTGGGTTTAAAATAACAGTAAATGTATTGTTCAGTCAGAACCAACTAACTTGAGATAAACTATTCGGTCATCAATGACTGACTTAATTGAGTATACTCAGTGAACAACGACCGAGTAATGTGCCATGTCGTTTAAACTTGTTGTTCGATCGACATTAACTGACTTAATTGAGTATATCTCAGTGAACAACGACCTAGTAATGTGCTATGTAATTTAAACTTATTGTTTGATCATCAATGACCGACTTAATTGAGTATATCTTAGTTATCATCCACCGAGCCAATAATCAGCATTTGATCAGTATAGACCGATTGATCAATGTTGGTAAAATATACATGGTTCGCTCGGTAAGTGGCATCCTAGTATTTGGGTGTTTAGGCATATGTGGTCAACCAAACAAAACAAATATATATGGAATTGAAAAATTGAACACAATAACAAAGCATGCATTCCATTACTTGAATTTCCTTCACTAAGTATTTACATTTAAAGTTTGGCGTTTGAAGAATATATAAAAACAAGCGACATTTCCAACTATACGTCATGCATCAGATGTACAAAAAATGAGCATGTCCGATACAACATATTACATCTTCTCTACATGATTATAAAGTATCTTCTATACGTGATTATACAATCTATAATATGATATACAAAAACCAATGCCATTCGAAAAAGGTAATGTCAAGATGTACCCAAGTTGACGGTAATATGAGGACCATTTAAAGAATGCACACGTGAAGGTTGGTCTTCCCGATTCATATTTTCGGCCCATGGTAATGCCGCTGGTAGTATATTTTTATCCCGCTCCGGATACAATTAGGAAAATGAGCATTTGACTTGAACAATATCAATACGAATAAACAAAGAATCAGTGAACAATAAATACATTCGGATGCTAGTATAAAAGGAATAGAGTTACTTATTTTACCCTTATAAAATGATTTCCATTAACATGTGTAATCCCACTTACAACCCAGTCAGTCATGTTCTGTGGTGCTACGTCCCTAAGTGGAAGAAATGTCATACTGCCTAATAGTAATAGAAACACTACAATGACATTGTAACATGTAGCAATCACGAGACCCATTGTAGGCATACACATCCACTTGTCCAAAGGAGCATCCTTGGTCTCATCATACCATTGCACGAACAAGAGAATTTTATCAAAGTGATTGCTCTCGAAGATAGAGTGCCAAAGATCTTTTTGGTCACGAAGCTCCCAGTACAAATCATTATGGACTTGTATCCATGCACTGTCTTCATTACGTCCTAAACCCGCTGCCAAAACTCCATAACCACAATTACCATCTCCCTTAACATCATCAACCCTCTCAACATAACCAAGATATCCTTAAGGGGCGATACCGCGATAATTCTCTTTAGTAACATTCTGCATACAAGTACGAGTTATATGTACCTTTGCAGGCACTTGTAGCGTAGGCTTCATCTGTATCAATTCAAGCTGGAGGACATATTCGTGGTAAGATGGATTTATCTTAGTGGATGCCTCATTCTCTTCGGCCTTAAACACCCTTATCTTTTTGGCTGGTTGTGATGCATTTCTTCCTTATTTTTATGTCTTTCTTCCTCTTGTCTTAATTTTCTCCTTTGGCACCATCAATGACGTGGATGAGGGATAGCTAATCTCACGAATTTGTTGCACAATCGTCATTTACAAGTCCTCATTATCCATGCTTGCAAACCTCCTGATGACCCTTTGAGTTTCTTCCTTTAAATTGTACTCCGTTTGATTCACGGCTTGCTCAGGATTCATGCTCAACTTTTGTCAATGTAGTGAACATTTTTAAGTAGTATTGATGATTTGCAATTTCATGGGCACATGGAAGACCATACATCATGTGCAAAACACAACGATATCTTATTGGATTGGTCCTAATATTTTCAGCGCGTTCGACCTAAGTGTGAGTTTTATCTGACGCATATTGCGAAACAAAGCCTTGCAACATACGGTACAATGGATGACCAAACCCGTATTGCACGACATTCAAACTCGTCTCATGAGTTGCCTTAATAACATTATGTTGCCCTTCAACCAAACTATTAGTAACTCACCACAAGTCCTCAAAACTCCGTAAAGAGATTTCAAGACCCTTTTTAAGTACATTATGTGCACTTTCAACTCTCTCGATCATAAAATGTCCAATGTGCAATATACGGTCTGTCCATGCTTTAGCAAACTTTTATTTATATTCCTTAACCCATGTGTCATCAAGTAATCAAGCAATCCATGTAAACAAGCATAATTGACTGTCAAATTCAACATCCTCATGTTAAACAAATATTTAGAAGTGGTGTTCACGAAAACATTTCATTGAGTCAGGAAAAGGTTGAAGTCTATGTTCCGTTTAAAATATTTTTCCCCTTTGCTGCCATACCCTTATTAATGTGCCAAGTACATAGAAGATAAGTCGACATGGGAAAGACCATCTCAATTGTCGTCATCAATACCATCTCTCTATCAGTAAGTATCACATGTGGTTTGGACCATCCATCCATAAGGTCATTAACATTCTTCAATGCCCAAATGTAGTTGTCTTTCTTCTCTGATGCAAAAATACAAAACCAACGACAAACGATAGCCCAGTCGATGTGACACTAACGATCTCTAGCAAAGGCATTCAATACATATTAGTCTTGTGCGTGCAATCGAATAGCAACACCCATAAGAAACATCTCTGTAACTTGATGGAGTCCAGATTGGCCCAAAACAAGTTTGTCACTACATCTGTTCCCTCCAGTTTCCTATGCCACGAGATATAATCTTTTGTGTAAAGCAAATGCATGAGTTGTTGCATTTGTGATCTCTCTCCAGCCTCATCAAACCTGATTTTTTGCTTTGTATTGTATATTGTACGCATAGTTGATGAATTTTGTACGTTCATGTTCTTTGCCATCTTCTTTATTGTGTCCAAAATCTCTTGAGACTTGACATTTCAATCCATCATTTGTACCACCACCTCACGTTCTTCCGGTTGTAATCGACCTTTGTATGAGTGACCCACCATATGAGAGCCTATGTTGTGGTTATGTCGCCCACACACCACTGCCACACACCATAATCGATCTTTTTGTTCCTTAATATTCATTGCAAAAGGACAACCACATTTTTTGTCCCATATTCGGGCCTTGTCGTCCCCTTCAAAACCTCCTCATGTTCATCGAACACAACTCTTTCCTTCAAAATGTTCGCATCTCTACTAGCTTTCGATTTTCCAACTCTTTGGACATCACCTCTATAACTACCCGACCTCTCGCACCCCATATTCACCCTTCCGCGACGACAACCATCATCCCCTAAATCAGACCCTTTTGTGATAATAACGAATCCTTTATCATATCCCCGATTTTGAACCCATTTAACTAACTCAACCCTAATTCCAAATTTCATGTCTATTGCAAAGTCGTTGGTATAGTCAAAATAGGCAGTATAATCTAAATTTCCTTGTCAAATGTAAATTGTGATGGCCCCAGTTCCACAATCCTAAACTGGGCCCCGCTCGGCCTAGACTTACGTGAACCCCGAGCCCGTATCGCTGAGTCACCAAGCCTAGTTAGCATTCCTTTACAATTTATCAAACAATTAAAGTTGAGTTAATCAATTAGTGAGTTATCATAGTTATAGCGGAAGCAATTAAACCTCAAACTATCTGAAAAACCTCAAAGACATAAGTTAAGACAACCTAGATTGTGGAAACCCTGCATTTGTATATCATCATTAATGGATAGTCAGTGGAAAGTAAGTTCAAGATATACATGCCAAAACCTCTCAAAAACTTAAAGCCTAGTGTTTCAAAACAAATATATCTAATAATACAAAAGAAATCACCTATGGCAGACAAGTGGTAGGAACTGCTTCAGTATCCTCAAATAATATTTCTTAGCTATGGAGCCTTCCCTTTGTTGAACTATAGATCTGCACTTCGTTAAACACATTAATAACTAGCCCAGGTAAGTAACGCTAAGCAGGATAAATATACAACATTTCAAAATAAACAAGTCAGTCTAATTCATGTAGATAGAAAGAAAATGACAGGGAGCGCATGAATATAAAATACAATAAACAATTCAATCGATACGTGAGGGTTTAGAATACGAAAATCGAATAGCAATGAGTCCCGACCAAGGTCGTTAGGTTGCGACAAAAGCCCAGCTGATTCGGGTTCAGGACGAGACACAGCCTACTAGCCCTAACCCTTGCAACTATGAGATATCCACAGACCCAGATAAGTGCCCCCAACGTACACTCAATTGGGAGATATCAACGGCGTCCAGATAAGAGCTCATATCATAGATAAATAATAACAATGACTCACTTGCCAATGGACCACTCAACCAATGAAGATTTCAAGAGAAGTGATGGACAAAGCAATAACAACAACTTAAAGCTAAAAAAATAACTATAAAATGTCTGAGTTGGTTTACTTACCTCGATCCACACGCTTATTCCTACCCTATCCGGCCTCCCAACACTTACGAACCTCCCTAGACCTCTCCTTAGGTTCCTGAAGTTGGTAGAACATGTGTTAAAGACCAATTTCTAAATTTCTCGGGTCACTCGACTTTTCTTGGTGTTCCAAGCTTATCATAAATTATTCAAGGTTTTAAAACCCATAAATTGATTCCAAATGGATTCGGAATCAATTTACTAAATTTTGGGTCGATTTGACATTTTCCACAATTTTCGAGGTCAAACCCCGATATAACTTCTCAACCGACTTCTAAGTTCTTCACTTTTTATAGAAATATTGAATTTCTATTGATTTGGGTCACAAATATATTTTTTCCTATTTTTATGGAATTTTCCTAAGTTTTTTTCCATACTTTTATCTATTTTCTAGAATTTATGTTATTAAAAATTAGTTTAATTTAATTAAATAATTTAATATATATTTTTATTGGGGTAGGTTCAGGTTAACCTGACCCGGTCCAGCCGGACCCGGGTCGGTCTGACCCACTCCCCTCAAGTCAGGTCGGCCCCGCCCACCCAGCCCAGTCGGCTCGGCCGGCCGAGGTGGGCGGCCGGCCGACCCTGACTTGAGGGGAGCGGGTCAGACCGACCTGTCCTGCTGGACCGGGTCAGTTAACCCGAACGGTCCGACCCGACTCACATGTCCCCTCATCTCATCTTTTTCCTTTCGTCCCTCTCTGTTCGAACGATTTTTTTTTGTTCTCAATTAGGGAGGAGAGACGACTCTTTCGAGTTGTTTCCTTCCTCAGAGAATCCGAGCTCCTCCATCAACCGTCGATCCAACAACAACAAACACCATTTTCAAAAACCACAAGTTCAAACGAAATTCAACAATAAAAATCACAACAACAAACTTGCCTTCCCTCTCCATCGTTTGTGAACTTCATGTCCTCACTCGCTGCTCCTCTACTCTGTTTCTCTCAATTTCACGTTTCTTCTTGAGCTTCATCTCCATCGATTTAACATTTCTTCTCAAGCAAAAATGGTTTAAAGTTAAGTGTTTGATGTCCTTGAGATTTGTGCACACAAAGCTCGAGGCAAATCCAATAATTGTCCACTTTTTCCACCGCCTTATATGTTTGACCAAATATTTCTTGAGTCTCGCAAAATGCGTATCTCGAAGCAAATTCAATGCATATTGTTTTATTTTATAAACTATAGGTCATTGCATATTTATTTTAATGTGACCACATTAAAACCACAATAGCCACTTATTAAACCAAAATTAAATCACATTTAATTTAAAGTAATTAATCTTACCCCATAAGCCGCAACCTCGGTCTCACGTCGACACGCGACTCGAGGCGCATCCCCACTCGTGTTTTGGCTCACCAAATTCCCCGTGTATACCTTACTCGTACATTACAAAATCGAATTAATTTAATTTGTTCAACCTTTGGTATAATAATTAATACAAGCATCAAACAAAAACTAACATACCTTGGTGTCGACTCCCGAGATTTGGACATGTGTATCACAACAAGTAGGTCCCACATACGACCCTGAAATGACACGTGGCACGAGGTAAATTTTTAGGATTTTTATATAAATCATTGTATTAAATTATATGTGCAAATAAGGAAGACGAAAAAATTCCAAAAATTCCACAATTTAAGTCAGTCGATCTCATCAGACCAAGTATAATCCATCTTTTTGGTTGTACATGAACGAATAAAGTCTGTCACGGCCAAAATAACTAATACACATTTGATTCGTTAAATTCCACAATTTAAGTCAGTCGATCTCATCAGACCAAGTATAATCCATCTTTTCGGTTGTACATGAACGAATAAATCTGTCACGGCCAAAATAACTAATACACATTTGATTCGTTAATCGGGACCAAATGACCCATGACGTGGGACCCGCAGCAAGATATATGTCCCTACCGAGGCACGGTGGCCGAGGTAAATGTTATATTTGTATGTTGTTTGCCTAGTGTATTGTACATGTGTAGACTACTAAATTAATTCTACGGGTATGCAGATATCGAGACGAACGGAGATTTACCTCGTGTTGTGTGCCGACGTGGGCCCGAAGTAGTAGCTCGTGGGGTAAGCGTAACTAGTTAAATTATATTGCATTAAAAATGATATATGTTAGTGGTTTATATGTGGCCACATCTACTTAGTTATTAAATGGGCCAAAGTAAAGAGATAAAAATATATATACCCTTAGATAGACATTTAGATTCACACACACACATCTCTAGAAAGGGTGTCAAGTAATGGAGTAATCGTTAAATGACTTGGAGGACAAGTGGTAGGAGAAGAACCACACGATATGCCTCGAGATACTTGTATGATTTAAGATGTGTGGACATTCAAGCCTGTTGGGGCATGTGCCCTAGGTCAATCCATAAATGTCTTTATGAATACTTTTAGTTAATAAAATAGAGGATTTCATTTGCTATTTATTATAATTAATTTGCATGTTTACATTATAATAAGATCCATGGGTATTTACATAAATATCCTAAATGTCCCTAGTCGATCATTATACTGGGAACTATAATGAATTAAAACTAGTGTGAGTTTTGATTGATGAACATATGATGATTATACGTATAGGGATACGAATCAAGATCACGAGTATTTGTTAGGGAACAAAGTACTGGACCGACCCGCTATGAGAACATCACATGGATTAAGTCATAGTTGTTTCTCATAATAGGTATATTTTTCGGTCATCTGACTTGAGATTACCAGAGACTTCAACATTAGGAACACAGTGATTTGACACAATCAAACGTTGTCTTTAACCGGACAATTATAAAGGTTGTGATTGGTTATTGTGTGAGCAATGTGATGAAGTTGTGTAATCAAGATAGAATTTGCCCCTCTCATATAAAGAGAGATATCTAGTGGATCCCTCGACGTGTTAAACTGTTAAAAGGCCTAGTCTAAGTGAATTGATATTGATCAATGTCACTTGGATGTTTTCAGTCTACCTAGAGATCGAGACTAGTACGATCGAACATGTTGGATGACAATTCCATGCCTTATGTTTGATCAAAAGGATATCATGTGACAAAAGGATGTTATATACACTATTGATTAGGTTGTATCGATTTTATATTCGTACAACTTGGGTAGTCATAATGTCTTGCTAGAGGCCGCTTATGACTTGTATACCAAAATGTGTTTTGATACACTGCCAACGTTGTATGAGCCTATAGGGTCGCCCACTAAGAATGGTTTTGCGAGATTTTAAGATGGTTCAGAAAAATGAATTTTATATGATAAGATTCATGACAGAAACGTCCTTGTGGTGTATTACACTTATACTTCTTTAAGTAGGGGTATATGTGTAATTTACTTAACCGTCTATATACAAGGGTTGTATAAATAGATGCTTTAAGTTAGAATACACGTACGAAAGATTAAAAGACCGAAACTTTATTTTCGTTTTAGAAACGACTTAGGGTTTTTGGTATGCTTTGGATCGTTTTGGAGAGAAACAAAAGATTTGGTATTCTCTCGAAGCTAGCACTACGAATCTCGGCCGTCGTTCGTGTGTGGACTGCTGATAGAGAGCGTTCGTCATTGGCAGCGCCTTAGAGATCGATCAACCTTCAGAAAGGTATATTGCGACTGAGGTATGATTCATGGTTTTAACGTTTTTAATGGAATTAGATTCGGATCATGTTGGGGTTTTTGTCAAAATTGTTTTGTAATCTCCGCTGCGCATGAACCCCAAAACCCGACAAAGCCAACCCAAATCATATAAGTATGGGTCAAATGAATCATTTAGTCCAATTTATCTCATTTTAGTTTCTTAAGGTCGGTTGAGGAGGAGAAGAGAAAGAAAATGAAGAGAATGAGAGAAAGAAGAGGCAGTGGTGTGAGTTTGAAGAAGAACAACAAAAATTTGGTGCAGAAGAAGAAGCCATCATACAAGGTAATACTTCAAACTCCATGAATATTTGGTTTGTGATAAGTTGGAGGATGGTAAGTGGATATTAGGGTTGATGTTGGTGGTGTGTATTAGTGAGCTTGTCTATGGAAGGTGTATGGCTATTGGTATTGAGAGGACAAGGTTTGGAGTGCCAAAACACACACAAAAGTGTGTGTTATATGTGTGGCGATGTACTGGCGCCACCAGGGGCTAAGCACCATGACCTGTTGGTCATGGCGCTGGGGTGGCGCCATGGCACCCCCACATCGCCAAGACCAACAGTGTCCCCTTTCACTATTGTTTCTTCACGAAACTCACAAGGCACCTCACACATACTATATATTATTAAATAAACATTAAATTATTATATTAGGATTGATTATAATGTGTAAGAATACGTGTACAATACCCACACTAGATTTATACATTTTGGCTAAAACATATTGTGTAAACTTTAAGACCGTAAATGAGATACTAAGGGGTGTTGGGTGCGTACATCGATGCGACGAGAAGCCGGATAGCTTAGGAATTGTTATGGACTTTAAGTAACCTGAGCGAGACAGTTATTTACATTTCATTCTATTTATTTATTCATTCTCAGTTATTCGAACTGAATTTGCCTTTAAAATTCATATGCTATGACTTGTTCATTTCTCATTTTATGACGTTGCTCATAGCATACTATGTTGTTTATATATTATCATTGAATCTAATGCCTATACTTTGTCATGTTGATTGTTGTGTTTGGAAGTTAGTGATATAACATGCTATAGGTTAGTTTGTTTATTTTGACTCTAATCCTTTATGCATTAGTATGCAGTTACATCTCTTAGATTCTATTATTGAGTCATTATTGAAAGTGAAAGTGGTTCTTGTGGTTAGGTCCATTTGATGATAGAAATTCAGCTTTCATATGAGGGTTACTAGACTTTTCGGGATGTTAGGGAATTCTTTCACTACCTTGCATGACACATCGGGTAACGTGCATCGAACGGGGTAACCAGACCTTGGGGTTTCTTGGTGCAAGAATAACTTGGGTGAGCATGACGAGTTTTCAAACTCGAGGGTGCTGACAAGTATACATTCCGGTGACGACTAATGCACTTGGGATAGAAAATGTGTAATCGTAAGTACAACCTTTTTAAAGTATGATGTAGAACATAGCTCCATCTGTAGTGGAAAGGCTGATGTGATGAAGATCACAACCGACCGACCCTAAACCATTACTACTTAACCCTGAGTCAGTTTCATATTTGTTTAACTCAAGTATCTATTTGCATGATGTTTTTTTTTTTCAGTATAGTTGCTATCTTTATTATGCCACTTGATGCTTGTTGCATATTTGGGAATGTGGATAAATGTCTCTTAGTATTACTTAAATAATTTCATAAACTCACCATCTAGTTTGTGACGGTAGGTGCATATCTCGAGTAATAGATCGGGCAAGGAGAAGTTGACGACTACCTCTTAGCCGATGGAGGAATACTATGACATATTTTCGTAGGTTTTGCATTCTTTTGTATTACATTTTCTATATACTTGATACTTTACTTTTGGGTTGAGTAATAGGAACCTTAACCATACACATGTTGTATATATCGTCATTTTTGTTTTATATATGCATGTGATTTCTATTTCCTTATTTTTCTACAATAGGTTAGGCTTTATGTTATGATTTCTACCAATAACTTAAGAAGACTTTCGCTGAATAACTTGTTAGTTTGAAAATTTTAAATTAATTCTATTTTGTTAGGTATTTGAACTATCTAGTTGACTGTTGGTGGTATCGTGTTTTTTTAATATTGAATAATTGATAGATTTTTAGGTGTTTAAATAAGGTTGACTAGTTCCTTGTTAGGTTCGATATGAGAGATTATGGATTAATTAGGTATTAGGCCGGGCGGTGCCCTTATTTGGAGAAGGGGTCGTCACAAAAACAATGTAGCTCGATTGGTATAGACTGAGCAATATCTTTTTAATCGGTTGAAACTTAACGAACCAACATTTCCAACCTCTTCTATTATCATTCGGCACATACCTAACCAGCCATATGAACTTTGCTCGACCCTATGTGGCCGAACCATAGGCAAAAATTGGGTTTCAAAATTTCAAGAAAAACACACTGCTTACCCAACAATTACCTTTCTTCCATGTTTGAAATCCACTTCTCATTCACGTGCAACCTCTATCACTTATGGTAAATTGTCACGAACAACGCAAACAAACAAATTCCTATCAATACACAAAAATTTGTTCAAACTCTTTCAATTCCATACAAAAAATGACCTAAAACACCATATACCAACATCAACTGTGACGAGAAAGACTTACAATGCTCTGAAATCGCAAGGCATGCTTCTCTGGTCGTCCTCGCTGGTTGTCGGAGGGGGTCATCAAAGTCAATGTTCCATCAATGTGGGGTGCACAACAATGGCGGAAAAATGGCAAGAGAATAATTTTGAGAGGGTGAGGGGTAAAGAAGTCATTTCTTTTAGGGTATTTTTGCAATTGCAATAAAAAATCTTTACTGGTTTGCACATAGCCAGGCCATATAGAGATAGGTTATAGTTTAGGAAGTAACTTTATAATTTTCTATGGTAGTACGTACTCAAACTTTATTTATTATTCCTTTAAAAAAACTTTATTTATTATTTTAAATTACAAGACAATAATAATATTTTTTTCATCCTTGTTATCTCAAGCATGCAACTTAATTTAACATAAAACTTAAATGCTAATGTATGCATAATAAAACTATTTTTTTTTTACTTAATTGGAGTCGAACATAATAAAACTAAATTTGATTAAATGAAAAGTTTGGGTTTTTGCAAAAAGAAAAAGTAAATTTAAATCATCTCTTAATTAAGATAGAATATTTTTATGTATTATATATTGTTACTATTGTTGTAAATTAAGTTGTAAGTCAACTAAAACTTAAGTTGGACTTGCTAGAGACTTAAGCATAAAAGACATAAACTAAGAACTACTAGAACAAGTAGAGAAGATGAGATAAGAGATAAGAGAGCTCGAGATGAGAAATGTAGAGATTTTCATTTCAACAATGGTGTGTGAATTACAATGGAGTTGAGACCCTTTATATAGGGCATTTGGTGATGATGATAATTGTACTTATACAATGTGTACAAGTTATACATACACCACAAGTCATACAACACATCACAAACAACATAGACGACACATGAAATAGTTGATGTACATTGGAGAGGATTACAAGTTATATGACAATACATTGATAAGTGATTATACGTTGGTGTTGAATACAAGTTATGTAAAGTGTACAAGTTACATTCAATGTAGAAGTCATGCTTAATGTTACAATTCAATGTCAGAGTCATGCTTGACAATGTGATCATTCATAAGCTTGGTTAAAGGGTCATCCAATTTATAACACTCCCCTTGGATGACACTTGCTGAGAGAATATACATCATTAAAACCTATATTAGAAAAACCCCGTGGGAAAAAATCTAGTATAGGAAAAATAGTACAATGTTCTCGTCAATCTTGATTTGTAGTATAATATTATTAATTGCCTCATTAAAAACCTTGCTAGGAAAACCAGTGGGACAAAAACCAAAGCTAAGGAAAAGAGTGCAACGCATTGATACACTTTGAGAGAATATATATGCCTAATTCAAACCTTTACTAGAAAAACCCTATGGAAAAAAAACCTAGTATAGGAAAAAGAGTACATTGCTCTCATAAATTTTTTTATATGGAGTATAATAATGTTAGGATTGCCTCTTTAAAAACCTTACTAGGCAAATCCAGTGGGATCAAACCAATAGCAAAAGAAAAATAGTGCAATACACTAATCAACCTTGATAAAGAGTTTTAATATTGTTAGAGTTGTCTCATTAAAAACCTTTGCAAAGAAAATCCAGTGGGATAAAACCATAGCAAAAGGAAAAAAAAAGTGCAATACACTAATCAATAACTCATTTTGATTCTCCTCGTCATGCTCACATGGATGAGACATTTTATGCATTTTGTTGCACATGGACTTCGTTTTCTATATGAACCATTTAATGCTGAAGCATATGATTGTCACTCTTTTGTATATAATGCTTGCATCAAGTAATTGATTCATAACTTTGTTACTACTGAATAATCATTTGAACTTCGATTTCATATTAATTTATACATGGATCATAATAAAACAAATTTAATGTGATTTGATGTGCCCAAACATGATCTCAATTTTAAAATCATTGTGCAAACCCTTTCTTTCAAGCCCAATGGATACCCCTACACGCAATCGTAGTTATATGCCACAACAATTATATAATAAGAATCCCTGCTAAAAAAAAAAAAAAATATGGCACATTAAATATTACTTTTTACTATTCCAAATGTCTTAAAAAATTAGAACTTACAAGTAAGTATCAACCAAAATCTTGATGTAACGTTAGGAAAGTTGGCAAAAAGGTAGGAAATGGAAGGAAACCAAATTCAGTTGGAATCTTAGAGGAGGAAATGAAAAGCTGACTTAGTCTCCCTCTAAATATAACCAAACTTAAACACCATTCCTACAATGCCTATCTCACCCCCTCCATTCTTCCTCTGCCATGTTGTCTAGCTTACACCACCACAACATCACCACCACCACCACCACCACCACCGCCGCCACCGCCACCACCGCCGCCGCCGCACATGCATGCCTGATCACCTCCACCAAGAAAAATCACACATGATGATGAATCCTCCACTGATCCTCTTCATGTTTTTCTTGCTTTCTACAACCCCCCATGTCACCCTTTCCCAGGACTACGTCTTCGAAACCGACAAGCCGAAACCAGACCCAACGACAGCAGCAGCAGAGCCACCAGAGTCAGACACCTGCAATGGTATCTTCCTATCCTACAACTTCATCTCCAGGGCGAAGGAGCTGCCGCATTTAAAGAATGCCACAGCCCAGTCGTGGGCGTTCAAGTCGGTAGCGACCGTGCTCAATGCGGGGTCGGAGGAGCTTAAGGCGTGGAAGATGTTCATTGGGTTCCATCATGATGAGATTCTAGTATCGGCTTCGGGGGCGGTTGTGATGGACGGGTCTGATTTTCCTGTCACGGTGGGGGGGAATGGGACTTACTTGTCCGGGTACCCGCAGACGGACTTGAAGACGGCGATTGAGACTGCCGGCGACTTTACTCAGATTGAGGCGGAGGTTGAGATCACGGGGACGCAGTTTGGGATTAGGCCTCCTGGGTTCCCTATGCCGAAGACGATCAAGCTTGTTAATGATGGGTACAAGTGCCCTGCTCCAGTCACTAAAGGTTGGTAACTTGGTATTGTTTGTGTCATTGTTATATCAGTTTCATAATGCTACTTAGAGAAGATGAATTAACTGTTGTAGAATAGGTACAAGTGCCATTATGATCATTGCTCTAAAAAAACATTAGAGATTACCTAATTGATTGAGGGAAATCCCATTATGATCATTGCTCTAAAATTCTCTTGTGAATACTAGTGAGTAGTGTTGTTTCAATCGATAGTTTATTGATGCAATGAAGAACTTCTAGTCCTAATGTAAATAATTTTCTATGGTGATGTTATGTGATTCCACATGCATATATGATATATATAAGCAATTGCTTTCATGTTGTGTGACCTTTGTTTCATGCTTTACTTGGTTTCGCAGGGCGCTCAATGCACGTATGTTGTATCAGGGACAAAAAAGCGAAGCATAATTTGACTACGTCGAAGTTTTTGCCTCGCCAGGAGGGAGATCTGTCCCTAACATATGACATTATCCAGACCTACCAATCAAACTATCTTGCTCAAGTGACTATCGAGAACAAAAATCCACTCGGTCGCCTTGACCACTGGAATTTAACTTGGGAATGGATGAGAGGAGAGTTCATATACTCAATGAGAGGTGCCTATACTCATAGGAAAGATGTTTCGGGTTGTCTTTATGGTCCTGCAAGTGTTTATTACAAGGACTTAGATTTCGCTCCGGTAATGAACTGTGATAAGAAGCCGATTATATCAGACTTACCTCAAGATAGAGAGAAGGATGAGAAAATCGGTAATCTTCCTTATTGTTGTAGGAACGGTTCTCTCCTACCGACGACAATGGATCCAATGAAATCCAAGTCTGTCTTCCAAGTGACAGTATATAAGATTCCACCAGACATGAATAGGACAGCTCTTAGTCCTCCTCAGAAATGGAAAATCAACGGAGTTCTCAATCCGGATTACAAGTGTGGTCCTCCAATCCGAGTAGCCCCGACTGAATTTCCTGATCCCAGTGGTCTTATGGTAACCACTCCAGCCATTGCAAGTTGGCAAGTAGTCTGCAACATTACTAGACCAAAGAAAGCGGCTTCTCGCTGTTGTGTTTCCTTCTCAGCCTTCTATGCCGACTCGGTCATTCCTTGCAATACATGTGCTTGTGGCTGCGAAGACACTGATACTTGCAATCCAAACGCCGGGCCTTTGCTTCTCCCTTCCGAAGCCCTTCTCGTGCCTTTTGCAAATAGAACTGCCAAAGCTAAAGCCTGGGCGAGAATTAAACACTTCCCCTACCCGAAAAAACTACCTTGTCCCGATAACTGTGGTGTTAGCATCAATTGGCATCTAAACTCAGATTACAAGTCGGGATGGACGGCTCGAATGACTCTCTTCAATTGGGAAGATTACCCTTTCGAAGATTGGTTTGTAGCAATTCGAATGGACAAAGCTTCACCTGGTTTTGAGAATGTGTTCTCATTCAATGGAACAAGGCTGTCAGATAACAAGACCATTTTCTTCCAAGGTTTACCAGGTTTAACTTACTTGATGGGAGAAACAAATGGAACAAATCCAAACCGCGATCCTCGTGTACCTGGTAAGCAACAATCGGTTATTTCATTTGTGAAGAGACGCATACTTGGCCTAGACATAGCACACGGAGACGGTTTTCCTTCAAGATTGTATTTCAATGGTGAAGAATGCTCACTTCCTACAAAACTTCCTTCATCATATGGTCGTAGGTTTAACACTAACCTTCTGTCTATAGTTCTCGTAACTATAGCGACATTTGTGCTTATGATGGATCATCTAAGCTGATGATTGTTTTGGTTATATCCATCGGCCGTGAAATTCAATTGTGTCTCCAAGCTAAGAGTCTATTCCTTGCTTTGGAATCGATTTCCGAGACTACTTTCGTGATTCAGATACTAATAGTAGGCCAGTGACAGCATCCCATGAACTCTGAACTCCTATAAAGACTATATCTAGTTACTGTGTGGAGTAATGCTGCTTCTTTTTGTATGTAAGCATGCATTTACAAGGGGATGTGTGATAGAAATTGTGAAGGGGAAGAGGAAACTGAATGAAGGGGAGATGGCGGAACTCAATGAAGGGGCTTGCGAGGATGAACTCTTTCGATGAGAATGACAGTTTGTGTAGATCTAAACA
Organism: Stephania yunnanensis; assembly: GCA_039657365.1. Classification (NCBI taxonomy): domain Eukaryota; kingdom Viridiplantae; phylum Streptophyta; class Magnoliopsida; order Ranunculales; family Menispermaceae; genus Stephania; species Stephania yunnanensis. The sequence goes on along the minus strand of CM077587.1, from coordinate 48,303,546 downwards.
TTAGTCTTGGGCTTTGGTGAAATTTTTTATCGATAAGTTGTAGCTAATGTAATTGTTAACTCCTTAGAAAACTCATAACTGCTTTTTAACAGTGTTTCTTCTTTATACCAATTGGTTCATTCTTTTCTCCATCATTTTGTATTTGTATTTCGACAAATTCAATTTCACGCTAAATCTCCATGAACAATATTTCATCGTCGACTACCTGAAAAAGCGTATTCTTGTATGGTGATGTTTTTAAACAGCTCTGCAAAGTATTAGTTATGCTACTCAATGTTCTATTTTTCTTCAAAGAACACAAGCAACTCAATGCCAAAGCATCTCTGGTGAGATGGACAGGACCTCACTTCCCAAAGGCAAGGTTTGGAGGATGTCGTGGATTCGACGCCCATTAAAGTCAAGAAAAAGAAAAGAAAAAAAGAAAACGCAAGCAACATAATTTGCTTGCATATTTTGAGTTACATGTTCGAAGAACACGGTGACTGCACAAGGGAGAACTAATCCCAACCAAAGAAAGCTGGATTATATGCCCCTGGAATGGTTTATATCAAATAAGAACTTAGAAAGTACAAAAGAATGTCACATCTTAGGCTTAGTCCCATGTCAAATGAAAGAAAGAGAAATAAGTCCTGAGCAGTACAAACCATAAGCAAAGTGCTTGCTAGAAACATATTTACCTGGACGGGGTCAATGGGTTATCAAGAAGGTCCATGGCCTAGGTTGGTGACCACCATTGCACTTAGGAGGGGCACCTGCCTAAGATCTCCTTAAATGGGAGACTTTGCTTCATAATTTGTGGTAGAGGGGTACACGTTGGCGCGGCCCTAATTCCCTGGTCTAGTTCAAAATTTTTAAACTGTTTGTAAGTGAGTCCACAAGTAAAAGAGGGATTTGTATTGGCTGAAAAAAAAAAAAAAAAAAAAAAAAAAAAAAACGGAGGGTTTGTAAAAAAAGAAAAGAAAATGGATTGTATTGATAGATCCTTGAATGTGAAATAGAGGAACTGATGTAATGATTTTTGTAGTCTCTGATACAGTCATAGCAAATTACTTCATGTCTTGCTTTTAAACTTTTTTATCAGTGTCCTTCCAAGCTCCTCTAATTCTCTTACAATGCAAGTTATTTCTCATCTATGAAATTTGGATAATGCTTTAGGTGGTTGAAGGTGGTGATAGTGTGTAAACATGAAGGAAGTGGTGTGTGGGAGATGAGAACAAATATGTAAAAAAATTAAAAAAAAAAAAAAATCAAGGTGCGTGCTTGCAAGAGTGTCCGTAGCGAATCACCTTAGCATTATCCATGAGATTTTATTGGCGCCTTGTTGTAGACAATCGCGTTATTAAAGAACAATGTTCTTCAAGGCTCAGACTGAGGTCCTCTCAATTGATCAGCCTAGCTAAAGCTAGGAATTTGTCTTGGCATTGTTCTCAGGTTTTAAGAACCTGGCGAATGATATTGTGATGGCTAATGTCCTAGTTTGACAACTTGTGCATTATCTCTCATTCTCTTTCGTTTGGTTCCACATTGACTAAAGATAACACTAAGAAATGAGAACATGGTTTAAAATGGAGTCTCGAACCACTATCAACGCATGCTCTTCTCAGCCTTTTGGCTATAATCAAGTGTGATATTTGTTTTTATTTGTTTTCTATGAAATGAATTTTTTTTCAAGGAGAGAGCGACCCCAATGGCAAGTCATTGGGGCTGTCAAGTGTTGCCCATCCGTTGCATTACTGCTACGGCCATGCGTGCCCGACCAATCTCTTAAGAAAAGTTTTTCTAGGCAGACAAGTGAAAGCTATAAGCAATTTCAGTAAAATAGTTAAGTGATGTAGAATGTCTTGTTTGTGGAGAAATGTGCTACGTTGCTTGAGACTCATTTAAATTGCTTTACACAGCTGAAGAGCTCTGCTACATGTTGATTCTTTTTTGCCATCTATCAAAGAAGTTGAGGAACTACCACTTTTTACACTTCAAAGTATTTGACTTAAAGTTCAAGCATTAACTTCTTGTCAAAACTTGAGTAATTCCTTAAAATAGGGAAAAAAATAAACAAAGACAAAAACATAACTAAATTACAGACCTTGGGTAGTGATTAATAAAACACCTAAACTACTGAGATTTTAGTGAATCAAGCTGATTAATGGCAGTTTTTACTACATTCGCCTTCACCCCTAGAATGGAATAGAAAGCGGGGAAGATAGAGCTGGATCATCTGCCTAGCTAAAGAGTGGCAAGAACTAATTAATAGCCAACAGAAGTTCGCAAGATTAGAGCTTCTTACTGTTTAGTCTCAAGTAGAGAAATTAGTCTCAAGTAGTATGAAAGAGAAGTATCTTTTTCCAACATTCTTACCTAGATGGGGTCAATGGGTGATCAGGAAGGCTCATGGCTTAGGTTGGCGACTTCCATTGTACTTAGGTGTGACTGTCTAAGATCTCTTCAAGTGGGAGAGTCTATGGCAAAATTTGTGGGAGAGGGGGTACCGTTAAAGATCCATTAATGTAATATAGAAAAACTGCATCTCCTAGAATGTAATGTATTTCTCAGCAGGTTGCAAATTATTCATGTCTAGCCCAAGTTTTTTCCCAATGAGGTGTGCATCAATTAAAGTTTATGTTTTTTGATATCATGTTTGCCACTTCTACTTTATGCTACTCAGTTCGCCATACTGATTTCAAAGTTATTTGACGCTACTACTTCTACTTGTAACCAATGACCGCCCAGTACAAATTTTTGGACAAATTGTGTTAATCCAAGTTGTTTTAGTACTTAAGATTGAAATTTTTTTTGGGGGGGTCAGAGTCACAGAGACATTACCATTTTGAGCCTAGACTGCTATATTGTTATATGAAGACTACTACTTGACTTAATTCTTTGATGTTTTAGTGTACTGGACAACGCTTTTTTGGTTTTACTCCCACACGGACTGATAAAGAGTTGAGACCATCGGATCGATAAAAGCCTACTCGCGATGTTGAATACAGCACGTAGCTGCGCTGTGAGCACAAAGCGAACTATTCTTTCGCCTTTTACTAAAGAATACCGTGTGTTCATTGCATAAAGCAGCATATGCTTATTTTTGGAGGGTCACCTTTTGGAAGGTAGACCCACCCCTATACTATGAAATTTTGCTGTTTCTATGTTATGCATCATTTCTGTGCGAGGGATGCTTTACAAGTCATGACTTTGCACGCAGAAATTGATACTGCATAGTTACTGTTTTAGTTGTGCTGCTTGAAACTGTACATGTTTTTTGAAGATTTACTCTAATGAGAAAAATAAGAAACCGAGGTTGAAAATGCAAGAAAACGTCTTTTCAATAACTAGTCCGCATCTTGTTCTCATTAACGAGTCAGCACAATGTGCAGGCAAAATCTGGGCAAAATAATATATTAATGTATTAGGTCAAAATAAATTGAGAGGTAAAGTAAAAAAATGAATGATTAATTAAAGCACACCCAAAAGATCAATAATGCTACATTAATTATCACGAAATGATTACATTATCATAGAAAACGTATTTTTAAGATGTAATAAAAAAAAGTCTTTATGTAGATATAGAAAATGTATTTTTAATTAATGAAAACTTGTATAGTTGAGGAGAGATTTCGGTTTTTTAAAACTGTACACTTTTATTTACCAAAAAATTGTCCACTTTGTGTTGTTCAATTATTTTTTTTTCAAATCAAAAGACGTTTTAGCCTCCAAAATTTGTAAGGACGTGATGGTGTGACCGTGTTTAAATGAGTTAAATAAGGAGAATTTGGAAAATAAGACTATTTTGGTCTCACCACAACCGTTGTGGAGGTTTGCCATTATATATAAGATTATACGATCAAAATAAAAGATGAAATAATATATTACAAAAAAAGATATATCCACAAAAAAAGAGATTGAAAAACTTAAAAAAATAATAACCAAATACATACTAATATTTTTTTTATCAGAAAGAGGTATTTGTCTATTAATTGTATTAGATACTTACACAAAAGAGTTTGGAGAGGAACTTTGCTTCCTCCCCATGCATGAATGTATTTACAAAAAAGAAAAAAAAAAAATCAAACTCAACTGCCCACCAATATATAGTGATTAAAAATAAAATGACCAAAACATCACAAATATATATTGCCACAAAAACTTCACAAACATATATTGCTACTCAAAATTGAATTGGAATAAAACCTTCATAGGCATTGATCCCTCGACCCACTTACAATTGATGTTCACCTCCGCCACGGCATATAGACATTGATCATTTCCAGTTTAAATTGATGCACTATCCTTCTTCCAATTAGCACACATCAAATATATAGTATCAAAAATGAAGAAGTACGAATCTAGAACAAAACAAAACAAAACAAAGTAATAAGTATAATAAAGTACTTTGTTAGGTTTAGAGACACCGTAATAACACATTTTATTAATCTCTAATAAACTCGTTAATTACAATGCAGAGGCTTAACTCTAATTTATAGACTCACATAAGCGTACTCCTAATCCAGCTAGGAGACCCTAAATAGATTCATACTCTAACTCGAAGTCCTAATCAAACCCAAACACAAATCTAATTTAGATTACAACTTCAACATCCCCCCATAATTTAAATTACATATCTGAATTAAAAAACAAAACATCGTCCCCCCATAATTCAGATTGTCATGATCTTCCACTTGATCTTCTCTCGAAATACAGATCTCGACCTCCATCGAAGACATCTTTTTTCGTTCACCCGCCATCTATCTCGCACAGCTTCCTCAATGTTGAACAGTGCACAATGCACTTGATTGTCTTCGTTATCAACGACATTATCATGGGTGATCTTACAATCCTAAAGTCGAGCTGGTTGTCCCACACTTCTTTGTGGTCTGCAACTGGTACGCTAGCGCTAATACCAACTAAAGTGGAAGCTTCATCCTCACATATAATCGTTGATGGTCGAGCAATATTCTTTCCTTTTATGTATCAAATCCACGCACTTTTCTCATCAAACTTGACATCTCTGCTAACAATGACTGCATCGGTAACTGGATTGTACAATTTGTACGTTCCAATCCTCCCTGTAATATAGCTAATAAATATGACCTTAACGCCTTTGTCATCTAACTTCTTCCTGTTAGCATCAAGAACATGTACATATGCAGTGGATCCAAACACCTTCAAGTGTTTGACACTTTGCTTGTAACTACTCCAAGCCTTTTTTGGGATTATATGGGACACCTTTTGTGGGAGACCTATTCAGCAAATAAACTGAACCTGCAACTGCTTCACCCCAAAAAAACCAGGTAGACTTTTTACTGTCGTTGTAGTATAGTGGTAAGTATTCCCGCTTGTCACGAGGGTGACCCGGGTTCGATCCCCGGCAACGGTGCAAAAAATTTGACGCGCGCCGAACACGTAAAATAAAATAAAATTCATAAACCAACTATTTTGTAAGATAGTGGCAAAAGGTCGATCCCAAAGAGACTGGTTGTCTTTCTTAGGTTAAAACAACTAAAAGAAAAATTAGGGTTTTAAAATAAATATTAATTAAACTAACTAATTTAACTAAACTAAATAAATAAATTAACTAAACTAATTTCTAAAACAATTAATTAATAATTAATTAACACCTAAATCTCCAGTTCCACAAATCAAAATCAAGATTCAATAGCAATCATGGTCTTCAATCTTTCCCAAAAAGTTATTAATTTAAATTCTCCTATATTAGCTATAGAAAATCGACATCCGCCAGAAATTCCTAGTTCTCCTAATTTCGATAGCCAGAACGTCCGCCACTAACTATTTTCCTAATTAATATATAACCCTAGACATCCGCCAATCAGGTTTAACACATTAACCGAAGTAATATAGATCTATGGGAACACTAATCCTAAATAACCGGGTCGCAACCGCTACCGATTTAACCTAGATTCAATTGTTGTACACTCAAGAATCGAAAGGGTTTTCCGGCAAATAGGTGAATGTTTGTTACTTTATTGGTCTAAAAGCACAATGACATGGATACTAATATTCCAAATAACAGTAAATTGTCCATCTAAAAGAATGCACTGGCCTCATACATACCATAGATCTAAATCATAATCATTAAAATTAACAACAATGAAATACGAGAAATTAAATCAATTAATTAATAAAATAAAAGATCTCACATAATATGCTTTGAATCCATAATTCCGACTTGCTTCCCCTTCGAATTAGGCAAGAAATTGATTAGCCGGACATCATCTTCAAAAATCACTACTAAAAATAATAATTGATCTCTAAAAAATACTAATTAATTGTTTTCTAAATAATACCTAGGTTCCTAATATATAAAAATACTCCAAATTAGACTCGGATACTAATTTTAAGCGTTGTGGAGGTGACTCGTGCGTCGAGGAGCATCGTAGGAGTGTTTTTAGATCAAAATTCTGACTCTGCCACATGTCTGCACGCGATTCGCTGGTTTGTAGGAACCCCATTGGATCGCCCCTGTCACCGCCGATTACTTGTCGCCGCATCATTCGCCGAACTCCTGGCGCGTTCGGTTGTGTCTGCTGACTCAGCTCCATGTGGCACGATTTGATTGGAGAAACCCCATGCTTGTGACGCGCTGGCCGAATGAAAGCTCGCCACGTGGACGCACACTGGAGCCGCTGGAGTCGCGCGAAAATCATCGAAATTCTGGGAGTTTATGTGATAACGCATCCCAAGGTCAATCGATAGGCTGCTGAAGCGAGGAGAAATGTCTTGTAGGTGACGTGGCTTCTCTGGTGACGTGGCGACGCATGGCATCTCCTCATTGGTGGTTGGAGTTGCGGTGCTGACATGGCGATGCTGGATTGGTGGAAATCGTCCAGATGACGCAGTTGTTTAAAACGTCGATTGGTCCAAAGTGGCTTTTCACGCTTACATGGCATCACCTTATTGGCTGAAATATCTTGTCTGCTATTCGACACCCTGCGCAATGCGTATTTCGAGGCAAGCTGTCCGGCATCCGATTACTGCAAGTAAATACTCCATTTTGAGTATTTTTGTCACGAATTCAACCGCGCACTCTGTTTCACCTAAAAATTACCAAAAAATATAATTAAATATATATTTTAAATACTTTTAATAATTAAATATACTAAAATAGACTACTAAAAACCTATAAATACTGACTTATCAAATACCCCCAAACTTAAGACTTTGCACGTCTCGAGCAAAGGTGTAAATGACAACACAAACTAAACTAGTTTCCTAATATAATAATATTGACTCAACTAATCCTATACCCGACCTAAATTCATGGAGTTCTTTTGGTTTACATAGTCACCAAATTAACAAGTAACTCAGAAAATTTCAGAGTTATGATATGTCAAGTCTCGCAAGTCAAACACAATTAAGATCCCACTTTAAAAACATAGACTTGGTCAAAACAAAGGCCATCAACTAATCACAAGTTTTATTGGTTTATACATTCAAGCACATAAGTTCAAATTTCACTTAATATAGTGAAAGCACTCGAACTAAATCTTTTATTTGAGGAGTTTCACAACTTCCGCCTTTATTCATTTTTTTTCATTTTTATTTTTTTTCTTCTCCAAATCTTTTTTTTTAATTAATACGGTCTCTGCTCCATTTCCTATGGACCTATTTCCTCACTTTTTTCCACCACAAGTTTCCATGCTCCATTTCCTGTGGAAACTTGTAGGACTCTCTATTTTTATTTATTAAAAAAAAAACTCTTGTTAGTACTTCTCACTTTCATTATAATCAAGCAAATCTCCCAATGTGGATAATATCACTTGCATAAATTTGACCGTTACTCATTTTCGTTATCTAGCACTAAGTCCAACCATCATCTAAGTCTCTAATCATGAAATCATAAAAATGCTGAGCTACGAATTCGATTAAATGTTTCTCCTAATTTTCTCTAAGTTTCAAGTTAAAAAGGCAACTATAATTTGCTCATCCACAACCAAAGGCGTGAACAAAGTTTCGGGTGACTCTAAATAACTATATATATATATATATATTAAATGCATATATATACATGAAAGTGTATCAATTCCTAATGAAATGAGAAAGGAATATGAATGGATAAGAAATGAAAGAAATAACATAAAACACCACCATTACCAACCAATATCCGCATATAACCGCATAAAATAAAAATAAATAAATAAATTAAACGATCTCACCTGCAATCTTTTGCAATAGAATCCATCCAAAACAATCCACAATCCCTAAAACACCCCCAAACTTATTTCGAACCTTGTCCTCAAGGTTTAAAACAAGTCAAGGCAACCATATAACAAAAAGAAAATGACAGTGGTGAAGAAGAACATGGATTAGAAAATGATACAAATGCATGAATAATAAAAAGTCTCTAAAAACTAGTGAACGCACAAAACCTTTTATGTGTTGGTGACTAAGGATATTATAAAAGAATAATCATAACAAGAGCAAGAACTAGTAAACATAGGAATTAACTCAAAAAATCCCGATCAAATCTTGCGAGCCCGAAGTCTATTAACTAAGGGTGAAATCAACAAGATGATGGAATGAAGTTTACGGTTTTGGGTCTACTAAAAAACTTGCCATTAATGAGGCGACTTAAGTTGGGTATATCCAACCAAGTCTCAAAACGCCTAAAATCCTATAAACATGTTAAGTCCTAAAAAATAATGCTCAAATTATACTAAAAATATAATCCAAAGTCAAACCGACAAAACTCAACGCTCCAATCCTCCATCACCTGTAAAAATAAAGAAACCAAATTAGAGTGTTATTAAAAATAATAATAAAAAAACTAAAACTGAAATAAAACTAAAATAAATGCAAGAAATAAATAAAATAAAAGAAAAATAAAGTTGGGTTGCCTCCCAACGAGCCGCCTTTCTTTAAAGTCTTTAGCTAGACTCAGCATGATTGGTCACGTGATGCCCTCTCCTTTAGAGATGTCAACAACGAATGACGCATCTACGTATTTGGGCAATGAAGCATGCACGCCCTGTTTTAGATTTAGGAGCTCATTCGGGACTTCCAACACGAATGAATCTATCGTAGCAAGATCGTCTAATATAAAGGTGTCGGCGGTGTAGAAGATCTGCAAATGCTCCTTACTTTCACCCCCTTATAAGGTATACCAAATGTGCATGGGAGGGTGGGTGGTTGCACCAACACCAGAGGTTGGTCTTCCTCGCTCTCTATTTGCGGCATCTCCGGCTTGTCTAAATTGACATCAATTTTCGTCTCATCTTCTCCCTCATTTAATGCAATGACAATCTCTGGCTCAATTTGAAAGACTTCACATTCTTCGGATGTTTCTATCAAATAGTCTTCCACCAGTGTAACGTCATGCACCGCAAGATTTGTCAATGTTTCATCATTCACATCCTCCTCTAGGTTAAAAGTTGGTTGTGTACTACACAACTCTGCATCATCAATTTTTCTTTGACGACTGGCAATATATTGATCTAAGTCAATTACCAAGTCCTTAAAGCCTGGATAACTAAAATCAAGTTTTCGTATGTTATGACAAAGTTGTCGACAGTCTTGCACACTTTCTATCATTTGCATCAATATATCTTCCAAGGAGAGGCTTTGATGAAACTGTTGATTTCCTTCATGTTGAAAAAACCTGTGAGTGTGACATGAATCCAGAGAAGTCGGGTTGTGGCGATGCATAGTTAGAATAGTGATAATTCTCATACTGTGGATGATATGAACAATTATGTACGGAATGAGAATAGTCTCCACAAATTTCACAAACCTCGACCTGTTGCACAAAAGAATTCATGTTAAAATATTGATATCTATTATGTGGCATACCTACCCCATTCACATTATAATAATGTGAGTCTTCGTATCGACCATAATTATGTGGGTAGGAGAAGTCCATCGCAGGGTTGACATGCACTTCACCAGATGAGAGGAGATGTTCCATCATGGAGATTAGTCGGTCAAGTTTCTGGCCAGTGGAACTCGAGATATTGCCTGGATACATGTTAAGAGCAAGGAACTAGATAGGCAAAATAAAAAATAAATAAAAATAAAAATAACAATAAACCAAAGAAAGAAATATACCAGTCCCCGGCAACGGAGCCAAAAATTTGACGCGCGCCGAACATGTCAAATAAAATAAAATTCCTAAACCAACTATTTTGTAGGATAGTGGCAAAGGGTCGATCCCACAGAGATTGGTTGTCTTTCTTAGGTTAAAACAACTAAAAGAAAAATCGGGGTTTTAAAATAAATATTAATTAAACTAAATAATTTAACTAAACTAAATAAATAAATTAACTAAACTAATTTCTAAAACAATAAATTAATAATTAATTAACACCTAAATAACACCTAAATCTCCAGTTCCACAAATCAGAATCAAGATTCAATAGCAATCATGGTCTTCAATCTTTCCCAAAAAGTTATTAATTTAAATTCTCCTAGATTAGCTGTAGAAAATCGATATCCACCAAAAATTCCTAGTTCCCCTAATCTCGATAGCCAGGACGTCCGCCACTAACTATTTTCCTAATTAATGTATAACCCTAGACATCCGCCAATCAGGTTTAACACATTAACTGAAGTAATATAGATCTATGGGAACACTAATCCTAAATAATCGGGTCGCAACCGCTACCGATTTAACCTAGATTAAATTGTTGTACACTCAAGAACCGAAAGGGTTTTACGGCAAACGGGTGAATGTTTGTTACTTTATTAGTCTAAAAGCACAATGACACGGATACTAATATTCCAAATAACAGTAAATTGTCCATCTAAAAGCATGCATTGTCCATCTAAAAGCATGCACTGGCCTCATACAACCATGTTCATTAAAAACAACATCACGAGAAATATAAGTCTTGCCATTTGAATGTGAACACTTGTAACCATGATGTCGAGGACTATACCCACTAAAAATATATTTAGAGGATCTAAAATTGAGTTTGTGTTTAAAATAGGTTGTGAGATTAGGACAACAAGCACAACCAAAAGTACAAAGATAAGAATAATCAGGAGATTTGTGAAAATACACTTCATAAGGAGTTTTAATCTGAAGAACTAAGGAAGGTAAACAATTGATAAAAAACACAGATGTCATAAAAGTTTTTTCCCAAGAACTTAGAGGCATTTTTGAGTAAGCAAGAAGAGTAAGTCTCATCTCAACAATGGAATGATATTTTCTTTCAGGAACATCATTATGTTGATGAGTATGAGGACATGAATAATGAAAAATAATGCCATACTTAGCATAAAAGGTCTCATTTGGTTTACACTCAAGATCTATATCTTACTTAAACATTTTTAATTTCAAACCAAGCTTTAATTTGGCTAGCTTTAAAAATTGAATAAATGCAACAAATGCATCAGATTTGAGTTTGAGTGGAAAAAACCAAGAAAACGATTGAAAGCATTAACAAAAGCGATGTAATAATGAGATCCGTGTGATGAAAGAAAAGGAGAAGGACCCCATAAATCAGGGTATACTAATTCATGAGGTCTTACAATAATAAGAATTAATTGATTAGGCAACTTACACATCTTAGCAATTTTAAAAGAGTCACAAAAATTTACAAGACTTAGAAACATTTGTCTTCAATAAATTCATGATTTTTTTCTATACAAATTAATATAGATGGATGGCCTAGTCTAGCATGTCAATCATATTTATTCAAATCAGTAGTACGAGATACAAAAACAACATTACAAGAAGGTTTACAGTAAGAATGAATAGAAGAAATAGAGTTTGAGAGATTTGAACCATGACTTGGAGAAAATACTTTGGGAAGACAATAGACACCATTGTCAAGTATTCCTTAGAGTAAATATTTCTTCAAATCCTTGTCCTTAATAGAGAAAGAAGAAGATGTAAACTCAGTGATCATATTATTGTCACGAGTAAGCTTTGAAACACTAATTAGATTCTTAGCAATTTTTGGAACAAAAAAAACATTGTTTAACTATAAATGTCGAGAAAAAGATGAATTTGTCTGAACCAAACCTTTACCAATATGAGAAACATGTATATGCTCAACATTACTAGAAGCTAAAAGTTGATTACCCTTCGTAGTCGTGTTTGTTAACCAGAGAGATTAGATCAACAATCATATGACTCGATGCATCAGAGTCCATGTACCAATTTGGATCACCAATAGTTTTAAGAGATGCAGTCTGAGCAGGAAAACCTTGAAAATGAGTAAACATAGCTTGAGGAGCTGATGGTAAAAGTTACAAACATTTGCGGAAGCAAGTTGAGCAAGTGGTTGACGAAAGTGAACATTTGGATGACTAGAGTTTGAATTCAGACTCGGAGGACATTGAAAACTTTGATCAAACATGTGATAGCATTGAATAGTTATGTGAAAATGAAGAAAACACACTTGAAAGTTGTAACGGCCCCAGTTTCCCACAAACTGGGCCCCGCCCGGCCTAAGTCCATGTGGACCCCTGAGCCAGTCTCGTAAAGTCAACGCCGTCCTGGTAAGCCTTCTAATCCATCCATATAAGTAAATTCATAATTTTAAGTAGGGTTATTTGTATTTTTCTCAAGTTTTTATAAGTTAGCGTAAGCAATTAGTACGTTAAATATCTCAGAATAAAGTAAAAGAGTCGGACATCCTAAATGTGGAACCTTGTAAACATTTATATTCATGTATAGTCTCCAGCTGATTTTACCATTTTCGATGAATCCGACATTTCCAGTTTCAACAATCTTTATGTCATAGTTAGGATTGTAAATTCTATAGCCTTTGGCTTTGACAAGGTAACCAATAAATTAACAACTAATCATTCTAAAATCCAACTTTATTTCTTGTGGATTATAAATTCTAGCCGCTGTTGAACAACCTGAAATATGGAGATGTTTTAAGCTAGATTTTCTTCCAGTCCACAACTCAAAAGGAATTTTAGGAACTGACTTACCAGGAACCCTATTTAATAAATATGCATCAGTTTTCCATAATGATTTAGGCAATGTAGAATTACTTAACATACTCCTAACCATGTCTATTAGTGTTCGATTATGACGTTCAGCTACACCATTCTGTTGAGGCATACGGAGCATTGTGTATTGAGCACAAATGCCATGTCTTCAAAGAGTTTAGCGAAAAGACCAGGACATTATTTGACTCCATCATATCTACCATAATATTCACCACCTTTACCATAATGGATAATTTTAATCTTTCGATCTAATTGTCTTTCAACCTCAGTAATGTATACTTTTAAAGCATCCATTGCGTGAGACTTTTTATGCAACAAATAGATATATTTGAATCGAGAATAATCATTAATAAAATTAATAAAATATTTTTCACCATGTAGAAATAGAGTGTCAAATAGGCCACATATGCTAGTATGAATAATTTCAAAGAGCTCGTTACTTTCTTTAGCACCTTTCTTATTATGTTTGGTTTGTTTGCCCTTAATAGAATCCATACACAACTCAAAATCGGAAAAATCTAATTTAAGAAATATCTATCTTTGCAATCTTTCTTTAGATATGTGGCCTAAACATTTATGCCATAAATCTGAAGAAATCTTAATGCATTTTCTTTTATTTCCAACATTATGATGCACAGATAAACAGGTTTGGGCAAAATGATCATTGAGATGTAATTTATATAAACAATCAAAAATTGATCTGGAACCAATAAGAACTAAGTTTTTAGGCAAAATATGAACAATAGCAACCGAGTCTATCCACCAAGCATTAGAAGGAACTTCAATAAGACTCGATTCGAAACAAACATTAATGTAATTAATGTCTTTCTTTTCAAACCAATTCTTTCATTTATAGCAATCTTTCTGCAAATGCCCGACCTTCCTACAGAAGTGACATTCAACTTTATGTTCCTTCTCGTAAGATTTATCAAACTCATTGTTAAGATTCGATTCACCATGTTTGAAGCTTTTGCCTTTCTTATTAGCTCCTTGAGTCACGAGGTTAGCCGAGTGTCATTCTTGTTGTTTCAATCTTGCCTCCTCTTATACAAGCATACTGACCAATTCATTAACATTCTGCTTATCCTTAATAGTGTTATAGTTAATTTGAAATGACTCATACTAAGAAGGCAAAGAGTTCAATATGAACTGGACAATGAAATATTCATCAACATTCATTCCAAGTCCTAGGAGCTTAGCAGCAAGATTTGTTACATGTTTATGTATATTATATGTCCCAATAAACTTTCTCGTGGTTAATTCAGCCATAATTGTCCTAGCAAGAGACTTATCAGCTCTTCTGAACCTCTCTTCCATAATTTTCATTAATTCTTTAGCATTTTCAATTTGTGTAAGAGAATTCTTGATGTTTGCCGCAACGGTCATTCGTATAACATTACACAGTATATTCGAGCATTCCCATGATTTATAGGAAGCTTTTTCCTTATTAGCACTGCTAGTTGCAATAATACTAGTGGGTTTCTTAGAAAGTAATGCTAATTCAAGATCCAATACACCTAAGTGAAATTGGATTTGTTCACGCCATTATATGAAATTAGTCTCATTAAGAATAGGAATAGATGATGCTTACGAATAAAGCGACAGAGAAACAGATCGGTGGAAAGAATTTTATTTTTATTATGTATATCTATATAGCAAACAGAATAATTCACAATTTAGTAATATTATGTTCTTCCTTTAGATAAAAACACAATACTCTTAAAAATTGAAATGTATGGTTCCTTTGGGTATCCATTACATTTAATTTTATTTTGTTTATTTATTTATTATTATTATTTATCATAAAATAATGAATTAACAAGTAATGCACATTACTAAAAAATGTAGTGCACTTTCGGGCCTACCATAATATTTTCAATAATATGTGTTCCATAAATATTGTTAGGTCACTTCTGTGACAATTAACTCATTAAGAATTATGAATTGTCATAATATTTTAATCATTATGGTTTTTTATTTTATACATTCAGTTATTCTTACTTTAAATTATTATTAAATAACACAGAAAATGCACTACTTGTAAGAGTTGGTGGTACAACCTCCAGGTTGGGTGACGAGACGAAGTTTACTTAGCAACCATGCCTCCTCGAATGGGATAACTCATCTCCCTTTTAATGTTTAGCTTTATCGAGAATAAGGTTTACCCGCTATGAACTCAAACTTATATTATAACATTATAGTGTTGATTAAAAACAATTTTTTCATATATATATATATACAACAACAACAACAACAACAACAACAACAACAACAAGAACAAGAACAACAACAACAACAACATAGCCTCAGTCCCAAATTAACTGGGGTCGGCTACATGCATCAAACTTTTCCATTGTGCTCGATTAAGTGTAACTAGGTGGGAATGCCCCAACGTTTATATATGTTTGATCCATTTCATGAAAAGTGACAAAAGTTTTACGTTGGCTGTCAACCTATCGCAACCCTCCTCCATTTTCCAAAAATGGAAAATGAGCTTGGGGCCTCCCTCCCCCACTTTTCGGGTATGAAAAGTGAGTTTGGGATCTCCCTTACCCATTTTTCGGTATGAAAAAATAGGCATCAGAGTCCTCCTCCTTTATCCGGACTTGGGACAGGCTATGTAGCGTACACAGTGTACAACATAGGTGGAGTTTAATAATATGTTTCTTTCTTTATTTATCATTATATATATTTAGTTTAAAATATCCTTAATGTTTATTCTTTGTTAATTTTAATGTAAAAGAAAATCAAGAGTCCTATATTTAAATATTTTTAATAGTGTCTTGTACGATGAATAATAAGAACTAAAATAATGAATTAAGGAAAATTGTAACGGTTATGAAAGATACTTTGTTGATAATTAGTTTGTTACAAATTTATTAATTAGTACAAAGAAAACCAATGGTAAATCATAAATATATAACAAAATTGTTTGCGATGATAATTAAAAGAGTAAGAAAAGCATGAATATTCTAATAAAAAGAAAACCATGAATGTATTGTTACATACGAGCAACATGTGATGTCGCGACCGCTCAAACCGGGTACCACTTGGCCTAATCTCATTATTAAGCCCTAACTCATGCCATGTAAGACTTAACAACGTATTAGTCAAACTTTTCACTTCATTCACCGCGTTACTCACGATCAACATAATTACTATTCATTTCAAAATTATCAGAGTTAATTAAGAGATCGTTATTGTTAAGTTAACTTTCAGCGGAAGACTTAGTAAAAATAGTGGAAGCATTTATAAAACACCAACTGTAGAAATCAGATAAAAAGACAATCATATAAAATCAACCAAAGTAATACATGATACAGTAAGGAAGTCTAATCTCTCAACCCAAAGTTATACGAAATGACGTAAGTAATAGATATACAAAGTAATCACCCACAAAAGTAGCAGAAACTATTCTCCAACAACTCAAAACTAATCTTCAATTTTCTCCTTCCCTGGCTGTTACTCGAAATATCTACACCCACCATCATAAAAAAGACGGTGAGTATAGTAAAGTAAAAAGTAACACTAAGAGAAATTCTTCCGCATTTTCAAATATACAACAAGTATTTGAAAACATAACAATAGCAAAGAAAACTAAACAAGAATCATGTTATGAGATATTTCAGTTAAATATCATGAAACTCACACTCGGCTAAGCAGTAATGATCTAGGGTTGATTAACTATGAAATTACATCACATTAACTCTATTACACTATGTAGGGAGTAGACATGTTCATGATTGCCCATTTTTCATATATGTATATACTTGCCGACAACCCCGAGTCTCATACCCCATATGCTGCTCAAGCTAGTACTGAGATCTCGACATCCCCAGAATCTAGTAACCCATGTGTCACGACCATCTCTATATATAATGGTCATACATACAAGTACTACTTTCATCACTCAAGAAATGACACAATATAGGAAATCCAACAAAGGTGAATGCATGACTAATGCACAAAAGTAGATTTTCAATATCATAGATATTCTACATATTAGCATGCTATTCTACTTGATTTACATATTTAACAACCAAGAATGACATAGCACGTGAATAAGAGTCAATCAATATCACTTAAACATAAACCAATGCCACAATAAAAATCTCATAAAATGAGATGAAACAATAAAGTCATAGCATCGAAAGTACAATAGGCTCATCAGTCTAAATGACTGTAAAGAAGAAGCATAATGGAAAAGAAATAGAAATAAATACCTCAATCAGTGTATTTACAAACCACGCGAAGTTCTTAGGCTAATCCGACCTCCAGATACCCTGTATCTCACCAATTACTTCTTGAGACTCCTCCTTAGTTTTCTGAAGTTAATTAGAGTGTTTTAGGGCGTATACAAATTATTAAAGTTAAATTAAGTTGATTAGAAAAGCTCCAAACTCATAGTTTTTGCTAAAAAAACCCTTCAAGAACACCTACAATTTCAAAACCTCATAATTTTGTCAGTTCAAATCAAAATCTGAATTTTCTTGATAGCAACTTTATTGGTTTTTCGCGAGGAATTAAAAAAATCTATTGATTTCTAAAATTTAAAACATATTTATATCAGAATTTGGTAAAACTCAATTTTATGACTAAAATCATTATTTTTTACCAATAAACTTCAAATTTGAAATTCAAGGTCCAAGGACTCATTTGATGCTTCAATTAAGTCACAAAATTAATGAAAAAGGTTTATTAACTTATATTAGACAAAATCCCTATCATTAAAATCAATTCATCATAATATACTAAATTAGTGGTGTAAGTAGAATTACCTAGTTGTTGTACACCACCAACTATATCAACCTCTTCAATTCCACTAGAGCTCATTAGCTAACTTGCTATATTTTCTCCAATCTTCCTCTCCAACATTTTACTTCTTCTTTAAGTTTAGAAATGAAATGGTTTGCATGAACTAACACATTCAATCTTTATATATATATATATATATATATATATCGATAAGGTTGTTTAATAGGCATTGATCTTAATGTACATATGTATCTCAAGACTCATCTAATGGCTTATATCTTGATTTTAACTCCACTAACTATCTCTTGCTAATACAAATTTCAACTCAATTGGTCTCTTGATGTATCAACACGTATCTTGAAGAATATCAATTACTAACGTTTTAATTTGCTAACTTATGTTACATTTAATATAAAATCAATTATAGCCATATCAAATTCAACTAACTAAGCCACATCAACTTAAGTTAGTTTACCACATCACTCTCTATCTCGATCTCATGTCGACATGCATCTCGAGGTATGTCCCTGCTTACGTCTCGACATCAATATATAAGTAAGAGTGACTTTGTAACGGCCCAAATTAATTAAACTAAGATTAGCGTTAATCTCGAATATTAACGGTCGTAATTCGGGCGTTACGTTGATAACTCGGTTGACTCAGACACAAGAACAGAGGGAGTATGTTATTTATAGATGATGGTCGTTTATATGTGGTATTTAAAATCATTATTATTGTATTGCATTGCATGTGTATATGTTGTTATCGGGCGAGTTGGTGTGATGAAGAGTTACCTTAGGAAGCGTGTTGACGCGACAATCGATTAAGAGTGACCCAGGGATGCTTGATTAGACTAAGAACTAGAATATGATGTCTAATTAAATCATGTCCTAAGTTAGTTAATTAAATAAAGTAAAATATGGAGCACCTAAAGATGCGTGTCGAGCCGCGGGGCATCGAGTGTCGGGTAGTCGCGGATTGGTGGGACCACTAATGTATCAATAAAAGTCTCTAAGAACACCAATCATATGTATTATTATGCCTAAGTGAATTAAATTGATCAAAAATAAATAAAGTCTTATAGTTTGAGGAATTAATCTAGGACCTTATATCTTCATCTAGATGATCCTAGATTGAAGAAACTAGGCAAGATGTGTCACGGATGAGTGCAATATTGGAGTCATAATATGGTTTTAGACAGCACGGAAGAGGACCATTTGATTGACCTTGACATATGTGAACACAATTGATTACATCTATAAATATATAAACCTACTTGATGAATTTCTCAACAAACCCACTAACATAATCCATGCAAATTAAAGAAAAATCAGTGTGTTTTGGAGCTAGGAGATCAAGGAAATTAAGGAGCTTTGGATCACATTGAAGTAATTCATCGCAAGGTAATCAATTTTCTATCACTTTCTTCTTCATGTCATCAAAATGGAGCTCAAAAATGGAGTTTTTGTTCAAAATCTAGTTGCTAGCTTAACTTACTATTTTGAAGAAATCTCCCATAGGTTTTAAATCCAATTCAACTATAAAATTGAGTTTTGAAATTGGTTTTCATTAGAAATTGAGAAATCGACCCAAATTGAAAAAGTTGGAATGAATGCATAGGCCATAAAGGAAGAAATCACAGAATATCAGAGTTGAAAATTATGGGTTTTGACCTTGTTAGTGCGTTAATAGCTTTTCTTAGCGTGCTAATCATCGTACAGGAAATTCAAGAAAAATGTGTTTTAATAACATAGCTAGCAAAAACCTATTTTTGACATACCGATTTTTCTATTTTGAGGTTTTTGTGCTATTTTAAGGAATTAAGCTGAGAAAATAATAATCTAATAATTCTTGGGATTTGACAAAATTTTGATCTTAGGACTTAAAAACACATAAATTGGACTTTAGGGACTTATGAGATCATAGCTTGGGTACCGGGGAGCTAGGCGGGGTCGGATTCAGGAGTTTAGGGAAGTCAGAGCGCGTATTGAGGTGTGTAAAATCCATTGAAATGCCTCACGAAATTCATGGTTTTGTTATATCGATATCAGGTTACATGTGTGACTGCTCCGGTGCGCATATATGGGTTTTCTACTATTATCTCTGTTTGCATATATATTAGTTGTGGCTAATTTACTTGCATGAGTTACTTATGTTTAGTGCTCGTATCGACCGCAGTAGGATATATCTACGATCGTTGGGAGGGATGTAAGGTGTTCCATTGACTTGAAATAGCGTCTGGAAGGGTTCATTCATTAACCGTAGTTGGGGTTTAGTCACTATAAGCCTGCAAGTATATACGTGGTTCCTGTCCTATTTTATCAATTACTAGCTGGTTTGGGTCAAGGTTTTCTCGTTATTATACGATTATTTATTTGTTAATGCTTTATTTTCGAGCTTGTTTATTTAATTTTTGATGTTTATTAAACGTTACTGTTTTTCTTTGTCGTATGCTGCCTACATTCATGGGAGTATGACTTACTGTTGCTAGAGGTCATATTCGCATGTATTGTAGTTTAGCAGTTTTATTTCATGAATATTGCATGAACTTCTCTTGGAATTTTACCACTAGACTCGTCACTGTATTGATTAGGTAACTAAGTGCAGATCCTTCAACGAGTAAGAGCAAGGGTAAGGAAGTATTGAGCAACTACCTTTGAGATAGTGACGCCAGCTCGTGTTTGATTATAGTATGCATGTATTTACATTTTGTTGGATTTTGGGGATTGTAGAACACTGAATACATGTATATGGATATTTTGCTATACTTATTTTGCCTTTGATATATACATGGTATCTTTTTGCTGGGTTTTTCACTACTAAAGATTATTAAATATTGCATAAATTATTTACTTAAAAACTTCCACTATAAAAGTATAATACAACTCGATGAATTGATTAACCGGCTAATTAAGTCATTAATACTTATATGGAGATTAATTAGCTAAACTAGTGTTAGTTGGAAAAGTGTAAGCAACAAGTTGGGTCGCGGAACGTCATAGGTAAGCAGGCCATGACATGGCAGGGCTTGGTGACGTGTGATGTGACGTGGTGGATCCCACTGTGGCCTTGGAGTTTGGGGTTGTCAGAGACTTAGTAGTCTACATAAATACATCACACTAGGAATACATCACAATAAAACTAACATATACATCGACCACATTATCTCGGTCAATGCATGTATCTCGATGCAGGTCCCACGTCATGAGTTAATAACCTTGATTACAGACGAATTTACTGATAAACAGTCTCCCAACTAATAGAAATTTCGTCCTCAAAATTAAACTTAATCACAACCTTAATCTTATAACTCGGTCTTATTCGTAAAAATATTAAAGTCACCCGCTAGTCAACTCTTGTTTCTTCATCATATAGGATAAATTTTTTCCATTTTATTCTCTCAATAATTAATCTAGCCAAAATCTAAAATGATAATAGCCCCAAAGCCTGTGTTTCTCAACTATTGCAAGTGGATCCCATATCCACTTACCATGGGATCAATTATTACCGCGGGTGAGTCTTTGCTCAGTTTCCACATACACACTATCATAATATATGCACTCTAGTTATATTACTTAAAAGAAATCTTACTAGGCATGATTTTCTTATAAGAATTTTTAATGTGCTTATCAAGAAACACGACTTTCATTATCTTTCCAACCCATGCGATATCAACTTATTCGAGTCATTCTCGTCAATCCAGTAATCACTTTTAACTCCTAAATCATTGTACAACTACTGTTATACTTAAGTCAAACAGTGCATGAATAACGCAACAATAAATGCATATACTCACCAGGATTATTTTTCATCTCTAAGTTTGGCTCTATCTCCACATAAGCTCCATGTCCGGCATGTGGCTGCATGGCAGGTAAATGAAAGTCATGAAACTGCGGACATTATCTAAGCATGTGTCTGGTCTGTCCATATTTGTCACATACCAGCTGTCTTCTCGGTACTGTCGAGATTGCCTGACTGTGCACCAATCTCTATCTTTGTGAATTATTATCACTATCTCTATCCCCACTATATATCTCTAGCTGAAGAAAAAATACGGGTTGTGAACACTGTCGAGCTATGTCTCCAATCTGACGACATCTATAACTTGTCGGTAATCTCCTCTGCTCTAGAACTACGGCCAGAGTCTGTTCTTGGCTCGGTGCATCTCGGCCACTATCTCCTAATGTTTGCTAAATCTACTACGATAATAATAATAATCCTTCATGTGGTGGCATGAGAAATCTACTCACTGACTGTGGATCACAACTCATGATATGTCTTTACTAACCACATCTACAGTGCAACATATGTCTCACCTGCTCTGCTAACTCAGTTGATCTCGAAGTGAGTCTTTATTCCTACCTTGATGCATGCTAATCTCTACTGCCCTGAGCTTGTTGAAATTCCTGCAGTGGTTGCACTATTGGAGGTGTTCAACGAGCAGAGTCAGGAACAAAGGTAGGTGGAGCCATAACATTCAGAGATATGGATGGAAGTCTACTCTCCATCGTATATGCCAGTGGAGAAATGTATATGCACGGTACTGCTGTGGTAACTAGTATCTCTAATCTAGATGAACTGGATCCTTCATACATTTTCTTCAATCCCTTGCCTCTCTTCCCCTTCCTATTATTCCTGATTAATGCGAGTGTAGCATCAACCAGAAACTCTGTTGGTACTACCACAGAAAACATCTCTGATAGAATAGGTATTGTCGGCACTATAGGTATCTTAGGTGCTCGTAGTATGGTGGTGGTAGTAGCCGATACAATTGGAATCTCAGGTGCTAAAAGCATTGTTGTAGTAGGCTCGATGGGAACGATTAGTGAGATCAAGTGTGCTCATACAATCCTAAGAAGCTCGGTCAATTGTTGTCCCTGGGCAGTGACTATGTCAGTCCAACGATGCATATCATCAGTTATAATAATGTGTGTCTTAGGTATTGTGAGTCCTTTAGTCGAAGTAGTAGCGGTAGTAACTAACTGTGCAAGTAAGGACATACGCATCATCAAATCTGATATGAAGTCGGCCATGTCAGCCCCACGTCATTAAAATGACTGACCGACTTAGATTACCTTAATCCTTTGATAATCTAGTCAGCCTAATCCATTCTTTGTTCTTTAACCTTGAATATTTTGCATTTCAATCCTTAATAATGCTCCAAATTGTAATTTATCCTTATTAAAACTCAATTCATGATTTGTTTAATTATAGTAAATTGGGAAATCATATGAATTATTCTCTCTATTTTTGTAAAAATTTCAACGATTAAAAGTGGTCTGCCAAAAAACTTCAAGCTAATAGACAGCAAAATTAAGGAAGGGTCTCAAAGGATTCATAACTCCCTGCAGTTCACAATGTACATCAAAGTCAATTTGAAAAAAAAAAAAAAGACTTAGAGTCTCCGAAAGCTTAATTACAACTTAACAATCCCCAATACACCAAAAACTGAAACATAAACCTTCTCAATCGATTTCAAACTAACTTAGGAAACTTTCATAACCATTCAACGAAGTTTTACGTCCAATACTCACCTCGAGAATCCCAAAATAATATATATATAAACAATTTAAACAAGAATTTACTTTAAATTGAAAATAATCACCACAAACTTCGAGTCTTGTCCATTCTTCCCTTGTCTTCATATCAAATTTGATACCATCAAAAACAACTCGAAGATGTCAAACAAGTAAATTCTATATTAATATATACTCATGCAATTGTTAGTTTGATACATGGAGATATGTAATTGCATTTCCAAATAAACAATAAAATATATGCGTCAACATGACATGCAATCCATTGTCACTATCTCCTAACTATAATTAAATGTCGACTTCCAAAAATAGTACAGAGACAGTATTAAGAGATCATGAAATGCAAAGATAACTTGTCGGCGTTAAACTCCGCTGGTCTCACTAGATGGCGTAGAGGTAGGACTGAAACCTAGTTTCAAGCAAACCAGACACCGAAACAAGCTTATCCTCGTCATTCTCTCTATGTATGCATGACCAAGAATCATAAAATGCAATGTATACTACGATAAAATCACAAGTATAAAGATATTCAATCAATAGCAAAAATCACTGCAAGGTTTACTTACCACTAAACTAACTCAAAGTTGGTTATGAAGCCTCTCACAACGTTTCCCCAGTTTTCAAGTACATTATACCTATTCATCGAGTTTCGTTCCAAATAGTTTTGGGATCCTCAACGTTACCTAAAACTATAGAGAAATTCGGATAAGTTTTTTATTTGGATTTCGTAAGTTTTCGACCAATTTTGAGTTATTTCGATATTCTCAAGTACTAAAAACTCGGAATCACTTCAAAATCAACTCCTCAAATATTTAAATCCCAATTTTTACTATAAATTGTGGTTCATAATCGAAAATTAACTTTGAATAGGCTTTTAAATAATTTTTCAAATTTCAAACATTTTTGGGTAACGCAACGCGCTTTATGAGGAAAAATCATATATAAATCCTTGAGAAAATTCCAAAATCTTCATTTTTCATAGAAATCTCATATTTCTATTTATTTCTCCAAAAATATTATTTTTCTATTTTTTGGAGTTTTATGAATTTTTAGCAATTTCTTTTTTTTAATCGGGGTTTGACCACTGACTTGGACCAAGCTAAACTGAACTCAGTTCGGTTCGGTCTGGGGATTAAACCTTATCTTCTTCCTCACCACATTTTGTTGATGTTCATCAGTGAACCAATTTTTCATTTCCATTTCATAAGGTACTAGATTGGGTTTGTTGTGCTCTCTTAGAGGGGAGACGACTCCTTGTTGTCTCCTTCCTCTATGGGTTGAGCTTCCTATCCCCAATTGTTCTCGACCTCCTTTAACAGCCCAACAACAACAACATACAACAACACTAACGATCAACAACAATAAACAACACACACACTCACCTCCATCTCGATCATTCCGTCTCTCTTTCTCTCTCTCACTCTCTCCAAATTTTGATCTCTGCGTGTGGAAACAAAACTGGGTGAGGAGGTTCTGTTGATTTGGATTTATATAGTAAGATTTCATCGAGATTCGTACCCCATGAATTTCGAGACAAATCTAATAGTTCTATTTTCATTTTATAATCGGATCTCCTCGATATATGTATTATGTATCTCGAGGTTGATGTTGTGGTTATTAACAAGATAATCACCACCTCTGACCAACTTAGATGATATCAATTATATTGATCTCCTTGAGATACTTATCGCAAATCTCGTGGTAGATCAAATGGTTTTATAACCATATATCACTTGATTTTTCTTAAGATGTGATGGCACGCGTCATGAGGCATTGATAACTTCTCCAACACCCACCAATCGTCCATTATTCACCCATCCGATGATCAAGCTATGTGTATCTCTAGGCGAATCTAATTTATACTTTTATTTGAATTAAAACTATAGGATCATTTATATATATGTATATATATATAAACTATAAACATATATATAAATGTATATACAACTATGTATTTTCGCAGCTATAAATTCGCCACATTCGCCAACGACCGTCCTCGGATGTGCACACTATTGTACAGCCTCCGCGTATCACCCACGACCTCGCGTGTCACTAGGCACCCACCAATTTATTAATTATTTATTTAATAGTATGATTATCTATTGTTTTTAGGTCCAAATTAAATCCCGAAAAATACCCCAATTTTAACAAAAATTGAGAAACATCCCCAATGCATTCTAAAACTCACGTACACCGTATATACACTCCATATGACTCTATTTTGCATTGAAATAGTGTATAATACATCAAATAGGCACACGGGACACAAAAATAATATTTAAACTTATAATCTCTGATCTGTAACATATGGATCCAACTTCGGATACTTAAGTCCTAAATTAAATCCAAAAATACTTAATTAGTCGCCTAATCAAATTTATAAAATTCTCAGATATCACAGGCCAATTGTTGGCTCCGTGCAGCAACTCTATCAGATAGCCTCTAGAAATCCTCAACCGATACCATATGTTGATTATCGTTGGCACTACCATCTCTACCCTCGCGCTAATCTTCAATTGTAGTCTGCATTTTAATAGTGATTGCGACATCATGTACTACATAAATATCGTGTATATATACGTACAAAACATAAAATATACACATAGCAATCCCTAACTCACATTCACTCACTACCCAACTAATGATTTCTAGGCAAAGATCATCTGGTTTCCACATCAAAGATTCTCATACCAACTATAACTGAGACATTGGTATCACAATTTTTTTCAACTCTATAGTTCGTCCCTAAGGTTATACAAACTTATGCTTTGTACCAACTGTGACGGCCCGGTTCCTCAAACTAGGTACCATCTGATCTAATCTTATCATTTAGCCTTAACACATGCCATGTAGGACTTAAAAATATATTAGTCAGACTTTTTACCTCATTCACCTCGTTACTCAGGATCAAAATAATTACTATTCATTTCAAAATCATTAGAGTTAATTAATAGATCGTTATCGTTACCTTAACTTTCAATGAAAGACTTAGTAAAAATAGCGGAAGCATTTATAAAACACCAACTGAGGAAATCAGATAAACAAACGATCATATAAAATCAACCAAAGTAACACAAGATACAGTAAGGAAGTCTAGTACCTCAACCTAATATATAACCCAAAGTTAAACAAAATGATGTATGTAATAGATACACAAAGTGATCACCTACAAAAGTAGCAAAAACTATCCTTTTACGGCTCAAAACTAATCGTCGACCGTTTCCTTCCCTGATCTGCTACTCGAAATATCTGCACCCGTCGTCATAAAAAGGACGGTGAGTACAATAAAGTAGAAAGTAACATAAAGAGACATTCATCCATATTTGCAAATATACAACAAGTATATGAAAACATAATAATAGCAAAGTGTGGCGGCCCTAAATTCTGGGCTGCCTTGGGACCCACCACGTAGCATTCCACGTCACCAAGCCTTGCTACGTTATTGCCCGTTTATCATTGACCCCCCGCGACCTACCTGATTGCTTACACTTTTTCAGCTAACCCTAGTTACGCTAATTAATCTTTACATATGCATGAATGATTTAGTTAGCTATTTAATTAATTTATCAAGTTATATTACAATTTTACAGTGGAAGTCTTAAATTAAGTAAGTTATGCAATATTTAGCAATCCTAAGTAGTAAAAAAAACCCGGCAAAAGATATCATGTATATATCAAGGTGATATAAGTATATCAAAAGTTTCATATACATGTAATTAGTTTTATATGGTCCCCAGAACTCGACAAAAGTAAAGTAAATACACATACTGATATTACACACGAGCTGACTCCGCAATCTCAAAGGTAGTCGCCACGTACCTCCTTGCCCTTGGCCTTGCTCGTTAAAGGATCTGCACTCAGTCACCCAACAAATACAGTGACGAGTCCAATGAGTAAAATCCCAAGAAAAGTCCAAATAATATTCATGAGATAAACTGGTAATCTACGAGACATGCAAATATAACACCTAGCAATAGTACGGCATATTCTCATGAATATAGGCAACACACGACAAGAAAAATCAGTAGCGTGAAATAAATAAATAGCATATACCAATTAAGCCAGTTCAAGAAATAAAGCATTAATCAGTAAACATCCATATAATCACAAGAAAACCCTGACCCTAAATAGCCAGTAATCGATAAAATCAAATAAGAACCACGTATATACTTACAGGCTTACAATGACTAAAGCCCAACTTAAGTAAACAGAAAGTCCCTTCCCGATGTTGTTACACATCAGGACCACCTTAATCCCTCCCGACAGTCGCAAGTATATCCTACTACCGTCGACACAAGCACTATCATAAGTAACTCGCGCAAGTGATTTAGCCACAACTAATATATATGCAAATCGAAATAGTAGTGAAAACCTATGTGTGTCCACCAGCAGTCACACATGAAGTCCGACATCGATAAAACAAATCATGAACTTTATAGGGCATTCCAATGTGTTTACACACCTCAATCCACGCTCCGACTTCCTCGAACTCCCGTATTCGACCCGACAAGCTCCCCGACATGAGCTACGATCCTGTAAGTCCCTGAAGTCTGATTTTATATATTTAAGTTATTTACAAGTGTCAAGGTATGTATTAAGTCAAAATTCCCCAAATCAGTCATTAAATTAGGTTTTTATCTAGCATTAGCGCGTTAATGGGTCTACCTAGCGAGCTAGGTGGAGTTAGGGCTTTAGGGGATCTGTCTAGTGCGCTACTGTTCTTCATTTTGAAAAATAGTTAAGTGCCCAGAATTATTAGCGCACTAATTGGTCTAGTTAGTACGCTAATTACCCTCCGTGATAGAATTCTCAACTCGAGAATTCTGTCTCAAACTCTCCAATTAGCATTTTGACCCATTTAACACCTTCTTCATATCAAATTAACCTCAAAACAACAATTAGAACAACCTCAAAACAATGATTTGATTAATTTCCTCAAATCCCATAAATTCTCTAGTTTTCCTAAATTTTATCCAAAACACCAATTTATTTAAAACCAGTTGTCAATCCTTAATAAAAATGACCACAAAACATATATTTCATCAAGTTTTCATCAAAATTAGGGGATCTAACCCTCTAATTTGAATTTTATCAAGAACACACCAAATTTGGGTTCAAATGAAAATGTAGGAGATGAAGAAGAAGATTACCTAGGTTTTATCTACCAATTTGACCTTCAAATTCCAGAAATCCAGCTCCAAACCTCTTTCTTCTCTTTGATTTCCTAGCATTGTTGTTGGCTTAATTTGCATGTGTTGATCAATCATCTTATATATATATATATATATATCAAAGTGAGATTTATCTCTAGCCATTAATCTCCATGCATTTACGTATCCTGAGATTATCTAATGCCACATCTCTTGCCATTTAGCCCACTTACACTCCACTAAATAAATTCAAGTGACGCTAATTAGCTACTTACATGACTCTTAGATGTGCCAACACGTATCTCTATGTAAATCATATGGTTTCAAATTAATTAACCAAACTATAGGCCTTTAACTACTTTAGGCCCATTATGATACATTTGGTTAATATTTTTATTTACCAAATTGAATAATTTGTGATCTCATTAACCTTCGACTACCTGACACCCAATGCCCCGCGTCTCGGCATGCACTTCGAGGTACACCATAGCTAATTATTTTAATTTAATCAACTTAGCATATGGTTACATTACCCATTTTAATTGGTTAACTAGTCAACTTAACGTGAATTAGTCGAGTTTCCTAGTGTACCCATAGCTCGCCTACCCATTATTCGCTTTAGCACGCCTTTCGAGGCGAACACTCGTCACACAAACTCGCCCGGTAACAACATACACAAATGTAGTGCAATATAACAATAAAAATTTTAAACAACATATATACACAACCACCATCCATAAATAACATATTTCTTCGATTCTCGTGTCGGATATAACCGAGCTTATCGCGTAACGTCCGAATTACTACCATTAATCTTCGAGATTAACGCTAATCCTTGTTTAATTAATTTGGGTGATTACAACTCTTCCCAACTGGGAGAAATTTCATCCTCGAAACTCAAATCTCGAATAAATTATTATGTAACTATCCTATCCTCATGTGATCACACCTCACACCTTGATAGTACCCTTCTACAGTCCCTTGAACATCACCGCTATTCCCATTGTAGAGAATGTAGTGTTACCCTGAGACATAGGCACATGTTGCCAATGTGGTCAAAATCAGTCACTCTCTTTCTAACATCCCCACAACCTATTCTCGGTTCAATTTTCGTGTTCAAGTTTCTCAAACCCAGTTATCGAACAACAGTAATTGTAAACCTCTCTTATCATGTACCCATATATAATAGACCTAACCAACATAACATACCATGACAATCCCATGCTATGTCATAACCTTCCTTACTTCACCATAACAATCCCACACTATGCTGCGACCTACTCTTACTCACCATGACAGTCTCATGTCATGCTATGACCTATGACAATCCCATGCCATAACACAAAAATCTA
This sequence comes from Stephania yunnanensis, assembly GCA_039657365.1. NCBI lineage: Eukaryota > Viridiplantae > Streptophyta > Magnoliopsida > Ranunculales > Menispermaceae > Stephania > Stephania yunnanensis. The sequence goes on along the minus strand of CM077587.1, from coordinate 48,273,834 downwards.
CAATCGTACCATTATGATCAACCATGGTACCATCATAGTACCACCATACGTGCATGAACTTAAACCGTAATTATTAAAAAATCACAAATCACATACCTTGAACCTACTACTAGGACATCTCCCACCCTGGCTCAGTCACTACGTGCACCGGCTCTCGAGTCTCCACCGGTATCACCACTGATGGAGTCACTAATCTCTTGGAAAAACCTCTCTTGATGTGCCCTTCTTGCCCACACTACCAACATGCAGTCAAATAACTATATATGGAACTCTAACCCTGACCCTCTGATCTCTAGTCCCTGCCTCTCTAGTCTTGTACATGTCTCAACAGCGGCGCTGGTAATGTAGGTACAGCATAAGCTCTGCCTACCTGATCATCATCCCTACGATTACTACCGTACTGTCTATCCTCTCTATCGTCCTGATCTATTTGTCTCTTATGTCCAGAACTATGTCTAGTATATACATGTGACCCAGTAATATACCTACCCTCTCTCTACATTAAGAAGGTCTCATGTGCCAAAGATCGATTAAATATCTCTTGTAGAGTACAAGCTCCATATGCCATTACTGCCTCAGTAATCCTGTCATCAACCCCTCTTGTGAAATAGTATATATGTAGTCGCTCAGTCCTAGCCACATCCATAGCGAACCGAGGTAGATACCAGAATCGCTCTATATACTATATCAATGTCTGGTTACCCTGTCTCGGGGTCAAAAACTCATCCCTCAATCTCAGCCTCACATACATAGGTATATAATGGTCGTAGAATAACTCTCTGAACTCGACCCACGTCGTCGACTCTACATGGGTATTTTTATGTATAGTCTACTAGACTACTGCATGGCCTCTCAAACATGCTCCGAATAGTCGCTTCTTGACGCTTCCATCATTCCTCATCAGCTTATGAAACTGCTGATGGGACACGATCCACTTCCCTTCGACCTCAGGGTCACCACCTCTATAGAAAAAGCCTAGCTGAAACTTCATAAACTCCCTTAACATCTTCACCTCTGGAGCTAAAACGAATCTTGACGTAGTAGTTGTTTGATTTGTAGTCGTGGGTGGAGGCGTAGGAGTCGGCGTCTCCAGTGGAACAACAATAGTTGTAGCTCTCTTCGCCTGTGTCTCCGTAGCCACTCTCTCCACTGGTGTCCGGGAAACAACCAGGGCGACGGATGTCCCCGCACGCTCTATAACTACTCCTGAGTCTCGGGATGTTACAGCTACTGTTGCAAGTGCCTTAAGTGCGGTGGTCTGATCCCGTGATAACCGTAATACCTCTGCCATATGAGTTTTTTGAGCTGAAAATTAATCCTCTACACTCTTCGTAACAGGGGAATCCCTAGCTACATCGCTAGTCTATCTAGTCTCACGAGGCATAGTAAATTATCCGTCCTTGATCTGCATCGAGAAGCGTGCTCCGGATCAACCTCAATATATATATGCACATCATATTTATAACAAAATATAACATGTATATAAATCTATCACTACCCATCTCAAGTCTGCTTCCTAACTAGGGTTCTAAGTCAGGATCTTCAGGTATCCACATCTAATGTTTGTTTCTTTAAGTTTTATTCTCCTTCCTTGAAATTTTCATCACAAGTCGAGTAAGGCATTTGTGTAATAATTGTTAATAACTGTATCACATCATCATATTACCATTTGAAACGGTTAGGGGCCAGGCTTTGCTCTCACTCTCTCTTATCCTCATTTTAACGTTCAAATTATCACGGGTTTCTCTCAGACCCGTCAATGGCGTTGCTGAGCCAACAACAATTGCAGAGATTCCTCTGCATCAACGCCGCCGCCGCGACCGCCGCGACATCCTCACCTTCGCAACCCCCTCAATTGAAGGCGATGAGGGTTAGGGATCGGAGCCGGTGGAGGTGCTCCGCGATTGCGATTGACGCGGCGGGGGCGTCGCTGACTGATGTCGCGGGGATCCGGTGGGGTTCGAGCAAGTTGCAGGGGGCGAGGGAGGAGATGGAGGACGACGTGGTGATTCGGTCCGGGGATCTCGGGGGGAGTAGTCATAGAAGGGTGTGGCGACGGAGAAAACTGGTATTTGGTTTCAATTTCTCAATTCCCATTTTGTTAGTTATATAAATTGTTGTTTTTTATATGTTTGATTCATTTCATGAATTGTGACAAAAAATTTACGCTTGTTGTCAGCTTGTCGCTACCTTCATCCATTTTTTAATAATGAAAAATAGGCTTAAACCTCCCTCCCCTATTTATCGGCTAAGTTGTGTGGTGTGGTTTGGTTTGGAATTTTATGAAATGAAATTAATGAGATTTTCCTCTTTTAGACCATCTCCAATGGTAAATGCGAATTGTAGGTGTAGATTGATGCTACGTCTCTCCCATGGCAGATGTGGATTGCACTTTCTATTTTTAAAATTTTATTATTTATATATATATACATTTTTAGAGAGAATTGCTGACGTGGTTATCGTTTGCACCGTCTAGAAATAGATATTATCTATTACTTTAAATCCGAAGACCACCCACAAGTTTATTATTTAGAAAACTTTATAAAATAGAAATGGAAGGAATTCAAGAAATAACTTGGGGTGCTTTAATTGAAAGGATTTAAAGACTTATGAAAGCACATCAACTACTTTAAATTGAGATATGCATATGTGTTTAATCCATGCAACAGTCCTTAACTCATTTGGGATTGCGACTTTTTTTGTTGTTGCGTGTTTTTTTTTTTTTTTTTTTTTTTTTTTGAACTTGTCGTATAGAAGGCCTTTCTTCTTCCTAATTGAATTTGGTAAAATGGATTAGGTACAAGATAGAAGGTGATGATATGAATACTGAAGTATCTTGAAGTGAGCTGCCGTCACCTTTCGAATTGTTTCATGATTTGCCTACCCACCTATTTGAAATTCATTAAAGATTGCCTAAGAAAGCTCTTTTTTGGCCAAACTACTGTTAGGAATTTTGTGTACCATTACTTCAAACTCTTAGGAGGATATATTGCACTTAACACTTCCATACTACTTGGAAGAAAAAATTATTCCTTGATTTACATTTCAAAAAACCTTTAAAACTGATCTGCAAAAGTTCGATTTTCTTATCAATTATATCCCATCTGATCTGAGTTTTGATGGAAAGGATCCACAAATCCTTGTTCAAAATCTTTTTGCTCCGCCTTAGCAAATAAACGTAGGCAAGAATTGGCTTATCGACCCCTGAAACGTATCGTAAGAATCAGCACTTGACATCCCTTCAGTCATAGTCTTAGATTAAATAAACGAAATATTAATTTGTTTTGAACGTCTTTACGACATATTTTGTGGTAGGTGACGCATTATTAGTTTATATAAATTGTAAAACTAATAGATAGAAGAGCTTCGTAGCTAATCTTTATTATTTGTAGTTATTTCCTTGGTTTTTTGTTGATTTAAGCTGACTTTTCGTACCTTTTAGTTTCTGAAATTGAATTTCAGTTTTTAAAAGGCTTTTATGAAGTGAGGGGCTTTTGTTTCGGACAAAGAAGGATGAAAGGTTGCAGCACAGTATGAAGAGAGTTCCATTTTTAGAAGAACAGGTAAGGAAGATAAGAGAAACTGAGAATCTTGTGTCGGGGGACATAGCGAGGCTGTTGCTATCAGAAGAAAATCGGTTCAACTTTGTAAATGAAGTAGCAGCAGAGGCAAAAGCATACGTCGAGAACAACCGGGATGAATATGGGAGCAAGAAGGCCATCCTTCATGTGCTTAGCAACCGAATGAATGATGTTGGGTTCGAACGCCCCGAAGCCTACATGGAAACTGATCCTTTCAATCCTGGGCAAAATTATCTTAGAGAAGTACTGTAACAACTTAATATGGTCTGCAACTGGAAATGGCGGTATTAGTGGTTTCATTTTGTCAGGTTTGGAATTTCATGCTCATTTTTTCCAACTATTTGCACCAATTTTGTATTTGTACATGCTTCCTCAAGAGAAGCCGGACAATGCGCTATGTTCTCGATTAATTTCAAGGGTTTTCTTGCATAGAACCTCTACCTCGTCGAATTGCAAAAAATCAAAACGTTTAGGTATTTTTGTAAAAATCAAAATGTCAGGATTTTTTGCAATAACCATTGAAATATTAGGATATATTTGCATATTAAACCTTAACTATCAAATAAACGGAGACAATAATTGGCTTAACAGCTCCAAACAAGATATTAAGTTGTTTGATTATCTTTGATTGATATAAATAGTATTAGATGGAAGAATTTCCTGACTTATCCATTTTACTTGACATTCATCTCCTTAGTTTTTTGTTGATATAGGCTTAACTTGTAGAACCTTCTAAGTTTTAGTCTCTCAATTTGTTAAATTTTTATGTTGTCTTGCGAACCCGTAGATCTCCACCAGTACCAAAATTGTTTTCATCTTAACCACTTTCAACTCATAAGTGTAGAGTTTTAATTCAAAAGGCTTTAGTGCTAATTAAAGAGTGATCCGTACATATATATTCCATTATGAAGATTCGCTTAACCGACGTGAGACTATTATTTCGGTCCACGCATCTTTCACAAAATTTGGATTTTAGTTAGTACTAAAAGCTTGTATGAAGAAAGAAAATGAAAATATAATTATTTATGACTCAATCTCAGAGTTGTTTCTTCCCCTGGTATTTAACAGAACTTCTACAACATAACACAAATGAAGTGGAAAAAAATCAAGATATAAAACAAATGATTATAAGGAAAGCCAACCAAACAACTCTTTACACAATCTTTTTCAATGCCATGGATATATAGCAGCAACATATGCAGTGTGTCAGCCATTGAGAAATAAGTGAATGAGTTCCATCTTAGTTTTCGAACCATCTCCTTGTGCCCTTTTTCTTCATCCTCTGAGAGTTGGAATCAATTAGGTTCAAAAGCGATTTCGCTTTCCGATTTCTTGACCTCCCTGCTTCTTTCAGGAGCTCTGCGAGCCTCTTCTTCTCATCGTCGACGTCACAGTTGGTTGTGCCAAGCTTTTCCTCCCCCACCTTCAGAATGCTCTCCAAGATCTCTATTGCATCTTCAACCCTGAGAACATAACCAACAAAGTTTCATCGTAGCGAATTTCCAGTAATTGCCTTTGGATGTTATAAAGTAAAAAACCATGAAATCGAGGATAATAATCATCTAGTTAATATAAATCAAATTCTACTGACATTGAGAAATTTAACTAAATTTTGAATAAAGATCTACTCTTGTACTATCCCAATTGACCATCATAGGTGTGTGAGTTTGCCGAATTATGCCACAAGTTTATAAGTGGCTAAAACACTAATGAAGGTAGAAATGAAAGCTTAAATGTAGAATGACCTTGTAAAGGAATGCTCGCCTTCCTATGGCGTCATAGATCGTCGCTATATCGCTATACACACCGAGTGTATCTGGATGGCACGGGCCACACTCCTGCTCCACAATCCATCTTGCTTCTTCAAATATGTACTTAAGTCCCTAAGGTAACGAGGTTTACCATAATATAAACTTTGGTCGCTAAGGTTTCAAAAATATGTACTTTAGTCCCTCCTACCAACTTTTTTCTAAATCATTATTGAGTTTGAAAAGACTAATCTCCCACTACAAAAGAGACAAACGCACAAAGAATGAAGACCCAGTACTTTCAAATCATGACTTTTTTTATAAACTTTTTTTAAAATAATTTTTTGATAATTTTTTTGTATGTATTTATATATATGGAGTACCTATTAGCACCCATATATGTTATATTAGCTCCTCATTTAATTTAATGTTATTTATAGCCTCCAATAAGTTAGTTCATGCTCTAAGCACCCACCTTAATTGTCATTAAACTCTCCATTGTACCCCTAGTTAATATTTGCCCCCTCTTTCCCCAAATAAAGCCCTATATTCATCTTTGTGATCTTTAACCTCCAATTCCTTATTGCACATCATCTTTTTCTCCCCTTAACTCGATTTGCTCCATATGCATTCCAAGATTGATTCTTTGATCATTAAAAGCTAAGATTCTGCACAAATAAATGACTCCAAACCATTCAAGAATATGAATTAAATCTCAACCAATTACTATAATTAAGATATTGTATGTGATGATGAATTATTGAGTGTATGTACAAAGAGATGAGAATGAGAGTAGATATTAGAAAGTAAAAGAGGAAATGAGATAAGTCTATGGTTTAATATGGGTGAGATACAGAAAGTAAAAATTAAGTAGAAGATGAGAAGGTGAGTGTAGTGAGTGAGATATGAGTTGGAAATGAGTTTAAGATTTCATTTCTGGAAGAATGTAGAAAATGAAAAGTAAAATTGAGGAGGGGTGTAGAGAGTGAAAAGTAGAAGGAGAAAAAGAAATGAAGTATGTTCATGATTTAGAGTGGAGCTATTTATGTAATTTTGCCTAAAGACATTTTAGTTAAAAAATGTATTAAATTAAATATGAGGCTGGTATAGGGTAGTGGGGGGGGTTAATAGTCGCTCCCTATATATATTCTTATTAATTAGCATTTGATTTTAGTGTTGATCTTCTTTTATAGCCTTCAATAATATTTTTTGTATTTATTTTTACAAATTATATAAAGGAGTGAATTGAGAAAACAGTGCAAGAATTTAATTAATATTTTTTTCTGGGGTAAACATAAAATTACACATCTTTTAACACATCTTTTTTTTTTTAATAATAAACAAATAAATAAACATTTGCTTAGTTTTTCTTTTTGGGTATACTTACATTTTTTATTATTTTCTTACTTGCAAAATATGATTTTGATTAATTTAAAATATATAAACAATTCTTAAACAAATAAATACTTATACTTATGTATACATAATGACTAAAGTTGATAATTTTTTAAACATAGTGTTAGTTAGAAAAGATAGAATTTCTCAAAACTTAAAGGATATTGTTGGATGTTGGTAAAATGAATATGCCACGTCATCAAAAAAATAACATAATAATAATATTTTAATTTAACACTAACGCAAGGATATTTTTAACTAACTAGAAGTAAACTACAAGGATCAAAGTGTATATTTTTGAAACCTCAAGGATTAAAGTGTATTTTATAGTAAACCTTAGGGACCAATTACCTTTTCTTAAAAAAAAAAAAAAAACACTTAATATAAAGGATCCTGCAAATGTAACTCTTGAACAACACACATGAACCACTCGCACTTGTTTTTGTCGCTTCGATGCACTTCGACATCCTTGCGTACACTCATCAATGATAAATGCTAGAGTTACATACTTTGCGTACAACATTGATGAGGTCCATTCAATACACATTGGAATGTGTGTGTGCACACCTCTCGATGCATGTTCCAAGATGTACCCAAAGGAAAATGATCAATTCACCTACTTTAAGCATCGACTTAGGCGCACCCACCCATGGGCGTTGTTCGAAATCAACGTAACACGCATCTCGAGGTTACATCGTGCAACACTCACAAGATCCATGCGCCTAACTCGGTGCATAAAATGAGTCAATGTTGCAAGTGTCGAATCCTAAGGTTATAACAAAAGTATGAACCTTTGCATTTTCCTTTCAAAAGAAACTAACAAACAAAAATTGCCACTGAAAAATAATAAATACTACTAGTACTTTCCTCCGATAATCGGCTGACAGACACGACAGAAGTCACTCACATGCCTCGGATCACGTGTTCTCGTCCATTCAGACAACGCAAGTTAGTCTCAACTCTCCCCTCACACTAACATACGCTCAAATCGCCAATCTGGTTTTCTCTTCCCTACGCTCAAATCGCCAATCTGGTTTTCTCTTCCCTCTCGCATCTCTCGAACTCCTTCCTAAACGGTAAATAACTAAACACTGAAACTAACGTGCTCACATTAGACATCCTTCCCTCTACCCGTCTAACGTACGTCGCCGACACACCACCTGACATACCTACAAGTCTCGGCGACTCTTGGATCGGAGTCCCCCAGCGCCTGGATCTGGATCTGCAAACCTGCTGTTAGGTTTAGAGACACCACAATGACACACTTTATTAATCACTCTAATAAACTTGTTAATTACAATGCGGGGAGTTAACTCTAATTTATAGACTCAGATAAGCATATTCCTAATCCAACTAGGAGACTTTAAATAGATTCATACTCTAACTCGAAGTCCTAATCAAACTCAAACACTAATCTAATTTAGATTACAACTCCAACATCCTCCATAATCTAAATTACTTATCTGAATTAAAAAAAACAAAACATCATCCCCCCATAATTCAGATTGTCGTGATCTTCCACTTGATTTTTTCTCGAATGTAGATTTTGACCTACATCGACGATATCCTTTATCGTTCACGTGCCATCTATCTCACACAGCTTCCTTAATGTTGAACAGTGCACAATGCACTCGATTGCCTGTGTCATCAACGACATTATCATGGGTGATCTTACAATCCTGAAGTTGAGCTAGTTGTCCCACACTTCTTTGTGGTCTGCAACTGGTACGCTGGGGTCTATCGTCAACACCAATTGAAGTGAAAGCTTCATCCTCACATCTAATTGTTGATGGTCGAGCAATACTCTTTCCTTTTATGTCCCAAATCCATGCACTCTTCTCATCAAACATGACATCCCTGCTAATAATGACTGCATTAGTAATTGGATTGTACAATTTGTACGTTCCAATCCTCCCTGGAACATAGTCAATAAATATGACATTCACGCCTTTGTCATCTAACTTCTTCTTGTTAGCATCAAGAACATGTATATATGCAGTGGATCCAAACACCTTCAAGTGTTTGACACTTGGCTTGTAACCACTCCAAGTCTCTTCTGAGGTTATATGGGACACACCTTTTATGGGAGACCTATTCAGTAAATAAACTGAACATGCAACTGCTTCAGCCCAAAAAGGATCAGGTAGACCTTTGGCTTTCAACATACTATGAGCCATGTCTATAATCGTTTTATTCTTTCTCTTTGCAACACCATTTTTTGCGTCGTCTGTGGTGGCATGATATTATGTTTAATTCCACGACGATCATAAAACTCTGAAAATGCCGAGGACATGTACTCACCACCACCATCTGTCCTCGAAGTCTTGATGTAGCGTCCACTCTGTTTCTCCAGAGTTGCCTTGAACTTCTGAAAGCAACTAAAAACATCAGACTTATTCTTTAAAGTATACACCCAATCATCCTGCTGCAGTCATCAATAAAAGTCATAAAATATTTGTTTAGTCTCAGTGAAGCGGACTGCGACCACAAACATCTGAGTGAACCAACTGTAGTAGAGATTTGGCACGCCTTGGAGTGTTGGAAGCAATCGTTCGTCTATGTTGCTCCCTAAAATACACCCCTCACAAAATTGCTTTGGATGTTGAATCACAGGCAATCCTTTCACTAAATTCTTATAAGTCAGCAATTTCAGACTTTTGAAGTTTAGACGATCATATCTTAGATGTCATAACCATGACTCATCAGAAACAATGGATTTAAAACATGGATAAGATCCAGCCTTAATCTCAATCTGAAACAACCTATTTTTCAAAGGAGACTTAAGAATGATCATACCTTCAGAGTCAAACACAGTGAGACGACTATATTTGAAATTCACTTTGTACCCCTTCTCTAGCAACTGCCCTAAACTTAGCAAATTGCATGTCAATGTCGATACATATAGCACATCTAAAATATACTGATGATTACCATTCTTCAACTAGATCAGAATTCTTCCTTTTCCTTTAACCGGAAGTTTTCTATCATCAGCAAACTTGACCTCTGTCAATACTGACTCATCCAACTCATCAAAAAATTCTCTATTGCCATACATGTGATTATAACATGCACTGTCGAGATACCACATATTACTCTGAGCATTTTCCTGGGCTGATAAAATCATCATTAGTGTCTGATAACACTCCTCATCTTGACCTGTCTGCTCCTCAGACTCCGACTCTGACTCTGACGATTGCTTTATCTTGCATTGTCTAGCTATATGCCCAAATTTGGGACAGTTGTAACACTGAATCCGGTTTCTCTGTTGATCGCGAGATTCGTCTCGTTTACGACCTTTATTTCTATCACACCACTCCTGATTATTATTCTGACCTCTGTCATTGTTGTTGACTTTATCACGGCCTTTGAACCCATAATTCTTGTTTAGCTTTGGGACAAATGTAGTTTTCAATGCCTGTTCAGTAGGCTTGGTTTTTTTCACTTTTTTTATTGATTTGTTGTTCATGTGCTCGTAATGAACCAATGATTTCTCCAACTAACTTGGTCTCATAATCTGTCCCAGACTCCATAATGGCAGCTACTACGTGGTCGAACTTCGTGATCAAGGTGCGCAAAATCTTCTCGTTCACATCGAGATCGGCGACATCTTCGCCATTCATCTTTAACTGATTGACGATTTTCTGAATACGATTGATGTACTTCTCTATATCTTCGGAGTCATCCATCTCGATCAACTCGAATTGTCACCTCAAAGTTTGCAACCGAACTTTTTTAGCTTTTTGTACACCCTTATAGGACGTCTCTAAAGTGTCCCACGCTTCCTTTGATGTCTTTGCCAATTGCACTTTCGCAAACGCCACATCATCAAGCGTTTGCAAAATAAAATAAAGTGCCTTCTGATCTTTCTTACGAAGCTCTTTTTGTGTCGAGGTAGCGGTGGCCCCTGGGTCTTCGAACCCATCTTCAACAACTGCGAGCAAGTCTTGAAAACTGAACAAGACTCTCATTTGAGTGCTCCATCTATCAAACTTCTTCCCATCGAATATTGGAAGAGTAGGTTGAACTTGGCCATTCCCCGATGTCACCATAATTCACACCAAATCAAAAATCTCAATTTTGATTTTACCTCTCTGCCACACACACTTCGAACAAATTGTTCAACTCTTCATTTTTTCTCCAAAACAAGAAACGGGTACACTTAGATCTCTCAATAGATGCGAAGCCCAAATTATTTGTTCGATCTTGAACAAAGTTTCATACCGTAGATCTAGAATCTCGGTTTGACTCTCACAGATCTCAGGATTTCACTTTTGCTCTGATACCATGTTAGGTTTAGAGACACCGCAATGACACACTTTATTAATCACTCTAATAAACTCGTTAATTACAATGCGGTGAGTTAACTCTAATTAATAGACTCACATAAACATATTCCTAATCCAACTAGGAGACCCTAAATAGACTCATACTCTAACTCAAAGTCCTAATCAAACTCAAACACTAATCTAATTTAGATTACAACTCCAACACCCGCATCGTAAGACGTGATCGAGCGGTCGAGTTGGGCGAGCATCGAATGCGTATCTCCAAGCTGCATGTATCCCGAAAATTGGGGAGGAATTGGAGATCTATTTGAGAGAGTTAAAATGGAGTGACGGTGAGTGAGGGATTAGTAGTTTTGCGTTTGCTTTCATTGTTGCTAGATGTTGTAAATATGTTTATATATTATGACGACCCAAATCCTCAAGGATGCCCAACCTAGACCGCGGGATATGAAGTTCTTTCTCGTAATTCAATGACTAGATAATTGTAACTTGAGATTTCTAATTAAAATTATTAAGAGTGTCTCAACTAATGGTTTTTTTTTTTTTTTTTTTTTTTTTTTTTTTTTTGTCAAAGGTGTCTCAACTTATGTTTATGGCAACTAATTACCTCCTAAAATTTAGCTCTTCAGAAATTTAAAATTAACATATTACATTTTTTTTTTTTTACTTGAGTGGGAATTTGACTCCAACTTCTTCGAACTTTATCTTTTCATCAAGTGATATCGACTTTTAGTGATGCTTTGATTTAGTGGCTAGATTGTTAAAGCCGACTAAAAATGTCAATTTAATTGTTTTTATCTCATGAATGCTAATTATGTATGAGGAAACGTAGGTAAAAAAGGCCCTCAAAAAAATTGTTGGAAAAAAAATATATGCATAAAATGAGTATTGCAAAGACAAGACCACTTTTGGTGGACGTGATGAAACTCATAATTTATTTATTGATAATCATATGTGTCTAAATCTTTTTCTGCTTTTTTGTACTTTCGGGTGCTTCAATCCAAAAGCAATCAAGAAAATATAGTGTCCACGTCAAATTATAAATCACTAAAAAACACAAAATTAGAAGGGTTCTGAAATCTAGCTAGGTATGATTGGTGATGGACCGCCTGTGTTTTTTTAATATTATCAAGTTATATATGAAAAATAAGCCAATTATAGCTTTGAAGTATGATCATCAAGAATGCAAGGTGGAAAGGATATGTCAGAAGGATAATTAATATATAGGACCCCTCTTGTTAATTAGCACCTTGTCTTTGTGTTGTGTTGTACAATGCTATGAGCATTTGGTACACACATAGGCTGATGTTAAATTTCAATAAAATAACAATAATTCAAATTGATTAGGGGAAACTAAAAGAATCAAGTTTTTAATTTCTCGTGACAAAAAAAAGTTTTTTTATTTCACTCAATTTAATGCAATAATGGCGAGCTTCAAAATCTTATAATTCTTTTTCATTCAATAATCATAAGTTATGCATGTCAAATCTACTCTTCCACCGTTAAATTTTTTCAATTGAAATTATACCGAATATGTTGATTAACCATTGTACATTTGTAAGCTTTCTTCAAATATGTAATATCAAAATTAATTAACCATTATAATTGATCTTTTCTAATTTTAAAATTGGTGCTTTAATTTTTATTTTTTTTCGAGTCTTAGTATTTCTTATACAAGCATGCGTTATTCAAAACGATGTCAAACTCTTGTATAATAAGTTAATTTACGCTTAAATTAAACAAATATATTAATGAAGCCAGGTTGGATACACATATGCACATCTATATACATATGTGTTTGCATTGATTTTTCTTGGACTGCTGAGCTGTGGCTTCTTTGTGGATGATATACTACTAGGGGATGACAAAAGTGCAAGCAAAGTGGACAGTGGAAAGATAATTAAGGGTGCTATGATTAGGGACAATTTAAAGGGTAAGTAGGAAAATGTCATGATTAAGATCCAGTTTGATTGGATGACAAAAAAATATTATAAGGAAAATGATAAATTATGTGTGAAAATGCATTTTCATGCGTTTGATAGTCAAAATTTTATCACGGAATGTTTTCTCGTAATTGGCAATTTTTCATATTAAGACTCATATATTTTTTCACCTACTATAATGAGCAAATTGAATTTTCTATTGATAAAATGTGAGTTTTCATATTAAAACACATTAAATTATATTTTAAATATAAAAATTAATATATTAAATTTTTGTGGTATGTTTTAATATTGATTTCAAAACTTGTTGTTGGTAAGTTTTGAGGGAAAAAAAATTTTATATGTGCAATCAAACACATATAAGAAAATTTTCTTTTAATTTAAACATTTATCATGAAAAACATTTTTAAAAAATACTTTTTCCTTATAGAACATTTTCTTTGTAATCAAACACGGCCTAGGTTTATAAATCAAAACATGGATATGGTATAAAATTGTGATCGTCGAACTTATAATTAGGCATCAATTAATATTCACACGATAAATTAATTAATCAATGTATAGTATATACAAACAAGGAAGTTGGAAGTCGATCCAGGATTTTGTGTGCCTCGATTTTTTTTTTTGATAGGAAAGAAACAACTTTTTGCACCCATCAGGGTTTGAACCCATGACCTCATACTTTCAAATCTCATACCAAATTATTGGGTCACCCAATTAGTTGGTACCGTGTGCCTCAATTTTGAAAAAAGTTTTTGTAAATCAAGAAAAAAGCACTTGCTGGCGTCTTTTGATTTTTGCTCATATGTTTGCATGCACGCATCTTGATACTCATCGAAGGGGCACAAACAAGTGTGTGCATGCCTTTCTTAAATGACAATAGCAAGGTCGCTCAATTTTAATTTGACCTTTCGAATACCGAGCAGGGCAAAATAGTAAATTAAAGTATCAGCTGTGATTATTGTAAGGAAGGTTAAAAACAAGAGAAGTGTTATAATGACAACTGCATGTCACACTACGAGATACATTGGCTCACAAGAGCCATTCATGTGTAGGGCTGGCAAAAATACGGGAACGGACGAAAACGGGACTGGACACCCATTTCGAAAATGTTTAAATTTAGTGTTCGGTCCCGGTACCGTTTTTAAAACGGGCACTGTTTTTTTGTCCAGTCCGTATGTTTGTAAAACATACGGGACCGGTTTTGCCTTTTTTTTTTTAAAATATGATTCAATATTTTATTTATCGATTATCTAAAAAAAAAACCCCTCAACTACAAGTCTACAACTACAAGTCACCAATTACCAAAAAATAAATACATAATATCATAATTTTTTAATTTCCAATATAAACATCACAAAAGTTTTCAAAAAAAAAAATATCACCTCAAATTCTCAATAGTCCAAATTATCAAAGTATATTTTCACCACATCTTCATGCATCAACATCAACAACATAAAAAAGTTCATGACACAAACATTTAATTAAAAATTAAGTGTAGTTCTTCAAGTCATCCCACACAATTCCACATCCTTCAACTTCAACTCTCCGTGAGTCCGTCTCTTACCCCTCAACCTCAAATCATTCATCTGAAAGACATTAGAAAAAAAATTGTTTTCATTATTTTTAAAAGCTCGATCATTTAAACATAAGAATAAATAAAGCAACGGTACCTAAACTTTCAACTTCATCATCTTCGTCACCCACATCTTCAATGTCCACATCATTTGAAGCTTGCACAGAAGGGCCAGAAGTTGTGGGATTGAGATCTATTTTCAGTTTCAACATTTCTGCATTGATATCATCAAACTCTTTCTTTCGAGCATCTACATAAAAAAAAATAAAAAATCAAACACAACAAATCAATTTAGACTTATAATTTACCAATCAAATAACTAATTATATAATGCTCACCAGATTTGTTCTTCAACTTTGCTCCATTCACCAAATCACGACAACATATCAATGCTTCAACATTTTCAGGTAAAAGAGAATTTCTATACTTGTCAAGTGTTCTACCTATTTGTACTAAAAGCGAATTTTAAGCAAATGATAGTTAAAGGAATGGCTAAAATATCACGTGCCATCATACTCAACGTTGGATATCGATATTGAACAGATTTCCAAAAATCTATGATGTCTAAATTCTTCTTTCTATCAAGCAATGGCTCATGCAAGTAAATATTCAATTCCGATTGTTGTTCATTAGAAACATCATCACCTTGGAAAAAGTCATAACCCTAACACACAATTATAAACAATAAGATAATCATAAAGTAAGAACCACAACTAAATCAAACACTAAAAAAAATCATAATTGTAGAACATACCATAGCATATAGATCATCTTCGCTTATATCATTTGCTTCAACAAATTGTGGTGTTTGATTGCTAGTGGATGAAACATCTCCACTTGAATGATTAAATTCATGAGAATATGTCTCGAACAACAACTGAAGTTTATCGCGAATTATAGCAACCTTGAACTTGCCTTCATCACCATAAATCTTTGAAAAAGCAAAGTCGACCACTTTTGTTTTGAACCGAGGATCTAAAATGACACCAATTGCCAATATTTCATTACAATCCTTCCAATACTTGTCAAATTTTAATTGCATTTTTGAAGCCATGGATCGAATGAAATGATTCGGATTATTCAATTCATCCTTCAACTGAGCTTGAATTTTCCACATTCCATGAAAGAAAAGATTTATTGTCGGATACTTTGCACCAGAAAATATATTAGTTAGATCGTAAAATATTTTCAAAAACTTAAAAACATATTCCACTTGATTCCACTCTTCCAACTCGGGACAAAATACGTAATTTGTGTCACTCAAAGCAAGATGAGCAAAAACATTACGATAATATAACGCATATTCAATCATGAGGTATGTAGAATTCCATCTTGTAACCACATCTTGCACCAATCCTTTCTTGCAATCGAACGCCAATTGTGTAGCACAATCCAAAAACTTTTTCCTTCGAGACTGTGATCCTTTTACAAACTTGATACTATCACGAACTTTATCAAGGATCTTTTCAATTTCTTTAAGACCATCTTGGACCATAAGATTTAAAATATGTGCACAACATCGCATATGAAAGAAATTACCACCAACTAGCAATGCATCCTTAATTCTCAAAGTATTTTTAAAAATTTCAACAAACGTGTCATTTGCGCTTGCATTGTCTAAAGTAATGGAAAACAACTTCTTATCTAAGTTCCAAGACCCTAACAAAGCAGAAATATTCTCGGCAATTGCTACACCACTATGTGGAGGTGGCATAAAACAAAAATTCAAAATCCTTTTCTGCAACACCCAATCCTCATCAATATAATGAGCAGTCAAAGTAATATAACCATCAGACGTAATGGAAGTCCACATATCAGAAGTCAAACACACTCTCCCTGGAAGAGATCGCAACGAATTAAAAAGTTTTCTCTTCTCCCTTTTGTAGATTTTTAATATATCTGCTTTGATTGTGTTTCTCGAAACACACTTAATTTCAGGAACAAGAGAGGTATACGAGTACTTAACATATTCATAGTCCACAAAGGTGAAAGGTAATTCATGCATGATAACTATCATTTCCATATTTTCACGATGAACTCCGGAATCATAATTTACAGACCTCAATCCCATATTCCCTGTAACTGATGATTCTAATATCATTTGTCCCACATCACGATTACCAAAATGACTATAATTAGGACAACTAGATAAGTGTCGTTTCATGCCATTTGTACCATTATTACCGTCAGCCAAAACAACAGTCATACAATGTTTGCATTTCCCTCTCTTCCTATTATCCGGATACTCAGAAGTGCCAGAAGAAATTACAGTAAAATCATCACACACTTTAGACTGATTTTTCCTCTTCTTTTGAGGATGATTAGATGCAATGCTATGCATATTATCACCCATGACGCTGCAATAATATAAAATGAAAATCATATCTAAATCTAGTGGATTAATCTCATTAACAAAATATGAAAAATGCACAGTTGCACACAAAGTATTGAATATAAATTAAATCAAATGATGCATGATATTGGCTTAAAAGGAAGCTGGGAATGTAAAGGTATGTGGAAAGTAGAAATAGAATGTGGTACCAGAGACTCAGAGAGGAGAGACCGTGAGAGTCGTGACTGTCGTGAGGGCCGTGAGGCGAGAGGCGTGAGGGCGAGAGGGCGAGAGGGCCGTGAGCGTCACCCGTGAAGCAGAGCAGCTGGCCGAGCTGTGCGTGAGCCGCGAGGGCTGTGACCCATGACCCGTGGCCGTGGGAGCGAAGCGAGCAAGCCACGGGCGAGAGCCGCGAGAGGCGAAGCGTACTGGCGTGAGGCGAAAGCAGACGAATTGTGCGGTGCTGTGCGGCTGTGCGGGGGCGAGCACTGGCGTGAGTGAGGCGGAGCATTGGCGTGCGGTGCTGTGCGACTTGTGCGTGAGGGTCGTGGACCGTGAGCGGCGTGAGGGCGAGCGTGCGTGAGAGGCGGACGGAGGGAGATACTGACTGTGCGGGCGAGCAGCTGGCGTGAGTGAGGCGAAAGCGGTATGCGGTGCTGTGCGGCTTTGTGCTTGAGGGCCGTGACCGTGAGCGGCGTGAGGGCGAGCTGTGCGTGAGAGGCGGACGGAGGGAGATGAGACGGGGACGAGCACGCCGCGTCGCCGTTAGGGTTTGTTTCCATGATTGTTGAGTGAGATAGGAGAACGAGATCGGGTGATTCGATTTCGGATTGATGAGTAGAGTAGATGACACATGACTGAACATCAAAATTAAGAAAAACTTTAAATACATTTGTGAAATTACTTATATGCCCTTCAAATTAATCACAAACGGGTACCCGTTTTGTTGAAATTTTTGCCCAAACCCGGTCCCGTATTTTAAAACGGACAAAAAAAAATGTCCAATCTCGTATGTTTTTTACAAAAATTTTGTCCGGTCCCGTTTAAAACGGGTCCGGACACAACCGGACAAACGAGACCGGGCAACTATTGCCAGCCCTATTCATGTGTGCCTCGGGATGCAAACATTTATAGATCTCGATGCGTAACACTCGTGTTGAGGTCCCATGAAAAGCTCTTGTGAGTCAATGTGTCTTATGGTATTGCTTTATTGTTGTCAATCTAGACATGTTTATTAGCCGCTTTTGAAGCCTAAATTTCTAATCTTAATTTTACAATTTTTTTCTTATAATCTTTATATTGAAAAATGTATTTTAATTACTTAAAAAAGCGCGCTAGGCCGAGTAAACATAAGCTCATCCCAAGCAAGATGGGCATGAACACACGTGAGCCTGTGAACTGGTCTACTAAAGCGTGCATCATATTTTAACAAAAAATAAATAAATAATTATTAGAGGATACATACTTTTGTTACAACATTTGAGTGGGGTCTATTGGCTCATGCATGGAGATGTATTTGCACACGTTCCAAAATGTATTTAGTAGACTCGATCAATGTCGAAACCAAATTAAAAGCTCCACCAAAGTATATGAACCTAGTCACTTCATGCGTTTTCAGATGCACCTCGATTTATGTGCTTCACACACGATACGAGATAGATCTAACAACAAATAATGGCTTGGAGGCGATGTCCATTCGATGTTAATTATTGTAGCAAAAATGTAGATGCAAGTCTTTGAGGTATGTTAGATTTGATGATGTATTTTTCATCGATTAATGTAGTGTAATTATCAATGCACATTGCAACTCTAATTAATGAACATATTTATAGTACCTTGTACTATACTCTATCAGGAAAAATAATTGGCAAGTCGAGTAAGGCATTTGTGTAATAACTGTTAATTAATGCATTTCGTTCCTAGCTACCATGCAAACGAGACTACATTCAAGCGACTCAACCTCACTTTGATACCAAACTGTGGCGACCCCAAAATTTCAGGTCGCCTTGAGACTCGCCACGTAGCATTCTACTTCACCAAGCCATGCCACATCATAGCCCGCTTATCCTCGATGCCCAGTGACCTACCTGATTGCTTACACTTTTCCAACTAACCATAGTTATGCTAATTAATCTTTACTAGGTATTAATGATTTAGTTAGCTATTTAATTAATTTATCAAGTTATATTACAATTTTACAGCGGAAGTCTTAAATTAAGTAAGTTATGCAATATTTAACAATCCTAAGTAGTGGAAGACCCGGCAAAAGATACCTTATATATATCACGGCGAGATAAGTATATCAAAAGTTTTATATACATGTAATCAGTTTTCTATGGTCCCCAGAACCTAACAAAAGTAAAATAAATACATATTGGTATTACAGACAAGCTAGCTCCACAATCTTAGAGGTAGTCGTCCAGTACTTCCTTGCCCTTGGCCTTACTAGTCGAAGGATCTGCACTTAGTCACCTAACAAATACAGTGACGAGTCCAATGAGTAAAATCCCAAGAGAAGTCTACACAATATTCATGAAATAAAGCGAGTAATCTTTAAGACATGCGAATATAACACCTAACAACAGTATGTCATATTCCAACTGATGTTAGCAGCACACGATAAGCAAGATTAGTAGCGTGAAATATATAAACAGCATATACCAATTAAACCAGTTCAGAAATAAAGCATTAATCAACAAACGACCGTATAATCATGAGAAATCCCTGACCCAAATCAACCGGTAATCGATAAAATCGAATAAGAACCACGTATGTACTTACAGGCTTACAGTGACTACCAACTTTAGTAAATGGCATCGTCCCTTCCCGACGTTGTTACACATCAGGACCAACCTAATCCCTCTGATGGTCGCAAGTATATCCTACTATCGTCGACACAAGCACTATCAGAAGTAACTCGCGCAAGCAGTTTAGCCACAACCAATATATACGCAAACCGAAATAGGAGTGAAAACTCATATGTGCTAACCAACAGGCACAAATGAAAACACATATCTATAAAATAAATCATGAATTCTATGGGGCATTCGAATGGGTTTACGTACCTCAATCTGCGCTTCGACTTTTCCAAACTCCCGTATCCGACCCGATAAGCTCCCCACATGAGCTACGATCTCGTAAGTCATTAAAGTCCAATTTTACATATTTAAGTTGTTTACAAGTGTTAGGGTATGTATTAAGTCGAAATTCCTCAAATCAGTCCTTGAATTTAGTTTTTATCTGGCATTATTGCGTTGATGGGTCTACCTCGCGCATTAGGCGGAGTTAGTGCGTTAGGGGATTTGTCTAGCACGCTATTGTTCTTCATTTTGAAAAGTAGTTAAGTGCCCAAAATCATTAGCGCGCTAATCGGTCTAGTTAGCGCCTTAATTACCCTTTGCGACAGAATTCTCAACTTGACAATTCTGTCCCAGACTCCCCAATTAGCTAACTAGACCCATTTGGCACCCTCTCTATATCAAATTGACCTAAAAACAATAATTAGAATAACCTCAGAATAAAGATTTGATCAATTTCCTCAAATCTCATAAATTCAGTAGTTTTTTTCAAATTTCATCCAAAACACCAATTTGTTCAAAACTAAATCCTTAGTAAAAAATGATCACAAAACATATATTTCATCAAGTTTTCATCAAAATTAGGGATCTAACCCTTTAACTCGGATTTTATCAAGAACACGCCGAATTTGGGTTCCAATGAAAATTTAAGAGATGAAGAAGAAGATTAACTAGGTTTTATCTACCAATTTGACCTCCAAATTCTGAAAATCTAGCTCCAAACCTCTCTCTTCTCTCTGATTTCCTAGCAATATAGTTGGTTTAATTTGCATGTGTTGATCAATCACCCTATATATATCGAAGTGAGATTTATTTCTAGCAATTGATCTTCATGCATTTACGTATCCTGAGGTTTATCTAATGGTGCATCTCTTACCACTTAACCCATTTACACTCCAATAACTAACTCAAGTGACACTAATTAGCTACTTACATGACTCTTAAATGTGCTAACATGCATCTCTATGTAAATCATATAGTTTCTAATTAATTAACTAAACTATAGGCCTTGATTTATTTAATTTAATTTAACTACTTTAAGCCCATTATAATACATTTGGTTAATGTTTTTATTTACCAAATTGACAAATTTGTGATCCCGCTAACCCTCGACTACCCAGCACCCACACCCCGAGTCTCGGCATGCACTTCGCGGTACACTATAGCTTATTGTTTTAATTTAATCAACTTAACCTATGGTTACGTTACCCATTTTAATTGGTTAACTAATCAACTTAACTATGGTTACGTTACCCATTTTAATTGGTTAACTAATCAATATATGCGTTGGCACGCCTTTCAAGGCGAACACCCATCACACAAACTCGCATGATAGCAACATACACACATGCAGTGCAATATAATAATAATAATAATAATAATAATAATAATAATAATAATAATAATAATAATAATAATAATAATAATAATAATAATAATAATAATAATAATAATAATAATAATAATTTTTGTTGTAAATTGAATTGGAACTTGCTAAGAACTAGAGAAGGAAATAGAAGATTAAGAACTTCTACTACTACAAACTACTACAAAGGAGAAGAGAATAAATGAGATAGTTGGAATGAGAAGTTTTCATTCAACTTGGTGCGTTCTTACAATGAGTATATAGGTCATTTGGTGATGATGATAAATGTATCTTTACAATGTGGGACAATTAACATATACACCACATGTCATACAACATATTACAAGTAATCAATATGGGACAATTAACACATACACCCCATGTCATACAACACATTACAAGTAATTTGACAATACATGGAAGAGTTGGGGTACATTGAAAATGAAAATACAAGTTACATGACTACACAATATGTTGGTGTGCATGTATGGTCATCCACACTTCACAACACTCCCCCTTGGATGACACTTGCTTATAGATTGTGCCTCGTTAAAACTTTCACTAAGAAAAACCCTGTATGAAAAGATATAATAAAGGAAAAATAGTACACTATTCTCATAAATATTAAGACGAGCATAATTTTGTTAAGATTGCCTCATTAAAAACCTTGCTAGGAAAACCCAATCGGATAAAATCATAGCTAAGGGAAAAAGAGTGCAATACACTAATCAATAACTCCCCCTCATGTGAACATGGGTGAAACTTGTTCAATTTCTTTACTTTCAATGTCTTTAAATTTTCGCAAGCCAATATCATATGTAAGCCTTTTAAATGTCGTAGTTGGTAAGGCTTTCGTGAATAAATCAGCAAGATTATCACTCGATCTGATTTGCTTGACATCAATTTCACCATTCTTTTGAAGCTCATGCGCATAAAAGAATTTTGGTGAAATATTTTTCGTTATGTCCCCTTTTATGAATCCTTCACTTAATTGTGCAATACATGTTGTGTTATCTTCATATAATATGGTTGGAGAATCTTTTATTGAAGGCAATCCACATAATTCTTGAATATGTTCAATCATGTTTCTCAACCATACACATTCACGACTTGCTTCATGAATTGCAAGTACTTCAGAATGGTTGGAAGAAGTAGCAACCGTAGTTTGTTGTACTGACTTCCATGATACAGTAGTATTACCACATGTGAATACATATCCCGTTTGAGAACGAGCCTTGTGGGGATAAGAAAAAAATCCAGCATCAGCATAACCTTGGAGATTCAATTTTACCCCTCTCGAGTAGAATAAACCCATGTCACTTGTTCCTCGAAGATATCGAAAAATATGTTTAACACCATTCCAATGTCTTCGAGTTGGTGAAGAATTGTATCTTGCAAGTAGGTTGACAGCAAAAGCAATGTCAGGTCTCGTACAATTTGCAAGATACATAAGTGCACCAATTGCACTTAAATATAGTACCTCCGGACCAATTAGCTCTTCATTACTTTCATGAGGTCGAAATGGATTCTTATCCACTTCAAGTGATCTGACAACCATTGGAGAGCTCAATGGATGTGCTTTGTCCATATAAATTTTTTTAATATTTTCAATATAATTTGATTGATGGACAAGTACTCCACTTGAAAAATGTTCAATTTGCAAACAAAGACAAAGTTTTGTTTTTCCAAGTTCTTTCATATCGAATTCTTTTTTAAAGTATTCGGATGTTCTAAAGATGTCGTCGTGGTTTCCCACTATATTTAAATCATCAACATATACAGCAATAATCACAAATCATGTTGATGATCTTTTAATGAAGACACATGGGCAAAGCAGATTATTTACATATCCTTCTTTTAGTAAATAATCACTAAGACGTTTGTACCACATTCGTCCAGATTGTTTCAACCCGTACAAATACATTTGTAATTTTATAGAATGCATGTTATGAGGTTTTGATTTTATTTCATTGGATATTACTAATCCATCAAGGATTTTCATATATATCTCACTGTCTAGGGGTCCGTATAAATATGTTGTAACGACATTCATTAAATGCTTATCAAGCCCTTCAGTGACTGCAAGGCTTATCAAGAACCGAAATGTGATTGCATCTATAACAGGAGAATATATTTCCTCATAATCGATGTCAGGTCTTTGCGAGAAACCTTGAGCTACAAGTCTTGCTTTGTACTTTATACCTTCATTTTTTTTGTTTCTCTTTCGTACAAATACCCATTTATATCCAACAGGTTTTACGTCATCTGGCGTTTGGACAATCGGTCCAAAACCCTCTCGTTTCCTTAACGAGTTTAGCTCTGCTTGGATAGCATCTTGTCATTTTTGCCAATCAGGTCTTTTTTGACATTCGTCCACTGATCGTGGTTCTGGATCATCATCATTTTCGCATATTTCAAAGGACGCATTGAAAGCAAATATATCATCAGGAACAATTTCATTTCGATCCCAAATCTTACCAGAATTTAAATAATTTATTGAGATCTCATTATTTTCGTCTTTTTCATTTTTTTTCTAGAGGAAGTTGTTCCTCATCAGAATCAACTTGTTCTGACAAACCCTTATCAAAGGATTCTTGTGCTTTCTCAGGAGTATTTTGATTTAAATTTATTTTTACTCTCGTTTTCCTCTTTCGATGAATTGTATCCTTTGAACTAACCGGTCTTCCACGCTTTAAGCTTTTCGTTAGTTCTCGTGCATTTTGTTGCACATAGACATCAATTCTTGCAGGAGCATTTACAGCTGGAATATGTGATTTTGTCACTTGTTTTGCATCATTAAATGCATCTGGTAATTGATTTGCAATTTGTTGCAAGTGAATGATCTTTTGAACTTCAAGTTCACACTGATTTGTGCGTAGATCATAATGTGATAAAGTTGATGTATTCCAAACAATTTCGTGCCATTCCTTTTGAATTGGTTTCTTATCTCCCCCTAATGGTGAGAAAATTGCTTCATCAAAGTGACAATCAGAAAAACGTAAAGTAAATAAATCCCCTGTTAATGGCTCAATGTATCTTATAATGGACGATGAGTTAAATCCAACATAAATCTCAAGTTTTCGTTGTGGACCCATCTTAGTTCTATTGGGAGGTGGTATAGGAACATACACTGCACAACCAAAAATTCTCAAGTGTGAAATATTTGGTTGTTGACCTAAAATGAGTTGCATGGGGGAATGTTCATGGTATGCAGTAGGCCTATAACGGATGATAGATGATGCATGAAGGATTGCATGTTCCCAAACTGAAGTTGATAACTAGTTCTCATGATTAAAGGTCTGGCAATTAATTGAATGCATTTGATCAGAGATTCTACCAAACCATTCTGGGTATGCACGTGTGGAACAGAATGTTCAATGGTAATTTCTATAGACATGCAATAATTTTTAAATGCTTGAGATTGAAATTCCCCGGCATTATCAAGACGGATGGTCTTGATTGGGTTGTCAGGGAATTATGCTCTTAACTTAATGATTTGTGCTAAAAGTCTAGCAAATGCAACATTGCGGGTCGAAAGCAAACAAACATGTGACCACCTAGTTGATGCATCTATCAAAACCATGAAATATCTAAATGGTCCACAGTGAGGATGAATAGGACCACATATGTCTCCCTGAATGCGTTCTAAGAAAACTAGGGATTCCACAACAATTTTACTTGTAGATGGTTTAACTATCAATTTACCTTCAAAACAACTAGCACAATTATAATCACCAGCTGAAAATCTTTTGTGACTCCTTAAAGGATGTCCATGCAAATTATTAATTATTCTTCGCATCATTGATGATCTTGGATGACCAAGTCGGTCATGCCATAAAATGAATGTCTTTGGATCATTAATTTTCTTATTAAAGACGACATTCGTTTCGACATGCCTTATATGAGTAAAATATAATCCGGAGGATAAAGCTGGGAGTTTTTCTAACACTTCTTTTTCCCATTTGAAACATATGTGGCATAGAGAAATTCTCTATTATTTTCGTTCACGGTTTCAATGTGATATCCATTTTGTCGAATATCTTTAAAGCTCAGTAAATTTCTTCTGGATTTTTTAGAGTATAAGGCATTGTCAACATGAATTGTTGTTCCCCTAGGCAACATAATATTTGCTCTTCCAGAGCCATTAATCAAATTGGAGATGTCAGATATTGTTTGAACATTAGTCTCAGCTAAGTTCAAACTAGAGAAATATTCTCTGTTTTTAAGGATTGTGTGCGTTGTAGCACAATCAGCAAGACATATATCGCTCTTATTCGATTTATGATTCGAACACATGATTTGTTGATCCATCTGGACAAATAATGATTGGCAAATTAGAAAAGAGTCATATTTCATTGATAAAAATTCGTAATATTTTGCCTTTGATTATGAAGGCATGGTAAAGGTCACAAAAGTTTTTTGGGTATATATATGACAATATTTAGACAAAATAGCCTTTCATAAATGACCACAAAAATGTCACAATTATAAGCGCTCATTGTCAATAATTATTTACTCTTTGTAGTAGTGCACCATTTTTGTTCCACCTTTTGTTAGAATTGTCAATACGACATTTACCTGATATTTTCACCTTTTCCACGTCCATAAACTTATTATTGTGATCATGATCATTATATGCAACATATGCTTCTTAATTTGAAGCTGAACTAATTGGACGGGAGCGATATTATATTTATAATATCTTATTATTTTACTCAGCTACCATGAGACAAGAAATCAATCATTAATATTTATTGGATTGATGTGCGCACTCGATATTTGTTGCAGCAATAAATCAAGGTGGGCCACGTGACCTTAATTTTATTGTCTCATCAGTCATATTTCCACGTAGCCTCAACATATAGGTAATTAAAATTATGGAATTATAATTAATATTTAACTGATTAAATTTTCGAGCTTTTGGATTATTACATTTTTTTGGTATTTATATATTTATAACTCCATAGGGTGAAAATATATATGAAATATTCACTTTTCACATCTCTAAAGAGATATTAGCAAATGATTGTGTACAACATACAGCCTTGCATAAATGCAAGCTTTATTCATAATTTATAATATTTAATTATCATGACAAGAATTATAATAAGGTAACAAATTCAACTAAGGTTGATTAATATTTTGAAAGTAAATAGAATATAAAATATTTTTCTCTTTTCTTTTATGTAAAAAAAAAGCATAACATATGATTAAGTATATGTTCACAACTTGATTCATTAATAATTAAATGTACTATTCGTATGAGTTGGTGGGATAACCTCTAGGTTGGGTGGCGAGACAAAGTCTGCTTAATGTCATGCCTCCTCGAACGGGATAACCCGTCTCCCTTTCAATGTTTAGCTTTACCGGGGACAAGGCTTACCCACTATCAACTCAAACTTATAGCATTATTTGTATTATAAAATCAATAATAGAACGATAATTAATCGTTTGTAGTTTTAAGAGAAAACTAGTTATGTCACATATTGACTTTTGATTTCTGATGTAGAAGATCGTACAAGACGCAACTACTGAGCATACTTTCGCAATCGGTGACGTTATAATGTATAGTATATGAATAAAGTATGCATATAGAAGTGATGCATGTAATAAAAGGAAGCAACCATGATAATATATAATTAAATTGAACTTATTTAAATAACAAAAGTTATACCTTCATAGCTTTGTCTCCTTAACAAGCCTTCTTGAACTTCAAGATCTCATTAATGCTAGAGCTAGCACGTGCCGATAACATGTTGTAAATTGAATTGGAACTTGCTAAGAACTAGAGAAGGAAATAGAATTTCATTCCAACTATCACATTTCTTCTCTCCTTTATAGTAGTAGTTTGTAGAAGTAGAAGTTCTTAATCTTCTATTTCCTTCTCTAGTTCTTAGTAAGTTCCAATTCAATTTACGACAATTTTAAACATCACATTTACACAACCACTATCCATAAATAACATATTTCCTCGGTTCTCGTGTACGATCTAACCGAGCTTACCACCTAACGCCTAAATTACTACCATTAATCCCCGAGATTAACGCTAATCCTAGTTTAATTAATTTAGGTCATTACATAAAGAAAGCTGAACAAGAATCATGTTATAAGATATTTCAGTTAAACATCATGAAACTCACACTCGGCTAAGCAGTAATGATCTAGGGCCAATTGACTATGAAATTACATCGCATCAACTCTGTTCCATTATGTAGGGCGTAGACATGCTCATGATTGCCCATTTTTCACATTGTAATCCTTCCATTAGACATGCATCCATTTCTTCTTCTAATATTAGTGCACCATATAATATTCACCCAATAATAACTAGAGCAAAAGATGGTATATCTAAAAAGAAAGTGTTTTTTTCTTCCAATGTCCATTTTGATGTTGTTCCTAAGAATATGGATATGGCTCTCAAGGACCCTAAGTGGTGAGAAGCTATGAATGTGCAGTATCAAGCTCTAATGAGAAATTATACTTGGTCCTTAGTTCCTGTGACATCCGAGAATTTTATAAACTTGATTGGACGACTAATTCAGTATTTTCGAATTTAATTTAGGATTTAAGTATCCAAGATGAGACCCACGCATTTCGGATTGGAGACAATAAGTAAAAATATTATTTTTGTATGATGAATGCTTATTTGGTGTATTATATGGTATTTCTTCATGAAGTCGAGTTGTGTTAAGGTGTATCTTCAGTTTTTCATACTCGGGGTTACAAATGCTCGTCTGAAGGGCACGAATGAAAATAAATTATTAGTTGTTCGAAAACTAATTAACCAAGTGTTAATCCTAACGTAAAGATTTTATCTCGGTTTGCGTGCAAGTCGGTATCAATGGTAATGTAATGTGAGATCGAAGTTGGTACAAGACTTTGCCTCTTATTTCGTATCAGTTAGCGGTGGTCGAGGTTGAGAATGAGTCTATATTGGTGCAAGTTTGGTTTAGTATGGCAAGAGAATTGGTCCTTAAAGAATTAGTATGTCGTGGACAAAGTTAAGATTTTTGGGGTTTTGGCGTGACCAAAACTAGTGTTATGGACATTTTATGGAGTTGGACTATTTTGTTAAGAGTTTGGTTCAATTTAGTGAGAAATCGAATTGAAAATGAGCGTCGAAAGCCAAAACACGTCAAAATAGAGATTTCGAGAATTATTAAATAAAAAGAAATTAAGCTGCTGACAAGTAGTTTTGTGGTGTTTGTTTTCGAGTTTTGAAGATTTAATTGCGAAAATACTGATTTGGAGACATTTTTCAGTTCAAAAATAAATAAAGTTTGCCTAGTTGGCATGCCATATTGAGAAATTCATAACTTTTTCTTCAGTGATCTGATTTAAGTATTCTTGGAGTCTATGGAAAGTATGACATCAGTACTACAAGTTCCTTTTAGGTCATCAAGATAAATATTGAGTTTTTCAAGGTTAAGAAGATACCCCAAGTTAGCTACTTGAAAGCCAGTTGAAACAGTTATATAAATTAATATTTTTGGAAATTGTCCTCGAGCGTACTTTGGCTGCAACTTTCATTAGGTTTCGTGATTTGGTTTCACTTAAAGCTTGACCCATAATATAATTAGGTATGCAGGGAAGCTATTAGAATCATCTTTAAGGTGATCGGACGCTCTGAGAACCTCGAGAATTATACTCAAAGTTGGTTTGGTTGTAAGTGAACCCTACGATGATCTTTACTATTGATTGAGTATTTTTGTAAAAGTAATTGTAACATAGTCTACATTGCATTTTATCATTCTTGCTCATGCATACATAGAGTGAGTGAAGGGGATAAGCTTGTTTCGAAGTCTGGTTTGATTGAGACTAGGTTTCAGTAATGCCTCTACGCCATTTAGTGAGACTGGCGGAGTCTAACGCCGACAAGTTATCTCTGCATTTCATGATCTCCTAATATTGTCTCTGTACTATATTCGTAAGTCGACATCTGATTATAGTTAGGAGACACTGACATAGTGGATTGCATGTCATGTTGACGCATATATTTTATTGGTTATTTAGAAATGCAATTACATGTCTCCATGTATCAGACTAACAATTACAGGAGCATAGATCAATGTAAGAATTTACTTGCTTGACATCTTCGAATTATTTTCGATGATGTCGGATTTTATTTGAAGATAAGGGGTGAATAGACAAGACTCAAATATTCTGGTAATTGTTTTTAAAAGTTAAGCTAAATTCTTGTTGTAAATTGTTTATATATATATAAATTGTTTTGGGATTCTTAGGTAAGTGTAGGACATGAAATGTTGTTAAATGGTTATGAGAGTCTACTAAGTTAGTTTAAGATAAATTGACAGGTTTACATTTCAATTTTGTCTACTATGAGATTGTAAAGTTGTAATTAAGCTTGCGGAGACTCTAAGTTAGTTAACGTTGTAAATTTGAATTTGATATATATTGTGAATTGCAGGGAGTTGTTAGTTCTTTTAGGTCTTTCCCCATTCTGCTATCTATTAGGTGGAAGTTTTCCGACAGGCTATATTTAGGGGAGGTGCTGTCGAGATTTTTATAAAAATATAGAGAATAATCTGTATTATTTCCTAATTTGCTCCAATTGAACAAATCGTGAATCGAGCTTCATTAAGGATATAAATTTGATTTTGGAGCTTTATTAAGGATTGATTAAAATTTATTTTGAGGTCAAAGTTAAAAGAATGGATATGCTAACTAGAATATCAGGGGATTAAGATAATTTAGGCGGGTCAGTCGTCTTAATGACGAGGGGACTGACAGTTCCCTCTTCATCTCATTGAAATGTGGTTAGGAATAAATGGGTCTTCTCTGTTATGTACAATTCTTATTGGTCAGTGAGACGATACAAAGCTAGATTAATGGCTACGGGCTTCAAACAAGTGCCTAGTAGCGACTTTGATGAGACATATAGTCCAGTGGTCAAGGCTTCCACCATTCGAGTTATATTGTTTCTAGTTGTTCACTTTGGTTGGTATTTAAGGCAGTTGGATATAAACAATGCATTTTTAAATGGGAGTTTGGTCGAAGAAGTCTTTACAAACCAACCTCAGAGGTTTGTCTATGCTAGCCATCCTACTCATGTTGGCAAACTTCACAAAGCTTTGTATGGCATTCGACAAGTTCTTTGGGCCTGGTTTGATAAGTTAAGAAATACTTTACTTTCTTGAGGTTTTCATCATTCAAAAGTTGATAATTCTCTTTTCATCTACCATGATTGAGGTCATGTTTTATACATTTTAGTGTATGTTGATGATATCATTGTTACTAGGTTTGATTCTACAATTACTAAACAGTTTATGTCCAAGTTAAATAAGTGTTTTGCTTTAAAAGACATAGGAGAACTGAGTCTATTTCTTAGGATGGAAGTTCGACATGATAAGTTAGGGCTCTTTCTTACCCAGTCGGCCTACATCAAACAATTATTGCATAAGGGTGGCATGGAGTCAGCTAAGGCTTTTGACATTCATGCCACCATTAGAAAGCCTCTCTATGTAGACACTTCTCCGTCATTTCATGATCCTACTTTGTATAGAAGCTTATTTGGTGGTCTTCAGTACTTGGTCAACACTAGACCAGATATTGCCTATATTGTTAACAGATGCCAATAGTGACTCATTTGCAAGCTTTGAAGCGGGTTTTATGTTATTTGAAAAGCACAATTGATTGGGGTGTGTGGTTTAGACTTAGCTCTCACTTGTTTTTTACTAGCTTATCGGATGCTGACTGGCCAGCGTCTCCAGACGATCGTCGGTCAGTGGCAGGTTTTGTTGTTTTCTTGGGCTCCAATTTGATAGCTTGGCAATCCAAGAAACAATATGTTGTGGCTCGCTCCAGTACCGAGTCCGAGTATCGTGCTCTTGCTCATGTCGTAGCTGAGATTACTTGGGTTCAATCCTTATTTATTGAACTAAGTGTTCCTTTATCTACTTGTCCAATGGTTTGGTGTGACAACACTAGTGCTAATGCTCTTGCCTATAATCCTATTTATCACTCCAGCACCAAACTCATCGAATTGGGTGTTCATTTTGTTCGGATCGAGTGTTGGTTGGTCAGCTTGTTGTATATCATACACCCACTGCTGATCGCTTTACAAAGGCTCTTACAGCTCCTCGCTTTGCTTTCTTATGTGGCAAACTTGGGGTAATTCAACTTCCCCTTCGTTTGAGGGGGATGTTAAAGTGAATCACTAAAGAGTATGTGTGTGGGCCTACATTGTATGTTGAGTGAGTTACATGTGTCTCATATCAATGGCTTGAGTGTATCGTATGGCCGTGAGTGTTTTCAGCATACGGTTGTAACTGCATTTATAACTACCTATATATATATATATATATATGTTAATACACACAGACTGAGATGTTATTAGATTTGATATTCTGAGTCTCACCTTTCTTCTTCACAATGATCTTAGGTTTCATTACCTAGATCAATAGGCCATGTGTGGCCCACACCCACTGATAATAAGAACGAACAAAAAAATTTCAAAACTCCTAAAAAACACATGATAATGACCAAAACAATAGTAGGTTTCACTCGGAATCGCTTGATATTTTCAATTCTATCAAGACTTTGTAACTAAAATGTAAGAGCTAACCCTCAAATCGAAGACTTAAACTCAACAACAAAGTCACTAACAATGTCGACTCAAAAAAATAAAAAAAAATTCTAAAAAGTTTGAAATCGACACTAAAAGAGATGAT
Source organism: Stephania yunnanensis (assembly GCA_039657365.1). Taxonomy (NCBI): domain Eukaryota; kingdom Viridiplantae; phylum Streptophyta; class Magnoliopsida; order Ranunculales; family Menispermaceae; genus Stephania; species Stephania yunnanensis. Next base: position 48,241,839 of record CM077587.1, on the reverse strand, counting down.
GAATGCACCCATGACGTTGAATCGATGTGCTTCTGGTCGATTTCATCAAATTTGGGTTGGTGGTGAGAATGCGATTTGAGAAGAGGTAACTGGGGTATGCATGAGTGGGGTGACAGGGGTATGTGAGAGTAAAAACTCTTTTATATGGAGGGGTAGTTGGGTCATTTCACTAGGGGCTGAAAAAATTCAAAAATGAGGTAAAGGAAGTAAAAGTGGGGTCTGAATAGCCATTGCCTAATTGTTTTTGCAATTCTATCACAAGCCTAACTTCTCTTGAATCCAACAGTCCACCTTAATTTGTACATTCTAAAAAAACACAAAAACATAAGAAAAAACAAAACAAAACAAAAAAATAAAGAAAACAAAAACCCATATCAATGAAAAAAAGAGCCCATAGTGATAAATGACCAATTCATGAAACCAGAACAGTGAAACCTATGCCGATTGGGTGAATCTATGTTATTTGGTAGTCATATAACTACAATAAAACAACAGTTGTTAGTAGGGCTCACCACCAAACCGCGACCAAACCGAAGGTCTACGATTTTGTGATTTTTCAAACCACCACCAAACCGCGAACCACCAAAACCGCAACCAAACTGAACCGCGGTTTGCGCGGTTTGATCGGTTTGGTTTCGCGGTTTTGGTGCGAGGCGGCAGTGCGAGGCGGCGGTACGACGACAGTGAGACGGACGGAGCCTGCAACGCGAATGGGGCTCGCGGCAGAGCTCCAGCAGCAGCGGACGAACGGCACAACACTTGCGAAGGCCGCGGATGCACGGCAGCAGCGGTGGCGACGTCTCGGATCGGCGGCCGGCTCGGCATGGCGGCGCGGCGGCTGCAGCGATGGCGGACGACGCCGACGCGGAGGCTGCGTGGGGTGGTGCGGCGTGGACCGGTGGGCGCGAGAACAACACCAGCGACTCCGGCAGCGGCGGCTGAGATGAGAGAGGAGCTGGGAGTGACGGGAGTGACGGGAGTGACGGGAGTGAGAGGAGGAGTGACGGGAGTGAGGAGAGAAGAGAGGTGAGGGAGTGAGGAGCGGGAGTGAGAGGAGAGAGGTGAGGGAGTGAATGAGTGGATTTTTTTTTTGGTTAGCTTTATAGGGTTTTTGGTTTGTATTTACCAAAATGTCATCGGTTTGGTTAAACCGCGGTTTTTTCAAAATGAAAACCGCGACCAAACCGCGATTCTGCGATTTTTACGTTTTCCAAACCGCGTCCAAACCGCGAGTTTTAAAAACCAGACCAAACCGTGCGGTTTGGTCGATTTTGTCTGTTTGGGCGATTTTTTGAAAACCGCTACCCACCCCTAGTTATTATAATTCCTTATGATATGCAAGTAAAACAAGGTCTTGCTAATGGCAAAAAAGGGTTTTAAATGTGAGGTTGTTTTGATTTTACCTGAAGGATTCGACTCAAAAAAAAAACAAAACAAAACAAAACAAACAAAGAAACTAAAAACCCACACCCATGCAAAAAAAAAGATCCCACAATGAAACCTCAACAACGAATACGTAAATCCTTAACCGCAACTGGGTGAATTGCATGTTATTTGGTAAAAAAACTCAGACCAATGTAAAAAGGAAAAAAAAAACAAAAAACAAAAAACAAAAAAAAATTAGAAATCCACCTTGAAACCTTGGCGACGAATGCATGAAACCCCAATCGCAAAAAAACCCAATGTTGAAACCCATGCCAATTTGGGTGAATCTAAGGTTATTTAGTAATCATATAAAAATAATAAAGCAGGTCGAGACACAACATACTTAGATTCGATATCAAAAGACAGGTTAATTTCATACATGGTCACTCAACTTTATACGTTGTAACACTTTAGTCACTAAACTTTGATTTGTAACAAGTCAGTTACCAAGCTTCTAAAAATATTTCAATGGTGGTCACTTGGATCTTTCTTCGGTCACTTTTCCGGCAACAAGGATGAAGAGGTGCTTACGTCTCATTATTAGATTTAAATTCAATTTTATTTGATATGATTTGGTCTCGTTTCTTATTCTAGAAAATCTAGATGTTTATCTCGCCGGAATCAATGGTCGAACAAAGGCGTAAACCCATCGCTGAGAAGAACCTCGCCGCCTCCACTGTCGCAGAGAAGCCATCATCCATTGACAAATCATGTCCTCACCTTTAGTCGAGAAGAACACGAAGAAGTCGTCGGAGAGAGATCCAAAATGCCGACATCGATCAGGATCTCAAACAAAGCCATGGGGATCATGAACAACTTCATCAACAACATCATAGAGAGAGATCCCGACCGCCATGACGCTTAACTTGTCAGGGGAGCTCGCCAAGCATGCGGCGTTGGAGGGTTTAACAGTTGAATTGGGTGGTGTTGTAGTTGCCACTAGAGACTATGAATTCAATGGCTATTGTTTACTATGTTTTGGGCTTCTTCTCAACAATAGGTTTCCTACTACCTTCGTTGTGGTCATTGATTCCGGCGAGATGATGAGAAGAAAGGTTTTGATGAGGATGGATGGAGATTGGGTTGATCCGTAAGATGAACATCGTGATTGCTGTAACTAGGAATAAGACAAAATCATGTGAAATAAAATTGAATTTAAATTTAATAATGTCACCTAAACACCACCTCATCTTTGTAGCCTGAAAAAATCATTGGAGAAAGACAAGTGACCACCAATAAAATATTTTAAAAGTTAAGTGACCAACTTGTTAAAAATTAAAGTTTAATGAACAATGTATTACAATATATAAAGTTGAGTAACCATGTATAATGATGTTGCAAAAACAAATCCATCTTTGTACCTTAAACTTTACATTGTTTCTCTCTTACATAAGGTCACTAGTCCATAATTTTGTCCATAACAGAATATTATATTGATGAACACATTCAAGTAGTAAATGTAATATGTTTTGCCGACTACAATGTAATTGTTTCCAAAAAATCTAATAGTTTGTAATATATTTAAAAAAAATCACCAAATTTATTCTACATTTATATCTACTTCTCTACCTATATATTAAAAGCACGAATAGCAAAAGATTCATTCGTTACTTGAATTATCTTTTTTACCCTTTAATTACTTATTAAATAGTTGATTTTCTTTTTAATAATTTTTTTCACGTTTAACTAAACCAATTACCCACTAAATAAAAATCTCTCTCTCATTGGAGTATGCGATGATGATTTACTATTATGAAATAAAAAAATACTTTTTATATTGATAAGCACTTCGGTCTTTATTTTTATATATTGTTTTGTTTCTTCATATTAGAACTTGGTTTTTTTATGTACCTTTAAAAATATTTTATGAATAATATAAATATATTATTGTACATGGTTGAATCAATTCCCACGAGCGTAGCAATGGGTTCAGGTTCGGTCCTGCAAAGCACGTTTGAAAACTAGTCTATATATATATATATATAAATGAACTCTTTATATGAGAAGCTCTCACAACGCAACACGTAGAATGTGAGAAGCTCTCACAATGTGACATGTGGCATTATAACGTCATAATTGATGAAACCATTGATATTTCTTGCACTTAAGGGCGAGGTAGGATGGTAAAATCTAATTTTTCAGTTTTTTTACAATTTTCGTTTTTTTTGGTCTTTTTCCAATCTTTTTAAGGAGTTTCTACTTTCAATTTTGATTTTTTTTTAATAATTTTTCCTTTTTTTTGGGAGTTTCTAATTGTAACACAAGTATTTAACAAAAAAGAAATTTGTAACACAAGTATCACAAATTTTTTCTTTTATCTATTACAATGCAAATTCAATTAGTATTTATTGTAAAAGATACGATTTTTGTCTTTAATAAGGTTATAAACGAAAAATAAAGCAATTGATGCTTAATTTTTTTATTTCTTAATGTTATAGTTAAAACAAAAAATTTTCAAAACGTGACAAATATTTGGGAAGGGAGTGAGAACATCATAAGTTTTTTCTCACTTTTTTCCTCATTGAAATTATTTTATCAAATATGTAGATATTTATTCTTACTCGCGCGCAAAGCATAGGATGCCGACTAGTTTGCAAATAATTTAATAGTATATGTTTTCTTGTATTATTTGTCCAACAAAAAATAATAACAATTTCATAATTTTTTATTAAAAGAAAAAGAGAATGTTAGCGTTCCCCAGCAAGGGCACACAACGAACTCGGCACTGACAGTTGACAGTGCTGAAAAAGTCAGTTGGTCGTACCTGGTAGCTACACAAATAATGTAAACAAAAAGCTGACAAAGAAATAAAAACAAAAGTTTTTGAGTGGGCCTTACCGCAACTGAATCTGCAGCCCGAGCTTGGGGAGTTTTTCATAAACTAAGGTTACAATACTTTTTTATTCATGAAATAAGGATGGCTACTTTAAATTTACAAAACTAAGGTATGTCTCCTTTTGAAAATGAGTCATTCATGACGATGTGGCTCCATGCGTTGATGTGTGTCGATGAGGTAGAATGAATGACTCATTTTAAAATGAGGTGGAATGAATTGCGCCTTTTGAAAATGAGTCATCTATACAAAATACAAAACATCTTATTTACTCCTCAAAATGAGTAATTTGTTCAACTCGAAGTGGTGAAACCCATGCAAACATCATGTACGTATTGAGATTGACAACCCGCATCACGTACGTATCTCGAGATTAACAACCCACATCACACACGTATCTCGAGGTAGATGACTAATGTAAAGGACATGCACGTATATGGACGTGAACAAACGCAACGCATGTATCTCGCAGTGGAGAAGTCATGCAAACGACACGCACGTATGTCGAGGTGGCCGACCCATGCAACCTCATGCAATCAATGCAAACTTCGTGCATGTATCTCGAGGTGGACAACTCATACAACCTCGTCCAATCAATGCAAATCATGCAAAGGTCATGCACATATCTCGAGGTGGGCAACCCATGTAATCTCGTGCAATCGAAGTAAATCATGTAAACATCACGCACGTGTCTCGAGGTAGATAACTCATGCAAACGGCACGTACGTATCTCGAGGTGGACAATCCATGTAAACGTTACGCACGTATCTCGATGGGGGCAACCCATGCAAACAACACGCACGTATCTAGCGCTGGACAACCATGCAAACAACACACACGTGTCTCGAGGTGGATAATCCATACAAACATTACGCACGTATCTCAAGGGGGTAACCCATGCATATCTACTACAAACCATGCAACACAATCGTGATCATAAGAAGAGATATGTAGATGAAAACTGTAAAGGCCAAAACCACGTTATATATTTGTCTAGAATTTAAAATTAAAACAATAAGGAAGTTTTGAAATTATGATTTCATTCCATCAAAAAAACTTATCATACAGGTCTATCGAAGGTTACGTTGACGTTGTTGTTCCGTAATGCAAACTAGATGTAATTTATGTCGAGTTGGACGTTGTGTTTGTACATCCGGTTGAATTTATCGAGGTTGTTGATGTTGCATTGAATTTCGTTGAGTCGATTGATGTTCTTCCTCAAGTTTACTCGACTCACCTCTAGTACTAATGCTTCAGAAAATCGGAGGTTGAACCATCCCCAAAACCGACTTCCTGTATGTGGTTGGCCGAAAGGAACATGAGGCAGCATGCTTAACATGTTCATGAATGAGTCGTATCCACTATATAACATATTGTAATTATAACATGGTGGAGTAAATGGACTCGGCATGTATTGAGGCAATGAATGATATATTGGATGTCTAGGCATTACATGGTCCATATATGAAAACGACGGCCCAGGTGCATAAGGATCAAAATGGTAAGGAGGAAAATTCGTGATCGGCGCGCTAGGTACAAACATTTGAGGTTCTGTTGCATTGGGGACAATGTAGGAATGTACCCATGAGAAGAATGACGAGGTGGGGATGAGCGTTGGCTACCGTCACCAACAGTCTTCGTTCTTCTCGCTCTCAGACGAGATGAACATGGTGTAGGAGAATGTCTGCTACTCTCAGCAGCAGCCTCTATCCGACGAGAATGACTTGGTGGACGAGGACGTCTAGTACTCCCACCCATAGTCTGTGTTTGTGTTTTTCTACTTCTCACCTCTCTATTTGATTCGCCCTGATCATCTTCTTCATCTTTTTCTTCATTTTCCTCATCTATGGCCTGTTCGACATCAATTCCACTATTCCATAGAGTAGACATTTGTTTTTCATCTTCATCTAAAATTTTGATGCCTTCATCAAGCGTAGCAAGACCTTGCTCGTACCTATCCTCAATGAACACTCGCTGCAGTCGACGCGCCAAGTTACACTAATATAAAAATAAGAGGTTAGTACACACAATTTAATATGTAAATCGTGAGGAAAGAAGAATAATAGTTTAAAGGTTACAAAATAGTCACGTAAAGCCTCGTCGTGTCTAATGAATTTTCTAGTGGTTGATCGATACCACGTCATGTAATCTTGTTGATCGTGTTCTTCTTCTTGTTCTGTTGTGAATATGTTGTCACCATGATTTTCCCACATCTGTATATAGTTTGCGTGAAAAAACGCCTAATTTTCTTAAACGCATCCTCGCATCTCAATGCGGTGCAGTCGGGTGACGTAATCACAGTTTGGTGGTACGGCATGTATCATTCTGAATTGTCTTACAACTCTTTCTGGTCGATGCCACTCGACTATATGGAAACAAATTAGGGGACACGTCGATAGCCAACTATTGTGACCGTCGGTACCGTATTCGGGAAGAGACCCGATGACTTCAGCATAAGGTTGCCACACCACGCCATCCTCTTTCTACGAATCGAGTGCATCACGGTAAGCTGATGAAACGTGTGTTGCACTTTGAGTAACTGAAAGTGCATCGATCCATCTGTATAGAAAACTATAAATTAGTAAAATGAAAATGTAGTTAATATTATAGAAATTACGATATAATATTTATATTACCCGTGTCCCTGAGGGACGTCGTTAAGAATCTCTTCTTCATCTATTGTTCGAGGTTGAACTCTAGGAACACCGAGCCGCCTTGGTGCTATGAATGAAAATCTATCATATGCCCACAGTTGTACAAGAATTGACGCCCCTACAACCTCATGTGCACCCGTACGAGATCCGCGGCACAACTCTTTGTACAAAAAAGTCAAACAGGCACTCCCCCAACTATACTGTCCGGCTATGTCAAAACCCTCGAGCAACGGTAGAAACATCAAATGTACATATCGATTTGACTTATCAACGAATAGACAACCACCGATTAGTTGGAGAATGTACGATCGAACATACCGTCTCACCGACTCCTCATCGCTGTCGTCATGTATAGTCGGTACGTTACGTTCAAGTCATTCGACTTTCCGTTTATTTCCATGAAGGTCATCTCCAACAGGAATTCGACCAAGTAGCCTCTCACACACCTCAACATAGTCTGTATCGGTGGTTCCCGTCACAGGCATACTTTCGATATGTAAGTCGATCTGTACATGTAGGTCCTGAAGTGTAATAGTGTACTCGCTACATTGCATGCAAAATGTATGTATCTCTGGGCACCATCTCTCGACGAATGCAGTAATCAAAGCCCAATCAAGGTTGAAAATGATACACGCGAAATCCAATAAAACCCACGGGAACGTATATATGGGATCATCCGAGAATGATACTCCACCGTTTGATCAACGACAACCCGTCATCGACACACGCGTAATGTTTCATGCACCTTATAATCGAAAATAAGCTGACTTATATGTGTATATTATACGTTCATTCATGAACATTGGATGTATATATCTTAAAAAGTTTACTTGACTCGTCCACGCTCGCGAGGATCTGTGTGTAGACTGGAGATGTAATAGTGAAGGATCTGATGGACTTGGATCCATTTGTGTACAAACTACAATTTATGGAGTTTTAAAAATTAGTTGTGTTGTTCGAATAGTCGCCACAAATCATTATTAAAGGTTCAAACAATAACGACTACCGAAACATTTCATGACGTAAAATTTATGGATACTTCAAAAGGTTCAAGATAATCTAATTACATATTTAAGACATGAACAAACAATAAACAAAATAAACTATTGGTTTTGATTGGAAGATTGAGCTCTGGCTGGATAATTTTCTTTTATGTCCCTCTGCACGACAAATGTTGCATCGCTACTTCCTAGTAGGGACTCGATCACAATCTTTATTGGGACATGTTGTTCTTTTATGTCCTTCTTGATGACATATACTACATCGCAAGGCTCTAGAAGCATTAGGAAGATCCATCTCGTTTTGCCTTCGCGTTCCCTTTGGTCTCCCTCGACCGTGTCTGCACCTTGGGTCTAGTTTGATCTTCGTCACAAAAGTCGGCCAATATTTCTCATTTGGAATGGCTTTGAAATTAAAGGAGTAACATTGCGCCTACACATCTATCCGGTAGTATGGTTCAATAAATTGTGAGTAGCTCACTCGAATAAAAGAACATGCAACTAACACGTGTGAGCAAGGGAAACTAAATGATTGTCATTTATTGCAACTGCACATGCAGTCCTTTAAGATAACGACTTGTGTATTATTGCCTTTATGCATGCGATCTCCATGTCATCCAGTAAGCACTTCAAACTCACATATGTCACGATTTATCAAATTGACTTATGTCTCCTTGCAGCTTGTTCGTAATATATGATTTATCTGTGACATATTTCGTGTACGATTGCCCGTTTGAGATTGCTTCATTGATTTCATGCTTACGTCAATCGTGATATTTCACCAATCTATAGTAAATCATTTGAGTCATCGTTGTTATTGACAGAAATTGAGCCCCCTTCGATAAACCGTTAAAATACTCTACAATTGAAAAATAAATTCGTATAAGCAATATTACTTTAATGAAAACTAAATCGTTGAATGCAAAACAAAATTTGCATGTTATACATACAAACACCATTAGAATTCATCTATTCGTACCGCATGCCTCCGTCATGCGATTGAGTCTATAGTTCTTTGGGGATGGCATTGACATATTGCACACATTGAGGGATTCGCGATGATAAGTATGCAAAATGCTCCATGCATGCATTAAATCTTCGAACTTGATGTTAACCTTTCAAGGGCTCGTTTTTTAATTGAGTGTTGAAATAATTGATCATGTGTCGCGGACGATAACGATAGTATCCTTTTGGGAGACAAAAACCATTGGTCGGTGTGTTGACCGCCTCCAGAATGCCTGGGTGACGATCAGAAATAATGCAAATGTCATATATATCTGTCACGTGTTTGTGCAACATCCTCAAAAACCATCCCCGCGAATCCGTAGACTCGGTTTCTTTAACGGCAAATGCTACCAGTAGTATGTGTCCATTACCATCAACAGAGATGGCAATTAGTAGCTTACCACTATATTTTCCATATAAGAAAGTCGTGTCAATTTGAAGCAGAGGCCTTCGAAACCTGAAAGCTTGTATTGATGCTTCGAATGCGAAAAACACACGACGAAATTGAGGACATTCAGTCCTTATCTCATCAGAAACTCATTGCCTATGTGACCACTCAATTGTTGTCCCCGGACTCTTAATCTTCACGGCCGCCAACCAGGTTGGCAATCTAGCGTATGACTCATCCCAATCTCCAAATGCATTTGCAACTGCCTTTCTTTTAGCATCTCACATTCGCTTGTAGTTCACTTCGTGTCCGTATTTTCCCTAATTATATATATTAATGTCTTGATAGTTATTGCTTGATCTATCTGGACAATACATTGGATCTCTCACGCAAGCGTGTTGGCTTCGAGTTGGGCATAACTGTGTTCTACGTCGGGATTTATACAGTTGTGCAGCACGTCTAATAGTGTGATCTCTCATAATTGTGTTTTCTTTTGCAAACAAGCACGAAGACGCCACATGCACTCGTCTTGCGCACTTCTGCGCTTGATCGCCCAAAAAGTTGTAGTCGACTCTATCACATGATATTAACAATATATGTTAACATGTCACACTTTGACGGCATGTTATAAGTCTTTTTGTTGTCAAAGCACATCCCTAATTCCAAATCAAAATTAGACATGTCCCCCCAGTACGTTGGTGAGAATGTTGGGTCGCAGTGGAGTTAGCCACCTCCCAATCGATTTTATTATACACCGGCAATTGTTGGTGAACTTCATAATCAATTGTTTCCTCCATGAAATTCTCTTCATCGATAGCAAACTGCTCATCATCGTGGACGTTTTCCGCCCCTGGAGGTTCATACCTTGGGTCATCCGCCACAACATTTAGGTTTTCCCAATCGACAGATGGTGCAGCATCCTCGGGGGACGCACGTCCTCGTCTGCATCATTAATGTCATCATCGTTGTTGGGTTTATCATCACCATATGGTGATTGCATATGCAATCTTTCCATCATCGATTTAGTGTCTGACATGTTGACATCTTCATCTACTAGTTGCGATTGAACTGTATGATTTTGAAAATAGTCGATTGGCTCAAATGTTAAATAAATATCTACCCTCGAAGGTAATGGTAGATTGGCTATTGTCGCCCACATCAAGTCGAAGTGTATCGCGTCTTCTAGCAATACGGGGATACAATACTATGAACCCTCAGGGAGGATTATCACGTGCCGATAAGTCATCCTTACTACAGTTTTCGTAGATGAGATATTGAATGCGTTACACGCGTGATCCATCAATTGTTGTCTACTCGTCCCAAAGTTAAACATCAACACTGCTGATGGGGGTGCGTTATGCCTAATGTCATTCCTACTATTTACAATTTCACCATTCGCATAAAAGATAAATGGGATGTTCCTATGTTTTATGACCTACATAATTTATTGAACAATGATAATGTAAAAAAAAATTGCATATATATCAAACGTCATTCGTTCATCAAATTGAGGATTTAAAGCGCAAACAAACTTTCTGATGTAGATGATCGCCTTAATATCGCAACCACAAAGTATACTCATTCGTCTGCATGAAGTATCAATTAATAAATTATATTTAAATCACAATCAAATTATGGCATATGTTCAAAAAAAAAACCAACTCAGCCTAAAACTTTCGCGTTTTAACAAATAAACTCCACATATTATTTTTTTTAACAAACAAACTCCACATAAATTTAAATTTTTTAACTAAAACACCAAGTCAAACATAATAAAACTTAAATAAATAAATTTTTGTACTTACTAATTTCCCTCTTTTCTTTCTTCTTCTTCAATTTGATAATAGCTGAAAAAAAAAAAGTTAGCTTTTATTTATATAAATATTACTAACTTCAATGAAATGACGTAAAAAATAAATAAATAAAAATCTGAACCTTTTAACAACCTTCAACCACAAAAAAACTCACTAATGTTTATATTCTATTAGATATTCTCTGAAACAATAAAAAATTAGATTTACCTATTACTTAAATAAATATTACTAACTACAATGCTATTCTTGAATAATAAAAGAAAAAAATTTGATCATCTCCAATTTTAACAACCTGTTCAACCACAACAAACTCAACAAAACACAACTCAACCGACCCAACTCGTCACTACCCAACCGACACCTCACCTAACTCTATCACACAAAAAAATGACCCACCCCACAACCTAACCCAATCCTCTCTCTCTCTCTCTCTCTCTCTCTCTCTCTCTCTCTCTCTCTCTCTCTCTCTCTCTCGCGGTTACTCCGGTCTCCTTCTCTTCTCTCGTTTTGTTGTTCCTCCTTCCTTTCGATCTCCGCTGCTCCTCCTTCTTCTCGGTTCGGGCCGCTTCTCTCTCCTCTTTGTCTCTACTGCTGCTCTCTCCTCTCTACCTCTGCTGGTCTCTCCCGCACCCAACTCTCTTTCGGTCGCTCTCTCTGTTGCTCTCTCTCTCTCTTTGCAGATGTACACCCACCAACAACACCCCACCAACAACCACCATAAATAAGCCTAATTCAATGTCTGCCCCTACCTAGACCCTCAAACGTAGCCTGCAAACCTAAAAAACGTAGGGAATATATTCCCTGCGCTTTCGAGGAAGATGACGGTCACGAGCCCAAAATACATGAGTGGCGCATTCTCCGAATGCACCATTCATGTTAGGGACCAATCCATGTGGATGCCACTTGGATTGTTTCACGATACACAAATGGTGCATTCTCCGAATGCGCCATTCTTGTTAGGGACTGATCCACGTGGACGCCACGTGGAGTCTTCCACTATACACGAATGACGCCATTCATGTATTTTTACCCCGTGACATGTAGGACATGTATAAATTTTGTACAACTAAAAACACATTTGCAAATGACGATTTACCTTACTTTTGGAATAACAAAAAACCTAACTTATTTTATTTATTTATATTAATTTTTACAGTACATTTGTAATTTTTTTCGAGCTTGGTTCATGCCTTTGATGAGGAAGGGTAACATTTTAAAAAAGAAAGGTTGTGAGTGCTGAGTTCCAAATCCAACCGTAAGCCGCCAAAGGGATGCACAAAGGAACCGCACTTATCTGCATCCGTTGGATTCACCTCGAGTTGCACAAACATATGCGATCGTTGGTCGTTTGTCGTTTGTGCGTGTAAATGCTAGGTGGAGTTCAATCCCTCCTTTCCATGGCGTCGAAGAACAATTAATTCTTCCGCAACAGTTTATTAGGGTTTTCTCTGTTTTCTTGGGCTTCTTCTGTAATGGCTTCTCGATTGCTCGCAAACCCCTTCGCCGCTCCACCTTCTCTTCACGCAAACCCGTGAGTCCAACCCTAAGTTTGCTCTTTCAACTTCGATACCAGTTCCCTTTCTTCATCGCCTTCTTTCCTTCGTTGCAGGAATTCGGAGAGATTGAGGAGGGTTCGTTGCGCAGCGTCGAGAAACCCTATCCCTAGGTGTGCAATGGACGCCTCTTATGGTGACAACTTGAGTAAGCATTTCAAATTACTTTCTCAATAGAGATTTTTTCAGAATCAATAGCTTTAATTTAAGTTTAATTGTCAAACTGAATTGGGAATATCCAAAACTATTGTGTGAGGAAGGGCGGTTATGGTGGTTTGGACACCTGCAAAAGATGGCTTGCAAATGCCCCACTAGAAAACTTGACTCAATGGAAATTGAAGAAGCTCGATAGGTAGGGGAAGATTGAAGTTAACTTGGGATTCATTAATTATGAGGGATTTAAATGGTTTGGAAAGCTTACCATCAATTGCACTAGATCGAGCACAACGGAAGAGTTTGATCTACGTAACCAACCGCAACTAATTTGGGATTTAGGCTATATTGTGTGAGGAAGACCCTATTTTATTTTTTTTTGAGATTTTTTTTTCTTAAACCCTAAGCCATAAACCTTGAATAAAAAAGTAAAGAAAGATTATGAATGTTTGAATATTCGTAGCGGTTCTTACTAATTGACTCAACTTTTGTGATAATCCGACTTCCATTGTCCATATTAGTAATTGACTCTAACTGTTTTCCTAATCGGAGACCCTTGATACCTTGTAGAAGCTCATTTGTGTGAGAAAGAATTGGTTGTCGTGTAGGTGCCTCATCGTTATTTACAATATTTTTGTGCTTGTTAATAAATTGTTGACTAGTGGAAAGCTTGCAAGTAACCCAGTTTATTTTGGTTGGGTTCCTTCACTTCGGCTTATAGTATGATTCTTTACAAAATCAAAATGGGATTGTACATTGGCATTTGTGGTCTGTAAGAAACTGGAAAGACTGTTCACAGGCGTGGTTTAGACTTTAGAGCGCTTGGCTTGTTTTTTGGCATATTAGTTTGCACGTAAGAGGAGGAAGGGAAACATTGGGTATTCTATGAAAATTTTGTTGCTCATTATTCGTTTCTTTTAAAGCTACATGTGGCTCTTTCTCTATATTGCACTGTATATCAACTGCTCATTTTGTGCCTGTATCTAGTTTCTATAGCAAGTACAAATACTAATGATTATCTCATGTCATGATTTTTTTTCTCACCCATTAGTTATTTGTGAAACAAATGTGTATAAATTTCTTGAATAGAATGAGTAACCATCACATTTGGGAAGTGGTCCTTAGACAATAGACAATCTATTAAAGCAAGTTTACATATTTGAATCTCATTAACACTCCCACACCTTAAATGATCCCAGTGGAAGGCCGTCAGGCAGGCTTATATCCCATCTAAGACCAAGTTCCTGTGATTGTTAGTTCTTAACAAATTACCTGTCGATGTTATTCTACGAACATTTAGTAATTTCATAACTAGCTGATATATACTTATCCTTTTTAGTAACTTTAGATATATTTTCCTTTTTAATCTGGTAATAAATTCGGAATATATGGTGTGCTATCTTGTTAATTGAAGAAGGGGATAGAACGCTACTTAACAGCGTACTGGACTTAGTGCAGGATTATACCATCAAACAACAACATAGTCTCAGTTCCAAATTAATTGGGGTAGGCAGGATTATACCCAAAAAAAAAAAAAAAAATCTTGAGCAACAATCTGATGGGGATCAGCTACAGATGTTTGATACAGTAGTATATTATTCCTTTCCTCTCCGTTAAAGCTCGTATAATTAGTTGTTCTCTTATGTATCTACTGCATGATCTTATAAGCATAAGATGGGTGCACTTCCAGACTGTCTTACCCAATTCTTTTCGTTTGGTTTCATATCATTAGCTCATCCCATCATAGGTGTTTCTCTTTTTTCTTTTTTTTCTTTTTTAGGTCTTGGTTTGTTTCAACTTTCAAGTGGTATTACTAATCCGTTTAGTTAACTACTTTGTAAATTTCTTTCCGATCGTTAGACTTTTTGAGTTGTTGTCACATATTATTTCTGAAAATTAGTTGGTCACTCCATCATTTCTGAATTAAATTTGCATATTCTGTAGGGATTGCTCCTAAATTTCCTCGAATGAGAGTTTGGGACCCTTACAAGCGCCTTGGGATAAGCCCTGATGCTTCTGAAGAAGAAATATGGGGTTCGCGCAATTTTCTATTGCAACAATATGCAGGTCATGAGAGAAGTGAAGAATCTATTGAAGCTGCTTTTGAGAATATACTTACGACCAGTTATGTGAAAAGGAAGAAAACAAAGTTCAACCTGAAAACTAGATTGAAAAAGAAAGTAGAGGAGTCACCCTCATGGGTGAAAAACTTGCTCGACTTCGTAGAGGTTCCCCCAACTGTGATAATTCTGAGACGATTGTTTCTCTTTGGTTTCATGGCGACCTGGAGTATCATGAACTCTGCTGATGGAGGACCTGCTTTTCAGGTTTGTGTGTAGTTCTTGTTATCTTTGATTTTCCATTCTCAACTTTTTTCTTTTTTGAAGAGTCATTAATCTATGGTGTAGTGATGGAGTTTGTTTATGGCAAATATGGGAGACATTATGCACCATGGTTTAAATTTAGTGTGCCTTATCCCTTTGAGATTGTTTACCATGCCTTGTGCACCGTCATCTAGTTTCTCATTTTTCAGAACATCCCGCATCAATATCATTTTAGCGTCCTAATTGACAAATTTCCATTTAAAATTTAAATGATATTTATTGCACTTATACTGCGGGGTTTGGCTCATCTAAAGATGGTCTACAAATGCCCCACTTAGGACACTTGATACATACTTATGCTAGATTTACACATGGAGAACCATCTTTTATTTTTTGTTTTCTGTTATTGTTCATTATACTGGGGTTACTATGCATTATTTGGCTTCAAATTTGGTTTCACTTAATATGTAGCAACGCACATAAATTTTGTTTTGGAATTTATGCAGGTTGCAGTCTCTCTGGCAGCTTGCATTTACTTCCTCAACGACAAAACCAAGAGCCTAGGAAGAGCTTCAATTATAGGGTAAACTTTTGTTTACATCGTTTCGACCAAAGGAAGTGTTAGGAGTTGTTGTACAAACATTTGTTTATCAACATTATCCATTCGTCTTGTTTCAGGTTTGGAGCACTTGTGGGAGGCTGGATTTGCGGTTCCTTCTTAGTTCCAATGATTCCAACAGTCTTACTGCAGCCAACTTGGACGCTCGAACTCCTAACATCTTTGGTAGCATATACTTTCCTATTTCTAGCCTGTACTTTCTTGAAATGAATGGACCTTATTTAAATTCTAAGTTGTTTGAAGTTGAGCTATAATTCCTTATCTACTTTCTGGTTGGTTTCAGCTCTTGCATTCTAGATTGGCAGATAAGGATGCTATTTTTCATCTCTCTAGATTTTCTCAAGGAAATTTCGTTTCTATTTCTTATTGTCATTAATTTAGTACATAACTGGATATAACCTGGGACTTAAATCCCACCATGCATGTATACTTCCAGATTTAGGGATGAATTGCTATCTCCGTCATTCACTTTATCCTCAAGATTTGGAGATGAATTTTGTTAATTCAATGCAATAATTACAAAGCTTTACACCAACTATACATGATGTCCTTAAGGGTTTCAGCTGTTCGAACAATGAAAATGAGTATTAAATGTTATGTAAATCAGTATTAAGTGTTACTCTATCAGCTAGCAGAGATTTTAGATTAAGACAAATGTCGGATTTAGGGTTTAACCATCGATTGAAAACTTCAAACACATTGACACAAAGATCGGATTTAAGCCTTAACCGTCAATAGAAAACTATGAAGATTTTATATTAAAAGAACCACAAAGAATTTAAGTTTAACACTTGGTAGGGTTTGTCAGGCCCGGCCTTGCAGTAGTGCAACGCAGGGGGATGCTGAAAAAAATGAATTTAATATCATGTCAGGCAATGCCCCACGTATCAAATATTAAACTGATAAGAACATATGCTACACTTGATCTTAGCCAAAAGGTGGAGAAAGGTATGATTTGTTTGGTCTTCGAGACAGCATTTTAGACCATGTCCTTCATTAGTGTGATGTTAAGTCCATGTCGAACTAAAAGAAAAAGTGAGAAATGAAGTACAAGTTGTCAAACCAGGAGATTGGTGATAGTATCACTTGCCAAGATTTAAAATCTGAGGATAATTCCAAGACAAATGACGAGCTTTAGCTGGGAATTGCTTTTGAACAATAATTGAGAGGATTTGACTGAGTCTTGAATAACATTGTTCTATTGTTTCAAGAGTCTCCAAATTTAGTGTAAAACCAATACTAAGAACGTGAACCATTTAGTGAGGCATAGATAAAGTTCATGGATAAGATAAAGCTTGAGCATTTCATTAAAAGCAATACATGAACTAATAAGCAAAATGATTACTTCACTATCTTTACTTGCATAAATGTATCTATTAAATACAAAACCTTCATCCGTAACTATCAAGGTTTTTTTTTTCAAAATGCTATTCAAGATTTCAGCATGTTTTGACAGGAAAGTACAAAATTAATGGGCTAATGAAAGTATGGAAGTTTAGACATAAATATGCAGGGGCCGCACAAACACGGACTCTTCCACTTCGCTTCTGTTTTGTACTATTTGGGACTTATTTCTCTTTTTTTACTCAATATGGGACTAAGTTTCAGAAGCGGTATTCTATCGAACTTTTATAGTTCATTAATTCTTGTCATTCTTCAGCTAGGCAGATTATGATCCAGCTCTATCTTCCCCGCTTTCTTTTCCATTCTAAAAGCGAAGGTGAAAAATGTAAAAACTGCCATTAATCAGCTTGATTCACTAAAATCTCAGTAGTTTAGGTGTTGAGTGTGCTATATACTGCTATATGGTCCAAGTTCTGTAACTTCATTAAGTTTCTGTTTTTGTTTATTTTTTTCCTTTTCGTAAGGAATTACTCAAGTTTTGATAGGAAATTAATGGTTGAACTTTAAGGTCAAATACTTCTAAGTGTGTTGTTGTAGTGATTCTGATTTTGATGTTTCTTCAGCTGATAAAACGAAAATGAGTCTGCACGCAACATAAGAAAATGTTTCTCCACAGGAAAAACACTATGAATCAGTTTACTTAACAAAAAAAATTGCTAATAGCTTTTAATTGATGAACTGAAGTCTCAGAATTAAACAGCATAACAAAACATTTGATAGAGATTTTGGTGGGGTGCGCCAGGCCCTAACAGCAGTGCAACGCATGGGCGACGCTTGAGAGCCCCAATGGCAAGCCATTGTTGTGGACTCTCCCCCAATGAAAAAAATTAATTTAATATCATGTGAGGCAATGCCCCACGTATCAGATATTAAACTGATAAGAACAGATACTACACTTGATCTTAGCCAAAAGGCCGAGAAAGGTATGAATTGTTTGGTGTTCGAGAGTCTTTTTTATTTCTTTTCTGTCTTGTACTAGTTTCTCGTTCGTCGATGTGGGACTAAAAGAACAATACAACGACAAAGAGTATATGGGTCTCTAGCTTTCACTAGAAAAGGGAAAAACATGTGATATGAATTGGAATTAATGTTCTGTTTATAACAGCAGTGAGACTAATTCAAAGATCTGATCATCTAACTTCAGCAATCCAATTAAGGGCATGGACTTTGAGATTAAGCCTCCGATAACACTCAAAACTGTTGTTCCTTTGCTATTCCAAGTCTCCAAAGACCTAATGCAACTGATGCATTCCCCATTGGAGCCACCTCTAAGGTGTTGTTCACGTTCCACAAGGAGTGTAGACATTGAAATATTAACCATGTATGCGAACAACATCATATCCCAGCATATCTAAACTAGAAGTGTTCAGGCGGATTTATCTTTGAAGTAATTGATGGGCTATCAAAATTCTTAAAGTGAAAAAAGTTAAGCTAGGGCTGGCAATTTGGGTCATGAAACGATTAACACGACACGACACGTAATAAACATGTCGTGGGTTTGGCTTAAGTGGGTCTGGGTCATAAACATGTTAACACGTTTATACACGGTTAATAAACGAGTCATTAACATGTCAACCTGCTCAACTCGTTTATGACTCGCTTAACACGGCTAAAGAATAATGTATAAATAATAAATATTGTATAATAAATAGATTGATACAAAATTCACCTATTTGAATGCATGCTAATAGCATGATTTATTTATTTTATTTATAGACATCTTTTATCATATTTTATTTTATATTTGAGAGGAAATATTCATTTTACTTTTAATATATTATTTATGTTTTAGATTTTATTAATAATTATTTATTAAGAAAAAATAAAACTTTTCGCCAAAGTAAAATTTAGATATTTTTTTAGATGATTCTTATAATTTTGTTTATGTTATTATTACGAGTCATTTTTGCTTTATTTTTAAGAGTAATAAAAACTTGAATGAAAAAGTAAAGTAAAACTAACGACTATATACAACCACATTATATTTTATTGGTTATTTAGTATGTTTTTTCGAATTTAATCATTTAGATATATTTTTAAAAAATAGTAACTTACTTATAAAAGTTTAAATAAAATAAAAATTTTAAATACAATATTTAATAAGTGGGTGACACGATTACACGACATGTTTAACACACGACCCACTTAGACACGAAAACGATTAACACGATTAATAAACATGTCATGTAATGGGTTTGCATTATATGGGACACGACACGTTTACGACACGACACGTTTACGACTCGCCGATACGAATTGCCACCCCTAAGTTAAGCAAAGTAAACTCTTTTTGACGAAAATAATTATAAACAAGCTAAATTTAACTTTTTATCGAATTAATTACTTGATAATTAAATAAAAATAAGATGTGCGAAGAAGAAAATGATGAAAGAAAAACTGAAATTGAAAACAAGATGTGTGTCTCTACTAAATTGATTATATAGCTTGTATTTGACAATTGTTACTTAACATCGTGTCATTTTTTAGTGCTATGTCATTGTGTGTGTGCGTGTGTATATATATATGCATCAGATAATAAACTGCTAAGACAAAGACTAGAAACTTTACTTCAAAAAATAAAAAATAAAGACTGAAAATTAATCTATCCTTACACTTCTAGTTTATGCAGATTTTAGTACTTCTGACCCAAAAACACACATTTATACAAGTACTGACGGGACTACCTTAAAAGATGACCCTCCACAAATAGGCATATACATATGTGTATGTTACTTAGTGCAACGTGTTGAATTTTGCCTCAGCTGCTGCAGTATTTATGTGTTTGACTTAGTCTAATGTTTCAGTTGTTACTTCCTTGTTTTTAGCTTAGTTTCTTTGACTGATCGTTGGTGTCTCGGTTGTAGTGGCATTATTTTATGAGTAGCTTCCTTATTTTCTGCTTTTCAGTTAGTATTTTTTGTGTATTTAAGCTATTCAACTTAAATGATATTTGTAGACTACTGCATAAATCTTTCTCCTTTATTCTTATTTCTTGTCTCTGCTTCTTTAAACTCAGTTTACTACTTTGATATTCCTTCAAATTTGGTATTGGAGCAATCATCTTGAGGGACCTGTAGCTAAGTAAAATCCAACATTGAAAGGCCTAGATATCCTTCTACTTTCATGGATTCAGAATCACTTGAAAAGCCCATCACTTCACTAGCACCACCAGTGTTTAATGGTGAAAACTACCATGTATGGACAGCCAGGATTGAGGCATATCTATAGGCGCATGATCTATGGGATGTTGTTGAAGAGGACTACAAAGTTCCTCCATTGCGGGAAAATCCAACTATGACGCAGCTCAAGAATCACAAGGAGAAGAAAACTAGAAAGTATATGGCTAAAGCCTTGTTGTTTGCAGCAGTCTCAGAAGAAGTTTTTGTCTGAATCATGAAACTGAAATCAGCATTTGAAGTTTGGAGTTTTTTCAAGAGTGAGTACGAAGGAGATGAAAGGATTAGAGCAATGCAGGTTTTTAATCTGGTACGAGAATTCCAACTACAAGCGATGAAGGATTCGGATACCATCAAAGAGTATTCCGACAAATTACTAGGTATTGCCAACAAAGTAAGATTACTCGGCTCTGAATTTTCCGACTCTAAATTGGTTGAAAAAATTATTGTGACTGTTCCTGACATATTTGAATCAGCCATTTCTTCTTTGGAAAATACTAAAAATCTATCAATGGTTAGCTTGGCAGAATTGTTAAGTTCCTTGTAGGCACAAGAACAAAGAAGGGTCATTAGATTTAAAGCGGTTGTTGAAGGTGCATTAGCTGCAAGAACTTAGTTCAACCAAGGAAGAATATGGAAGAAATATGAGAAGAACAAGAAAGAAACTCAGTTTTTAATTCCCCTAAAACCAGCATGGGAACAAAATCTAATTTCCCTCCTTGTAAACATTGTGGAAGAAAAAGGCCATCCACCCTTTAAATGTTGGAGAAAACCCGACTAGCAGTGCGAGAAATGTCAAAAGAGATGACATCATCAAAAGATATGTAGAAGCAATCTTCAGCCAAGAAATGTGACTCAAGGCAACCTTCAACATAAAAATGCAGCTCAAGTTACTGATCAAGAAGAAGAGGAGGAGCAACTTTTTGTTGCATCTTGTTTTGTCTTAAGTAATGCAAGCGATAAGTGGCTTGTTGACAATGGTTGCACAAATCATATGACCTTTGATCGAGATCTCTTCAAATAGCTCAACGCATTTATAACCTCCAAATTCAGAATTGGCAACGAAGACTTCATTGCGGTCAAGGGAAAAGGAACTAAAGCAATCGAAAGTGTTTCAGGTACAAAATTAATTAAAGATGTATTGTTTGTACCTAACATAAACCAAAATTTGTTGAGTGTAGGCCAACTACTCAAAAGAGGTTTCAAAGTAATCTTTGAAAGCAATCGATGCTTAATCAAGGACTAAAGAGGAGAAGATGTGTTCAAAGTCAACATGAAGGGAAAGAGCTTCGTACTAGATCCTTCGGAGGAGGAGATTGCAGCTTATTCAGCCATTAAGTCTACCACATAATTGTGGCACAAAAGACTTGGTCACTTTCATCATGCAGTAGTGTTGAATTCGCAAAGAAAAAGTTACTTCAAGGCTTACCTCACTTAAAAGCTGAATTACCATATTGCAAGACATGTCAATTTGAAAAGCAAACAAGACTTCCTTTCAAGCAAGCAACTTGGAGGGCTACTAAAAAGCTGCAATTAATCTACACAGATTTGGCTGGACCTCAAAGAACTCCTTCACTTAATGGGAGTAAGTACTACATTGTTTTTATTGATGATCACACTAGAATGTGTTGGATTTATTTTCTTAAATTCAAGTCATAAGTTGTTGGAATTTTTCGGAATTTTAAGCAGTGGATTGAAACTCAAAGTGGCTATCAAATTCAAGCCTTAAGGTCTGATAATGGCAAGGAGTACACATCAAATCAATTCAACACGTATTGTGAGGAGGTTGGAATTGAACATCAACTTACTGCTCCATATACTCCTCAACAAAATAGAGTAAGTGAGAGGAAGAATCGTACAATAATGGAGATGGCTAGATGCATGCTTCATGAGAAGAGTTTGCCAAAGGAGTATTGGGCTGAAGCTACACATACTTCAGTTTTTCTTCTCAACCGGCTTCCTACAAAAGCAGTAGACGGGAAGACAATATTCGAAGCTTGGTATGGTTTTAAACCTTCTCTGAAAAATTTAAAAGTGTTTGGATGCTTATGTTTTGTATATGTGCCTCAGATCAAAAGAGATAAGCTAGATAAAAAGGCAACGACTGGAATTTTTGTGGGATATATCACAATTTCTAAAGCTTATAGAGTTTTCCAACCTCATAGAAGGAGAATTCTAATAAGTAGAGATGTGCACTTCATGGAAAATGAGATTTGGGACTGGAATGGATAGAAATCAACCTCAAATTTACTTCACAATTCAAAGTTTCAACTGAATGAAGATGAATTGATTGATGATGTTCCAATTTGAGGTACAAGATCACTTGTTGAAATTTACCAAAGTGCAATGTAGCAATTCTTGAACCTACTGATTTTTGGGAAGCTGAAAATGATCCCAAATGGAGAGCTGCAATGGAAGAAGAACTGAACATGATCGAGAAGAACCAAACTTGGGAGCTAGTGCAAAGACCTACAAACAGAAAAATGATTGGAGTGAAGTGGGTATTCAGAACTAAGTTGAATGCAAATGGCTCAATCAACAAACACAAAGCAAGGCTTGTTGTAAAGGGGTATGCTCAAATTTATGGTGTTGATTTTTCTGACACATTTGCTCATGTTGCTAGATTAGATACTATTAGATTGCTACTAGCCATTGCCGCACAAAAGGGATGGAAATTGTATCAGCTGAATGTTAAGTCTGCTTTTTTGAATGGTCTTCTCGAGGAGGAGATTTATGTCGATTAGCCGGAAGGATTTGCAATCAAAGGCCATGAAGATGAAATTTATCTACTAAAGAAAGCTTTGTATGGGTTGAAGCAAGCACATAGAGCTTGGTACAGTAGAATTGATGAGCATTTGATGAAGTTGGGAAAAAACCCAAGTGAAGCTACCCTCTACATCAAAGGTGATGAAGTTAATTTTGTGATTGTTTCTTTGTATGTCGATGACTTGCTGGTTACAGGTAGCAATGTCAATCTTGTTGAAGATTTCAAACAAGATATGCAAAGGACATTTGAGATGGCAGATTTGGGAGAGATGGCTTACTTTCTTAGAATGGAGATCAAACAAAAGCAAAATGAGTTTTTTGTTTGTCAAAAGAAGTATGTAAGAGAGATTTTAAAGAAGTTCAGAATGGAGAATTGCAAAGAAGTGGCTACTCCAATGTGTCAAAAGGAAAAACTGAGCAAGAATGATGAATCTAGAAGAGTTGACGAGACTCTTTACCGAAGTATGGTTTGTTGTCACATGTATCTCACGGCAACTAGACTGGATATTTTACATGTTGTAAGTGTCTTATCCAGATTTTCTAATAGTGCAACTAAAACTCATCTTACAACAGCTAAGAGAGTTATGAGATATGTCAGGGGAACACTTAATTTTGGAGTTATGTTTTGTGCAAATCGAAATTGTGTTACGCAAGGATATTCGGACAAAGTGATTATGGTGGTTCTGATGATATGAAGAGTACTTCAGGTTATTGTTATAATCTAGGTTCAGGGGTGTTCACTTGGTATTCTAAGAAGCAAGATATTGTTGCACAATCTACCGCTGAAGTTGAATTCATTGCTGCTACAGCTGCTGCGAATCAAGCATTGTGGCTTAGGAGAGTGTTAATTGATCTCAATTTAAAGCAATAAGGAAGTACAAAGGTGTTTGTGGACAATCACGCAGCAATCTCTATCTCAAACAATCCTGTTTTTCATGGAAAAACAAAACACTTCAACATCAAATTATTTTTTCTCAGAGATGTGCAGAAGGGATGATCAATTAAGTTGAAGTACTACAAGATAGATTATCAACTGGTGGACATCTTTACCAAAGCCTTACCGACAAGCAAGTATGACTTCCTGAGAGAATAGCTTGGAGTGTGCAGCAACTGAAGCAAGGAGGAGTGTTGAGTTTTGCCTCACTGCTTGAGTATTTATGTGTCGACTTAGTCTAATGTTTGATTGTTACTTCCTTGTTTTTAGCTTAGTTTCTTTGACTGATCGTTGGTGTATCAGTTGTAGTGGCATTATTTTATGAGTAGTTTCCTTATTTTTTGATTTTCAGTTAGTATTTTTTTGTGTATTTAAGCTATTCAACTTAAATGAAATTTGTAGACTACTGCAGAAATCTTTCTTCTTTATTCTTATTTCTTGTCTCTGCTTCTTTAAACTCAGTTTACTACTTTGATATTCCTTCGCACTCTGTATTCTTTAGTAAAAGGCAAATAAGTAGTTTGCCACACAGTATTCTTTAGTAAAAGGAGAAAGAGTAATTTGCTTTGTGCTCACCACACAATTACGTGTCGAAGTTATCATCTCGAGTAGGCTTTTATGGCTCCGATGGTCCCAACTTTTTATCTTTCAATCAGAGTGGGAGTAAACTCAACAAAGTTTTTGTCCACCACATTAAAAAATTAAAGAAGACATAAAAAGATACTCCTAATATTGACCTTAGTTTGAGTCACTTAGGTAGTCTTCACATAACAATATTGCGTTTTAGGCGCAAAATGGCAACAGCTCTGTTGTGTTCTAGCCCCAAAAAAATAAGACATAACACTAAAGGTATGTTCAGTTTATAGGATAGGGTATGATAAGTTGTGATACTAAATAATACTGATGTTCGGTTCGAGTATAAAATTGTCTATAAGATTATTTTAACCCCCAAGATTGGGATAATTTAAAACCATGAATTCGATGGTATTATTTTATCCCAATCTTGATGACTTTCAATGACCAAAATACCCTCATCATAAACACCCAAAACATACATTCATTTACTATTCTCGACTCTCCAACACCCAAAAACTTATGGTGTATGGCATTAGTATATCAATGTAGCATTATAGTTATTGTCCGGCACGAATCAAATCAATAGATCGTTTCCATGATCACGAATCAACAGTATCCATCGATGACATATTTAGTGCTACTAAATATTTGTTCAAACTTCAACCGCATTTATTAATTATATCGAGCGATCCTACGAGACCCACCATTAAATTTTCAATTTTCATTCATACTAATACAAATAGACAACACACAACATATCACAATTATTATAGCTGAGGAGTTCACTTTAAATTTTCTTCACTATTCATGAATTTTGTTTACTTAATTTGATAAGAAATGTGATGGTTCAAGTTACATTTGGTTTGCTTAATGAATGGATTTATTAGGGTTCTGCTTCTGAATTACTTTGTTTGTTTGTCGTTAAAGTTGCTTTGATATATATATTTGGTTTTTTAAGCTTGTCAAGGATGTGGAAATGAGTTTGTAGATATAAAAAGGCACTTTAGTAACTTCACCTATTGAAATCGAGTTTAATTTCACCTTCTATACTCCCAATCGAACAAGACCCTCTAGTGGGACTAATACATAAACCCATGTTATAATGCCAGTGTCTCATAATCTTGGGATTATTTTACATGTGAACCGAATGGGCCATAATGGAATTGTATATTGTCAGTGTGGTTTTTATTATGATTTCCTATCATATATATGACTGAAGTAGTTCTCAATGTTAATTAGAAATGAAATAAAGGGTACATAGTAACCTAAATTCTGAATGTGAAATGATTTTTTGACATCACTAAAGTCCCACCTCCGAGTCACATAGGCCTTGGAAGTCATCTGTGTGTACCTCGAATACATACCCTGAGTTTTATGCACTAGGAATTGTGTACATACACATCTCGAGGTGCGCGCGGACAACTTTCAAGGCCGATGTGACTTCTGAATGTGACTTTAGTGATGTTAGTGTAGCACCTCCTATTATGAATGCAATCTTAAAAGAAATTGGATTAACTCAATATGTCCTAACATTTGTGGTTGGTGCTCATTGATATAGCTAGAGTCCTGTTAATAGGCCTAAAAGTATTTAGGAATACATGTATATATTACTCCGTCTACTTATTTTTATAAGTCGTTTTTGCAAATTTATTGTCTCCAATTTAACTGCATAATAGGCCTAAAAGTATTTTAGTCTATACATCCCTCCAAAATGTTTCACCGCATGATATTTTGTGATATTCTTCCCCAATTTAATCATATTTGGGACTCAAGTGTAGGGTTTTATTCTAAAAGATATCGATACTATTTGAGAAGAGATCATATATGTATATATATGCCACCAATAATAGACCAGCATTGCTAATTAAATCCACTTCCAACATCAGTAGATGCAACCAATACTTCCAATTTTGCCGCCTTATAAGAAGGCCTAGGCATTTGAAGGCTAACATTTTGCACCATGAGGAGAGATTCATTACATCCTGCATGGGGACTGCAGTTTCGCTAATTCACATCATCAATGAATCTTTTAGTATCAACCTTTGCCTTCAGCCTTAACTTATTGATATCAACAGTTGCAAATTTTTTAGATAACTTAATTGGTATATATTAGAAAATTTCGAAGCTCGAACTCATACCCCTTCTTCCAAAAATTATAACGTGGACTTTATCACTTGTATGAAGAGATCAATGAAAAAGAAAGGAAATATGAAATTTCAGTGGAGAACAAGATGAAAGAGAAGTGGTTTAGAATATTTTCTCAAGGTTTGGTAAGGTAAGCCATTGTTGTGCCCCACATATAAGATATCGAACTGATAAGAACAGATACTACATTTGATCTTAGCCAAAAGGCCGAGAAAGGTATGCTTTGTAAGGTGTTCGAGACTCCATTTTATTTCTTTTTATCTTGTACTAGTTTCTCTTTTCACCTTGATTTTTTTTAATTTTTTTACAGATTTGTCCTCATCTCCCCCACACCACCACTTCCTTTCATGTTTACATACACCATCACCATCTTCAACCACCTTAGCATTATCCAAATTTCACGGATGAGAAATAATTTGCTTGTAAGAGAATTGGAGGAGCATGGAAGGACACTGATAAAAAGGTTTAAAAGCAAGACGTGAAGTAATTTGCTATGACTCTATTAGAGACTAATAACACTTGTTATATCAGTTTCTCCATTTCACATTCAAGGATCTATCAATACAAACCATTTTCTGTTTTTTTACAAACCCCCTGTTTTTCAGCCAATACAAACCCCTCTTTTCATTGTAGACTCACTTATGAACAGTTTTAAAATTTTGAACTAGACCAGTCAAGGGCTGCACGCCCCCTCTACCACAAATTATGACGTAAACTCTCCCTATTTGAGAGATATTAAGCAGGTACCTCTTCCAAGTGCAATGGAGGTCACCAACCTAGGCCATGCTAGGCCATGGGGCAATCTTGATCACTTATTGACCCCTTGTAGGTAACAAAATTGATAAGGTGCACTTCGCTCGTGTTTTGTATTACTTCGGACTTATTTCTCTTTCTTTCATTCAAAATGGGACTTAACCTTAAGAAGCGCTATCCTTTGGAACTTTTATATTAGTTCTTAAATTAATTCTACCACTATTTAGCTTGGCAGATGATCCAGTAGCTTGATTCACTAGAATCCCAGTAGTTTAGGTGTTTTTGAGTGTGCTATACTGGTATATCTATATGACCAAGTTTTATACTGCTTTGTTTTGTTTGTTTTTTAAGGAATTACTCAAGTTTTACCGGGAATGCTTGAACTTTAGGTCAAATATTTTGAAATGTAAAGAGTGGTGGTGATTCTTATTTTTTAAGTTTCTTCAAGCTTTATCTTGACCATTAAACAGCTTCTCAAGCAATCATGACATCAATAGCACAGGTTTCTTTATTAACAAGTGTCTAGGAGTGATGCCTCTTGATATTGCTTATGGCGCATGCAGTTCTTGTGTTAACTGCCTAGTAAAACTTTTCTTGAAGATTTGGTAGTGCACCAGGCCCCAGTAGTAGTGCAACGAATGGGCGACCCTGAGATCCCTAATGGCCCATTCGCTTCAAATATTAGCAAGACCCAAGACCATGAGATTAGTTTGTAATAGGACTAACACATGAGTTTATGTATTAATACCTTTTATGGGACTTGTTCAGTTAGGAGGTTTAAGCTTGAGAATAAATGTGGTTCTAATATGTACATTTACTAAAGTACACCTCTATTATCTTACATCTCCAATAAAATCATCAAAGTTGATTTCGGTCTTCATCACTTCTGCTACTCGGCCGAGTCCGTGATCTCGCAATTTTCATTCTCGCATCTTTGTCATTGTCCTCGGTCTTCATTCCCGCATTTTCGTCCTCGTCATCATCCTCGGTCGAGTTTGCATCTTCATCATCGTCCTCGATCGTCGTCATCGTCTTCGCTCCTTGGCCGAGTCCGCATCTTCGTCATCGTCCTCGATCTTCATCGCAATCTTCATTCGATGGGAATTCGATGAGAATTCGATTGAGTTGGAGAGAAGAGTGTGTAAAGATGAGGGGTAATTTTGTAATCTGTAATGGTCAAGCATTGAGACTAGTTAGTCCCACCAAAATTGGTGATTTACTTTAGTCACCTATACTGAGTATTAGTTAATCCCATGACCTAATTAATCACGAAGCGAACATCGACTTAACCAGTCCAGTGGGTTAATCCACTCTAAGATCATGAAGTCCAATGGGTTAATCCACTCTAAGATCATGAAGCGAACAGCCGCCATTATGGTTGGTGTCACGGGGTCCAGGTTTTAAGGAATTTTTCGCTCTCAACTAGCCCTGTGAATGTTTATTAGCTCTCTATGGAATTACAACTCTCGGTACACTATGCATCTACTCATGCAACCATATGCATTTTCGCACTACACCGATCCCTCTTAGATAATCTCTCGATCCTCTCGGATGCTCGGATTATCTCCCGAATGGATCCCTCCCAATCATCCCCGCTCTCGGCTTTATAGCCCACCGGTTCGGCGATTACAAAACCCATTTAAGCCTACATTAAACACCACCTCCTTAATGTGTGCGGCGAGCTTACCAAACCGTCCGCCCCTCCTTGCCGCCACTAGGATGAAACCGCCCACCATTCCGGGATGCCCCTTGATCACGCCCATGATCAAGGTAATCAATGAGCAATACCATAATCGCTCCCATTTGTAATCGCCACCACTTGTAACGACCACCATTATCGTCCCTGACCACCAAACTCGGACTTGCCTTGGTCATGCCCATGACCAAGGTAGTTAATGAGCCCTTTCGTAACCGCTACTACTTGCTTGCTCATATAACTCGCCATTTGATCTCCCCACGCCTCGTGGTTCATGCTTCTCTACGGACAGAAATGCTTAACTTTGCTGGGTCCGTTCAGCACGTCGGTGCTAGCCGGGGCTCGTCGAGTCCCACCGGCTCGGGGTGATCGGAGCATGGGCTCGAGGGACTTACCTTGGCATAATGCCCAAGGCATGCTCGAGGGTAAACCATGCTACCGTGCACACACCACCCCTAGGAGAGACCACCTCCCCTTATAGTAGATGTTAAGCCGTTTCCTCCGCTCCAATAGAAAACATCCCAAAGTGAGACCAAGCGTACTTTGACCGGGGTCAACGCCCTGGTCAAGAATCGTCAACTCAAGCCAAGGTCCGCCTTGCCCAAGTCTTTCTCAAGCCTAAGGCACCATCGCGCCCGAGGAAATGTGTCCGAACCTTGCCCGTGCCAAGGATCGTACCTAACTCGCCAAAGAATACCTAAGTCCGCCAAGGCGCCGTGCCAAGGCATGCCAAGGTGCGTTGGCTCTTACCTTGAAAAAACATTAATTTAATAACATGTGAGGCAATCCACCATGTATCAAATATTAAACTTGTAAGACCAAATACTACACTTAATCTTAGTCAAAAGGTCGAGAAAAATATGATTCTGGATGTGTTCGTGATCCCATCTTATTTCTTTTTGTCTTGTACTAATTTCTCTTCCGTTATATGGGACTAAAAGAACAATACTATGACAGTCCAATCTAACAGCTTATTCACTCCAATCTAACAGCTTTCTAAGAACACATTACTATAAGAGCATCTCAATGGGATAATGGATTAGGGTGGAAATAAATCCACCTATGATACAATCCACATCTAACTCAAA
The DNA here is from genome assembly GCA_039657365.1 of Stephania yunnanensis. Lineage (NCBI taxonomy): Eukaryota > Viridiplantae > Streptophyta > Magnoliopsida > Ranunculales > Menispermaceae > Stephania > Stephania yunnanensis. The sequence goes on along the minus strand of CM077587.1, from coordinate 48,211,535 downwards.
AAATGTTATCCAATGAGACCATGGATTCATAATGTCCATCCTATGTGACATGAAATCAAAGTGGAGGTTGTCTACTACAATGTCTACTTCTAGACATTGTGGTAGACTGTCACGTCATCATTATTAATTCTTTTAAAGTTTTTATTTTTTCCAAGCCTTTATTAATATTATAAAAATTGAAAATAAAAGTGTCAACTCATTAATCCATGGTCTAAATCCACATTACCATTGGAGATCATTTTAAAAGGTGAATGTCTATCTAGTACCACATATTATAAACATCCTTTCACCTCCATAATGTAGCACCAATCCATTGTCTAAATCCATGTTACCATTGGAGATGCTCTAAGAATTGGAAATAGGTCGTCAGTGCATTTTTGGGAGGATACCTTATTCGGAAACTCTTCTTTTTCCATTAGGTTTCAAAATATGTTCTCATTTTCTTTGCGTCACAACCCGCTTCTCATTTTGCATCTCATGTGTATGGGTCGAATGATGTTCACTATATTTGGAACTTTCACCTCCTAAATAGACTTCCTATGAAATTTCATGAAGAAAAAAATGAACTTCTTATGTCTTAAGTCAAGTTATGACTCTTTCTAATGCGGAGGACAAAAGAATTTGGAACCTTGATTCTTCAAGAGTCTTCTCATGTAATTCATTTTTTAACCATGTTATTCACGGTTCTAGTTAATTTATGCATCAAGCATTTATGGGACTTTGGAAGGCCATAATGTAACGGTCCGAATTAATTAAATTAGGATTAGGTTAATCTCGAGGATTAATGGTTGTAACTCAGGCGTTACGTGGATAACTCGGTTGACTCAGACGCAAGAATCGAGGGAATATATTATTTGTGAATGATGGTTGTCTATATGTGGTGTTTAAAATCACTATTATTAGATTACATTTGCATGTGTGTACATGCTATTGAGCAAGTTGGTGTGACAGGTGTTCATTTCGTAAGGTGTGTCAATGTGGGGATGGGGTAGGCGAACTACAGGTACACTAGGAAACTCGATTAGTTCACGTTAAGATGACTAGTTGATTAATTAAAATGGGTAATGTGATCATAGGTTAAGTCGATTAAATTAGAACAATAGGCTATGGCGTACCTCGAAATGCGTGTCGAGACGCGTGGCACCGGGTGTCGAGTAGTCGAGGGTTATTGGGATCACAAATTTATAAATTTCAATGATTAAAAACACTAACCATATGTGGTATAATGGGCCTAAAGTAGTTTAATTAGATCAAATAAGAAAAGCATATAGTTTGGATAAATTAATTAGGAGCAATATGATTTTCCTAGAGATATGTATTGGCACATCTAGAAACTATATGAGTAGCCAATTGATGTCACTTGGATTGAGTTAGTGGTGAGTTAGTGGGACAAGTGGCAAGAGGTAGATCATTAGATGAGTCTCGGGATACTAAATGCATCTAATATATATGAAATATCCTCTAATCTCTTTCAAAGCTATAATATGGCTTTTCTAATTTATTAATGCGCGCAATCATTTAGATTCCAATGTGAATCTAACAATGCTCTCATTTCTTAGAGGATTTCTATTGATACAAGCATTTCTTCTTTAAATTCATCATTTAAGATATGTCTCTTAACATCTTTGCTTTGCTTCATTAGCAACCAACATGCTAGATGTCATTATAGACCAGTGAATTTCTTTCGAAGAAATCAAGACTTCCTTTCTCTCAAATAAAGCCTTAAGTTATCAATTTAATTTGCTTCATTTTAAGCAATTTATCCATCCGACTTTAATTAGATTTTAAAATTCATTTACACTTCAAAGGCTTTGACTCGATGGATTCAATCTCACTATTGATAACTCACTTTTCAAAATATATTTTTTCAACCAATGTCTCTTCAAATACTTTATTGGGGTTCACTATAGACATTTAATACTATTGTAATATATCTTCAAGGAAGATTATAACTTTAGGGCTTGCACTGAATTTGCATTCAAACCCCCACAATTTTAATAATTCAATGCTAATATAGTTAGCATTCTTGATATTAAATTTACTCAACAACTTATATCTTTAGGACATCAATCCATGACATATTTCAAATGGTAACATACTATTTAGTATTTACACCAATATCATACTACTCGTATTACAATAATGATAAACGTGAAGCCACACAAATCAAAATTTAGTAATTAATAAACAAAAGGATTCATTCATGCTTATGCATTTAATAAAGATATAAACATAGAGCATAAGCACACTCAATCAATTAGCCCCCTTCTTTGCCTTGACAGTGCAACTGCATTTTTTTGGTCTATTATGTGCATTTGTATCTCGTCCACATGCTTCAGCACTAGTACAAGTTCATAATGTCAAGGTTGTTTTGTATGGGCGGCCATTTGCTAAAGACTTTCAGTTAAAAATGAGGCTTTTTCAACATCAAGGACGTTTCACCAATAAAGTAGATAAACACTTAGAAAGTACAAGCATGTAGAGCATTGAAGGAACTAATTCATGGCATTAAAACTTCGCTAATTAACAAGGTCTAGGCATTTGAAAGCAAAAGATTAGGTACTTTGAAATAGCTAGAGATGCAATGTGAGAACAGATTCTTTGCATGCTGTTCACAAAATAATGCATTATACATCACCGCAGTTCAGACATGATGCAAATTAAAAACAGTGCGATCAAAAGCTGCAGACAGTGTTGCTTAAAACATATATTTCTCAAAGGTAGTTTAATAGTAAGAGCAAATTAATTAATGTTTGAATTAGACAAGGTACGGGCCGCGCGGACGCGTACCCCCTCTACTACAAATTATGACGTAGACTCTCCCACTTGGGGAGATCTTAGGCGGGCGCCCCTTCCAAGTGCAATGGAAGTCGCCAACCTAGGCCATGGTCCTTCTTGATCACCCATTGACCCCGTCCAGGTAAGTATGTTGACTGTGAGCACTTCACTTCTCTTTTCTACCGCATAGAACTTATTTCTCTTTCTTTCTTTCGATATGGGACTAGACGGACGACAACGTAACGTTATCGACTTTCTAGGTTCTTTTTTTTTTTTTCAGAAATACTTTCTAGGTTCTTCATTTCTCTATCCTACCTTATTTGCCCACTTCTTTCCCCAATTGCGAGAACGCAAAAAAATGTGAACACTACCGTTAAACCAACCCCTCCCTAGAAAACTCAATGGAATTGGGTACAAGTTTACTAACATTGCCAAGAATACTTATATTATAAGTATCGATGAGAGAAAATAATGCACAACATAGGTCATGAAAATACAACACACAAAAATAAGGATGGTTTCTCAGTCCCCAAGGACTAAAAAGAAACCTCTTTGATGGTCAGACCCCATAGAAAAGTGGTGAGATACGAAAGTTCATCCTTATGACTGCTTTTAAATCTTCAGCAAGTCATGGTTTAAGTAAAAAGTACTTCACAATTGTGGTGAAATAGATCATTAGTTAGTCCATTTGTTTATGCTCAGAAGAAAAATCTATAGCTTTTGTAAGTATGTATTAAGGTGTAATTTCAGTGATGAAATAAGAGAAAAACACAAACAGAGCTACAGATCCAGCACTTTCTCCACTTCTTGTATTCTAAATCCTTCATGTGGTATCAAAGCTCTCACTGAGCTTAGTGTGCTGCGAGTTTTAAGAGAAAAAACATCAAAGAGATTGCATGAAAGAATTGGCAGAGGAAGAATGTTAAAATTCAACCAGCATGAATCAGTGAAGATTATAAATACATTTAGAAAAGTGTAAAGAGTTTTGATTTGAGGGTTTAGGAGGGTGCGCCAGGCCCTAGCAGCAGTGCAACGCATGGGCGACGCTTGAGAGCCCCAATGGCAAGCCATTGTGATGGGCTCTCCCCAGTGAAAAAAATTAATTTAATATCATGCGAGGCAATGCCCCACGTATCAGATATTAAACTGATAAGAACAGATACTACACTTGATCTTAGCCAAAAGGCCGAGAAAGGTATGCATTGTGAGGTGTTCCAGAATCCATTTTATTTCTTTTGGACTTGAACTAGTTTCGCTTTCGTCGATATGGGACTGAAAAAAAATATATTAGGACTCGGGTATTCGGGTTTCTAGCTGCACAAGATTGCAATGTTCTGATTCTAAGATTTGCATTGAGACCAATTCCTAAGATATCTGGGCATATTGTTCAACATCCAATTGAAAGAGAAAAGTCTATTGTTGTATTTTGTATTTTTTACATCTCTACAGTTTGATATCATATTTCGTGGACGTAGGTGTACCGTCACCGAACCAGGTAAATCACTTATGTCTATGGTTTTCTTTCGTCTATTATGTGCATTTGTATCTCGACCACACACTTCAGCACTAGTACGAGTTCATAATGTCAAGGTTGTTCCACCAGGAAAGTTGTATGGGCGGCCATTCGCTAAAGACTTTCAGTTAAAAATGAGGCTTTTTCAACACCAAGGACGTTTCACCAATGATGCAGATAAACACTCAGAAAGTACAAGCATGTAGAGCATTGAAGGAACTAATTCATGGCATGAAAGGCCTAATGATTAGATAGGAGCACTAATATATTAAGCCAATATAAACATTCAAAGATGACATTAAAACTTCGCTAATTAGCAAGGTCTACGCATTTGAAAGCAAAAGATTAGGTACTTTGAAATAGCTAGAGATGCAATGTGAGAACAGATTCTTTGCATGCTGTTCACAAAAGAATGCATTACACATCACTGCAGTTCAGACATGATGTAAATTAAAAACAATGCAATCAAAAGCTGCAGACAGTGTTGCTTAAAACATATATTTCTCAAAGGTAATTTAATAGTAAGAGCAAATTAATTAATCTTTGAATTACACAAGGTAGGGGCCGCGCGGACGCGTACCCCCTCTACCACAAATTATGACGTAGACTCTCCCACTTGGGGAGATCTTAGGCGGGCGCCCCTCCCAAGTGCAATGGAAGTCGCCAACCTAGGCCATGGTCCTTCTTGATCACCCATTGACCCCGTCCAGGTAAGTATGTTGACAGTGAGCACTTCACTTCTCTTTTCTACCGCATAGAACTTATTTCTCTTTCTTTCTTTCGATATGGGACTAGACGGACGGCAACGTAACGTTATCAACTTTCTAGGTTCTTAATCTCTCTATCCTACCTTATTTGTTCACTTATTTCCCCTATCGCGAACGATGCAAGAAATGTGAACCCTACCATTAAACCAACCACACCAACCCTTCCTTGAAAACTCAATGGAATTGGGTGCAAGTTTACTGACATTGCCAAGAATACTTCGATTAAAAAAATCAATGATCATATTCACAACTTGCACAAACTTATTAATGAAATCTACAAATTACAATGAATGAACACATGTTAACATCATAAATAAAAAATCACGTTATTAAGAAGAAAGGTTAGAAAGCTTTTAATGCAAAAGTACAGATAGAATAGCTTCAATGAGAGAGAAAATAATGCACAACATTGGTCATGAAATACAACACACAAAAATAAGGATGGTTTCTCAGTCCCCAAGCACTAAAAAGAAACCTCTTTAATGGTCAGTCCCCAAGGAAAAAGTGGTGAGATATGAAAGTCCGACTGCTCTTACATTTTCGGCAGAACAGCGCCTCTATTGCTCGGTAAAGGACGGGACCATGGAGAGAACTCTAACTCCAAAGGCATAAAGGTCTTGCACAGGTCTCTGATAGAGTTCATGCTTCACCACAATTCTCAGGAATTTAAGATTTTCGAGTGATGATGAGGCATGTGAGGAGATATCAGTGAGAAAATCACTTTTCAGAGACAAACTCTTCAGCCCCAACATACCAAAGAGAGACTGCACGGCCTTATCCCTAATTTGGGTTTCTTCCAAATCTAACCTCTCCAAATGTTTGAGATTCTGTAATTCGACTAGTGTGAGAATCTGATCAGGGCTATGCCCAACTAGATAATGAAGACCTGACATTTCAAAAAATAAAAATAAATAAAAATAGAACACATCAAAACAGAAACCCTGGTGTTTTAGATAAAGCACGTCATATAACCTTAAGAGATACCATGGTAGAAGCACCACTAGTTTTGTCTTTCAACTAGATTCACACTACACCATTCAAAATGCAGCCTTACATTACACCCGTTCATGGCAGCCTTTTGCAACATATTTTCATCACCAATGTGCATCTCTATAGGCCCCTGACTCCATGGAAACTCATGACTTATATTAACGATATTGCTTTTAACTAGTGCAACGTATTAGGGACGTCAACATTCAATTATCTATTTTTCGTTATTATGTTTCTTGTTCTTTAAGTTATCCTTTAGTTGTTGATAAGTTAGATTATGATACAAGTTTCTATTTTTTTGGATAAAAGTTTTATTACAACTTTAGTTCTTGTTACTTAAGTGTATTAAAATACACGTGCAAATATGTTTTTATACAGATCGCAGCATCAATAAATAAAAGAACCAGATTTCAGTTCTTGTTTTTCTTCCTTTTATATAGATAAGTTTTTCTTCTCTCCTCTATTCAATTTTACTTCTCTTTTATTTTCTCCGACAAATTGGTATCAGAGCCCTTATTTTCTTAAGGGACTTGTGGTTGAGATAAGCTTTTTTTCTGCTTCCAAGAACTTCTATGGATTCAGATTCAATTCTTGAAAAGTCTTTCACCTCGCTTGCACCACCGGTGTTCGATGGTGAGGGTTATCATATATGGGCAGCCATGATGGAGGCACATTTGGAGGCGAATGATCTCTGAGAAGCCGCTGAGGAAGACTACGAAGTTCTTCCCTTACCCGCAAATCCAACAATGGCGCAAATCAAGTATTACAAAGAGAGAAAGTCAAGAAAATATAAGGCAAAAGCTATGTTATTTGATGCAGTCTCTTCTAAAGCCACGTGGAGATACATAATATACTGGCCCTACGAGCGCAAATACAGCCGAGTATATCATCAAATCCACTAGTTGGCAAGGTCGATGTCTGGTGTCGTACGACGGAGGTGTTGATAGGGACCAATCCGTAACCTGAAGAAGACTGAGTGTCAGACCATTCGACAGAGGACCGAGGAGTCAGTTGCAGTACATGGATCGGTATATACGCGTGATGAAGTATGCTCGGGGTGCGGCCGACACGGACACTGACCAAGCTTACTACGTCACACACGGTTTCCTAGAATTTGTTGGTTACGTTGGGTGACGACGACTCCGAGCACAGTACATGAGGCTTAAGCGAAGGTTATGGCTAGCGAGAGTGTGGGAGCGCACACATCGGATAACCAGTCGTATTCTCGGCATTCTCACCTCCGGTGCGAGGGTCTGGAGATGTTCAGAGGAACACGAGGGTTAGACGGCCGTGACAGATAGATCAACCTCAGCTCGTATTGCGTTTCCACCATATGCGGTGTATATGGCGCTAGTGGTAGATGGTTCAGCGCAGAGTTACGTTAGTGCATTACAGCAGCCAGCACCGTCAGATCCTTAGCATAAGTACCATCAGATGGTTGATGGTAGAGGCAGTGGCCAGAGATAGGGTCAGAGATCCAGTCGAATGCACCGACAAGGACAACGATCTAGTCATGCACAGGGACAAGGACATGGACATGATCCATTTGGATCGGGATTTCAACGTATCTGTATGGGCGTATGGACAGCCGGGTACAGCAGAGCCAGAAACAAATTCCTGCTATTGCCACGTCAGGTCCGACTACTAACCATCATAACCGGATAGAGAGGTGGATGGACAGGCAGAGAAATTGATTTACATTCTCGCGGACATACTGCGGATATGAGTATGTTAGTGACGATGGATCATTGGACTAATATGTTCATTCGTATTCCAATATATGTTGCGAGGATGTTGCCCTGACATATATTGATGGGAAGAGGCGGATGGTGTGTTCATTGCTTGGAGGTCATGGAGGAGCCCAGCTGGTCACGGAGGAGCCCAACTCGTCGCGGAGGAGCCCAACTCGTCGCGGAGGAGCCCAGCTCGTCACGGAGGAGCCCTGCTTGTCGCGGAGGAGCCCAGCCCTACAGAGTAAGATGGGGGTATGACCTTGGGCGAGTATGGCCTTGGGCGGGTATGGCCTTGGGCGGGTATGGCCTTGGGCGGGTATGGCCTTGGGCGGGTATGGCCTTGGGTCTTCAGTCATAACACACTATCGAAGTGCGTAAATTTCGAGGTCGATATTTTAATTCGTTGGGAAGATTGTAACGGTTCGAAAATTTGTCTTGTGCCACGTGCCAAGTCAAGGTCGTATGTGGGACCCACTCGTCGAATATGTATGTCCGAATCTTGAGTGGAGATACCAAGAATGTTCAATTTGAGATTTTAATGCTAATTGTTGAGAAAAGTATATGCGGGGAATGCGGTGAGCCGAAACACGAACGAGGACGCGCCTCGAGTCGCGTGCCAACGTGAGATCGAGATAGTGGCTTTATGTGGTTTTAATGCGTACAGTGGATACGCCTTGTGATGCGTGTAGCGCGAGTATCGAGATTTGTGGAATGAGGCGGGTTGGTGCCTCGAGATGCGTGCTGCTCAATTTATAAGGAAAGCATTAAAAAATAATAATAATAAAATATGTTTGATGTGCCTCGAGTTTCGCACCACACGGATCTTGAGGACACAAGTTTACTTAATGATGAAGAAATCAAAAAATAATATATATATATATATATATATATATATATATGTGTGTGGATAAGGTGGTTTGATCCACACATTTAAAAAAAAAAAAAAAAAAAAAAAAAGCAAAGAACGAACCGAGAAGAAGAAAAATCGGGAGGAGAAGGAGGAAGAAGAAGAAGAAAGATGGAGCGGGAGAGAAGGAGAAAAGGCGAGCCGAGCAAGGTGAGTGAAGTTCCCTTCTTGTGGTGTCGTTTGTCGTTGTTGTTGATGTGTGGGTTGTTGTTGGTTTCGGGTGGTTGGCGAACTCGGACGAACCGCCATGGCGTCGTCGTCGAGCTCAAGAAGAAAGGCGGGGAGTGGTCTCCTCTCGCATACGAACCCCACTGGGGTTGGGGATGGAAGCCCAACCCCGAAAAAAAAAAAAAAAAAAAAAAAAAATCGAACCAGAGCATTTCGTGCTCTGGTGGGGAAGACGACCCCCTGCGGGTCGGGTCGGACCGACCCTAACCCGAATGGGTCGGGCCGGGTCAAACCGACCCGGGTTCGCTTGGACCAGGTCGGGTCAACCCGGACCCACCCCAATAAAATAATATATTTAATTAGTAAATTAAATTAAATTGTTTTTATATAAGATTAAATTACAGAAAATAGATAAAAATAGATAAAAATTATGGAAAAACTCTGAAAAATCCTCGAAAAATATGAAAAATTAGGGAAAGCTAGAAAAAATGAGTTCGAGGTTTTTCGGGAGTTTGACACCCCAGTATAATTCAAAAAAGGGTGCTAAAAATTAATTTTTATGAAAATAAAAATGGCAAATCTATAATCACATACTATACTTGCACGTAATGCGACCCTAAAATTTTAATTGGTATAAATGGACACCAGGGACGTGGGAGTCGGGTGTCGGGTGCGCAAATCGAGGCGTGAGCGAGACGTCTTGAGGACGAATTACGAATCTCGAGGTAAGTAAACCAGTCAGAAGATGTACAGTAATTCATTGAGCTTTCATTTTTGTTTGATATTGCACTGAGTCCTTTTCTTGGAATTCCCACTCATTTATGAGTGTCCGAGGGCCAAGTGAGTCGTACTCGTGTCTCTGATTGAAGTGGTTGCCTGCTCGCAACCGGGGCCATGAGTCACAGTATTTGGTCAGAATGAGATGTGCTTTATCCGGGGCGCCATTGATATCCCTCATTCGCGACATTTTAGGTACGGCGATGCCGCATCCTATGACCAAGTCTGTTTGGCGTTGCCGCGACTTTGTGACCCCGACCCTGTGGCACCCGCATTCGATGGTCTTAGACTACTTGGGCACCTCTCTATATTGTTTCCTTTGACACTCATTCTCGTTGTACTTCCATTGTTTTTATAGTTTCATGATCATGCATTCCGTACAGTTTTCTTTTTATCTGCATGACTTTCAGACTGCTTTATTTTACCTTGAATTACTGTTTAGATTCTACTGGATTTTACTTACCTGGGCTCGTCAATCTCGTGTTTGACTGAGTGCAGAGCAGCAGACGAGTAGCAGAGGGAAAGCTCTATAGCTAGGTGAAATTTTTGTATATCTTGTATTTACTCTCCTCTGAGGATAACATCTTTACTGGGTTCCACAATTAGGTTGCCTAACTTTTTACATTATGGTTGAGTTATTTAATTTGTAGAAATTGCTTCTGCTAAATTGTAAATCTTGAAAATTATTAATAACTCAACTTAAAATTTTGAAATTGCGTATAATGAGGGATTGGAAGGCCGACTAAGTCTGCGTTGACCTTGCGAGACTAGCTCGGGGTCACGTGGGCTTAGGCCGGGCGGTGCCCAACTTGTGAAAAATTGGGGCCGTCACATAACATGAAGGGGAAAAACTTTGCATTAGATCCTTTGGATGAGGAAAATGCAGCCTATTTAGCCATGAAACTAATGCAGAATTGTGGCACAAAAGGCTTGGACACTTCAATCATAAAGTTGTGAAGACTTTGCAGAATAAGAATATGGTTCAAGGACTTCCTCATCTTGAACTAGATATTCGAGATTGCATTGCTTGTCAACAAGGAAAGCAAACAAGGCTTCCATTTAAACAGGCAACCCGGAGAGCCACCGAGAAGTTGAAGCTGATTCATACTTATGTGTCTGGACCTTATAATACTCCATCTTTAAATGGGAGTAAGTATTTCTTGATTTTCATTGATGACTACTCAAGAATGTGTTGGATCTATTTTCTTAAATTCAAATCAGAAGTTGCTGGTGTATTTTGGAAATTCAAGCAATGGATTGAAACACAAAGTGGTCACAAAATTCAAGTCTTGAGATCAGATAATGGCAAGGAATAGACCTCAAATAAGTTCAATCTATTTTGTAAAGAAGCTGGAATTGAACATCAACTCACTGCTCCATATACTCCACAGCAAAATGGAGTTAGTGAAAGGAAAAATCGTACCATAATGGAGATGGCCGGATGCTTGATGTTTGAGAAGAATTTGCAGAGAGAGTATTGGGCATAAGCATCACATACTGCAGTCTTTCTTCTAAATAGGCTGCCTACAAAAGCAGTAGTTGGAAGAACTCCATATGAAGTATGGTTTGGATTCAAACCTTTTTTGAAAAATCTCAAAGTATTTGGATGTCTTTGATTTGTTTATGTTTCTTAAATTAAAAGGGACAAACTAAACAAAAAGGCAGAAGAAGGGATCCTTATAGGTTATAGCCTAACTTCTAAAGCATACATAATTTTTCAACCAAACACCAAGAAAATTTTGATCAGTAGAGATGTGTATTTCATGGAAAATGATGAGTGAGATTGGAAAAGAAAGCATCAAATTTCAGAACATATACATGTTTCAAAATTACAACTCAATCCAGATGAGTTGGTTGATGATGTACTAGTTAGAGGTATGAGATCACTTTCCGAAATTTATCAATCATGCAATGTAGCTTTACTTGAACCTTCAAACTTCTGGGAAGCTGCAAAAGATTCAAGATGGGTTGCTGCCATGGAGGAGGAGATAAGCATAATTGAGAAAAATCAAACTTGGCAACTGGTGAAAAGGACTGGAGATAGAAAAGTGATAAGCGTAAAATGGGTGTTTAGAACTAAGCTGAATCCTGATGATTGAATCAACAAGCATAAAGCTAGGCTTGTTGTGAAAGACTATGCTCAAATTTTTGGTGTTGATTTTTCTGATACTTTCGCTCCTGTTGCTAAATTGGAGACAATCAGGTTGTTGCTTGCAATAGCCGCATAAAAGAGCTGGAAAGTTAATCAACTTGATGTCAAATCAGCTTTCTTGAATGACTTATTGGAGGAGGAGATCTATGTAGAGCAACCTGAATGATTTGTTGCAAAAGGAAAAGAAGATGATGTGTACCTTCTTAAGAAGGCCTTGTATGGCCTGAAACAAGCTCCAAAAGCCTGGTATAGTAGAATTGATGAGCACTTGGCGGAGTTGAGTTTTAACAAAAGCCTCAATGAATCGACTCTCTACATCAAAGGTGATGAAATCAGTTTTGTGGTTGTTTCACTTTATGTTGATGACTTGTTGATCACATGAAGTAATGAAGAACTTGTGAGAAAGTTCAAAGAAGAAATTATGCAAACATTCGAGATGACAAATCTTGGAGAAATGTCTTACTTTCTAGGGATGGAAACAAAACAAAAGAAAGGAGAAGTCTTCATTTGTCAAAGAAAGTATGCCAAAGAGATTTTGAAGACATTTAGAATGGATGAATGCAAGAGTGTTGATACTCCCACGTGTCAAAAAAAGAAGCTATGCAAAGAAGACAAAGCTGAAAAGGTTGATGAAACCTACTATAGAAGCTTAGTAGGTTTTCTTATGTATCTAACTGCTACAAGGCCTGATATTTTATATTCTGTAAGTCTATTATCTAGATTTACAAATTGTGCGACTGAAACACATATCAGAGCTGCTAAAAGAGTCCTTAAATATGTGAAGGGGACATTGAATTATGGAATCAAATTTTGTACAAGTCAGAATTATGTGTTGCATGGCTACTCTGACAGTGATTGTCAGGCTCACTTGATGATATGAAAAGTACATCTGGTTATTGTTTCAAGTTTGATTCAGGAGTGTTCTCTTGGAGTTCTAAAAAGCAAAGTACAGTGGCTCAATCAACAGCAGAAGCTGAATTTATCGCAGCAACAACAGCTGCAAATTAGGCTTTATAGTTAAGGAAAATGTTAGAAGATTTACACTTGAAGCAAAATGAATGCACAGAGTTGTTTGTTGACAATCAAACTGCCATCGCTATCTCTAATAATCATGTTTTTCATGGGAAAACAAAGCACTTCAACATTAATGACTGAAGTAGTTTTCTCAATTTTAATTAGAAACGAAATAAAGGGTAGTCAAGTGATTATAATTAATGTTTCAAGTTAGTAGCCTAATTAAATTATGAATTCAACCTTTAGTACTAAAAATAACTATGATTAACTCAATATGTCCTAAAATTTGTGCTGGTGCTCGTTGATCAATCTAGACTTTCGTTAATAGGGCCTAAAAGTATTTAGGAATCCGTTAAAACATACGGCGTCAATTTTGAAATTAATGCTACTACCAATATCCAAATAACTACATCACACACACACACGCATACTAGTTTGAAGACGTGCTACGCACGATTCCTCCGCTCGTTTCGCTCACGAGAATTAATTTCTAAGAATTTATTAACAAAATTTAAAATTGCAATTAAAATTTAAAAATTAGAAATACAAGTACATTTTTTTAGCTTATCAATAGTCTCTACTGTGATTGAGATAAGATGTGAATGGAAAAACAAGCTAATCATGCTATGACATTACTTCTCAAAAAAAGTGTATTGGATTGATGAGAATGAGTTCATGATTAATTTGGAGAACTCTAGATGAATACGTTGCATATATACCATTGGGAAAACTCTGAGTTTACAATTTGTGATATTTAGTTGCTTTTATATATATGGTTGTTTTTATATATATGATAGATATATATGGGCAAATAAGTAATTTTCATTACCACTCAAAAATTTATGATTTGTGCGTTTATATATATGATAGATATAAAATTCAAAATTCAAAATTGTAATTAAAATTTAAAAATTAGAAATGTAAGTACATTTTTTAGTTTATCAATATTCTCTACTGTGATTGAGATAAGATTTGAATGGAAAAACAAGCTAATCATGATAGGACATTACTTCCTCAAAAAAAGTGTATTGGATTGATGAGAATGAGTTCATGATTGATTTGGAGATAAAAAAAAAAACGTGTAGTGGATTGATAAGGAGTTAGAGTTTGATTTGGATACAAAAGAAAATGTTGATTTGGAGATAAAAAAAAGTATGAGCAAATAGATAAATTTCATTACCACTCAAAAATTTGTGATTCGTGCTTTTATATATATATAAACTTCAAAATAAACTCTGAGCCTTGAGGAAGAACATTGTTCTATATATATATAAACTCCAAAATAAACTCTGAGCCTTGAAGAAGAACATGGTTCTTTTGCTTTCAGAGCCTCCAAACTCAGTCCAAAACCATGAGGCATATATCAAGGTTCATAGATAAGAAAGAATTTTCATTGAAAGAATTGCAGGAGCATGAAAGAAGGATTATTGATCATCATACGCAAAAAAACGGTAGAATCCACCAAAACTTCGCTAATATGCGGTTTAAGGATTTGAAAGCGAGACATGAAGTAATTTGCAACATGAGGGGAGATTCTGTTGAAATTTGCCCCAACTGCTTCAGTATTTGCGTGCAAGACTTATTCTAACCTTTAGTTTCTTTAACTGATTTGTTAGTGTATCAGTTGTAGTGGCATTATTCTAGAGGGTTCTTTTCTCTTTTTCAGTTATTAGTTTGTATTTAAGCTCTTCAATTTCAATGAAATCAGCAGACTACTGCATAAACTTTTCTTCCCCAATTTATTTCTTCCCCAATTTTATTCCTTTACCTTCGTTTTCTGAAAATCAATTTTTTATTTTGAAATTCCTTCAGATTCATTATTCATTACATCCCGGGGAGTGCAGTTTCTCTTCAAATGTTTGTTTTTACTTACCAAGCACTTTGCTTCTGTTTTGTACTACCTTGGACTTATTACTTTTCTTTTATTGATATGGGACTAAAAAAATAGTGGTTAGTTTCATTATTCTTCTACTAGATCTCCATTCGGTTTTGGCAAATTGATTTAATTGAATTTAATTGAATCAACACTCGGTGTACTTTGGTTCTTTTGAGTACTACTCCCTCCGGTCATTTATATAAGTTGTTTTAGCAAAAATATTTTATTCAAAATTGTAAGTTGTTTTCGAAATTCAAGAGTGTATTTATTGCATTTTTACTTATTTTACCATTATACAATTCAAACATTTATGATACTTTAATTCTTCAATTCATTTAATATCAGATGACAAATACGTAAATAACACTTGTGATTAATGTTATCTTAATTTCTATGTCATTACCTTAAACGATTGGAGGAAGTAATTTCCCCAGTTTGTCAATCCATTTATGAGTCAAACAATACTGGAAAGGCATAATACAAGCTAATTTAAGTTCTTCATGTTTGATAGATGGCAAAATGATTATATAACAAGCTTAAGCTGTTGAAAGCAATGAAAAATAACTGCTAATCAACAAAAACAGTACCTCAATAAAACTATAAAGAAATAACATTACTATTAGCTATACAACTTATATTACTAGCAAGCTAAACTTTTGTTACAGATATTGTAGGGTGCGCCAGGCCCTTGCAGCAGTGCAAAGCGTGGGCGACGATCAAGAGTCCCAAAAGCAAGCCATTGTGGTGGGCTCTTCCCAAAGAACAAATTAATTTAATATCTTGCGACGCAACGGCCAACGTATCCAAAAGGCCAACAAACGCCAACAAATTAATTTAACACAATGAATTCATCACACTTATTTGAGATCTCAAATATTGATGAGGTCAAACTTTAGGTTAAAGGAAAAATTGGAAGCCAATTTCAATTTTTCAACCAACCACAACATCAGAAACTTAAAGGAGGAAAAACCCCAAAAATGAAAACCCCATAATAATTGCCCCTGAAGAAAATAAATTGATGGACGTATCAATCAAATTGAAGCTAGCGCAGATAGCACTAATTAAGTCAAACGTGAATAATCAAAAACTAATAAAGCAAATCAAGATTGTCGTACATGTTAAGATCAGCAGGGTTGTTTTAATATTGAAGTAAAATAGAGTTGGAGAGAAGTCGATTACCAGGATGCAGAAAGAAATTTATAGGTGCACCAGATTAGCGGGCACCATCGAAGAACTAAGTGAGGGGTTGAAGAAGTGATGATCAATTGAATTGGTCGAGGCAAGCCAAAAATTCTTAAATCAATAAGGAGTTGAAAGACAAGCTACGAAATCGATTGTGGAGTTTGGAGATGCACAAGATGCAGAAGCCGTAAATATAAAGAAGATTAGCATCCAGAAAGAGAGAGAGTGGAGAGATCAAAATCGACGAGGAAGGGTTATTTCGTCATTTCAAGTAAAAAAAAAAACATTATCCCTGCTTTTAATATATGGGGAAAGAAGTAAATATGATAGAGAACATTGTTTTTTTGCTTTCAGAGCCTCCAAACTCAGTCCAAAACCATGAGGTCTATATCAAGGTTCATAGATAAGAAAGAATTTTCATTGAAAGAATTGCAGGAGCATGGAAGAAGGATTATTGATCATCATACGCAAAAAACGGTAGAATCCACCAAAACTTCACTAATATGCGGTTTAAGGATTTGAAAGCCAGACATGAAGTAATTTGCAACATGAGGGAGATTCTGTGAAATTTGCCCCAGCTGCTTCAGTATTTGCGTGCAAGACTTATTCTAACGTTTCTATTTTTCTTCCCTGTTTTTAGCCATTTTAGTTTCTTTAACTGATTTGTTAGTGTATCAGTTGTAGTGGCATTATTCTAGTGGGTTTCTTTTCTGTTTTTCAGTTATTAGTTTGTATTTAAACTCTTCAATTTCAATGAAATCAGCAGACTACTGCAGAAACTTTTCTTCCCCAATTTTATTCCTTTACAATTTGAAATTCCTTCAGATTCATTATTCATTACATTCCGGGGAGTGCAGTTTCTCTTCAAATGTTAGTTTTTACCAAGCACTTTGCTTCTGTTTTGTACTACCTTGGACGTATTACTTTTCTTTTATTGATATGGGACTAAAAATATAGTGGTTAGTTTCATTATTCTTCTACTAGATCTCCATTCGGTTTTGGCAAATTGATTTAATTGAATCAACACTCGGTGTACTTTGGTTCTTTTGAGTACTACTCCCTCCGGTCATTTATATAAGTCGTTTTAGCAAAAATATTTTGTTCAAAATTGTAAGTTGTTTTCGAAATTCAAGAGTGTATTTATTGCATTTTTACTTATTTTACCATTATACAATTCAAACATTTATGATACTTTAATTCTTCAATTCATTTAATATCAGATGACAAATACCTAAATTACACTTGAGATTAATGTTATCTTAATTTTATTGGAGGAGGAAGTAATTTCCACAGTTTGTCAATCCATTTATGAGTCAAACAATACTGGAAAGGCATAATACAAGCTAATTTAAGTCCTTCATATTTGATAGATGGCAAAATGATTATATAACAAGCTTAAGCTGTTGAAAGCAATGAAAAATAACTGCTAATCAACACATTACTATTAGCTATACAACTTATATTACTAGCAAGCTAAACTTTTGTTACAGATATTGTAGGGTGCGCCAGGCCCTTGCAGCAGTGCAAAGCGTGGGCGACGATCAAGAGTCCCAAAAGCAAGCCATTGTGGTGGGCTCTCCCCAAAGAACAAATTAATTTAATATCATGTTAGGCAATGCCTCACGTGCGTATACTACACTTGATCTTAGCCAAAAGGCCACCAAAGGTATGCAACTGACGCAGCGGAGACCTTCTAAACCAGTTGAACGAATCCACGAACAACTCGATCTAGGTCAGAACTTAAGCCAAAGTTCAAAAATTCTTTTATTTCAGCCAAAACTACGAATTACACCCAATAGATCGCTTAAATAGTGAAACCCTAAAATTTGCCAAAAATAGTAAAAAGTCCAAAAAGCCCTAAACTGAAAACTAGACGAAAAATAAAAACAAACGCCGCAAACGGCAATAAAAAACGGAAATTTCTAATGAAAGTTATAACCGAAACAAAAGTTTCCTAAAATAGCAAAATTGCAGTTTCTGAGGTCGAAACGATGGAATTTCGCCGAAAAACGTCGTACTCACAGCATAGCTGTGTGTTGTGATCTCCACGCCGTTTCCTATAAACCCATGCCCCCGAAACGCTGTGAGTCATATCTTTTCCTATTTTTCCAAGAATTTGCAACTAATTCTTGAACTTTATCATTATCCTATCAAGAATTTGCAAACTAATTCTTGGACTTCATTATCCTATCAAGAATTTGCAAGCTAATTCTTGGACTTCATCATTCTCCCCAGGGTGGACAGAATTCGCCCTCGAATTGTCATCATCAGACGTATCCCCATAATAGGGAACAAGATGTTTGACATTAAATACATCAGCCGTGCGAATGTGACTTGGCAACTTCGATCTGTAAGCATTATGATTAATTTTCTCAAGAACCTCCACAGGACCAATCTTCCGAATTGACAATTTGTTGTAATCACCCACAGAGAACCAGTCTTTAGTGAGAACTGCCCACACAAAGTCACCTACTTCAAACTCCACGTGACGCTTCTTCCGATCTGTATATTGTTTGTACTTGTCTTCAACCTGTCTGCGCAACTCCTCATGCTCACTGAGACTCGTTCGGTAGTGTGGTCTATTATGTAGTGACGCACTGAGTTCAAGGTCAATCTGATGTTGAATATCAAGCAATGGTGGTAGTCCTTCTGGCATCTCATCTGGGAAAACATCACAAAACTCCTTCACAATAGGAATTGCAGCTTCAGGAGCATCAACATCTCTATCTACCTCCTTTCCCATTAAGATGTAAACTACCTCAGAATCCTGTAATGCATCTTCAAATCTTGCCAAAGACAGCAAGCTGCTAGATTCTTTAGTAGGCTTGACTTTCTCCAGATCCTTGGCGGATACTAGCACAATCTTCACTCCCTTGAACATAAGGGTGTACTTATTGCCTCTGCCATCATGCACAACTCCCTTATCAAACTGCCAAGGACGTCCCAGTAATAAGTGGCAAGCATCCATAGCCACAACATCACACCAGACTGAATCCTTGTAGTTAGCACCAATAGAAAAAGTCACCAAGGCGCGCTTCGACACCTTCACCTCACCACCCTTCTTCAGCCAAGCTAGCTTGTAGGGCCTGGGGTGTTGTTCAATTGCAAGGCCCAACTTCTGAACCGCTTCAACTGAGACGATATTCTCGCAACTGCCTGCATCAATCATGAACCTGCACACCTTGCCTAAGATGATACACTTGGAGTGAAAGATGTTACTCCGCAGCCACTCATCATCAGCAATAGTTCTAGGATTCATACAAGAACGCCTCACAACAAAGACATTACCCACATCTCCAGTCACGACCTCCTCTTCCGTGTTGTCAGAAGTATCAAAAGTTGGTTCTGCAGTGATGTTGGCCTCTTCCCCTTCGTCTTCCTCTTCGTTCTCAATAAAGAGAGCCTTCTTCCCTTTACATTCTGACTTCCTGTGACCAACTTCACCACAACCGAAGCATTTAATCCCACTAGTGCTAGGTCTATTTGTGCGACTAGCAGGGTTAATTGCAGCGATATTACCTCCAGTATTGGCTGTCCCAACACTAACATTCTTTGGAAGCATTACTCACACCCCGACGTCATTGTTGTTTCTCCACCAACAATGCTCGCTGGTGCGTTGCAGATAAGGAAGTCGGATCAAACATATTGACGACATCTTGGATCTGCACCCTCAGTCCACCAATATACCGCGCCACTAATTGGTCGTTAGTCTCTTGCGGTTCGTTTCTAGCGACTAACTGATAAAACTCAGTAGTGTAATCATCTACTGACTTTGCCCCTTGTCTCAGATTCTGCAACCTCTGATACATAAGGCGTTGGAAATTGTAAGGCAAGAACTCAGCCCGTAAGTGCTTTTTCATCTTCTCCCACGAGGTGATCTTCGCCTTTCCATTCCTATTCCGCATCAACTTCTGTTGTTGCCACCAAGCCATGACCCTGTTGCGGAATCTGGTCGCAACCAGTTGCAAACGCTTGTCTTTGGGCACACCTTTGAATTCTAGGACTTCTTCAACTGACGCCAGCCAGTCTAAGAATTCTTCCGGTTGAAGGGTGCCATGGAATTCTGGGACCTCCGTCTTCATCCCAGACTCCCACCGCCTGTGATCATCCTCAACTGCATGCGGCCTGTAGCGCCTCCTCGGTACCTCAACATACTCATCCTCCCCTTAGGTAGAAGAATCTCTTACTGGTTCATCACCAACAGGTTCCCTTCAATGATTACGGACACGATCAATATTTTGACCCAACAACTGATCGATTCTGGCAATTAATCGTTCTACCACCGCATACATGCGTTGGTCAATCAATTGGCCAATTAAAAAAAATTAATTTAATATCATGTTAGGCAATGCCTCACGTGCGTATACTACACTTGATATTAGCCAAAAGGCCACTAAAGGTATGCTTAGAGAGATGTTTGAGACTCCATTTTATTTCTTTTCATCTTGTTCTAGTTTATCTTTTGTCGATTTGGGCCTAAGAGAATAGGTACTACGAAGAGTATCTGGGTCTCTAGCTAGCTTTAATGTTCTGATCATAGCTGTTGTGATACTAATTCTTTATTTGAGTTGTGTTTAGTTGATGTCGGACTAAAGAAAAAGAAATAAATAAAGCACAAATTAAATCAGGGGATTAGTCACAGTATCACTTGCAACGCTGTGTTTATTAGAGTTCTCATACTGATTCCAAGTTCTTTATAACAATGTTCAAAAGTTTCGTGCCACTCATGCATCGAAACAATATACCGGGAATATATGGTAATTGATGACAGTTGACATTTTTACTGATTCTGCAAATATAATAATATATCTTTTATTTATGTATTTCTTTAGTTTAACTTGTATGTTTTAGCGAGGCATGGTCATGCAATTTAGGTGAAAAAGTACTTTACAATTGTGGTAAAATAAACATTAGTTAGCGTATCTATAATGGTTGAACTCATTTTGAAGTTAGTGAAGTGTCACATTATCATTCCATTACACTCTCCTCTACTACACAGTCCACAATTTACTCCCACAATGATTAAACCTTTCATTATACATTTTATGAGACCCACAATCACATCCCACCATTCCTTCTTGGTCATTTTAAAAAATAAAAACACAATTTAAACCATTTAAAAAAAAATGTTTTTTGACTGGCCCCAAGCACATTGTTCAATGGTTTGGGCTCCCGTTGTGGATGCTCTTACCACACTTTTGTTTATGTGCAGAAGTTAACTCCGCAACTTTTGTAAGTATATATTAAGGTGTAATTTTAGAGATGAAATAAGAGAGCAATACACACAGAGCTACAGATAAAGAAAATCAGTTCTTTCTTCATGTGGAATCAGAGCTCTCACTGAGCTAAGTCTGGTGTGAGTTTTAAGAGAATTGACTAAGAAAAAACATTAAGACTGCATAAAAGAATTGGCAGAGGGACAATAATGCCTGTAAGAGTTTCCATTTATTGTAAAAACAATGCAGCAATGAAAACAAATGTTAAATTTCAATTAATATGAATCAGTGAAGATTTTAAATGAGAATTTCGAAAGCTAAAGAGTACTAATTTAAAGGCCTATTCGCTTCATGGTGTTAGGGTGGATTAACCCCCACGAGACTGGCTAAGCCGGTGTTCACTTCGCGGCTTAACTATGCCACGGTATTAACTAATATTCACTGTAGGTGACTAAAGTAAACCACCAATTTTAGTGGGACTAACTAGTCCCAATGGTTGGCCATTGGAGATTACAAAATTACCTCTCCCTCTTTACACCCAATTGTTTGAGAAATCGATTTGCACCATAACCGAAAAACTAGATCTTGTTTTGGTGAGACTCCCAAATCCCTTCGGACCAAAACTCTCTATACCCATCTCTCTCTCTCTCTCTCTCTCTCTCTCTCTCTCTCTCTCTAGAGTGGCCGCCATTAGAGAAGAGGACCCTCTTTTCTGCTCAACTGTAATTTGGTTTTGGCTAGTTAAGTTTTTTTTTTTTTTTTTTTTTTTTTTTTTTGATGAATGGAGGCGAACTCCTTTTATTGATATGTAGGTATAAATATATACAAAGAATAGAGAAAGCAAAAATTGGGTGTACAAGAATAAACAAAAACCCTCCAATCACATTAGCCCATCGAAAAATTCTGTAATAGCAAAAAATAGAAGTATATATAACTCCAGAACACTCCCATTTGGATGTTACATGTCTCAAGTACTCTCTTACTCTTAAGAAGACGATTACGAAAACGCGGACGATGAAGACCGCCCACCAGAGATGCGGGAACTCAGGGAGAGTGGAAGGTAAAGAGGTAATCGAGTTTTCAATTTGGTTGGAGATGTAACTTAAATGGAAGGGTACTTTAGTAAATGTACCTATTGCAATCACATTTATTCCCAACCTTAAAACTCTCAACCGAACAAGATACATAAAAGAGACAAATACATAAACCCATGTGTTAATCCCATTACAAATTAATCTCATTACTTTGGGTCTCCCTAAAATGTGAAGCGAACATGCCATAAAGGTTTGGTAGAGTGCATCAAGTGCAACACCACAATAGGCAAACCAATGTGATGGGCTCTCACCAATGAAAAAATTAATTTAATATCATATGAGGCAATGCCCCAAGTATAAGATATTGAACTTATAAGAGCAGAAACTACACTTCATCTTAGCCAAAGGCCGAGAAAATAAGGCATTTACGACACCAAGAAGGTCGTTTCACCAATGAAGCAGATAAAAACTCGATAAGAAAGTACAAAAAAATATTTGCACTGAAGTAACTAATTCATGGCATGAAAGGCCTAATGATTAGATAGGAGCACCAATATATTAAGCCAATATAAACATTCAAAGATGACATCAAAACTTTGCTAATTAACAAGGTCTAGGCATTTGAAAGCAAAAGATTAGGTACTTTGAAATAGCTAGAGATGCAATGTGAGAACAGATTCTTTGCATGCTGTTCACAAAAGAATGCATTATACATCACTGCAGTTCAGACATGACGTAAATTAAAAACAATGCAATCAAAAGCTGCAGACAGTGTTGCTTAAAACATATATTTCTCAAAGGAAATTTAATAGTAAGAGCAAATTAATTAATGTTTGAATTAGACAAGGTAGGGGCCGCGCGGACGCGTACCCCTCAACCCCAAATTATGACGTAGAATCTCCCACTTGGGGAGATCTTAGGCGGGCGCCCCTCCCAAGTGCAATGGAGGTCGCCAACCTAGGCCATGGTCCTTCCTGATCACCCATTGACCCCGTCCAGGTAAGTATGTTGACAGTGTGCACTTCACTTCTCTTTTCTACCGCATAGAACTTATTTCTCTTTCTTTCTTTCGATATGGGACTAGACGGACGACAACGTAACGTTGTCAACTTTCTAGGTTCTTAATCTCTCTATCCAACCTTATTTGTTCACTTATTTCCCCTATCGCGAACGATGCAAGAAATGTGAACCCTACCATTAAAACCACCAACCCTTCCTACCTCAATGGAATTGGGTGCAAGTTTACTAACTAGAAAACTCAATGGAATTGCTAAAAGATGTCAACAAGTTTACTAACATTGCCAGAATACTAAAAAATCACGTTATTAAAAAATTAATGAAGGTTAGCAAGCTTTTAATGCAAAAGTACAGGTAGAATAGCTTCAATGAGAGAGAAAATAATGCACAACATGTCATGAAATACAACACACAAAAATAAGGATGGTTTCTCAGTTCCCAAGCACTAAAAAGAAACCTCTTTAATGGTCAGTCCCCAAGGAAAAATGGTGAGATATGAAAGTCCGACCTTACGACTGCTCTTACATTTTCGGCAGTCTTAGTTGCATTGCCTTTGAAGCTCCAGTTACCGAGGAATTCCCTAAGGTCTTGCACAGGTCTCTGATAGAGTTCATGCTTCACCACAATTCTCAGGAATTTAAGATTTACGAGTGATGATGAGGCGTGTAAGGAGATATCAGTGAGAAAATCACTTTTCGGAGACAAACTCTTCAGCCCCAACATACCAAAGAGAGGCTGCACGGCCTCATCCCTAATTTGGGTTTCTTCCAAATCTAACCTCTCCAAATGTTTGAAATTCTGTAATTCAACTAGTGTGAGAATCTAATCAGGGCTATGCCCAACTAGATAATGAAGACCTGACATTTCAAAAAATAAAAATAAATAAAAATAGAACACATCAAAACAGAAACCCTGGTGTTTTAGATAAAGCACGTCATATAACCTTAATGGTATGTTCGCTTCACCTTCTTAGGTTGGATTAGCCACACTGAATTGATTAATTCAGTGTTCACTTGGAAGATTAACTAGTCCATAAGACTATTTAAAACCCAATACAGGTGACTGAATTAAACCATCATTTTTGATGTCACTAATTAGTCATAATGTTTGTGCTTGAAACATTAGCAAAGTACCCCTCCCTAATAAACAAATCGTTGCAAAGCTTTCGATTTGGAAATGCAGGATTGCATGTAGGAGAGAGGAAGATCTCCTTCGATGGTGGATTAGTTTTCTTCAAGAAATCGCCGTCTTTGTTGCCATCGTTGATCTCTTCTTCTTCAGCATTAACAACTATTGCACAACAAATCATCCAACGTCACCAGCTCCAGAGAATGTAAGGTGCCCTAGAATGTAAGTTATGTTACTACAACGACTAAAACCATGAACCTCTGCTTCTCGTCCAATGTCCTCACTCTTCAGCCTCCAAAGCTTCACCCCTTCAAGAATTGCTACCTTTCTTAACCACTCTTCACTACATTTCAGGTAAATCTAACCCCCATTTTGTTCTTCTCAAGTTGCAACTTTGCTTTACAACTCGGGATCTGCTACTTCAAAAGGGTGCTTCACATAAGGCTTCTTCAACTCCCCCAACTGATGAAGAAACCAAATCGTGTTCATTCAGGGAGAGAAACCCAAAAGATGTAAATGTTTTGGTTGTTGGCTCAATTGGGTACATTGGCAAATTTGTTGTTAAGGAGTTGGTGAAGAGGGGTTTCAATGTTATTGCAATTGCTAAAGTGCAAAGTGGAATAAGAGGCAGAGACATCAAAGAAGAGACTTTGAAGCAGTTGAGAGGAGCAATTTTTTTGTTTTCTGATGTTACCAAGATTGATTCTTTAGAGAATTCATTGGAGAGTATTGGCTCTCTATAGATGTTGTTGTGTCTTGCCTTACTAATCGGTTTGATGGCGCAAAAGATTCATGGAAGATCGATTGTCTGAGGTTTGATAAAGTAACGATTTTGATGAAGGGATAGAGTGAGGGGCATGTTGGTCATTCCACCAGCTCAAAAAAATTGAGGGTCGCTAAGGGCACCCCACCATTTAATGAGGGCACCCAGTTAATTTGTAAAAATTCCAGCAAAAATGGAAAAGACCATTTTGCCCCTGTATATATATAATGGTTCAAACCCCACAAACCATTTCGACAAGGAGTTAGGGCACCCCACAAAGAAGCTTCAACCACAAAGCCACGCCACATTGCGTTTGGTGAAGAGGCGATCGATTCTTGCTCGTCCGACAACGAGGTAACAATGTTTGACAACCATTTTCGGGTTTTTGTGAACTGTTTAGTTGCGTATAACGGTGAAAATGATGATTTGTTTGTCAACGTAGGGTTTGGTAATTTCTTCAAATCCGAAGTTGTTTCCACTTTGTATAATGGAGGATCGTAATGCTTCGGTGCAGAGGAGGTCGTCCTTGAGGTAATGTTGCAAATGTTTTTGTGTTTTTTTTGCGGTTATCCGAAGTATCGTGCTGGGTGCGCGATTCTTTCGCCTCGCAGACCGAGATGTATAGTTACGTCTCGGTCTCGGATGACCGAGATGTTTAGGGTAGGTCACGGCCTGGAACGACCAGAGAAGTGCTGGTAACTCTCGGTCTCACGTAAACGAGACTATGAAGAAAGTTTCAAAGACCTTTGTACAACCGAGAACCGATTTTTTGGGTTTTTTTGTGATTGTCTTGTACATTTTGGTTGATTATAATGTTACACTTGTTTGTATTGCGGAGTAATGCCGTTATCTTGTAATTTTCCGGACTATAAGGACACTTTTACACCTTCTAAGCCATTCCCCTCTCGAGAAGCGGCAATTTCATGGCTTCAGCGATTGGTGGGGAGAACAAGTTTGTGTTAGTAACGAAGCGCTCGGATGCCGGGGGCGTTAAGCGAAGGGGAAGGGTGAAAATTGCCTGTGACAGGTCTGGGACATATAGGGGACTGGCTCAGAGAGTTGGGAAGGGGAAAGCGGCAAAAATTTTAAAGAAATCAAGGAATGATGAAAAGGCGAGGACTCACACTAGTACGAAGAAATGTGGATGCCCTTTCCAAATTAACGTCAAGGAGAATGCCGACTCCTTATGGTATGTCACTGTGATTTGTGGGAGGCACAATCACGACACCGCGGGAAGATTGGATAAGAGGGAGGAGGAAGTTGAGGATGCGGGGGGAGGAGTGAAAGTGAGCCAGCTCAGGGAGATTAGTCCACCATCGTCTTTTGTGGAGTGCGAGCGGGAAGTTGAGGATGCGGGTGTGAGGACACCGGGGTCTCCAACCGGAGGCACCCCGGTGTGGGAGGCACCCCAATCTCCAATCGGATTTGAGTCCTCCCACTCCACAAAAGCTTCTAGGCGAGAAGAAATGCAAGGTTCCACAAATGCGTCGTGCCGGTCGACGACGCACGCAAAGTGGATCTAACATGGCTTATAGTCATTGCTTAGAACCGTATTGGTTGCCACATGTTGATGCCATTATCGATGTGGTTTCCGATGGGAAGCTGTGGATATAGGTGTATAGCCTCCGGGCTTCGACTCGCGGACGTGGACGGGTGGAGGATTGTGCGTAGACGGATGTACGATGAGATTATCGGGTATGAATACCTATGGCGGGAAGTGCTTGGCTCGAGTTTCGAGCACTGTCAAAATGCGGTGCATTGCCCGGAGAATCAAGAGGGGGCATCTTTCAAAGAATGGTTGACACTTCCAGACATGGGATTGTTGGTATCCACCGCATTCAATGTCATTCTCGTCAACCTCTCGCATGGGAGTGCCTCCACATTCCTACCTCTACGTAGTACTCCAACGTCGTCATTGCACAACAGAGACTTATCATTGCAATGGCGAATGAAAGGAATATCCATTGGGTTAGGGTAAGTTCTATGATTTTTTTGTGAATTGGTTTGTTTCCCCCTTAATCGGGTTTGTGACAATATCTTCTATGTTCTACTGTTCACTTTGACAGGTGCAGTTGCGTGTGAATGCACCATTTGCCATCCTTATATCCATCGTGGGATCGGTACGTTGAGGATGCGCAAAGGTTGGCGAGATGGAATCGTTTTTCGAGACATCGCGCCCATTGCAAGCGCGATCATGAAGCCACCATACTGTTGTAGACTTAGATACACCGTAGGTGTAAGCTTGTACCTAGACGGCTAAACATTTAGAAATTTTGCCAATTCGTCCGAATGTTCTATGTATATGCAAATGTTGTGTTGTGTTGTAATTGTTGTTTACTTATGGATGGACCCTTTTTATAGTCAGTTTGAATGTTACGGAGATTTATAATTAATTAAGGTTCGGTGCAAATTGTCGTTTGGATTTTCAATATTGTATTGTTAGTTTGACTACTACGGAGATTTTTTGAAAGCGTAATGTTCAAATTCATCCATTTCGATGTCTCGGTCAAGCGAGTTCGTGAAACGAACCATATTTTCGGTCACCCATGACCGACAAGTATTTCAATATATCGGTCATGTATAACCGAGTCCCGTTTAAATGTCTCGGTTGAACACCACCGAGATGAATTGACCATTTCAATTCGCCTGACTCTCGTCCTATGACGACCGAGCCTACGGAGACCCTCTCGAAAGTGTACAACCGAGACGTGGTTAACTCTTCCGGTCTACGTGGCCGAGACCGCGAGTTCCGAAAAATATTAGCTTATGTCTCGCCAAGGGCGAAGACAGTTGACTACGATCTCGGCTGTGTGGCCGAGAACCACGATTTCCCAATTTTTTTACATTTTAACAAACCGCCACACACACATTACATCTACTCTACCACACATTACATCTACTCTACCAAATGTAACTTAATTCGTCAATCTTCAACCGAGCCCTAATTTGGAGACGAAATCGACTCACACAACGGACCCTACAAAATGCGAAACCCTAGAAGAACGAAGGAGAAACACACGGCGAGGGACGGAGAACACGATTTCGGGATTCCTCTCACCTTTGCTCGGTTCAAAACAAATGAATTCTTCCACCGGGAATTCGGTGAACGAGGGTGGTGGTGGTGGTGGTGGTGGGGTGCCCGGGGGTTTGCAAGAGGGTGGGTGAGAGGGTTTTTGCACGAGGGGCATTTTCGGTATTTTGGGTTTAATTTTTGGGTGCCCAAGGTAAATCGGTTTGTGCCCACATTAACTGGGTGCCTTCATGAAATGGTGGGGTGCCCTTAGCGGCCCTCAAAAAATTTAATCCCAATATTAATACATCCAACCGAACAAGTGACTTACTGGGGACTAATCACTTAATCTTAGGCACAATCCTATGTATAAGTTAATCCTATGCACACTGGACTATTGTATTTGTGAAGCGAACAGGCCATAAGATATACCATGGTAGAAGCACCACTAGTTTTGTCTTTCAACTAGATTCACATTACACCATTCAAAATGCAGCCTTACATTACACCCGTTCATGGCGGGCTTTTGCAACATGTCTCCATCGCCAATGTGCATCTCTACAGGCCCCTGACTCCATGGAAACTCATGACTTAATTAAGGCGTATCAAAGGACTGGTGCCTTAGTATTCATTGAGATTGGTATCTCCCATTAAAAAATAGATGCCCTTACTTTGGCTATGCACACATAAAAACGTTAATGCAAGTGGCGGTTGCAAGGAATGCACCATTCTATTTCAGTTTTCTTAACTGCCTTACAATTATCTTATACTTTGAACAAATTGAAAACAAAATTTTAAATAACCAGATACATGCATGAACCTTGCATCTTCGTAGAAAAACTCATCTATTTCAATAAATAGAGACTAAGAATCCCCAAAATTCATGGTTTTCATAACACCTTTACAATTAGCTCTAAAAACTGCTAGTTATCAAATTCCTAATTCAAATTTAAAATTTAGAATGCTTCTTCGTGATCTAATCGATGCATCATGCACGCACTAGCATTAACAGAAGATAATTAAAATTGAGTGATTGTATGTATTATCAGATCTACTTCACGATGATATGATTATGATCCACTGATTCACTAGAATATCATAAATGAATATCTCACTTAAGATATCTACTAAAATAACAAACATATATACGTACCCTAGTGAAAAAATATATACGTACATGATGTCATTGATGCATATTCCTGATCTTGGACTCATTTATGGGATTAATCATCATTAACATGAACAAAGACTTAGCAAAGATAGGTACCAATGTAAATTAATAACAAACCAAATCCCATGTCCATGAGTAACATTTAGTTTTCGTATTGTTGGTGGGGTTTTACAAAACTTTGATGCGTGATAGAATTAAAAACATAATATAGTCGATCGAGGCTTGAGTTATATTCAATGTTCTTTAGTTATACTCAATGTCCTGAAGACTAATTGCTTCCCGCTATAGTGCTTGCGGTTTAATGACGATAGTCTCTCAAGATACAACGATCATACTAATGAGTTTAGCACTTCAAATCATTAGTCCGCGAAACAATGGAATGATTCAACACACTCTCTAACCCAAAACCATAAAAAGAGAAAGAAATTTATTTTTTGAATCATTTTCCTAACTTTCTAACTCTATTACAACTCTTATTGAAAATAATCAAGCTTGTAAATATATATAGACTTTGACGTGTCTATTAGAAAAGATATACCTCTTATTGAATAGATGTATCTATTAGGAAAAACATGTCTTTTAGTGAATAGATACACCTTTTAGTATTTCATGTCCCTTCCACATCATTAAACACATTTTCACATAATTTTCATTCAAATTATAAACAATTAAATAATGTAATTAA
This sequence comes from Stephania yunnanensis, assembly GCA_039657365.1. Classification (NCBI taxonomy): domain Eukaryota; kingdom Viridiplantae; phylum Streptophyta; class Magnoliopsida; order Ranunculales; family Menispermaceae; genus Stephania; species Stephania yunnanensis. Next base: position 48,181,654 of record CM077587.1, on the reverse strand, counting down.
TTGTTCCAACATACATAATGACTGAAGTAGTTCTCTCAATTTTAATTAGAAAATAAAGGGTAGTCAAGTGATTATAATTAATGTTTCAAGTTAGTAGCTTAATTAAATTATGAATTCAACCTTTAGTACTAAAATAACTATGATTAACTCAGTATGTCCTAAAATTTGTGCTTGGGGCTCATTGATCAATCTAGACTTCCGTTAATAGGGCCTAAAAGTATTTAGGAATCCGTTAAAACATACGGCGTCCATTTCGAAATTAATGATACTACCAATATCCAAATAACTACATCACACACGCGCGCGAGTGCGCGTATATATGACGTGCTACGCACGATTGACCCGCTCGTTTCGCTTGCAGAAATTAATTTCTAAGAATTTATTAATTTAAATTTAAAATTAGAAATACAAGTACCATTTTTAACTTATCAATATTCTCTAATGTGATTGAGATAAGATGTGAATGAAAAAATAAGCTAGTCAAGTCAAGACATTACTTTCTCAAAAAAAAAAGAAATAAGGAAAAAAAATACAAGTGGTTTGACCCATTAATTTGTGAACACTTGCTTGTGGAGATTCCGTATAATTGTACATAAAGTTCAATCTTTACCTCAAACTCTATAGATAAAAATGATAACTTTGAAATTATGAATATAAATAATCAAATTAGTTGGGATTAAAGCTATAGACACTTTGACCAAGAAAAAAAGGAAAAAAGATTAGAACAGAGGTTGTATTGCCTTATCTTATGTACCATGTGGAACTTTGTGGTTCTTTAACCACATCTTCCACATAAACGACCTTGCCTTAGTTGATCTCTTTCCATTATTTTCTTATTTTTGGTGCATAGCCCCAAAAATACGCACAAAATGCAATTTAAAAAAGAGAGGGAGGGACGGAGTTTAATGCCCAACTGAACAGAGGAGGGACCAAGGTGTTGATCTATGAAGGAACACCAAACAAAACATATACCATCACATGGAATCGCGAGGCTTCTGAATGGACAATACATATACTTTTGGAGATGGTAAAAATGCACGAAAGCACCAAGAGAACAATGTGCAGGGGTAATTCGGAGCACTTGCAATTTTACTAGCTATTTTGGGTAATTTGTCGATAATTTTATTAGGTACAAAACAAAGATTAATGAACAATGCGTAGAAGCAAAATTCATCTCTGTACACTTTTTGATAATTTTGATGTATACATATACCTCTTTCTTATAAAAAAAAAATGATTGAAAGATAAGATAGATTTATTGTAACACTGTTTATGGACTTGGGTATCTATTGATATTGATTTGACTTTAATTAAACACCTTCTAAAATAGTGCTAATTAACTACTCATCAATTGCATATATAAAATCAGAGGTTCAATTTGTTGGCAATGGAACAATACATTCAATATTCTCATAGGCATTTCACGAAACATTGACTTTATGGTTTAGACAATTCATCAAACACATAAAAAGCATAAACACCGAAATTCAAAACAATCAAACGTTGACTTTATGGTTTAGATAATTCATCAAACACATAGAATGCATAGAACAAAGAATTACAGAGTTCTAGAAAAAGTCTCGATCATGGGTATCTAAGAGTTTTCAATACCAAATCTAATCAACACAGCAAAAAAAAAATGGAGAAGAAAGGTGGATTACCTCACATTTGAATTGAAGAACAAAGGAAAGCAGCGAATGAATCGATGAAGAAAAGCATGGAATGAATGATTTGAAGAGAAAGGAGAGTGGTTGATCAGTGAGTTGTTGATCGATTTGAAGAAGTAGTGTTCAAGACATTAAAGAGGTAGCGTTCTCTCAAGTCGTTGAGTTGTTGATCTTTAATTTAAGTCGAACTCCTCTATCATCATCCAATTTGGATTAGGTTGAATTAATTTATTAATTTTAAGGGAAAGCAAGTGAAGTATGGGCAAATAGGTAAATTTTATTAACACTCAAATAAAGTATAGGTAAAAAGGTAAATTTCATTACCACTCAAAAATTTGTGCAATTTGGATTAGGTTGAATTAATTTATTAATTTTAAGGGAAGGCACGAGAAGTATGGGCAAAGAAGTAAATTTTATTAGCACTCAAATAAAGTATAGGCAAAAAGGTAAATTTCATTACCACTCAAAAATTTGTGATTCATGCTTTTATATATATGATAGATATACTAGTTTCAAGACGTGCTATGCACAATTGACCCGCTCGCTTCGCTCGCGGGAATTAATTTCTAGTTAATTAACGAAAATTGAAAAGAACCACTACAATTAATAAAAAACATGAAAAACAATAAGTAGAAGGCGACTAACACTTGAAACTAATTGAACAACATGATCTTCTAAATCTTCCTTATTTTGTAAAGTGCGGAAAAAACATGCATATGAATTTTTCACAAGCATACTAATTAACCTTGCTAAAATTGTCTCTTTCATCCTATCAGAGCAATGCATTCGGTTTTGCACTTCATGATCAGTGTCATAAAAGTATAGTTGCAAAAAAGATGGATGCTCCTTGTCATGAAGTAAATTATTTATAAAATGATGAATATGACATTGCACTCTAAGCGTATATACACCCACATTACTTTTGACATACTCTCTCTCGCACTTTACACCAAAAATGTAAAATCAAAATTGGTGTTATAAGTACGGATGTACATCAAAAACTCACGTGTCTCTTCAGTGTTTGAAGTGAATAGGTCGAACATTTCTTCAGGGACAACATTAGAAACGAGTGTTACTTGATCGTTTGAACAACATAAACTATTAGATTCATGAAAAACCTCTTTGCACTACAATTTCGACAAGAGTTTACAGATGGTAACACATCTGCTGAACTTGCAACACGCTCAAAACCCATAGCGACATAACGTGGTTTTGCATTCCGGGGACCTATACATAAAAAAGAAATATAAAGGCAACTTAATTTCTAAATTATTAATTAAAATCATTCATTTTGCTTTATAGCATTTACCATACTCAATATTTCGTAGAATATTTTGTGAAGTTTCAAATCCATATTGTGATTATTCGACTCTTTCTTTTCACTCCTTAGTTGTCTTTGGCGAGCCCGCTTCATTTCTTTTTCTTCCTCCATTGCAAATTTACGTTTCAAATTATCCACCTCCCTACGATTAGTATTTATTGCTTTTTTTTACTACGTATTCACTATTGTTGATAACTCCGAAGTTTTTAACCATGGTAACTCGCTAATGCAAGGTAAAATGGTTGTACTTAATGATTTTTTAGATGAGATTGTTAAACTACAATCTAATAATACAAACATTAGAGTAGTAATTAAAAAACAAATAATGTTAATTTAATATGCAACTAAATATAAAATTTAATTTAAATAATATGTATGAGTTTGAACAAACTATGTAATATAAAATCCAAACGTATATAATTTGAATACATAAGAAGTAAAAATGCAATTCAAGAAGCATCATTTAGCAAAGAAAAAAAATAGAAAGAAAAAAATGATCCATAGGAACGAAATATCAAAGCAAAAGACGTGACAAAATTGAGTTCACAATTGTGGACACATATACTATAAACATTGTTAGACATTACATGAAATATACTGACGACATGAACCGCTCATCTAAATACTATCTTTTTTCAAAAAAAAAATAGAACTATACATCAATATTTAGCCCTGAGGTTAATGACTTTTGGCTGTTAATCATCCATAGTCTTCCAAAAGATTAGCACACAACTCGCAAACATCTTCTTTTGAAAAAAAAAATATAACTATACAATAGACTTTTGATCAACTCGCAAATATGTCTTGTTAATTTTTATAATGTTTAATTACTTGTTCTAGAAAATAAAAAAGAAACAGTAACCTAAATTTTGAAAGATGACCAACTTTACAAATTAGACTTGTTTGATGAATAAAGTGGAAAGCAAGAAGGAAAAATTAGAGAGTTATGCCAAAGTATCTCTAATTAGATGAATTAATATTGATGCAAATGTCAAAGGAAAGGTTGGGGGTTGACTCATTTTGGAGTCAAATATGTTGTATCTAATTTAGTTGGCTTCTTATCAAAACAAAAAATTATGGAATTATTGTTTATGAGTTAACTCAATCTAGAAGAAACTCTTTCAATTTTCTAATGTTAAGTTATAACTACAGCCACCAAATGCAAGTAGTTTAGGCCACCCATTGGAGGATTGAACTTCTTATGTGTAACTTTACCTTAATTAGATCTTTAAAACTTAAATACATTAAAACTTAATTAAATCTTTAAAACTTCACCAAATTGAAGTAGGTATATATAAATAGCAAATTACAAGTTCGAGTTAATGTTACATATTAAAAAAGATTTATCACGAGTTTTTCAAATTACTAAGAAGAATTGCTTCGAACAATTTTCAAAATATAAATCGGGTGAAAAGATGGATGAGAACTCTATGAATGGAAAAGCTTTAAAACTCTTGCAAATTATTGTAGTCCTACATTCCTTAAGTCCAAAACTGGTAGGGGCAAATCCCAGGATACCTCGAGAATAATCTAAAAAAATGAAAAAAGGAATAACAACTGCCTCAATAAGGGGCTCTCTCATTATACTTCAATTGATGTTACAGATTATTCTTATTTTATTATTCCTTTATTCGCTTTATTGTCAAAACCTACTTTGAAGAAATTAACCGAAACAGAAAACCACAGAAGAATGTGTCAATCATAATTGTAAAATTAAGATGGTAGACAAGCATAATTGTAAAACGAAGATGGTCCATCATTTCATCTTAACTATGAATTAAGATGGTATTTCTGCACATATGAAAATTAACCGATCGGTTGAAAACTGCAATCAAATAGTGTATGCATACGAGAGTGTCGAACATACATCATAATGTTTCATAATCGAGCAAACGCAATAAGCTTTGCTCATCGATATCAAATTATAATATGATAAACCACAATTATTGAAAATATAATTTGAATACAGTTTGTGTTTTTAGTTCAACTTCAGTCCCAAGATATAATAGGATTAGCATGTATTGTGGTTGTGACCTCTCAAAAAATTTATACACCATAAATTATGTATCACAAAGATTACTTCGAAGAGCTTGTTCAACAAGATATAAAAGACGTAATTTAGCAAAAAAATTAAAAAAATATCGACCGCAAGTTAGATATAGATAAAAAGACATTAGAATTTCATTGCTTACTTTCCATTTCCTACATGCTTTTATTGGAGGCTTTCATTTATCTCAAATGAGCACAAAAACTTTACATTCATTTGTGTAGGAATTAATGAACCAAGAGATTAGTTCATTGCCAAAGTTCGTTGCCAACAACGCAACAAGTTCAACAAACAAAGATTCAAATTATTTCATGTTCTTTTTTCTTTTTTCTTTTTTTTCCAAGTATGCTAATATAAAAGATGCAATTTTTTAATTCTAACTTGTAAAAAGACAGACAAATCAAACATTTATATATTTCTTATATAAAGGAAGAAGATAAGATTATTTTAGTATTTCAACAAACACCTAGTATTCAAGATCTTAAAGCTCAATTCAGTTTCTGCTTAGTGTCTTCAAGAAATCGCTCACTACAAATAGTCAAACATATATGCATCCATGAATTCTAATAACCATACAATGAAAGAGGGGTTGATCATATTAACTTCCACGGTATTGTTTAAAAAACCATGAATCAAATTGAACCATATAGACTAGATGAAAGAGGGTTTTTTGTGTTAAATTCAACATTGAATCAAAGGTGGATTAGACCCAAATTTATTTCAAAAACCATGAATTAAATTGAACCATATAGACTAAATGATTAACTCACCTTTGAATCGAGCCTCTCCGAAAAAAAAAATTAGAGAAGAAATGTGGATTAACTCACATTTGAATCGAAGAGCAAAGAAAAGCAACGAGTGAGTCGATGAAGGAAAGCATAAAATGAATGATTTGAAGATGAAGGAAAGTCGTTGATCAGTTGAGTTGTTGATCAATTTGAAGAGGTAGGAGAGTCGCTGAGTTGTTGATCGATTTGAAGAGGCAATGTTCAAGATGTTGAAGAGGTAGCATATATAGATATATATGATAGATATATAGTTGTTTTTATATATATCATAGATATATGGGGAAAGAAGTAAATATGATAAATATATATGGGCAAAGAAGTAAATTTCATTACCACTCAAAAATTTGGTATTCGTGCTTTTATATATATATATATACTAGTTTCATTATTGTGCTTCGCACGACTGAGCCCGCTCGCTATGCTCGCGGGACTTCAATTCCAAGAATTTATTATTTTGAGCCCGCTCGCTATACTCGCGGGACTTCAATTCCAAGAATTTATTATTTTTATCCGAAAAGGCATATATGATTCATATAATAGTCTCTATATATAGTGATTTGGTTTTAAGATATTTATCGAATTTACTATTCTAAGTATCTATTATTTAAAAGTAAAAAATAAAATAAAACAAATACCCAACGTTTAATATATACAACAATAAATGACCATTCATCTCCGAACTTAACAAATTCATAGCTCATGGAGCGTCTAATGGTCTTATCAACAACAACCTTAGCTCCCTAAACATAACTACAATGACTACCCCTAAATTTCTATTGCGACATGTAGTTTGCAACATCAGACGACATCTAATCTTAAAAAAAGATTGTATAGTTTAGACATCAGCATCCTTTCCCCAAATCCAAAGAAACCCTGTAAAAATCCTTTAGTATAGTAGCGTGACTTACAAACTCAATAAAATTTCATAATTTCTTGATTAGCCAATCGTCTTGTTGCCAATAACATTTGATGAGAGAACCTATTGCATACATATGGGTACATACACATACATACCAAAGATTTGCATGAGCGAAGGATATTAAATAATGAAGGCAAAATAGTAAATTTACTTACGTCGATTTGTCAAATATTCGTACAAATAGACACGACATAAATGCAAATTAGTCAATTATGATTTTTTAGAATAAAATTTATGCAGTTGCTCGATTTAACATTATAACAATTTAACATATATGTCATTATAAATAAATGCAAACTTAATATATATCATTATAAATATCTCAAGTAGATTATGAAAGTATCATTATAAATAAATGCAATCCAAGCATATTTGAATTCCCACTAGATTTATGGGATACATTTTCGAGCATTGATGCTGCTATCAGATACTTGTGGGAAAACCCATACCATTCTAAGGAAATGGAAGAAAAGACAACATGCCCCAACTTAAGTTTCTTCAATGATTACATAACTGCAAACAAACAACATTTCAAGGATCCTCCAGCTAAACAAGTTGGAAGAGTCAATGTAAAGGAGTTCTTCATGAATTCACCTAGGGGAAATATGAAATATCATACAAAAAACTAAAACAGTTGCAACAGTCAGTAATAATTTAGCTTCACCTCAAGGAAAAAGATGGAGTAACCAACTTTATACACCGACCCAGTCGATTGCCAATATAGACACACTAAAGTAATTAACACAATGAATTCATCACACTTGTTTGAGATCTCAAATATTGATGAGGTCAAACTTTAGGTTAAAGGAAAAATTGGAAGCCAATTTCAATTTTTCAACCAACCACAACATCAGAAACTTAAAGGAGGAAAAACCCCAAAAATGAAAACCCCATAATAATTGCCCCTGAAGAAAATAAATTGATGGACATATCAATCAAATTGAAGCTAGCGCAGATAGCACTAATTAAGTCAAACGTGAATAATCAAAAACTAATAAAGCAAATCAAGATTGTCGTACATGTTAAGATCAACAGGGTTGTTTTAATATTGAAGTAAAATAGAGTTGGAGAGAAGTCGATTACCAAGATGCAGAAAGAAATTTATAGGTGCACCAGATTAGCGGGCACCATCGAAGAACTAAGTGAGGGGTTGAAGAAGTGATGATCAATTGAATTGGTCGAGGCAAGCCAAAAATTCTTAAATCAATAAGGAGTTGAAAGACAAGCTACGAAATCGATTGTGGAGTTTGGAGATGCACAAGATGCAGAAGCCGTAAATATAAAGAAGATTAGCATCCAGAAAGAAAGAGAGTGGAGAGATCGAAATCGACGAGGAAGGGTTATTTCGTCATTTCAAGTAAAAAAAAAAACATTATCCCTGCTTTTAATATATGGGGAAAGAAGTAAATATGATAGAGAACATTGATTTTTTGCTTTCAGAGCCTCCAAACTCAGTCCAAAACCATGAGGTCTATATCAAGGTTCATAGATAAGAAAGAATTTTCATTGAAAGAATTGCAGGACCATGGAAGAAGGATTATTGATCATCATACGCAAAAAACGGTAGAATCCACCAAAACTTCACTAATATGCGGTTTAAGGATTTGAAAGCCAGACATGAAGTAATTTGCAACATGAGGAGAGATTCTGTTGAAATTTGCCCCAGCTGCTTCAGTATTTGCGTGCAAGACTTATTCTAACGTTTCTATTTTTCTTCCCTGTTTTTAGCCATTTTAGTTTCTTTAACTGATTTGTTAGTGTATCAGTTGTAGTGGCATTATTCTAGTGGGTTTCTTTCTTTAACTGATTTGTTAGTGTATCAGTTGTAGTGGGGCATTATTCTAGTGGGTTTCTTTTCTGTTTTTCAGTTATTAGTTTGTATTTAAACTCTTCAATTTCAAGGAAATCAGCAGACTACTGCAGAAACTTTTCTTCCCCAATTTTATTCCTTTACCTTCGTTTTCTTATAATCAATTTTTTATTTTGAAATTCCTTCAGATTCATTATTCATTACATTCCGGGGAGTGCAGTTTCTCTTCAAATGTTTGTTTTTACCAAGCACTTTGCTTCTGTTTTTACCAAGCACTTTGCTTCTGTTTTGTACTACCTTGGACGTATTACTTTTCTTTTATTGATATGGGACTAAAAATATAGTGGTTAGTTTCATTATTCTTCTACTAGATCTCCATTCGGTTTTGGCAAATTGATTTAATTGAATCAACACTCGGTGTACTTTGGTTTTTTGAGTACACTCCCTCCGGTCATTTATATAAGTCGTTTTAGAAAAAATATTTTGTTCAAAATTGTAAGTTGTTTTCGAAATTCAAGAGTGTATTTATTGCATTTTTACTTATTTTACCATTATACAATTCAAACATTTATGATACTTTAATTCTTCAATTCATTTAATATCAGATGACAAATACGTAAATTACACTTGAGATTAATGTTATCTTAATTTTATTGGAGGAGGAAGTAATTTCCACAGTTTGTCAATCCATTTATGAGTCAAACAATACTGGAAAGGCATAATACAAGCTAATTTAAGTTCTTCATATTTGATAGATGGCAAAATGATTATATAACAAGCTTAAGCTGTTGAAAGCAATGAAAAATAACTACTAATCAACACATTACTATTAGCTATACAACTTATATTACTAGCAAGCTAAACTTTTGTTACAGATATCGTAGGGTGCGCCAGGCCCTCGCAGCAGTGCAAAGCGTGGGCGACGATCAAGAGTCCCAACAGCAAGCCATTGTGGTGGGCTCTCCCCAAAGAACAAATTAATTTAATATCTTGCGACGCAACGGCCAACGTATCCAAAAGGCCAACAAACGCCAACAAAGGAAGGCTTAGAGACTCCATTTTATTTCTTTTCATCTTGTTCCAGTTTATCTTTTGTCGATTTGGGCCTAAGAGAACAGGTACTACGAAGAGTATCTGGGTCTCTAGCTAGCTTTAATGTTCTGATTATAGCTGTTGTGATACTAATTCTTTATTTGAGTTGTGTTTAGTTGATGTCGGACTAAAGAAAAAGAAATAAATATAGCACAAGTTAAATCAGGGGATTAGTCACAGTATCACTTGCAACGCTGTGTTTATTAGAGTTCTCATACTGATTCCAAGTTCCTTACACCAATGTTCGAAAGTTTCGTGCCACTTATGCATCGAAACAATATACCGGGAATATATGATAATTGATGACAGTTGACGTTTTAACTGATTCTGCAAATATAATAATATATCTTTTATTTATGTATTTCTTTAGTTTAACTTGTATGTTTTAGCGAGGCATGGTCATGCAATTTAGGTGAAAAAGTACTTTACAATTGTGGTAAAATAAGCATTAGTTAGAGTATCTGTAATTGTTGAACTCATTTTGAAGTTAGTGAAGTGTCACATTATCATTCCATTACACTCTCTTCTACTACAAAGTCCACAATTTACTCCCACAATGATTAAACCTTTCATTATACATTTTATGAGACCCACAATCACATCCCACCATTCTTTCTTGGTCATTTAAAAAAACAAAAACACAATTTAAACCATTTAAAAAAAATTGTTTTTTGACTGGCCCCAAGCACATTGTTCAATGGTTTGGGCTCCCATTGTGGATGCTCTTACCACACTTTTGTTTATGTGCAGAAGTTAACTCCGCAACTTTTGTAAGTATATATTAAGGTGTAATTTTAGAGATGAAATAAGAGAGCAATACACACAGAGCTACAGATAAAGAAAATCAGTTCTTTCTTCATTTGGAATCAGAGCTCTCACTGAGCTAAGTCTGGTGTGAGTTTTAAGAGAATTGACTAAGAAAAAACATTAAGACTGCATAAAAGAATTGGCAGAGGGACAATAATGCCTGTAAGAGTTTCCATTTATTGTAAAAACAATGCAGCAATGAAAACAAATGTTAAATTTCAATTAATATGAATCAGTGAAGATTTTAAATGAGAATTTCGAAAGCTAAAGAGTACTAATTTAAAGGCTTGTTCGGTTCATGGTGTTAGGGTGGATTAACCCCTACGGACTGGCTAAGCCGGTGTTCACTTCGCGAATTAACTATGCCATGGTATTAACTAATACTCACTATAGGTGACTAAAGTAAACCACCAATTTTTGTGGGACTAACTAGTCCCAATGGTTACAAAATTACCCCTCCCTCTTTACACCCAATTGTTTGAGAAATCGATTTGCACCATAACCGAAAAACTAGATCTTGTTTTGGTGAGACTCCCAAATCCCTTCGGACCAAAACTCTCTCTCCCCATCTCTCTCTCTCTCTCTCTAGAGTGGCCGCCATTAGAGAAGAGGACCCTCTCTTCTGCCCAATGTAACTTGGTTTTGGCTAGTTAAGTTTTTTTTTTTTTTGATAAATGGAGGCGAACTCCTTTTATTGATATGTAGGTATAAATATATACAAAGAATAGAGAAAGCAAAAATTGGGTGTACAAGAATAAACAAAAACCCTCCAATCACATTAGCCCACTAAAAAATTATGTATTTGCAAAAAATAGAAGTATATATATATAACTCCAGAACACTCCCGTTTGGATGTTCCATGTCTCTAGTACTCTCTCACTCTCAAGAAGACGATTACGAAAACGCGGACGATGAAGACCGCTCACCAGAGATGCGGGAACTCAGGGAGAGCGGAAGGTGAAGAGGTAATCGAGTTTCCAATTTGGTTGGAGATGTAACTTAAATGGAGGGGTACTTTAGTAAATGTATTTATTGCAATCACATTTATTCTCAGCCTTAAAACTCCCAACTGAATAAGATACATAAAAGGGACTAATACACAAACTCATGTGTTAATCCCATTACAAATTAATCCCATGACCTTGGGCCTCCATAAAATGTAAAGAGAACAGGCCATAAGGGTTTGGTAGATCACGCCAAGCGCAACACCACAATGGCAAGCCAATGTAATGGGCTCTCACCAATGAAAAAATTAATTTAATATCATGAGGCAATGCCCCAAATATCAGATTTTGAACTTATAAGAACAGAAACTACAATTCATCTTAGCCAAAGGCCGAGAAAATAAAGCATTTACGACACCAAGAAGGTCGTTTCACCAATGAAGCAGATAAAAACTCGATAAGAAAGTAGAAAAAAATAATTGCACTGAAGGTACTAAACCACGGCATGAAATGCCTAATGATTTGATAGAAGTACTAATGTATTAAGCCAATATAAACCAAGGTCCTTCTTGATCACCCATTGACCCCGGCCTGGTAAGTATGTTGGCATTAAGCACTTCACGCACTTCACTTCTCTTTTCTACCGCATAGAACTTATTTCTCTTTCTTTCTTTCGATATGGGACTAGACGGACGACAACAAAACGTTATCAACTTTCTAGGTTCTTAATCTTTCTATCCTACCTTATTTGCCCACTTCTTTCCCCAATGGCGAGAACTTATTTCTCTTTTCTTTCTTTCGGAGCTCCCTAAACGCATGGGCGACGCTTGAGAGCCCCAATGGCAAGCCATTGTGATGGGCTCTCCCCAGTGAAAAAAATTAATTTAATATCATGCGAAGCAATGCCCCACGTATCAGATATTAAACTGATAAGAACAGATACTGCACTTGATCTTAGCCAAAAGGCCGAGAAAGGTATGCATTGTGAGGTGTCCCAGACTCCATTTTATTTCTTTTGGACTTGAACTAGTTTCGCTTTCGTCGATATGGGACTGAAAAAAAATATATTAGGACCCGGGTATTCGGGTTTCTAGCTGTACAAGATTGCAATGTTCTGATTCTAAGATTTGCTTTGAGACCAATTCCTAAGATATCTGGGCATATTGTTCAACATCCAATTGAAAGAGAAAAGTCTATTGTTGTATTTTGTATTTTTTACATCTCTACAGTTTGATATCATATTTCGTGGACGTAGGTGTACCGTCACCGAACCAGGTAAATCACTTATGTCTATGGTTTTCTTTCGTCTATTATGTGCATTTGTATCTCGACCACACACTTCAGCACTAGTACAAGTTCATAATGTCAAGGTTGTTCCACCAGGAAAGTTGTATGGGCGGCCATTCGCTAAAGACTTTCAGTTAAAAATGAGGCTTTTTCAACACCAAGGACGTTTCACCAATGAAGCAGATAAACACTCAGAAAGTACAAGCATGTAGAGCATTGAAGGAACTAATTCATGGCATGAAAGGCCTAATGATTAGATAGGAGCACTAATATATTAAGCCAATATAAACATTCAAACATGATATTAAAACTTCGCTAATTAACAAGGTCTAGGCATTTGAAAGCAAAAGATTAGGTACTTTGAAATAGCTAGAGATGCAATGTGAGAACAGATTCTTTGCTTGCTGTTCACAAAAGAATGCATTATACATCAATGCGGTTCAGACATGATGTAAATTAAAAACAATGCAATCAAAAGCTGCAGACAGTGTTGCTTAAAACATATATTTCTCAAAGGAAATTTAATAGTAAGAGCAAATTAATTAATCTTTGAACTAGACAAGGTAGGGGCCGCGCGGACGCGTATCCCCTCTACCACAAATCATGACGTAGACTCTCCCACTTGGGGAGATCTTAGGCGGGCGCCCCTCCCAAGTGCAATGGAAGTTGCCAACCTAGGCCATGGTCCTTCTTGATCACCCATTGACCCCGTCCAGGTAAGTATGTTGACAGTGAGCACTTCACTTCTCTTTTCTACCGCATAGAACTTATTTCTCTTTCTTTCTTTCGATATGGGACTAGACGGACGACAACGTAACATTATCAACTTTCTAGGTTCTTAATCTCTCTATCCTACCTTATTTGTTCACTTATTTCCCCTATCGCGAACGATGCAAATGTTAACCCTACCATTAAACCATCCACACCAACCCTTCCTAGAAAACTCAATGGAATTGGGTGCAAGTTTACTAACATTGCCAAGAATACTTTTATTAAAAAAATCAATGATCATATTCACGACTTGCACAAACTTATTAATGAAAACATTGCTAAAAGATGTCAACTTGCACCAATTTATTAATGAAATCTACAAATTACAATGAATGAACACATGTTAACATCATAACTAAAAAATCACGTTATTAAGAAGCAAGGTTAGAAAGCTTTTAATGCAAAAGTACAGGTAGAATAGCTTCAATGAGAGAGAAAATAATGCACAACATTGGTCATGAAATACATCGCACAAAAATAAGGATGGTTTCTCAGTCACCAAGCACTAAAAACGAAACCTCTTTAATGGTCAGTCCCCAAGGAAAAAGTGGTGAGGTATGAAAGTCCGACCTTACGACTGCTCTTACATTTTCGGCAGAACAGCGCCACTATTGCTCGGTAAAGCACGGGACCATGGAGAGAACTCTAACTCCAAAGGCATAAAGGTCTCTGATAGAGTTCATGCTTCACCACAATTCTCAGGAATTTAAGATTTACGAGTGATGATGAGGCATGTAAGGAGATATCAGTGAGAAAATCACTTTTCAGAGACAAACTCTTCAGCCCCAACATACCAAAGAGACGCTGCACGGCCTCATCCCTAATTTGGGTTTCTTCCAAATCTAACCTCTCCAAATGTTTGAGATTCTGTAGTTCAACTAGTGTGAGAATCTGATCAGGGCTATGCCCAACTAGATAATGAAGACCTGACATTTCAAAAAGTAAAAATAAATAAAAATAGAACACATCAAAACGAAACCCTGGTGTTTTAGATAAAGCACGTCATATAACCTTAATGGTATATTCGTTTCACCTTCTTAAATTGGATTAGCCACACTGAATTGATTAATTCAGTATTCACTTGAAAGATTAACTAGTCCATATGACTATTTAATACCCAATACAGGTGACTAAACTAAACCATCCTTTTTGATGTCACTAATTAGTCCTAATGTTTGAGCTTGAAACATTACCAAAGTACCCCTCCCTAATAAACAAATCGTTGCAAAGCTTTCGATTTGGAGATGCAGGATTGCATGTAGGAGAGAGGAAGATCTCCTTCGATGGTGGATTAGTTTTCTTCAAGAAATCGCCGTCTTTGTTGCCATCGTTGATCTCTTCTTTTTCAGCATTAACAACTACTGCACAACAAATCATCCAACGTCACCAGCTCCAGAGAATGTAAGGTGCCCTAGAATGTAAGTTATGTTACTACAACGACTAAAACCATGAACCTCTGCTTCTCGTCCAATGTCCTCACTCTTCAGCCTCCAAAGTTTCACCCCTTCAAGAATTGCTACCTTTCTTAACCACTTTTCACTACATTTCAGGTAAATCCAACCCCCATTTTGTTCTTCTCAAGTTGCAACTTTGCTTTACAACTCACAGGATCTGCTACTTCAAAAAGGGTGCTTCACATAAGGGCTTCTTCAACTCCCCCAACTGATGAAGAAACCAAATCATGTTCATTCAGGGAGAGAAACCCAAAAGATGTGAATGTTTTGGTTGTTGGCTCAATTGGGTACATTGGCAAATTTGTTGTTAAGGAGTTGGTGAAGAGGGGTTTCAATGTTATTGCAATTGCTAAAGTGCAAAGTGGAATAAGAGGCAGAGACATCAAAGAAGAGACTTTGAAGCAGTTGAGAGGAGCAATTTTTTTGTTTTCTGATGTTACCAAGATTGATTCTTTAGAGAATTCACTGGAGAGTATTGGCTCTCTATAGATGTTGTTGTGTCTTGCCTTACTAATCGGTTTGATGGCGCAAAAGATTCATGGAAGATCGATTGTCTGAGGTTTGATAAAGTAACGATTTTGATGAAGGGATAGAGTGAGGGGCATGTTGGTCATTCCACCAGCTCAAAAAAATTTAATCCCAATATTAATCCATCCAACCGAACAAGTGACTTACTGGGGACTAATCACTTAATCTTAGGCACAATCCTATGTATAAGTTAATCCCATGCACACTGGACTATTGTATTTGTGAAGCGAACATGCCATAAGAGATACCATGGTAGAAGCACCACTAGTTTTGTCTTTCAACTAGATTCACATTACACCATTCAAAATGCAGCCTTACATTACACCCGTTCATGGCGGGCTTTTGCAACATGTCTCCATCGCCAATGTGCATCTCTACAGGCCCCTGACTCCATGGAAACTCATGACTTAATTAAGGCGTATCAAAGGACTGGTGCCTTAGTATTCATTGAGATTGGTATCTCCCATTAAAAAATAGATGCCCTTACTTTGGCTATGCACACATAAAAACGTTAATGCAAGTGGCGGTTGCAAGGAATGCACCATTCTATTTCAGTTTTCTTAACTGCCTTACAGTTATCTTATACTTCGAACAAATTGAAAACAAAATTTTAAATAACCAGATACATGCATGAACCTTGCATCTTCGTAGAAAAACTCATCTATTTCAGTAAATAGAGACTAAGAATCCCCAAAATTCATGGTTTTCATAACACCTTTACAATTAGCTCTAAAAATTGCTAGTTATCAAATTCCAAATTCAAATTTAAAATTTAGAATGCTTCTTCGTGATCTAATCGATGCATCATGCACGCACTAGCATTAACAGAAGATAATTAAAATTGAGTGATTGTATGTATTATCATATCTACTTCACGATTATATGATTATGATCCACTGATTCACTAGAATATCATAAATGAATATCTCACTTAAGATATCTACTAAAATAACAAACATATATACGTACCATAGTGAAAAAATATATACGTACATGATGTCATCGATGCATATTCCTGATCTTGGACTCATTTGTGGGATTAATCATCATTAACATGAACAAAGACTCAGCAAAGATAGGTACCAATGTAAATTAATAACGAACCAAATCCCATGTCCATGAGTAACATTTAGTTTTCATATTGTTGGTGGGGTTTTACAAAACTTTGATGCGTGATAGAATTAAAAACATAATATAGTCGATCGAGGCTTGAGTTATATTCAATGTTCTTTAGTTATACTCAATGTCCTGAAGACTAATTGCTTCCCGCTATAGTGCTTGCGGTTTAATGATGATAGTCTCTCAAGATACAACGATCATACTAATGAGTTTAGCACTTCAAATCATTAATCTGCGAAACAATAGAATGATTCAACACACTCTCTGACCCAAAACCATGAAAAGAGAAAGAAATTTATTTTTTGACTCATTTTCCTAACTTTCTAACTCTATTACAACTCTTATTGAAAATAATCAAGCTTGTAAATATATATAGACTTTGACGTGTCTATTAGAAAAGATATACCTCTTATTGAATAGATGTATCTATTAGGAAAAACATGTCTTTTAGTGAATAGATACACCTTTTAGTATTTCATGTCCCTTCACATCATTAAACACATTTTCACATAATTTTCATTCAAATTATAAACAATTAAATAATGTAATTAATTGTTCCAACATACATAATGACTGAAGTAGTTCTCTCAATTTTAATTAGAAACGAAATAAAGGGTAGTCAAGTGATTATAATTAATGTTTCAAGTTAGTAGCTTAATTAAATTATGAATTCAACCTTTAGTACTAAAATAACTATGATTAACTCAGTATGTCCTAAAATTTGTGCTTGGGGCTCATTGATCAATCTAGACTTCCGTTAATAGGGCCTAAAAGTATTTAGGAATCCGTTAAAACATACAGCGTCCATTTCGAAATTAATGATACTACCAATATCCAAATAACTACATCACACGCGCGCGTGAGTGCGCGCATATATATATATATATATACTAGTTTCAGGACATGCTACGCACGATTGACCCGCTCGTTTCGCTTGCAGAAATTAATTTCTAAGAACTTATTAATTTAAATTCAAAATTGTAATTAAAATTTAAAAATTAAAAATACAAGTACCATTTTTAACTTATCAATATTCTCTAATGTGATTGAGATAAGATGTGAATGAAAAAATAAGCTAGTCAAGCCAGGACATTACTTTCTCAAAAAAAAAAGAAATAAGGAAAAAAATACAAGTGGTTTGACCCATTAATTTGTGAACACTTGCTTGTGGAGATTCCGTATAATTGTACATAAAGTTCAATCTTTACCTCAAACTCTATAGATAAAAATGATAACTTTGAAATTATGAATATAAATAATCAAATTAGTTGGGATTAAAGCTTTAGACACCCTGACCAAGAAAAAAAGAAAAAAAGATTAGAACATAGGTTGTATTGCCTTATCTTATGTACCATGTGGAACTTTGTAGTTCTTTAACCACATCTTCCACATAAACGACCTTGCCTTAGTTGATCTCTTTCCATTATTTTCTTATTTTTGGTGCATAGCCCCAAAAATACGCACAAAATGCAATTTAAAAAAGAGAGGGAGGGACAGAGTTTAATGCCCAACTGAACAGAGGAGGGACCAAGGTGTTGATCTATGAAGGAACACCAAACAAAACATATACCATCACATGGAATCGCGAGGCTTCTGAATGGACAATACACAGACTTTTGGAGATGGTAAAAATGCATGAAAGCACCAAGAGAACAATGTGCAGGGGTAATTCGGAGCACTTGCAATTTTATTAGCTATTTTGGGTAATTTGTTGATAATTTTATTAGGTACAAAACAAAGATTAATGAACAATGCGTAGAAGCAAAATTCATCTCTGTACACTTTTTGATAATTTTGATGTATACATATACCTCTTTCTTATAAAAAAATGATTGAAAGATAAGATAGATTTATTGTAACACTGTTTATGGACTTGGGTATCTATTGATATTGATTTGACTTTAATTAAACACCTTATAAAATAGTGCTAATTAACTACTCATCAATTGCGTATATAAAATCAAAGGTTCAATTTGTTGGCAATGGAACAATACATTCAATATTCTCATAGGCATTTCACGAAACATTGACTTTATGGTTTAGACAATTCATCAAACACATAAAATGCATAAACACTGAAATTCAAAACAATCAAACGTTGACTTTATGGTTTAGATAATTCATCAAACACATAGAATGCATAGAACAAAGAATTACAGAGTTCTAGAAAAAGTCTCGATCATGGGTATCTAAGAGTTTTCAATACCAAATCTAATCAACACAGCAAAAAAAAATGGAGAAGAAAGGTGGATTACCTCACATTTGAATCAAAGAACAAAGGAAAGCAGCGAATGAATCGATGAAGAAAAGAATGGAATGAATGATTTGAAGAGGAAGGAGAGTGGTTGATCAGTGAGTTGTTGATCTATTTGAAGAAGTAGTGTTCAAGACATTAAAGAGGTAGCGTTCTCTCAAGTCGTTGAGTTGTTGATCTTTAATTTAAGTCGAACTCCTCTATCATCATCCAATTTGGATTAGGTTGAATTAATTTATTAATTTTAAGGGAAAACAAGTGAAGTATTGGCAAATAGGTAAATTTTATTAACACTTATATAAAGTATAGGTAAAAAGGTAAATTTCATTACCACTCAAAAATTTGTGCAATTTGGATTAGGTTGAATTAATTTATTAATTTTAAGGGAAGGCACGAGAAGTATGGACAAAGAAGTAAATTTTATTAGCACTCAAATAAAGTATAGGCAAAAAGGTAAATTTCACTACCACTCAAAAATTTGTGATTCATGCTTTTATATATATGATAGATATACTAGTTTCAAGACGTGCTATGCACAATTGACCCTCTCGCTTCGCTCGCGGGAATTAATTTCTAGTTAATTAACCAAAATTGAAAAGAACCACTACAATTAATAAAAAACATGAAAAACAATAAGTAGAAGGCGACTAACACTTGAAACTAATTGAACAACATGATCTTCTAAATCTTCCTTATTTTGTAAAGTGCGGAAAAAACATGCATATGAATTTTTCGCAAGCATACTAATTAACCTTGCTAAAATTGTCTCTTTCATCCTATCAGAGCAATGCATTCGGTTTTGCACTTCATGATCAGTGTCATAAAAGTATAGTTGCAAAAAAGATGGATGCTCCTTGTCATGAAGTACATTATTTATAAAATGATGAATATGACATTGCACTCTAAGCGTATATACACCCACATTACTTTTGGCATACTCTCTCTCGCACTTTACACCAAAAATGTAAAATTAAAATTGGTGTTATAAGTACGGATGTACATCAAAAACTCACGTGTCTCTTCAGTGTTTGAAGTGAATAGGTCGAACATTTCTTCAGGGACAACATTAGAAACGAGTGTTACTTGATCGTTTGAACAACATAAACTATTAGATTCATGAAAAACCTCTTTGCACTACAATTTCGACAAGAGTTTACAGATGGTAACACATCTGCTGAACTTGCAACACGCTCAAAACCCATAGCGACATAACGTGGTTTTGCATTCCGGGGACCTATACATAAAAAAGAAATATAAAGGCAACTTAATTTCTAAATTATTAATTAAAATCATTCATTTTGCTTTATAGCATTTACCCTACTCAATATTTCATAGAATATTTTGTGAAGTTTCAAATCCATATTGTGATCATTCAACTCTTTCTTTTCACTCCTTAGTTGTCTTTGGCGAGCCCGCTTCATTTCTTTTTCTTCCTCCATTGCAAATTTACGTTTCAAATTATCCACCTCCCTACGATTAGTATTTATTGCTTTTTTTTTACTACGTATTCACTATTGTTGATAACTCGAAGTTTTTAACCATGGTAACTCGCTAATGCAAGGTAAAATGGTTGTACTTAATGATTTTTTAGATGAGATTGTTAAACTACAATCTAATAATACAAACATTAGAGTAGTAATTAAAAAACAAATAATGTTAATTTAATATGCAACTAAATATAAAATTTAATTTAAATAATATGTATGAGTTTGAACAAACTATGTAATATAAAATCCAAACGTATATAATTTGAATACATAAGAAGTAAAAATGCAATTCAAGAAGCATCATTTAGCAAAGAAAAAAATAGAAAGAAAAAATGATCCATAGGAACGAAATATCAAAGCAAAAGACGTGACAAAATTGAGTTCACAATTGTGGACACATATACTATAAACATTGTTAGACATTACATGAAATATACTGACGACATGAACCGCTCATCTAAATACTATCTTTTTTCAAAAAAAAAATAGAACTATACATCAATATTTAGCCCTGAGGTTAATGACTTTTGGCTGTTAATCATCCATAGTCTTCCAAAAGATTAGCACACAACTCGCAAACATCTTCTTTTGAAAAAAAAAAATATAACTATACAATAGACTTTTGATCAACTCGCAAATATGTCTTGTTAATTTTTATAATGTTTAATTACTTGTTCTAGAAAATAAAAAAGAAATAGTAGCCTAAATCTTGAAAGATGACCAACTTTACAAATTAGACTTGTTTGATGAATAAAGTGGAAAGCAAGAAGGAAAAATTAGAGAGTTATGCCAAAGTATCTCTAATTAGATGAATTAATATTGATGCAGATGTCAAAGGAAAGGTTGGGGGTTGACTCATTTTGGAGTCAAATATGTTGTATCTAATTTAGTTGGCTTCTTATCAAAACAAAAAATTATGGAATTATTGTTTATGAGTTAACTCAATCTAGAAGAAACTCTTTCAATTTTCTAATGTTAAGTTATAACTACAGCCACCAAATGCAAGTAGTTTAAGCCACCCATTGGAGGATTGAACTTTTTATGTGTAACTTTACCTTAATTAGATCTTTAAAACTTAAATACATTAAAACTTAATTAGATCTTTAAAACTTCACCAAATTGAAGTAGGTCTATATAAATAGCAAATTACAAGTTCGAGTTAATGTTACCTATTAAAAAAGATTTATCACGAGTTTTTCAAAATTGAATTACTAAGAAGAATTGCTTCGAACAATTTTCAAAATATAAATCGGGTGAAAAGATGGATGAGAACTCTATGATTGGAAAAGCTTTAAAACTCTTGCAAATTATTGTAGTCCTACATTCCTTAAGTCCAAAACTGGTAGGGGCAAATCCCAGGATACCTCGAGAATAATCTAAAAAAATGAAAAAAGGAATAACAACTGCCTCGATAAGGGGCTCTCTCATTATACTTCAATTGATGTTACAGATTATTCTTATTTTATTATTCCTTTATTCGCTTTATTGTCAAAACCTACTTTGAAGAAATTAACCGAAACAGAAAACCACAGAAGAATGTGTCAATCATAATTGTAAAATTAAGATGGTAGACAAGCATAATTGTAAAACGAAGCTGGTCCATCATTTCATCTTAACTATGAATTAAGATGGTATTTCTGCACATATGAAAATTAACCGATCGGTTGAAAACTGCAATCAAATAGTGTATGCACAAGAGAGTGTCGAACATACATCATAATGTTTCATAATCGAGCAAATGCAATAAGCTTTGCTCATCGATATCAAATTATAATATGATAAACCACAATTATTGAAAATATAATTTGGATAGAGTTTGTGTTTTTAGTTCAACTTCAGTTCCAAGTTATAATAGGATTAGCATGTATTGTGGTTGTGACCTCTCAAAAAATTTCTACACCATAAATTATGTATCACAAAGATTACTTCAAAGAGCTTGTTCAACAAGATATAAAAGACATAATTTAGCAAAAAAATTAAAAAAATATCGACCGCAAGTTAGATATAGATAAAAGGACATTAGAATTTCATTGCTTACTTTCCATTTCCTACATGCTTTTATTGGAGGCTTTCATTTATCTCAAATGAGCACAAAAATTTTACATTCATTTGTGTGGGAATTAATGAACCAAGAGATTAGTTCATTGCCAAAGTTCGTTGCCAACAACACAACAAGTTCAACAAACAAAGATTCAAATTATTTCATGTCCTTTTTTCTTTTTTCTTTTTTTTTCCAAGTATGCTAATATAAAAGATGCAATTTTTTAATTCCAACTTGTAAAAAGACAGACAAATCAAACATTTATATATTTCTTATATAAAGGAAGAAGATAAGATTATTTTAGTATTTCAACAAACACCTAGTATTCAAGATCTTAAAGCTCAATTCAGTTTCTGCTTAGTGTCTTCAAGAAATCGTTCACTACAAATAGTCAAACATATATGCATCCATGAATTCTAATAACCATACAATGAAAGAGGGGTTGATCATATTAACTTCCAAGGTATTGTTTAAAAAACCATGAATCAAATTGAACCATATAGACTAGATGAAAGAGGGTTTTTTGTGTTAAATTTAACATTGAATCAAAGGTGGATTAGACCCAAATTTATTTCGAAAACCATGAATTAAATTGAACCAATGATTAACTCACCTTTGAATCGAGCCTCTCCGAAAAAAAAAATTAGAGAAGAAATGTGGATTAACTCATATTTGAATCGAAGAGCAAAGAAAAGCAACGACTGAGTCGATGAAGGAAAGCATAAAATGAATGATTTGAAGATGAAGGAAAGTCGTTGATCAGTTGAGTTGTTGATCAATTTGAAGAGGTAGGAGAGTCGCTGAGTTGTTGATCGATTTGAAGAGGCAATGTTCAAGATGTTGAAGAGGTAGCATATATAGATATACATGATAGATATATAGTTGCTTTTATATATATCATAGATATATATGGGGAAAGAAGTAAATATGATAAATATATATGGGCAAAGAAGTAAATTTCATTACCACTCAAAAATTTGGTATTCGTGCTTTTATATATATATATATATACTAGTTTCATTATTGTGCTTCGCACGACTGAGCCCGCTCGCTATGCTCGCGGGACTTCAATTCCAAGAATTTATTATTTTGAGCCTGCTCGCTATACTCGCGGGACTTCAATTCCAAGAATTTATTATTTTTATCCGAAAAGGCATATATGATTCATATAATAGTCTATATATATAGTGATTTGGTTTTGAGATATTTATCGAATTTACTATTCTAAGTATCTATTATTTAAAAGTAAAAAATAAAATAAAACAAATACCCAACGTTTAATATATACAACAATAAAGGACCATTCATCTTCGAACTTAACAAATTCATAGCTCATGGAGCGTCTAATGGTCTTATCAACAACAACCTTAGCTCCCTAAACATAACTACAATGACTACCCCTAAATTTCTATTGCGACATGTAGTTTGCAACATCAGACGACATCTAATCTTAAAAAAGATTGTATAGTTTAGACATCAGCATCCTTTCCCCAAATCCAAAGAAACCCTGCAAAAATCCTTTAGTATAGCAGCGTGACTTACAAACTCAATAAAATTTCATAATTTCTTGATTAGCCAATCGTCTTGTTGCCAATAACATTTGATGAGAGAACCTATTGCATACATATGGGTACATACACATACATACCAAAGATTTGCATGAGCGAAGGTTATTAAATAATGAAGGCAAAATAGTAAATTTACTTACGTCGATTTCTCAAATATTCGTACAAATAGACACGACATAAATGCAAATTAGTCAATTATGATTTTTTAGAATAAAATTTATGCAGTTGCTCGATTTAACATTATAACAATTTAACATATATATCATTATAAATAAATGCAAACTTAATCTATATCATTATAAATATCTCAAGTAGATTATGAAAGTATCATTATAAATAAATGCAATCCAAGCATATTTGAATTCCCACTAGATTTATGAGATACATTTTCAAGCATTGATGCTGCTATCAGATACTTGTGGGAAAACCCATACCATTCTAAGGAAATGGAAGAAAAGACAACATGCCCCAACTTAAGTTTCTTCAATGATTACATAACTGCAAACAAACAACATTTCAAGGATCCTCCAGCTAAACAAGTTGGAAGAGTCAATGTAAAGGAGTTCTTCATGAATTCACCTAGGGGAAATATGAAATATCATACAAACAACTAAAACAGTTGCAACAGTCAGTAATAATTTAGCTTCACCTCAAGGAAAAAGATGGAGTAACCAACTTTATACACCGACCCAGTCGATTGCCAATATAGACACACTAAAGTAATTAACACAATGAATTCATCACACTTGTTTGAGATCTCAAATATTGACGAGGTCAAACTTTAGGTTAAAGGAAAAATTGGAAGCCAATTTCAATTTTTCAATCAACCACAACATCAGAAACTTAAAGGAGGAAAAACCCTAAAAATGAAAACCCCATAATAATTGCCCCCGAAGAAAATAAATTGATGGACATATCAATCAAATTGAAGCTAGCGCAGATAGCACTAATTAAGTCAAACGTGAATAATCAAAAACTAATAAAGCAAATCAAGATTGTCGTACATGTTAAGATCAGCAGGGTTGTTTTAATATTGAAGTAAAATAGAGTTGGAGTTGGAGAGAAGTCGATTACCAGGATGCAGAAAGAAATTTATAGGTGCACCAGATTAGCGGGCACCATCGAAGAACTAAGTGAGGGGTTGAAGAAGTGATGATCAATTGAATTGGTCGAGGCAAGCCAAAAATTCTTAAATCAATAAGGAGTTGAAAGACAAGCTACGAAATCGATTGTGGAGTTTGGAGATGCACCAGATGCAGAAGCCGTAAATATAGAGAAGATTAGCATCCAGAAAGAGAGAGAGTGGAGAGATCGAAATCGACGAGGAAGAGTTATTTCGTCATTTCAAGTAAAAAAAAAAACATTATCCCTGCTTTTAATATATGGGGAAAGAAGTAAATATGATAGAGAACATTGTTTTTTTGCTTTCAGAGCCTCCAAACTCAGTCCAAAACCATGAGGTCTATATCAAGGTTCATAGATAAGAAAGAATTTTCATTGAAAGAATTGCAGGAGCATGGAAGAAGGATTATTGATCATCATACGCAAAAAATGGTAGAATCCACCAAAACTTCGCTAATATGCGGTTTAAGGATTTGAAAGCGATACATGAAGTAATTTGCAACATGAGGAGAGATTCTGTTGAAATTTGCCCCAGCTGCTTCAGTATTTGCGTGCAAGACTTATTCTAACGTTTCTATTTTTCTTCCTTGTTTTTAACCATTTTAGTTTCTTTAACTGATTTGCTAGTGTATCAGTTGTAGTGGCATTATTCTAGGGGGTTCTTTTCTCTTTTTCAGTTATTAGTTTGTATTTAAGCTCTTCAATTTCAATGAAATCAGCAGACTATGCGCATAAACTTTTCTTCCCCAATTTTATTCCTTTACCTTCGTTTTCTTAAAATCAATTTTTTATTTTGAAATTCCTTCAGATTCATTATTCATTACATCCCGGTGAGTGCAGTTTCTCTTCAAATGTTTGTTTTTACTTACCAAGCACTTTGCTTCTGTTTTGTACTACCTTGGACTTATTACTTTTCTTTTATTAATATGGGACTAAAAATATAGTGGTTAGTTTCATTATTCTTCTACTAGATCTCCATTCGGTTTTAGCAAATTGATTTAATTGGATCAACACTCGGTGTACTTTGGTTCTTTTGAGTACTACTCTTTCCGGTCATTTATATAAGTCGTTTTAGCAAAAACTTTTTGTTCAAAATTGTAAGTTGTTTTCGAAATTCAAGAGTATATTTATTGCATTTTTACTCATTTCGAAATTCAAGAGTGTATTTATTGCATTTTTACTCATTTTACCATTATACAATTCAAACATTTATGATGCTTTAATTCTTCAATTCATTTAATATCAATGACAAATACGTAAATTACACTTGTGATTAATGTTATCTTAATTTTTATGTCATTACCTTAAACGATTGGAGGAAATAATTTCCACAGTTTGTCAATCCATTTATGAGTCAAACAATACTGGAAAGGCATAATACAAGCTAATTTAAGTTCTTCATATTTGATAGATGGCAAAATGATTATATAACAAGCTTGAGCTTTTGAAAGCAATGAAAAATAACTGCTAATCAACAAAAACAACAAAAACAATACCTCAATAAAACTATAAAGAAATCACATTACTATTAGCTATACAACTTATAGTACTAGCAAGCTAAACTTTTGTTACAGATATCGTAGGGTGCGCCAGGCCCTCGCAGCAGTGCAAAGCGTGGGCGACGATCAAGAGTCCCAAAAGCAAGGCATTGTGGTGGGCTCTCCCCAAAGAACAAATTAATTTAAGATCATGGTAGGCAATGCATCACGTATCATATATCAAACTAATAAAAACAGATACTACACTTGATCTTAGCCAAAAGGCCATCAAAGGTATGCTCTAGAGAGTTGTTTGAGACTCCATTTTATTTCTTCTCATCTTGTTCAAGTTTATCTTTTGTCGATTTGGGCCTAAGAGAACAGGTACTACGAAGAGTATCTGGGTCTCTAGCTAGCTGTAATGTTCTGATCATAGCTGTTGTGATACTAATTCTTTATTTGAGTTGTGTTTAGTTGATGTCGGACTAAAGAAAAAGAAATAAATAAAGCACAAGTTAAATCAGGAGATTAGTCACCGTATCACTTGCAACGCTGTGTTTATTAGAGTTCTCATACTGATTCCAAGTTCTTTATACCAATGTTCGAAAGTTTCGTGCCACTTATGCATCGAAACAATATACTATGAATATATGATAATTGATGACAGTTGACGTTTTTACTGATTCTGCAAATATAATAATATATCTTTTATTTATGTATTTCTTTAGTTTAACTTGTATGTTTTAGCGAGGCATGGTCATGCAATTTAGGTGAAAAAGTACTTTACAATTGTGGTAAAATAAGCATTAGTTAGAGTATTTATAATTGTTGAACTCATTTTGAAGTTAGTGAAGTGTCACATTATCATTCCATTTCACTCTCCTCTACTACACAGTCCACAATTTACTCCCACAATGATTAAACCTTTCATTATATATTTTATGAGACCCACAATCACATCCCACCATTCTTTCTTGGTCATTTAAAAAAACAAAAACACAATTTAAACCATTTAAAAAAAATTGTTTTTTGACTGGCCCCAAGCACATTGTTCAATGGTTTGGGCTCCCATTGTGGATGCTCTTACCACACTTTTGTTTATGTGCAGAAGTTAACTCCGCAACTTTTGTAAGTATATATTAAGGTGTAATTTTAGAGATGAAATAAGAGAGCAATACACACAGAGCTACAGATAAAGAAAATCAGTTCTTTCTTCATGTGGAATCAGAGCTCTCACTGAGCTAAGTCTGGTGTGAGTTTTAAGAGAATTGACTAAGAAAAAACATTAAGACTGCATAAAAGAATTGGCAGAGGGACAATAATGCCTGTAAGAGTTTCCATTTATTGTAAAAACAATGCAGCAATGAAAACAAATGTTAAATTTCAATTAATATGAATCAGTGAAGATTTTAAATGAGAATTTCGAAAGCTAAAGAGTACTAATTTAAAGGCCTGTTCGCTTCATGGTGTTAGGGTGGATTAACCCCCACGGGACTGACTAAGCCGGTGTTCACTTCGCGGATTAACTATGCCACGGTATTAACTAATACTCACTATAGGTGACTAAAGTAAACCACCAATTTTAGTGGGACTAACTAGTCCCAATGGTTGGCCATTGGAGATTACAAAATTACCCCTCCCTCTTTACACCCAATTGTTTGAGAAATCGA
The DNA here is from genome assembly GCA_039657365.1 of Stephania yunnanensis. Classification (NCBI taxonomy): domain Eukaryota; kingdom Viridiplantae; phylum Streptophyta; class Magnoliopsida; order Ranunculales; family Menispermaceae; genus Stephania; species Stephania yunnanensis. The sequence goes on along the minus strand of CM077587.1, from coordinate 48,153,480 downwards.
TTTGCACTATAACCGAAAAACTAGATCTTGTTTTAGTGAGACTCCCAAATCCCTTCGGACCAAAACTCTCTCTCTCTCTCTCTAGAGTGGCCGCCATTAGAGAAGAGGACCCTCTCTTCTGCCCAACTGTAATTTGGTTTTGGCAAGTTAAGTTTCTTTTTTTTTTTTTTGATGAATGGAGGCGAACTTCTTTTATTGATATGTAGGTATAAATATATACAAAGAATAGAGAAAGCAAAAATTGGGTGTACAAGAATAAACAAAAACCCTCCAATCCCATTAGCCCATCAAAAAATTCTGTATTTGCAAAAAATAGAAGCATATATAACTCCAGAACACTCCCATTTGGATGTTCCATGTCTCAAGTACTCTCTTACTCTCAAGAAGACGATTACCGAAAACGCGGACGATGAAGACCGCCCACCAGAGATGCGGGAACTCAGGGAGAGTGGAAGGTGAAGAGGTAATCGAGTTTTCAATTTGGTTGGAGATGTAACTTAAATGGAGGGGTACTTTAGTAAATGTACCTATTGCAATCACATTTATTCTCAACCTTAAAACTCTCAACCGAACAAGATACATAAAAGAGACTAATACATAAACCCATGTGTTAATCCCATTACAAATTAATCTCATTACTTTGGGTCTCCCTAAAATGTGAAGCGAACATGCCATAAAGGTTTGGTAGAGTGCATCAAGTGCAACACCACAATAGGCAAGCCAATGTGATGGGCTCTCACCAATGAAAAAATTAATTTAATATCATATGAGGCAATGCCCCAAGTATAAGATATTGAACTTATAAGAACAGAAACTACACTACATCTTAGCCAAAGGTCGAGAAAAAAAGGCATTTACGACACCAAGAAGGTCGTTTCACCAATGAAGCAGATAAAAACTCGTTAAGAAAGTACAAAAAAATATTTGCACTGAAGGAACTAATTCATGGCATGAAAGGCCTAATGATTAGATAGGAGCACTAATATATTAAGCCAATATAAACATTCAAAGATGACATTAAAACTTCGCTAATTAACAAGGTCTAGGCATTTGAAAGCAAAAGATTAGGTACTTTGAAATAGCTAGAGATGCAATGTGAACAGATTCTCTGCATGCTGTTCACAAAAGAATGCATTATACATCACTGCAGTTCAGACATGATGTAAATTAAAAACAATGCAATCAAAAGTTGCAGCTAGTGTTGCTTAAAACATATATTTCTCAAAGGTAATTTAATAGTAAGAGCAAATTAATTAATGTTTGAATTAGACAAGGTAGGGGCCGCGCGGACGCGTACCCCCTCTACCACAAATTATGACGTAGACTCTCCCACTTGGGGAGATCTTAGGCGGGCGCCCCTCCCAAGTGCAATGGAGGTCGCCAACCTAGGCCATGGTCCTTCTTGATCACCCATTGACCCCGTCCAGGTAAGTATGTTGGCAGTGAGCTCTTCACTTCTCTTTTCTACCGCATAGAACTTATTCTCTTTCTTTCTTTCGATATGGGACTAGACGGACGACAACGTAACGTTATCAACTTCCTAGGTTCTTAATCTCTCTATCTGTTCACTTATTTCCCCTATCGCGAACGATGCAAGAAATGTGAACCCTACCATTAAACCAACCACACCAACCGCTAATGACTTTCAGTTAAAAATGAGGCTTTTTCAACACCAAGGACGTTTCACCAACGAAGCAGATAAACACTCAGAAACTACAAGCATGTAGAGCATTGAAGGAACTAATTCATGGCATGAAAGGCCTAATGATTAGATAGGAGCACTAATATATTAAGCCAATATAAACATTCAAAGATGACATTAAAACTTCGCTAATTAACAAGGTCTAGGCATTTGAAAGCAAAAGATTAGGTACTTTGAAATAGCTAGAGATGCAATGTGAGAACAGATTCTTTGCATGCTGTTCACAAAAGAATGCATTATACATCACTGCAGTTCAGACATGACGTAAATTAAAAACGATGCAATCAAAAGCTGCAGACAGTGTTGCTTAAAACATATATTTCTCAAAGGAAATTTAATGGTAAGAGCAAATTAATTAATGTTTGAATTAGACAAGGTAGGGGCCGCGCGGACGCGTACCCCCTCTACCACAAATTATGACGTAGACTCTCCCACTTGGGGAGATCTTAGGCGGGCGCCCCTCCCAAGTGCAATGGAGGTCGCCAACCTAGGCCATGGTCCTTCTTGATCACCCATTGACCCCGTCCAGGTAAGTATGTTGGCAGTGAGCACTTCACTTCTCTTTTCCACCGCATAGAACTTATTTCTCTTGTTTTCTTTCGATATGGGACTAGACGGACGACAACGTAACGTTGTCAACTTTCTAGGTTCTTAATCTCTCTATCCTACCTTATATGTTCGCTTATTTCCCCTATCGCGAACGATGCAAGAAATGTGAACCCTACCATTAAACCAACCCCTCCCTAGAAAACTCAATGGAATTGGGTACAAGTTTACTAACATTGCCAAGAATACTTTTATTAAAAAAATCAATGAGAGAAAATAATGCACAACATAGGTCATGAAAATACAACACACAAAAATAAGGATGGTTTCTCGGTCCCCAAGGACTAAAAAGAAACCTCTTTGATGGTCAGTCCCCATAGAAAAGTGGTGAGATATGAAAGTTCATCCTTATGACTGCTTTTGAATCTTCAGCAAGTCATGGTTTAAGTAAAAAGTACTTCACAATTGTGGTGAAATAGATCATTAGTTAGTCCATTTGTTTATGCGCAGAAGAAAAATCTATAGCTTTTGTAAGTTTGTATTAAGGCGTAATTTCAGAGATGAAATAAGAGAAAAACAAAAACAGAGCTACAGATCCAGCACTTTCTCCACTTCTTGTATTCTAAATCATTCATGTGGTATCAAAGCTCTCACTGAGCTTAGTGAGAGAAAAAACATCAAAGAGACAGCATGAAAGAATTGGCAGAGGAAGAATGTTAAATTTCAACCAGCATGAATCAGTGAAGATTATAAATACATTTAGAAAAGTGTAAAGAGTTTTGATTTGAGGGTTTAGGAGGGTGCGCCAGGCCCTAGCAGCAGTGCAACGCATGGGCGACGCTTGAGAGCCCCAATGGCAAGCCATTGTGATGGGCTCTCCCCAGTGAAAAAAATTAATTTAATATCATGTGAGGCAATGCCCCACGTATCAGATATTAAACTGATAAGAACAGATACTACACTTGATCTTAGCCAAAAGGCCGAGAAAGGTATGCATTGTGAGGTGTTCCAGACTCCATTTTATTTCTTTTGGACTTGAACTAGTTTCGCTTTCGTCGATATGGGACTGAAAAAAAATATATTAGGACTCGGGTATTCGGGCTTCTAGCAGTACTAGATTGCAATGTTCTGATTCTAAGATTTGCATTGAGACCAATTCCTAAGATATCTGGGCATATTGTTCAACATCCAATTGAAAGAGAAAAGTCTATTGTTGTATTTTGTATTTTTTACATCTCTACAGTTTGATATCATATTTCGTGGACGTAGGTGTACCGTCACCGAACCAGGTAAATCACTTATGTCTATGGTTTTCTTTCGTCTATTATGTGCATTTGTATCTCGACCACACACTTCAGCACTAGTACAAGTTCATAATGTCAAGGTTGTTCCACCAGGAAAGTTGTATGGGCGGCCATTCGCTAATGACTTTCAGTTAAAAATGAGGCTTTTTCAACACCAAGGACGTTTCACCAACGAAGCAGATAAACACTCAGAAACTACAAGCATGTAGAGCATTGAAGGAACTAATTCATGGCATGAAAGGCCTAATGATTAGATAGGAGCACTAATATATTAAGCCAATATAAACATTCAAAGATGACATTAAAACTTCGCTAATTAACAAGGTCTAGGCATTTGAAAGCAAAAGATTAGGTACTTTGAAATAGCTAGAGATGCAATGTGAGAACAGATTCTTTGCATGCTGTTCACAAAAGAATGCATTATACATCACTGCAGTTCAGACATGACGTAAATTAAAAACGATGCAATCAAAAGCTGCAGACAGTGTTGCTTAAAACATATATTTCTCAAAGGAAATTTAATAGTAAGAGCAAATTAATTAATGTTTGAATTAGACAAGGTAGGGGCCGCGCGGACGCGTACCCCCTCTACCACAAATTATGACGTAGACTCTCCCACTTGGGGAGATCTTAGGCGGGCGCCCCTCCCAAGTGCAATGGAGGTCGCCAACCTAGGCCATGGTCCTTCTTGATCACCCATTGACCCCGTCCAGGTAAGTATGTTGGCAGTGAGCACTTCACTTCTCTTTTCTACCGCATAGAACTAATTTCTCTTTCTTTCTTTCGATATGGGACTAGACGGACGACAACGTAACGTTGTCAACTTTCTAGGTTCTTAATCTCTCTATCCTACCTTATATGTTCGCTTATTTCCCCTATCGCGAACGATGCAAGAAATGTGAACCCTACCATTAAACCAACCCCTCCCTAGAAAACTCAATGGAATTGGGTACAAGTTTACTAACATTGCCAAGAATACTTTTATTAAAAAAATCAATGAGAGAAAATAATGCACAACATAGGTCATGAAAATACAACACACAAAAATAAGGATGGTTTCTCGGTCCCCAAGGACTAAAAAGAAACCTCTTTGATGGTCAGTCCCCATAGAAAAGTGGTGAGATATGAAAGTTCATCCTTATGACTGCTTTTGAATCTTCAGCAAGTCATGGTTTAAGTAAAAAGTACTTCACAATTGTGGTGAAATAGATCATTAGTTAGTCCATTTGTTTATGCGCAGAAGAAAAATCTATAGCTTTTGTAAGTTTGTATTAAGGCGTAATTTCAGAGATGAAATAAGAGAAAAACAAAAACAGAGCTACAGATCCAGCACTTTCTCCACTTCTTGTATTCTAAATCATTCATGTGGTATCAAAGCTCTCACTGAGCTTAGTGAGAGAAAAAACATCAAAGAGACAGCATGAAAGAATTGGCAGAGGAAGAATGTTAAATTTCAACCAGCATGAATCAGTGAAGATTATAAATACATTTAGAAAAGTGTAAAGAGTTTTGATTTGAGGGTTTAGGAGGGTGCGCCAGGCCCTAGCAGCAGTGCAACGCATGGGCGACGCTTGAGAGCCCCAATGGCAAGCCATTGTGATGGGCTCTCCCCAGTGAAAAAATTAATTTAATATCATGTGAGGCAATGCCCCACGTATCAGATATTAAACTGATAAGAACAGATACTACACTTGATCTTAGCCAAAAGGCCGAGAAAGGTATGCATTGTGAGGTGTTCCAGACTCCATTTTATTTCTTTTGGACTTGAACTAGTTTCGCTTTCGTCGATATGGGACTGAAAAAAAATATATTAGGACTCGGGTATTCGGGCTTCTAGCAGTACTAGATTGCAATGTTCTGATTCTAAGATTTGCATTGAGACCAATTCCTAAGATATCTGGGCATATTGTTCAACATCCAATTGAAAGAGAAAAGTCTATTGTTGTATTTTGTATTTTTTACATCTCTACAGTTTGATATCATATTTCGTGGACGTAGGTGTACCGTCACCGAACCAGGTAAATCACTTATGTCTATGGTTTTCTTTCGTCTATTATGTGCATTTGTATCTCGACCACACACTTCAGCACTAGTACAAGTTCATAATGTCAAGGTTGTTCCACCAGGAAAGTTGTATGGGCGGCCATTCGCTAATGACTTTCAGTTAAAAATGAGGCTTTTTCAACACCAAGGACGTTTCACCAACGAAGCAGATAAACACTCAGAAACTACAAGCATGTAGAGCATTGAAGGAACTAATTCATGGCATGAAAGGCCTAATGATTAGATAGGAGCACTAATATATTAAGCCAATATAAACATTCAAAGATGACATTAAAACTTCGCTAATTAACAAGGTCTAGGCATTTGAAAGCAAAAGATTAGGTACTTTGAAATAGCTAGAGATGCAATGTGAGAACAGATTCTTTGCATGCTGTTCACAAAAGAATGCATTATACATCACTGCAGTTCAGACATGACGTAAATTAAAAACGATGCAATCAAAAGCTGCAGACAGTGTTGCTTAAAACATATATTTCTCAAAGGAAATTTAATAGTAAGAGCAAATTAATTAATGTTTGAATTAGACAAGGTAGGGGCCGCGCGGACGCGTACCCCCTCTACCACAAATTATGACGTAGACTCTCCCACTTGGGGAGATCTTAGGCGGGCGCCCCTCCCAAGTGCAATGGAGGTCGCCAACCTAGGCCATGGTCCTTCTTGATCACCCATTGACCCCGTCCAGGTAAGTATGTTGGCAGTGAGCACTTCACTTCTCTTTTCTACCGCATAGAACTAATTTCTCTTTCTTTCTTTCGATATGGGACTAGACGGACGACAACGTAACGTTGTCAACTTTCTAGGTTCTTAATCTCTCTATCCTACCACTTTATATGTTCGCTTATTTCCCCAAGTTTACTAACATTGCCAAGAATACTTTTATTAAAAAAATCGATGCAAGCACAATCTTAAATGTGAACCCTACCATTAAACCAACAACCCTAAAAAATCCTAGAAAACTCAATGGAATTGAGAGGTACAAGTTTACTAACATTGCCAAGAATACTTTTATTCCCCAAGGAAAAAAAAAATCAATGAAAGCCAGCAATCCCGCAGGTCCAGTATCTCCAGCATTGGCGGCGGATTAAAGGTCTGGAGTCCAGCGTCAGTCAGTACAGCTCCACGAATTCTCAGGAATTTAAGATTTACGAGTGATGATGAAGCATGTAAGGAGATATCAGTGAGAAAATCACTTTTCAGAGACAAACTCTTCAGCCCCGAAATACCAAAGAGAGGCTGCACGGCCTCATCCCTAATTTGGGTTTCTTCCAAATCTAACCTCTCCAAATGTTTGAGATTCTGTAATTCAACTAGTGTGAGAATCTGATCAGGGCTATGCCCAACTAGATAATGAAGACCTGACATGTCAAAAAATAAAAATAAATAAAAATAGAACACATCAAAACAGAAACCCTGGTGTTTTAGAAAAAGCACGTCATATAACCGTGAGCAGAAGCAATAAAAGGTTTGAACATGGAACATCAGGACATATAACACCAACTATGGTACAAGCACCACTAGTTTTGTCTTTCACAAAAAATAAAAAATACCTTTGATATTTGTGTTGCTTAAGTCCAGAACCTTAAGAGATTCCATTGTGCTGATGTATGAGAGGGCGCTGTCATCCACCCCAGTATGTGTCAATAGTAAGCTTTCAATATGAGGAAGGTTTCCGACTAAGAGCCCTAAACCGGTAGAAGTAAGTCTTGTATTACTGAGATTTAGATATCTCAAAGATTCTCCAAGAAGTAAAATGGGACTGATGTTATTATCTCTGATTCTGGTAAAGCTGAGGTCCAGATGTTCCAACGCTGTCATGTTTCCCAAGAATTCGAAATCTTGAAGTGTTGATTGGGATACATTTAAAAAGAAGATGTGCCTTGGTTCTACGTGCAGGAGGGCATCATTAATATCACTTAACGTAGCCCCCGATAGAAGGAGCTTCCGGAGATGAGGTCCTTCTTCTCTGTCAGCAATTCCTTCAAATATGGAATGTATAGTGCAGTTACTCATGTTTAAACACGTGAGATTGGGCAGATGTGGAACCTTCGTAACATTAGTCCAAGCAACATTCAAGAAATTCAACTTCGAAAACATTTTAAGAACAGCAGCTCCACCATCAGAAATTTTACTTCCCCATATGTCTAAATATTCCAGCTTTGTCAAAACCTACGAACATGCGAAACAACATATGACTCTACTATCAAAATAATGTAAATTTCAAACAAAACAAAAATAAATGAAAATAATGTATCAAGTTTATGAAGACATAAAGAGATGACTTTGAGATAAACCCGGAAACCTCATGCATGAGTTGTTCAAGAGCCATTTCAGGTGATGGAAATGATAAGAAAATAATTTTCCAAGCATGCACAAGTTCACAGAACTTGGTATCTATGATTCACACAATGCCCCCAACAAAGACACCCCATATCAAAAATTAGTCGGAACCAATTATAAAATTAAAACATCAAAAATGTGATATACCATGTTCATAGAATAACAGCCGGAAAAAATTAAATAAAAATGCTCTATAAATGAAACATAAGAAAGTGGCAGCCAGGGAAATGCTGCACTTATCAGTTATCACATGGACGATATTAATTTCCAATGGCTTTAAGGACAACAAGTTCATCTTAACTACAAAAGACAAAGCTTATAATTTAGAGATAAAGAACGCACGTGTTGAACCTTGTAACAAGGCATAAGTAAAAAATCAACAATGAGGCCATGAAAGGAAAGGACAAAGTGAACAAATATTAATATAGGACGTGTGAAGCCTTATCCAAAACATTACAAGCGTAAAAGTAAAGATTGATTTAGATTTGGAGTTTCTTTGTAGGAGTCCTTGTAAGATTAGAAGTTTAGTTTCTATTTTGATTAGGATTAGAAGTTTTTATTTCATTAGAAGTTTTGTGTTATTAGAATTAGTAAGTTTTAATTATTTTCGTCACTTTATTTAATGTAATTTTAGAAAGTCATTAGAACTTTAAATTCCTAATTGTATTAGGAGTTTTAGGACCTTCGTCGTCATATATAGATGTTTAGGTTAAATTTTATGATATATAACATTGAATAAGATTGATATTTGCTAAAATTCCTTCTCTCTTCTTCTACTTAATTTCTCTTATCTAATCCTTCATTAAGTAGAAGAAGAGAGAAGGAATTTTAGCAAATATCAATCTTATTCAATGTTCTAATGTTCTATATCATAAAATTTAACCTAAACATCTACATATACGACCAATGTCCTAAAACTCCAAATACAATTAGGAATTTGAAATCCTAATGACTTTCTAAAATTACATTAAATAAAATGACGAAAATAATTAAACTTACTAATTCTAATAACACAAAACTTCTAATAAAATAAAAACTTCTAATCCTAATCAAAATATGAACTAAACTTCTAATCTTACAAGGACTCCAACAAAGAAACTCCTAGTCTAAATCAATCTTTACTTCTACGTTTTTAATGTTTTGGATAAGGCTTCACACGTCCTACATAAAGTCTCCCCGACTTGAAAGAACTTGACTCCGAAGAATTAGCAGCAAGGTAGTCCTCTAAAAGATCACGATTCAGACGTATGAACTCATCCTCATAAATCCATGAAGCATCAGAAGTTGGACGATTTCTCCAATCACCAAATATTGACAATATCCACCATCAAAAGAAGACATTAACTCATTATCTAATACATTAGCAATATGCTCAAAAGATGCAGAAGTAGGTGGAAGGCGTGGCTCTGAAGCTGCAGAAGATGAACCTTACAAGGTCACTTCTTGCACAAACGAGTTAGGCGTGGCTGTGATACCAAATTAATGGAGGAATAGAGGAGAAATATAAGTCAGAAAAAAAAAGCAAGGAAGGAAGAAAGTTGCAGAAGATTGAAGAAAAGAGAATAAACCCGAACAAAGAGTAAGGAAAGAAAACAATAACCTCTTGCTCAAGGAAGAGAAAAAGAAATAAAGGAAGAAAGGGAAGAATGCAAGAACCTCTTGCTCAAAAAAGAAAGAAAAAAGGGGAAGAATGAGCACTAACCTAGGCTCTGATACCAAATTAAAGGAGGATTAGAGGAGAGAAACCAAGTAGAAGAAGAGAGAAGGAGTTTCAACAAATATCAATCTTATTCAATGTTCTATATCATAAAATTTAATCCAAACATCTATATATACGACCAAGGTCCTAAAAATCCTAATAGAAATAGGAATTTAAGTCGACTTTCTAAAATTACACTAAATAAAGTGGCGAAAATCATTAAAACTTGCTAATTCTAATAACACAAAACTCCTAATAAAATAAAAACTTCTAATCCTAATTAAAATAGAAACTAAACTTCTAATCTTACAAGGACTCTGACAAAAAAACTCTTAATATAAATCAATCTTTACTTCTACGCTTGTAATGTTTTGGATAAGGCTTCACATGTCCTACATCAAATATGGAATTGGGTATGAGCCAATAGATTTGGATGAGAAATTTATAAGGGTGTATTCAATTGAGATTTTAATAAACTTTTGGTTACTTTTATAAGTGGATGACTTTTTAGAAGTTTATAGATTTTGGTAGACTTTTATAGACTTTGATAAACTTTTATGCAAAACTTCATTTTGATGACTTTTATTAACATTTAAGATTTTCAGTGACTTTTATGAACTTCTTAAACATGATTTTGATTGATATTAGCAAATTTTTGTGATTTTTATAATGAAACAAATATTTTGCACTTTATTATAAAAAATTAGATAAATAATTATATTTCTTTTTCTAAAGAACTATTACTAATTTTTTTAATAAAAAACATATAGATATATTAATGAATTACGATCAAGGTAACAACAATAACAACATAGCCTCAATCTCAAATTAACTAGGGTCGGCTACATAGACCAAACTTTTCCATTGTGCTTGATTAAGTGAAATTGATGGTGAGCTTTGCAAACCATTCAAATCTCTTCTAATTAATGCATTTCATGTTAACTTTGGTATGCCTCTACCTCGTCGAATTTCTACAGTTTCTATTGAGTCAAGTTTTCTAGTTGGAGCATTTGTAGGCCGTCTTTGTAGGTGACCCTTTTTTTTTTATGAAAAGTGACAAACGTTTTACGCTGGTTGTCAACCTATCGGAACCCTCCTCCATTTTCCAATAATGGAAAATGAGCTTGGGGCCTCCCTCCCCCACTTTTCGGGTATGAAAAGTGAGTTTGGGACCTCCCTTACCCATTTTTCGGTATGAAAAAATGGGCGTCAGAGTCCTTCTCCTTTATCCGGACTTGGGACCGGCTATGTAGCGCACATAATGTACAACATAGGTGGAGTTTTTGCACTTTAGGAAGTAGGATAAAAAAACAAGTAAATAAATATCAACATAATAAATAAGTAAGTAAATCATCTTATAGTGGCAGAAAAGAACCAAATAAGATCATAGCAAATGTTAGTGTAAAAACTTTGCACTTTAGGAAAAAAAAAAAACATTATATTTTTTCCTATATTTTTTCCTTAAGAATGATAGTTTAAGTTTTTGAAAATGCACTTTTTGCATTTAAAAAAAATACAATTATTTTCTCCAAAAAGAATAATATTACATTTTTCGATATTATAATAATACACTAATAAATGAAACTTCATTGTAAAAAAAAAACTCATCAAAAATGTACAGTGATGCAAGAATGAGATCTTCTTAATAATCTCATCATTTCATTTTCATCAAGATAGACATTAGAGTATAACGAGTGAGCAATGAAATCCATGAGTTGTGGAGTGATTGGAGAAGTTGATAAAAACAATTGATTAGAAAAATCTTCTGAACAATGAAGTCCTTTTTGAAGAATGAAACTAACAAAAATTAGAAGTCTCTAAAAGTTTCTAGGTTGAGGTGAGGAGAAGTTGAAGATTTCTTTACGTGTATTTTTATACAAAAAGTTTATAAAAGTCGAGATTTGTCACAAATCCACAAAATTCACCTAAAAATTGAATACACCTTACTTTTATAAACTCTCTAGAAGTTTAAATTGAATATCCCAAAACTTTTAGACTTTTTAAAAGTCTATAAAAGTTCACATTGAATACAACTTACTTTTATAAACTCTCTAAAAGATTTAATTGAATACACCTAAACTTTTTTTATTCATTAAAAGTAATCAAAAGTCCATTAAAATCTCAATTGAATACACCATGTTAAATAGATTCATCTAAGTAGCACGCAATTATTTGAATTGAGGCTATGTTGTTGTGGTGGTGGTTGTTGAAGTAGCAGACAATTAATAAATAGCAAATGTATTTAAACAACCACAAAATCATTCCAATTGAAAAGGTTAAGATATAAAATAAGGCACCTGAAGTGAACTTAAGGCCAGATCAGTAACAGGTAAGCCCCCCAAATCCAACACAGAGAGCTTTCGGAGTGAAGAAAGTTGAATAATCCCCTTTTCAGTCAGACCAGTTTGAGACACAAACAATTTCTCCAATTTCGAAATTGATAGAAGATGCACAATCCCAGCATCAGTCAACTTTGAACACCTTGAGATGTCTACCTCCTTTAAGGTATCCATTCCTAAGAACATCAAAATGGAAAACATTCTTCACAAACGAAAACTTGTCCTCAGGCTCAAACTCAACATGGCATGGAATCAACATTGCGAACATGGTCTTTCATACAATGGAAAAACTGAAAGGATGATGCAAAGTTATTTGATTCTGCATAAACAAATAAACATTTCACAATCTCATGTTCAGCCAAGCAATTACTAGATCAACTTCATAAGACACTTCAGACTCCATAAATTTTATAAACTCATACATTGATTATAAAAGGAGCAACAAGCATAATCACTTTAGTAGGTGCTGCATTACGCAACACAATCTGCACTGGAATTAATAAGACCCTCAAGTTCACGCCTCAAATTACAAACATGTTTTACAAAAGATGATATAAAACACATATAGCCTCGATCCAAAATAAGTTGGGGTCGGGTATAGGGATTAAACTCTTCCATTGTGCTTGATTTAGCGCCATTGATGTTATGCCTTCCAAATCCTTTAAATCTCTCATAATCAATGCGTCCCAAGTTAGCTTAATTTCAATCTACCCTTACGTCGTCAGATCTCTTCAGTTTCTATTGAGTCGAGTTTTCTAGTGGGGACGTTTATATGTCGTATTTGCCCCACCGGTCTTCCCTAATCTTTGTGTCAATTGGTGCTAGTCCTATTTTTCTTTGATTTTTTGTATTTCTTATTCTATTTTTATGAGTTTTATTTTACCACACATCCACCTAAGCATCCTCATATACAAGGAATATGAAAGCAATTCACACAAACCTGTAAGAGGCCAAAGCGACGAGTTGTTAATTCCTCGGCAACCTGAAACATTTATCGAATGCAGATACCGATATGCCCCCAGGTAAGCCATCCACTCTACATCAACAAGGTTCTCCCCTCGCAAATTGATTGAACCTACACAATGCTGAAAAATTCTGCAGAATAAATTGTGTATCAAAATAAGTAACGCAATCAAATCAAAGCACTCTTTTAACGGCTTCCACACAAAACATTAAATTGTGAGGTTTCCTAATTGATCTAATACAGAGAACCACGGCTAGGGACATAAATATTCATGGGCAGCGACCCCGCATTTTCGAAGTAGAGCAAAGTTTTAGACCACACATGTTACACAAACCATGAGAAAAATATAATTCAAAATCTATTAGAATCAAATGCAGTAACTAGAAAAACTAGCAAACATAAAATTGAATTGATCTTCGCAGCAAAGAGGGTAACGATAATTCAGATCCTTCAACTCAAATCAAACCCTAATAAATCATGCATGACCAACATCAATTGAACACTAAATCATGAAATATGAAAAATCTAATCAAACAAACAGTAAATCTAAAATCAAAATCAGACCCATATCACAAAAAGGAACTAATTTCACAATGAAGCCTAATCCATCAAAACCTCACCAATTCTAACCCTCCAAACAACACCAACAACCCCAAATCGCACAAATCGCACAAAAACAGAGTATTGACATGGAAATCTCACTCGAGGAGAGAAGGGTAGACGAGTTTCCGGGAGAGGAGGCGTTGGAGAACCACCTCGCCAAGGTGGGTGGGCATGCGCTCGAGAGTCCGGCGCTGCCGCCGCCACTTCTCCACGCTCTCCAAGTTCTTGGTGGCGGCGTCGATGCAGAGACCGATCAGGCCGCCCATCTCCTCCTGATCCAATGGTTGTGATTGGATCTCCATTGTTGAGTGTGTTTGAGGGATTGACATTTCGGATTAGTTGAGGGTCTGTGAGGGTGGGTGGGTGTTCAAGCTCGAGTCGGGGAACAACAATGGAGCCGCATAGGCTCTGTCTAACGTGCGCGGGTTGCGTGGTGCGCAAGTCCTTGAAAAAATATTAACAAATAATCAATAATTTTGATAGGCAACCCAACTCAAAAAATAAAAATAACAAGCCCAATCAACAATTTCATACTTGCCCCATTAAGAGGCAATGTTGTTTCCATTACAAGCTTAGTAACGCTCAATAGAGAAACCTAATCGGTCATTATAAATTCATAAAACTTAGGTGGGTCAACACAATGAACACATATATAGAGCCTAAGATCTATGACTTAAATTATTCTACCAAGATCTATAATGGTTTGAACTAAATTTGCATGCAAGCGGAGACAAAACTACAGCGGCCTACTTTTTGAGACAAATCGGGCATCACCGATTCGGTCAGACACGTCACCAAGCCCACCACGCCATGACATGCTTATCCATGACAGCACACCGACTTTATTTGTTCATCATTTATTTTTCAGCTAATTAACTTAGCGTATTATGCCTTACTTAATAGGATTTGAGAGTAAGAGACCATTAGTTCAAACTTCGGTAGGGCAAGTTGTTTCTTTCTCGTAAAAAAAAATAGTAATTTGTTCATTTATGCAAGTAAACTTAGCCTATCATGCCTTACTTAAAGTTCTTTAGTTTAGGGAGCGACTATTAGCCTCCCACTACCTTATATCAGTGTGACGACCTCTTCTCAAATTAGGGCACCGCCTGACCTAATCCCGTCATTAAGCTCTAATTTTCATCATGTATGACTTAATTACATATTAGTCAGTCTTTCTAATACACTCATCACTTTAGCTACTTTTCTAATGAACATTTCATCATTCTAATAACTAAATAGTTTTTCATAGTAAATTAAAATTATATATAATTTAAAGATTATTAAGCAGAAGTCTTGACAAATTAGTGGAATTCATTCATATAAAATCTAAGTATGTGGAAAACCAGGTAACAAAGATCACATGCATATATATTACAAACGGCGATAACTATATCTCAACACATGTCTGGTCGGGTAACTATCTCACAACCTATAGTATACATCCCTAAAAGTGTATAAAAACATATATATATATATATATAAGTCATACAACAACATCAAAAACCTATAAAATCAGATGTAGCAACACTTCACTAGCTCAGAGGTAATCGCAGATCTTCTTCTTGCCCGGTCTGCTACTCGACGGATCTGCACCCATTGTCATAAAAAAACATATATCCACATTTTCAAATGTACAACAGGTATCTGAAAGCATAATGATATCATAATACTATGCTGAAAAAGAAATCACGCTATAAGATATAGCAGCTAAACAACATGAAACTGACACATGACTAAGCAATAATTGTAACAACATGTTACCTTAAGTTGGTGATAAGTACTAATCCAAATCCTAATAAACATGAGTTAGGCTCGTGGTTAAATTCGGTGTACCTCGATTAACATGTGTGTGCAATTGCATGATGGTTGGCGTTTGCTTGGAATAATTAATGAATTTTATAGGTTGTGGGATTAATAGGAGATTAATACAAACCTATTATCGAGAAAATAAGTAATTAAACAATAAGTTGTCGCTACACCAAATGCGGTTAGGGGGTCATAAAATGAATGCGCACATCTGAGAATACTCGTAGGCATGTCCGGTGAATTTATTAGCTAGAAAGTACATGAGATATATATGTTTATATATATATATATATATATATATATATATTGGATATATATATATATTAGATATATATATATATATATTAAAGTTATAAAGTTGGTTTGAAAAATATGGATTGTTTGGTCAACCTTAAAATGAGCATAAGTGCTTAATGTGTCAAAATTTGTGTCACTTTAATGAGTATAACTTTAACCCATCAATTGTTAGATCAGTCTCGAGATAACGCGATGCATATCTCGAGAAAAACCCATATATATAAATCAAAATATTCATCGTAATCTCATTCAATCAATCAAGAAACCGATAGTGAGGGTTTGGGTTTTGATTCTGATCGAAGGAATTGGTTCAGGGAGCTGAATCAACGTGAATTGAAGAGCTTAAATGGATCACAAGCCATAGATCATCACTTTGGTGTAGATATCCAGGAAAGCTTGAGTGCTCGGAAAAGTTAGAAATTTGGATGGAAACTAGACTAAGGTAAGTACGGATTCGCTTGTCTATCAATGTTGTGTGGATATTCTAATATATGTAGTTCATGTAGATATTGGATTGAAATGGGGGACTATTTACACTGCAATGGTTTTCAATAAATAAAAAATGGTGTGTAACGTGACCAAAACTATAACTCCTGGTTTTGAGAATAGGTTTAAAGGAGATGAGTTCCCTTCCCGGCCTATATACAACTCATGCTCAATTCGATAGGTTGCGTTGATTGCATACTCACTAGAGGGTTTCAGATAGAACCATTGGGCATTTATAGATTGGCTAGATAGCATATCAGCCAATATGATGGTCTAACAATCACATTAATGATGTCGATGGGTAATTGACCTTAGTTTTACAAACAAAATGGGGATCACAATTAGGGCTGGCAAAAGTACGGGAACGGACAAAAACGAGACTAGACACCCATTTCGAAAATGATTAAATTTGGTGTCTGGTCCCGGTCCCTTTTTAAAACGGGTACTGTTTTTTTGTCCAGTCCCGTATGTTTGTAAAACATACGAGACCCATTTTGCCCGAAAACCTCTCATTCGCTGCTCTCCTCAGCTTCTTCCGATCCGCTCCCGATAATCTCTGCACCGATTTCGCCTCCACTGCCTTCTTGAACATCCCTTCCCTTCCCTTCTCAATCGATCGATCAATCAATCAATCCAACTCTCCCTTCTCTTCTTCGATGATGCTGTGCGTGTGCTTGTGTGCGTGAGGGCCGTGAGGTAGAGCTGTGCGTGAGAGGCGGACGTAGGAAGATGACAATTGAGTGAGGAGATCGGCCCGATCGGGGACGAGCTGTGCATGAGGCAGAAAGAGTGAGAGGCGAACGGAGAGAGATGACAGTTGCGTGAGGAGATCGGGGGAGAGCTATGCGTGAGGGCCGTAAGGCAAAGCTGTGCGTGAGGGCCGTGAGGCAGAGCTGTGCGTGAGAGGCGGACGGAGAGATCGGGGATGAGCTGTGCGTGAGGCAGAGAGAGTGAGAGGCGGACGGAGAGGAGATCGGGGACGAGCTGTGCTGTGCGTTAGGGTTACTTTGTTTGTTGAGTGAGGAGATCGGGTTGAGTTGAGTCTTGAGGGAGATGACAGAGACAGACTGACATAAAAGTTAAAAACTTTAAATTTCATAAAAGTTAAAAACTTTAAATACATTGTGAAATTACTTATATGCCCTTCAAATTAATCACAAACGGGTACCCATTTTTTTTGAAATTTATGCCTGATCCCGGTCCCGTATTTTAAAACGGACACAAAAAAAGCGTCCAGTCCCGTATGTTTTTTACAAAAATATTGCCCGATCCCGTTTAAAACGGGTCCGGACACAACCGGACAAACGGGACCGGGCAACTTTTGCCAGCCCTAATCACAATGTAATAGTCTATGATAACTTGTTTTGCATCCATTATTTATTGAATTTATATGTTTTCCATATTCTCGTTAGTTAATATTAGTGCATATTGTTATTGCATAATGTTCGTAATTATTATATGAAATGTTTATGGCTATGTGAATCGCTACTTACTAAGCAAGTTGGAGCGCTCACTCCCAAATAATTTTTGAGGAATGCCGACGAGCGCTACGACTACGGAATAGAGAAGATATAAGAGTCTTGACCTTCTCTTCGATGTAATGAGTTTTCTCGTCTTATATACTTGTATTGAGTTACAGTTTTGTAATATCACAAGGGATGAGAGGTTTTATATAACCGAGGATTATTCCTGTTTGATTTGGTACGGTATATCGTATTTTAATTATCGAAAAAGTTTTAAATTTTTACTGCATTTATTATTTGTTTTATATCGATATTTGATATACAGTGGTGTTTATCACGTGAAGGAGGAAAGGCTGCTAGCTTTAGTTAAATCTGGTTAGGTAATCTGGGTTTAATTATAGTTTCAGGCTGGGTATCATTCTAATCATGTCAGGGGATGCTACAATATTGATCTAGGGTCGATCGACCGTGAGTTACATCACATCAACCTTATTCCACTAGTGAGGGCGTAAATAATAACATGAATGTCTTCATGTCCTTACAAAATGCCCATCTCATATACAAGTACTCACAAGTGCCCCTCACATGTGATGTATACTTGTCAACAACCCCAGGTCCCATACCCGTGTAGCGGCCCTCGCCGCCAAGAGGTGATGTGTCACTGTGTACTCCTTGCCAGCTGGCCCTACTACACGTGTACGGCACCTACCTGTCTTATTTCTGTATCGAAATTCATATCCACTTGTGTATATAGCGTATAAATGACATATTCAGCCGAAGTCGCACTTAAATGCAAGAAATATTAATAATCAATTTAACAAATCCTATTGTGAAAAATCCTTGAAAAACTACTCTGTATAGAGGTAGACAACTGTACCATATAAACTATAGTCATGTACAAGCTCATAATACTCTCCAATTCCCCAAAAAATCAAAATATCAAAACAAAACACAAGTACAAGTAATCCTCAACGGTAGATAGTCAGAGGTAGTCGCCTAAGATCCCCTTGTCCTTACTTGTACTCAGATATGCATTCAATCATCATAGAAGAAAATGGATGATGAGTCTAATCAGTAAAATCCCAAGGAACTCCTCTGAGCATTCAAATAAACAAGTGGAAGTCAATAAATATTGTTAAATAAACATGCGGAATGTAAACAGACAACTGTAAGTAGGGCATCGCATGCATAGATAACAATAAAGTGTAAATGTATGTGTCTGTTCTAGTTAGACTAAACCATACTTCGGAATACCCTTCCAGGATCCCACTAGTGGGCGCACCCAACTAGCTATCACCTGGTCCTTATCGGTGGCCAACGTAGACCTACGACGCACCGACACATGTAACAGTTCAATAGCTCAGGTCGTTATCCACCGAGAACTCCTGATACATATGCTATGGTCTAGAATGCATAGACACATAACGAAAAACCCGGTTTGAGTAATTCAACCACGTCCAAACGATGACAAGATATATATGTAATAAAGACTACAGGGAATACCGGAAATGAATGGAAATACAAAGCGAAATAAATACTCAGAGTTTTTCAATTAGGCTTTACAAACCACACAGCGCACTCCAATACTCGTAATCAATCCCCGAGTCCAAGTCCACTCGGTCCTTAGTCTCCAATTGATCACCCGTGTCCACCTATGTCCATTTATCAATAATTCCAATTTAGTATGACAATTTACAACTAATTTTTAAAATTTTAGGTCAAATTGCCCATTTCGCGTTTTTAGAGGCAAAAACCCTGCAAAAGTCGCGTCCGAAATTTTCAAATATAATTCTTAAATAGAAATTCATTAATTTCTATTTATTTTATGGGAATATTTTTTTTTTGGATTTTCTCAATTTTTTCGGAATATTTTCCAAATTTTCTCTTTCCTTTTTTTTTTTTAGTTTGGTTTGGGTCGGGTCGACCCAAATGGGTCGAACCCGACCCTAGACCACAACTGGACCAGGCCCAGTGGAAAGATACACGCGCGCACGCGTGTGCATCCCCTCCACTTGATCGAACCAGGGACTTCCCTGGTTCGATCGGCAACAATTATTATTTTTTTGTTATTGTTGTTTGGGTTTGGGTTGCCTTCCCCCCAACCCCCAGTGCAATCGATGCCAGGGGAGACGCCCCTACCATCTCCACCCTCGACCTCGGTTCGGCCTCCATAGCCGATGTGGCGGCCCTCGCCGCCCCGGGGTGACGTGTCTCCGTGTACTCCTTTTTTCTGCTGGCCCAACTACACATGTACGGCACCTGCCCGTCCTTTCTCTGTCTCGAAATGTATCCACTTGTGTGTGTACAGTGTATAAATAACATATTGAGTGGAAGACGTATTTAAATGCAAAAAAACTTCATGAATCAATTAAACAAAACCTAGTGTGGAAAAACCCTGAAAAGTATGAGGTAAACAACCGTACCATATAAAACTAAGCATGTACAAGGTCATGTCACTCTCCAATTCCCAAAAGAATCAAAATATCAAAATAATCACACGTACAAGTACTCCTCAAAGGTAGGCAATCAGAGGTAGTCGCCTAAGGTCTTGCCTTCGCTTGTACTCGGATCTGCACTCAATTATCATAGAAGAAAATGGATGACGAGTCCAGTTAGTAAAATCCCAAGGAACTCATCCGAGCATTCACATAAACAAGTGGAAGTCAATAAATACTGTTAAATAAACATGCAAAATGTAAACAGACAACTGTAAGTAGGGCATCGCATGCATAGATAACAATAAAACGCAAATGTGCGTGCCTGTTCCAGTCAGACTAAACCATACTTCGGGATTCCTTTCCAGGATCCCACTAGTGGGCGCACCCAACTAGCTATCACCTGATCCCTCTCGGTGGCCGGCGTAGACCTACGATGCACCAACACAAGTAGCAATTCAATAGCTTGGGTCTTTATCCATCGAGAACTCCTGATACACATGCTATGGTCTAGAATGCATAGACACACTACGAAAAATTCGGTGGGAGTAACTCAACCAACCGTCCAAAAGATGATAAGATATGAATGTAATAAAAATCACAATGAATACTGGAAATGAATAGAAATACAAAGTAAAATAAATACTCAAGAGTTTTTTTATTGGGTTTTACAAAACTCACAACGCCTTCCACTACCCCGTAATCAATCCCCGGGTCCAAGTCCACTGAGTCATTGATCTCCAATTGATCACCATGTAAACCTATGTCCATTTATTAATAACTTAAGTTAGCATGATAAGTTACAATAAATTTCTAAAAATCTTAGGCTAAATTGTCCATTTCGCGCTTTTCGAGGTAAAACCCCGCAAAAAGTCACGTCAGACATTCCCACATATGTTCTTTTCATAGAACTTTATCAATTTCTATTTATTTTATCGAAATATATTTTTTTCCAATTTTTCTCGTGATTTTTCCAAATTTTTCTTTCATTTTTCATTTTTTTTTGTTTTTTGTTTTTTTAATTTTTTGTTTGGGTCGGGTCAACCCAACTGGGTCGGACCCGACCCGGCCCTAGACCAGAACAGGTCCAGGCTCGGCCTAGCCATCTCCACCCCAACCCCGGTGGAATCGATGGCAGGGGAGACGCCTCTGCCATCTCCACCTCGGTCGGCTGGGGTTTGGCCTCCATGGCCGCCCCACTCTCGGCCACCTCACCGCCAACCACTGGACCCACAACCAACCACTACTGAGACTCACCTCGACTGTGACGTCTCTTCCTTCTCTCTCTCTTTCCCGCGCGTTCCTTCTTCTCCTCCTCCTCTCCTTTTCTTGCTTCTTTTTCCTCTGTTTCTCGGCTCGGTTGTATGTCTGTGTGTGAGTGTGTGTGTGTGTGTGTGTGTGTGTGTGTGTGTGTGTGTGTGTGTGTGTGTGTGTGTGTGTGTGTGTGTGTGTGTGTGTGTGTGTGTGTGTGTGTGTGTGTGTGTGTGTGTGTGTGTGTGTGTGTGTGTGTATGGGTGTGGTAGGCGGGGTGGTGGACACGTGGTGTTTGAGTTTGGCCAAGTGTGTTTGATTTAAGACATGTGTGTTGTTGTGTTTGTACAAGTGACACCTAACTGTGACACAACTAAGACACTCATCTGTGTTTTTGGGCGTTTCGACGCCCGGTTTCGCGTCCGAATTGTGATATACTTGTACCGCCGCGTCGTTAGCTACCCAATATCTATTCCATTTTTACTTGACAAATTTTTTTTATTTAATTTGTGTGCTTTCGTTTCCCCGACCTAATATTTGGTCCCGTCGATTACCCGATACCCGCGTCGACACCCAGTTTCGCGTCCGAATCTGTACTCGACGGTTAACAATCTCTATTGGTCTCTCCTCATAAGTCACGTCAGGTTGTATCTCCACCTGTCCCAATTCAATCGTTGGTCTCGGCCCTGACCTAGCGAGTCTCAACATGGAAATGTGAAAGATCGGATGAACCCTAGCAACTCGGCAGGTAACTTTAACTGATACGCAATAGTGACTACTCTATGTGCAATCCAGTGTGGTCTAATGTATCTCGGCACTAGTTTCCCTTTAATGTCAAATCTCTGTCGACATTTCCAAGGAGAAACCTTCAGATACACCATATCGCCCGTGTCATAGCTCAGACCCTCGCGATACCTATCTGCTTATTTCTTCTGTCGATCTTGTGCAGCTCGCAGTTTCTAACGAATTTGTCGAATTTTCTCTATGTGATCAACAACTATCTCAGGCCCTACCATCACTGTATCTTCCAGCTCAGCCTAACAAGCAGGTGATCTACATGGTGTCCTATACAATGCCTCAAATGGTGGCATATTAATGCTCTCCTAATAGCTGTTATTGTATGCAAACTCAAACAGAGGCAGATAATCCTCCCACGAACCTTCAAACTGTAATATTCATGCCCTGAGCATATCCTCCAAAATCTGGATTAGCCGCTCTTACTGTCCATCAGTCTGAGGATGATAAGCCGTGCTAAACTGCAACTTGGTGCCAAATTGTTCCTGCATTGCCTCCCATAATTTCGAGGTCAATCTGGGATCTCTGTTTGACACAATGGAAATTGGCACCCCATGAAGTCTAATAATCTCCCGCTCAAACAATATGTTCAACTAGGGAAACGTGTATTTCATCGTGATTGGAATTAAGTGAGCCGACTTCGTCAGTCTATTAATTACTACCCAAACTGCATCGTGACGCCTCGATGTCTATGGTAGCCCACTAACGAAATCCATAGTGACATGTTCCCATTTCCACTGTGGAATGGGCAACGACTGTAATAATCCATTGGGTCATTTGTGCTCAGCCTTCACCTACCGGCAAATGTGACAACTCTTAATATACGCACCTACGTCAGCCTTCATCCCTGGCCACCAGAATAGTCGCTTCAAATCATGGTACATCTTGGTCCGACCAGGATGAATTGTGTAACAAGTCAAGTGTGCCTTCTCTAGAATCTTGTTTCGTATTTCCTGATCTATTGGTATCCACAATCTCCCTCAGTATCTCAAACATCGATCTGTGGTTTTCTCCTAATCAGCGCATTTCAGATTCCGTGACAAACCACTGACCCGTTCATATAGCTCATCAGCCCTCTTACACTCAGCAACCCGTTCAATCGATAAGGCCGGTGTCCTCAACTGACAACAAATGTGATGTTCCGCGGTAGTCGACGACTCGACAATGCACATAATTGAGACTGCCTGTCATAAGCCATGCTCATGTGTCATCTGCTGCATAATAGTCTGACTGTCGAGTCCACTCCTGCTCAATGCGTCTACTACGACGTTCGCTTTGCTAGGGTGATATTCAATAGCGAAGTCATAGTCCTTCAACAACTCCAGCCATCTCCGGTGGCGCATATTCAGATCCTTTTGAGTAAAGATGTAACGTAAACTCTGGTGACCTGTATACAATAATAATCGCACTCCATAGAGATAGTGCCTCCAAGCCTTCAGTGCAAAAACGACCGCTGCAAGCTCCAAGTCGTGCACTGGATAATTCCCCTCGTGGGGTCTCGATCGTCTAGAAAGATAGGCAACTGGTCTACCATCAACACACATCCAAGACCAATACCCGACGCATATGTATATTTTGTCAAGGTCTTGCCCGGCTCCGACAATGTCAATACTGGTGCAGATGTCAACCTCCACTTCAATTCACAAAAATTCTGCTCACACTCATCTGACCAGTCAAATCTGACGACTTTCTTAGCCAGTCTCGTCATCGGCGCTGCGATCGAGGAAAAATCATGCACAAATCGTCGGTAGTATCCGACCAGTTCAAGAAAACTCCGTATATCAGCCACGGACTCAAGCGTCTTCCAATCAATGATCGCCCTAATCTTTTCTGAATCCACTGAGATACCTTGCTCACTGATGACATGGCCTAAGAATTTCACCGCACTTAGCCAAAAATCATACTTGCTAAACTTGGTGTACAGTCGGTGCTCCCTTAGTATCGTCAAAACTGCCCTGAGATGTCCCTCGTGATCTTACGAGTCCTGCTATAGATCAAGATATCGTCGATGAATACGATGACAAATTTATCCAAATACGGCCTCATAACCCTGTGCATCATATCCATGAAAATCGATGGAGCGTTCGTCAGCCCAAACGACATGACGGTGAACTCAAATAATATGTATCTCATGCTGAAAGCGATTTTCGGGATATCATCTTCTCGAATCCTCAACTGATGATAACCTGAGCGAATGTCAATCTTCGAGTAGAATCTGACACCCGTCAGCTGATCAAACAAATCGTCAATCCTAGGAAGTGGGTGACAGTTCCTCACAGCTACCTGATTCAACTTCCTTTAGTCGATCCACATCCTCATCGTACCATCATTTTTCTTCACAAACAGTACTGGAGCTCCTCAATGTGACATACTAGGGTGAATGAAACCCTTCTCCAACAGCTCGTACAACTGTCGTCTCACCTCCTCTTGCTCTGCTGGTGCCATCCGGTAAGGTCGACTGGCAATCGGTTGCGTCCCTGGTATCAACTCGATTATGAAGTCAACAGATTGTGGCGGTGATAATCCGGGTAAATCATCTGGAAAGACATCGACAAAATCCTGAACCACCGGAATGTCTTCAATCCGGACCTCCGTTCGAACCTCCGGCTCAACTATCGCCGCAAATGCCTCCATCTTCTGCGTTGTAGCTAGTCGGATTCTCATGATGAGTAAGTCAGTTGCCGATCCAACTAATACGAACTTCGGTATTCCAGGAATATAAAATTCTATCATCTTGCCGTAACAATCTATCCGTGCATGAAATGATGCTAACCAATCCATCCCGAGCAGTGTGTCAAACTCTAAGTACTCCAATACTCGAAGATCGGCTGGTAGCTAATGTCCATCCACCTCTATCATCGCGTCTCGACATATTCGGTTAGGGTATATTTTATCCCCAGTAGCCATACTGAGGACGAGATGTGGCTCTAGTGTCTGTGTAACTAACCCTAACAATCCGACAATACGTCCAGTAAGAAACGATAAAGTACTTCCAGAATCAAACATAACAAGCAAGTGGTGACCAAATATAAGTAATGTACCTTCAATAAGTTGCATAGTCACCCCGCTATCTCGCTGTGCTAACACATGCGCTCTATCTCTGGCCTGGGCTGACCCTCACCGTGGAGAAGGTGTTGTCCGACAATCAGCCCTCAAGTATCCCCTCTGCCCACATCGGTGACATCTACAGCTCTTCAGTCTACTCGTCTGTTTGTCTGTCTCCAGATCTCGGACTAACTCCGGTCTACCTGACCCCTGTCATGTCCTCTCTGATCTCGACTCTCACGGTACTCCTGTGGTTGTGCCCTCTGTCGATCCACTGGTGCTGATTTGATAGCATGAACTGGTTGTGGCTCCTCATATTAGAACTGATTGCCCCGAAACTCGTCCCAGCGGCCCCTATCCCGTCTATCATCTCTTCGACATCTATCCGAACGATCCATCGATATTTTCTTCCTCTAACTAGACTGAGAACTATGCCCTACCTGCACCTCCCTGCCAGTCACGCGTCTGTCAGCCCTCTGTAGTATATATGTCTCATGATCTAATGCCCTGTCAAAGATCTCCTGGAAAGTCGTGGCTCCGGTCGAGACAACTGCTGGCGCAATCCTGTCATAAACCCCTCTGGTGAAATAATAAATCTGCAAGCGCTCTGTTCCGGCAACATCTAGAGAAAACTACAGCAAATGTCGGAACCTCTTCATATATTGCATCAAAGTTCGATTTCTCTGTCGCAGGGCCAAGAACTCCTCTCTCAATCTCAACCTAACTTCCATCGGTATGTACTGATCATAGAATAACTCCCTAAACTCAGCCCATGTCGTCGGTTCCGGATGACTATCCGTATATGTCGTCCACCAGACTGTCGTATGTCTTCTCAAACAGGCTCCCGAAAGTCGTGCCTCTACTATCTTATCGTTCCTCATCAGCTTATGGAACCGCTGATGGGACACTATCCATCTCCCTGCAGCCTCAGGATTACTGCTACCGTAAAAGAATCCAGGCTGAAACTTTAAAAACTCTCTCAATAACTTCGCCTCTAGCGCGAGAACGAATGCAAATGTTGAATGAGTATCAGCAGCGGGGGTGGAAGTAACCTGGTCCGTCATTGTGTGTGGAGGCGGAAGAGTCGACGTTTCCAAAGGAACAATTGCGGTAGTTGTCTCTTTGGGTGCCTCTGCTGCTACCCCCTGAACTGGTGTCTGAGGTACCCCCTTAATAACAACTGTCTCTGCCGGTACAGTCATAGTTACTGGCTCTCTAGCTGAAGCGAGTGTCGCCAGTACCGCGGTCTACTCGCGTAATAGCCGTAATACCTCAGCCATTTATGTATCCTAGGCTGAGATTCTATCCTCCATACTCGCCGTAATCGGGACATCCCTAGTCACATCGCTAGTCTGTACAGTATCAAACGACGCACCAGACTGTCCGTCCATAATCTGCATCGAGAACGTGCTCCGAATTAGTCTCGAGGTATATACGTATAACATATAATAAGATGAACATATAACACGCGTATAAGTTCTAACTCTACCCGCCTCACATCACTTCCCAACTAAAGTTTTAAGGCACTAACTTTGGGTTTTCCACATCTAAGTTTGTTGATTAAGTTTTATTGTCTTAGGACTTCTTCTTTATGCTATGATACCAACTGTGGCGGCCCTCGCCGCCTCGAGGTGACGTGTCTCCATGTAATCCTTTTTCGGCTGGCCCAACTACACTTGTACGGCACCTGCCCGTCCTTTCTTTGTCTCGAAATGTATCCACTTGTGTGTGTACAATGTATAAATAACATATTCAGCGGAAGACGTATTTAAATGCAATAAATTTTCATGAATCGATTAAACAAAACATAGTGTGGAAAAACCCTAAAAAGTACGAGGTAAACAACTGTATTATATAAAACTAAGCATGTATAAGGTCATGTCACTCCCAGTTCCCAAAAGAATCAAAATATCAAAATAATCACACGTAAAAGTACTCTTCAAAGGTAGGCAATCAGAGGTAGTCGCCTAAGGTCATGCCTTTACTTGTACTCGGATCTGCACTCAATCATCACAGAAGAAAATGGATGACGAGTCCGATCAGTAAAACCCCAAGGAACTCCTCCGAGCATTCACATAAACAAGTGGAAGTCAATGAATATTGTTAAATAAAGATGCGAAATGTAAATAGACAACTGTAAATAGGACATCGCATGCATAGATAACAATAAAGCGCAAATGTGTGTGCCTGTTCCAGTCAGACTAAACCATACTTCGGGATTCCCTTCCAGGATCCCACTAGTGGGCGCACCCAACTAGCTATCACCCGATCCTCTCGGAGGTCGCTTAGACCTACGATGCACCGCACATGTAGCAGTTCAATAGCTCGGGTCGTTATCCACCGAGAACTCCTGATACACGTGCTATAGTCTAGAATGCATACACACACAACGAAAAATCCGATGGGAGTAACTCAACCAACCGTCCAAAAAATGACAAGATATGAATGTAATAAAAATCACAAGGAATACTAGAAATGAATGGAAATACAAATCAAAATAAATATTCAAGAGTTTTTTCAATGAGTTTTACAAACCTTACAACGCGCTCTACTACCCCTTAATCAATCCCCGGGTCCAAGTCCACTGAGTCCTTAGTCGCCAATTGATCTATGTGTCAATCTATTTCCATTTATTAATAACTTAAGTTAGCATGACAAGTTACAACAAATTTCTAAAATCTTTAGGCTAAATTGTCCATTTCGCGCTTTTCAAGGCAAAACCCCGCAAAAAGTCGCGTCTGACATTCCCACATATGCTCTTTTCATCGAACTTTATCAATTTCTATTTGTTTTATCGAAATATAATTTTTCTCAATTTTTTCGTAATTTTTTCAAGTTTTTCTTTCATTTTTCTTTTCTTTTTCTTTTTTTAAAGATTTTTTGTTTAGGTCGGGTCGACCCAATTGGGTCGGACCCGACCCGGCCCAGGACCAGAACGATCCAGCAGGGGGTGCACACGCGCGCGTGTGTGCACCATCTTCCCCGATCGAACTAGTGGTTCGATTGGGAGAAATATTTTTTTTTCTTCTTCGGTTATGGGTTGCGGTTGCTCTCCACCCCAACCCCGGTGGAATCGATGGCAGGGGAGACACCTCTGCCATCTCCACCTCGGTCGACCATGTGGTTCAGCCTCCATGGCCGAACCCCACTCTCGGCCACTCCAACACCAACCACTGGACCCACAACCAACCACCACTAAAACTCACCTCGAACGTGACGTCTCATCCTTCTCCTCTCTCTTTCCCCTGCGTTCCTTCTTCTCCTCCTCCTCTCCTTTTCTTCCTTCTTCTTCCTCTGTCTCTCGGCTCGGTTGTATGTTTATGTGTGTGTGTATGTGTGTGTGGTGTAGGTATAGGTGGGGGTGGTGGATACGTGGTGTTTGAGTTTGGCCAAGTGTGTTTGATTTTGGACAAGTGTGTTGTTGTGTTTGTACGAGTGACACATAACTGTGACACAACTAAGACACTCGTCTGTATTTTCGGGCATTTCGACGCCCCATTTCGTGTCCGAACTATGATATACGCGTACCGCCGCGTTGTTAGCCACCCAATATATATTCCATTTTTACTTGGTAAATTTTTTTTATTTAATTTGTGTGTTTTCGTTTCCCCGACCTAATATTCGGTCCCGTCGACTACCCGATACCTGCATCGACACGTATATCGAGGCAAATATAGTTCACACAATCACGTTGTGTGTTAGTTTCCCCGTCCTAATATTCGGTCTCGTCAACTACCCGGTACCTGTGTCGACACGCATATCGAAGCGAATACAGTTCACATACCTTCACAAGTATTATTTTGCAACATACACATATGTGATGTATTTGAATAAATTACACCGGAAATAAGCAACCAACACACCATAAACTTTCATACCTAAGTCCCCGTATGTCCTAGCCTATTGTGGCGTCCACGTAGATCTGAGCTGGCGTTCACGTCTGTAAATTTAATAGACATTAATAAAATGGGCTGTTACAGCTAACCCTCCCGGCCCCCAAGGCCGAATCACCAAACTCACAACAAAGTCAACTACGAATCACCTCCTTCTCGGCTTCTCCACCCTCTCTTCTCTCCTTCCCGGCTTCTCCTTCTCCTCCTCCTCCTCTCCGTTTCTTCTTCTTCCTCTCGGCTTGTGTGAGTTTCGGGTATGTGTGCGCGCTCGTGTGTATGTGAGAAAAGGTCGTGGTGTATAGATAAGGCTTGTTGACTTGTTTCCTTGACTCCAATGTGTGACACATTTGGGACACTCGCCCGTGTTTTACGCATCGAAATGCCATTTTGGGGCGTTTCGACGCATGGTTTCGTGTCCGAACCACGATATACGTGTACCGCCGCGTCACTAGCCACCTAATATCCATTCCATATTAGTTACTTGCCAATTTTATGTAATTTGTGTGTTTTAGTTTCCCCGACCTAATATTCGGTTCCGTCAACTACCCGATACTCGCGTCAACACACATATCGAGGTGAATACAGTTCACACAACCTCACACGTATTGTTATGCAACATACACAACATACACACATACGATGTATTTCAATAAATTGCACCGCAAATAAGCAACCAACACACCATAAACTATCATACCTAAGTCCCCGTGTGTCCTAGCCTACCGCGGTGTCCGTGTAGATCTGAGCTGGTGTCCACGTCTGTAAATTTAAGCTAATTAACAATATTAATAAAATGGACCGTTACACTCGTATGCTGCATAAGTTAGCGGTGAGA
This sequence comes from Stephania yunnanensis, assembly GCA_039657365.1. NCBI lineage: Eukaryota > Viridiplantae > Streptophyta > Magnoliopsida > Ranunculales > Menispermaceae > Stephania > Stephania yunnanensis. The sequence continues at coordinate 48,123,616 of CM077587.1, read as the reverse complement.
TCCAAACATCCCCGAGAATCTAATGACCCTATGTGTCACGGCTATCTCTAGATATATATTGGTCATAGATACAAGAACTACTTTTATAACCCGAGAAATGACATGATTTAAAAATCCAATAATGTAATTGCATATCTAATACACAAAGAAAATTAGATTTACAATTTCATCAAACACCTACCTAATAGCATGCTATTTCATTTAACTAGATATGTCAACAATCAAAAATGACATTGCTTATGATTTAGAGTCAATAAAATCAATTAATCAAAAACCAATGCCATGATAACAAACTCATAAAATGAGAAGAAACAACAACTAGTGGCATGAAGAGTACAAATGACAATTCAGTTCAAATAACTGAAAATAATTAACAATACTGGAATGAAATGTAAATGAATATCACAATCAATTTAATTGTGCTGGGTGGAATGTCTTTGTGTCATGCGAAGCAAACTAGATAGTACTTTGTCAATTTGGATGATCTCAGCGGCCCGTACTACACTGGCTCACATTCAGACTACTAGTGGAGGATCGGTCCATATCACAACTTGCCGAACAAGTACACCGATAAGGTCAGCAGCTCGGGTTGCCATTCATCAAGGGCTCAAGTGACATGTGATATGGTCTAGCATACTAGAGCTCATACAAAATAACATCCGAATAAAGCCCGACGGTGAACAAAACTACCGACCGTTATACCAAATCAAAGCATTGATAGAACATGGATAATAAACAACAAAGAATACAAAATAGCACAATTGAAACAATAAAATACTCGAGATGTGTTTGTTGGAATTATAATATACAATTAGTTGAATGGAATTTAAGTACAAATTAGTTAGCTTAATTTAAGTACAAATTAAGTTGCTTATACTTATAAAAATAGGTGTAATGTGTTAAAAAGTATATATTTATTATATATACATGTGTACACGTATATGTATCTATTGGTGTATGAAAGCATGCATACGGTGGTTTAAATGAGTAATTGGGTGCCATGCAATGGTTTGGATAAATACAATATATGATTTGGATAAATACGACTCTATGCATGCGTCAAACGATGATGATGCATGAAGGTATTGTTGGTTAAAAGAATCCACCATTAATACAACTCTATGCATGAAATGTTGTGAATCACGTCACATGCATGCATGCTTTTAGATATGCATGAAACGTTAATCTAGATATATACGAGAAATAGTTGGAAACGTTTAACACAAATGTTTACGTATATTGATATGTAAATGCATGTATTATTAGTGTAGCGGCCTGAAATTAATTCACCGTTATTAATGACGTGATTGCAGATGTGGCTGACAGCTCAAACGCTCGTGGGACCAGCAGTTAAGCTTGCGCGCGCCTAGAGCTATGTAAATAGTTAATTTTGTGTGCTGAATTGTTTAATTTGTGATGTTTATATTGAAATAGAGTAAATGACATCGCAATGTGTGTGATTATATTACATTTGACATGCGAGACTGTGTGTGTCTACAAAAAAGGGCACCACTCGGCCTAATCCGGCCCATAATCAAGTTTTAATCCAAATCACATAATACTTAATTACATATTAGTCAGCCTTTCGTCCCTATATTCCTCAATCACATGTTACAATATATTATTAAAGTCAGAGTTAATTAAGATTCATTCATCATGTTATGCAGAAGCTTTCATAATATAAAATCCTAAATGTTGAAAACTAGGAAAATGCAACATCAAATGCATGTATATATATGGAACTAGTCACTCAACCCAATGTACAACCCAAAATAACATAAACAATAATAATACAAAAAAGTCAAGACATACATAATGAGTGAGGAGAGTCGACGAACTGCTCAGAGGAAGTCGTCGATCTTCTCCTTCCCTAGGCTGCTGCTGCTCGACGGACCTACACCCACCGTCACAAACTAGACGGTGAGTATAGTAATATTTAAGTAATAACTGGAGAACTCGATGCCACATTTCAAAAATAACATAATGGTATTTAAAAGCGTAAATAGAGAAAGAAGTGCTGAATTAAATAATGCAAGTAAATACCACAATTAAAGATGTATCAACTGACACGAGCTAAGTCGAGATGGTCTACATCCGGTCGGCGGTGAGAACCTATCACCAAACCTTTCCCACTACTATATGGAGCTGCGCTCAACATTACACAAATAGCGGAGCTGCGCTTTACGCTTATACATCATCAATCTCATTCTTCTCGACCACCTCGAGTCCCATAACTTGTGTGCCGCGCAAGTGTAGTGGTGAGTGTCGGAACCCCGGTAGACCAATGTCCTCGTAAATTGCACATCTCTCGTGCAATGAACACTAGATAATCTCCACTTTAGTTTTCAAAAAGAAATAGTTCCAATTCTCTAGGAATCTAAATCAAGTTATACTACAAAGCCCAAAGGAATAAAATACAATACTAGTCAAATTCAAGTTATCCCAATAGCATGTTTTCCATCAATTCGTTATTAAAAATGACGTCAAGAGTAAGAATTGGAATCAATGAAACACTTCACAAGGCATCATGTCACAACATTCAATTGTGAATAGACACAAGAACAACATGATGTGAGATTACAAGTAGCAATGTCTTCAAATAGACCAACAAATAATAAGAGAATGAAATGAAATATAAAATTTTCATAGCTTTACTTACAACTCACACGCTTGTCCTAGCCTATTCGATCCCTCGACACTTCGAAATGCGTGCCCAAACTCCCAGGATCTACCCTTAGTTCCCTGGAGGTGTTTGACAAGTGTTAGAGTGTGTTTGGACCCATTTATAATGTTTAGACCATTTTTGGACTTAGCTGATTTTTAGTACTGACTGAAAAATCAGCGCGCTAATTGTGAACAGTAGCACGCTAATTGCAACATTAGCTCACTACCTCGGTTGTCTAGTGCGCTACTCAGTGTTAACACGCTAACTTTTGACATTAGCACACTAATTTAAACATTAGAGCACTAGATTTTTTACCTAGCGCTCTATGTGCAGCAGAACCCAGAATTCTGCACATCAAATTTCGAGTTTTTGCCACACTTAGGCCATGTTTTCGCTTTAGGCTCATACATGTTACATGAGGTCCCTAACACCTATCCCACACACACACACACAACAACAACAACAACAACAACAACAACAACAATAACAACATCACCAATTTATATGAAATCACCAAGTTAAGTTTTGTTAATGGAGTAGAGGAGTTACCTAGGTAGAAGAACACCTTTTTCTCAACCAAAACCTCACTGGTTCTCTCATTTTTCTCATTTCCTAGACCACTCCAGCAGCTTTGTTCTTTCTCATCTTCTAGCACAAACGATTTCATGGAGATAAGAAACCAAAAACATTGACTTATATACACATTTGACCATGTTGAATGTTAGCCATTGATCATGGTGTGCACACGTGTCTCGAGGCTCGTCACATGGACCACCTTGTCCCACTTATCCCCCAAATCACCATTGAGTGACTCACCAATTAGACACCTTGTCTCATGATGAGTAAATGCGGGTCTCGATGCACATTCAATACATATTGTTTAATTTTCACTAACTATAGACACATTAATGGTTATATTTGCATGTGACCACATTAGCTACGTAAGAAACCAATATAAATTCACATTTACCTCAAATAAATTAAGCTTACCCTGTAAGTCGCTACCTCGGTCTACATTCCAGCTCGTCTAGATACCTACACACCCATATAAAAATTGACTTATTAGTCTACACATATACAAGACACTAGGCATACATCACAACAAAAATAATAAAATATACCTCGGCCCTTGCCCTGTTAAATTGACATATCACGGTGTGTTTGAGCCTATTTAAGGAATTAAACAAAGTTAGAACTTTTTGGGTCGTTACACTGTCTGTTACGTATTCGCCTCGATATTCGTGTCGACGCGGGTACCGGGTAGTCTAACCGACTTAACACTAGGCCGAGGAAAATAATACACATATAAAATGAATAAAATGGGTTAAATAATTAATAGGGAACATATATTTGGTGGCTAGGGACATGGTAATACGCGTATGTCGCGGTTCGGGATGAGAAATCGAGTGTCGGAACACCCGAAACACCACTTTTTGAGTTAGAAACAAGGGTGTGTATGCTATCAGAGTCACAATTGGAGTCATTATAGGTTATAAAAGAAGCAAATGAGGTGTTTTGGATGGCCTAGAGATGCACAAGTGAGTGGTGATGAAAATCCAACTATAAAGAAGTCAAATTGGCTAATTTACACCACCTTTTCCTTCTCCTCATCTTCTTATCCGAGTTTAGAGACAAAGAAACAATGGTTTTGAGTGATTAAAGTGGTGATTCAAGGAGCTTGGAGTGGTGAGAACATCAAAACCAAGGTGAGAACTACAAACACCACAACTTTCTCTATCTTTTAATCTTAATTTTAGAGGTGTTGGTGATGTTTTGGTGGATGTTGAGTTGTTGTTTAGATAGGTTTCTAGTGTTTTGAAGTGTTGTTGTTGGTTTTGTGGTTGTTGATGGTGTTGGTGGGTTGTTTTAAAACCCGGAAATTTTCAGTTATTTGTTGTCCAGAATGCGAATAGCGCACTAATGACAGCATCAAGCACGCTACATAACAATTAGCATGCTAAGCCAGAAATTAGCGCGCTAATGTTCTGTTGGGTGAAGAACGTATAACTGCCTGCGAATCTAGCGCGCGAATTCCCAACCTAGCATGCTAGATCCTACTGTTTTGACATAATTTTGGTTAAGTAGCTTAAAACACATTCAAATGACTAAAAATTAATTATAAATGGAAATAGGTCATTTTGGGTGATAATTTTGGGATATTTGGGGCTAGGCGGAGCAGGACCGGGAGTTAGTGACGGGACACAGAGTGCGGTGTGAGGTGTGTAGTATCCCGACTGAAATTACTTGAGCAATATTTTTTTTCTTTTGAATTCATATTATGACTTTTAATACTCTATTCCCGGTATGGTTATAATGGACGGACGTTGAGGCTCTCCCTCCGTGCCATTTCTGTGTGTACGTCCACTAGACTATAACATGAGTGTCATCTCAATGAATAGGGCTACCCGAGAATTGTGACTGGCACGTGTGGGTGCGTCGTAGGTTCCATGCCGACCACCTAGCGGATCCAGATACTGGCCTTGCTTGAGTGGTACTCGGCGGCAGTTGTTTGTTGGGAGACCGAAGTATGGCGCTAGTCTGACCCTAGGCTCTAGGAACACACACTTCGAGCCTTCACTATTACATATGTATGTGATGAGCACAGTTGCATTTATTTTATTTTCGCACGTCTATTGAATAGTTTTGTTTAAATTTCAGTATTTACTTTCCGTATTGCTCACTTAATTTCCTTGGGAATACTCACTCTGTACTAGTTATATGTCTTCTTGTGATGGATTGAGTGTGGATCCTAGTACGAGCTGTGGTAAGGGCAAGCTACCGAACTACTTGTGATTCTGTAACGGCCCGTTTTAACCAATCTCGATTAACTAGTAAATTATGGGTTAGTATCATAAGCTCGGACTTACGTGAACGTCGTTGAAAAGTTTATGACACGCCTGATCGGGGAAATATGTTATTTTTGTGTGGTGAGTGTTTAATTATTTTATGATTATTTAATAGTTCGCGCAACGTTAATTTAGAATTTTGCTTGGTCGCGTTGTGTGTGTGTAGTGCTGAGAGTGTGCGACGCCGCGGAGTGCGCGTAACGTAGTATGTGATTGAGTTGTCACATAATCCAATCACATCACATCATACCATCCCTCATCATTATTTCTCTTTTCTCCATATTAAAAAAAAAATTAAAACGTGAGAAAGAAACAGCAAGGAGAGAGAAGGGAAGAGAGAGGAGAGAGAGAGAGAGACAGACAGAGAGAAAGTGAGAAAGAGAAAGGGGGGAGAGCACCAGAGAGTGAGGGAGGAGACGGCTGACGGTGCAGCGGCGAGGAGATGGACGGTAGTAAGAGAGGGCAGCGACGACGACCAGCGGTGGCACGCGGACGAACCAACGAGCGCGGTAGCTCGGCTAGGCAGCGGCTCGCGGACGCGAGGAGTGGCGCGATGCGAAGGCGCACGGTGGCTCTTGCACCGGTGACGGCAGCGCGCTGCGGTGCATGCATGCACAGCGCGCGATGATGGCGCAAGCCGGCCAGGCGGATGGCAGCGGCGGCGAGGGAGAGGGAGGTCGCGAGAGATGGGGAGAGAGAGAGCAGCGACGACACCGGCGGAAGATCGAAGCGCGGTGGCGCGCAGACGCGCGCGCGCGCCGCGCGCACGCGACGCGACACGACAGCGGTGTTGCCGGCGGCAGCGACGACGCGACAGTGGAGCGGTGGCGCGTTGTCTGTACTATCGACCTCTGGTATGATTCGAAAAGCGCGCCAAGTATTAAACTTTTTGGAATAAAATTTTACAAATTTGGTATCGCATTATAAATTTATTTAATGAGACTCTAAAATAATAAAAAAATGTATAATTGGACATCTGGGAATTAGGCCACCATAGTCGGGTGTTGGGTACGTATCTCGAGGCATGTGCGTGACGGTCAAAGGCATTTTGATGTTTGAGGTAAGTAAACCCACGAGAAAATCGGCTTAAAATTTACTTATTTTCGTTGTAAATGTTTATTTCACATTTCTTTTCGTCAATTCAGCATTCTTGTTACTCTATTCCCGCGTGTGTCTGTGTATGATCGAAGGGAAGGGGAGACCCCTTTTCGGCTCTCTCGTTGATGACGATCTGATTGTTGCTACGGTGTTGGTCATACCCTAGACTACGCTTAAGATTTTTCTCAGCGAGTCGATGATCTCGAGAGCGAGTTGACGTGAGGCCCACCTCCGTCACAAGTTTCCTCTCCCTTGAGGCGTTGGGCGGAAGTCTACCTTCCGACCAACAGAGTTCCTCATTTCGACCGTGAAGAGGGGGTGTAGATTTCCTCACCTCAAGGGCCTTTAAGTTCGCGAAGCCCAATAAGTTCGAGTTTTGATGTTCGGTGTTGAAACTCTTGGGACTCGTGATCAGCGACAGAGTTACTTCAGTGGACCCGAGTAAGATTCACGCTAACACCGACTGGCTTACACCAAAGTGCGTGATAGACATCAGGAGTTGTTAGGATTGACATGATGTTATCGACGCTTTGTAAAGAACTTCTCCAAAATCTCAGCGCCGATGACTAAATTGACCAAGAAGGATGTGATCTCCCGATGGTCCAGTTATGTGAAGCTGCCTTCACTGAGTTGAAGGAGAAGTTGACTTCTACACCATTGTTGGTGTTGCCCGAGCCGGCCAAAGACTTTACTATTCTTACGATGTTTGTGACACCGGATTGAGATGCGTACTGATGTAGGGAGACAAATGATAAGTTATTTATCGCATCAATTGGGGACTCATGAGAGGAGTTGTCCAGTGCACAACCTGGAGCTTGCAGCAGCTATGAGTTTTCAGAGGTTCCAGATACTGCAGAGGCACATATTTGCGGGCAGATGCGAGGACCGACAATATCTATTTCGCGCGTCTCGGAGTGTCAGAGAGCTGACGTGATGTATTAGAAGCTCAGGGACATGGCACAGAGTCTAGGTTACCCGAATTGGCGCGAGTCAGTTGATGTGTGTTTGATACACCTAGGCAGATTGTGGGTTCCGGCAGTGGCAGAGTTATACGATAAAGTTCGTTAGGAGGCTCACAAATCCAGGTACACATTGCATCCCGGCAAGACTAAAATATACCATGATATGTGACGGTTATTTGGGTGATCAGGGATTGAGGCGGATGTCAGCCAGTATGTGAGGAGTTGTGAGGTGTGTCAGCAGGTTAAGGCTGAGCACAGGAAGCCTGGAGGACTATTACAGCCACTGCCTATCCCACAGTGGAAATGGAAACACATCACTACAGACTTCGTCAGTGGGTTGCCGACAACTTTGCGCAAACACGATGCCATTTGGGTAGTCGTGGATCGACTGAAGAAATCAGCGCATTTTATCCCAATCTCCATGAAACATAGTTTTTCATAGCTGAGCATGCTCTTCGAGCAAGAAATCATCAGACTGCACGGAGTGGCAATATATATAGTGTCAGACAAAGACGGTCGACTTACTTCGCAACTTTCGCAGGCCATGCAGGAACAGTATGGTACCAGATTGCGGTTCAGCGCTGCCTTTCATCCGCAAATTGACGGGCAATCTGAGAGACTTATTCAAATCCTTGAGGACATGGTCAGAGCCTGTATGCTACAGTTTGGAGGATCATGGGATGACCATTGCCAATTTGTGAGTTTGCCTATAATAATAGCTATCAGGCTAGTATTGAGATGCCACCATTCGAGGCGCTATACGGGAAACCATGCAAATCACACAGAGAAGATTATGTTGATTCGTCAAGAGGTTACAAGCCGTTCAGGACTGACAAAAGAAGGGTGCGAAGTAATACCGTGATGGATTGAGTCATAAAGTGGATGATTTGGTCTACTTGAAGGTTTCTCCCTTGAAGGACCTCATTGCGGAGAGAGATTCTACCGTGCGAAGGCGATACTCCACTTGTTCCAAAGTAGAGATTGAATTAAATTTGAGTGTTGGGACGAAATTTTTTTTAGTTGGGAAGATTGTAACGACCCATTTTAACTAATCTCGATTAGCTGATAAATTAAGGGTTAGTATTATAAGCTCGGACCCACGTGGACGTCGTGAAAAAGTCTATGACACGCCTGATCGGGAAAATATGTTATTTTTGTGTGGAGAGTGTTTAATTATTTTATGATTATTTAATAGTTCGCACCGCGTTAATTTAGAATTTTGCTTGGTCGCGTCGTGCGTGTGTAGTGATGAGAGTGTGCGACGTCGCGGAGTACACGTGACGCTGGTGTACGGGGTAGTATAGGATTGAGTTGTCACATCATCCCATCACATTACATCATATCATCCCTCATCATTATTTCTCTTTTCTCAAAATTAAAAAAAAATTTAAAACGTGAGAGAGAGACAACAAGGAAAGAGAAGGAAGAGAGAGAGAGAGAGAGAGAGAGAGAGAGAGAGAGAGAGAGAGAGAGAGAGAGAGAGAGAGAGGGAGAGCACAAGAGAGTGAGGAGGAGACGGTTCTTGCGGTGCAACGACTAGGAGATGGACGACAATAAGAAGAGAGGCGCGACGATGAACAACGGCGCGGTAGCTCGGCTAGGCAGCGGCTCGCGGACGCAAGGAGCGACGCGGCTCGAAGGCGGACGACGACTCCAAGATCGATCGCCAGCAGCGCCGCTGCGGCGCATGACAACGCGCGGCAGTCGCGCAGGGCCGGCTAGGCGGTTGGCAGCGGCGACGAGGGAGAGGGAGATCGCAGAGATCGGAAGAGAGAAGCAGCGCCGGCGGCGGAAGATCGAAGCGCCGGTGGTGCGGCAGCGACGCCAGCGTGGCACGGCGGCGGTGGTGGCGAGGCGGTGGTGGCGCCGACGGCGGCGCGACAGTGGCGCAATGTCGGTACAATCGACCTCCGGTATGATTCGAAAAGCGTGCCAAATATTAAACTTTTTGGAATAAAAATTTTAAAAATATTGGTATTACATTATAAATTTATTTAATAAGACTCTAAAATAATAAAAATTGTATAATTGGAAACCATGCAATTAGGCCACCAAAGTCAGGTGTCAGGTACGAATCTCGAGGCGTGTGCGGGACGTTCAAAGGCATTTTGCGATTGTTTGAGGTAAGTAAACCCACGAGAAAATCAGCTTAGAATTTACTTATTTTCATTGTAAATGTTTATTTCACATTTCTTTTCGTCAGTTCAGCATTCTTGTCACTCTATTTCCGCGTGTGTCTGTGTATGGTCGAAGGGACGGGGTGACCCCTTTCCGGCTTTCTCATTGATGACGATCCTATTGTTGCTACGGTGTTGGTCCTACCCTATACTACGCATGAGATTTTTCTCAGCGAGTCGATGATCTCGAGAGCGAGTTGACGTGAGGCCAACCTCCGTCACAGGTTTCCTCTCCTTTGAGGCGTTGGGCGGAAGTCTACCTTCCGACCAACAGAGTTCCTCATTTAGACCGTGATGAGGGGGTGTAGATTTCCTTACCCCAAGGGCCTTTTTGGTTTAGTGTTTTTATCCCAGGGCTCGACAGCTATACACCACACTCGCGTTCCACATTCTTGATTATCTCACGACTTATATTCATGCTTTATATTCCTGTTCATTTACTATATTTGGATGAATTGTAGCCATTTTCTTGAAGTTCTTGTGAATACTAACTGAATTTCTCTGGGATTTACTCACTTGGAGCTTGTCATTGTTTGTTGGTGGTGAGTTGCAAATCTTACGACGAGCCGAGGGAAAAGTTGCAAATCTTACGTCTCCACTAGCTTACTCGTAGGTATACTTTTTGAGATCATTTTGGGAGACTTTTCCAATACATGTATATTGACATCTATTATACATTTTTGTCGCGTTAACTGATATACATGTTATCTTTTTGCCGGGTTTCCACCCCATAGATTGTTAATTATTGCATAACTTGTTTACATTAATTATATGCATGTTTTTAAGACTTTCGCTATTAAAAATAATCTGAAAAGAATTAAAATAAGTAGATTAAGTTGTAAAACTTCTTAACTTAGTATATTTCGATAGAAAATTTATTCTTTAAAACAACGAAATTTACTAAGTCGGAATACAAGACGGATAGTTCGCAGGCCGTCATAGATAGGTATGCAGATGACGTGGCATGGTTGGTGACGTGTCCGGCGACGTGGCGATGCCCGGTTTGCTTCGAAATTTGGGGCCGTCACAGATTTAGCGACATATAGCTTGGCTTTTGCGTTTGTATATACATATTTTGTTTTATTTTGGGATTTAGGATTGTAAGATAGCTTAGAACTCTATACTGTGGATAGTTTGATACATTGAGGTACATGATTGATATATACTGATGTATGGGTTTTGCACACTAGGTATCAAAGGTAAATGCATAACTTAATTGTTTTGTATTTTAATGGTCATGATAAAATACTTCGGTGTGGTTTATTTGGGATTAGCTTGATATTATGGGCATATGATTTCAGTTCCTTATCAATTTAAATAGTAAATTGTTGTTAATTGAGGTTAATAATGATAAATTGGTGGATGAGATGACATGTGGGACACAGCTTGACGCTGGTAGGCCAGGTTGTAGGCCTGCATTGACCCCCGTAGCGGTCCATTTGGAAAATGGGTTGGTACAATTGGATACATACATACGTCCTTCAGAGTAAACGATCGTGTTTCTACGAAATCAAATTGGTGTATCATACATTATAAATGAGTCCCTACGTAATAGGATAAACATACAAAATTCTGATTCAGATTTTCTTAAGAGAAAATTCATATTTTCTCTCCAGTCAATAAAATTCGTATTTTCTCTCCGATCATTAAATCCATTGTTTTAACAGTGAGTGAGTACAACAATTTGGTCCACTTGTTCATACGGTCTAAACTGCTTTAGTCGTAGGATCGTGATTGTTATATCCTGGGAGACAAGTGCTACCAACTATAAGCACGAATTGTGGGGCATCATTGTCTTAAGGAGATGAAGTACTAAACTTTAACCTCAATCTGTAATTTCTTCAATTCATATAGTTCGGAATATTTTCTACATCAATTTAGTCATGACTACAACAAGCGACAAGGTGGAGGTTCATGGTCCTAACAGTGTTTCTTAAGGGATTTACGCACCTCAAATCACACTCCAAAACCTTGAAAACAGCTCAGTCTGACCCCGCTACGCTCCCAACTACCGTACCATATCCCCCGAGTCCCCTGTGATCCATTTCCAGTGTTTTAAAAAGACTTAAAGTGTTTAAATTAGGTTTAGATTTCTATTTCCCAAAATAACCCCTTACAGACTTAATAAAGTTTCAACTTTCAATTTGGGATCATATATTGCAGCGCAATTTTAGGCATGAACTTGTCTGAATCTCAAAATCTTCCCTTAGTACAAAGTTTTTGGTCTCTATCTTACCTTTTTAAAAAGGTTTAGTTTGCAAAATTTCGGTTTAAAACAAAAAAGATATTACAAATTTACCAAAAACAACTCAAATTGAAACCTAATTCGTCCAGCATATTTAGAAAATTTACTTCTCCGAATATATAATTTCAAAAACCATGATTTTTGGTCTTAAGGTAGTTAACATACCCAATAACAACATACTAAAAAATCAACTTGTTTGGATTAGTAATTAGGGAGTTATGTCTTTTAAAACTTAGTTTCAAAAACCTCATAATGCATTCAATCACCTATTTGTAGAACACTTTTGGACATGAAAACATTCGAATTACAAAATTTCTAGTGAGACATAGTTGTTCCCCTTTGAGTTAGCTTTCAAATGTCACCTAATTAGGTTTATTTCGATTTAAAATGTGGAAGTTATAACCAAATTACATAGACTGTTCATAATATAACATGCAGTATTTCAATTTTAGTCTCACAACTTGAAAAATTTATAACTTTTTTATTTCAAAACCAAATTAAAAACTTTATAATAACTGGATGATCAACTTGAAATGAGGAATCTAAATATATAAACTAATTTCAAATACTCAAACATCTGATCTCTGAAAATGACCAAAAACCATAACTGGTTTCGAACTAGAAATAACAAGATTTATACCTAGGGTTAATGACACTATGATTTGAACTCCAATCTCCATAATCTCCCTGAATTTTTCAGCCAATACTTTCTTTGATTCCTTTGATTTTTCAGCTCAAATGTATATGTTGAGCTCTTCCATTAAGTATAAGCCTTTTATACTTATATTAGTAAGTGGATTAATTAGCCAAATCTTTGATTTACTAATAGTTAATTACTAGGACATAAGTCCTCCCTCAAAGCCACTTGTCTTACATGAAACCACTTGTCCCATGTGAAGCCACTCATCCCACATGAAAGCCACTCATCTTGCCATGTTATATGTATTATAGGATCGTCACTACGTTCATCAAGGGTTCAATTAATTCATATCCAACTATAGGACTTTATTTTATCTTAAATCCAATTAATTCAACTAGGCACATAATTACATATAGTTAGTGCATGTAGTTATTTATTTAATATATTTATGGTCACACTGACCCCGATTACTCAACACCCGGTGCCCTGTGTCCCAGCATACATCTCGAGGTGCGTCAATCCTTGACGTACCCAATTATTATGACTTAGCCTAAAGTTTGATTCTCCATTTTATGTCATATTCACCTTGATTCTTAGTCATGTCATTATAAGACTTATTGTACTCGTACTATGTCTATCTGATAATCACGTTGATACGCTTTACGAGGCATTTAACCGTCACACAATCTAACACAGTATGACAATATAAATATACACATGCGAGGAGTTATGAAATAAATAATGATTAACATTGCAATTATGCAACCAACACACACAAATAACAATTTAAGCCCAGTCAGACTTGATCTAGCCTATCTGAGGCGTCTACGTGGGTCTGATCTGGCATTCAAGTCTGAAAATAAATTCATTAACAACATTAATAAATATTGATTTATTACAGTCTATGTAACAGCCCATTTTATTAATGTCGTTAATTATCTTAAATTTACATACGTGGCGCCAGCTCAGATCTACGTGGACGCCACGGTAGGGTAGGACACACGGGGAATTATGTATGATAGTTTATGGTGTGTTGGTTGCTTATTTGATGTGCAATTTATTGAAATACATCGCATGTGTGTATGTTGCATAACAAAACGTGTGAGATTGTGTGAACCGCATTCGCCTCGATATGCGTATCAACGCAGATACTGGGTAGTTGACGGGACCGAATATTAAGTCGGAGAAACTAAAACACACCGAGATTATGTGAACTATATTCGCCTCGATATGCGTGTCGATGCGGGTATTGGGTAGTTGACGAGATCGAATATTAGGTCGGAGAAATGAAAACACACAAGTTAAATAAAAATTGGCCAAGTAGCTAATATGGAATAGATATTAAGTGGATAGTGACGCGGCGGTATACGTATATCGCGGTTCAGACACGAAACCGGGCGTCGAAACGCCCGAAAACACGGGCGAGTTTCCCAACTGTGTCACACTTTGGAGTCAAGAAACAAAGTCAACAAGCTTATCCACATTCCACCTCCTTTTCTCTCACCTATCTCTCTCTCTCACACGCACACACACACCGCGATCGGGAGGCCGAAAGAGAGAAGAAGAACCGGAGATGAGGAGGAGGAAAAGAAAAAGCAGGGAAGGAGATGAGAGAAAGTGGAAACATCACGATCAAGGTGAATGCTAGTTGCTTTTGTAGTGGGTTGGTGAGTTGGCCGTGGTGGCCTAGACGGGGGTTCGGCCATGGAGGCCGAACCGAGACGCGGCGGTGATGGCATGGGTGTATCCCTTGCCATCGATTCCACTGGGGCTGGGGTAGAGAGCAACCCCAACCCAAATAACAGGGAGGAAAATAATAAAAAATTCCGATCGAACTAGTGAAACTGGTTCGATTAAACGAGGAAGCGCGTGTGCACCCCCTCTTGTGGGTCGGGCTCAGAACGAGCCATGGGCTGAGCCTGGACCTGTTTTAGTCTAAGGTCGAGTCGGGAAAGTTCTGAAAAATTATATTTTAATAAAATAAAGAGAAATTATGAATTTCTATAAAAATTAAAATATTTGGATATTTCGGACGCGACTTTCGCGGGGGTTTTGCCTCGAAAAGCGCGAAATGGGCAATTTGGCCTAAAGGTTTTAGAAATTAGTCGTAAATTGTCATACTAAATTGAAATTATTGATAAATGGACATAGGTGGACATGGGTGATCAATTGGCGACCAAGGACCCAGTGGACTTGGACTCGGGGATTGATTACGAGGTAATGGAGTGCGTTGTGAGGTTTGTAAAACCCAATTGAAAAACTCTGAATATTTATTTCGCTTTGTATTTCCATTCATTTTCAGTATTTCTTGTGGTCTTTATTACATCTATATCTTGTCATTGTTTGGACGATTGGTAGAGTTACTCCCACTGAATTTTTCGTTATTTGTCTATGCAGTGTAGACCATAACATGCGTATCATGAGTTCTTGGTGGATAACGACCCGAGCTAATGAACTGCTACATATGTCGGTGCGTCGTAGGTCGACGCCGACACCCGAGAGGGACCAGGTGATAGCTAGTTGGGTGCGCCACTAGTTGGATCCTGGAAGTGTAGCCCGAATTATGGTTTAGTTTGACTGGAACAGGCACATACATTTGCACTTTATCGTTATCTATGCATGCAATGCCCTACTTACAGTTGTCTGTTTATATACGCATATTTATTTAACAGTATTTATTGACTTTCACTTGTTTATTTGAATGCTCGGAGGAGTTCCTTTGGATTTTACTAAATGGACTCATCATCCATTTTCTTCTGTGATGATACAGTGCAGATCCGAGTACAAGTAAGGGCAAGGGGATCTTAGGCGACTACCTCTGGCTGCTTACTGTTGAAGATTACTTGTACGTGTGTTTTGTTTTGAGATTTGATTCTTTTGGGAACTGAGGAGTATTATGACCTTGTACATGCCTATACTTTATATGGTACATTGTCTACATCGTAATTTTTAGGGTTTTTCCACAATAGGATTTGTTAAATTGATTATTAGTATTTCTTACATTTAAGTGCGACTTTCGTTGAATATGTTAATTATACGTTGTACACACAAGTGAATACGAATTTCGAGATAGAAATAAGACGGGAAGGTGTTGTACACGTGTAGTAGTGCCAGCTAGCAAGGAGTACACGGAGACACGTCACTCTGGAGCGGCGATGACTGCCACAGTCTAGCGCACTAGTGACCCCATTAGCGCTACATGCTGGTAGCATGCCATGTGTATTAAAATCTAAAATTCTGCACTTTGAACTCTGAGTTTCCTCCACACATGACCAACTCCAACACCTTGGGATCTCTTGTTCTAACCTACCAGAGATCTAAGACATCAACCATAATCATAAGAACATCACACTTTCATTTATATCATGAATTCATCAAATTAAACTTAATGACTAGTGCAAGTAGAATTACTTAGTTGATGAAGACCTAACTTGATCAATCCTCTCATAAATCTACCAAAACTTCTCTTCAACTTCTTTGCTGATTTTTCTGAACTTCTTCTCCAACTTTACTTAACTCCTAAGTTTAAGAAATGAGAATGAAATAGTTTGCATGAGTTGATCCATTCAATCTTATATATGTAGTTGAGATTGATTAATAGTCATTGATCTTAATGTACACACGTATCCCGAGACTAATTTAATGGCCTACGTCTTGACTTAATTTCGCTAACTATTCACTAACTCCATTTTGCTAACACAAACTTCAACACCATTGGTCATTTGATGTGTCAACACGTATCTCGAGAAATATCAATGACAAATATTTTAACTACCTAACTTAGGTACATTTAATGTTAATTCAACTATATATATGAGTATTTCTATCATGGGTATCAAAAAGATACCTATGACATGGGTACTTTCATTACGATTGTTAGATTAGCATTAAGATCAACATTCAAATAAGACAAACAAGTAGAAAACTGGTAACTTGTTTTTCTAGTCACACAATAAATGCTTTTCCAGTTACACAATAAATAACCACTAAACAACAAAATAACCTCAATTAATGTGTAGTTATTATGGAGAGAAAACCAAGGTCCTATTTTTGTAGTTCAATCTCTCTAATTAAATCATTTTTTCAAGTTTTTGTTATAGAAGAAATCTTGAGGCACAAAATATTAAAAGGGGTGTATTCAATTGGGATTTTAATAGACTTTTGGTTACTTTTATAAGTGAATGACTTTTATGAAGTTTTAGATTTTGGTAAACTTTTAAAGACTTAGATAAACTTTTATGTAGATTTCATTATGATGACTTTTATCAACATTTAAGATTTTTAGTGACTTTTGTGAACTTCTTAAACATTATTTTGATGATATTAATAGATTATTGTGATTTTTAAAATGAAACAAATATTTTGCACTTTATTATAAAAAAGTAAATAATTATGTTTTTTTTCTTAAGAACTATTACTAGTTTTTTTTATTTTAGTAAAAAAAATATATAGACATATTAATGAATTACTCTCAAGGTAGTAGCATAATAAATAAGTAAATAAATATCAACATAATAAATAGGTAAATAAATCATCCTTTAGTGGTAGAAAAGAATCAAGTAAGATCATTGGAATTTTTTTTTTTGAGAAAAGATAATTGGAAATATTAGTGTAAGAAATTTGCACTTTATTTTTTGTTTGACTTAAGCAAACAAAAGTATTTTTTTCCTTAATAATGATAGTTTAAATTCTAAAAAATGCACTTCTTGCATTTTAAAAAAATTATACAATTATTTTCTTCAAAAATAATAATACTACACTTTTTGAGATTATAACAATACACTAAATAAACGAACTTCTTTGTCAAAAAAAAAAACTATCAAAAATGTATAGTGATGCGAGAATGAGATTTTGTTAATAATGACATCGATCCATTTTCATCTACATATATATTAGAGTATAATGGGTGAGCAATGAAATCCAAGAGTTGCGGAGTGATTGGAGAAGATAAAAATAATTGATAAGAAAAGACCTCTTTGAATAATAAAGTCCTTATTGAAAAATGTAACCAACAAAAATTAAAAGTCTCTAAAAGTTTCTAGGTTGAGGTGAGGAGAAGTTGAAGACTTCTTTATGTGTATTTTTATACAAAAAGTCTAGAAAAGTCAAGATTTGTAACCGATCTACAAAAGTCACAAAAAAACTAAATACACCTTACTTTTATGAACTCTCTAAAAGTTTAAATTGAATACCCCAAAACTTTTGTAGACTTTTTAAAAGTCTATAAAAGTTCACATTGAATATACCTTACTTTTATAAACTCTCTAAAAGTTTTAAATGAATACACCTAAACTTTTTAGGCCCGCTATAGGCACCCCACCAATTCATGAAGGCACCCATGTATTAAGGGCACAAAGGAGTTTTCGAAGGGCACCCAAATTTCATAAGCAAAATTCTGAAAATACCCCTGCCACCAAAGTGGAGGCACCCCACCACACCTCACCACATCGCCTCCAGCCCACCACCGTCCATATGAACCCTGAACCCTATAAACTGAGCTTGTTCCTTCATCTCTCGCCGGATTGTCTTCGGTCGTCTCTTCTTTCATCTGTTGTAGGCGGATTTTTGCTGCGCCGTTCGAGTTTGGAGGCTCACCGAATTGGTAGAGTTGGTGTCGACAGCAGCCGGCCGGAATCGTCGTCGTTCCCGGGCTCAAGACGTGAAATAGAACGACTGGAGGTACGTTGACACTCTAATTAAGTTGCATTTGGTCGATTATTTGTTTAGTTTATGTAGCATTGCATTCAATGGTAGGTGCAACGGAAAATCGTGGTTGTCAGCCACACAGGCCCGAAAACTATAGCTTTGTTTTGGCCAAGCATGGCTGAGACCTAAGGGAAGTTTTTGTGGAATCGTAGTTCTCGGCCAGAGAGGAGATGCTATAGTCTCGGTAATGAGTGGCCGAGACTGATCTGGTGTATCGGTCAGGTGTCGCCGAAATAATTATTGTGTTATTATGTTAGATAGCGTAACGTTGTGTGTGCTCTCGGGTACCATCGCACGAGAGTAATTCGAAGTGTGTAGTGGATGTCATGTCGGTGATTTACAACCGAGACAGTAGAAATTGTCTCGGTCATGCACAACCGAGACAATTTCTAATGTCTCGGTTGTGCATTACCGAGACCGAGACTGAGGTCTCGGTCACATGACACCGAAAATAGTATTATGTTCTCGGTATTGCTTAACCAAGACTATGGGAATGGATGATTTGAATTTAATTTTTTTTTGTATATTTCTTTTCTGTTTGTGCGACAGACGCTTACGTGTTGTAGTCTTGTCAGGTATGGCTCGTTCGAAAGCCCCTGTGACTAAGGAGGAGGTTGGTATTGAGGTGTCGAGGGGTAACTGTGGCCGAGGCGGCCGTAGACCCCTGACTGCATCTTATCGGAAAGAGAAAGGGAAAGAGAAGGTGGATGTGAAGGGAAAGGGTAAGATTGGAGGAGGACGTGCAAAGAAATTAGAATTGCACGATGAGGGTTCCAACATTGACGCGCAGCGACACTCAGATCTTGTCGTTGCCTGAGGCGAAGACGAGGCGCATGCCTCTGAGTCATCTGACTCTTGTTGTAGTGACTCATCAGCATCGGCGGACACCCATAATAGTGATCGTAATGTGGGTGGGAGTACTAGAGGTGGAGGTGCCCATAATGAGGGAGAGTCATATAGGCAGGGGGAAATGTGTGCTCCTTTCCCCGGTGGTCCCGAAGATGGATCGCTATTGAAGAGCTTTAAAGATAATGTCGCCTTAGCGATATGGAGCAATGAGGTGCATACATTTCTCCGTGTATGGTCATTGGTGTAGTTTAAAATTTTGGGTCTTCGATTAGTTGACGGAATGTTTTTTGTCGTTGCAGGATCGACCGACACTCAAGTGTATCAATCACGGTGCTCAGATCCAAGAATGGGACTTACGGTCCTGCAGCCCTGACACCGCGGGACTTCAGAGGATTATTCAACGCTCTGGGTTGAATACGGTAATAGACTGCTCATACCGCAAGGCCAACAAAGAGGTTATCACTGCCTTTGTGGAGCGGTGGCAGCCGGAGACGAACACATTTCACTTACCATTCGGTTAAATGCCGATCTCCTTGGAGGATGTGAGCATGCTGCTGAAGATTCCTGTCACAGGCAAGGTGGTGGCAGTTGAAAACTTTGCGAGGTACACCGATGAATCTCACTCGAATGCAATTAAGCTGTTGTCGAAGCTACTTGGTGTTAGCATTGAAGATGCCGAGGAGGAAGTGAACATCAGCAAGGGGCTCACCGTCCGAAAATGGTGGTTGAAGAGTCGATGGTGCCCCAAAGCAGGTGCGAGGAACACCACTTACCCTCCTGTAGAGTGCACAGCCCGAGCGTACTTGTTGTACCTACTATCTTGCACCCTATTTGCGGATAAGAGTGGATCTCGGGTGTCTATTACGTTGTTAAAGCTCCTCGAAGATTTGGACGACGTTGGAAAGTATGCATGGGGTGCAGCTGCATTAGCATAATTATACCGACACTTGGGCTCGGCCACTAGAGTAGAAGTTTTTCAAATTGTCGGATACCTCACATTACTTGAGGTTTTATACTAAATCAACCTGAATTATTGCCTTTGTGTTTACTATTCATTTGTTGTCTAACTAGCGTTGTATCTATTCGCGGGGATGGGTGTATGAGCATTTCAAGCTTGGGCTCGCCACACCTAATGCAAAATACATGGACTACGTGCAACCTCGTGTCTGCAGATGGGCTCAAAGGCACGAGACCGTGATGAATCAAGACAAGGTTGGGTCCATTAGGCGAACGTTGGGCCGGTTGCGCCCAAGTGAGGTGAGATTCTACGCCCGTCTTCAAACTAAATGTTGCATTTAGTTTATGATTATTAATTATGTTTGTATATGTTTCATTAGGTTACTTAGAACCCATATGTTAATCACCAGGAGAATGGCGTTGTGCACGCGATGACCTTCTACAGTGGCACACTGAAGTACATGGATATGGTGGAGCCCTACCATCCGTAGAGGATTCTGAGGCAGTTTGGGCATGTGGAATCTATACCAGATCCTCCGTACCGGCCATTGGAAGCACATAGAGGCCCTAATGCACTAAAATATTCGGTCAAGTATGGTTTCCAAGCAGACAATTGGGAACGTTGGCGCAACCATTTGTTGGACCCCGAAGTGCGCGGTGAGAAGGCAGAGTTCGAGTTTCTGGCTACACCGGACTATCTACCTTGGTTCCTGAAAGTCTCTCACCTATTGCTCACCAACCCGAGGTACTTCGATGATGACGTGGTTGCGACGACTATCGCGGACAATGAGATACTTGAGGTATTGACTGTGGTATAAGTATTAGGTAGAAGTGTTAGCAAAACCTTCATTTCAAATGTCGATATGTATTACATTAACGGATTTAAATTTCTTTTTATCTGCGTAATAGGAGGGCGTTGGACGCGGCGTTAAGGTGGAAATAATTGGTTCCAGAGTTGTGTACGTTGGAGTCTGCAAGGCAAATGGCGAGTGACGTCGTCAATTTTCTCTTGGGGAGGAGTTTCGGGCCCACGTCCTCCACTACGACACCCACCACCGCTACCGGCGCAACCGACACATCGGTTCCTACCGAAGCAGCCTGTAGACAGTCCCAGCACGAAAACACTTCTACACATTCCACCTCGGCTAATGTACCAACCGGGTCGGTCGCTGCTCGCCCCCCAAAGAAGATGCACGACAAGGAATACCAATGAAGGAAAGTCAAGAAACCAAAGGAATGAAGGCACATGGACATGACATTGCTATTGTTGGATCAATTTGCCTTGTATTGATGAACAATTAATTCATTATTTTGTTGAATGGTTTTTGAACCGTTGCTATATGTGGCATGAAACTTGAGAGAATGATGGAATATTTGGCACTGTTTCACTATTTTCATTGGTGTTGTAAAACTGTAATTGTTATGTTTGTACCGTTAACAGTTGTGGAATTATTGGCACTGTTTCATTGTTTTCATTGTGGAAAATGTGCATTACCAGTTGTGGAAAATGTGCCATGACATTGAACTTTCCCGAAACTGAACTGTTGAGTTATTAAAACTATGTGTGTAATGTTTGTGCATGTGAATTATGGAAAACATGATACAGGTCCCGAAAGTGAACTGTTTTCACTGTTTTCGGTCGTTTAGGACCGAAAACAAGATACAGGTCTCGGTATGTTGGGGCCGAGATATCTTCACATGTCTCGAATCCGCTAGGCAATCTTGTCGTGGAAAATTCGGCTTCATCGTGTTTTCTCTTTACAGACCCCGGTGTCCTTCTATTTGTCTTTATCTTCGTAGGTGGCACCACTCTCAGTGTGGATGAAAGTCGACTAATCTCCCTGAGTTGCTGAATAATCCTGACGCGATCGTCCTCTTCAGTGGAAGCATGAAACTTTTGCATGACTCTTTCAATCTCATCGTGCACATTGTATCAGACGGATCCACAACATTCTCAGGTATCATACTCAACTTTCACCTGTACACATGAATGTCCTTGAGAGGGATGAGTGTCCCATCAAATTTATGGAAATTTAGCTCGTGGGCACAAGGAAGGCCGTGTGTGCTACGTATCTCGCAACCAGAACGAGTTGAGTCGTGTCCAACGTCCTCCCCACGTTCCAATTCATCTCGAATTAACTTAAGCCCCCGTTGAGAGACGTAACCATGCAATCGACGATATAACTCATCAATACATTCATGTTGGACCACATTCAAACTGAGCTCAAATGAAGCCTTGATGTTGTTGTGTTGAATCCTAAGGATGTCATCAACCACATTCCACAAAGTCTCAAAATTTGCCTGACCGTTGCTAAGATGTAGCTTCAGAGTGGAATGCGCAGATTCCACCCTCTGCGTTGTTGTTTCCCCAAAATACATGTTTCGATTTGTGCAACCCGGTACGAATTTCTCTTTGTACGTCTTTACCCATGTGTTCTCCAAGTAATCAAGAAGACCCTTCACATTCCCGAACTCAGAACGCAAGTCATTCATCCTAACTTCAAATAAGGCCTCGGACTTAGCATACATGACACTCGTCCACCTATCCATGAAACGAGCGAAGCCTTCGTTATCTCCAAACATCTTCGTAGTCTTGGCCAAGACTACTTTGTTGATGTGCCAAGAGCAAATAATGTGAGACGATGATGGGAATACTACATTGATGGCACTGATAAGGTCTAAGTCCCGATCCGTCACAAACACGTCAGGTTTAGGCAACCCATCCTGTATTGATCTCAAGTTCTCAAGTGCCCAAACAAAATTTGCATGACTTTATGATGATATGAAAGCAAACCCAACGGAGAACGTCAAATGCGTAGAAGTGATGCCAACAATCTCCAATAACGGCATTCGATACCTATTTGTTTTGTACGTGCAATCCATCAAAATTACCGAAGGAAAACACCTTAGCAACTTCATTGAATCAGGATGTGCCCAAAACAAATCAGTGACGACATTCGTATCGGGATGCTTCCTGTGACACGACATCCACTTATTCTTCTCCAATATGTGCAACAATTGTTGCATTTGAGTCCTCCCACCCGCATCCTCAATTCGGATTTTCTGTCTTGCATTATATATTGTCTGCATTGTCGATACGTTTGTAACATCTATTTGCTTCAACGTATTGAGGATGTCTCTTGGCTTCACATTACCCTTTGTCATTTGCACCACAACCTCCTGCTCCCCCTTATTCAATCTTCAGGCATATGAGTGGCCGTCCAAGTTTTTCGTTGGCTCGTGATTGTGCCTCCCACATATGACAGTGACGTACCACAAAGAGTCGACATTTTCCTTGATGTTAATAAGGAAAGGGTATCCACATTTCTTCGTACCATTTTGAGACCTCCCCTTTTCCTCTTCTTCTTCATTTCTTGGTTTCGAAGAAATTTTTGCCGCTTTCCCCTTCCCAACTCTTTGAGACATTCCCCTATATGTTCCAGACCTCTCGCACGCAAGTTTCACCCTTCCTCTGCATTTAATGCCCCTAGCATCAGAGTGCTTCGTCACTAAAACAAACATGTTCTCCTGGCCTATCATTTGAAGCCATGAAATTGCCGCTTCTCTATATGGGAATGGCCTACAAGGTGTAAACATATCTTTGTAGTCTTGAAATAAAGTAGAGACCAACATTACCTGCAATACAAACATTGTAACATTATGATCAACTGAAATGCACAGTTAATTCACCAAAAAACCCTAAAAACCACGTTTTCGGTTGTACAGATCCGCGAATAAATGCATAGTGTCGGTTATGTCCAACCGAGACCTACAACATTGTCTCGGTCGATCCATACCGCGATTATGCCTTCGTTAGGTTCACAGCATGACGTGAACTACGAAGAAATCTCGGTAGATGTCGACCGAGACGTTTCTACAACTCTCGGTCCTTCGAGGCCGAGACATTCGCGCCTGTCCAAAAATCGACAGAAAATTGGAGAAACCGCATATATAACACATTAAATTTCAAAAATTACCTCTTGTTCTACCTCCTCTTGCACCAATGTAGTATAATCTTCCATTTTATAATGCAAACAAACTCGGATTGCTCGAATTTAGCAAGCCCTACTTTGACAAACCAAACCATCATTTTCTCAGTTTTTGACCGAAATTATAGTTCCTACAAAGCATCATTAGGTTGGCAAACATTGTTACCTCGCTATCGGATGATGTCGAGCCGCAACAATCGATACACGCTTGGCAAACACAATGTGGCTTTAGGTTTCACTAGTGAAGAAAATAGTGGTGGTGGGGTGCCCCAGTTTCAGTTTCAAAATGGTTTGTGTGGTTTGAGTCACTATATATTAAGGGGAAAAATGGTCATTTCTATTTTAGCTGGGAGAATTACAAAATACATGGGTGCCTTCATGAATTGGTGGGGTGCCCTTAGCGACCCTCAAACTTTTTTGTCATTAAAAGTAGCCAAAAGTTTATTAAAATCTCAATTGAATACACCCCTGTAAATAAGTGAATTCAAGTGTTAAATATTATAGTTTAATTTGATTTTGTTATAAGGATGCATTAGGTAAGCTAGTTCTTATTTTATAGAATTGTTTGATTTGGTTCAAATTAAACTTTAACTACTCAATTCTATTTATATTATTTCATTTTTTCCTAATATATATATATATCCCTATATATATATATATATTATTACAATGAACTTGTAATTAATTAGCCCAAATATCATATATTTAACGTTCTATACAATTATGCATCCAATCAATATTAATACAACATATATAGAATAATTTACTTAACTTAAATAATGTATTTATCTTTTAGCAAAAAACTCAAATGCGACACTGGTTCACTGGTCACTAGACCTGGTCATGGGACAGACTTGGGAAGGGCTCGGGCCGCTTACAAACCTTAGCCCAAACCCGACCCACTATATATATGTGGGCCTACATATAGGCCCAAGCCCGACCCATGTAAAAAATGCAAAGCTCAAGCACAAGCCATCAAATCCATGAATAAATATTTTAATATTAAAAAATCTAAAAATAAGTTATTTATTCAGAAATAAATTTTTATGAACTTTTTTGATATCATATGTGTTGATATATGTATATAGTATATTCATATATTTTGTAAAAATGATGAGTAGCTCAAATGGTAAACATCACTTAATGAATGCATTAGGCCTTAAGTTCAAACCTCTCATACAACACTTACTATTTTAGAATATATTAGTAATAAACTTATATTCGAGTCGGGCTCGGGTTAGATTTGGGCTTTTTAAGGTAGCCCAAGTCCAGCCCATTTTTAAGTGGGCCTACTTGGGCTTGGGTCCGGGTCAAGCTTTTCTTGAAAAGGGTTGTCCAAGCCCAATTATTTATTCGCGGACTTGGGCGGGCAGGACGGGTTCCTGAGCCCATAATCAGGTTTAATGGTCACTTATAGTTAGAGTTATCATTTTTATTGTCCAGACCGATTTTTTCCAATCTGAAAAATAAAAAAGGTTTGGACACAGAATTTCTAAATCTGGGATATGTTTGAGTAAATTTTGATGCTGGAACTGAAATATGGGTTGGATCTAGACAACGGATCTAGCTGAATTTCGAAGAATATATATTTTTACTTTCGAAATATATTATTATACAAACATTATATAATTCACAAAAAGCAATAATAAAAACAAAAGAAACTTCAAAGCACATTTTAAAATACAATATTTTAATTTTGAGACTTACTTTTTGACTTCGAAAAAAATGAGATTTAGATTGTCCAAAATAATATTGTTTATGTGTTTCATCCTATAAAAAATATTACTATGTCTAGTAAATAAAAATAATAAATACAACTCGGGCATAAATAAAAGGTGATTATATTATGCGTAATTTATAAAAATTTTATCACTTGAAAATGTTTTTGAACATACATTTTGTTTTTCTAAAAAAACAATTTGACAAATCGTGACAATTGGACAGCTTGGTTTTAAAGTAAATTGCATACGGATAAGGTACACTTGTCTGAGTTTAAAATCACGTATGATCATGGCAACAAATATGCTAGTTTATATCAATAGGCAATCCAAACCCATCCATATCCGAAAAATTGACAACCTTACTCATATTAATTATCTCAATGTAATTATAAATGCATTGACGTAGTTCATGGTAACTTTAACAAAACACGGTGTCTAATTTTCTAAAGTTGCAATTATTCGGATAATTAATTTAATTTGCTAAAGAGATATTACATTAAATATTGCTTGGGGTGTCTAAACTTTTATTCATATATCATAGTAAATAATTTGTCTAAAAAATATATACTAATGTAAATAATAGCAAAGTAATTAAATTGATTTCTGAATTTTGAGTATGCATAGTAAATAATTTACATAATAGCTTAATTTATAGTACAGTACAATACTATTATAAATATGAAAAAGATTATATTATAACAATAAATAAAGGTTAGCATTAATTCAAAAAGCCAGTAAAAAGATTTACACTAAATTAAGGTTGAGAGTTTTGAGACGATTAGAGATGGGCTCTAGAACTCCACCCATATGAGATGATTTATAGGAAACTACCTTGGAGTAACATAAGAACATTCAAAATTTGGAATTAGCACAAGCTCATAATTTCTACATTCGAATTGGCACAAATTAAATGTCTATCTTAACTATCCCTTC
Organism: Stephania yunnanensis; assembly: GCA_039657365.1. Lineage (NCBI taxonomy): Eukaryota > Viridiplantae > Streptophyta > Magnoliopsida > Ranunculales > Menispermaceae > Stephania > Stephania yunnanensis. Next base: position 48,096,828 of record CM077587.1, on the reverse strand, counting down.
GCTACTCTTTGGAAACACTAGCCTCCACGAAGACCAGATCTAGCAAAGGCTCGTCGTCGCCTCCGGCCCCCCGCCTACGTCACCCATTGATCCTAATGCCTTCGCCTCCCACCATCGTCTTCTTCGTGTTTGCACCAACCTTTCTTCCCGCCTCCTATCATCTTCTCTTCCGTCCCCCTGCCTCATGTCGTCTTCTCGTCTGTTTTCCCGCCTCTTATCATCTCCCACCACCACCACACCATAAATCACCCCTTCTTTCTTTTGATCCGTCTTTCTCTCATTCCACTGTATGTGTAAAGAGGCAGGTAAAGGCGGGGTAAGCGTGCTAGATCTGTAGAGGATAGAGAGGAGTTTTAAGGAATGTCACTGGAAATTGTGGTTCCTTTGCTCACCGGCACCATCAGGTGTGAACATCTTCAATTTGTAACGGCCCAAAATTTAGAACTATGTTATTGTCTTTACACAGGCTCAACGACCCGTACTGTGGGACTCACACCGTGATATGTTCGTTTACCGAGGCAAGAGCCGACGTACATTTTATATTTGTGTGTTGTATGCCTAGTGTACTGTATATGTGTAGACTATTAAGTCATTTACGGATATGCAAGTACCGAGACGAGGGGGATGCGCCTCGAGTAGCGTGTCGACGTGGGACCGAGGTAGCGGCATATTAAGGGTAAGTTAAATTTATTTAAATAAAATGTGAATTTTTGGGTAATGTGTGGTTGCAACGTGGCCACATAGAATTAAATAAGCAAATGGGCCTATAATTGAAAAATAAAACATGAGGCATTGGATGTGTCTCGAGACACGCATCACCGTGGTTCAACACAAGTGGTTTTAAGTTTGGTGTCAACCAAGCATGGACAAGTGGGAAAAGTGTGGTGAGCAAAACCACAAGATGTGCCTCGAGGAACGTGTCTGGGTCGAGATATGTGGCTCACATTCAAGCACCCAAATGATATAAACCCGTAAAGTCCAACCTTATCTCATCAAAAAAAAAAAAAAAAAAAAAAAACAAACCAAAGAGAAAAAAAACCAGGAAGAAGGAATAAGAAGAAAGAAAGAGCGGGAAAGAGAGAATGAGAAAGAGAGCAACTGAGCTCGAGCAAGAAGAGTTGATTTCGATTTGTTGTTGTTGTGGTTTGTGTTGTCGTTGTAGTGGTTCGAGATGATGAACTCAGACGAACTGCCATGGCAGTTCGTCCGAGATCGAGGAAGGCAGGGGAGTAATCTCCCATGCATACGAACTCCACTTGGGGTTGGGGATGGAAGCCCAAACCCAACGAAGAAGAAATAAAAAAACATAAAATAAAGACTGTGTGCTCTGTTTCGAGAGGAAAAATGAGGGTCCTGAACAGGGCCGAATCAGCCCGATTCGGGCCCAAAGAAAAAATAAGAAGGGAAAAACCGGGTCGATTCGGCTCGGGTGAGTCAAACCCGGTTCGGCCCGTTTCAAACCCACAGAAAATGAAAAAAATGAAAAGAAAAGAAAAACAAAAGAGAGAAAAATTCTGGGAAATTGGAAAAGAATTCCAAAAAAATTAGGAAAAATTCTGAAAAATTATATTTCGACAAAATAAATAGAAAATAATGATTTGCTAGCAAAAATAAAATATTTGGAATTTCGGACGAGCAATTTTCAGGGGTTTTACCTCGAAAAATGTGAAATGGGCAGAATGACCGAAAATAAATAAAAAAAGTTTTTATAAATTTGTCTCGACTTCGATTTGGCCTAAGTGAGACATTATTGAATGTTAGGGAACTAAAAAGAGAACTCGGAAATTTGGGCAAGCATTTCGAATTTGCCGAAGAATCGGCTATACTAGGACAAACGTGTGCATTGTAAGTACAACTGTGACAATTTTATATTTCATTTGATTTCTTTTTTATTGCTTTATTGGTCTACCGGTAGACATTACTACTTGAAATCTCATATCATGTTGTTCTTGTGTCTATTCATGGATGATTATTATGACATTTCATCGCCTCTGATTCCTACGATTGATGTCATTCTTGAACAAAATTGATAAAAAGCATGCTAAAGGAATAATGTGGATTTAAGTAGACTTGTATTCAAATTCCTTTGGGCTTTGTAGCCGAACTTATCCTGGTATCCTAGAATCTTGAAATTTATTTATTTTTGAAATTAAAGTATGGATTATCTAGTGTCCATTGCACGAGAGATGCGCGGTTCACGGAGACATGGGTCTACCAGGGTTTCGGCACTTACCACTACACTTGCGCAACACACGAGTATGGATACGAGGTGGTCGGCAAGCGTGAGATTTATGTTGGAAAGTGTAGAGTGTAGCTCCGCTAATTATGTAAGATATGTTGAGCGCAGCTCCATATAGCAGTGGGAAAGGGTAGGTGATAGGTCTCACCGCCGACCGGACGTAGATAATCTCAACTTAGCCAGTGTCAGTCTCTACATCTTTAACTATGGTATTTACTTGCATTTCTTGTTTCAACAATTGATTTCGCTATTTTATGCTTTTAAATACCAATCGTTTATTTTGGAAATGAGACATGAAATTCTCCAGTTAGTACTTAAATATCACTATACTCACCGTCTAGTTTGTGACGATGGGTGTAGGTCCGTCGAGCAGCAGCAGACCGGGGAAGGAGAAGATCGGCGACTTCCTCTAAACAGTTCGGTGACTCTCCTCACTGATTTTGTATGTCTCGACTTTTATTGTATTATTATTCTTTATGTAATTTTGGATTGTACATTAGGTTAAGTGAATAGTTTCATATATATACATGCATGTAATGTTGTATTTTCTTGGGTTTCCACACTTAGGAGTTTTGAATTATCATGGCTTCCGCATAATCTTTAAACTATATGAAAATGATAATATAGATCAAGACATGAATTTAGAGGAATATAGGAATGAAAGACTTACTAATACGTAATTAAGTCGTAGGTGATTTGTATTAAAGCTTGATTATGAGATTAGACCGGGTGGTGCCCTATTTAGTAGTTGGAGCCGTCATAGTTGGTATCAGAGCCTAGGTTTAGAGACAAGAACAACAACAATATAGCCTCAATCCTAAATTAAATGGGATCAGCTACATGGGTCAAACTTTTATATTTAGATACTAAAATGCATAAAATACAAACCTTTTGTTGGAAACCAGATACTCAGTGCATAAACACAATTAGTTGGGAAGTGAATGATAGTGAGATGGGGGATTTCGTCTATGTACATGTTAATTGCTATATGTATATGTATACTTATGCGCTATGTCACGTAGAAGCTGATGCGCGTTCATTATCTATTGCAGACCCCGATGACTGATAAACGCGAGGGAGGAGATGTAGAGCCTAGTGGCAGTTCGCCTCCTACTATAGCGAATGATTTACAGCGATTGACTGATCGAGTAACACCTCAGGGCCAACAGTTGACTGATTTCATCGCGATGATGACCGCATGTTTTGTTGAACCGACATCGACATCAACTCCTACGACTGCTACGCCGACTGTCCAAGTGAGCGCGCGCCGATAGCTGTGACGTCAGTGGGGAGTTTAGCTAGTGAAGGACTTCATTAGACTCAAACCAGTGTATTTCGATGGCGTCAGGGATTTTCAAAAGATTGAGAAATGGATCATGTCTCAGGAGAAGCTTCATCGAGTACTGAGGATTGAGGATAGACTTCGAGCAAAGATCTCATCATATACACTGGAGCGAGACTCTGACTTGTGGTGGCGTATGACAGTGGCTACTCACGGAGAGTTTGAGACATGGGATGCTTTTAAGCATAAGTTCTATCAACAGTATTTTCCACCTTTAGTTATGAAGCGATTGAGACGAGAGTTCATGGACTTGAGACACGGATCAGAGGAGTCTGTAATGCAGTACGTGGACCGATACGATTATCTATGCCAGTTTGTTGGGGACTTGGTGAGAGACGAGTTCGAGACGTGAACCACTTCGGTGATGGACTCAGACCCGATATTGGTTATTATGTCATCAGTTCAAGTGCGAGGACACTCACCGAGATCTATGAGCGAGCCCTAACGCATGAGACATATTATCTGGGTAGAGTTGCTGATGGCAGAGCACTGGGTCCAGTTTTGTCTGCAAGCGGACCTTAGACTATGAGAGGAGGAAACGGAGGGGTAAGGGAGCGAGGGGATGGAACCGATGATCTCAGTGTTCGGGGATAGCTACGCCCCCATTGGTTGTGCCTCCTGTATCATCCATTGCTTCAGTACAGAGCACAGTGGGCAAACTTCCCTTGCCACCTCCCATCAAACCTGCCTTACTAGCTCCTATAGTTCCTGTACTTCTTGCCCCACAGGCTTCACGGCAGCAGCCGTAGGGTAGCAGAGGTCGAGGCAGAGGCAGAGGCCGAGATACGAGACAGAGACCGGAACAGGTGTAGAGCCAAGGTCAGTATTAGGGATAGGGCCAGTCTCAGACTCAGGGTCAGCGCAAACAGTTGACATGCGATAGATGTGGACAGATCGAACATATCGTGATAGAGTGTCCACATCCTGCAGAAGTGTACGCGCAGCAGGCCCAAGAGAAGGTTCACATGGTAGCCCAGCCAGACGCAGACGCTACAATATGTCTTATTGAGGGTACAATTTCTATTTGCGATCAAGTTTTATATGTTTTATTTGGTTCTGGCTCTACCGTATCGTTTATTGTTGGTCACATAATAGACATTTTAGGGTTGAGATCAGTTAGGCTTAGCGTACATTTGATCTTGAGTACTGCAGCCGGGGATAGTGTACCCTCGTAGTGTTGCTGAAAAATGTCTCGTCGAGATAGATAGCGTAGAGGTACCTGCTGATTTTAGAGTCCTCGAATGTTTGGCGTTTGATGCGATTTTAGGAATGGACTGGTTATCTGCATACCACGCTCATATCGATTGTTTCAGCAAAACAGTGATATTTGAGATTCCAGGGCGTCCGCCATTCACTTATAAAGGTAGTGCAGCGAGGACAATAGGAACGAGAGGTCGACCTGCGACTAGTGAGGAGATGGAAACGTTGATTTCGCTGTACACTGTACCAGAGAGTCGGGACCTAGGGTGGAAGATACACTGATTGTGAGAGAGTTTCCTTATGTGTTTCTAGAGGATTTACCTGGTTTACCGCCACCGCGAGAGATCGATTTCATTCTCTAGTTGGTAGCAAGTACAAATCGATTTCCATACCACCATACCGGATGGCACCACGAAAGCTAGAAGAGTTAAAGACTCAGCTCCAGGATTTGGTACAGAAGGGATTCATCACACCTTCCATGTCGCCATGGGGAGCACCCGTCCTTTTTGTGAAGAAAAATGATAGTACGTTGAGACTTTGTATCGACTATCGACAGTTGAGCAAAGTCACAATCAGGAACAAATATCCATTCCAAAGGATAGACGATTTATTTGATCAGCTGATAGGAGCACAAGTTTTTTTTCCAAGATAGACCTACGATCAGGGTATCATCAGCTTAGGATCAGGGACGAGGATTGGTCCATTATAACTTTCAGCACCATATATGAACATTTTCAGTTCATAGTTATGCCGTTTTGGCTGACCAATGCGTTAACAGTGTTTATGGATCTGATGCATCGTGTATTCATACCACTTTTTGACCGATTCGTGATAGACTCCATCGATGATATACTGGTATACACTACAAGAATAATGATGAATAACATCAAAAAATTGCAACAGGCTGAATATGTTGCTAAACAACAACAAATCAATAAGCAGTTCTGCATTAGATAAACTGTTTGACTCGGTTGACCAAAAAACAACAAATCAGTGACTGATTTGTTACAACAATTGGGACAAATTACATTTTGTCACTGATATGTCGCTGATTTCTCCCGCCATTAATTTTTCGCCAATTCTTTGTCAAATCTGCGACATATCAGCAACAAACATTAGTTTGTCGCTGATCTGTAGCTAAATCTGTGACAGATCAGCGACGGATCCAATTCTATCGCTAATCAGCGATAAATCAGCAACAGACTAATCTTTTTGTAGATCTGTCGCTAATCTCTAAATGGTATTTACAACCAGGGGCTCTCCTCCTAGTCCCTGCAAACTCATTTCATCCGAAATGCCGAAGATCCCCGCCGTCGCACCGTCGCCGAAGATCCGCCGCCACCACCATCGCCGTCGTCGTCCACTGCCATCGTCGACGTCGACCGCGACTCGCCGGCTTAGTTGTTCATCGGCAACCCCAGTCGACCGCGAGTCGCCGCGCGCCCCTGCCCGATCGAGGTTGTCGGCCGGCACTGCTGCCGCCGCGCGGTATTCTCCTCCGGCGCCGCAGCGCAGTCTTCTCCTCTGGCGCCGTTGTTCGCCGCCGCCGCTGCCCCTTCTTTGGATCTGTCGCTGCTGGTCATCAACAGGGCTCCGCGGCCCCGTGATCCGCCCACTCCGCGACCCCCTGTGCCGCCGACGTTGGTCGCCTTCGCATTCGTCCGCCGCCGCTGCTAGGACCCCGCTCCGCCGCCACCCGCCGCTTGGTTGCCTCCGCGATCCTCCGCCACCGCTGGTTGGGCCCAGCTCCGTCGCCGCCGCTGCTCGGCCCCAACTCCTCCACAGCCGTTGGTCGTCCTCGGCTCCTCCTTGACTAAGTTTCAGGTATCATCTGCGACTCGTGGATTGCCTCTCGACTAGGCGTTAGGACCTTCGAATCACAGTCCTGGTTTGCATTTTCTTGAACTTCTATTTTGAAATTTTGGTTTATTTTGGTTTTCATGTGACAACCGAAATTAGGAAATCTATGGTTTCCCTTTTACATATCAACGAGATCTTATGTTTAGCCTTCGAAAATAGCGACAATGCGACACTGTGTTGCTAAACAACAACAAATCAACAACTCAACCATCTGTTGCTAAACAACAACAAATCAACGTCAGAACAATCTGTCGCTAAACAACAACAAATCAACAACTAAACAATCGGTCGCTAGACAACAACAAATCAACAAGTACAACGAATTGAATTTGCATTTAGGTACGCAGTTTAGATTGTCACCATGAATTTGTGATATGACAATCATTTACTATTGTAAACTGTAGTTCATATATAGTATGTTCATTCTGTCCATTGTATAAATTACTGCTTGGCAGTACATGCATTTCCAACTAAAATTGATATCTTATTGAGTTATAACATATATATATTGTTATATTGTCTAGTAATTGTGATTGTCATTTAGTTGGTACGTATTTATATTTGAAAACTCAATGTAGTGTCTATATATGTTGAATTGAAGAATAATTATATTTATGAGTGTTGCACAGAGAGGCAAACTTACATCACTAATTGAGTCGCAAGTTTCAGAGATTCCTTTGGTATGCAACCTTCTGCCATTTATTTTATTCACAAAATATCCATTTAACATGTGAGGTCTGAAAATAACTTGGCAATTATATAGGTTGAGTTTATTATTTAAATCATCACCATGAATTTATCTTTTGAGTTTAATTGCAAAAATGGGCAAATTGGTCATCTATTTTTTGAATTTTTTACATTACATGATGTTCTTAACTTAATCAAAAGAGTACGTGCAAGCTTAGTAAAAGTTAGTGTTAATTTAATTCATGATTTCTTAGACTTTGCATTTTAACATGTGAGGCATTCAATAAGCTTTGAAAATTATGTAGGTTGAGCTTATTATTGAAATCATCAAAAAAGGCTAAGTTGATGCATATCAAAAAAAGCTTTTATTTTATGTATTAGAAATCCTTAACTCGTTGTGTGTATTTTGGAGTGGTTGTGTTGGTCATGTTACACATCGAGATAGGAAGACTGTGATAGATAGTGTGTACTCAGAAACAACACTGTATTCAATTTCACTTTACTTGGATGTGATGTTATTTTCATTTGTGTTTGAATATTTTGGTTGCATTTCGAATATTAGTGTTATGCGTAAATTTATGTTAATCGAGTGGTTCTCTAGGTACTCTTGTCTACTATATCCTCTTTTAGGTACTGTTCCATGGCCCTTCTTACAATTGCTATTCATTTTCTGATCCTTCATCTTTTAAGGGAATGTTTCCCTAAAAGAATGTTGTTATAGTTATAAGCATTCACTTTAGGGAGGAAATATTGGTCATTGAGGATTGGTAACATAAATGAATTCTGTTGGTTTTAGTTATGAAATTAATTGAAGTTTGAAACTTATGGACATGTAACAATATTCTATGTTCAATGTTATCTAATATTGGAACTTGAACCACATGAAAGAATGTACAAGAGGAAAAAAATTGAAAAAAAATCATGGAATGTCGTATGGAAGTTCATTCAGTCCCTTTTGAGTTGAAAATTTTTGTGTGTCTCACTGTGTGCAATCTTTTATGTATGAGATCGATGACCAAGGCTTAATTTTAGAGTTTTTTCATTTGCGTTTGAATATTTTGATTGCATTTTGAATATTGTTCAAGTTATTCCTTTTCATTTTCAGGATTTAGATGGGACACGCACTCCTAGCCCTAGAATTTGTATGGTGTCTATCTTCTATCGGTGAAACAATTGGGTAAGAGTGTGGGATTGACATTGTATATATATAAATATATATATTTAAATTAATTTGTGTAGCCATCTGTCGCTGATGTGTAGTATTTTGTATTTTGTTGAATAATGTTCATCTAGTAGTATATAATACACTACTAGTTAATTATAAAATGTTAATCTCCACCTTTTGTAGATATTGTTTGTCAAATTTTGATAATATACAAAAAAGTTCTCAATTTTCGTTTTAATTGCAGCAGGAAAAATTGTATTTTTGCAGATTTTACTGCTGCAGGATTCCAATTTATTATTTACTGTGAACTGTAGTTTTTTAAAAAATTACCATTCCAAATCAATGACAGACCGAGTCTGTCGCTAATTTGCACAATCAGCAAAAAATTACCTGTTGCTGATTTGTCTCTATTTAGCGACAGATCAGCGACAAACGGCGATTTTGTTGACTGTGCAAATCAGCGACAAACTCGGTTTGTCGCTGATTTGCAACAAAACCTCTTTTGCTGACTGTACCGAAATTAGCAATATATTTGTTTCTGTTGCTGTTCAGCGACAGAATTTTGTCATAAATCTGTCGTTGAATAGCAACATAACCAAAATATGTTGCTAACTTCAATCTGCAACAAAGAGTTTAGCAACACTACTCGATCTCATTCTTGATCTCTGCGAGGTTCGCTTAGCAACAAATCCGTACTAATTCAGCATCAGATTTGTTTGTTGTTGTTTATTTTTTTTCTTGTAGCGATACTAGAAGACGAGGGAGGATCATGAACAACACCTCATAGAGACGTTGCAGACTTAAAAGGAGTTTAGACTATATGCCAAATTCGGTAAATGTGAATTTTGGCTGTCAGAGGTCAAATTCCTAGGGTATGTTGTCGAAGCAGCAGATATATCAGTAGATCTAGCCAATATTCAGGCGATTATTGATTGGCCAGCACCGACTTCAATGAATTAGATCATAAATTTTCTGGGTTTAACGCAGTACTATCGCTGATTCGAGAAGGATTTTTCGAAAATTGCTTCACCAATTACTAAATTGACTCAGAAATACATGAGATTTAATTGGTTTGAGGAATGTGAGGAGGTGTTCGCACGGCTGAAGAGGTTATTAGACCGCATGGGGGTACCAGTGACTATTACGTTAGACATAGATGTTATGTATACGTCCAGGATGTGGTGGAGTATGTAGGAGCAGTATGACACGTGCCTACAGTTTAGTATGATTTTTCATCCTCAGACTGACGGGCAGACTAAGAGAGTGATATAGGTTCTTGAGGATATTTTACGATCGTGCGGCTTGGAGTTTGGCGGGTCATGGGAGGAGTACCTACCGTTATGTGAGTTTGCATATAACAACAATTATCAGGTCAGTATTGAGATGACACATTTTGAGGCTTTGTATGGTAGACCGTGTCGCTCGCCATCGTGTTGGGCTGAGTCAGAAGACCGGGAGACCGTAGGGCCTGAGATTGTTGTCGACCACACGGAGAAGGTACGACTGATTCATCAGAGACTCAAGGGAGCCCAGGATCGACATAAAAAATATGCGAACAGATATCGCGGTGATCTCACATACACCGATGGATTCTTTGTTTATAGGTTTCCCCTCGGAAGGGTCTTCCGAGGTTTGGAGTGAAAGGTAAACTTGCACCGAGCTTTATCGAACCTTTCGGAATTAAGAAATGGGTCGGAAAGCTTGCGTATTAGCTTGATCTACTTCCAAATATGTAAAACGTTCATCCAGTGTTTCATATATCCAAGCTTCGATTAGCTTAGTCGAAAGAAAGTGATCGCCCGACTGTAGATTTGAGCCAGACATACTTGACTGAGGATATGTCATACGAGGAGCAGCCTGTTCAGATCCTAAATCGAAGGGTACAATAGTTGAGGAATAAGTCTATCCCTAAAGTACTCGTCAAATGACAGTTTCACGATGATACAGAACTCGCTTATGAATGGGAGGACTACATGCGAGATATATTTATGTACCTCTTCGAGTAAGGTATACATGTTGGTTCGATTTTTAAATTTCAAGGACGAAATTTTCATTAGTTGGGAAGAGCTATAAAGACCCAAAATTTAGAACTATGTTATTGTTTTTACACAGGCTCAACGACCCGTACTGTGGGACCCACACCGTGATATGTCTGTTTACCGAGGCAAGGGCCGAGGTACATTTTATATTTGTATGTTGTATGCCTAGTGTATTGTATATGTGTAGACTATCAAGTCATTTACGGGTATGCAAGTATCGAGACAAACGGGGACGCGCCTCAAGTCTCGTGTCGACGTGGGACCGAGGTAGCGGCATATTAGGGGTAAGTTAAATTTATTTAAATAAAATGTAAATTTTTTGGGTAACGTGTGGTTGCAATGTGGCCACATAGAATTAAATAAGAAAATGAGCCTATAATTAAAAAATAAAACATGAGGCATTGGATGTGTCTCGAGACATGCATCGTCATGGCTCAACACAAGTGGTGTTAAGTTTCGTGTCAACCAAGCATGGACTAGTGGGACAAGTGTGGTGAGCAAAACCACACGATGTGCCTCGAGATACGTATGTGGATCGAGATGTGTGGCTCACATTCAGGCCACCCAAATGATATAAACCCCTAAAGTCCAACCTTATCTCATCAAAAAAAAAGAAAAACGAACCAGAGAAAAAAAAAAAAAAAGGAAGAAGGAATAAGAAGATAAAGAGAGCGGAAAAGAGAGAGAGAGAGAGAGAGAGAGAGAGAGAGAGAGACCGAGCTCGAGCAAGGTGAGTTGATTTCGCGTTGTTGTTGTTGTGGTTTGTGTTGTCGTCGTGGATGGCAGTTCGTCCGAGCTCGAGGAAGGCATGGGAGTAATCTCCCCTACATACGAACTCCACTTGGGGTTGGGGACAGAAGCCCAACCCCAGCAAAGAATAAATAATAAAAAATAGAAAATAGAGCACTGTGTGCTCTGTTTCGAAAATAAGAATGAGGGTCCTGAGCTGGGCCGGTTCAGCTCATCCGAGCCTGGTTCGGCCCGGTTCAGGCTCAAAGAGAAAAAAGAAGAGAAGAGGAGAAGAGGAGGTGAACCGGGCCGATTCGGCTCGGGTGAGCCGAACCTGGTTCGGCCCTGTTTAAACCCACAAAAAAGGGAAAAAATAAAAAATAATAAATAAATAAAAAACAAAAGAGAGAAAAATGTTGGAAAATTGGAAAAAAATCCATAAAAATTAGGAAAAACTCCGAAAAAATACATTTCGACAAAATAAATAGAAAATAATGACTTGTTTGGAAAAATAAAATATTTGGAATTTCGAACAACCAATTTTATGGGGTTTTACCTCGAAAAATGAGAAATGGGCCGAATGGCTGAAAATAAATAAAAAAGGTTTTTATAAACTTGTCTCGACTTCGATTTGGCCTAAGTGAGACATTATTGAATGTTATGGAACTAAAGGGAGAACTCGGGCATTTGGGCACGCATTTCGAATTTGTCGAAGGATCGGCTAGACTAGGACAAACGTGTGCATTGTAAGTACAACTGTGAGAATGTTATATTTCATTTGATTCCTTTTTATTGCTTTATTGGTCTATTGGTAGACATTACTACTTGAAATCTCCTATCATGTTGTTCTTGTGTCTATTCATGGATGAATATTGTGACATGATGCCTTATGAATTGTTTCATTGCCTCTGATTCCTACGCTTGATGTCATTCTTGAACAAAATTGATAAAAAACATGTTAATGGAATAATGTGGATTTAAGTAGACTTGTATTTAATTTCTTTTGGGCTTTGTAGCCGAACTTATCCTGGTATTCTAGAATTTTGGAATTTATTTATCTTTGAAATTAAAGTAGGGATTATCTAGTGTCCATTGCACGAGAGATGCACAGTTCATGGGGACATGAGTCTACCAGGGTTTCGACACTCACCACTACACTTGCGCGGCACACGAGGTATGGGACTCAAGGTGGTCGACAAGCATGAGATTTATGTTGGAAAGCATAGAGCGTAGCTCTGCTATTTATGTAAGATATGGTGAGTGCAGCTCCATATAGCAGTGGGAAATGGTAGGTGATTGGTCTTACCGCCGACTAGACGTAGATCATCTCAACTTAGCCTGTGTTTGTCTCTACATATTTAACTATGGTATTTACTTACATTTCTTGTTTCAGCAATTGATTTCGTTATTTTATGCTTTTAAATACCATTCGTTTATTTTGGAAATGTGACATAAAATTCCCCAGTTAGTACTTAAATATCACTATAATCACCATCTAGTTAGTGACGGTGAGTGTAGGTCCGTCGAGTAGCAGCAGACCGGGGAAGGAGAAGATCGGCAACTTCTTCTGAGCAGTTCGGCGACTCTGCTCACTCATTTTGTATGTCTCGACTTTTGTTGTATTATTATTCTTTATGTCATTTTGGGTTGTACATTGGGTTGAGTGAGTAGTTTCATATATATACATGCATGTAATGTTGTATTTTCTTAGGTTTCCACACTTAGAGATTTTGAATTATCATGGCTTCCGCATAATCTTTAAACTATGTGAAAATGATAATATAGATCATGACATGAATTTAGAGGAATATAGGAACGAAAAGGCTGACTAATATGTAATTAAGTCGTAGGTGATTTGGATTAAGGCTTGATTATGGGATTAGGTCTAGCGGTGCCCTGTTTAGTAGTTGGGGCCGTCATACGATCAGTGGCCGCGACCATGGCCAAGAGGATCTTATGATTCCGCAATGACGTTTCTGGTTGACACTAGCTTGCCGCGATGTTGATGACGACTCCGGCTGGTGGGGTTTTCTTCTCTCTTGATGTTGTAACAACCATTGTCTATAAGTAGGAGTTGTCTAGTTTTTAGTTATATTGTTTTATGTTTTTTGTAGAGTAATTTGTTAGGGTTTGATCTCCGCCGTTGTTCGATATTCCTGCTGTTGGGATTTTTTTGTTGTTTCGTTTATCCCCGATCGAGGGGTGGTTGCCCTCCTTTGTGAGGTTGGTGTTCCCTTCGTGGGGTTGTTACCCTCCTTATGAGGATGTTGATCTGAGCTTAAGTGGATTGTATAATCTATTCTCACTCGATGTAATAGATTGTTGTATTCGTGTTGGATGTTAGGAACATCAATGCAACAAAATTGGCAAAAACAAAATTGGCAAAAATTAAATAATTAGTATATCTTTTTTGTAAAAGAGTTTATGGGTGTGTTTCCATGCAATTAATTGCATGCATCTTAGAAAGTGGTGTTTCGATGCAATTAATTGTTCATTGAACCTGCACAACAAGTTAACATACTTAACTTAAGTGTAACGACCCACATTATTTAATCTTAATTACATATTAGGACTCGTAGCTCGGACCTACATGGACACTACCGACAAGTCTAGGGCACACCAACCAAGGTATAAATAGTTATTTTTGTGTGATGTGTGATTATTTGTTGTATTATTATTTAATTCGCGTCGCGCTAGTTAAAAATTTAATTTGGTCGCGTTGTACACGTATAGTGACGAGAGTGTACAACGTCGCGAGGTGCAGGCAACACGGGTGCATTGGCGGTCAGGGGTTGATAGGTTAGATCACTTGTTACATTACACCTACCCATCGCCTCCTATCATACCTTAATTTTTCTCTCTTATCTCCAAACAAAACCCACATATTTTTTCTATAACGGCCCCAGTTCCACAATCCTAAACTGGGCCCCGCCCGACCTAGACTTACGTGGACTCCCGAGCCCGTCTCACTGAGTCACGCAAGCCTAGTCAGCCTTCCTTTATCATTTACCATTTATCAAGCAATTAAAATCGAGTTACTCAATTAGTGAGTTATCATAGTTATAGCGGAAGCAATTAAACCTCAAACTAAATGAAAATCTCAAAGACACAAGTTAAGGCAACCTAGAGTGTGGAAACCCTGAATATGTATATCATCATTAATGAACATTCAAATGAGAGTAAACACAAGATATACATGTCCAATATCTCTCAAAAATCCAACTCATAGTCTTTCAAAATAAGTATATCTAATTATACAAAAGAATCACCTATGTCAGACAAATGGTAAGAACTGCTCCGATATCCTCAAATGATATATCCTATATGTATAGCCTACCCCTTGCTGGACTGTAAATCTGCACTTCGTCAAACACAAGAATGACGAGCCTAGGTAAGTAATGCCAAACAGGACATATATACAACATTTCGAAATAAATAAATCAGTCTAATTCATGCAGATAAAAAGAAAAGAACATGGAACACATGAATATAAAACACTGTAACTAAATCAATCGATAAGTGAGTGTCCGAAATACGAAAACTGAATAGCAAGGAGTCCCGACCAAAAAGTTGTTGAGTCGCAGTAAAAGCCCAGCTGACTCGAGTTCAGAACGAAACACAACCTACCAGCCTAACCCTTACGACTATGAGATATCCACAGACCCGAATAAGTACCCCCAACGTACACTCGATTAGGAGATATCAACGGTGTCCAGATAAGAACTCATATCACAGATAAATAGTAACCATGACTCATTTGCCGATGGACCACTCAACCAATGGAGATTTCAAAAGAAATGGTGAACAAAGCAATAACAACAAATTAAAGCTCATGAAATAACTCTAAAATTTCTCACTGGTTTACTTACCTGTATCCAAGCTAATACGCACTCAAATCGGCTTCGACATTCCTTCAAATCTTTACCCAATACCCTACACTAGTAAACTATGCCCCTGATAATCATATGGGCAATTTACTGTGTTAAAGCATATTTAAGAGATTTTTTAGATTTTTAAATCCAAAAATTGTTCAAATTAGGAAAAACATAGTGGTGGCACACTTATCGAGGAAATTTTTCGGTGTAAAAACTTTCGACAACGTCAAAACCAACTTTTCTATAATTTCCTCAACCATTTCTTTTTTTTTTTCAGTTTTTCCTTATTTTTCTTGAATTTTCCTGCATTTTATTTAATTTGTTTTAAGTTTGGGACCCTTTAGGCCCCTTCCTTTTTCCCTGAACCGGCCCCTGGCCTACCCCCATCTCCCTTTCTTTCGATCCCGAAAGAGAGGGATTTCACAGAGGCATTTTACGCCTTTGTTTTTTTTCTTTTTTTCTCAACTCTTCTTTCCCTCTTTCTCCCAATTAACAACTAATTCGTCATCACAACATACACATACTAAGTCCCTAACATCAACCACAACTCAAAATAACACCCCACAACATGAAATTCATGAATTAGTGAATTGACCAAGTTATGGACATGAAGTTACCTTGCTTGGTGTTTATGGAAAGCTTGATCACCAAAACCTCTCCAAGCTCACTGAATTTCCACTCCTTTAAGACCTCTCCAGCAATTCCTTCACTTTCTCTCCTTGCCTTTTGAATCAGTGAGAGAGATAAATGATCATTTTTTTACTTATGAGGCATTAATGGATAAGCTTGAACCTTGGCCCTTGATATTTTGTGTAGACGTATCTCGAGACATGTCTTGTGGTTCACCTTCACCCAATTATTTACACAAGTCATGCATAAATGACTCACAAGTTGACTCCATGTCTCTTGATGAGTTAATGTATGTCTCGATGCACATCAAATGAACCTTGTTTTATTTCTCTAACTATAGGTACATTAATGCTTATATTAAATGTGACCACATTAAGCCACTAAGCCACTTATAAACTCAACATTAGTTCAAAATAATTTAGCTTACCCCGTATGCCACTACCTCGATCCCTCGTCGACACGTGATTCGAGGTACGTCTCCGCTTGCTTTGACACCGATACGCCCCTGTTTACCTTACCCGCACATTTCCGAAATTAAGTAGTTTAAATTGTTTGGTTTATTAAAGAATACATGCATCAAACAAAAATAGCATACCTCGGTGTCAACTCCCGAGATTTGGACATGTGTATCACGACAAGTGGGTCTCACGTACGACCCTGAAATGACACGTGACACGAGTTAGATTTTTAGGGTTGTTACATTTTCTCTCTCCCTCCATGATCAATTCTTCCATGTCTCTCATTTCTAGTTCTTTTTCAACACTCCCTCTCCATCCCATTTGATCTCACCTCATTCTTACAAAATCTCTTCACACTCGCAACATTCTCGGTCTCTTGGCTCCGGTACCACCACCTCTCATGTCGGCAACTTCCAAAATCAAGGTGAGTGGTGATTTTTTGTTGTTGATTTGTTGGAGAGATTTTGAGCTTTAATGGTGAGGTAGAGTTTAGTTGTTGAAGAAATTATTGTTGTTGTTGTTTTAGTTGTATTGTAAAACGAAAAAGAAAAATAGTCTATATGGTTTGCAGAGCCAAAATAAAGGGAGGGAGGGAGGGTCAACCCTGCCCATGCTTGGATGGACCAGGTTGGGCCGACCTGAGGCCAAACGGTTGGGCCAAACCGGGCCTGGTTCGAGCTCAACCCATTAAAGAATTTAAAAAATTAATTTAAAATTAAATAAAAGTAATTTTTAAATAAAATAAATCACAAAAAGTAGATAAAAATCAAAAAATTTCGAAAAATATGAACAATTAGAAAAAAAAAACTTAAAAATGAGTTCGAGGTTTTTCAGGCATTTGGCACCCCAGAATGATTCAAAAAGTGTGCCAAAATCAAACTTTTTGGGGACAAAATTTTGAATTAACATGACTCTAAAATAATTAAAGTTGTATAATTGGACACCAGGGTCTTAAGAGACCATAGTCGAGTATCGGGTGCACATCTCGAAGCGTGACCGCGACGTTTTAAAGGCAATTTGCAATTTGCTTGAGGTAAGTAAACCTACGAGAAAATTAGTTAAAATTCATCTATAGCACTTGCTTTATTTTGAATTTTAATTATCTCATCGTGCTATTTATTGTTATCCACTTATTATTCATCCACTCCCACGTATGTATGTGTGTTTCCCGACAGGGTCGAGCATGACATAGACTCACACCCCGAGGATAGCTACCCCGAGCAGTTCGAGTAGTTGTTCATGTTGGGGCTACGCGGTGACTATTTCTCACGAAACCCGTTAGGTTGAGAGATGTTTGATGAAGACTTAAGTTTTCGTCATAGGTTTCTCTTTAGAGATGTTTGGATGGGGTTTTACCGTTCATGGATTCCTCTAATTCGATCGTGAGATGTTTGGCAAGGTGATCGCCATGTGTTCCTCTCGGTTTAGCTAAGTCGATTCCCGGATGTCGATCAGGGTTTTCCGTCACGCTACACTCGTGTCCAATTTTGATTTCTCTGCAACTTATTTTCATGCGATTAGCTTAATTTCTATTCCTTATTTAAATTGCATGAATTGTAGCCGTTTTATAGGATTTCTTGAATATTAGCTAACATTCTCTGTGATTTATTCACTAAGATTTTTCATTATTTTTTGTGACAAATCGCAGATCCTGTGACGAGCTGGGGCAAGGGGGTCTTAAGCGACTACTTCTAAGCTATGAGAGCCTCATCAGCTTTTTGCGTAAATGCTTGTATATATTATTTATTGCTTTTATGAGATTTTTGGGAGGACTTGTGTACCTAATACATGTATACGACCATCTTTTGTATTTTGTCGCTTTTTATATACATGGTAACTCATGTCGGGTTTCCACACTATAGAGTTGTTTATTATGT
This sequence comes from Stephania yunnanensis, assembly GCA_039657365.1. NCBI lineage: Eukaryota > Viridiplantae > Streptophyta > Magnoliopsida > Ranunculales > Menispermaceae > Stephania > Stephania yunnanensis. The sequence continues at coordinate 48,078,727 of CM077587.1, read as the reverse complement.
AAACTTTTTCACTTCAAGATTTGCATGCTTTAAAGATTTTCGCTCAGATATTCATCTTATAATAATTTAATAAATCGCGAACAACTTAATTTTGTTAACTTAATGTAAATATCCACAAATACATGATAAATACTAAGTTAATGAGAATAAAATACAAACGAAGGCTTGGGTCGTGGGCCGTCAAGGACAAGTGTGCGTTGACGTGGCATGTTAAGTGACATGCGCGATGACGTAGCGGCACCCGGTTTGCCTCGGAGTTTGGGATCGTCACTTTAAGTGTATTTAAACCGTTGATTTAATTTAAGGGTTGTCATTTAAGGTTCCATGCAATGGGTACTTTAAAAAGTACCCACTGTAGAACTACCTATATATATATATATATATATAAAAGTTGGTCTAGCAACATCCAAGTACTACAACATGATAGTTTGGATTTGACCGAAATATTCATTCCCTCATTTATTGGATTTATTTATAGTTTGGATTTGACCGAAATAACAATTAAGTGCATTTCAATTTTTTTTGTTAATGAATGGTTACTTCAATGCATTAAGTATCCGTTTCAAATCTTACACATCCCTTCGGATACTATAACATGATTTATACTGCTTAGGGCACCAAAATCATAATTAAGTGTATTTGAAGTCTTTTCTTGGTTAACGAATGGTTGTTTCTATGCATTTAATCTCTATTTCAAATTTTACACCACTCCTTTAGTTACTGCAACATTATTTATACAAACCATTAATCTTCTCTTTATATATAGATCATAGTTTATAAGTACTGCAGGTCTACCAACATCCAAGTACTTCTCTCGGAGTTCTTCACACATGAATGCAATGTTGTAGCGATTGTTGAGCTGTATGACACTCCAAAACATAGCAGAGATCTTGCAATGTGATCGACAACTTCACATCTCTATGTTCGTTGTTTTGAGAATTGTTCATCATGTTCATTATGTGCGTGATTTATAACCAAATATTTTTTACCCTCAATTGTATATATATATATATATATTTAAGAAATATGGGTTGATTATTGCGAATTGTAATTTTAACTGTAAAAAATATTTTAGTATATTCATGTAAATTAATTTAGAGCAAATAGTCACAATAATCCCAAACTTTCACTTTTGTGTCTAAATAATTCCAAACTATTAATTGTATCTAAATAATTCAAAAGTTTGTGTTTTGTATCAATTGTGGGATTTTTTCCTTGATTAGTACAATTAGGTGTAAAATTTATCAACTAAACACACCCACCAAAATATTTCCATAACTAACACACTTTTAGCCACGTCACTGCCACATCACGTAGGAGGTGGTGGGGTGTAAGGAAAACGTGATTTAAGGTCACGTTTTATTTTTGTATTTTTTATGGAGCGAAGTCGTGACCTCGGGTCACGATTTCACTTGAAAAGAAATCGTGACCCGAGATCACGATTTCTACTAAACATTACACCAGATCCAAATCAACTCACTCTTCCTTCAACTCCCCCAACGAAGAGCAGCTCAACTCTTCCTTCCTTCAACTCCCCGGACTGAACAAACTCCACTCTTCCTATCCGTCCACCGAACCCGAGGTCACGACCCCAGATTGGCTCCATTGGTGCAGATCTTCTCTCCATCTTCAACTCCAGATCCGCACTGCAACCCACCCCCAACTCAATCTGTGTATACAACTCTGTAAGATCAACATGTTTGGGGATTTTCGTTTGTTTATCCTTCTAGTGTTCATGTAATGTTGGTTGTTATGTTTTTTTTTTTTTTTTTTTTATCCGGCTGAATTTTATTTTTTTTTGCCAATTAGTTGATGTGATTTATACAACTCTGTAAGATCAACATGTTTGGGGATTTCGTTTGTTTAGGCTTCTTGTGTTCATGTAATGTTGATTGTTATGTTGTTTTTTTTTTTTTTTTTTGTATCTCGGTTGTTTTTTTTCTAGCCGACGCTTTTATTTTTTTTTAATCCTACTGAATTTTTTGTTTTTTGCCAATTAGTTGATGTGATTTATACAACTCGTCGATCAACATGTTTGGGGATTTTCGTTTGTTTATGCTTCTTGTTCATGTAATGTTGGTTGTTTGTTTTTTTTTTTTTTTTTTTTTTTATCCATTTGAATTTTTTTTTTTTTTTTTTGCCAATTAGTTGATGTGATTTATACAACTCGTAAGATCAACATGTTTGGGGATTTCGTTTGTTTAGGCTTCTTGTGTTCATGTAATGTTGATTGTTATGTTTTTTTTTTTTTTTTTTTTTTTGTATCCGGTTGTTTTTTTCTAGCCGACGTTTTTTTTTTTTTTTTTTTTTTAATCCATTTGAATTTTTTGTTTTTTGCCAATTAGTTGATGTGATTTATACAACTCGTCAGATCAACATGTTTGGGGATTTTCGTTTGTTTATGCTTCTTGTGTTCATGTAATGTTGGTCGTTATGTTTTTTTTTTTTTTTTTATCCGGCTGATTTTTTTTTTTTTTTGCCAATTAGTTGATGTGATTTATACAACTCGTAAGATCAACATGTTTGGGGATTTCGTTTGTTTAGGCTTCTTGTGTTCATGTAATGTTGATTGTTATGTTTTTTTTTTTTTTTTTTTTTTTTTTTTTGTATCCGGTTGTTTTTTTTCTAGCCGACAGTTTTATTTTTTTTTTAATCCCGGCTGAATTTTTTGTTTTTTTGCCAATTAGTTGATGTGATTTATACAACTCTGTCAGATCAACATGTTTGGGGATTTTTTTTTGTATCCGGTAGTTTATTTGTGGTTTTTGCTTTTGAGTAGTCATAAAAGTAAAACATGGAAACCGAGGCTGCTTGGGGTGCTTGAGAAATCGTGACCCGAGGTCACGATTTCCACTCTGGTGGAAAACGTGACCTCGGGTCACGTTTTTTATACAATGGAAAACGTGACTTAGAGTCACGTTTTCCAGTGACCAAAAAAAAAAATTTACGTGGCTGGTGATTAGGCGCTTACGTGACAACAGGTGTGTTAGATTGGGAAATAGTTTGGTGGGTGTGTTGGTTTGCTAATTTTTTCTCCCAAACGTATTAATCAAGTAAAAACTCCATCAATTGTGTCCCAATTACTTTTTTAAAAGTAAATTGTTGTTGATGTGGCATATGAAATTAGTAAATTTGTTTGTTTTAATGAGATGGTTTAAGTTTTAAAAAATAAAATGGGTTGATTGTAAATTTAAAATGTTACAACCCACACAAAGACAAACAATTAGTTTAATGCGGATCAAACTTAAAGTTTGACATTATTTTGATGTCAAAATTTAAATCACATCATTTAGCTAGCGACTTAATTCACCAATTTCATTTGTCACACTTCAATTTACTTAAAAAAAAAGTGATTTGGTCAAAATTGACACAAAAATCAAAGAATGGAATTATTTAGACACAATTATTAGTTTAAGATTATTTAGACATAAAAGTGAAAGTTTGGGATTATTGTGACTATTTACCCATTAATTTATTAACTTTCTTTGATAGTTTTAATAACTTCTGCACAAAGCGTAGAAAATCGACTAGTAGCCATATCAAATTCAACTAATCAAGCTACATTAACTCAAGTTAGCATATCACATCACTCTCTACTCCGATCTCATGCTTACACGCATCTCGATGCGCATTCACACTCACATCTCGACGCCTAAATACAATTAGAAGTGACTTAATAGCATACACATATATAATTCATTAGGCATACACCACAACAAATCTAACATATACCTCGGCCACATCGTTTCGATCATTGTACGTATCTCGATGCAGATCACACGTCACAGGTCTATAAATCATGATTAAGGAATCAAACTAGGATTTAGAAATTTAGGTCGTGATATGCGCATGCTCATTTTTATGTGGGATCGCATACCATGTCATTATAGATGTGTCTTTGAGTGTGACTTTAAAGTATCATTGTAACATCTTCCTTTATTTAATATCAACAACCTACGGGTCTTCAAAAAAAAAATCCACAAGCTGGAAACTCCGCATATTAACGACTCCATGCATATCATATATTGCGACAAAAGCTGGAAACTCTTCCCTGTGACCATAATATAACCATTTTTTGCCATTTTTGGTACATATTATAACAATTTTAATATCTAATTTCATAGTTACTATTGAATATCGTAACTTTTCTCCTCAAATAATAAGTTGAAAATTTCTCTATTACTCACTCGGTAAATTTTCGATCGATTGCTCACTTAATTTGAATACATCGAACGGCGCATGACCCTCGTTAGCGTCCTTTATTTATCCACTGTTCTTTGTGCACATATAATTTTATGTGTATCTAAAAGACATCAATAGGCGCGAGTCAAATTGTCGAGTCAAATTGTCCAATCAAAATTATAATCCCTCTAATCAATAATACTCTATTCGGTCATTTATCTAAGTCATTTTAGCAAAAACTTCTTTTTTTTTTAAATTGTAAGTCGTTTTCGAAATTCAATAATGTATTTATTGCTTTTTTACCCATTTTGCCATTATATAATTCTAACATTTATGATTCTTCAATTCTTCAATTCATTTAATATCAAATGACATATATGTAAATTACACTCGTAATTAAGGTTGTCTTAATTCTTGTGCCCTTATCTTAAACAACTTATATAAATGCCCGGAATGAGTATAAGGTTTTCTTGCCCAATACACACATATTAAGACATGCATTAATTATAATTTTAAAAATACATTTTTGCCCGTGCTTTAATTGCGTAGTTAACTAAATCAACCGTCTATTTTATCTAAGGGTGCAAATAGGGAGGATAGGATATGTGGACCTATCTCCATCTCCATCTCTGCTTAAGAATTCATCTCCTCATTCTCGTACTCATCTCCATGCGGGATGAATTTTTATCCCCATCCTCGTATCCGTCTAATCCATGCAGAGATGGAGAATCCCGTGTGGAAAAACTTTTCTCCATTTAATTCTCTGTTGAGGATCTCCGTGGAGATTCACCGCAGGAAAATATTTTTCTCCACTTAATTTTTTTCAAAAAAGAATTATAAAAAGTAAGGTGTATGTATATGTGTGTTGGTATTTTTAAATAATATTTATACACATAATATACGTACATATGTCTATTGCTAGCATATGCATATAGTTAATGTAGTTTGGTAATTTGTACAATAAGGTTTTGCACTTTTTTCATTTGATTCTAAATTTGTAAATGTAAATATATTTGCAAATAATTCAAAACAGAATATATAATTAATGTAGTTTGATAATAATTTTTTTTTATTTAAATAAATAAGTTTAAATTACAAATCTCATTAGAGTTTGTCTATTATGTATATCACAGGTGTTTTAAGGTAGAAACCATGATATATATATATATATAGATCCTCGTAGATCTCCTATAATGGAGATACTCGCGGAGATCTCCATAGGGATTACCCATTATAGAGATTTTCGCGGATATTTTTTTTACTTATCTCCATACTTGTATTCACACGGATACACGATTTTCTCATCATCCCCATCTTCATCTCCATTTAAATTTTTCGTACTCATCTCCATTGCAGGGATTTTTCGTTTCCCACAAGAATTCTCCGCCTCGTTTGCATTCTTAATTTTATCCAATAAAAAGAACAACTGCTTAATCATAATTAAATATTCATAAGTAAAATAGGTAAAAAAGCTATGCGAACTTTTAAAAATTTCGAAAATGACTCATATCTTTCGACATATAGTTTTTGCAGGACAACTTATAAAATAACTAGATGGATTATAATTTCAATTTCATCAAATAAAAAATTATTTGACGTTAAATGCTTTTATAATTATGGAGAATGATCGATTGACTCACTTTCTGCATCAAAATGGGCGCATCTATTTAGGAGAGTCGCTAAGGGCACCCCACCTATTAATGAAGGCACCCAATTAATGTGGGCACAAATCGATTTACCTGGGGCACCCAAAAATTAAACCCAAAATATTGAAAATACCCCTCGTGCAAAAAACCCTCGCACCCCACCACCCTCGTGCAAACCCCTGGGCACCCCACCACCCCCACCACCACCACCCTCGTTCACCGAACTCCTTGTGGAAAAATTCATTTGTTTTGAACCGACCAGTGAGAGGAATCCCCGAAATCGTGTTCTCTGTCCCTCGCCGTGCGTTTCTCCTTCGTTGTTCGAGTTTTCTGCATTTTGTAGGGTCCGGTGTGTGAGCCGATTTCGTCTCCAAATTAGGGCTCGGTTGAAGATCGTCGAATTAAGTTACATTTGGTAGAGTAGTTGTAATGTGTGTGTGGCGGTTTTTTCAAATGTAAAAAAATTGGGAAATCGTGGTTCTCGGCCACACAGGCCAGAGACTGTGTCAACCGTCTCGGCCTTGGCCGAGACGTAAGCTAATATTTTTGGGAAGTCGGAGTCTCGGTCACGAAGACCGGAAGAGTTAACCGCGTATCGGTTTTCCACTTCCGAGAGGGTCTCAGTAGGCTCGATCGCCATAGGACGAGAGTCAAGCGAATTGAAATGGTCAATCCATCTCGGTGGTGTACAACCGAGAAATTGAAATAGGACTCGGTTGTACACGGCCGATATATTAGAATACTTGTCGGTCATGGGTGACCGAAAATATGGGTTGTTTCACGAACCTGTTTGACCGAGACTTCAGGAATGGATGAATTTGAACATTACAGTTTCAAAAAAATCTCCGTAATCGTCAAACTAACAACACAAGATTGAAAATCCAGCACGACAATTTGCACCGAACCTTAATTAATTATAAATCTCCGTAACATTCAAACTGACTCTAAAAAGGGTCCATCCATAAGTAAACAACAATCAAAACACAACACCAATCAAAACACATCATAACATTTGCATATACATAGAACGTTCGGATGAATTGGCAAAATTTCTAAATGTTTAGCCGTCTAGGTACAAGCTTTAACCTACGGTGTATCTTAATCTACAACAGGTATGGTGGCTTCATGATCAGCAGTTGCAATGGGCGCGATGTCTCGAAAAACGAATCCATCTCGCCAACCTTTGGCGCAGTCCTCAACGTACCGATCCCACGATGGATATAAGGACGGCAGCGGTGCATTCACACGCAACTGCACCTGTCAAAGTGAATAGTAGAACATAGAAGATATTGTCACAAACCCGATTAAGGGGGAAACAAACCAATTCACAAAAATTATAGAACTTACCCTAACCCAATGGATATTCCTTTCATTTGCCATTGCAATGATAAGTCTGTTGTGCAATGACGACGTTGGAGTACTACATAGAGGTAGGAATGTGGAGGCACTCCCATGCGAGAGGTTGACGAGAATTATATTGAATGCGGTGGATACTAACAATCTCATGTCTGGAAGTGTCAACCATTCTTTGAAAGATGCCCCCTCTTGCTTCTCTGGGCAATGCACCGCTTTCTTGATCGTCTCGAAACTCGAGCCAAGCACTTCCCGCCAAAGGTCTTCATACCCGATAATCTCATCGTACATCCGTCTACGCACAATCCTCCACCCGTCTACGTCGGCAAGTCCAAGCCCAGAGGCTATACACCTATATCCACAATTCCCATCGGAAACCACATCGATAATGGCATCAACATGTGGCAACCAATCCGGCTCTAAGCAATGACTATAAGCCATGTTAGATCCACTTTGCGTGCGTCGACCGACACGACGCATTTGTGGAACCTTGCATTTCTTCTGCCTAGAAGCTTTTGTGGAGTGGGAGGACTCAAATCCGATTGGAGATTGGGGTGCCTCCGACACTGGGGTGCCTCCGGTTGGAGACCCGGTGTCCTCACACCCGCATCCTCAACTTCCCGCTCGCACTCCACAAAAGACGAAGGTGGACTAATCTCCCCGAGCCGCTCACTTTCGCCCCTCCCCCGCATCCTCAACTTCCTCCTCCCCCTTATCCAATCTTCTCTGCGGTGTCGTGATTGTGCCTCCCACAAATCACAGTGACATACCATAAGGAGTCAGCATTCTCCTTGACGTTAATTTGGAAAGGGCATCCACATTTCTTTGTACTAGTGTGAGTCCTCGCCTTTTCATAATTCCTTGATTTCTTTAAAAATTTTGCCGTTTTCCCCTTCCCTACTCTCCGAGCCAGTCCCCTATATGTCCCAGACCTCTCACAGGCAATTTTCACCCTTCCCCTTTCCCTTAATGCCCCCGGCATCCGAGCGCTTCGTTACTAACACAAACTTGTTCTCGCCACCAATCATTTGAAGCCATGAAATAGCCGCTTCTCGAGAGGGGAATGGCTTAGAAGGTGTAAAAGTGTCCTTGTAGTCTGGAAAATTACTAGATAACGGCATTACCTGCAATACAAACAGTGTAACATTATAATCAACCAAAATGTACAGCATAATCACAAAAAAACCCAAAAAAATAAGTTCTCGGTTGTACAGTCCCGAAACTTTCTTCATAGTCTCGTTTACGTGCGACCGAGAGTTACCTAGCACTCTCTGGTCGTTCCTGCCGCGACCTACGTGAAACCTCTCGGTCCTCTCGCGACCGAGACATTACCATACATCTCGGTCCTGCGAGGCCGAAACAATCGCGCACCTAGACAGATACTTCGGATAACCGCAAAAAAAACACAAAAAATTTACAAAATTACCTCGAGGACGACCTCCTCTGGCACCAAAGCATTACGATCCTTCATTATACAGTGGAAACAACTTCGGATTTGAAGAAATTATCAAACCCTACGTTGACAAACAAATCATCATTTTCACTGTTATACACAACTAAACAGTTCAAAAAAACCCGAATATGGTTGTCAAACATTGTTACCTCGCTGTCGGACGAGCAAGAATCGATCAGCTCTTCGCCAAACGCAATGTGGATGTGGCTTTGTGGTTCAAGCTTGCCGGTGGGGTGCCCTAACTCCTTGTCGAAATAGTTTGTGGGGTTTGAATCATTATATATATACAGGGGCAAAATGATCTTTTTCATTTTTGCTGAAATTTTTAGAAATAAGTTGGGTGCCCTCATTAAATAGTGGGGTGCCCTTAGCGGCCCTCTCTATTTAGTGAGTGCCATCTAATGCAAATATGATGCACATTTTAAAGGACATTGGATGGCGCTTACTCAGTAGATGTGTCTATCTCAAAGCTCAACGGGATCAGCCTAACACTTCTCTAAAATCATTTGTTATATTTAAGTGATTTGTGGTTGATGTTGAATCAGTTCACGTGGGAGACCTCTAATTCTAATTCCAAGTTTGGCAGATCTTTCTCATTTAGAGTTTCCCAACAATCGGTGTACGGAATTTGAAGTGACAAGCTAAATATATGAAAAAGTAAACAATCTCCCAAACGAACCTTTACACGTGGCCTTCATCTCACAAAAGCGTCCAACACGCGACCTAGACGATTTACACCACGTGTTCTCCAAAACGGTCCCCGCATGTCCGTTGAGCGAATGATGTCTGACAGCGGACAGCGAAGTATGACCCTCAACCCTTGTCAAATCGTTGATTCTTCTCGAGATAAGTAGTTTGAATCTAATACCAACACGTGTCTCCAGTGAGATCATCTTTCCAAACCGAGTTATTATCCCATACTCCCTAGCATAAAACATAGCATTGCCCTCCAGCCCCACCGATGATCCCATGATATTATGCTTACTGTTGTTGTCAAAGCATTTCGAAATCTCCATTACGATCAATGAGGCATTTTTTTTGTCGGAAGACATTTTAAAAAGGTCGGAAATTCAAACCTTGCTCAAGTAAAGAAAAAAATATATTTTTAATATTATTTTTATTGATAAGTATCTTCTAAATGAGATAAATAATTTTTAAATATGTTAATTTTTTGAATCATTGAGATGTAGATTTGACACTCGCGAGAATAGTTAAAACTATGAGATAAGATTATGAGATAAGATTTGAGGAAGTAGGGAAGAAAGTTGGAACACTTACTATCAACCAAAAACAAATGCTCAATGCACCATGAGATATGCATCGAGATTCTCATATAAATGAAATCGGACATGCTTCTGGCTATGGCGGGACTCAACTTCCAGTACGTCACTAGTCGCTCCACCGTAACGTGACTTGGACGCATCACCACGTTGTTGCGCGAAAACCAAACCCATGACGCCAACGCGATGACGTGCGTCCGCACCGAATCAAAACCCGCATCGACTTCCATACGCTATAACCGCACCAAATCAAAACCCTCGGCAATATCTTTTGGAATCACTAACCACTCGGCTTAAACGCCACGTGTCAGTCGTCAATTCTCGTCCTGTATCACTTCTCGCTTGCCGAAATCCACGTCGCTGTCCCAGAGTTCCCAAGGTTGACAGAGCGCCGCATCAACTCACACACCTGGCGTTCATCAGAGCGTTGAACTAGATCGGACGGTTGATACTCTTCCTCGTCATCGACAGTTGGTTTCAGAGCTATCACTACAACTACACGGCTAATCGATGCGTTCACTTTCTCTTTATCATCATTCAATTCATGAGAAATGAAAATTGGAGGGTTTTGATTTTATAATTTTTGAGAAGAGAAGAGTGATTGATTATCATTTGTGTCGTCTGTTGAATGTCGTATAATATTAATTTCATCAATTAGTACTAATCTGAAAGAATTAAGAGAGATCGATCGATAGAGCGAACTAAATCTATCGTCAGCGGACTATGCCGCCGGATACAGGGAGGAAGAACGGGAGTTACGCGCCGGAAACGGCGAGGAATGCGAGGAGGAAGAGATTGGAGCTGAGGAGGTTGAGGGCGAAGGTGATGACTATAGATTCAGATGAAGATCATCATCAAACCTCTAAAGGCTGTAACAAAATAAGCATTGATACTTGTTTGGATCAACACAAGAAAAACGTGAACAATCATCAGGAACATCAGAAGCAGTACTACTGCTTTCAGGATTCATCGCATTCATCGACGTCGGAGAACGATAGAGGCGATAATCCGGTTGGGATCTCGAGGAAGGCATCGTACGGATCGATCTCGGTGTGCGGGAGGAGGAGAGAGATGGAGGACGCGGTGAGGGTGGAGCTAGGGTTTGTGAAGGTGACGAGTGAGAATATATCGCAGCCGTACGATTTCTTTGCGGTGTACGACGGACACGGGGGATCTACGGTGGCGGAGGCGTGTAGGGATCGGATGCATAGAGTGATTGCGGAGGAGATCGGGGGCGGTGTGGATCTCGAGGAGGTGGATTGGGAGAAGTTGATGTGCTTGTGTTTTTCGAGGATGGATGATGAGATCAAAGGAAGAGTGAGTAGTGGGGCGGGTGGGGTGAAATCGGTGGGGTCGACGGCGGTGGTGGCGTTGGTGGGCGGAGACAAGGTGGTGGTCGCTAATTGCGGCGACTCCAGAGCGGTGTTGTCGCGCGGCGGCGTCGCGGTGCCGCTCTCACAAGATCACAAGGTTTAATTTTCTTCACACACGTATCCTACTAATAATTTTGTCATTCTCATCAGTTCTTAATTTTGTTGTATAGTATGTAGTTTTCATGTGTCGGATATTTTTAATTGAATTGCATCCTTGCCATTTTTGACCCCTGTGATCGCTATATGAAGATTCAAAGATAGACGCTGTAAATTATTGAGGGGGAAGCATTTTTTAGGATCTACCTTGAATGATATAGTAAAAAAAAAAAAAAAAAAAACAAACTTTCAGAGGAGAGAAGGTAATTTTTTTAATAATGTGCATCAAGGGGCATGCTTGGACATAGTTGCTGCTTGGGAGGAGTGAAATGGAAGGGTTTGCATGGATCGCGCATCACGAGGTGCATCGCACGGCTGTCAAAACGCACACGCGCCAAACATTTTCCGAGATGAAAAGGGTAGTCAAGTGAGATGTGAGGACTTGGGCATGCATATGTCGCGATAACTACATTCTCTTATGAGTTTCAATGAGCTCAATTACTTTGGAAACATTTAAATGAAAGTGAGAATAGCTCCATTTGTAGCATGAATGTATTTGTTTGATTTAACTGAGCATTACGTTTTACATTTGATCGAGCCATCACGAATCAATTAATACTTTTCTCTTGACCAGTTCTTCGCCTAAACCTCCTCATCCATCCCCACCTCACACAAGTGCGCACACAAAGAAATATTTTTCTTTGGTAGAAAAAAAAAAGTTAAAAGGGTATGTTTTGGTAGTAGGAGCTCCTTTTTAGTGCAGTTTTTACCTGTGCATCTCTTTTCGTTTGATCTAGCAGTCTTAATGAATTTGAGAATGTCATTTGCTATTGGAACCAGCTTGGTCTCCATAGTGCTTTGCATTTTTTCTTAGCCAAACTTATTGTTTATTTATTCACATAAGCCTTTTCTAGTAAAATTTTCACGATGTTTTGTTTACACAAGAGGTTCATAAATGAGCGGTTCTGTCCCCAACTGTAGAGTTATATCATGTAACAGAGCTGTTTATGTAGCTGTTTATGTAAACTGATGTATGTGTATTGAATCTTTTATTCTGGTGTAATGTACTACAGGTTTATCTTAGCTTGTTCTAGGCAGTTGTAACTAGGGTGTACAATGTAAAATATTAGTTTGTATATAAGCAATGTACAATGTAATTACCGTCTCGCATTTAACTCTTATTTATTACTTTCAAGAAAACTGATGGAATTCTTGTTACACAGCCTGACAGACCTGATGAAATGGAAAGGATAGAAGCTGCTGGTGGAAGGGTCATTAACTGGAACGGTTTCCGGGTCCTAGGAGTGCTAGCTACTTCTAGGTCAATTGGTATGGAATTCCTTCTGGGCACAAATTAGTCAATCTTTTCTTAGTATAGCATTATTGATTAATGTAAGTTCGTATATAGAAAGCGATAAATTTTGTTGAAGAGTAGTTCTTTTAAAAAGCCTTTTTGTACATATGATCTCAAATACCTTTTGGTTCACAAATAGCTCAACCTTTATGGCGGATTTGAAAATTAAGAGCCCGTTTGTACTATTTTTAAGGGTACATGCTAACTAGCTGAATTTCATGAACGGTTGCAGGTGATTACTACCTCAAGCCGTATGTAATCCCCTATCCGGAGGTCATCATAACCGAGCGAACAAAGAACGACGAGTTCTTGATACTAGCAAGCGATGGCTTATGGGACGTGATATCGAATGATGTTGCGTGTCAGGTAGTGAGGAGATGCCTTGATGGGAGACTCGTGAGAAGGTATCCGACAAATGCATACGGGAGTGGCGCCACTGAGGCAGCTGCAGTACTAGTTGAGTTGGCCATAGCGCGTGGTAGCAAAGATAACATTAGTGTAATTGTGGTAGATTTAAAGAAATCGTCCTAGCGAATTTTATTCCTGATTTCTTAACAACTGTATGTGTTGTTGTTATATTTTCTTTTATCTTTATATATATATGAGCATGATATCGATCATTTTCTGATGTCTTCTTCAGTTCTCTTCATATCTGGTAAACTACAGATGTTAATTGGAATGTTATCTTGAAATGTTTGAGAATTATAATGGAGAAATGAATGGCAATTATACATACATTTTTTTTGGTAGTCAAGGTCAATTCTATTTTTGTACGCTATATGTTCAAAGTTCAGTCTGTGTGGAGTATTGTTTCATATATACTATATTTCTGTCATATGGTGCTAAGGTTATATGTTGTAAAACCAATGTTGTAACACTTTGTATTACTTACAGCTTACATTGTTAGTAGGTCAGTTAGCGAGTCCAATGTATACAGGGCTGTTAATTAGAGAGTTTAGTTATTTGAGTAATATCAGGAGTGTAACTTTTGACTCTGAAATAAAAACAGCTCTGGAGATTGAGAGCTTAGTCTGTAGTATGCTTTTTTGTTTATATATCCTAGATGGTCACTGGTTTTTGTGTTAAATGTGGATTTGAAATTAAAGAGGCGACAACCTCAAGGGGTATGGTGCAGTGGCAAAGAAAGGAACGCCAAAACTGAGCGTGACACAGGTTTGTTGTCTATTAAGTATTAAGCTATGGACTAGCCCTTTGAAATTAGTCAAATCGAGATTTTGGATAACTAAACTTCTCAAAAAAAAAAATGTAAGAGACAACAAACATGTATATAAAGCTGTTGCAAGTTGATCATGTTTGGAAAACAAAGATGAAAGTCATTTCATGGAACATGCATCATCACTCATATAAAAAGCGAGGTCGCAGAGTTTACAACCATACAAAGAAGCAAACATGTAAAGAAAACAAGACAAGTTTGTCTACTAAATACAAAGAAACTGAAATAAGAGAAGCAATGTTGTATTTAACTTCTTCACTGTCTCTCATTCTCTCAAACTCTCTTAAATCTATCTCTATGATGTGTTGCAGATGAAGTGAAGCGGAGAAAGAGGATGAGCACTCGCCTTTGTCGTCTCTTCACGCCTTTCTCCCTCTAACCTTCATACATACCCTTATTCACCCGAACTTCAATCTAAACCTATCGATCGAAAAACTGTCACGAAGAAATCTTTCTAGACTGCACTTCTGTATATATATTGCTGCACAATTCTTACACTTGAACAACACCAAGAAATCCAAGCAAACCTGTTTGTTTCTTCTTCTGACACTTTATGGAGCTGGTATCTTTTCAAGCCAAGTTGTAGTTTGAAACTGCAACATTGGCTGGAGAAGATGAGTGAATGTAGACAAACTCGAGGCTTTTCCCAGCAGGTAAAGAATCGAGCCAGGATGGAAATGAATAGGAGGAACCTGAGCCAGAACGCGTCAAACCCCATAGAGGGCCGTAAAGGTTTGATATCGAAAGTTGAAGGTTCCTCAACTCCTTGGTAGACTTGTTAGTCACAATTGTAGAGTATCTGTAGTAAGTTTTTCCCTTGGCACTCCATGAAGAGGTCGCCTTTTGTGTAATGTCGACCGGAGCAAAGGATTTTCCTTCATGAATACAAGACTACAAGTAAGAAACAGGCCTGAACTAATACTTAAATCAATTAAAGGATTATGAACAAAGTAGTATTACCTTGAACTGGAGTAGGGGTAGGCTTTGGTTGTGTTACTGGCATCGGCTTTGGCTGAGGAGTTAGTTTTGGTTTGCTTATAACGGGTTCAGGCACCACTGCAACGTAGATTCATGTTAAGTTTTATGCCAAAGACGAAGTAACTGCGTATTAGGTGTTTAAGATTCGAAGTTATATACCTGGAAGGAGCTGATTGTATCCACCATGGCCGCCATGAAGTCGAGCCAATACACCAAGAAGGGGAGCATTGTTGTAGGTTGCCGGTTCAGTCTGCTCATAGTTTTCCCTCTCATCAGCAAAGTTATCGTAAGCATCAGGTCCACCAACAACAGCTCCAGTCAGGAGATTCGGATCGCTTCCCTTGCGAGAAAACCAAGTAGCATAACCTCCTCTGCAACTAACAAATGATGGATTCGCCTTGATGGAGACTATGGAGGAAGCGCGGTGGTGAACTTGTTGAGGGTAGTTGCTTCCATATCCAACCATGTAACTTGTGGCTCTAGGATTGTCTCCTAGAATGTAGTCCACCTAAAACCAAATAGCGTGCAATTATAATAGGCATAAATAATGATTTCTTATTAATCTTAATGAATGCATAACACTTATATCAGTTTTACCTGAGATTTCGCGAACATGAGGAGCTCTGATGGCGAGGCATTGCCAGAGGAACACTTGAGGCTTTTCCCGGTGGAGGTGAGGTAGTCCGAGTATGCGGTCATTAGGAAGGAAGCACTCGTCACGAATTGCATGTTGTTCCATCGCTGACGGAAGAGAAGACCGCCGGGCGTCCTCTGCACATTTCGACTGCCCTTTCCAAGGCAAGAACACATGAAGTATTCTGCCTTTTGTTGGTATTTTTCAAAGACTGACCAGTGCTGTCCTGCCTTTCCTTGCATAAGGAACTGAAAGAGAAGTAAAAAAAAAAAAAAAAACACATTTAAGTTAGTTTAAATCCAGTGAATCTTTTCACAAGTTTTAGTCACTCCAAAAGGTTATCATGATTAGAGAACTGAAATAAAACGTGTTTTCTCACTTATGTTATAGATTTTTCAGGCTTTTTTAGAAGAAAAAAAAAATGCTAGAATTGCAATTCACATAACAAAAAATGGTTCACAAATAGAAGTAGTGACCAAGGAAAATGATATTCCGACGCATTTAAGTCACACCTTAATGTCACTCATCTTCTTGCAGCCCAATGCATATTACAAGGCTCTTCAAGTATTTGTTTGACCTTTTCATTTTGATTTGTTCAAAACAGCATGTGTGTGACTTTTCTGTGTCGTGTGGTATATTGTCCTCCAAACAGAATTGTAAAATGTTCAAAAAGAAACTTCACATAAAGTTTTAAATGAAAAACAAGTGACACCAAGTTTTATGTTTCCTCTCATACATGTGTGAAAAAAAGGTTTAGGCTTGTGCCAAGAATTAAAGAGGTTTAGGCCAAGTTTGGTAGGGGAGAAGTGGACTTCTTAAGAAGTGACAACTTCTCTTATTTGGTCACATTTTTGGCCAACTTTTTGAAAAATGGAGTAAGTAAGTGCATTTTGTTAGGAAAGTAACACTTTTTTGACAAGTATGTATATTATAAAAATTAACTTTAAATTTTTTTAAAGGTATTATAGTTAATTACAATAATTTAATATTTTTAAATATTTAACTTTAAGAGAAGTAAAAAACTCAACCAAACACATATACTAACTTCTAATAAGTAGGGAAGTGCTTTCCAAGAAGTTAAACCAAACAAGATTTTTATCGTTCATTTCTTAGATGGAGAATGCTACAATAACACCCCAAAGTCACACCGGGTGACGTGGCATGCGAGCGAGCTTCGCGTGCACGACACGTCACCCTGTGTGACTTTGGATGTGACCTTAAGGTATCATTGTAACATTTTCCTTCTTCGATATCGTTTGGTTTATTTAAGATTTCTTAGGAATTGATTTCCTACATGAAGTTGATATTTGTGTATTTGATCGAGCTTTCTACTTTTGAAAAGTTAGATATTTAAAAATATTAAATTATTATAATTGATTACAATACTCTTTAAAAAAATTAAATTAAATTTATATGGGGTATACTTGTCCAAAAAGCGCAACTTCTCTAATAAAATGTACTTATTAACCCTTTTCAAAAAGGAAAGTGATTTGTTGACACAAATGGGGCGCACACATTGGGCGCATAACCTATGTGACACCTCATGTCCTTTTTTGTGGGTCTCATAGCTGAAAAAGGGGCGCCGCATAGGCGAGCGCTCCATATGTGTGACTCATTTGTGTCAACATATCACTCTCCTTTCAAAATATGGTAGCTCTCACTTGTTAAAGAGTGGACCAAAATTGTTAACTAAACAATAGAAAATTTCACTTCCCCGCAAAACGTGGTCAGTGATCAAAGAAGACTTCCAAAACTTGTTTTCCAAATCCATATTTTTCAAACAAAAAGAATGAGTTAAAGAAAGTCTTGAATCAAAGAAGCCCTAATAAAAAAAAAAGAAAAATGATAATTGTAAGTTAATATAATTGTAGCATCCCCAATCAAAAAAACCCTAATCAGTCAAAAACAAATGGTCAAAAAAATCAAGGGTCCAGATTATTCAATCACGTATCAATACCTTGGCAGCAAGAACTTGGGCTCCAGCATACTTGACATCCCAGCCAAACTCAGTCATGGCCCACCCGGTCCCACCCAACGCATCACCGTTGTTTCCCAAGTAGTCCAAGTAATACTGATCGTTGGTTGCTTGGTACATCCACGCGGCAGACCATAACAGCTCGTCCTACACAACCATAACCAACACGCGTGATCAGCATACTATTCTCGGATACAGTATACCCATACGCATCATACGCTTCAATAAAAAATAAAGTAAATGAGTAATGATCACGTACAGCGTATCCACTGTAAGACCGGTAGTACTTCTGTGCCACTGTTATACTACTGTCGTATTTGCCCCTGTACTTGTCCGCAAATTCAAACAGCTGAAACACAAAAGAGGAGGAATTAAGTCTTCTCATCGTGGGCATTTTAGTCATTTAATAAAATGTTAATTAAACAAATATGCAAGTTGTTTTTTTCTAATAAATGAAGCCATTTTCCCATGTGATAGGCCACGTGGTACGCGACACCACCGACAGCTTTCGAAAACGTGGCGACTTTCTAGTGGTTTCCGTTGACATTAAATGTCAGTCTGTCACCGTTGGTTAATGAGCACGGTAAAGAAAACTAACGCAACTCTGCTAAAATACGCCAGGGGTTGACCACCAGTCAACCCCTGGCGCATTTTAGACTGTGCTAACATGCACTGAAGTAATGAATTTGTACTGTTTTTTGTGTTGTGATGAGGCAAACCTGCTTGGCATGGCTAAGGAGCTCGTTAGAATAAGCTGGATTATAGCGTCGGAAAACGATGGAGGCAGCTGCCATTGCTGCGGCGGTCTCTCCGGCGAGGTCGGAGCCAGGGTTGTTTGTGTCGATCCTGTAAGCACGTCGATCTGTCGTCATGTCCTCCGGCCGTTGCCAGCAGAAGTGATCAGAGTTTCCATCGCCAACCTAATGTGTATATATAAACACCATGCACAAGTTAAAAACATTATCAAGAAATTACTTACAGGAATTTACAAGAAGTTGAGTTATACAAAAACACAAATTAATTGCATATTAGAAAACAAAGCGGCATATATCAGGTCCCACTTGTGTCACATATAAGTCAGAAACCACATGAAGTTAGTTTGGAAATGGCCAACCCTAGGCTTGCTCCGTCCCCATGTGCTCATTTGTCACACAATGAAAATGGTTTTATTAAATATTTTTTATAACTTTTTTTATATATCTACCTGCAGATATCTATGCGGACCTGAGTATTCCCACTTACCAGCATACCTCAATAATTCAAATAATTTTGACGCAATGAAAAATCGAACTTAAGACCTACGCTTATTCAACATTATTCCAAGTTCTATCTCACCGTTAGGCCAATTCATTCGAGTTATTTTTTATTTTATTTTCGTAACTTTGGATGTCTTAAAACTTTTTTCTCACGCTTCTAGGCTCGACCAGTCTCCAAAGAATCAATGAATCACATCTTAGCACCTATTCCATAGGGGCTATTGGGTTGGGTACCCTCTCTTTTTTTTTTATCTTTTTTACATATTAAGTAAATAGTGAAATACAACTGTAAAAAGTGACATATACGAAAAGGGTCAACTAAAATCCATATATGAGTGAGCAAGACTTCTTCTTCTAATCTATGTTGCCAATAAAGCAAACTAGACAAAAGATTAAAAACAAAATAAAGTTTTGAAGTACCTCTCCATAGAGGACATAGGGCTGTGGGTGGGCCTTAATGAGGTAGTCAGTGCCCCACTTAACAGCTTCCATGGCATGCCCAAGCTCTCCATTTGCAGCCATTTGCTTACCATACTCAACAATGCTCCATGACATCATTGTGATTGTGAAGGCCATTGGCAACCCAAACTTCACATTGTCCCCTGCATCATAGTAACCCCCACAAGATCCACCTGACCAAACACACAAATCACACCACACATTGTTGTTAATTCCTTCTAGTTTCCAGATCCAATGAACCATATGTAGTCAATAAAATCACAACAAAACATTTTTTTTCTTGCTACTAACCAAATTGTGTAATAGATTCAGTCTTTAGCCTCACTAGAGTCAAGTCGTGGTTTCTTTTTCTTATCAAGTAAATAAAAAAAAACAGTTTTCTATGTAAAGTTCCACATCACCCCGTACAGATCAATTCACGCTTTGACACTATTTAGCCTCGTATAAGAATGACCACCTCGACCTAGATTTACGATTAGGCACCGTTTGGCCTCATATAGGAGTGAGTGATTTAAAAAATAGAGTTACTGATCACTCTGGACATTTACCACACAAGTGTGAAAACTCAGTTGAAGAAAATCAAGGGAAAGAATTAGAAAACATGGGAGTCTTCAATATGGGTTTCTTCAAATACTCTTTTTGATTAACATCAAAACTTAGAGAATTCTAGCTAGTTTGATTGAATTTGCTTACCCCATTGGTCTTGCCATCATGCAGACCAGAGTTAGATCTCCAGTTAACTCTCTGGTCTCTGGGGAGAAACCCAGACCTCTGAGCTTCAAAGAAAAGAATACCCTTACTCAGAGCCTGACCATAGTCATGCCCAGCGCAAGCAAAAGGGGCAAACAAAACCAAAACATGCAGAAACAGAGCAGCCACTGAAATGGGCTTATGAAGCTTAGCCATTATTACAACACTCAACAAACTGAATCAAAAACCTAATTGATAAACAAAAAAAACAAAGACAGATCTGCTGAACTTGTGATTCCTCTGTGAAAACCCACTAATTTTAACAGATCAAATAGGGAAAATAACACAATGCAGGCTTGGATTATCAGCTAAAACTTGTGATAATCCATCCACCACAAAGGAAACAGAGGAAAGAACAGAGGAAAGAACAGAGGAGAAATAGAGGAATGGACACATACACATTGATGGAGGTCAGGCCCTCTATATAATAACCACCAAAGAGCTCTAAAGCTTGGCAGAGAACATTAAATTTGAGTATTTAATAACTACACCTAAAAATTGGATATTAATTTTTTTTTTCCAAAAGAGATACATTTGAAAATTGAAAAACAGTTGAGAGATAGGAGACATAGCATGTGGGGTACTTTTGATTTTTGCTAAAAAGGGTTTCCGAGAGATAGAAATTAATTTGGATCCCTAAAATTCAAGAGTTAATTTTTTTTTTTAATAAGTTTTTGGGGTTGTGTTGAATTGAATATTGGAGGAGTTGTTCATTTAATATTTTATTTAGTTTTGGAGTCATTTGTTTAGGTTAAAAACTGAGGGGAGAGTTGAAATGGAGAGCTACCAAAAAAACAGGGAGGCAAGTGTGCAGTAAATGAGTCAATAAATTCAGAGATCTGCCTCTTGGTTTCCCTTGTTGGAATTGTCTAAAATACCCATGACTAATTCCTAAAATTCCAACCACATTCTTTCTTTTTTTTTTTTTTCTTTTTTCTCTAATTATTCATTTTCTCTTTGTTTTTCTTTTTCTTTTTCTTTCACTTAGGTAAATCTTACCTCTTCACTAAAAAGAGCATAATAGAAGAATTTGATCAATGTAATCGATGAAGTAATTTAGGGACGAGGATATGTTGTTGTTGTTGTTGTTGGTAACTTCTACCTCTTTGAAACGCATCTTTATCACAATTATAAACGACAAAACACTTTGTCTTACTAAAATGCAATGAACAACCCTAATCATTTATGTTGTGGCAAGAAAAAATATATTTCAAGCCGTATTGTAGTTTCAATTAGCTTAAGTTGTTGTCGAGATTATTTATGTTATGTATATATTCTTTTGAAGCTTGAACAAGCACTTTTTTTCTTGAAAAGAAGTTTCATTAATCATTCATCGCTCAATACAGGACCAAGATCAGACATTGAGTCAAGTGCATTGATTCGCTAATCTTATTTGTTCAAACAAACTGCCATTGATTTGGCTGTAAATTTGAAATTGAAATAGTTTGACAATCAGAGACTGCTCTCTACAACGTTGAAACTTATGATAATACACAAAACTGCTAGAACCACAAAACGAATAACAAAACTTTCCAACAAAAAGAAGAAAACTTAAAACTTCTGAACAAGGAGAAGACAAATCAAAAACTTTCGCTTATGGAAGAAAACTAACTATAAAATAAAACTAAAGATAAGATCAATCCAACGTCAGACAAATCCACACATCTTTGATGAAGATGCACCGCAATAAAAATGGATCAATCTCCATAAATCTGATTAGATCTGTTGGCTATTGTATGACAAAATACAAAAATATTTAATTGGAACCACCGCCGATCGAAGGAGAGGATTGATAGTGGTTCAAGAACAAAAATCACAAAAGTGACTCAAGAAGAAGAATTTGGGGTTTTTGAGGATAAACAAGCACGTTATGTACTATATTTTAGGTTTTTGTTCGGTTGGGTTTTTCATTTATAATTTAAAAATATTAAAAAAATTGTGATTTATTATTACAGTTTTTTTTTTTGTGAAATAACGACCCCATCAGACAAATTTATTAATCAATGGAGATCATGGATTACATATGCGAAGATGGCTATATATAGGAATAGTATCGCACTATCACTCCAATTACATGATATATCATCCGTGAATGTGGGGTCGGTATGCATTTTTTGAGTCATTTTATGTTTCTGGCATTTGAAGATTATTTGGTATCTCATTTTGAGACACTTGGAATGGACACTAGTTATTGGTATTCATTAATTTATACATCAATATATGTTTGTGCGCGTATTAATCGATGTGTATTTATGAGACACCAACAACGAATTGTTCATTTCAAGTGTCCAGATTGTATCACCCTAGCATTGTTCTTCAGCATTACCCTACAAAATGGATATAAATTTTAGGGCATGTTCCCTTGAGGCATTGAGGAACACATGCCCCTAGAAAAATAGGAGGGGGTCACTGGTGATTAAGACTAAGTCCCATAAATAATAAATCACTATAGTAATTTTTTAGAACAGTTTTTTGAAAAGTGACAAAAAAATATGTTATGTATAGTCTTAATTTATGGTCTTAGAGAGGGGTCGGGACACGTGGACAGCGTCATCAGCTTTGGTTTGTACGCCGAACGCTGATCATATAAAACCCTAATTTGCCGAGAACAACGCCAAATTTTTGTTTTGTCCCCTCAACTACTGAATTTACATAACCGCCCTTTAATTTCAAATATAAATGTGGGTTTGAAGTTTGAACTGTTCAGGACGACCCAAGCTACCAAGGACAAACAAATATTGAATAAGGATTTTTGACTATTGAAGGTCACTACTAGGGATGCAAATGGGGAGGGGAGGGGATGGGGATTTTTGACTATTGAAGGTCACAACTAGGGATGCAAATGGGGAGGGGAGGGGATGGGAACCCTATCTCCATCCCCATCCCCGCCTAATCCCCACGGGGATGGAGAATCCCCATGGGTAAAAATATTCCCTATTTCATTCCCCATTGAATATCCCTGTGTGGAATTTGTGAAGAATCATCGCGGGGAAATATTTTTCCTACTTAATTTTTTTCAAGAATTTATAAAAAATATGGTACACAAGCATATAATTACAATTGTTGAAAATTTCAACCAAATAAAATATAACATATAAATATAGTTGCAAACAATTCAAAACAAAAAATATAATTATTTAAAAAAACATATAATTAACCAAACAAGTTAAAATTATAAATCACATTAGAGTTTGTTTATCACTAGTGTTTTGGGTGAAAGCCTTGTAATATTAAATAGATTCGATATATACAATGTATAGATGTATTTGATAAATACATTGATCTCTCGCGGGGATCCCCGCGAATCCCATACCCATATCCACGTGGGTATGAGATTTATCCTCATCCCCACATCCATCCCCATTTAAATTCTTCATCCTCATCCCCATTCAGGGGAATCCCCGTCCCCATGGGGATTCCCCACCCCACTTGCATCCCTAGTCACAACTCACAAGCGACCAAAGTCAACTAAGTTCGAAGGTTTATTAATGCTCAAAACCTAACCACACATAAATTCCACTAAAGAATACTCTATTAAACCAATTTAATGATCAAGCCGATGTACTATGTTTTTTTTTTCGAAGGCATGTATTGTTAATATAATTGAATTTGTATTAATTAGAGCAAATCGAATATAATAAATGCTTTTATTTATAGAGTCCCACGATGCATAAATAAAGAAAATAATATTGTAAATACCGTAATCAAACAAATATATCAACTATAGTAATTACATAAATATATCAACTTTGAATAGTTGCCTAACATGTACAATAATGTTTTGGAGACATAATTGATGAAAATGAAATCTTAAACAATCAAAAGAATATTAATCCAAAAGCATAGCTTTAATATTAACGTCGAGCAGATGGATCAATTAAAAGATTTAAAGCACATTTAGTGGCTAAAGGATTTACACAACAAGAAGGAATAGATTATGATGAAACTTTTTTACGAGTTGTAAGGTTTGCCTCTATTCGTGTATTGCTTGCTATTGTTGCACATATGGATTTATAATTACATCAAATGAATATAAAAATGACTTTTCTGAATGGAGAATTGAATGAAGGCATGTGTATATATATATGCAACAACTAATAGGTTTTATTGTAAAATGACAAGAGCACAAAGTGTGCTAGCTCAAAATGTCAATATATGGTCTGAAACAAACTTCAAGACAACAATATTTAAGATTTAATCAATTCATAACTTCTTTTGGATTAATATGATTGATGAAGATTATTGTCTATATATCAAGCATTCAGATCAACAGTTTGTGATATTATCCTTATATGTGGATGATATACTTTAAGCTGGAAATAACATTGATTATATTATCACCATTAAAGAAGTCTGTCCTCTAATTTTGATATGAATGACATGGATGAAGCAAACATCATACTGGGTGTGAAGATTCATAGGAGTCGTTCTAAAAAAATCTTGTTTTATCGCATGAACAATATATTAAGAATATTCTTGAACAATTCCAAATGACAAATTGTTACGCCATTGACACTCCATGTGACGGTCCCAAATTTTGAGGCAAACTTGGCACCGCCACGTCGTCGGATACGCCACCAAGTCATGAACGTCACTAGCACACTTTTTGTGCATGACGACCCTCGAACTAACCATCTAATAATCCAAAGATAGTCAATTTCGATGTTTAATTTATTATTTCATCGAAATATACTAAATTATGGAATTTTACAACTTCATTTGATTATTTTGATTCATTTATTTAAACAGTGAAGTCTTAATAATACACAAATAATTAATGTAAACCAATTTTGCATTGATCAACAAACTTATGGTTGGAAACCCGGCAAAATGATACCATGTATATCAATAAAAATGATAAAAAGGTGTAATATGTGTCAATATAAATGTATTAGGTAGTAACTCTCCCAAAACAATACCAAAAAGTATTATATATATAAACACATACACCTACTAGAGAAGCCATTGTGACTCTTTAGATCCGCCTAGTCGTATGATCTGCAACTTGCCACAAAATTAATAAGTTCCAGTAAGTAAATCTCAATGAAATTCAATTAGTATTCATAGAGAATCTAAGAAAAACGGTACAATTCATGCATATAAAGTAAATAAATGGAAATATAAAGCATGAATATAAGTCGTTAAGATAATCAAGAATATGGAACGCGAGTGTGGTATATAGCTGTCGAGCCCTGGGATGCAAATACCAAATCGAGAAGGCCCTAGAGGCGAGGAACTCCACGCCTCCTCTTCACGGTTGAAATGAGGAACTCGTTGGTCGAAGGTAGTCTTCGCCCAACTCCTTAAATGACGGGAACTCGTGATGGAGGCGAGTCTCACGTCAACCCACTATCGAGATCATCGACTCGCGGAGAGAAATCTCACGCGTAGTCAAAGGTATGACCAACACCGTAGCAACACTCGGATCATCATCTACGAGAGAGCCGTAAATGGGTCATATCGTCCTTTCGACCATACACAGACATACACGGGAATAGAGTAATGCAAGCTAAACTGGCAAAACGTAATGTGAAATAAATAAATTTATGAAAGAAATAAGTAAATTCTAAGCTGACTTTCTCGTGAGATTACTTACCTCGACGCTTGTAAAATCGCTTCGAAAAGACTCGCTCTCGCGCTTTGAACTGCGTACTCGACACCCGACTAGTCTCCTAATTCCCTGATGTCCAATTTTGTAATTTTAAAATTTTTTGTGTCGAATTTAATGATTTCATAATAAAAAACCAAAATTTTAAATTTTATTCCAAATATGATTGTGGCACGCCTTTCGAGTTACACCGGGGTGTCAAATGCCCAAAAATATCTCGAAAACTACTTTTCTATCTTCCCCCTTTTATATTTTCTCTAATTTTATTTCTTAAATTTTAGTATTTTACCATAATTTATTACATATTCTTCCTATTTTATGTGATTTATTTTATTTAAAATTAGCTTTAATTATTATTTTTAAAAATAAATTAAGGTGGACCCCTGAACTGGATTAGGCCTAACCCAATCGGGTCAGGCCCAGGCCTGCCCAACCGGGTCGGGCTTGGGCCGACCTGACCCGACCTATCCCTTAAAGAAGGATTTGGGTTACATTTTTTGTGGGGGTTAGAGATGGGCCAAACCCATCCCCAAACCCATTAGCAAGGGGAGTCCATGGCTCCCCTCTTTCTTTCTTTTTCTCCAACGTCTATAGTTTTTTTTACAACTTAAAACAACAACTAATACAACAATAACATTAACTTCAACCAAAAACTTCATCTTCATATCCATTAAAATCAAATAAAATCATCATTAAAAGCTTTTAAACTTCTTTCAAAAATCTCGACAACAACCACTACTCACCTCGATTTACGAAGGTTGTCGGCGGATGCCGCCGAGAAGGTAGTATTTGCGAGATAGGTGAGAGACCAAGTTGTTGGTGGGAGAAGATCTTGTGTGAGTTTAGTGAGTTTGGAGAAGAAGGACATGCAAATGAGGGAGAAGGAAAGAGGATCGGGTAGAAAGAGGGAGAGAGTGTTAGAATATGTGAGATTGAGTGGTTTTCTCAAATTTTAAGGGGGTTAGGTAATGAGGTGGCATTCAACCATGAAGTGAGAAAAAAAGTGAGCGATGTGTTGTCAATATATGAATGGTTGAGTGTGTTTGTTCTTTAAACCCCTTCACTACCTTGTACACCCGCATTAAGCGTCCCCGCGACATTTTACGCTCTCGTTACTACACGCATACAACACGACCAATTAAAATCTTAACATCGGTGCGACACGAATATTTAATAATAATATAATAATTTAACACGCATCACACAAAAATAACCACAATTTACCTCATTATGCGTGCCCTAAACTTTCCGCGGCATCCATGTGGGTTCGAGCTTAGGATCCTAATTTTAATTCATCATTTAATTGGAATTAATTAGAGTGTGTTATTACAATTTTCCGAACTAAAAAGAATTTCATCTCAAAATTCAAACTTAAGTCGTATTTTTACCTTGAAAAAAGTGGGGGTATCGCTCCCGCACGGTAGAATCTCTTATAGGTGAGGCCCTTATTCTTATGGTACTACAAATAAATAAGTACAAGTGGTATTTCCTCCCTCGTGATAGTCTGTACATTGTGATCCACTATTTCAATGGGGGTGTTCCTCGTATGTCACATCCAGTCTTACTTCGATCCTAATCATCTCAACCATTAGTCTCGGTCCTAATGCGGCCAACCTCAACATAGAAATGTGGAAATCATCATGAAGCTCTGCCAACTGGCTTGAAAATTTCAATTGATAGGCGACATCTCCAACTCGCCAGACTATTTGAAATGGCCATATGAATCTTAGTGCAAGTTTTCCCTTAATCCTAAATCTCTTTTGACCCTTCATGAGAGAAATCTTCAAGTAGACCAGTGGTCAACATCATATCTCAGCCCATCGCGATACTTATTCGCGTATCTCTTTCCTGCTTGCTCAACATTCTAGAACACCGTTGTATGTGTATGATCCTATTTGTGTGACCCTGCGCATATTGAGGCACCATTCCGATTCAACTTACCGATATTATCTGATATCGTATAAGACCACAATCTGATATTTACTTCAAAGCCTTTAAAATTTTTCGACTAATCATCGATTGATAATTCTCATTTAAAGCACTCACATAAACCGTATTATTTTCACATGTCACTTGACAACAATTGGGCGCCCTAGACATATACACAATCCTTTGTACCCAAATTTGGAGGTAATCATGTTTTATCGAAATAAAAGTGCTTTCTAATCGATACGGGAATAAAACTTCGTGGCGATACCTTCGCTCTTCTGTCATCTTTGTTGGCAGCCCTACAACGTACAATTACGAGATCATGTCCTACCCAAGAGTTACTCGATCGTAATGAAAATATTATCAAACAATTCTTCGTTGTTTCGCTTTATAATCACCTTTAAGGTATCAAAACTCTTATGCGGTAACTATTGAACTACACTTGAAACTCATATGTTTAACCTCATGTGAAAGCGAGTTCTAGATTCTCTAACATGGTCGAAAACGTGCATCCTCATGTCTTCCTTGTAGCATCGACTTCTCTAGTCATACTTCCAAAACTTCGCCTGAGTCCTTAGCACCATATGACAATGTTATTCCTCAAGTGTTTCATCATAGACATAATCTCAAATGAGATTAGTAGTTGACATCAAATCAAACATGTTTGGGTACTTAAGATCTTGTCATATGAATCTTGAGACAACAAATTGCGTCACTATCAAGTGTCGTCGTCGACTCCAACTTGTGCATCGGATATAAACCTAATTGTATTATTCCCTGGGCACATATGTACGCCTAGGCAGTACAATGTCCCAATAATTCTTCTACTACATCCGTCATGAGTAATACATTCTCATGTATAATTCACATATTGTCTTTTCATGCCTCTATGTGGCGTATACCTAACTAGGTCGTACCTCGTGTGCAAAAGGACCTAAAGAGCGTAACTACTCATGCGATAAGGTTGACCTTTGCTTCCCTTGATTCTCTGAAAAATCGTGCATGTATAGATTCTAGATCTATAGACAAAATGCCTCTTCTGTTTTCTATCAGGATGCCAGGTTTAATACTTACAGCAAAAGTCATCTTGCTAACTCCAATTTTGTGTCTTAACGTCTTCTATTGGACTTCTTGAGTTAAAACCATACTCTTCATTCTTAAAGTACATCTAGAATTTTCAAGTTATCGACGAAATGATTAAATCTTTATTTTTAACCATGATAATCTTTTTTTGTTTTGGAGTTAAGTTTTCATTATTCTCTTAGTGTAGGCATCCATCTATTCGGTCGAGCTTAACAAAGTCCAAGTTTTCCCGAGCTGGCTTAGTGGATCTTGCTCAGATCTTCTAAGCTTCACCTATAGACTTGCTGAAATCATAAGTGACAAAAAACCTAAAGAATCATTTGATGTCGTGGCGAGTTTAAACTAATTGCTCAAAATCCTAATTGTAATACATCACCTAAAACCATTTCTGCTCGATCGCGAAGCTTAAAACTTATGCTCGGAACTAGTGGCTCGCACGCGCTTAGTTTGATTTTAATCTTTGAACTTTGAATGCTTTCCGCCAGTTCTCATTTGGGTCGAAATGATCTCAAACATGAAATTTCTTGTAACTGATTCTACTATAGATTCGTGAGAAACTCGGAACAACTTGTTCCTTAGGTTGGCTTGAGGTTGTTTTCGACCTCAAATATATTCGTAGACTTTATCTCGGTTTGCATTCCTGATTTATTCTATGTTCAAGAGGTGGTAGTGGGCCCCCACCGACCTCGTGAGACATCGCGAACAAATCGTGGCACAATAGTGGAGTTACTGGGCTACTATTCTTGCAAGACTACTCTAGTGCTCTGGCCGAAGCTAAAGGAGTTCGTACTTGCTTTCTTGCAACTCCAACTCATCTCAACACTATGCACTTCCAAAAAGTCTACTAAAAACGAGTTTATCTCACGTTCTTTACATGTTCTTGATCATCGACTTAACATTCTCTGAAATCTACAGCATTGCCTAGGTTAGGTTTTTTTAGCTATCATGTATGATTTTCTATAAAAATAGATCCCGCTCACAAATGCCAATTGTCGTACTACACATCCTATACGTGCCAGCCCAGACAGAGGTTCTTCCTGTCTTGTATGTCATTCCTTAAATAGCTTTCAAGCCAATATAATTTCTTGA
Source organism: Stephania yunnanensis (assembly GCA_039657365.1). Taxonomy (NCBI): domain Eukaryota; kingdom Viridiplantae; phylum Streptophyta; class Magnoliopsida; order Ranunculales; family Menispermaceae; genus Stephania; species Stephania yunnanensis. Next base: position 48,048,995 of record CM077587.1, on the reverse strand, counting down.
CTCACAACCCGCGGAATGCATGAAATAATCGTCATACATCCTAGTCTCGACGAGATCTCGAGGTATGATAATACACTACAAAAAAACAGCAAATCAGAAACGGAAATTTCCGTCTCCGATTTGCATAAATTTCGTCTCTAATTGAAATCAGCAACGGAATAGAAACGAAATATATTCCGTCTCTAAAATTGTCGTCGCTGATTCAATCAGAAACGGAAATGTGATTCCGTTTCTGATTTAGAGACGGATCAAAGACGGAATAAATTCCGTTTCTAATCAGAGACGGAATTTATTCCGTCTCTAATTCCGTTTCTGATTAGAGACGGAATAAATTCCGTTTCTGATTATTTCCGTCTCTGATCCGTTGCTAATCAGAGACGGATCAGAGACGGAATTTGATCCGTTTCTGATTCATGTACCTAAAGATTCCGTTGCTATTTCCGTCTCTAATTTTCATTTTTTTTAGTTTTTAAAGTCTTTATATATATATATATATATATATATATATATATATATATATATATATATATATATATATATATGTCTCAATCCAAGCACATTTAACCTGCCAATATATAATACAAATCATAGCTAAATAATATATTGATATTGCACAGTTTATATAAACTTAACATATCCTTAAAATTATCTTTTCTCAATGTACTGTACACGAAACAAAAAAAACAATCTAAAAAGTTTCTATATTGTATCTTTCTACAAAAGTAAAAGGAAAAATTGTTCTAAATGAAAAAAAAATAAAATGAAGTGCTCCGAGATTATATAAAGTTGTTTGTGCTTCAAATAATACTTGACTTCGTACAAAACACCTGAAAAAAGATTAAAAAGAAAAAAATCACTAAATTATACAAACAATAATAGGAATATAAACAATATTATGGGAGAACTACGTATCAGCGCAAACACAAGTGTATGAGTGAAACACAACATTAATAAAGTAATAAAGAAAAAGAAATTCATCATTATCCAGAAGGAACATGGTGTTAATTAGCAAATTATCTCTTGCTAAATCGTCCGTAGGTCTGCAAAATATAATAACACCAATGGCTAATAGCTAGCAGAGAAAAAAATGAAAATGAATCGTAATAGCTTGAGATAGGACCAGCATCAGTGCCAACCTCAAGTCTTGTCCCAATCAATTTATGCCTAATTTGCATGATTGGTCAGTGCAATGCTAAAAGCTTTATTCATCAAAGCAATCACTAATACTATAAACAGGGTTTTAACTCCATTGATGTCAGCATAGATTATCAATTTCATGAAGACAGTAAACATTTATGCAAGAACACAGTGTACATACTCAACAAAATCAGATAATTCAGAATTTACTTACATGAGCTGAACCGGATTCTTTATTTAAATATCGTTCTTCGTCAAGAAAACGTGATGGGATGTCCTTTTCTGTAAATGATAAGAATTTCAATGTACGCCATACAAAACTATAGAAAATAGCCAACAATTGAAAATCAATAGTTCTTTTCTCTTTTACCTTCCCTTAGGTTGTGTGTATGTTTCAGCGGAGTGGAAGGAATGGAAATGAAATACTATGAAACATCAAATCATGAAAGGGTAAAGGATTTACCTTGCAAAAAGGGTATTGTATCCTCTCCTCCACCAACTCTAAGAACATTTTCTTGCAGATCAATTACACACTACAACAAAGTTTTATGTCAATAACAGTGCCACAAGATCTAACTGAGAGGACAAATTTAAGGCCAAGCATGTTACCTGATGCTTCCAAAGCATATCCAGGCCAAAAAGGAACTCCATATTAGGGGAATCTAAAACTATAAAGAAACAGTGGTAAAATGATTTTCCAATCTGTCAAAAGAAGGGGGGGTAGGAAAAAAAAAGTGGTTAGACAAGCATCAAGTATGGATAAAAATGCTAGCTTATGGAAGAATTAAACGAGGTTTGTGAAACCATGTTACATAAACTTCGTAGCTTAGCTTTGTAGTGTTGGGGTTAATCCGGACTCGCAATGGCCACACTCTCCAACGATACACAAAGTTAAAATGGATAACTGATATTGGTATGAGATCTAATAAGGCTGCACATAAAAGAAGAAAAAATTGATTGACTTTGATAAGGAAAATGATGCCTTGAAGTTAACGATGCAGGGGAGAGTTTCAGACTGCGAGGTGCCTTAAAAAAGGATCTTTCTATGTCACAGATGATGAGTAAGACACCCTTCCAAGAACCTATCTCCTCATGCAAGCAAGTATTCAACATCATGTATCAAATCATTCACATGAATCTTTGTTCAAAAAGAGTGCAATAGGTTTAAATAATTTGCTTATATACAGATTTCAGGTAAATTCACTACCTTCAAATCAAATGCACAAAGAAATGATGAAACAAATATTGCCTCATTGGGCATAATGCAAAGCATTCTCTTGGTGACCCTAAAGGCTTACCTTTATTCTTTGCAACATGTATACGACCTAGTATTTCGATTGGCCAACTCCATGAGCAACGCCCTTATATCTTTCATCCAAGAGTCTCAACAATCGAGATGTAATCCAATAATAGAAGACATGGAATCATAAGTTAACCGCCATTTTCAAATACTAGAAACCAAAATTATTGAACTCCGCAAACGAGTGCAAACTCGAACTCTAACTTCTCCACACGCGCACCTTGAAGCCTCTATATCATTGAGTTTCGTGCAAACACAATTCTTGACTCATTACTAGTGTAAACATTTTTAACATAAAGTCTTATTTGAAAGAATTGACATTAAGCAAAGACCTAGCTTGAGTTCTTGCTCATAGACATCCAATAAGGTACCTAAGTACACAAGACTATACAAGATAGAAAAGAGCATACCCACAACGCTCAGCACAACTTTTAGATATAATTGTTGATTGTGCCCCACTATCGACAAATGCCTGGAAATAAGAAAAAAGAGAATATTACCACAACTTGAAGCGAAACAAGTTCCCCTACCTACATTGTTGATTGTTCCGTTTTAAGTACGAGTCCATGGCATATGCCAAAAATGGGACAATCAAGGCATTCTTACAACATCACATCAACATACACTGAAGCCTCATACTTGGAGAGTATTACTTGTAAGAAAAAATTAGTAAAACGAACAAGTTACATGCAACTTAGTTCTAGTAAATGAGTAGAACTGCACGAATGGTGAAAAACGAACATGATGAACTCATTACAGAAAAACAATGATGTAATATAACCTTAAGACCAGTTCATAATAGGAAAAAAGATTATTAGTTTAGGAGCTTAAACATATACGGCCCCTTTTCCGTTTTATAAGCTTCATTACTTATAAGCTAAAAGCTTCATCCTCCTATCAAAGTCAACTTTTCCTCTCTGCATACTTGATACTTGAGTTTTATAATTGTTGTTAAAAACCCCTACAACTATAAAAATGAGTTGAAGATGTTTTAGTTTCTCATTTGAAAGGCTTCAAACCAGCCCCATGTTATTGCACTCCCTTCTTGCATCAATCTTATTTAGTGGTAGCGGACACTAAGATAAAGCATTGGCTAGGAGAAGATAAATGGGACCACAAGCAAATGAAATTTAAAATCGCATGTAAAATATGCAATTTTCACTTACTCTTGGATTCCATATGCAATGCATATGCAATGTAAAATGCCTTTGCATGTGTTTGTCCAATACCATTCGCTTCCAAAAAATTATATATGACTTGAGCATCAACGCAATTTTTCGCCTTCCATGACAATTAGTCCCAATGAAAATCTTAAAAAGTAAGTAGACAATAAAAAGCTACTTTGTTACTGTAGTATGAAGCATCAGCGCAATTTTTTGCCTGCCATAACAATTAATAACCAATGTTAGCTATCTATAATTAAGCATCAAAGCCATAATTAAATATAGATAAAGAAAAAAAAAGTAGCTGGAATGCATGTTACTGAAGCAGATGTATGCACTTGAATGTAACTACTGAAGGAAATGATCCATTTCCATTAAATCATGACTTGCATATCTAGTGCAGTGTAACATCAATAGTTTCAGTACGACACTGCCAAAGAATGCCAAAAAAAAATCACTCTAAAGGAGTTAGCTAGGAGGTAAAGCGAGCGGGGGGTTAACGTTTACAATATGGCATTTGCATGCATCTTTGGATATGGTATGGTCCAAAAAAACTCAAAAGTTTACAATATGGCGTTTGAAGTACCTGTAAAATCTCTTTAGATATGCAAAAGTGGGTTTATTATATAAGAAAAAGAACTAAACAGACTAATGGAAAAAGGAACCGAACAACAACATCACCGATATCAACAAATCATAACACTAAAGATAAACAAAACAATACAATCAAACCAAAAAAGACATTTACTAATGTAGCTGCGACTCTTCCCCACAATATCGAGCGTGGACCGACACCATCAACATGCCCAATCAACTCTTTTGACTTCCAATCTGTGATCTTAATTACTCATTAAAAAGTAGTGATGACATCAATATAAAATTTAAAATCAACCAGTCTCAAAGCAAAATTCATGAAACGATGCAGCCATAAAACAAGCCATTAAAACCATTTGAAGATTCACGATTGAATGAACCAAACGACCCTATGAAAAAATAGCACGAGAGGCCTAACACCCAGGGAAAACTGCAATTCACCAAAAATTAGAGAGCACCCACTTTAAATCTTCTACAATAATAGAAAAAATGAAAACATTTTATAGCCCAAAAAACAATACAACCAAACCAAAAGACGAGATCTTCGCAAGCAAATTGCAACTCTTAACATATTAGAATTTTGAAACCATAGCTCCAACGAAATCCAATATTAACTTTGACCTCTACCAAATATCTTATATATAGAGACCACAAATCCTACTTAAGTGAACAAAATTTGAGACAAGAAAATGGAACGACACAAATTTAACCAACAACAATCTTTAAATCAAGCAACCGTGACACACGGAACAAATTAAGAAGTAAAATATATCTGCAACATGAAGCAATATAACTTGATGACTGGTGAAGGTAAAACATAGATAGCTACTAGAAAGTCGTCCTGCGAAACTAGAGATTCATTAAGCCCTACATCCATATAAAATTGAAGGATTCGCTGAGTTGAGAGAGAGATATAAAAGGAGTAAGATTTGAGGTCTAAAAACAAAGAAACTCCCTAAGAAACAGAACACGGCCATGGTCCATCAGCCCCAGCAGCTCCATCTCCGCAGTTGAAGCTAATAAGGCATATCAAATAAAAGTATAATTAATAGATAAAAAAAATAACAAATACGAGATCAAAACTAATGAAACGATACAAACTATACAACCAACCAAAACCCAAGTAATTGAAGATCGAAGATCCACCATTGAAGCCTAAGCAACTGAACAGAAAAAGAAAGGAGAGGCCTAATGACACCACATTAACCACACAGGTAACCACAACACCAACAAAATCCCAAATTAACTTCATCATATACGGCTCTACCAAACATCTTCTACAAAGTTATTAGAAGTCCTAATGAAGTAATTAAAAATCTAAGACAAGAAAATGTAACAATACTGCTACATGTCTATCAACCGAAGAAAATGTAACAATCTCCGACAGACAGCGGCAGCAGACCCGACGGCCTCGTCCGGCAAAGATTTAGGGTTTGGGAGAGAGATTTCGGTGAGAGAGAACGGTGAGATTTGTGAGAGAGCGGTGAGAGGGAGAGAGAGTAGAGAGCGGTGAGAAAGAGGGTGAGAGAATGAGAGAGCAGAGAGCTACGAGAGAGAGAGAGAGAGAGAGAGAGCGGCGACGGTGAGAGAGAGAGAGAGAACGGTGACAATGAAAGAGAGAGCGAGAGAGAGGTGACGGAGAGAGAGAGAGAGAGAGAGGGCGGTGACGGTGAGAGAGAGCGGCGGTGACGGTAAGAGAGAGAGGCGGTGACGGTGAGAGAGAGCGGTGAGGGAGAGAGGTTTCGTTGAGTGAGAGAGCGGTGAGGTGAGGGAGAGAGGTTTCGTGGAGAGAGAGAGCGGCGAGGAGAGAGATTTTAGGGAAAGAGAGTTTTGGTCCCCATTTTTGAATCATCGATATCGAAGTATGCACGAATCTCGAGACGTAATGGACGGTTGTAATAAATGAAAATTTTGGTGGGAATGTTGGCGCCATTTTTTAGAGACGGAATTAATTCCGTCTCTATTTCCGTCTCTGATTCGTCTCAATTCCGTCTCTGAATTAGTCCGTCTCAATTCCGTCTCTAACTAATTTTTTTAGCAACAGAACTTATTTCCGTTGCTAATTCCGTTTCTAAATTTCATTTTTCTTGTAGTGATATATGTTTCCACGGATGCTTTGAACTTCATTTTAGACTGCCCTTCCTTACTCGTTGTAGTAACCAACCTGGTGGCATATTGCTCGAAAGTCCGTACTTAAGGAAGCCTTTTTAACAATTATCATTTGTGAACCTAAAAGATGCATCCCACATAACTTTTGTTGGGGAAACACCTTACTTTCGATTTTCGTGCCGAGAATAAGGTATGTGTTGACTCTAAATATGATCGAGTCCTAACTCACCTATCACGTAGCTAGGTATAAAGGGATATAACATCACCACTCTAAACATGTTGGAATCAAACTAGTAGGTAAATCTTACCCTTAATGTACTATTTAGACGCTTCCGAACTTGGGGTTTTAGCCTATAATGACATTGTTCGTATAGATGTTATTGCAACTGACATAATTGAGCTTCTACGGACATTTATTCTTGTAATGTCTCAGTTGTCTGCATCTGAAGCAATTAACTGGTTTTTTCTCCTAAGTGATATCATCTGACTACGCAGTGGTGGTGCTGATATCAAAGTCATTGGCCATACTAATATTTTTTTTTCTTGTGTCCCTCATTGCCACACTGGAAACTGCTTATTGTTTGGCTTGACATTGACATATTATTCCTTAAACTCTAGTTTCATCTTCGCTTACCCTTCATTAATGCCTCAATACTGCACTCAGCCTATACTGTCTCTGGCAAAGGTGTGTGTATCATTGTACGAGTCCTCTACTCTTTGCATTTGCCTCAATTACCATGTGCATCTCCAGTCGCATCAACTAGTTTTCCGAACCTTGAGGGATGTGCGTATCTTTGTCGATTGTCGTTCATCGGTAATAACAATCTCACAAAGAGTCAGATCTAGAATAACTGTGGGCATAATATAATTCAGTATGCCACCAACGCAACTGCAATCAGTTGTCATCCATTAATGTATGTAACGATATTCGCTTGTCGAATCAAACTCATAATATGTATATATATAATACAATCAAGACATAACATGTATATAATCCCCGACATTACACTTCCAAACTAAAGGTTCTAAGTCAGGATCTTCGGTTTTTCATATCTAATGTTTGTTTATTAATTTTTATCGGTTATATTAAACTTTTCCTTAAGTTCGCCTGAACCTAGGCTTTGATACCATCTGTGACGACCCCAAATTTCGAGGCAAACCAAGCACCACCATGTCACCGGACATGTCACCAAGTCATGCCACGTCACTTGCACACTTGTCCATGACAGTCTGTGAACTAACCATGTAATAATCCAACTTAGTCAATTTCAATGTTTAATTTATTATTTTGTCGAAATATACTAAATTATGGAGTTTTACAACTTGATTTTTTTATTTTGATTCATTTATGTTATTTAAATAGCAGAAATCTTAATAATATGCAAATAATTAATGTAAACGAATTTTATATTGATCAACAAACTGTGGGGTGGAAACCCGACAAAGGATACCATGTATGTCGTTAAAAGAGGATGAAAAGGTATAATATGTGTCTATATACATGTATCAGGTAATAAGTATCCCAAAATGATCCCAAAAAGTGTTATAAATATAAATACATATACCTACAAGAGAAATCCAGTTAGTATTCACAGGAAATCTAAGAAAAATGGTTATAATTCATGCAGATAAAGTAAATAAATGAAAATATAAAGCATGAATATAAGTCATTTAGATAATCAATAATATGGGACGCGAGTGTGGTGTATAGCTGTCGAGCCCTAAGACGCAAATACTAAACCGAGAAGGCCCTAGAGGCGAGGAAATCCACACCTCATCTTCATGCTTGAAATGAAGAACTCTGTTGGTCAAAAGCTAGTTTTCCACCTAACACCTCAAATGAGAGGAACTTTGTGATGGAAGCGGGCCTCACGTCAACCACTCTCGAGATCATCGACTCATGAGAGAGAAATCTCACGCGTAGTTAAAAATATGACCAAGACCGTAGAAACACTCAGATCATCATCTACGAAAGAGCCGAAAATGGATCATACCATTCCTTCGACCATACATAGTCACACGCTTAAATAGAGAAGTGCTAGCCGAACTGGCGAAAAGTAATATGAAATAAATAAATTTTGGGAAATAAATTAGTAAAATCTAGTTGACTTTCTCATGGGTATACTTACCTTGACACTCGTAAAATCGCACCGAAAAGACATGCTCTCGTGCCTCGAACTGCACGTCTGACACTCAACTAGTCTTCTAATTCTCTAGTAGCCAATTTTGTAATTTTAAAATGGTTTAGTGTCACATTTATAAATAAAATCAAATTTTAAAATTTTATTCCAAATTTGGTTATGGCACGCCTTTCGAGTTACATCGGGGTGCCAAGTGCCTGAAAATATCTCGAAAACTATTTTGCTATCTTTTCTCCTTTTTATATTTTCTCTGATTTTTCTTGAATTTTATCATAATTTATTGCATATTTTTCCGATTTTTATGTAATTTATTTTATTTAAAATGAGTTTTAATTATTATTCTGAAAAATAAATTAGGGTGGGCTCTTAAACTGGGTTAGGCCTGACCCGATTAGGTCAGCCCCCGAGCCAACCCAATCGGGTCGGGCTTAGGCCAACCCGACCTGGCCCATCCCCTCCTAAATCCATCTATTTAGATACAGATTTGGGTTACATTTTGTTTTTTTTTTTTTGGGGATGGGCCAAACCCATCCCCAAACCTATGAGCAAGGGGAGCCAATCGAGTCAGGCCCCGAGCCGGCCAAACCGGGTTGGGCTTAGGCCATCCCGACTTGGCCCATCCCCTCCTAAATCTGTCTCTTTAGAGACGGATTTGGGTTACATTTTTTTGGGTTGGGAATGGGCTAACCCTATCCCCAAGCCTATGAGCAAGGGGAGCCCACCCTCTTTCTTTCTTCTTCTCCAATGTCTCTATTTTTTTGTAGAACTTAAAACAACAACTAATACAACAATAACATTAACTTCAACAAAAAATTTCATCTACATCTCCATTAAAATCAAGTAAAATCACCATTAAAAGCTTCAAAACTTTTTTCAAAAATCTCAGCAACAACCACTGCTCACCTCGATTTACGAAGGCCGTCAACGGATGCCGCTGAGACGGAAGTATCCACGTGAGAAGTGAGATACCAAGTTGAGGGTGGGAGAAGAGCTTGTGAGGGTTTAGTGAGTTTGAAGAATAAGGAAGTGAAAATGAGGGAGAGGGAAAGAAGATCGGGTAGAGAGGGGGAGAAAATGTTAGAAAATGTGAGATTGAGTGGTTTTTTCAAATTTTAAGGGGGTTAGGTAATGAGGTGGCACTCAACATGAAGAGAGAGAAAATTGAGTGATGTGTTATCAAGATATGAGTAGTTGAGTGTATTTGTTCGTAAACCCATTGACTACCCCGTATACCGCGTTACGCGCCCCGTGCATTTTACGCTCTCGTAATTTAACACGCAACACACAAAAAATAATACAAGTAATTTAACAAGCATCACACAAAATAACCATAATTTACCTCATTTGGCGTGCCTAGACTTTTCCGTGGCGTCCACGCTGGTCCGAACTTAAGGTTCTAATTTTAATTCATTAGTTAATTGGAATCAATTAGAATGGGTCGTTACACTCCAATTGCTAAAAGTGAAGCTCTAAGCATGAAAATGTGCCCAAAGACTCCAATTGAGAAAAACAAAATGTCTAATTTCCCATATGCAAGTGCAATTGGAAGTTTAATGTATGCAATGATGTGTACACATCCGATATATGCTACGTCGTTGGTTTAGTTAGTAGTTATCAATCAAATCCTAGTCAAACTCCTTGGAAAGTAGTGAAGATGATCTTGAGGTATTTGAAAGGCACCATGGATTTGTGTTTGTGTTACCAAAGTAATGATCTCTGATTATTTGGGTACTACGATGCCGATTGGAGCGATCCGAGATGAGTGCAAATCGACTTCGGGATACGTTTTCCTATTAAATAAGGTGCAATCTCATGGAGTAGTATAAAGTGAGCATGCATTTGTTTGTCAACCAAGGAGGCAAAATTTGTTGCTTGCATTGCTTCAGTTCAAGAGGCAATATTGCTGACGTTTCGTTATGCACTTGCAAATTATCAAAAGTGCATTGAAACCAATGACTATATTTAGTGACAGTCAAGTAGCCATTGCCTATATAAAGGATCCGAAGTGTCATGGAAAGATAAAACACATCGACACAACGTATAACTTTGTGAAAGTTATCATAGCAAGAAAATAAGTTTTCATACAATACATTCTTACGCAAAGGATGATAACGAGATCCAATGACGAAATTTATCGCTAGGGATATTTTTCTAAGTCATGTAAAATCCTTGGGATTACACAGATTGTATATTGTTTGCTATAACTTTTTATTTCAATTCAATAAATAACCTTTATTGGAATTTTTGCTTTTTGCTATGATATAAGTTATTATTGACTTGAAGTATGCAACATGCATTGATTGACTTTCTCATACAAGCAATTACCTTTGATGCTAATAGTAGTGAGAAGATATGAGACATTAAAACTTATTTGTTAAATATCGCCTTGATAGGAGTCAAGATGAGGTCATTTTTGCAATATCGTATTAGATTTCCTACTACCTATTAAGCATGTGAAAAAAAACCAGATGCAAGATCTAGTAATTGGCGCCCCATTATGGCGAGCTATACAGATTTCGAGTTAAGCGCTTCGGGAGTGACTCAACTAAGATTTGAATAGTGTATTTAGAGAATTGCAAACACTCTTATTAAGAGTTGCTCCACTGTGATATGTAAAGAATTATATGTGTTTTTGCAACCACTTAGAAGTGAGTAGGTAATAAATCCATTGATCCTCACTGTGTGTGTCCAATTAAAAGAAGTTGTTATATAGTTGAGACTTCTTGAATTTCCCTTATGACTTTTGACTACACTGTGAAGTAAGGAATTAGTACTTGCTACTTTAGTGAGTCACCTTTGGTCAAGTATGATTTGATCTAAAGGGGGCTAGATTAAGGAAACAGTTGATTCTAAACTAAGTAATGAGAGGGCAATGGAAAATCATATAGAATCATGTAATTTCATTTTATATTCTATGCCGCAACACTGATGTTGCATCAATTAGATGGCAATATTAGTTAGAATATAATTCTACGAATTTAAGGTTCAAATATTGCTCTTAAAGAATTTAGAGAATGTTTTGAACAAACATGAATGTATAGATCTGGGGCAAAGTGAGATATATATATATATATATCTTTAAAAAAAATGTTGATGTCTATATGCTGACTTTAATTGAGTTGCTAGTGTAGAGTTCCTACTTGCAGGTTATCTCACGGTCGCACGACCTATTAGTTACAACGAGACACTGGCAATTGAGAACTAAATATATTTTTCCACACAAAATGTGCGAGTGGGAAATATATCTATGTTATCAAAACACAGGAATGCCCATGTGTGTGATTGACCCGACCTGACAAGAAAGTCTACACACGATATGCAAGCGGGAGATGTTAGGCCATATTTTGCATGTGTCAAACGGATAAAGTTTTTGATAACTAACAATATATCTCACATCTAAACCATCATAATCTCGTGGGAAGTCTCAATAATAATAAAATAATAAAATTACGTAGTGTGATTTTGATTTTAAGGCTTTGGCATTTTTATGTAGGGCGAAGAATTCTCTATAAGTGTTTTCTAAACTTTTGAGCTATGGAAAAGACTGGAGTTTCATGCAAATGAAATAGGACAAAGGTACGATTCCGTTAATAATTTTTAATTCCTATTTAGATCAAAACCTTTAGTTACAACTTATGGCTTTTTCTTCTCTTCATTGTTTAATATCTAGCAAAAAGTCCTCTAGAATGCGCAAAATTAACACTCTCAACAACTATTTTTCATCAACTACTTGAACATCTTGAGGGGCAAGACTTCTAGTATAGGCAAAAGCCCCTGAAACATTGTTGGAGATGTTGGGATAGTCCCACGTTGACTACTTGGAAATAAAAATAAGGCTTATAAGTGTGGAGTGGACACTCCATCTTGTCTTGGCATTTTGAAGTGAACCCCACTTTCACACTTGTAGCCTATACATAAAAATTAGTCATCACACTCTCCTTACCTTAGATTGAGACCTATATTACAAAATTGAACACCTCTTGAAGGGAAAGAATAGGGAGCCCCGATCTCCACCATGTACCTAGATCGTACAATGATGTAGCTCAAGTATTAGTCAAAGGGGCTATAATTACCTAGTCCTCTATACTATAGGGGTGATTGAATGCCAATTGTAATTCGCGATAGCGTAATTAATATATTTGGCAAACAATGCTATTTGAAAAAAAAAAAAAAAAAAAAAACTATTTTATATGAACAAAACTTGAACTCAAGTATCTTTTTTAATTAGGGATGTTTTCAAGTACCTATATATCACTTGAGAAGTGCTAGAATGACAATAGTAAGTCATACCGCAAGACAAATTGGCTCACAAGAGTCATCCATGTGCGTCTCGAGATGCATATATACACAGATCCCGATGCATGATACGTAGGTCGAGGTCACATAAAAGGCTTTTACAAGCCAATGTATCTTGTGATGTGACATTCATGTCGTCATTCTAGTATTTTCCATATAACTTTGAGCGAATAATTGTTCGTCAATTATTAATATTTGAAATGCTATACATCTGCCATCAAACATATACGCCATCCGATTACAAATATAGGTCATTATAGCTCATTTTTCTTGTTCAAAAATGTAGGTTGTTCTCACATTCTCAAGTATATTTTACATATTTTGCCTTCATTAATAAAGCTTTGAAATTCGAATTAATTTTTGTCGGCTAGTGTACCAAGTTGAATCAATTTTTGTCTACTGATATGTCAACCTGGATCTCTCTCATTTCACTAGAAAAGACATTAATAAAGATAAGGGTATTATAATAAAATTGTTTTATAATTAAATCATTTTTAATTTTTATATTTTTACCTTAAACGACTTACAATTATGATAAATGGAGTAATAAAATAAAAATAGAAACAATACATCTTCGGCTGAGAGATGAGAGTCAATATTGTAAATTAAAAGTGTGACGGTGCACCGTCACTAAAAAAAAAGAAAAAAAAACTTCTTGTTGAAACGAAGAGTACAATCAAAGACTAAAAAAAAAAAGAAAAAAAAAACTTCTTGTTACAGAGACAATCAGAGACAATCCCGCTGTTAATCTATTTTTGCTTACAAAAATATTCCCACCGACAATTTTGCTAACGATAAATAGTAAGTAATTCTTCCATAGGCAGGATTAGAGACCGTTATTTACTAATGGGTCCCACTTTTGCTTTTTGTTTCTCAACTGCACAACCGGAAAACGTGTCTCCTCCGCCGAATTTATGTGTACTTCTTTTGGTTTAAATTTTTTTTGATAGCCTTTTTTGTTTTAATTTACTAGTAAGAGTGACGTCAAAAACCACACACCCACTAAAAAAAATAGAGGGCCGCTAAGGGCACCCCACCATTTCATAAAGGCACACAAGTATTTTGTAAATTTCCTAGCTAAAATGGAAATGACCATTTTGCCCCATAATATATATTGACTCAAACCCCACAAACCATTTTGAGATTGAAACTGGGGCACCCCACCACCACTATTTTCTTCACAAGTGAACCATAAAGCCACATCGCGTTTGCCGAGTGTATCGATTGTTGCAGCTTAACATAATCCGACAGCGAGGTAACAAAGTTTGCCAACCTAATGATCATTTGTAGGAACTGTAATTTCGGTAAGAAACTGAAAAAAATGATGGTTTGATTTGTCAACGTAGGGCTTAGTAAATTCGAGGAATCCGAGTTTGTTTGCATTATAAAATGGAAGATTGTAATGCATTGGTGCAAAAGGAGGTAGAACAAGAGGTAGTTTTTGAAATTTAATGTGTTATATATGCGGTTTCTCAAATTTTAAATCGATTTTTGCACGGGCGCGAATGTCTTGCCATCGCAGGACCAAGAGTTGTAGAAACGTCTCGGTCCACATCAACCGAGACTTCGTCGTAGTTCACGTCATGCTGTGAACCTAATGAAGGCATAATCTCGGTATGGATTGACCGAGACAATGATGTAGGTCTCGGTTGGACATAACCGACACTATGCATATATTCGCGGATCTGAACAACCGAAAACGTGGTTTTTAGGGTTTTTTTGGTGAATTAACTGTGCATTTCGGTTGATCATAATGTTACAATGTTTGTATTGCAGGTAATGTCGGTCTCTACTTTATTTCAATACTACAAGGAGACGTTTACACATTGTAGGTCATTCCCCTCTAGAGAAGCGGCAATTTCATGGCTTCGAATGATAGGTCGGGAGAACATGTTTGTCATTCGTGAAATCGTGGCGGTCGTACCTGCCGAAGAAGGAGCTCTATCAGTGGTAGATTTAGATTCTCCATAGTATGACAATCATGTTCGCCGAACCACCGCATTTTTGTAAATATTATTAACTCTGACAATGAAAAGTGATGTAAAGTGGTGTTGTCTATAATATAAAGTGAGTTGATTTACGTGCATTATTGTTAATATCTTATGATGTTGGTACTATGTTATGGTTTGTAGAGTGAGCTGTGTACAATGTTATGGTAGTCGGTGGTGATGTTGTTACGGTGTTTTCGTTTGTAAACTGATGTTGTAATTGGGTTTTTGTTGGTTATTGCTCCCAAATTACCCATCTCAGCCATGCCCGTCCGTCAGCTAAGCTTAACTCTCGGCTGACATCAACCGAATAAAACTACCATTCTCGGTACACCAATACCGAGAATTATTTAAACAGAGTCGTGCGACAAAGCTGAATGTACTCTATTTTGGGTCGACAGTACTATCGGCATGTCCCAACCGAAATAAAACGACGAATATTGATTTTCTCCTACCGAAAACCATGTAAACTCTCTTTAATTAAAGTCGAAATTAGTCTCGGTTTCGGGGACTAAATTATTCAACTTAAACTTTCTACGGGACATGGCCGAGATATGTGAAGGAGTCTCCCCTACATTCCGAGATCGGTATCTTGGTATCGGTCCCGAACGACCGACGCCAATTTTATGGCACAATTTGGCAGATTTCACATGCACACACATTACAAACATAGTTTACTACCTCTACACTACAGATTTCACATACACAAACATTACAAACATAGTTTACACTATGACAATGAAAAGTGATGAAAACTGATGAAGCAAGTGCAACAACCTTGAAAACTTTGAAACTGCCAAAACAGTGAAAACAAGGAAACTGCCATATATTCCAGCGTAAACAGTGAAACTGGCAAACATAACAATTACAGTTTGACAACACCAAAGAAAACATTGAAACAGTGCCAAATATTTCATCATTCTCTCAAGTTTCATTCCACATATAGCAACGATTCAATACCAATTCAACAAAACAATGAATGAATTGTTCATCAATAGAAGGAAAAACGGAGCCAACAATAGCAATGTCGATGTCCATTTGGCTTCATTCCTTTGGCTTCTTGACATTTCTTCGTTGGTATTCCTTGCCATGCAACCTCTTTGGGGGACGAGCGGCGACCGACCCGTGCGGTACATTAGCCGGGGTGGAGTGCGTAGAATTGCTATCGTGCTTGGACTGTTTACGGCCTTCTTCGGTAGGAACTGATGTGTCGGTGGCGCCGGTAGCGGTGGTGGGTGTCGTAGTGGAGGTCGTTGGACCGAAACTCCTCCCCGAAAGGAAATTGACGACGTCACTTGCCATTTGCCTTGCAGACTCCAACGTACACGACTCCGGTAGCAATAATTTCCACCTTTATGTCGCGTCCAACGCCCTCCTATTACGCCGATCAAAAGAAATTTAAATCCGTTAATAAAACACGTATCGGCAATTGAAATAAAGGTTTTTCTAACACATCTACCTAATACTTATACCACAAATCAATACCTCAAGTATCTCAATGTCCGCGATAATCGTCACAACCGCGTCATCATCGAAGTACCTCGGGTTAGTGAGCAATGGATGAGAGACTTTCAGAACCAAAGCAGATTGTCGGTGTAGCAGCGTAAACTCGAACTCGCCTTCTCACCGCGCACTTCTGGGGCCAACAAATGGTTGCGCCAACGTTCCCAATTGTCTCGCTTGGAAACCATACTTTACCGAGTATTTTAGTGTGAAGACCCTCTATGTGCTTCCAATGGCCGCAGACGGAGGATCAGTATAGATTGCACGTGCCCAAACCGCCTCGTAATCCTCTCCGGATGGTAGGGCTCCACCACATCCATGTAATTCGGTGTGCCACCGTAGAAGGCCATCGCGTGCACAACGCCATTCTCCCTAAGTGATTAACATATGGGTCCCAAGTAACCTAATGAAACGTATACAAACATATTTAAAAACCCTTAGCGTAAGTTCTCAAATGATTCAGTTTCAACAATGGAGTAGAGTCTCACCTCGCTTGGGCGCAACCCGTCCAATGTTCGCCTAATGGACCCAACCTTGTCTTGACTCATCAAAGTCTCGTGCCTTTGAACCCATCCGCAGACACGAGGTTGCACGTAGTCCATGTATTTTGCATTTTGTGTGGCGAGCCCAAGCTTAAATGCTCGTACACCCATCCCTGCGAATAGATACAACCCTAGTTGGAGAGGAACTGAATAGTAATCACGAAGGCGATAATTCAGGTCGATTTAGTATAATATCTCAAGTAATGTGAGGTATCCGACAATTCAAGAAACTTGTACTCTGGTGGCCGAGCCCAAGTATCAGTATAAGTATGCTAATGCAGCTGCACCCCATGCATACTTTCCCACATCGTCCGATCTTTGAGGAGCATTAACAACTCAATAGACACCCGAGATCCACTCTTATCTCGCAAATAGGGTGCAAGATAGTAGGTACAACAAGTAAGCTCGGCCGTGCACTCTACGTGAGGGTAAGTGGTGTTCCTCGCACCTTCTTTGGGGCACCATCGACTCTTCAACCAATATTTTCGGACGGTAAGCCCCTTGCCGATGTTCACTTCCTCCTCAAAGATCTTCAATGCTAACACCAAGTAGCTTCGACACCAGCCTTAATTGCATCCGAGCGAGATTCGTCGGTGTACCTCGCAAAGTTCTCAATCGCCACCACCTTGCCCGTGACAAGAATCTTCGCAAAGATGCTCACATCCTCCAAGGAGATCGACATTTCACCGAATGGTAAGTGAAATGTGTTCGTCTCCAAAGCCACTGCCACCGTTCCACAAACGCAGAGATAACCTCTTTGTTGGTCTTGCTGTATGAGCAGTCTATCATCGTATTCAACCCTGACCGCCGAATAATCCTCTCGAAGGCCCGGTGAATCGGGTGGCGGGACCGTAAGTCCCATTCTTGGATTTAAGCATCATGATTGATACACTTGAGTGTCGGCCAATCCTGCAACGACAAAAAACATTTCGTTAACAAATTGAACTGCAAAAATCTTAAACTACACCAATGACCATAAACGGAGAAATGTATGTACCTCATTGCTCCATATCGCTAAGGCGACATGATCTTTATAGCTCTTCAATAGCAATCCATCTTCTGGACCACCGGGGAAAGGAGCGCGCAATTACCCCTGCCCATGTGACTCTCCCTCATTCTGGGCACCTCCTCCACTAGTACTCCCACCCACATTACGATCACTACAATGGGTGTCCGCCGATGCTGATGAGTCACTACTGCTAAAGTAAGATGACTCAGAGGCATGCGCCTCGTCTTCGCCTTGGGCAACGACAAGATCTGAGTGTCGCTGCGCGTCAATGTTGGACCCCTCATCGTGCAATTCTAATTTATTCGCACGTCCTCCACCAATCTTACCCTTTCCCTTCAAATCCACCTTCTCTTGCTCTTTCTCTTTCCGATAAGATGTCGTCGGGGGTCTCCGGCAGCCTTGCCCCCGGTTAGCCCTCGACACCTCAACACCAACCTCCTCCCTTGTCACCGGTGCTTTCGAACGAGCCATACCTGAAAACACTACAACATTTAAGCACCTGGAACAGAACCAAAAGTACATTTTTAGAAAAAAAAGTTCAAAATCATCCATTTCTGTTGTCTTGGTCAAGCAGGTTCGAAACATTCGACATAATTTCGTTCACTCCTTACCGAAAGTGAAAACACACTCTCGGCATCGTACAACCGAGAGAAATGCAACGTTCTCGGTCGTACACCACTGACATGGCATAACCTATTCAATTCACCTTACTCGTCATGTGCATACCGCGTCGATTTCTAACCGTCTCGACAATGTACAACCGAGAGATATAGTACATACTCGGTTGTACACCACCGACACAACATTAACTAACACTAAATGTTACTCTCGTGATGTCTTCACCGAGATACGACAATTAAGCTCGTTCATTCTTCATCGAGATCTGTTTGAACTCTTCCGCCGCTCGGCCGAGAACGACGAGTTCCCAAATATTTACCATCCGTCTCGCCATGCTTCGTCGGACAAGAAAATACTATTTGGTCTATATGGCCGAGAACCACGAATTTCCAATAATGGAACCATTCAATAGACCGCCACACAAACATTACAACTACTCAACCAAATGTAACTTAATTAGACTATCAACGTACCTTCAAACGATTGAAAACACGCCTTGAGTGTGAGTACGATGAACTTCAATCGAGCTCTAATTTGGAGACGATATTCGCTCAAAACCCCGATCCTTCAACCGGAGAACCTCCTCCAACGAAACCGAAATACGGAGACGAACGAACGAAAATGATTTTCGGGTTTCCTCGCAATGGCCGGTATCAACGATTTCGTGATTGCTCAAGAGTTCGGTGGTGGGGGTGGTGGGTGCCTCTGTTTTGCACGAGGGTATTTTCGATATTTCGAGCCTAATTTTTGGGTGCCTTTGGTAATTTGATTTGTGCCCTCAATAAGATGGTGCCTTCATGAAATGGTGGGGTGCCCTTAGCGCGCCCTAAAAATACAACAAGTTCCTTGATCGCTATTTCAAAATAGCGTAAGCCGTAAAATAGCAATGGATCGAAATAACGATGGATTAACAACGGAATCCCGTCGCTAAATTATGTCGCTATTTTTTAACCGTATAATGAAAAATTGTTTAAAAAAAAACAATATTATTTTTAAAGAAATAGTGATGTTTTTCAAAAAAAAATCAAACAAACGTAAGAACAAGAACAAATCCTTAAAAAAAACAAATTTATTCAATAGCAACAACAATTACCACAACAACAAAAAGTAAAGAAAAATCATAACCCAAAAAAAAAAATCCAAAAGAACAAATCCTAAATTTACAAAAAGAACATGTAAATAAACCGAACATGTAATCGCTTTAGCCCTGTAAGAATCAGGTAGACCTTTGGCCTTCAACATATTATGAGTCATGTCTATAATCCTTTTATTCTTTCTCTCTACAACACCATTTTGCTGCGGTGTCTGTGGTGGCATGATCGCATGCTTAATCCCATGATGATCACAAAACTCCGAAAATCCCAAGGACGTATACTCACCACCACCATCTGTCATCAAAGTCTTGATGTAGCATCTACTCTCTTTCTCCACAATTGCCTTGAACTTCTGAAAGCAACTAAAGGCATCAGACTTATTCTTTAAAGTATACACCCAAATCATCCTGCTGCAGTCATTAATAAAAGTCATAAAATATTTGCTTCCTCCTATTGAAGCGGTCTGCATATGACCATAAACATCTGAGTGAACCAACTATAGCAAAGATTTGGCAAGCCTTGAAGTGTTGGAAGCAAACTTTCGTCTATGTTGCTCTCCAAAAATACACCTCTCACAAAATTGCTCTAAATGTTGAATTACAGGCAACCCTTTCGTTAAATTTTTATGAGTCAACAACTTCAAACTTTTGAAGTTCAGATGTCCATATCTCAAATGCCATAACCACGACTCATAAAAAACAATTGATTTAAATCATGGATAAGATCTAATCTTAATCTCAATCAAAACAACCTATTTTCAAAGGAGACTTAAGAATGATCATACCTTTGAGTCAAACACAAGAAGATGACTATCTTTGAAATCTATTGTATACCTTTTCTTGAACAACTACCCCAAACTTAGCAAATTGCATTTCAATGTTGGTACATATAACACATTTGAAATGTATTGATGATCACCATTCTTCAACTGGATCAAAATTCTTCATTTTTCCTTAATTGAAAGTTTCCTATCATCAACAAATTTGACATCTATCAATATTGACTCATCAAACTCATCAAAAATTCTCTATTGCCACACACGCGTGGTTAAAGCATGCACCGTCAAGATACCACATGTTACTCGAGCATTCTCTCGGGTGATGAAACCATCATTAGTATCCGATGACACTTCTCATATTGCTCTGTCTCGCTCCTCGACTCCGACTCTAACTCCGATGATTGCTTACTCCTCGCATTGTCTAGCTATATGCCCAAATTTACGATATGAGTAATATTGAATCTGATTTCTCTATCGATCGCGCCTTCGTCTCGTCCACGACCTTTATTTCTATCCCACCACTCGCTTATTATTATTTTGATTTCGCCATTGTCGTCGACTTTATCACAACCATTGAACCCATAATTTTTCTTTAGCTTCGGGATAAGTATAGTCTTCAATGCCTCGCTTAGTAAGTTTGACTTTTCACTTTTTCATTGATTCGTTGCTTATGTGCTCGTAATGAACCAATGATTTCTTCAACTTACTTGGTCTCATAATCATGTCCGGACTCCATAATAGCAGCTACTACGTGGTCGAACTTCGTAGTCAATGTGCGCAAAATTTTCTTGTTCACGTCAAGATCGGCAACATCTTCGTCATTCATCTTTAACTGATTGACGATTGTCTGAACACTATTGGTGTACTTCTTTATATCTTCGGAGTCATCCATCTCGATCAACTCGAATTGTCGCCTTAAAGTTTGCAACCGAACTTTCTTGGTTTTCTATATACCCTTGTAGGACGTCTCTAAAGTGTCTCATGCTTCCTTTGATGTCTTCGTAAGTTGCACTTTCTCAAACGCCACATCATTAAGCATTTGCAAAATAAAATAAAGTGTCTTCTGATCTTTCTCGCGAAACTCCTTTTGTGTCGAGGTAGCGGTGACCCATGGGCCTTCAAATCCATCATTAACTACTGCGAACAAATCTTGAAAACTGAACAAGACTCTCATCAGAGTGTTCCGTCTATCAAGCTTCTTCCCGTCGAATATTGGAAGAGTAGGTTGAACTTGGTCGTTCCCAACTGTAGCCGTAATTTACCATCTAAAGAAAATCAAAAATCTCAATTTTGATTTAACTCTCTGCAGCACACACTTTGAACAAATTGTTTAAATCTCAATTTCTCAGTGGGCCCCACAACTTTTATCTTTTCATAAAATATGAAATAGCTATGATGTATAGCACCGGAGTTAAATAACAAAATAATTTTCTTTCTTCTTCAACGAAATCGATCCTGCAACTCAACCACGTGCTAGCCTAATGCAAAGAACTAAATCTTCGTTTCTTCTCCAAAATAAGAAACGGGCATGCTTCGATCTCTCAATAGATGTGAAGCCCAAATTCTTTGTTCGGTCTTGAGCAAAGTCTCACACCATAGATCTAAGATCTTAGTCTCACTATCGCAAATCTCGGGATCTCATTTTTGCTATGATAGCATGTCAGATTTAGAGAGACCGCAATGACACACTTTATTAATCACTCTAATTGACCCATTAATTACAATGCGGGGTTAACTCTAATTTATAGACTCACATAAGCATACTCCTAATCCAACTAGGAGACCTTAAATAAATTCATACTCTAAATCGAAGTCTTAATCAAATTCAAACACAAATCTAATTTATATTACAACTCCAACACGAACTTCGGTGAGAGGAAGGTGTCGATCGGCATGGTGATGGCACGACGGAAGTGATGGTGGTTGGAGGTAGAGGGAAGGCGTTGCGGCGGAGGTGGAGCAATGGTGAGGAGAGGAGTCGTCATAATGAGGAGAGGAGGGACGACAATGACAAGAAGGGAGATGGGGCAACAAAGAATGGTAGAGAGAGCATCGGCGGCAACAACATGTGAGAGAGTAGGGATGGCAAACAGAGCGGCGGCAGAAGAACGACGGTGGGGGATGGGGTTTGATGGAGAGTGATGGGGAGAGGGAAGGGCAAAGCGAGGAGATATGGTTTGAGGGGAGAAAAATATTTTGGGGAGTTTACAAGGATGAGAGATTAGGGTTTGGATGTAATAGAGAGAACATGGGCCACACTGCTACGCATGCAGAAAAATTCTCCATTGGGCGAAAAAATTTTCGCCCAATAATTAGCAACGGGAGGTCGTCACTAACCCCGTCTCTAAATTGGTCAACAGGTCAACGAAAGCCCCCATTGCCAATATGTCGCTAAATAGCAATAGGAAATAGCCCGTCACAATTTCTCATCGCACTACAAAAAAACAGCAAATCAGAAACGGAAATTTCCGTCTCTGATTTGTTAAAATTCCGTCTCTAATTGCAAATAAACGAACAGAGACGGAATCGATTTCGTCTCTGAAAACGTCGTCGCTGATTCGATCAGAAACGGAATGCGATTCCGTTTCTGATTTAGAGACGGATCAGAAACGGAATTTATTCCGTCTCTAATTCCGTTTCTGATTAGAGACGGAATAAATTCCGTTTCTGATTAGAGACAGAATAAATTCCGTTTCTGATTATTTTCGTCTCTGATCCGTTGCTAATCGAGACGGATCGTAGACGAATTTGATCCGTTTTTTATTTATGTATCTTACATAAATGAAAATTAGAGACGAAATAGCAACTAATCCAAAGATTCCGTTGCTATTTCCGTCTCTAATTTTCATTTTTGTTTATTTTTTAAAGTCTTACATATATAGGTCTCAATCCAAGCACATTTAACTCGCCAATATATAATAAAAATCATAGCTAAATAATATATTGATATTACACAATTTATATAAACTTATCATATCCTTAACATTATCTTTTCTCAATGTACCGTACACCGAAACAACAAAAACAATCTAAAAAGTTTATATATCGTATCTTTCTACAAAAGTAAAAGCAAAAATTGTTCTAAATGAAAAAAAAATAAAAAAAATGAAGTGTTTCGAGATTATATAAAGTTGATTGTGCTTCAAATAATACTTGACTTCGTACAAAACACCCGAAAAAAGATCAAAAAGAAAAAATCACTAAATTATACAAACAATAATAGGAATATAAACAATATTATGGAATATAAACACAAAGATAAATAAAGTAATAAAGAAAAAGAAATTCATCATTATCCGAAGGAACATGGTGTTATTTAGCAAATTATCTCTCGCTCCAAACTATAACATAGCAATGGTTTGTGATGCTTATATATATAGTCTTGATGTTTCATGATCAATATTTAAGATCGCAACATACACAAGCTATCATGCATGATTACGTTTAAGAATTAAAATTAAAAGAAAAATGTTTATGCTCGACAACAAAGAAAATAAAACCTAAATTGCAAATTAATAAATTAGAGTCGACTAGTTTATTCTTATAAAAATAAAATAAAATTAAGACTTGTTTACAACTTTTAGAAATCACAGCCAAAACCATGGATGTCGATGTATCACTAGAGTTCTTGTTTTCACAAGATGTGGTTTAAAACCTCAAATAGAACTAGGAACAATTGGAAACAAGGAACGGCTATGAGGGCATATAAGGTCCAACGCATGTAAAAACCATGAGATGAAACGAAGGAAAGAGAACTAAATGGTAAATCCACATTGCTATTCCATCCAATTAATCGGAGTAATGGAACTATGCAAATAGATCAAACCGTTAACCGATATCATATCTCTTACTCTTACCTTCACTACAAAAAAAACAAATCGAAACGGAATTTTTCGTCTCTCGATTTGCAAAAATTTCGTCTCTAATTGTAGTCGAAACTAAAGCAGACTAATCATCGCAAGCACAAGTGTATGAGCCAAACACAACATAAATAAGGTAATAAAGAAAAAGAAATTCATCATTATGGGAGAACTAAGTATCATCGCAAGCACAAGTGCTTGAGTGGGTATTGAACCATTGGAACCATGTTTCAAGACGAATAAATGCTCTATCCAAGAATTATAAGATTTCGCTACTTTCACTAGCTGAAAACTCATTTCGTTTGGTTCTACGAACAAGATCTAAGAATATAGGTAGATAAACGCAATTCTTTGGTCCAAGTCAAAAAGAGAATGAAGGAACTCAATACAAAGAAAAACTTTACATTGCAGGCTGTGAAAAATTGGAATGACTTTCATTAACCTATTTTAAACACACATATATGCACACAACAAAAATATGTTCTACAACTTTTTTAAGTTTGAAAACTTTACATTGCAGGCTGTGAAAAAAAGCTTAGAAGGTCTGATTTGGTTCCTTCTCATATCAAACAACTAGAATCATTCCGCATAAAGTTAATTTCTAGCAAATGAGAAGTGCAATCATATAGATGCTATTAGAAAGTTAATTTCTAGCAAATGAGTCATCCATGCAAACTAAAGGGTGAAACCGAAATTAATAAAACCATAAAAAGGCAAGGAGAAGGAAACAAACAGAAAGAATCATGTTAAACTTACTCAATGAATGGTACCCAATCATTAATATGTTTGGGAATGGTTCAATGTATCGAGTCTTGTTCCATTGTTGAGAGGTCGCTTCTAGATATGAACGCATACCTACAAGCCATGAACCGGATCCCAACAACCGCAAAAAGAATGAGAAGGAAAAACAAAGTTGAGAAAAGTGCAAGAAATAGAACCATTTTCAAGTCCCTAAAAGGAAAAAGAATGATTCAAATTCACATCAATAGTTAGTCTAAAAAACAACCAAAGAGAAACATCTAACATACCATTGCTACCGAATTATCTAAACCGACACTAATACCAAAATCTCGTGATCTTGAATGTGGATATTTAAGAGAATAGGAATGTGGGCTCATAAACTATGAAAATCCATTATGCATCAAACAAAGAATCCATAAAATGATCAATTTGGGTCATAAGAAGATTCAATTAAAAATTAAAAAAAAGTCACCTGATGATCAATGTGGGCTCCTAGTGGACAAATCCCATAAGGAGAGATAACCACTTTACAAAGTTTTCTGCAGGGGCTGATCCACTTGATTCGATTTAGATATCTCCTCAACATCGCATGGATCCAAACTGCAATCCGACCTAATCTTATTATCGATCCAATGGAGGACATGCTTTGGACGTCGAGGTTTCTTCAAACTGAGAAGACTAACACTATTAGCGGATTGAAAATAAGGATAATAGGAATTGTTCGAGTTTATTTCTTTGAGATTCAATCTCGGTGACTGCACTAGTTTGATTTCACAACCGAAACTCACTCTGATATTCTTCCAATAGATTTAGTTGCAGACAGACATTGTAAGGTCAAGCCATCAGATAAGCCAGCAAGCCTCGTCACACAGAAGCAGAAGTGGCACTCGCCGAGATGCACACTTCTCTCAGCTCAGGATTCGAGGAGGCTTATCAGAGGAGTAATTTTATGTACTTCAACTTTTACATACGTATTAAAGGTTTGGAATCACAAACAATTCTTCAAACAAACACTAGTCAATCAACAAGCTAAAAATCAAACGAGCGCACACAATGCAACAACCACATCCAAATCCACATTAGAAAAAATACAACAAAATTGTCCATCTCCAGATCAAACCAAACTAATTCTCGCGATGAATTTCTCCAATCAAGACAAGAACAACATCAAAATCAATAGTTTATCAACTCTCGGACCCTCACAATTCAGATCGTAAATAACAAAATTACATCCTTAGCAATAACTACCATAAATCAAAATCGAGATCGAAACAGATCGAAATTGATTACCTCGCTTTGTAGAAGGCCAAGACGAACCTCGTCCCCATCGCCGCGCCCACCATGAAATCCCCATCGCCCCCAACGACGGCAAAGCCCTCACTTTCGGAAACCCCGAATCCTCTCCACATCTTTCGCACCGAACACATCCACCACCTCCCCGTCCTCCCCGCTCACCAACGGCGCCTAATCCACCACGTTTCGCGCCGTAAAGCTCGCCGCTTTATCAAAATCGTATCACGCGAAGACTCCGTCGCAGCCGCCGCCTCCATACAATCCCCAACCCTAACCCCAATACGACCTCGAAACAAGCCCTAGAAGCTCGGACTTAGAGTCCCCGCTCGGGGTGACGAAAACGCAGTGGGGAGGAGGCGAAATCGTCACCGGAATCGATGAAATCCGAGGAGATTTGAAGATGGTGTCGGATGCGAAGGGGATGCGGCGGACTTGGCGGAGCGGATAATGGAGTACCGGTCGAACGGGGTGTTGTTGTAGTGGACGATGGCGATGCCTCCGAGGCCGAGGCGGCCATGGAGGACTCGAAACGGTGTCCATCGAAGAGGCGACGCAGTGGGGCCGGGAGAGGTCGATGTTGAGAGAGAGAGAGACAAGAGCGCAAGCGCAGAAGAGAGAAAGAGAGTTGAGAGAGACGGTTTTTTTTTTTATTTGGACAATCAATTTTTGGGCGGCCTTATCCAAGCACATACAAATCTCGAGGAATGATGAACGGTCATAAGAAATGAAAAATCTGGTGGGAATAGTGGCACCATTTTTCAGAGACGAAATTTAATTCCGTCTCTAATTCCGTCTGATCCGTCTCAAATCCGTCTCTGAATGTTTCCGTCTCAATTTCGTCGCTAACTTTTTAATTTAGAAACTAACTTATTCCGTTTCTAATTCCGTTTCGATTTGTTGTTTTTTTGTAGTGTCGCTATTCAATCCATTTTTTGTAGTGACCCCTACCCGGCGTGTTATGCATTATGAGATGTGTAAGCCCGCATCTCTGAGTGCACATTGAATTATGCATGGAGGTTGTTGTGCATTCCGTTGTAGGGGTGTTATTGTAATATTTCCATTTTTTAAAATCTTCGAATATTAAAAACAATTTAGTAGTATTACTTACTCCATAATTCATAATAATACTTACATATGCCTTGTTTGGTTAAAGGTGGAATTAACTCCCGAGAGATAATTTGGAGGGGAGTCGGAACTAATCTTGTTTGGTTGCTCAACTTGCTCGTATGTTATCTCCCAACTCACACCTAAAGGTGTGAGATACCTCCCCACCCTAAAGGAGTTATCTCCTTGAAAAATATTGATAAAACTACCCCTCATAAATCCTCACTTTTGGATCAATGCACTCGCATAACAATATGATCAAGCATTGTGATATATGTATGATGATAAATATTATGGCATTCTACGACATAGTTAAGCTTTTTTGATATTTTGTAAATAAATATGTACCCGATGATTTTTATTTTAACCAAGAAACAAGAAACAAGGTAGGTAATACTTTCTTAGAATAAATTGGTTCTTAATTGCTTTTGATTTTTTTTTAAGTAATATGTTTTTAATATGCTTTTAATATGTTTTATTCTTTTTTTAACGATAAACATATTTTATTCTTTCTAGAAGAATTCGAATCATTGTTATTAATCCATGAATATAAAGATTGAATAAATAACTCATAAAAGATAGTATTTCTTTTATAAAACAAGATTTTTTCATGTAAAAGAAATATTTTTATAAATTATCTCAGAACGGTCCAAAAAATTAAATCCTAATTATACACTAATTTCAAGATTCTAACGATTGATCAATCCCTACGTAGAATACTCGGTCAAATATCGAGTGTTGAGACCGAAGTTGTTGTAATGCAACACTTTAAAATAGCTATATAGTTGGGAAACTATGTAGTAAGAATTAAATGCATTAAACTGCCTAAGTTATGAGAAAGAGGTTAATTAACTAAGTGAATTAGCCTAAGTTCATAAACTAAACTAACCTAAGTAAATAAATTGATAATAACGACTAAAATTAGTCGATTATGGTTAAATTATAGAATTGAAGTATTTTAGTCTATAACGATCTTACCTAATTTAACTCAATTGCTAAAGTGGAAAATATTGGCTAAGTCTACGAAATTAATGAAATGGTATAATAGATATTTCACATCTAGAAATTTAGAAATTTAAAAATTTAGATATTTATTTATGAGGTATCACTATATGGGTGGGGTTAGAAGAGATAAAGTTAAATATTTTGATTTTACAAAATTGTTTGGAAAAATCATACTGGCATGAGAACTTAGGTTGTGTGTCTTAAAGTTGTGTATCATATGTGTCACTTTTGGTAGGAGAGACTTAAGTTTAGTATAAAAGAGAGTCTACATCTCTTTCTTGTTGATCATAATCAAGTGAGAAAAGTTAGTGGGAGAGTAGGATTAAAAAATAGAAACCATGAATATTTTAGAGAAGACTCTTAAGAGTTTTAAAGTGGGTTTGATAGATCTACATGGGGGACATAGATTCACCAATTTTGAGCAAGTTGGAGCAAGGTTTGGTAGAGATTTGAGATTCAAGTGGAAGCTTTGGGTGAGTCATCAACCCCAACTTCACTAATTTTGATTTTATGGGATTTTTTTGTTCAATCTCTATTTAGTAAATGCTATCAACCAACCCTAAAAAATCTCAAATACTTAAGTCGACTCCCTAAGCCCTAGATCATGACAACATCGTACACACATAAATATGTATGGGTACAAGTAGTAAATATATGCGATTGTAAGGGTCATTTACGTCTGATTGCATGATGGTGGGGCTTTGTGGGTTCGTTGAATACATGTCAATAGGGGAAGCTTGAGTTCATGCATAAACGACTTCCTCAAATTCTTCACCTCACCTCTTTCAGTGCCAAGTACAACATCAACAAAGCAATCTCTTGATGTTATTGTCGAACAATCCCAAAAAGCAAAAATTAACAGAGGAGAGCTTTAAAGAAACTGAAAGTGAAGAAGAAGAAGTTTTTCATTCTTTTGTTTGTATTAGTTGTTGCTTCTCGCCAAGAAAGAGACCCTAAAAATTTTGAAATTTTCATCTCTCACAACAAGACATCTCCATGTTAGTCGATTGACATAAGAAAAGATCGAAAGTGACACGCTTGTTAGAAAATAAACGGTCCATTGCTTTGGATGTGGCCCCATGGAGCCGAGGTGTGTCGCTCGCCATATCGTGTGTATTGAATGTAAGTAATAAACAATGTCAAAATATCGTTTTCCATAAATATATGGCTAATTAAATATTGTAACTGTTCTATCGTGATTGTTTATAATTTGATCAATAATATTTATTTAATTATAGATATGCAAGCATAAAAATAATTTGTGATTATTTTCAAAGTGGGCGGGCAAAGATTTAATTGAATTTCACCGGTAGCGTGGGCCAATGCATACATAGTAAAGTGAAGTTAGAATTGAAAATGAGGAGACTATCCATAACAGAAGTTTTTCCTTGATTAGTACACTTGGGAGTTAAAATTATCAACCCAACACACCCACCAAACTATTTACAAAACTAACACACTTGTAGCCACGTTAACGCCCAATCACGCGCCACGTCAATTTTTTTTTCCCGTCAAAGAGAAGTCGTGACCTCGGGTCACAATTTCACTTTAATGGAAATCGCGACCCGAGCTCACGATTTCCTCATCGTTGGAAAATAAGGAAATCGTGAGCTCTCGGTCACGGTTTCCATTAAAGTGAAATCGTGACCCGAAGTCACGACTTCACTTGAACAAAACGGCAAACCGGTGAGATCCCAGATCCGGTTTTTCTCACTTGCCTTCCTTCTTCCTTCAACTCCCCAACGATCCCTTCCTTCAACTCCGGCAGCCTCCACTTTTCATTCCCTCAACTCCACTAGATTGGCTCCATTGGTGCATAGTTTATCTCCATCGTCAACTTCAAATCCGAACCGCAACCCACTCGAACTCAACAACGTTGTAAGATCAATTTGTTTGTAGATTTTGTGTGTTTATGCTTCATGTGGTTCATGTTATGTTGTATGTTAAATTTGTTGTTACTTTTTTTGTCTCCTGGGTCGTTTTTGTTTGTTTTTTTTTTGGATCCGGGTCGTTTTTTTGTTTATATCCGGTTTAGATATTTTTTTTTGCCAATTAGTTGGTGTGAGTTATATCATGGATTTTTAGTTTTTTTTTTCCAATTACTTGATGTTAATTCTATACTCCTCATGGGCGCCAATAAGCGCAATTTTTTAATTAAATAGATAGAAAGTTTGATTTTAATATAGTACAATGTATACATTAATTAGTGTCGATATATGTCATTGACCCATATTGAGATGTAAAACATGTGGGGAACCTAAGGGGGGAGTAGAAATTGTTTGATTTGGGGTGTAGGGGTATGGTATTAATTAAGCAAAAATCCCATATACATGTCAATACTTTAGTAGAAAAATTTGGAAGAACATTAGGCGTGCGCTTAAGAGATGAGACATTGGTGGTGGTAACTATCTAAGGTTGCTTTAGGGGCTGTTATATTCTAAGCTAGCTAGGGAAGTTGTTTATAATATATAATAGTTATATGCATATAATAGTTTCTTTGTTGCGTAATAAGGTACTTAATTTCATCACTAGGCTATTTAGTTACCATATATATATATATATATATAATAACTATACCACTACACCAATTCTATTAGGGTGCCTAAGCAATTCTATTAAGATCATATTTATTTGAATTCTTTCTATAATGATTAATTTTATATGAGTGATTGGATGATCATGCGAGATTTATATCGCATAGTCGTAACTTTAATTAGAAGGTCTTTATCATCACTTAATAACAATTATATTCTACATATATAGATTGAAGAATGGTTGATCGAAGAGTATCATTGTGTGTTATATGAATGGAGACATGGTTGATGGACCATCAATGATTTTGTACACTAAACCGCCCATTCGACATCTCGATCGAAGATGGGTTTAGTGGTACGATGAACTTGTGCGTTATATATGTAATTCATTGCAGTATAGACAATGACTTACAGAGATTAAACATGACATATCGATATCCAACAGACATTGGAAGTGGATCGGCCAACTACGTCCCTTTGCGAATAGATGATGAGTCGAGTCTCAAAGATGCTTGGGACTTTCATGGCGTAATTACCACCACCACATTGCATGGAGCTTTATATCGATTTAGTTCCGAGGCAACCGTACAATAGTTCCAATTGCAATGTAGTGTTACATTCTAGAGCTGGACCTAGCACTCAACCAATTTATGAACATAGTATTGCGCATCACCTTGACGACCGCAAATCCCGAAATGGACGAGGATCCACGTTCCCGTGATGATTTGAATACTAGCGAAGATGATGACCATTGCGGCAATTGACGGGGATACTAGTGAAGATAGTAGCGAAGATGATACAGACGATGAAGTGGGGCGATGGTCATCATGTGGATGATGGCATGATTCGATATACGTTAAATCGAGTCATAGCAGATGATGGCTCATTATCTTGTCCTCCAATTTCGAACGAAATTGGGAACGATGATTTCTTCGATGAAGAGGATGTCGGAATTGATGGCGCGCCAATGGGTGTAGTGAATTTGTCGTTCCTTCACCAGTATTTATGGAATTGAGTAGTGAGGCAATGCAACCCCTCCATGAGAATGCAATGATCCCTTCTAGGTCTTTATGGAATGAGGCATCGAATTTGAGAAAGGCATGCGGTTCATGTGTAAAGTAGATATCCAACATGCCGTGAAATTGTATAGCATCAAATGACACAGACGCTTTGCAAGCTGACTCATTCTACACCAAATGTATGGATTGTTCGTTGTAAGAAATATTTGGATGGATGTACTTGGAGGTTGCAAAGTGTTCGAGAGGAAAATCGCATGGAATGTTTGAGATCAAGCACATATGCAGGACCACATACATGCATCTATGCTAAACCGTCCAAGGATCATGCGCATTTGGACTCTACCGTTATATGTCGTGAGGTAGAAAATGTGGTGAGAAGAGATCCGTCCACCTCGGGCCTGCTTCATCGATGATCAAGGACAAATTCAGTTATGACGTTCATTATAAGAAAGTTTGGTTGGGGAAGAAGAAAGCAATTGCTAAAGTCTTTGGAGATTGAGAAGAATCGTACAAAATGTTGCCGCGGTGGATGATCGCTTCGCAAGAAAGCAATCCAGGGACACGTGTGGAATGGCGGCATGGTGAGCCTAATGCCAACAATGAAGTTGTCTTCAAATGAGTTTTTTGGGCATTTGCACCTTCTATTGCAGGCTTTAGACATTGCGCAGACCAATGATACAAATTAATGGCACATTCTTGTAAGGAAAATACAAACAAAAACTCCTAATAGCCACTCGTTGTTGATAGTAATAGTCATATATTTCCTTTAGCATTTGCCATTGTTGATGAGGAAAGTCGAGACACTGGGATGGTTTATGGCTTGTTTGCGACATCATGTGACTAATAGGGATGGTATATGTGTCATTTCGATCGACACCAGGTATATTGTTGGCAATGAACGATCCTCGAAATGGATGGACCCATGAAAGAGCTCAACACAGATTTTGTCTCCGCCACATATGCAAGTAATTTCAACATGAGATTCGGGAGCAAAGAATTAAAGGATATGGTGTACATAGCAGTGCACAACATCAACCGCGAAAATTTAAGGCATCCATGAAAGAACTCCATCAAATGAATATCGAATGTATTGCGTGGTTTATTGACCTAGATCGAGCACAATGGACAAACGCATACGACAATGGTTATCGATACTACTGGATGACTACAAATCTCGCGGTATTACGTTTGATTTATTACGTTTGTTACTATTACTTACTTAATGTGTTTGATTTATTACGTTTACAAGCTAATACATATATGAATTTTGTTTTGTCACAAATGTAGAATGCTTTAACAGGTCCATAAAGGCGCGCGATTTTACCCCATCATCGCTTTAAGGCAGATTACATTTTACCGTGTCGTGGCGTACTTTAATAAAAGACGAGACGAAATAGGTGTAGCCCTGGTTAGGGCGAAACGTACACGACGTACGCAATGAATAAGTTTTCACAATGGGGAAAGGTGGTCGGAGGGCACAATGTGACATTAGTAAATCGTGAGAATGGTACATTTGAAGTAATCACTGCACTACGTGGCTATCATTTGAGAAAAGGGGGTAACAAGCAAGTTGTGAAATTGGAGGCCCGTAGGTGCACTTGTATGAAGTGGCAAGTTGTTTTGGCATTCCATGTTCCCATGTACAAGCGCTTGCGCTAGTGTTTCCATAGATCACTGTCAGTACATCGAGTCATACTACAAATGGTCTTTGTACAGTCAATGTTATGCTGCAAATTTCCAACCCATTCCGCACGAAGATTATTGGCCTAACGCCATACTTCCACACACGTTGCTGGGTGATCCATATCTAAGCGAGTCAAAAAGGTCGTCCTCAATCAAGCCGTTTGCAAGACCGAGACGGATTGGAGAGGCAATCGAAACACCACAAGATATGCAAATGAGAGAAGGAATGGAGAGAAACCCCAACAACGCTGCGATGTAGTAAGTGTAAGCAGGATGGACACAATAGACGCACTTGCAAATGTCGTCCGCAAGAAGGACAACCGTCTAATGCTTCATAGTGAAAGACTCTTTCAAGTCTTATGTCTTGCACGGACCTATATTTTCCTTGTATTTGATCACTTTGCATATTTGTATTATTTGTTTGATGAGAGATAGATGTGTCTTTTTACTTCTTAAATGTAAATGTAAACTTTTCTTGCCTAAACTAAGTTTAAACATGACATTTTTTAAAGGTCTTATATGATCCGCAATGATACAAATGAAGTCAAATTGCATTATATGCATTATAAATCACTGTAGTATGCTACCTAAATTGTATTAATCCATCTCTTTATAGTTAGTACATGAAGTATTTCTACTTCTCATATCAATTGCACCATAGAATTAATGACAACATTGGTAATGATTTTGGGTTTAAGCGCGATATGGATCCAGGTCCTATAGACGACTTCGGTTTTGACTATGCAAACTCTCCATAGATCTACCCGCGTTTGGAATGGACCGTAGTACTTCTTTTCGCATGTTTCTCTATTTTTAGCCGCATAGCCACATTTTAACTAATTTCACTTGAATCTCATATCTTCATAGGATCCCGGTATATTGACCATCGAGGAATTCACCGCACTTCACCGGTTGGTCCAACTCGGATCCACGCATAGTCAAGCATCTTCAGAAGCCGGTTTTTACGGATCGCGCGAGTAGAGCTTCATTTCAATTGATTGGCATCTCATAATCGCTTTGTAAAGAGGTGGAGGCCGTAAACTCACACGTTCCATTTCCCCGTCTGGCGAGATGACTATAACCCTCCAAGATGTACAAATCATCTTGGGGTTGCCGGCCGATGGATTACCAATTATGGGTCGCGTCGACCAAGATTACGTGCTCTTGTGCTTCGACACAACTCGGATTCCCTTTCCCGAAAATAACAGATCGGAGGGCGGATTCAAATTCGCCGACTTTCAAGGTGGTTTCCAAACCTCCCAAATAATGCTAATGATGTGGAAGTGCAACGTATGCGAGAACGTACATCCCGCAACTTCTGGGGAACACTATTTGCGACAAGCCGAACAACCTCGTTCACATCACATATTTGCAATTTTTGGAAGATTTCGAGGCAAGCAGGACAAGACAGCTGGGGTAGTGCAACTCGCTCACCTATACAGACAATTATGTCTCGCAAATCGACAATCGATGGAGCCGAGATAGCAGTCCGGTCATCTTATTGCAATTATGGGCATGGGATAGGTTGTCGTTTCTTGCACCAATAATGGGTAACGTTCTTCGAGATGACATATTACAAAACGAAGAATTATTTCCACCTCCTCCATTTGGTCATAGGTAATTACTATTTTCTCACATTATAATTTCAATTTCTTCATATCTATGTACATGTGCCGACATACATGCATTGCGTGATTTTTTTTCATTTGTGAAGGTGGAAACATGCTTTGGAGACAACGGGAGCATCAATGCACGTCCTGACAAAGTACAAAGAAATGATTGACATGCAATCACCCGATGAAGTAAGAGATATACATAATTACTTCTCCACATAGTGCTTTGGAAACATCATCTAA
Organism: Stephania yunnanensis; assembly: GCA_039657365.1. Classification (NCBI taxonomy): domain Eukaryota; kingdom Viridiplantae; phylum Streptophyta; class Magnoliopsida; order Ranunculales; family Menispermaceae; genus Stephania; species Stephania yunnanensis. Next base: position 48,013,628 of record CM077587.1, on the reverse strand, counting down.
AATGCGTTTCTTATTCATTTCAAAATGTTTTTGTTGACTACAGGTAATATGGAAACCGTATCCTGAGGCAGTGATAATGGACCTACCTGCGTACTGTAGCAGTGGTCATGCTATTTGGCGAACGAGGGCACCTTTGATTTTCTTTTGTGTAGTCGAAATGTATCATCCCGATAGAGTCATGCGCCAATTCGGTCTCGCACAAATGATACCACCTTTACAGAGCACAAACATTCAACCTACATAAGATTGACTTGAGAGGAAGACGGATAAGGATTGGAGCGCAGAACATAGTGCTTATGTCTCGCATGTGGAACGAACGTGCCTCCAATATTGCAATCGATGAAAGCTTAGAGGAGCCAATGGACTTTTACAACCCGTATATGCTATGGTATCGTCGCATTACACGACGATTCATGTCTCCCGTGGAGCTATTGCCGAGGCCTGGTAAGTACAATTTGATTTTTTTCAATCATGAATCCTTGCCAAATAGTTATTTTCCTTGTACTTTCGCATAAAACTTCATCAATATTTCATATGTAGGCACATGACATTACTTCAATTCATCGCCTGACACCGGGTGATGATGTATCTATTGCACGTATTAGACATGTAGCCGCATCGACTTTGACTCAGCAAGACACGCTAGATTATCTGATGCATAATATGCCCAGCTTCATTTCAAGCTTCTCATCATTCTTCCCATGCCGATACACCTTCGAGGCATGCCACTCCATCAGTATACTCCATCGCGTGCCTCTCAACAAGTTTGGGACTCCACATACTCCTTCGCTCCTCCCAACATGACATTCGAGGCTATGGAAGCCTTTCCATTTGACACGCACCTACATCTTCGCGCCATTTTCATGCAAGTCCCATAATGATGAATTTATCCTGGGAGTACAAGTACTCATGATGGCGGAATGCAGACAACGATGATATTCAACCGTAAGATGCTCAAAATCCCATTGATGCGGGTCATTCGGATATTCCACTTGCTTTAAATCGTAATGTCCGAGTCGTCAAGAGAACACGGTGGGACTGGAAGTCATTATTTGGGGTCGACTAGGACTTTTTCTATAATGTTATAATACATTTTCTCCTTATTCATTTTTGCTTTGTAGTTGATCACCTACCAATTTCATCATTTATATCAATTCAACTTTCAACTTCTTTATTTTTTATGAGTTTTAACTAATTTTTTAATGTATACATTGCTTCAATCGTTATAAAGAAAAAATTTCACTATAAATTTTTAGATTATATGAAAAGACAAAGACTAAGGGAATATCGCCCTACCTTTAAGATATGCATGCTTTATGTGGTACCGTAATGCCAAAAAAATCTTTTGCTTTTCTATGCTAAAAAATTTCATCTAGTAGATTCCTATACATGTGAAGAACAATTGCCCGAAAATGACATTAAAACTTTCATATATAGGTGGTTATTAAAACAAACAAGAAGATTCACATTCACTATATATTTTAACAAATCTACCTTATTATTAATAACTGCGTAAGTGAGAGAGAGTTAATTCATATTATCGAGCAAACTTACCGAAATCTTTATGGTGCGAGGGACCTGGGATTGTGATAGTCATTTAAGAGGCTAGGATCGATGGTAAAGACACATTTCTTTTCCTCCAAGCCAAGAACAACACTTTAGTGTCATGGAGCTTTATTATTGGCTTTATTATTTGGACACTACAAGTTATGTGGATGTGGTGTCGCGTATATACATCGCAATTTATTTGGACATACGGTTTTCAGAGGCATTTGGGAGAGTGGGCAAAGATGTTCTATTTGAGGTATGTATTCACGCTTTAAAAAAAAAAAAAAAAAATTACAATGAAGTCGTGACTTGCAACACGACTTCATCCTTCGGAAAACGTGACTTTAAGTCACGTTTCCAGCTGACCAAACCAAAAAATTGACGTGGCGCGTGATTGGACGCCGACGTGGATAAAAGTGTATTAGTTTTGTAAATAGTTTGGTTGGTGTGTTAGGTTGATAATTTTTACTCCAAAATGTACTAATCAAGGAAAAAGGCCATCCATAACAAGTGTGAATGGTGGTGTGCCCAATATGTCATGAAAAGCAATGTTGGTTGGGTATGTATAAAATTAGCAAAGAAGAAATTGAAGGCATTTCTTTTCCAAAGTGGTGTGAAGAAGAGGTACTCACTGTGTTTAGTACTCCTTCGCTCTTTTGCACTTTCTCTTTTCATATTTTGTTCTCTTTTTGACTAGGTGTATATGCTGCATTCATATTGAAACATATAGATGGAGTCAAAACAAAAGTCCGTTTCACACATTATACATATACTTTATGTATTCAAGTGTGGAAGTACACAGGGTTCGCCTTTGAACATACGGAAAGATCAAAGAGCTTGGATGAAGAATATTAATTAGGCTCTTGTGCCAAGTAAGTTTTCTTTTCCTCCCCTGCCTCTTCATCAAGGTTTACTAAGAGTTTAAACAAATGGTTGTTTTTATAATATAATTAAGAGCTTCTTTCCCATCTCAGCTTTCTTCTCAAAACTTTTTATCTGGGTAAATCTCTAAACCTATTTTTAGAACAAGGATAATTAAAGTTCTAATTTGTGTTAAGAAAAAAATGTAGCAAGAAGTTTTTTTTATGATAGAAACATATTGAAATTAGTTGATCATCAAAGAAGGTTGACGGGTAGAGTATTTGAGGTTTAACGTTTTTTAATTGGAGGTTTCAAGTTCTAGTTCTAGTTATCAAGAATGTCACATCAACAAGCCAAAGAATATGACCAATAATTCTTTTGCTGGCAACTACTATCTTGATGTAGTGATTAAGACTTATTAATTATTCACTTGGGCTCCTATTAAGTCTCGTGTTCGAATCTCGTAAGTTTTTTAGCATATTTTTATAGGATGAGGTGTGTCTCATATGAAATAATCGTAATAATCCCGAACACTTCAATATATATAAATAAAAAGAGAAAACAATATATTTTTTTTTCTTATTTTGTAAATTAAAGTAGTCTTGACATAATGAATAATTAATCAAGCAAAATGCTAACTTTATAAGCAACGCAATTTCAATTTTTAACTAAGCGGATTAATTATGCAGATTTTGATATTTATCCCAATTGCATTTAAAAAATTGGTGAGTGGTTCTCGATGATTTTTTGTTGTTCTTTTTTTTCTAATTAAGATTTGTTCTTAATTGCAAAACTACATCTTTATTACAATAGATGAGACATCACTCGATAAAAGTTAAAAAAGTTTGAAGAAGTCGTGGTTCTCACCCATTGAAGTAAAAAAAAAAAAAAATGTTCTTAATTAATTTGCTATATATTTGATCACTTGGAACATTTTTTAGGGCATCACATGAAGCTTGATTAATCAATGGCTACTTTTGAGTTTTGCTACCAATTGTTACAACAAATAGTACAATTTGGTATTTATACACGAACGTTGAAACATAAAAGTAATTATTTTGTACTGAGACAATAAATTAGTACATTTTTTGGCAACTCAACTCCTTGACAAACTCAAACTGCGTAGCTTCCACATAGTACTTGCACATTTCATATTTCTTTAATCAATTGCAATGTTTAATTAGCTTAATTTAAATGGTCTTAGTTATCTATACGTAATTAAATCACCGTATATATTTGATGTTTAGAGTCTTATTAAAAGCAAATAAACAATGACAGCCTGATGTGACTTGCATTTACAATTGATATATTCTACGTATATTTATTCTTTTTTTTTTTTTTTTTTTTTTGTAAGAAATCTGTTTTTCTCAGATAAACTACTAATCATAGAGGGGAGGAAGGAGGACATATCCGCCTAGTGGAGGTACAAACGTACCACTTTGTGAATGTGAATGTTCTATTAATTTATAGTTATTTTACTTTAAAAAGATTATTTTGTTGCATGGTTTTTGTAAGAAATCTGTTTTTTTCACGTGGACTACTAATCATAGAGCTAAGGAAAGATGACACATTCAACCAGTGGAGCTACAATACTACCACTTAGGGTGTGTTTGATAGCAAAGAAAATGAAAAAAATCATGAAAATTTGTTTTATTTTTTAGTATAACCATTTTTTGGGTGTTTGATACACTTGTAATCGCATAGAGAAAAAAATTCACCCTCCTAATTTTCCTCATTTATTTTCTCTTATTTTGGGATGGAAATTCGAGATTTTTGGTGTCTAACGAATCTATTTTTGACCGAAACTTGGACTCCTTCTTCTACAAGAACTCTTCCACCAACGATACTCCTCTCAATTCATTTTTCGTCTCTGCGATCTCTCCTCTTTCGTCTCGCGATCTCTCTCCTCTCTCGGAACCCACCACGATCTATTCATAAGGCACGACAAGTCCTAGGAGCTTTGTGAGGTTAGTTATGCAGCTTTATTTATTTTTTGGGTACATCTTTGGTTGATTATTGTTAAGAGCCATCTATGTGGCTAACCTTATCTTGAAGAAATTTGAGAATCACGCAAAGATTGACTTGGAATTTTCAATTTTTGTGTGATTTGCGTTGTTTTTAATGGGGTTTCAACACTTTCGATCTCGATTTTTTTTTGTATACATTAACTCGATTAATTATTGTGAGAAATCAATTGCTAGTTCTCAAGTTAGTTGTATGGTCGTATCATTTCATTAGTTTGTATCTCGTATACTTTGTTTCTTCACCTATTAATTATACCTTGATTCGATATGCGTTGTTAGCTTCAATCGCGCATGGAACTGTTAGTGGCCGATGGATTATGCCCGTGTTATGTTTCTTAGTGGAGTTTTTTCTTTCTAGATGTCCTTATATATATATATATATATATATATATCTCTCACTCAATGAATCCTTCAATTTTATATGGATGTAAGGCTTCATTTATCTCCGCTTTCATAGCAGTAACGCCTTTTAGTAGTTATCTATGTTTTACCTTTACCGATTATCAAGTTTTTTTTGCTTCATATTGCATATGTATGTTATTTCTTAATTTGTTCTATGTGTTATGGTTGCTTGGTTTTCGCTTGTGGGCCTGTTGATAAAGGCTCAAAACTGGAGACAATCTAATCATTTTATATTCTTAATTTTTTTTTTGAATAAGATATGTTGAAGCATTGATGTGAAATTTTTTGCTTGGTATGAAATCAACTTTTGTTTGGTTTCAAGTTGATTCTTGGCATGAAATACCCTAAACATTGTGAATTTTGTTGTTGTTGAGTCGTTTGTATACAATTGAAAAACATTCTTGTTTGAAGTAGTGGCAAGTGGATTGACTTCCATTCAAAGGTCTTTTTACGATTGAAAAAATCCATTCTTGTGTGAAGTAGTGAAGTAGAGATCTTCTATGCGAATTTTGTTGTTGTTGAGTAGTTTGTATACGATCTAAAAAATCCAGTGGTCTTTTTATGTTCTTTTTGTTGTTGTTGTTGTTGTTGTTGTTGTTGTTGTTGTTGTTGTTGTTGTTGAAGTCGTTTGTATACTTTCTTGTTGTTTAAGTTTTACAGCTTTTATCAACTTTTAAGTATGTATTTGTTTTATAAAAATTGATTTACTATCATTCACTCATTCATTACGTTTACATGCATTTACTTAGATGTCTACTTAAGAAGATAGAAAAAAACAAAAGAAATATAATGATGATGATGTTATTGCTTGATTACGTACGATTTCGTAACTCGTTTAACATACAACCTCGAGTTAATAGAAATGAAGAAAGGAAACTAATATTAAAGCGTTTTTACAAAGAATCGGACAAAAACTGTAATGAACAATTACGATTGAAACGAGGTCCATTCAAAGAGCTTTAGAGAACTCTTCGTCGTACGCATGGGCTAGTTGATCATGCTAGCAGGTAAAAGTAAAAGAACAAGTAGCTATGTTTTTGCTAATAGTTGGACACGATATCTAAATACACGAACAAATTTTGAATTTATTCGCTCCTGAGACAATTAGCCGCTACTTCCACGTTGTTACAAGAGCTCTAATCAATATGTACAAAGGCGTAGTCAAGCCTACAAATATAAATAATTCTCCACAAGAAAAAGAATCGAACCCAAGTGTTTGGTATCACTATTTTGAGGTAATGGATTTATTTAAGATATTTTTAAAGTTTGTCATGTAAATAGCATAATAATACATTATAAAATTTGTGGATATAAAGTAAATAAATATTAAATATTAGGATGCGGTCGGAGCATTAGATGGAACTCATTTCTCATGCACTGCACCGATTGAAAAGCAATAAAGTACCGCAATAGAAAAGGTTTTACTTCCCAAAATGTCTTAGTGGCATGTACATTCGATATGAGATTTACATACGTACTTGTCTATTGGGAGGGCTCTGCCACGATGGTCGTATATTAAGAGATGTTGTTAGGCTAAATCGAGTGGATAGACTAACTATACCACCAAAGTTAGAAACATTTTGTGTAACATTTGTATAAGTACTATTGTTATTTTTTTGTTGTGATTATTTTAACTAATTACAACTACTATGATATCATTTTAATGTATGAAAGTATTATTTGTTTGATGCTGGGTTCCCTAATGTTCCTGAATTTTTAGCACCTTATCGCGGTACAAAGTATCACTTAAAAGATCAAGTTGGTTGTATACCTAGAAATGGAAGAGAGTTGTTCAACTTTCGACATTCGTCCTTGCGTAACGTAGTAGAAAGAACAATAGGGCTTCTAAAGAAACGATTTGTATTTTTGCGGCACGAACTATTTTATGACGTTAAAACTCAATCAAATGTCATTTTAGCATGTTGTGCGATACACAATTTTTTGAGAGAGGAAGATCCCGAAGATCAGTGTGTGAAGATGATGAAGATATTTATGAAGATGAAGAAGATGATGATAGCCTACAAGAAGATAATATTTCCACACATCAATCTCCAATTTGGATAGCTAAATGAGATGCATTAGGCGAGTTAATGTGAATGAGTACAACTAGCCTAGACAAGCTTTATCGACTAGTTTTAAATGAAATGTTCCATAATGTTGAGCATATGAATTGGTACCTAGTTTGTATGAATTTTTTATCACTTTAAATTTGATTTCTTTGAAATTTTTCTTAATTTGTGCATTGTCATATGTAGTCTTATGTTAAATATATAGTTTTTCATTTTTTCGCCTAAAATATATACAACTTTAGTATAATGTAAAACAGAGATGGAAGAATCAATTGGGAGCGTGAAAGTAGTGTCAAAGGGGCAAGTGAGATGGAATGACCGCATGGATAAGATCATGATTGAACTTATTTTGGAAGAGTACGGATTTCGCAATGCTTCGTGTAATTCATCGAAACCTGAGGTGTATACTCGAAGTTTGCCAGAGTTGCTAAAGCAATTAAAACAACAAGTACACTACCTAATGTGAAGGCTAGAATTAAAACATTGAAAGCCAATTACTTCTCTGCAAGGGAGGTAATATCTCAAAGTGGGTTCGGATGGGATCTAGATACATATTGTTCGTTGCAGATGTTTTGACGTGGAAATAATATCTTTACGTACATTTTAGGTTTTGTTGGAATATACAATTGTATTAGCGATGCATATTAACTAACTATATTTCTTCAGTGTGTTGGTGTGTATGTTTATATGTAATTAAAACATCCGTAAAAGGAATCATATCGCGGGAAATGTGTGTCGTACTACGATGAGCTATGTGTCATATTTGGAGATGATCAAGCTACTGGAGGGAATGCAATTACTGGTAACGAGGCAAACATAGAATTACATTCTTTGGAAGAAATACGTGAGTAAATTTCGTAGAATAAGTAATTGATTATTTAATTTTACAAATTTTTTTGTACATTCTTTTTCATTGACTTTGAACGATCAATTCTTTTGTAGAGTTTGATGTAAACAATTAGGTCCAATTTGAAAGAAATGCAATATAAGAAACTCAACTGTTCTGCTCTTGAATTCTGGTTACTATCATGCCCAATTTGTGAAATTCTAGTAGAAATAATCCATGTCTTATAAGTAATTGTGACGACTCCAATTTTTCACGAATTGGGCCCCGCCCGGCCTAAGCCCACGTGGACCCACGAGCCAGTCTCGCAAGGTCAACGAGAGCCTAGTCAGCCTTCCAATCCATCATTATACATAAATTCAACAATTTACAGTTAAGTTATTAATATTTTCAAGATTTACAAATTTTTTAAGTAATAATATGAATTAAATAACTCAACAAAGATCAAGGAGTTAGGCAACCTAATTGTGGAACCCAGTAAATATCATCAGAGGAGAGTAAATACAATTATACAAAATTTTCACCTAGCCATGAAGCATTTCCTCTCGCAACTTGTCTCGCGGCTCGCACTCGCTCACACATATAAAAATGACGAGCCCAGTAAGTAAATCCAAAGAGGACATATACACAACATTTCACAATATCCAAAACAACCGTTCACGATATCCAAAGTCGTCAAATTCATGCAAATAGAACGAAATGAATCAAGAACGCATGAATATAAAAGATCAGTAACCAATCCATCGACGAGTGATGCCAAATAACAAGGAGTCCCAACCAAAAGGTCGCTGAGTCGCTGCAAAAGCCCAAGCAGACTCGGGTTTAGGACGAGACCCCACCTCTCCAACCCTAACCCTCGCGACTATGAGACATCCAAAGACCCGCCTAGACGAGACCCCCGCCTCCCAAACCCCCAGCCCGTACGACTATGAAACACACATGGACCCGGATAAATCAACAAACGACCATAATTAGGACGAGACCCCGCCTCCAAATCCTAACCCTCTCATATCGCAGATACACAAGAACCATGACTCGCTTGCCAATGGACCCCCTCAATCGAGACAACAAACTCAACGATAGCTATCATCACAAAACAAGGAACAACAATAAAGCTATCACATAACAAGAAAAAACAACGTACAATGGAGAGAAATGAAATATTGAATAAGTCCCTAATTGGTTTACTTACCTCGAGAAATGCAAACCTCATAATGTCGCTCGCGTCTCGATTTGCGCACCCGACACCCGACTCCTAAGTCCCCGGTGTCCATTTAGACATTTGAGGCTAATTTACCAAAATCATGCAAATCACATTGAATTTAGGCGAAATAAACCTCACCTTTACATCCATCGCGTCGAGATTTCGTCGAAACCGCGCGTTAATCCAACCGGCCGACACCGCTACCGCGCTGCTCACCGCTGCCGTCACCGCTACTGCCGTGCCGCTGTTGCTGCCTCGCGGCGCGCCGCGCGCCGCTTCCCGATCCGAACCTTTGCTGTTCTGGCCGCCGTCGCGCAGCTTGTCGCCGTCCGCACTAGCCACCGCACCATCGCGCCGCCGAGCTGCCGTTCGCGCCGCACCCTGCCGCAATGACGCGACCACCACCACGCATTGCGCGCCGCGCTCTCGGCTGCTCGGCTCCGTGCTACCCACCTGCCGAGCTATGCCACCGGTGCTTGGCCAAGCATTAGTTCCGCGCCGTCATGCGGCCGATACGCAGCCGCTACAACCACTCCGCCATCGCTGCTTTCGTCCGCGATCGGGTCCACGTCGACCGTTTGCACGCAACTCGAGGCGCATCCCGGTTCGTGTTTCAGCTTCTCGAATTTTCCGCGTATACGTTTTCTCAACAATTATCATCTCCACTCGAGATTCAGACATACGCGTTTGGACGAATGGATCCCATAAACGACACTGACTTGACACGTGGCACAAATTAAATTTTCAGGTCGTTACAGTCTTCCCAACGAATTAGAATTTCGTCCTCGAAATTGAAGCAAATCTCATAGGACAATGGTATGCTAATGAAGACCCAAGGCCATACCAGCCCAAGGCCATACTCGCCCAAGGCCATACCCCCATCTTACTCTGTAGGGATGGGCTCCTCCGCGACAAGCTGGGCCCCTCCATGACGAGCTGGGCTCCTCCGCGACCTCCAAGCGAAGAACACACCCTCTGTATCCTCCCATCAATATATGCCAGGGCAATATCCTCGCAACATATAGGAACACGACTGAATACAAATGAATATTTTAATTTTATGATCCACTGTCCACACGCCCTTATAGGTACGTGTGTGCAATCCCGCTCCGCACGCCCTTACAGGTACGTTGCAATCCCTCTCCAACTGGAACATGTCTATATCCTTGCCCCTGTCCATGACTAGGTCTCTGTCCCTGGCTGTGCACTCGACTGGATCTCTAACCCTGTCTCTGACCATTGTCTCCTTATGCTAAGGACCTGACGGTGCTAGCTGCCGAATTACACTAGCGTACTCTGCGTTGGTCCATTTAACACTAACGCCATACACGCCGCACATGGTGGAAACGCAATACGTTATCTCTTTGTCACGACCGTGTAACCCTCGTTTTCCTCTGATCATCTCCAGACCCTCGCACTGAATGTGACGATGCCGAGAATGCGACTGGTACTCTAACGCGTTCGCTCCCATGGTCTCACTCACCATAACATCGACCGCACCCTAGAACATCCATATCGACGCCACCGTAGTGCCCAACCAGACATCGGCCTCGCCGAATAACGAAACTTATACGATGCTCGACCTCGATCTGGTGTGGCCAAAACGTCATGAATATTTGCTGCCCCGAGGTGATGCTGCTAAAACTTGCGAAACTGCCTCGCCTGAGTCGTCATTCTACCTCCCGTATCAGTTGGCGCGCTCAACATCTCCTCATGTAAGTACGAGTTCAACACGTTCACTTTTTGACGTTCAAAGTAAATGTATCATCGAGATTCGTGCGACATGAATCTCGAGGCACCGTCTATCTCGAATCTCGCAAATTGCGCTTCTCGAAGTCGAGCGATATATGCAGCTCATCAGCACTCGCAAACCTCGAACCAGCAGCCTCACGATCATTTTTCTGAAACGTCGTCACGTTTTCCAACGCCTCGAATCCTCGATATTGTATATATATTACAACAAAACAAATAGACAATATCGAATACATTTTTATTTTTATTTTTACAACATGCACTACTTGCACGAGAATTTCCTTTCAATACGTTTACTTACGCATCTAAACAAATTTTAGCAGGTGAGGATCCTTTCTAACTTTTAGAATGAGTCGTAGACTCTACTTCGACACGTAACTCATTTACAAGTCCATAAAGGTGGTGGTCGATTTCACCAACCCTAAGACTATAAATGCATAGTGTCACCAAAGTGGAGATACTTGGGCTTCGATCCAACAATACTACTCCAATGCTTTCGTCAAAGCTAAAGGAGTCCGTACATGATGTAATCGTTAGCTCTCAAGTCATCTCAACACTCTGCTCTCTTAGAGTCTGCGTAATCCCACTAGTCTCACAACTCTTTGCCAATTTTTTTTTAAAGAAATCTAATATGTCCTCGAGATACGAGCAACACAAATCTCGAGGCAACCCCAATAATTTCACCAATTTGTCCACAATGTTATAAACAACTAGAAAAACCGTTGATTTACCCAAAAATGAAATCACGTATGCAAATGGAACATCAATCACTGAACTGATTCCATTTGGAACAGAACCAAGTTGTTCTAACTTTCCGAATGAGTCTTTCTTGAAAGAATATCAAAAGTTCATTTGTATAAACCTTTGTAATTCTTTGTATCATATAGTCCAAATTTTAATTTTTTTCTAACTCTCCTCACTTCCCAAAGAAGACTTAAGTCAGGATCATAAGGTTCCACTCTAAGTTCAACCATTCCTAACTTCCGCTGATTTTGTGTCTTATTTCGCCCATTAAACTTTGGTTCGCCTGAACCTAGGCTCTGATACCAACTGTGACGTTGGTATCACAATGTCTTAAGCCATGAGATTCTCAAAATTCAGGCTTTGATACCAACTGTGACAGCCCCAAATTTTCACGAATTGGGCCCCGCCCGGCCGAAGCTCACGTAGACCCCCGAGCCAATCTCGCAAGGTCAACGAGAGCCTAGTCAGCCTTACAATCCATCATTATCAGTACATTCAACAATTTACAGTTGAGTTATTAATATGTTTCAAGATTTAAAATTTAGCGGAAGCAATAACTATGAAGAAAATAACTCAACCATAATTTCAAGAAGTTAGGCAACCTAATTGTGGAACCCAGTAAATATCATCAGAGGAGATTAAATACAATTATACAAAATTTTCACCTAGCCATGAAGCATTTCCTCTGCTACTTGTCTGCGGCTCTCCACTAAGTCAAAATAAAAATGGCGAGCTCAGGTAAGTAAATCCAGTAGGACATATACACAACATTTCACAATATCCAAAACAACCGTTCACAATATCCAAAGCAGTCAAATTCATGCAAATAGAACGAAATGAATCAAGAACGCATGAATATAAACGACTGTAACCAATCCATCGATGAGCGATGCCAAATAACAAGGAGTCCCAACCAAAAGGTCGTTGAGTCGGCAAAGCCCATAGAGACTAGGGTTTAGGATGAGACCCCAGCCTCCCAGCCCTAACCCTTGCGACTATGAGACATCCATAGACCCGGCTCTAGGACGAGACCTCTACCTCCCAGCCCTAGCCCGTACGATTATGAAACACACATGGACCAGGATAAATCAACGGACGACCATAATTAGGACGAGACCCCTGCCTACGGTCCTAACTCTCTCATATCGCAGATACACAGTAACCATGACTCACTTGCCAATGGACCCCCTCAATCGACAACAAATTCAACGATAGCTATCATCACAAAGCAGTGAACAACAATAAAGCTATCACATAACCGTAAACAACAACAGTCAACGGAGAGAAATGAAATATTGTATAAGTCCCTAATTGGTTTACTTACCTCGAGAAATGCGAACCTCAAAATGCCTCGCTCGCGTTCGATTTGCGCCCCGACACCCGACTCCTAAGTCCCTGGTGTCAATTTATATCATTTAGGCCTAATTTACATAGATTATTCAAATCACATGCAGGCCAGTGCGTGCGCCGCCAACACTAGCTCCGCTGCCGTCTCACGGGGCGAGCATTGATCATGAACGTCTGCCAGATAACTCGCTTTCTCGCAAAGGCCGCGATGCACCGCATTACGCGGTACGCTTTGCCGTCGACATCTCGCCAGTGCTGGAGAGTCAGCGGGAGGTCGTCACACACGGGATCCTTCGCGCGGCCGCACTCGCCGTCCGATCTCCTTGTTTCATGCTTCTCCTCCCGATCACCCTCTCTTTTCTCGGGTTCTCTCGATGTTTTTTTTATTTGATCTTATCCCCTCTTTTTTTATTTATATATCCCACATCGCACGCGACTCGAAAAGCATCCCCATTCGTGTTTCACTCACCGAATTCCTCGCATACGCTTTCTCAACAATTATCATCTCCACTCGAGATTCTGACATACGCGTTGGACGAGTGGATCCCACACAGTGACCCCGACTCTGACACGTGGCACAAGTCAAATTTTCGGGTCAGCATAGTAACGTTATTATTTTTTGTAGGGCAATGAGAAGTCACTCCAACTAAAGAAGAAAAAGATGTATAGTCAATCACTCGCACATCTAAGTGTAACTCAGACTGATCAAATGGTTGTAGAGAACTAAAAAGGAAAAGGTGGTATTAAGCATTGATAGTTAATGAAAGAAAGGACTAACTGCAATACAATAGACTAGCGGATGCATTTGCGCATATGATCACAAGAGCACGCCTTCGCAAAGCAGCTTCATAACATTCCCCTAACTAAGTCGAGTACACGTAATGCGACGTGATACGCTTTTATCGGGGAGGTAGTTAAGGATGTTGTAATACATTTTTTCACTTCGAGTTGAAGACTTGAAGCAAAGATTGGGTGATTTTATATTTCCATAGAGAAATTTTAGATTACTTTAAAGGTTAAAACCTATAAGTTTTTTTTTTAATAAATTTTAGTACATTGTTTATTTTCTTTCATTTATGTTACTTATCAATTAGTTATTGAATGATTTTTTTTTAGTTCATTAACGGTTATGGAAGCATAGTTGTCAGCGTTTATTCAATTTCTAAGGCAATAACCTCGATTAATCATGTCCACTTGATTTAATTTTAGTATGCATTTAATGGTGCCAGATCGCAAAAAAATGAAAAAAATTACATTAGTTATCAAACAGTACATAAAAATCTAAAAAAAATCTCACGCGGCAATCAAAACAAAGAATGAGCATAAATTCTTCTTTTTTAAAAAAAATTTCTACGTAGAATTAATCGGGCTTGAATATGTTTTTCTCATTAAAAATTCTATTTGCTATCAAACACAACCTTAGTGAATTCCTCTCTGCTCTACAATATTTGTCTGTATTCTTGCTTGCGCAATAAAATTGTAAAACTCCATGATTACGATTAATCACCATAAAAATCTTATAAAATTAAATTATTCTCTCATAAATGACTTATTTATCATGGGTAATGTGTGTAAAAAAATATAATTAAGTAATTGTGTCAATAACTAAATAGAATAAAGTTAAAATTGAAAATAAAATATTTAATACTTTTTTAATTTTCTAATATGACATATTGTGGAACAAAAAAATCCAAAAACATGACGCACACCGTGCAAATGAGGGGTAATTTTATGCAGTACTTTTACTTTACTAAAAAGATTTAGATTTGTTGCATGGTTTGGCAAGAATTTAATTGAAGCAATATATAGCCTACCAATTACAATGTACAACGTGCGGTTGGAAACCAATCAAAAAAGAGGGACCCTAAAAGTTTTTTATGATATTAATTCCATGTGCTCTCTCTCTTGAGAAAATGAGAAAATGAGTGTGTAAGGGTTCTTAATTCCTATTTTCGAGTTTTTTTTTCTTTTTTATTTTTGTCCACCATAACAATTTCCATTAGCATTTTTCTTCATATATTTTATATTTAATTAATTCTAAACAACTTTTATTTATAAAAAATATATATAGATTCATAAGTATTTCAAGATAACGTCTCGTGCCTAAAACTAAGTATTAATTATAACTCATTCCCTACGATAACATAAGTTCATTTTTATCCAAAACACGATATTAAAGAAAACATTGTTCTATAAGTTTAAATTACATATCAGCACCTGTGTCCTAATTATGTCATTAACTACATCAATCATCTATTTATCCAATAAAAAGAGACAACAACAATGAATATACTCAATCCCAACTAATTTGGCCATTACTTTGATAAACTTTTTCAATTGTACTGACAATAATCAATTTCCATTGTTTCTTCTGCATCATCCAAAGAAAAGCAGTAACAAATCTTTAATTACAATTAACTGCTAGTAAAAATGGGCTAAGAAAAATGTAAAAAAGTTTTCACTAAAATAATCCTTACATTTTTTTGACAAAAAATTTTCGTAGGTATGATCAATGAGTTATAAAAGTGAGTGGATGCAATAATTGTTTTAATTTGGGCTATCTGATTTTGCAACTTTTTTTTCATATGTTTGATTCATGATTCAAATTTAAAGACTGATACAATATTGAAAAGTTGCAATATTCAAATTTTTTAGCTCTGCCCTAGCTATTAAATTAGCTTGAGAAACTAAAACGCATAGATTTTTTGACAAACCCACTCATAGAGGCATATATTGCTATTGCAAAGCACCATTTGGTATATACAACCAACAAGCACCGTGGTTTAATACGTTAAATAAACCGAATTACCTTCTTAATGTCCGATATTTGTGTTTGAAAAATCTGATTCTTTTTTATAATATCGCAGAAACCATGACATTACTCTCGCCTTTTTTCGCAGGGAGACATACTTCATTTTACAAGAGTGTACTTTAAAAAAAATTAGAAGATTTCAATAAGACTTGTATGCATACGGAGAGACTCTTGCACAAAGGGTCGTCAATAATTACACATCTAATGGTGCCTACAAAATGAAATAGTCTAGACAAAAATGATGATCCCGTATAATTAATAATCATAATCATATATATAATATTGATTTTCAAGAAAAAATAATAATCTTGATTGTCATTGAATTCATTAATTATGTTGTTTATGCAACTTGGCCTTTTCTGGGCACATTAATTTGGAGCTTGGTGCAGATATTATTATGCATGGTTGAATGAGACAGATTAAGCATGGGAACCTCTAAAGGGCCATGACGGGGAATGGGCCCAAAGTAAATTACTTTCTTTGATGTGAAGATCTTAAAAAGTGTTCAAGATGCAAAACACAAAGGAATAATGGAGAGAGATCGTGTGCCGGTATGAAGGAATAAATTGCTCCCCAAGTGGCCCATTTGATTGAATTAATATTGTGATAATGGTAAAAGCTACTACATAGTTCACTTTGTTAAATTTAAATTGCTCGGCCCCTCCTTTTTGTTTTAAATATTGAAAAACTTGACATCATCAACATTACATACATAAAGGAGGCCATGATGAAACTCAGCATTTGCATAACATATATATTTGGGCCCGCTATGTGCACCTCACAAAAGTTTATGGGCAAGCCACAATATGAGTGCAAGCCAACGTTTGTTAAGGGCACCCTCAATTTTTTTTATTTTTCTTAAAATGCCCTTGTGTTTGTAAGGGCAAGCCACATGATTTAGTGCAAGCCAACATTTGTTAATGGCACTCCACAACTCTCAATTCGAAAAAAGCTGATTTTCGAAGTCATCCATACGAACGAGAGCGCGAGCCATACGCGCGATTCCAATCGATCTTCGCGTCGCATCCTCATGGCTTGTTTATGCATGGCGGTGGTCTGGATTCGGGGGCTTCTTATCAAAATCAACTTTGTTAGGAGATTTTTTTTTGTATAATGTTGTTATTCATCAATTCTATGTTGTTGTCGTTGTTGTTTGCTGCTGCTGGTCATGGGCTCGAAGTTTGAAGTGCCGTTTTGTCTAAATTCGTGGCTCGCCCCGATCTCGGCCACACTTCGATCAAGCTGAATCCATTTTGTCGGTTACAGCGTGACCGAACAAATTGAGATTGTATGGTTTTCATGCCATATCCGACCGAGCAATGCTCATCCGTTCAAATACACGCGACCGAGCAATACTCATTTGTTTAAATAGCGCTACCGAACAATTCATATTTCGATCGGCCCAAATGCTGAACTGCAGGGCTTTAATAACAAGCAAAAAAAATATAAAAATGGATTAAATCAAAGGAAAACTCGAGATATACATCTGGTCTTACACACTCACACCCTCGATGTTTATACTTCATTTCAGAAGTGTCGAGAGACACCAAACAACAACAACGAACAATACACTACAACATACAAAAGCTCAGACAAACCCATTAAAACAAAACCAAGAATACTTTCAAAACCATCGATTTTCATAAAAAAAGCATGAAGATATCATCTCTTAGCGATGATATCGTCTCCGAAATGCTACTGCGTGTCTAAGGCTGCGCGATGATTGCAAGTAGGGGATCATTGTCGATGAAAATTGCTTCATAAAGCACAAACACGAAAGATGATAGATTTCAAAGTAAGAAGTCTAAGAACTGTATTAATGCGGGTCTACTCGAGTATTAATAGGGTGCTCTTATTTATAGAAATTTAACAAAGTATAAAATAAGGAAAGCTTTCCTAATACTACTCAAATACCAAAATTAGAAACTACCTAAATACCTAAACTACTTAAAACATAGCAACTACTATAATTTCCTTAACGCCTTCCTCAAACTCACAAGCTTCGTCTTCAACTCGAGGTCAGTTAATCGAACTAGTAAACCCGACAAATCTAAGGTTTGTTGCGGAGCATATCAACGATCACCCAAGACTACAAATCTAAGGTTCGTTCAAGCCATGAATGCATCAACGACCACCTAAGACGTCAAATCTCAGTTTCACAAGGATCATATCAATGACCACCTAAGATGGCAAATTCTGCTTCGTTGCGGAACAGATCAACGACCACCGAAGACGACATGAAACAGATTCGATGCGTAGAGTTAGAACAACAGACCGTAGAACAATCCCGATATCGTAGTCGATTTACGGACATATAACAAAGTCGACCGATTCGATGGCGTAGCATGTAGAAATAGAGTTAACGAAGTTTCGACGATGATAGCGGAGTTGACATACGATGATAAATAATGAGTTTATAGTCGACGACAAGTGCATTACCGTAGTCAACGTAGTCGATTTACTTTACTATTAACTAATCGGCTACATGCAAGATAACAAAATCGATTGTAGTTCATACAGATAAACAAATATAATCGAAATAACCAATGATTGATAATAGAGGTCAACATAGCCGACTCTGACAAATAGCGGCAGCCGACGTAATCGACGGTAGTGAGCAACGCAAACAGATTCCACACAATCATAACGCGGCAGTAGAAGAAAGCCGAACAAAAACAAAAAAAACGTACAACAACGTAGAAATATTCATCCGACGAACAATGTTTCAAGAATCCCGACAACGACAAAGTTCTATTGATGAAGATAAATAACTTCTGATGAATGAGGAAGCACATTGTAACGTAAGCTGATTTACGGGAGAGAACAAATCGAACAAGATGTCTTCCAAGTAAATTCTGGAGAGATACCAAAGCTGGACTCTCGATGCACACATGTTTTGTAACTTTATTATCAAATCAAACAAGAATAAAAATATAGCATGCTGCACATCGCACATGGTGAACGTGTTTATGCGCGGATAGTGGGCCGAACGCACGCATAGAATCGGTAAATAGTAGTAGGACATGTACGCGATGATGCAACCGCAAATGGAAATTGTGGCAAGGAACTTACGTACGCACGATGCAATAAAAACGTAAGACACAATATCAGCTGGAACGTACGCATCGCAAAAGTAATCATAAAGGATGTGGAGATTTGATCTGGTCATCGACTCGAAAGTCGACCGACCTAGAATTAAAAACCAAGCTCGATACCATGATAGATTTCAAAAAGAGTTCAAGAATCAGAGCACGCGCCTACTGGTAGCACAATAGTAGGCGCTCGACATATAGCCGAACAAAGTATAAAATAAGGAAAGTTTCATACTATTACTCAAATACCAAAATATAAAAACTACCCAAATACCTAAACTACGAAAATATAACAACTACTATAATTTCCTTAACAAAGTGTTAGATATGAAAGACATGCGAGTCATTTCCTTTGTAATAAGATGGGTATAACAAGTCATTTCATTTGAGAAAAAACTCCGAAAAGAGCATAAAAAATTCTTAAATGGTTTACTCACAGAGTTTCGCGGGTGCACATATTTTCGCTATCAGTTGGGCAAACCGATCTAGAAAACTAATTACATACGCGCACATCTCATGATTGTATGTTTTTCACTAAGAGATTTCGACAAAAAATCTTGTATATAACGTTTAAATCAAAATCCAACGCCCTATCCGAGTTTTAAATCTTCTTCCATCATAAACTCTTTGTCGCACCTACTCGACCTTTTATTTAAATCAATTTACAAAGACTCCCAAACTCCCAAATCTCGTGATATGTTTCGCTCGAATTTTAAAAAAAAAATTATACTATCGCGTAGTAAATGTACGTACTAAAATAAATGTCATAAAATTATTTTCCTTTCTTTTTTTTTTTAATTTTTATTTGTCTTATCTATAGCAAAAAATATTGATTTGTCTGAACTGATTTTGTAAAACTTTTAAAAAAATCTATGAAGTAATAGAAATAGGAAAATGATTTCCTTTTTTTTTTTGGATAAAACTAAGAAAATAATTTTCTAGCCCACTCCAACACCAATGTTAAACATCCACCTGTGTGGCACTTATGCTGGTATACCCCCAATAGCTATTTATTGCTCTCATGCACGCTGTCATTATGTCATATCGACTGACCGACTTATTTGCAAAAAAAAGCTCATTGGTTGTGAACTAAGTCAGAAAGTCAACTGTAATCCAAGTTGGAATTGTTGTAGAGACTTAAGTATAACAGACATAAAATTAAAAATTACTGTATCAAGCAGAGTACATTTGCACAATGTATAAGAGAAATGCTGTGAGATGGTGATGTGTATATTTTTATTCATACATTGGTGCTGCTTCTTTACAGTTTAAAGAATCCCCTTAGATCCTTATTCATGATGAGAATAAGTACTTGTACAAAAGCCACAAGTAAAGCTTATACCAAAGTTTCACGTCATACAAGACACAAGTGCCATACGTGACAATACATTGATAAGCTGACATGCATTTGAAGCCAATACAAAGCATGTAAAGTTGGCATAAAGCTTGGCATTCAACGCAGTAAGCTTACAAGCTGATGCTACACCACGGAAATACCAGTCAAGTTTGACAATACGATCATTTATAAGTTTTACGAAAAGAGTCATTTAATTTTTACAAATGTTAGATTTCTCAATTTTTTTTAAATAAAAATTTTGAATTTTTTCGGTGTTGAAAATGTACAACGTCACTTACCCACCGCGTATTACGCTAAAAAATATATACAAGTCCACATCGATCTCGAGATGTAAATTTAGGTGTTATTCCAGCCCTTTTCCTTTTTTTTTTATTAAAAGTGACTAACTAAGTAGCAGAGTGATTGGCTGATTGATTGGCTTTCGACTTACAGCAACAATTGTGGGGTTCCTAGTGCCACAACAGCTCGTTACTCAATTTAGGTGCCAGCTTCCAATAAAATAACGAGTATTTTACAGACTAATGAGTTTTGGTGGGTTGACAAAGAGAATAGGTAAGTTTTCAACGATATAAAGTAAAAAAGAAGTTGCTTTCATTTTTTTTTTTAAGAATCTTCTTTGCCTCCTAGAGCCCCACAAAAGCTACTGCTTCTTTTTCTTTTTCTTTTTCTTTTTCTTTTTTCTTGTCTTAATGTATTTCTTAAATGACCTTAATAATACAATTAAATAGTAATGCGTCTTGAGATGTATTGTATGGTATGAATTCAATTAATGTTTATTTACAGCCTCAGAAATGTGTTAAAAAATCATAAATTATCCTTTCGTAATTTCCCTATTTTTTTTCTTGGTGAACTTCCTAAATACTATTTCGATATGTCGTACTGCAAAATGGTCCCCTAAGCTCGGAAAATAACAATATTTTTTTTCACAAAATAAAATAACAGCAGAAAAGTTTTCTGGAAAAAAGTTAAAAAAGCTAACAACAGAATCCGTTTTTTCTAACCACTGTGCGTATGTCTTCACCGTCCACTCTTGTCTCCCAATGCCGCGTGTGGCAGGATTTTTTTTTTAATTTTTTTGGATGGATTTTTCTTTTTTTGTTTTCATTGATAAATAATGCAAACAAAATTGAGGTAAAAATAGAGAAAAAACTACCAAATTGATGTAAACTAAGCTTGATAAATCAACTATAACTTAAGCTTGAACTTTCTAGATACTTACAAGCATAGAAAACATAAACTGCTAACTATTAGAACAAATAGAGAAGAGGAGACAAGAGAGAAGAGAGTAGAGATAAGAATGTAGAGATTTAAATTCATACGTTGGGGTGTGAATTATAATGG